>OY997266.1:327771778-329018028 GCA_963921465.1 Triticum timopheevii
TTGCAGAAGAGATCAAGAAGTTGGAAGTAGCAGGCCTTGTCCGAGGAGTACTCCATCCAACGTGGTTAGCCAACCCAGTAGTCGTGCGCAAGGCGAACGAGAAGTGGAGGCTTTGTATTGACTTCACTGATGTTAATAAAGCTTGTCCCAAAGATCCATTTCCCTTGCCGCGCATTGACCAGATTGTCGACTCCACGGCGGGATGTGATTTGCTTTCATTTCTTGATGCATACTCAGGATATCATCAGATCTTCATGGCAGAAGAGGATGAAGAGAAAACCGCATTCATTACTCCATGTGGCACGTACTGCTTCGTACGGATGCCTTTCGGACTAAAGAATGCCGGTTCAACATTTGCAAGGGTAGTTCACGAAGCCTTTGAGCCACAGCTGCATAGAAATGTAGAAGCTTACATGGATGACATAGTGGTCAAGAGCAAGGACAAAGAAACTTTGATCCAAGATTTAGACGAGACCTTTGCAAATCTGCGCAAGATCAATCTCAAGTTGAACCCCGAGAAGTGCGTGTTTGGAGTTCCTTCCGGCAAGCTTCTCGGGTTCTTTGTATCCCAGAGGGGGATTGAAGCCAATCCCAACAAGATCAAGGCCATCGAGCAGATTGAAGCCCTGAAGCGCGTCAAGGATGTACGAAGGCTTGCCGGCTGCTTTGCTGCTCTCAGCAGGTTCATCTCTAAGTCTGCTGAACGCGCCCTGCCATTTTTCAAAATTTTGGAAAAAGGCAGGTCCAATGAAATGGACTCCGGAAGCGGAGGCTGCGCTGCAGGACTTGAAGAGATATCTATCCTCCACTCCAATACTTGTCGCACCTAAACCACAAGAGAAGTTGTTGCTATATCTAGCGGCAACCAATCAAGTGGTTAGTGATGCGTTAGTAGCGGAAAGGGAGGTAGATGATGAGCCAGCGACCACGGCAAGCGAGTACAGCGACAAGCAGGGGGCTTCCCCGACAAGCTCTGGTCCCGACAAGGATGAATCTGTGCAGCCACAAGTAGAGAAGCAGAAGAAGATGGTGCAGCGCCCAGTTTACTTTGTCAGTTCCCTTCTGCAGGGGGCTAGATCAAGGTACTCCGGTGTGCAGAAGTTGCTTTTCGGCCTTCTCATGGCCTTGAGAAAGCTGCGCCATTACTTTCAAGCACATGAGATCACAGTTGTCACTCGCTTTCCGTTGAAGAGGATACTGCAGAATCCAAAAGCAACATGTAGGATTGTTGAGTGGGCACTGGAATTGTCAAGCTTTGGACTCAAGTTTGAAAGTACTTCAACTATCCAAAGCCGAGCATTGGCAGAATTCATAGCAGAGTGGACGCCAACACCTGATGAGGAAACTCCAGAGACGAGCATCCCCGTCAAGGAAGCAAACAAGGAATGGGTCATGTACTTTGATGGTGCCTTCTCGCTGCAAGGCGCCGGTGCGGGCGTACTACTTGTCGCACCCACCGGAGAGCACCTCAAGTACGTGGTCCAGATGCACTTTCC
This sequence comes from Triticum timopheevii, assembly GCA_963921465.1. Taxonomy (NCBI): domain Eukaryota; kingdom Viridiplantae; phylum Streptophyta; class Magnoliopsida; order Poales; family Poaceae; genus Triticum; species Triticum timopheevii. The sequence continues at coordinate 327,773,275 of OY997266.1, forward strand.
CAAGGAGCAAGCGACAAACAATACTGCAGAGTATGAAGGCTTGCTTGCCGGACTCAGGATCACTGCCGACCATGGAATCAAGAAGCTCATCGTCAGGGATGACTCGCAGCTTGTCGTTCTTCAAGTGAACAAAGATTATCAGAGTCCGTTGATGGAAGCCTACATTGACGAAGTGAGGAAGTTGGAAGAGCATTTTGACGGCCTGCAGATGGAACATGTTCCAAGAGCTCAGAACGATGTTGCCGATGGCCTGTCGAAATGTGCCGCACTCAAGTTGCCTGTGGAACCAGGGATCTTTGTGCTCAAGCTGACTCAACCATCTGTAACACCATCAACTAGATAGAGCAAGAAGAGGAAGTTGATTTCTGGTAACTACTTTCCGGCAGAGCTCCCCGAAGCCGCCGCCAAGAAGGTCCCCAAAATCAACACAAAGAGTGCTGAGGAGCAGTCTGCTCCGACAAGCCTTAAGGTTTGTTCCGTTGAAGCAGACGCACCCGACAAGTTTTGCTCCGGCAAGCTTGCCGGGGAACATCAAGCTACGGCTGAGACACAGGTCCTTGCCGTAGAAGCTGATGTTCCCGCAGCAGCATTTGTGCCTTTAGTCCTTGTCGTTGGGCCACAGGCTCCGGCATGGGCGCAGCAGATTGTCCGTTTCCTTCAAACAGGAGAGCTTCCCGAAGAGCAAGAAGAAGCAAAGAAAGTAGCCTGGCAATCAAGTATGTACCAGTTTGTCGATGATATTCTGTATAGAAGAAGATTCAATGGAGTGAAATTGAAGTGTATTCCCCGGGAAGAAGGACAGAAGCTGTTGGCGGAGATACATGGAGGCATATGTGGCCATCACATTGGCGCAAGAGCACTTGCCGGCAAGGCTTTCCGGCAAGGTTTCTTCTTGCCAATAGCCCTCCAGGATGCAACTGCACAAGTAACCAAGTGTGAAGCGTGCCAGTTCCACTCCAAACAGATACATCAACCAGCTCAAGCTCTCCAAACAATCCCTTTGTCCTACCCATTTTCGGTCTGGGGGCTCGACATCCTCGGCCCTTTTCCCCGAGCTGTCGGGGGCTTTGAATACTTGTACGTGGCGATCGACAAGTTCACAAAGTGGCCGGAAGTGGAACTAGTGAGGAAGGTGACAGCACAGTCAGCAGTCAAGTTCTTCAGGTCGATTGTTTGCCGTTTTGGAGTCCCTAACAGGATCATCACCGACAATGGCACACAATTCACGAGTCGCACCTTCATGCAGTATGTCCAAGATCTTGGCACCAAGATCTGCTTCGCTTCTGTTGCTCACCCGAGAAGCAACGGTCAAGCGGAGAGGGCGAACGCTGAAGTGTTGCGCGGGCTCAAGACCAGAACTTTCGACAGGCTGCACAAGTGTGGAAGAAATTGGATCGAGGAGCTGCCAGTGGTTCTTTGGTCGATCAGGACGACACCAAATCGAGCCACTGGCCAGACGCCTTTTGCTCTAGTCTATGGAGTAGAAGCAGTTCTCCCCACGGAACTCGTATACGGATCGCCTCGAGTGCTCGCTTATGATGAGCTTGAGCAAGAGCAGCTGCGGCAGGATGACGCGCTGCTCCTTGAGGAAGATCGTCTTCAGGCTGCTGTACGAGCTGCTCGCTACCAGCAAGCTTTGCGTCGCTACCATAGCCGCAAAGTTAATGCCAGAAGTTTCGAGGAAGGCGACCTTGTTCTTCGGCGCGTTCAATCCGCCAAGAATTCCAACAAGTTGACGCCGAAGTGGGAAGGCCCTTATCGGGTGAAGCGAGTCACTAGGCCCGGCGCTGTCCGCCTAGAGACCGAAGATGGCTTTCCGGTGAGCAACTCCTGGAACATTGAGCATCTTTGTAAGTTTTACCCATAAGGCACAGTTGCCGGAACCTGTTCCGGCAACCACCTTTTATACAAGCCTTGCCGCTGTTGCATGTAACCCTTTGTACAAAGCCGGGCACAGATCCCATGCATAAATAAAGCTCACGTGCCTCGCACATCTTGTCACATTTTTCTTTTTTGCATTTATTATCTGACACTTTGTGCAGCACTTGCCCCCGGTAAGCAACAGCAAGCCTTGAGGCTCCATATCGTTATTTTCTCTTCTTTCTTTTTCTCAAAAAGAAGGTTCCTTCGCCCACAAGTTCACCAGGGGGGAGGAGAAGATAAGAAGATAATGGTATGGACCAGGCGTCGTTCAAAGAAGTGTAGCCTTGCCGGGACACAAACGACAGAAAAAGCTAAGTCGCCAAAGTTTGAGCATGATCAGTTTTTAAGTTTTTAAGTTATCTTCCTCGAACGACCGTGCTTTGTATGGAAAACCTGTGCGCGGAGGAACCGACTCGTATCTAGTTGCGCCCTTACTTTGTTTCGAGTCCGCTCAACAACTTAAGTGTGCTGCAACTAGTTGCGGCAAGGTTTCTTGCCAGAACCGGCACCGCCAGCAGGCTGCTGATGCTCCGCACTCAGCGCTCGCGGCAAGGGTGCCGGCGCCGGCAAGTTCCCTAAAAGCGTAGGGTAAAAACATACAAAAGAAGGAATCAAGTACAGGAAATAACATAGCAAATAATGCCCAAGATAAAGTTATATTACAAAGGAAACTTGTCGTGGCACTGACTAAATTGTTTTCATAACATGAATGGCAGCGGCAAGGAAAGGAGAGAAAGAGCAGCCTAATCCACACGCTCGCCGTCGACCCTCCTGACTTCATTCACCTTGTCCACAATGGGTGCGACAAGGGCTTTGAGTTCTGCAAGATCAGCGCCTGCCGGAAGCTTTTTGAGGATGTTGGTGAGGTTGAGGGTCGGATTGCGGAAGAGCACCTTCACCAACACCTTCTCCAAGACTCTGGCGCAGATTTCACGCGACTCATCAGCCAGCTGCCTTGGGATCCTTTCCCGGAGTTGCTGGAGAGCCGTCGCCACGCCTTTGAAGAACAGAGTAAGCTTGGCGCTGGGCTGGAGGTTCTCGTCGGAGGAGTACCCGAAGCCCTCCAAGTCTAGCTGCGCCAGCTCCTCGTCGATGACTGCAGCGATGTTGACGAAGCCCTCCGTCCAGAGCTCCACCGTAGCCCTGAAGGTGTTTTGAGTCTCGGCGGCCCTCGCTAACAGCTCCTCGTTAGCCTTGATCTCTTTCTTCAAATCCTCCTCTTGCTTCTTGGCGCCGCTCAGCGTCTCCGTCAGCGTGGCCAGCTTCAGCTCCAGATCAGCATTTGAGTCCTTGGCGGCGTTCAGTTCCTTGCCCTTGTCGGCGAGTTGGACTTGCAGATCACCATGAGCGAGGGCATCCTTCTCGCGTTCGCGCTGGAGCGCGGCAAGCTCCTCATCCTTCCCTTTTAGATCAGCCTCCAGTTGCATCATCTTCACCTCCAATTCCTTCTTGGCGGCCTCGGAAGCTGCGGCAGCGTCCTTCGCTTCCTTGAGCGCCCCGCCAAGTGATTGCTCGCGTGCGGCGAGCTCCTCCTCGTGGCTGTCCAGATTGACTTTCCGCTGTGTCAATTCACCTTTCCGGGTGGACAGCTCTTCAGCGGCAAGCCTCTGTTGCTCCTCAGCTTCTGCCTTCTCGAGGAGGAAAGCCTTCCGCGCCTCAGCAAGCTGCACCCTCTCCTCCGCAATGGACCAGACGGCCTCTTGGTTGCGGTTCTGGAGTTCCTCCGCATGCTTCTCTATGTCAATTCCCGCCCGTGCGACAAGCGCTTCCCGGGACTCCAGCTTCGCTTGCCGGGCGCGGTAGAGCGACACCAACTTTCGGAGCAGCTACTCCTCTTCAGACTCGCCGCTGCTGCTGCTTGGCGCGTCAACCACCATCAGCCCAGTGGAGGCGAGTACTTCTCCGTCGAAAGCCTCTCCTTCAACCGGCGCCCTGGAGCTCGACGCCCAGGGAAGCTTGATAAAGACACCCTCGCCGGCCTTCAAGTGGGCGCCGGGCTGGGGCTCTTCGGAGCCCGGTGCTGCATCAGCGGCGGAAGGGTCAGCGGTCGGTGCAGCGCCTTGTGCTCCTGCGCCCTCGGGGTCGTCAGTACGATCGCCGGACCCCTTGCCAGCTCCTGCGCCGGTAGCCTTGGCGGCCTCTTCGCCGGCGGGATCGTCAGCGCCGGCCTCTTCCTCTGTGGCGGCGACATCTTAAGTATTGCCGCGTGCGTCCTCCTTGCCGGTGGCCTCAGTCTCCATCGGATCTGTGGCAGGGGGATCTGAAGACGGGAAGAGGAAGGAAAGGTCAAGCAAATATCCAGTAAGAAGACCAGAAGAAGAAGAACCCAAGGGAAAATTTCCGACAAGGAGGGTTACCTGTGGTGGGCTCTGTGATCATGGGCTCCACCACCGAAGGCTCGCTGGTCCCATCCCTTGCCGGGGACCTCTCCCTTGCTGGAGAGCGCTCCCTTGTCGGAGAATCGCCCCTTGGCGGCGTAGTTGAAGCAGATAGCACCTCTGGAGCGGCTTCTGGTTGCTCCTGATGGACCTGCTCTGCTCCTACACAAGCAAGTCAACAGTCAAGATGTCAACAAAGAAAGAGCACCCATGCGCGCCCCACAACAGGAAGTGAACAAGTACTTACGCTGGGGGCTGCGCTGGGGGCTGCTTCAGGGAGAGGTTGCCGGGTCCGTCAAGGTGGTCTCGGATGCGTCCTCTGTTGTCGCAGCAGGATCATCCTCGATGACTACCACGGGGACCTTGGCCCTCTTCGCCGCTCTCTCGGCTAGAGTCCTGAAAAGGAACGAAGTTCAGAGGGAGGCAAATCAGATGCAAGACAAGAAACAGCAAGAAACGAAGAAGTATAAATACAACAGGAAGAAAGTCTTACTCCTCCTCCTCTTCTTCCTCCTCGTCGGAACTGAGCGCGGAAAGGTCGAAGTCAGGTATCCTTTCTGCGTGACGAGGCGGAGGAGTAGGCTCCCTTTGGCGCTTGGCGGGAGCTGTAGCAGGATCGGGAGTAGCGGCTCGAGAAGACCCCCTCCAGTTGCCGGCAGCATGAGACGCTCCCGTGTCAGCGGTGCTTGGCGTGGTGGAGCGTGTCCCGCGGCGCGACGGCTGTTGGCCCGTCTGCCGCCCTGCTGTGTCTCCGGTCCTGCGAAGGCGCCTCCTTGGTTGAGCTGGGGGCTGCGCTGAGGGCCCCGTCTGCGGCAAGCTACTCGAAGATGGCTGGCCACTTGCGCCCCCGGCAGGCTCGCTCGCCTCGGCTTCGGGCTCCCCCTCGCCAACAACCTCCCCGCCAAAGTCCTCTCGGTCGGCAAGGTTTGCTGCCTCGGCTGCCTCTGCCTCCTCCAAAGTAAACCCGAACTCGCCCGTGGCGGCGGCTGCCGCCGCCTCTTCAGCCCTGGTGGTGATGTACCACATCTCGTCGTCGGTGGTATCGCAGGTGAGGAGCCTCTGCTCGTCAGCACGGCCTGCTACCTCCACCAAGCCGTCGAAGAATTGCCGCACGACGTCGTCGGCAGGCTCCTGCCACGTTGGGATAATCCCATGCGAGTCGCACTCCGGCATCATTGCGCGGATGCGGTCGAGCTGGGAATTATTGCACAACGGCACGACGCCCTGTGGCAGCCTGAACCACTCGGGATGGTTGGAGTCGTGCTTGAACAACTCCTTGAGCATCCCGTCCAACTCCAAGACAGTAAAGTTAAAATTGAGGCCTGGGCGCAGCCTCATGATATCCGCCGGGCCCCCGAACAGCCAGGCGGGCCTCCCCCTCTCTTGCAGAGGGGCGATGCGGCGGCGAAGAAAGTCCGCGCCAACAGCCCCTACGGTGAGCCCGGCAAGCCTGAGCCGCAGGATCCTGGTGGTGGCGATCTTCAGCTTGGCATCGTCCGCCGCCAGGGCGCTCCAGTCGCCGCCGTGCACTACTCGGGTTTGGCGCAAATTGGTGAATGGCTGCGGATCTGCGTCAACAATCCAACACCATTCGGCCCTCCACTCGTCCCATTTGCTACGGAGCTCCCCCTCCAGATACACCTCCTTCTTGCCGGCCCTTGAGATCCAGGAGACCCCGCCAGACAAGGGCTCTCCTTTCTCGACCCGGGGCATGAAATAGTGGCAGAAAAGGGCAACATTGGGGTGGATTCCGACGAAGTTCTCGCAAAGATGCGCGAAAACCGCCATTGTCAGAACGGCGTTGGGGGTGAAGTCAAGGAGATGGAGCCCGTATGTGTTCATGATGTCGCAGAAGAAATCGGAAAAGGGTGGGCAAAGCCCATAGTAGAAGAACAAAGGAAAGAAGTAGTACCCTTTTGGGCACCGCTTCGAAGTAGAAGCTTCGGCGGAGAGTGTCTGCGTGCGCGGATGCGCCCGCGTCTCCGTCGACCAGAAGAGATAGAACTCCTCCCGCAGCGCCTTCGGGGTGAGCTCGGGGGGGGGGGGGGAGTGCTCGCTCCTTGCGCAGCGCCTCAAGCCGCAGCGCCTCGGCCGACTTCGCACTCTTGTCGGTCTTCGGAGCCATGGCGGAAGCGGTGGAGGAGGGCGGCAGCGACGGGCGGCGGAGCCCTGCTCTCTTTCGGCTTGGGAAGCGGAGGGGAGCGGCGGAGCTTTCTGAGGAAGAAACCGCAAGTGGCGAAGGTGGGGGAACGGCCCCTGTTTCCTCTGCTTATAAAGAGGAGAGGCGAACGTTACGTCTTTCTTGATTAAAGAATTGCCCATGATCTCTCCCACGACGCCGCATTTGATGCGTGCCGTTACGGGAGGGCGTGGTGGATACGGAGTTAGATTTGGTATGGACCCAGGCCGTGCGTGCCCGTGCCCTGTTTTGGGCCTGGCCCAACAACGCTCGGCACCGTGTGTGGCCCAGGCCCGGGGGCTCCTTTTGGTGTACTAAAGTAGGGGTACCTTAGTATCCCGAACTTGCGCACGGGCAGTCGCAGCACCCAGCGGCAAGGCTTGCCGGGCGTCCGCCAAGATCCTCCGTAGCTCATATTGATGCCATTCAAGAACAAAGTGTTTTTGACTGAGAAGACAAGACTCCGGCAAGAGTAGCTTGCCAGGAAGGACAAGGCCCCGGCAAGAGGAGCTTGCCGGGAGGGCCAGCCAAGAAACTTGCCGCGACACGCCGCGCGTCCCGGCAAGACCCGGCGAGCGACAAGCTTTCGGGTGCGACAAGACAACGACCGCGGCAAGGCACTTGCCGCGGCGAAGCCACCACTCTGCGCCCACGCTCCAGCGCATCCGACGACGTGTCGCCACAGGATCGTTCCAGGGACACGTGGCGGGGAGCTGTGCAGCCAAGCGGTGCGAGGTGGCGAGTGGAGATGACGAGAAGGCCATCGTGGCAAGCGATGGCGCCCCAAACGGTCGTTTTCTGCACTGTTTGGGCGACCGGACGGGCATTAAATGCGCTTGTCCCCTGCCGTCAGAGTTAGGTAGGGTGCACTATAGATAGCAGTTGTACCAACCCCCCTTTTTACATTTGTACCCCTCTCTGCGTTGCCACCTGTCGGTGACCCCTTTAGCCTATAAAAGGAGGCCCATGCGCAACGTAGAGGGGGTTCGACTCATTCGAAACTACAGAACGCTCACGCCCTCGAGCAAAAACACAATAAAAACACAAAGCAGCAGTAGGAGTTTTATCTCTCCGGAGAGCTCCGAAGCTGGGTAAAATCCCTCGCGTGCTTCGCCTCGATCTGCTCTTCGTGCGACCTCCGCTCCCTACCGGACCGAGAAGGGGCCCTGCCCCATAGGTGTTCGTTTCCCCACGACACGGGAGGTGCGGGGCGGCACCGCGGGCAGAGGCCGAGCGGCGGAGGGCGCAACGGGGTGCGGAGACGAAGCAGGGACGGTCGCGGCGACGCAAGGCGGGAGCAGCAGACCGTCGTGGGGCTGCGCGGGTCGGCGGTGGCCGAACGCGACCACGGCGGTCGCGCGCGCAGACGAGGCGGGGTGAGGCCAGCACGGGACGGCCGGAGCCGCGAGCGGCAGCAGGCGCGGCCCCGTGTGGGCGGGCGCGCGGTAGGACGACAGCAGGGGGCACGAGGCGCTCACCGCGGCGGGGGGGTGCAATGGGCGGCACGGGTTCGAGCGCGTGCACGGGGGAGGAAGAGAGAAGGATCGACGCGTGCTCACGGGGGTATGCAGGGATCGTGGCAGCGGGGGTCGAGGGGGGCGACGGGGACGACGGGCGACGTGTGAGCAGGCCGGTGGGGAGGTGGAAGCAGGCCGGCGGGGGAGCTCCGTGCACCGGCGAGGTCCAGGCGGCAACGGGCGCGCGGGGTCGAGGGGCGAGGGGATCGGGATCCTCCTGATCCAGATCCAGACGAGGGAGTGGGGGGAGTGGGGTGTGGGGCGACGGGGAGTGGGTTAGGGTTTCGGGGGGTTATGGGATAAGGGAGTGGGGGTTGGTTCGGCCGGTTGGGCCTTTTGGGATGGCCGGCTGACAGCTGGGCCGGTTGGCCCAGTGGGCGGGTGTTTTTTTTGTTTAGTTAGGTTCTGCTTTTCTTTTTATTTAATTGTTTTCTTGATTCCATCCACTATAAAATATCTAGGCATTTTATAAAAGTGTGTTTATTGCACCATATTTACATATGCAAATTATGGCACCTCCCGAACATTTTTGTTTTAACTTTCGAAAACTTTTATTGTTGACATTAATTTGAATTTGAATTTTGAAACGATTTTGAATCATCGCGAGGTTAACAAAAGTGACTGTGGTGACGTGACATCATTAGCATAGGATTACTATAGCGTAATTATCCGGTCGTCACAGTATTACTCTTACGAACAATAGTCGAAGCTTTAGCGTGACCTTTTATCCTAACAGGAAAAGGAGGTTTTTCAACATAAGCAGTAGGAACAATAGGATCACTATATGTAATAGTCTTTTCTTCGACTATAATAGGTGCAACTACTTTCACTTCAACAGGAGGATTATATTTAAACCACTTCTCTTTAGGGAGATCAATGTGAGTAGCAAAAGATTCACAACAAGTAGCTACTATCTCAGAGTCAAGTCCATACTTAGAGCTAAATCCATGAAAAGCATCAGTATGCATAAAAGATTTAACACAATCGAACTTAGGTGTCATACCAGACTCCTTACCATCGTCGGAACCCCAATCTTCAGAGTTGCGTTTAATTCTTTCCAATAAGTCCCATTTGAAATCAATAGTCTTCAGCATATAAGAACCAGCACAGGAAGTATCGAGCAGGTTGCGATTATCAAGAGAAAGCCGAGCATAAAAATTCTGAATAATCATTTCCTGAGAGAGCTCATGATTGGGGCATCAATACAACATTGACTTAAGACTCCCCCAAGCTTGAGCGATGCTTTCTCCTTCGCGAGGCCAGAAATTATATATGTAATTACGATCACGATGAACAAGATGCATAGGATAAAACTTCTGGTGAAATTCCAACTTCAATCGCTTATAATTCCAAGATCTCGTATCATCACATAGCCTATACCATGTCATTGCATCTCCCTTCAAAGATAAAGGGAAGACCTTCCTTTTGACAACATTATCAGGAATACCTGCAAGCTTAAATAATCCACAAACTTCATCCACAAAGATAAGGTGTAAATTAGGATGCAATGTTTCGTCTCCTGCAAAAGGATTAGCTAACAGTTTTTTAATCATACCAAAAGGAATCTCAAAGTGAATATTTTCATAAAGTTCAGTAGGTTCAGGAGCATCTCTTTGCTCTTCTGGTTGGGGTGAAGATACCCCAAACAAGCCCCTCAAAGGATTAGTTTCCATAGTGACAAGTAACAGAAAATTTCAGCACACTATATAAATGTTTCCTTACCAAGTTCCACTCACCAAAAGCGCTACACTCCCCGACAACGGCACCAGAAAAGAGTCTTGATGACCCACAAGTGTAGGGGATCTATCGTAGTCCTTTCGATAAATAAGAGTGTCGAACCCAACGAGGAGCAGAAGGAAATGATAAGCGGTTTTCAGTATGGTTTTCTCTGCAAGCACTGAAATTGGAAGTAATAGATAGTTTTGTGATAAGATAAATAGTAATGAGCAAAAGGTAAATAAAGTAAATAAAGTGCAGCAAGGTCGCCCAATCCTTTATGTAGCAAAGGATAAGCCTGGACAAATTCTAATAATGAAGAAGGAGCTCCCGAGGACACATTGGGAATTATCGTCAAGCTAGTTTTCATCACGTTCATAAGATTCTCGTTCGGTACTTTGATAATTTGATATGTGGGTGGACCGGTACTTGGGTACTGCCCTAACTTGGACAAGCATCCCACTTATGATTAACCCCTATTGCAAGCATCCGCAACTACAAAAAGGAGTATTAAGGTAAACCTAACCACAACATTAAACATATGGGTCCATATCAACCCCTAACGAAGCAATGCATAAACTAGGGTTTAAGCTTCTTTCACTATAGCAACCCATCATCTACTTATTACTTCCCCATGCCTTCCTCTAGGCCCAAATAGTGGTGAAGTGTCATGTAGTCGACGTTCACATAACACCACTAGAGGAAAAGACAACATACATCTCATCAAAATATCGATCGAATACCAAATTCACATGACTACTAATAGCAAGACTTCGCCATGTCCTCAGGAACAAACGTAACTACTCACAAAGCATATTCATGTTCATAATCAGAGGAGTAATAATATGCATAAAGGATCTGAACATATGATCTTCCACCAAGTAAACCAATTAGCATCAACTACAAGGAGTAATCAACACTACTAGCAACCCACAGGTACCAATTTGTGGTTTTGATACAAGATTGGATACAAGAGATGAACTAGGGTTATGAGAGGAGATGGTGCTGGTGAAGATGTTGATGGAGATTGACCCCGTCCCGATGAGAGGATCGTTGGTGATGACGTTGGTGATGATTTCCCCCTCCCGGAGGGAAGTGTCCCCGGCAGAACAGCTCCGCCAGAGCCCTAGATTGATTCCACCAAGGTTCCGCCTTGTGGCGGCGGAGTTTCGTCCCGTAAGCTTGCCCACGATTTTTTCCAGGGTAAAAGTGATGATATAGCAGAAGATGGACGCCGGAGGCCCACCAGGGAGCCCAGGAGATGGGGAGCCGCGCCCTATAGTGGGGGGCGCCCCCCTGTCTCCTGGACAGGGTGTGGGCCCCCTGGCCTATTTCTTTCGCTCATAAATTCTTATTAAATCCAAAAAGTTGTTTCTGGAGTGTCAGGACTTTTGGAGTTGTGCAGAATAGGTTTCCAACGTTTGCTCCTTTTCCAGCCAAAATTCCAGCTGCCGGCATCCCCCCTCTTCATGGTAAACCTTGTAAAATAAGAGAGAATGGCCATAAGTATAGAGATATAATGTGTAATAACAGCCCATAATGCAATAAATATTGATATAAAAGCATGATGCAAAATGGACGTATCACCAGCGAGATCGGCGAGGCTGCCGCCGAGGAGGCCGGCAAGGGTGCTGCCGAGGAGGTCGGCAAGGGTGCTGCCGGGGAGGCCGGAAAGGCCGCTGCTGAGGAGGTGGTGGTTGATGACCAATCCTCCTCGTCCGCTGCCTCTGGTTCAGGCAAGTATCTGAAGGTGGGCGACGACTTGTTCGTCCACCTCCCAGGGATGGCGAGCACTAGGGCGCCGGCCGAGGGGGAGGTGTTTGATGACGAAGTGCTCGCCGCTGCTGGGCTCGAGGTCATCGAGGAACTGGGCACTGGTGGCGGTGGCACCCAGGAGGAGCAGCTTCTTCGGGCCATGGGCGCCAGCTTCTCGAAGCTGCAGACGCTCCACCGCGCCCGCCTGGACAAGTTGAAGTCCAGGAAGGCGGTGGCGGGCAAGGCGGAAGCAGACCTCGGGGAGCGTGTCGCCAAGGCGCAGGCCTGGTTCCGCCAGGCCCACGAGGAGCTGAAGGCCACCCAAGGCCAGTTGACGGAGTGCGAGCTGGAGCTTCTCCTGAAGCAGGACGACATCGAGAAAGCCCAACAGGCGGCAAGGGAAGAGGCCCCCAAGGCCGAGGTCGCCTGGTCCCAGCGCCAGGCCAAGCTGGACTCTCAGGAGGAGGACCTCGTCGCCCGTGAGGCGGCGCTTGCCGCCACACTTCGCGGCAAGGACGAGGAGGTCGAGAAGCTTGCCGCGGCGCGGACCCGGGAGCTGGAGCAGAAGCACAAGGAAGCGCTTGATGCACAAGCCCTGGCCCACGGCGACAAGGTGAAGGATGTGGAGGTGGAGCGGGATGGCCTGAAGACTAGGACCGAGGAGCTGACGAAGGAGAAGGACACGGTCAACTGCGCCCTGACGGTGGCGCAGGCCGACGTCCTTGACAAGGCCGAGCAGCTCTCCCGTGCCAACGAATCCATCAAGGACCTGAAGCTGAAGCTGGAGGGCCTTGAGGGGATGTTGTCGGAGGTCAGGACCCGGGAGGGAACCCTGACCAAGAGCCTCGTGAAGGAGAGGAAGCTGCGGAAGAACACCGCCACCCACCACGAGGATTTCGTGAAGGGCGAGAACCTCTGGATCAGCCGCCTCGCCGACGTCGTCAACGGGATCACCAAGCAGCTGGCCGACATGGGGATGCTGGACGTGAGGTACGCCCCGGAGCCGAATGTGAGCCGCAACGCCAAGCTGACCCTGTTCTTTGAGGGCGTTCTTAGAGCCCTAGAATTATTCAACTCCAACTGGGCGAGCTCCCTGGCTAGTGAGGCCCGGATACTTTGCTGGGGCGCCATGACCAAGGTCCTCACCAAGCTGGCATACTGGAACCCCAACCTTGACTTCGATGCCGCGCTGGATAGCTTTCCGGAGGATGCAGACCTCACGGTGCTCGAGGAGCGTATCAAGCCCATCATCAGCCGCGTTGGCGGAATTTAGAGGGTAGAGGGCCAGCGTCGGGATTAGGCACCCCATTTCTTATCGCCGCTGCAGGTTCATGACCAAGACAATGTTTATCCTTAGTTAGAACTGCAGCAACAATTGATGTAATATAAATCTGTAGCGTTTTAAAACGATGCATGTTATTTCCATGTTCAACCTCTCCTTGTATGTCCACCCTACGCCAATTGGGCAGGCTTGCCGGCGTGTAAACCCAAACCGCAGTGCTTTGAAGGACAGATCCTTTAGCGGTCGCCAGGGTGTGCTTGCTGCCGTGCGAACCACCTTGCCGTTCTCAGCGCGGCTGCACAAACTGTCGAGCGGACTCGAGACAGAGCGAGAGCGTTGCCAATAGCGGAAGGCCACCCTACCGTTCTCGACGCAGCCACTCGATCTATTGATCGGACTCGAAACAGACCAAGGGCGTCGCCAATAATGGAAGGGCCCCACTGCATGCAGATTTCTCATACAAAGGAAAGATCTCCGAGGAGGATAACCTTATATAAAAAGGAATTACTCAGAGTTTTTGCATGACTTAGCTTTCCTGTCGTCGCGCGAATGCTTGCTTCATCCGTCGACAGTGCTGCTCGCTTGGTCGCCTTCTTCCTTGGAATCCATGGCGACAGAGAACTGTTGGGCTGACGACCGAACCAGATTCTCACAACTGGAGCCCCTACCTGGCGCGCCAAAGATGTCGGTGGGAACGACACCTATGGGATCACAGGAATCCCTACTGTGGTCGGCGGGTGCGGGGTCGTGAGAAGAGTGGGTCTTGGAGCCAGCACAAGGGAAGTTTACCCAGGTTCGGGCCGCGAGGATGCGTAATACCCTAGTCCTGCTCTTGTGTCTATTTGAGTGTTCTTGGAGTTCTTGAGCTAGCTACGGCGAGTGTAGCTTGCTCCAGGGTCCGAATCCTCCTCCAGTATGCCTCGAGCCTCCTTTTATAGTCGAAGGAGGTGCTACAGTGGCACACAGGAGGTGGAAAGGGGTACAGTGGAGGTGTTTATCTCTTGTCATTACGGGACAAGATGCATTAAATGCGCCTCTGAGGTGTCCCCTTACTTTATCGCCGCCTCGCGCTGCTTCGACACGCGCCCGAGCCAGCGGGGCGGCCAGTGCCATGTAGGCTGGCAGGCTGCTGAGGTGGCGCGGTGGTGGCGTCTTCACGAAGATCTGCATGCCACCACGCAGGAGCTTGCTGAGTTGGCTTCGGGACCGCACATTGCCACGCAGGTGCCTGCCTGGCTGGCTGGGCTGGCAGCTGGATGGGAATGGCGGTGGGATATTGGCGCACGCGGGCCTGGCTGCGGCCTCGCTGATGCCCTCGGCAAGGGTCTTGCCGTGGCGCCGCGGTCGTCTCCGGCAAGGATGTTGCGGGAGGCCTCGTCTTCTGTTCTTCATTTGTTCTTGTGTGTTAATGGTCTTCACAAAGATCTGCATGCCACCATGGAGGCACCCCCCCGAACCTTGGTTCCAATGTGGTTGGCGATGTTTGGAAAGCCTCGGGCTCAAAGGTGGCGCGTTCCGCTAGTGTTGGGCAAGCTGTCCCGGCAAGGTTCTTGCCGTGGCTGCGAAGGTTGCCCCGGCAAAGGTCCTACCGGGGGAGCCTGCCCTGCCCTCTTGGTCCTTGTGTATTCGGCCTTGGCGTTGCTTTGACCATCCTGCGGCCTTGACCCCTCCCTCTGCCCTACTAAGTGTGGACGCGGGCGCGGCTCTGACTGCCCGTGCACAAGTAAGGGGTAGAAAGGAGTGCCCCTATTTTAGTACACCGACACGTAGAGTGACGAATGGTGAGGAATGATAATCTTAAGCGAAAAGTCACTTAGTGATTAGTATATGGATTTTATGCACCTCTTTGTGTACATTAAAAGTAATATTGTCATATATAAAAAGCTTGATAATCTACTATTGTTTTGTCTCCGTACTCTTGGGAAGGTACTAAATTTCTTGGATACTAGGATTATATAAGTAATATTGTCAATATGGGAATAATTCCGCTATAAGGATTACGAATGGAAAAAAAACAAATAAATTTCGATCATCATATCTCAACATTTGTTGTAGAGTTAATTACACCTACGGTACACAAACTTTCATGGCGGGTACAAACTCATACAACAACTTGGAAAATAACACAAATCGATCACATAACTTGAGTTTCGATAACATTTTAGTACATTTTTGTCACTTGTTGTTACATGGCATGCCAGCAAGCCCACATTCTCTTTCCTGTCATCATGTGGATCCATCCAAGCAGCAACCAAGAGAAATTAATTGTAACTATGAAATTATTGTAACCGTGTTTCAATCCTGAGACATCTGCTCGCACAAGAAAAGTCCTACCCACATGCTCCATTCTGGCAAACTATTCTATATCCCTTTTAGGCGAGAAATGCTACATCGACGGACAAATTACTTAAGGTTTACATGCTGGTGCCCACCCAGGTGAAATTCACGTGTGTGGAGAGGATTTAAGGGAGGACTTGTAACACTCCGTAAAAAGGTCCGTGCGTGTATCACTTTTGCTCTTTAGGCCCAAACTATCTTTTAATCCATCACATACGTATACGTTGTGTACACTGCTTTCTCAAAGCTATAGGAACATGCATGCATTCAGTGTCCAAGACTACTCTAGAACAATGCACGGAATATCCAGGTCTGCATATACGCTCATCGCTTGTCCATATGTTTTATTAGCCACTTGTTTTGTTGTAGCTAGTGTATGTGCTCAAGATTAATTTCCTTTCATGCTTCTTTTGGCTGAACTAATTGAGCTATTAAGAAACTTGCTTATCACTTAAACCAAGCTTGTTTAAGCATTGCCGTTTTGAACAACAATTTATCCACTTGATAAGCACAAGCATTATAGCAGCACAAATTGCATGCAAACACAAGGACTGCGGTCCGATTACGTCGTGTGCCATTTTATTTCCTTGGTCCAGACGATCGTGCCTGTTTCTTTCTACTCCCCCACTGAAAAGTGGACCCAGACATATTGTCGAAAATAATTGAAACTAATTCATCAACTTTCTTCGGTTCGCTTGGCTAGCCTGCACTTGCATGTGAACCTACATCATTCAAGGTCTTGTTGTGCACCATTTTATTCTCTATTTATTTCTCTCCCCGCTGACAGGTGGGGCCTGATGCCATAGTGGTGTGACATATAGGTATTTTCTATTTCTTTTTGTCCCACTAAGAGGTGATACCTGATGCCATGGTGGTTTGGCATATATGCATTTTCATTTCTTTGTCTCTCCACTGACAGGTGGGACCTGATGCCAGGGTGGCGTGAAATTTGGGCATACTGCAGTTAACAGTCCACTTGACGGCGACTGACAGAAATGTATTCAAATGTTTCTGAGACTCAATTTAGACAACCAATTTGTGTTATTTTTCAAGTTGTTGCATGAATGTGTACATATCATGCAAGTTCATGTACTATACGTGTAATTAACTTTTTGTTGCCGCCATAGATGTTGATACATGTTTTGAATTTATGATTGAACTAAGATTGATATGAGTACATGCAAGTTCAACTAATTTGTGCACACATGAGTACATGACTAAGATTTCTTAGGCTAGTCATAGTGAGAGTAACATAGACCCCCTTCAATGCAAATGTGCTTAGATGAGGTGCTAAGTATATTAAATGCCTTAGCAATTCAAGTCCTCAATGCAAAGGTGCTAAGCTTTTGGGTGTGAAGCTTCATGTATTTAATTAGTTGTATACTCGGAATTGTGCTTCCACCTAGGTACACGTGCTTAGCACCATTTCTTCCTAGGATCACCATACTACTCTCTCTTCTTAACTAGCATGCCATATCAGATTTTTTGCTTAGTTGGCAACCTTAGCACCTGTACAAGGTGAAGCATTGGGAAGGGCCTTAGGTAGTAACATAGCACACTTTAAATTTTTTTTGCTTATGTGGCATGTAATTAATGAGAAGAGAGGTGTTTAGAGTAACATAATATATTACTGTAACATAGCGCTTCCCGAGAAAGGATGAGTCTACAAGCTAATAAATGAAGCCATCTATAACACTACCACTATGTTACTTTGCACTACAAGCTAATGTAATATGCATGACACTAGTATAAGTTACTCCCACTATGACCATCCTTAGTCTGGTCGTAATGAGAGTATTATAAGTGGTATCATGCATGTCAACTAGATTTTTTGAATGATGTATCACACAATTAATTGAGAAAAGAGAGGGTATGGTATCATATCATGATATCGTATCATATTAAATGTTGTATACTTTGTGTCATGCATGACAATTAATAAGGCAGCCTAAGATACTAACTTATGATAATATGCATTACGGAGGTATTATTACATACTAGTATCATATGCATGATACTAGTATATGATACTCTCCATTACAACCAGCCTTAGGACGACATATTACCTTCCGAGCAGATAAGGGGATTCGTCTAGCTAGGCCGCTCCCCTCCCCCGCACCGCGCGCAGGCCGCTCCAGCCGCGGGGGCCACCAAATCCCGGTCATTATGGCTGCCAGCTGCGCTTCCAACCTCCCCGTCCCGCCTAGTCGGTGCCCCTCGCCGCCCGCTGGAACCTCGCTCGGTCCGGCGGCCTCTCGCAGCCCTCCTCCCCGCAGTCAGCGGCCTCGACGACTGTGGCGTCAGATCCAGCTTCGACACCGTGAACCCTGCAGAGCGGCGGCACCTCCAAGGTAGGCGCGCGGCTCGGACCGCCAGATCTGGGCGCACCCCCTGTGGGGGCCAAGCGCATCTTAAATCCATGGTGGTTCGCCCCTCCTCCCCGGCCAACATTTCCTCTTCGAGCCAGGCCAAACCGGTGGAGGAGGATGGACGGAGGTCCAATCCTGGAAGAAAGGGAGGGCCGGCTCCCGCTCGGCGGATCGAGGCGGGCGTGCCTCGATCCCGCGCTCGGACCGGCGCAGATCCTTCAATGCGGCTGCTGGGAGGGAGGCTTTCTTAAGCCAGTTCAAAGGAAAGTGCTTCCGTTGCCTCAGTAAGCGCCACTGTCGTGTCGACTGCCGGGATCCCCTCCGCTGCATCATTTGCAAGTGCACGGGCCATTTCGGCAAGGAGTGCCCGCGAAACCCAAGAAACGATGGCCCAGGAGGGGCTTCCCGTGCTCGCCTGAAGTTCCCGGCCGGGGCGACAGCTCCGGTCCACGACCGCGTCGTCTTCCCGCCCCCGCCTCCCCCCGCTCCCATGGAAAGCCTCGCTCTCTGCGACCCAGCTAGGCGGCCGTGGGAGAGATCCAAGGTGATCGTGGCGTCCCCGGCGTTGGAGATCGAGGAGCATGTTCTGCACCAGCATGCGGTCACCCTGACCGCCGCGGATCGCTCGCACTCCACCACCCTTGTGGCGGTGGGCAGGGTCATCCTCGAGCAGCTTTCCACCGCTCCGCGCCTTCTCCGCATCACCGCCCACCAGCCTGAAGCCTTCCACGTCCACTTTGACCTCCCTACGCACTGGGACAACGTCGTGCTCCGCGGCGTCATCAAGGTCGAGGGCTGCAAGTACTTAATCAGGGCCTGGAACGAAGACGACCACGCCATGCTCCTCAAGTTCCATCACCACGTGCGTGTTGTGGTGGAAGACATGCCCATGCAGTTCTGGTCGCAACTGGGCGCAGAAGAGGCCCTCGACGACATCGGCTGTGTCGACCGGCTCGACTCGCGCACCCTGGAGAGAGGGCACACCAAGACTTTTGTGTTCCGGCTCTGGGTCTAGGATGTTGCCCACATCCCCACCAAGTGCGCGCTCTAGGTGCTCAAGCGGGGCGCGGGCCAAGCGGACGAGATCGTCGGCCTCGCCCCCGCTGATCGCCGCATCCACCCGCCTCCCGGCGTTCGGCGCGATGACCTGCTGATCCACGTCGACCTGCTGGAGGACTAGTCACCCCTCTCGCCGCGCTCGTCCTACTCCGGTCAGAGCGGGCTGCCTTCCTTGTATGAAGACGACGACCGCCCCTCCCTCGCTTCAAACCTGGCACCTGGGTGGCGCATGTCGAAGACGGGCAGGGGAAGGCCCGCAGCAGGGCGCCGCGCGTCGGGGCTGTGGGCTGTGGCCCTGTGCTCGGAGGAGGCGTCCGCGACCACGAGGAGGACGGTGGGAGTAACGACGCCGGTGCAAGCCGCTCCTGGAGGGACCGCCTGCTGGGCCGCGGCTACCATGCTAGGGGCTGTGACAAGAACGTCGTCAGGGATGCGCACCGACGCCGCAGTAGATCGTGAGCCGGCCGTCGCCACGCGGCTAGTCGACGTGGCCACCTTGTCGTTGAGAAGGCCTCCGGGGCTCCAGTCCTGTGTGCCATGCTACTTCTTGAGCACTGCGTTGGATTTCCCCGAAGAGGAGAGGATGATGCAGCAAAGTAGCGTAAGTATTTTCCTCAGTTTTTGAGAACCAAGGTATCAATCCAGTAGGAGACCACGCACAAGTCCCTCGTACCTACACAAAACGATAGCTACTCGCAACCAACGCGATTAGGGGTTGTCAATCCCTTCATGGTCACTTACGAGGGTGATATCTGATAGAGATGATAAATAATATTTTTGGTATTTTTGATAGATAGATGCAAAGTAAAAAGTAAAAAGCAAAGTAAAAACAAAGCAAGTAAATAAAGCGATAAAGATTGATATGATGAGAATAGACCCGGGGGCCATAAGTTTCACTAGTGGCTTCTCTCAAGAGCATAGATTTTCTACGGTGGGTGAACAAATTACTGTTGAGCAATTGACAGAATTGAACATAGTTATGAGTATATCTAGGCAATGACCATGTATATAGGCATCACGTCCAAGACAAGTAGATCGAAACGATTCTACATCTACTACTATTACTCCACTCATCGACCGCTATCCAGCATGCATCTAGAGTATTAAGTTAAAAACAGAGTAACGCATTAAGCAAGATGACATGATGTTGAGGGATAAATTCATGCAATATGATAAAAACCCCATCTTGTTATCCTTGATGGCAACAATACAATACATGTCTTGCAACCCTTTCTATCACTGGGTAAGGACACCGCAAGATTGAACCCAAAGCTAAGCACTTCTATCATTGCAAGAACTACCAATCTAGTTGGCCAAACCAAAAAGGATAATTCGAAGAGACTTGCAAAGATAACTCAATCATACATAAAAGAATTCAGAGAAGAATCAAATATTTTCCATAGATAATACTGGATCATAAACCCACAATTCATCGGTCTCAACAAACACACCGCAAAAAGAAGAAGAAGATTACATCGAATAGTTCTCCACGAGAGAGGGGGAGAACATTGTATTGAGATCCAAAAAGAGAGAAGAAGCCATCTAGCTACTAGCTATGGACCCGAAGGTCTGAAGTAAACTACTCACACTTCATCGGAGGGGCTATGGTGTTGATGTAGAAGCCCTCCATGGTGGATGCCCCCTCCGGCGGAGCTCCGGAACAGGCCCCAAGATGGGATCTCGTGGATACAGAAGGTTGCAACGGTGGAATTAGGTTTTTGGCTCATGTTCTGATCGTTCAGGGATACGTAGGTATATATAGGAGGAAGGAGTATGTCGGTGGAGCACTAGGGGGCCCACGAGGTAGGGGGGCGCGCCCATGGGGGCGCCCTCCACCCTCGTGACCGCCTCTAGCACTTCTTGTAGTAGGGTCCAAGTCTCCTGGATCACGTTCGGTGAGAAAATCACGTTTCCAAAGGTCATTCTCCGTTTGATATTCTGTTTCTTCGAAACACTGAAATTGGCAAAAAAAACAACAATTCTGGGCTGGCCCTCCAGTTAATAGGTTTGTCCCAAAAATAATATAAAAGTGGAAACTAAAGCCCAATATAGTCCAAAACAGTAGATAAAGTAGCATGGAGCAATCAAAAATTATAGATACGTTGAAGACGTATCAGGCATCCCCAAGCTTAATTCCTGCTCGTCCTCGAGTAGGTAAATGATAAAAAAAGAATTTTTGATGCGGAGTGATACTTTGGCATAATTTCAATGTAAATCTTCTTAATTGTGATATGAATATTCAGATCCGAAAGATTCAAGACAAAAGTTCATATTGACATAAAAGATAATAATACTTCAAGCATACTAATCAAAGCAATCATGTCTTCTCAAAATAACATGGTCAAAGAAAGTTATCCCTACAAAATCATATAGTCTGGCTATGCTCCATCTTCCCCACACAAAATATTTAAATCATGCACAACCTCGATGACAAGCCAAGCAATTGTTTCATACTTTAACATTCTCAAAACTTTTTCAATCTTCACGCAATACATGAGCGTGAGCCATGGATATAGCACTATAAGTGGAATAGAAGGGTGGTTGTGGAGAAGACAAAAAGAGGGAAGATAGTCTCACATCAACTAGGCGTATCAACAGGCTATGGAGATGCCCATCAATAGATATCAGTGTGAGTGAGTAGGGATTGCCATGCAAGGGATGCACTAGAGCTATAAGTATATGAAAGCTCTACAAAAGAAACTAACTGGGTGTGCATCCAACTTGCTTGCTCACGAAGACCTAGGGAATTTTAAGGAAGCCCATCACTGGAATATACAAGCCAAGTTCTATAATGAAAAAATTCCCACTAGTATATGAAAGTGACAAAATGAGAGACTCTCTATCATGAAGATCTTGGTGCTACTTTGAAGCACAAGTGTGGTAAAAGGATAGTAGCATTGTCCCTTCTCTCTTTTTCTCTCATTTTTTTATTTGGGCCTTTTCTCTTTTTTTATGGCCTCTTTTATTTTATTTTATTTTCGTCCGGAGTCTCATCCCGACTAGTGGGGGAATCATAGTCTCCGTTATCCTTTCCTCACTTGGGACAATGCTCTAATAATGATGATCATCACACTTTTATTTTTCTTACAACTCAACAATTACAACTCGATACTTAGAACAAAGTATGACTCTATATGAATGCCTCCGGCGGTGTACCGGGATATGCAATGAATCATGAGTGACGTGTATGAAAGAATTATGAATAGTGGCCTTGCCACAAATACGATGTCAACTACATGATCATGCTAGCAATATGACAATGATGGAGCGTGTCATAATAAACGGAACAGTGGAAAGTTGCATGGCAATATATCTCGGAATGGCTATGGAAATGCCATGATAGGTAGGTATGGTGGCTGCTTTGAGAAAGGTATATGGTGGGTGTATGATACTGGCGAAAAGTGCGCGGTATTAGAGAGGCTAGCAAAGGTGGAAGGATGGGAAAAAGTGCGTATAATCCATCGACTCAATATTAGTCATAAAGAACTCATATACTTGTTGCAAAAATCTAGAAGTTATCAAAGAAAAGTATTACGCGCATGCTCCTAGGGGGATAGATTGGTAGGAAAAGACCATCGCTCGTCCCCGACCGCCACTCATAAGGAAGACAATCAATAAATAAATCATGCTCCGAGTTCATCACATAACGGTTCACCATACGTGCATGCTACGGGAATCACAAACTTCAACACAAGCATTCTTTGAATTCACAACTACTTAACTAGCATGACTCTAATATCACCATCTTCATATCTCAAAACAATTATCAAGCATCAAACTTATCTTAGTATTCAACGCACTCAAAAGAAAGTTTCACATATCTTGAACAGCAAGTATATTAACAATAAGCAAATTACCATGCTATTAACGACTCTCAAAATAATCTAAGCGAAGCATGAGAGATCAATAGTTTCTTTAAAAAATCCACCACCGTGCTTTAAAAGATATAAGTGAAGCACTAGAGCAAAAATTATCACGCTCAAAAGATATAAGTGCAGCACTATGAGCAAAACTATCAAGCTCAAAAGATATAAGTGAAGCACGTAGAGTATTCTATCAACTTCCAATTCATGTATGGCTCTCTCAAAAGGTGTGTACAGCAAGGATGATTGTGGTAAACTAACAAGCAAAGACGCAAATAATACACGACGCTCCAAGCAAAACACATGTCATGTGGTGAATAAAAATATAGCTCCAAGTAAATTACCGATGGAAGTGGACGAAAGAGGGGATGCCTCCGGGGCATCCCCAAGCTTTGACTTTTTGGTGTCCTTGGATTATATTAGGGGTGCCATGGGCATCCCCAAGCTTAGGCTCTTGCCACTCCTTGTTCCATAATCCATCAAAAGAATTCACCCAAAACTTGAAAACTTCACAACACAAAACTCAACAGAAATCTCATGAGCTCCGTTAGAGAAAGAAAATAAAAGACTACTTAAGGTACTGTAATGAACTCATTCTTTATTTATATTGGTGTTAAACCTACTGTATTCCAACTTCTCTATGGATTATAAACTATTTTATTAGCCATGGATTAATTAAAATAAGCAAACAACACACGTAAAACAGAATCTGTCAAAAACAGAACAGTCTGTAACAATCTATAACTAACGCAAACTTCTGAACTCTAAAAATTCTACCAAAATAGGAAGTCCTGTACAATGTTTTTATTGAACAGCAGCAAAAATAATCAACGCAAAAGCATGTTCTGTGATTTAACAAAATTATATTCGTGCATGCAGAGTTTCTGTTTTTCAGCAGAATCAAATCAACTATCATCGTAGGTTATCCTATAGGTTCTACTTGGCACAAACACTAATTAAAATATAAAACCACATCCAAACAGATGGTAGATAGATTATTTATTCCTAAACAGAAACAAAAACAAAAAACACAAAATAAAATTGGGTTGCCTCCCAACAAGCGCTATCGTTTAATGCTCCTAGCTAGGCATAAAAGCAAGGATAGATCTAGGTAGTGCCGTAGTAATAAGATAGATTGGTGAAACTCATTTCATATTCTCTACGTTCGGCAGCAAGTTTTCTTTGAGGTAAGCAAAAGTAATCAAAAGGGCTAAATTTAATAGGGCAAGAATCCCCAAGATCAATTTTAGGAGGTATAGGTTCCTCTTTCGGCCCTTCATAATGCACAACCAATTCATCATTATAAGCGTTCTTTTGACAGAACCTTGTGAGTCTACACTCAAGAGAGTATCCTAACTCATTATTTCAAATAGCCAAATCATCATTAAGTTTAGAGATTCTATCAATTAAAATATTGGTTGGCACCTTTTTTCTAAGGTTTTCATTAAAAGCAACATAATCAAGAGATTGAAAACACATAATTTCTTCTTGATCAAAGAGGATATATTCTATGGGAGGACGGCCAGCGTCCACCCTATAATGCGCAAAGATTTCTTTGGCCTCTTTTATTATAAATCTGAATTCATGAGCCAAAAAGATAGTAGCGGCACACTTAACAGAGGAGTGTTCGATATTAGAAAATTCTAGGAAAATCCTTTGTATAGAAGGGTGCATATGCATAAATTGCCTTTCAAGTTCAACGATAAGCATGGCAATGGCATCAGCAAGACTGCTGGTTCTATGAAGAATAGAACTGCCCATAGAGGGCAAAGCACCGGCACAAGTAAAGAAATCTTGAATAACTCCTTTTCCAATAATATTACCACTACCGATTCGAAATCTTTTTGTATGATAGGTAGGGGATTCTTCAGCAGGAGCTTCAGAATTTTCCATGATATTATTATCGGCCATGTCGGCAATAATTTTCCCAATTTCAGGCATAACGACAAGCAAACTAACACACGAGCAAACAGAAAGGCAACGGGAAAAGGCAAACGGCAAAGAGAGGAGGAGATTGGGAAAGAGAGGGCAAATAAAACGGCAAGGGTGAAGTGGGGGAGAGGAAAACGAGAGGCAAATGGCAAATAATGTAATGCGAGAGATAGGGATTGCGATGGGTACTTGGTATAGTTGACTTTCTTGCGTGAGCCTCCCCGTCAACGGCGCCAGAAATTCTTCTTGCTACCTCTTGAGCACTGCGTTGGATTTCCCCGAAGAGGAGAGGATGATGCAGCAAAGTAGTGTAAGTATTTCCCTCGGTTTTTGAGAACCAAGGTATCAATCCAGTAGGAGACCACGCACAAGTCCCTCCTACCTACACAAAATGATAGCTACTCGCAACCAACGCGATTAGGGGTTGTCAATCCCTTCACGGTCACTTACGAGGGTGAGATCTGATAGAGATGATAAATAATATTTTTGGTATTTTTGATAGATAGATGCAAAGTAAAAAGTAAAAAGCAAAGTAAAAACAAAGCAAGTAAATAAAGCGATAGAGATTGATATGATGAGAATAGACCCGGGGGCCATAGGTTTCACTAGTGGCTTCTCTCAAGAGCATAGATTTTCTACGGTGGGTGAACAAATTACTGTTGAGCAATTGACAGAATTGAGCATAATTGAGCATAATTATGAGTATATCTAGGCAATGATCATGTATATAGGCATCACGTCCAAGACAAGTAGATCGAAACGAATCTGCATCTACTACTATTACTCCACTCATCGACCGCTATCCAGCGTGCATCTAGAGTATTAAGTTAAAAACAGAGTAACGCCTTAAGCAAGATGACATGATGTAGAGGGATAAATTCATGCAATATGATAAAAAACCCATCTTGTTATCCTCGATGGCAACAATACAATACGTGCCTTGCAATTTCTATCACTGGGTAAGGACACTGCAAGATTGAACCCAAAGCTAAGCACTTCTCCCATTGCAAGAACTACCAATCTAGTTGGCCAAACCAAAAAGGATAATTCGAAGAGACTTGCAAAGATAACTCAATCATACATAAAAGAATTCAGAGAAGAATCAAATATTTTCCATAGATAATATTGGATCATAAACCCACAATTCATCGGTCTCAACAAGCACACCGCAAAAAGAAGAAGAAGATTACATCGAATAGTTCTCCACGAGAGAGGGGGAGAACATTGTATTGAGATCCAAAAAGAGAGAAGAAGCCATCTAGCTACTAGCTATGGACCCGAAGGTCTGAAGTAAACTACTCACACTTCATCGGAGGGGCTATGGTGTTGATGTAGAAGCCCTCCATGGTGGATGCCCCCTCCGGCGGAGCTCCGGAACAGGCCCCAAGATGGGATCTCGTGGATACAGAAGGTTGCGGCGGTGGAATTAGGTTTTTGGCTCCTGTTCTGATCGTTCGGGGATACGTAGGTATGTATAGGAGGAAGGAGTACGTCGGTGGAGCACCAGGGGGCCCACGAGGTGGGGGGGCGCCCAGGGGGGCGCGCCCTCCACCCTCGTGACCGCCTCTGGCACTTCTTGGAGTAGGGTCCAAGTCTCCTAGATCACGTTCGGTGAGAAAATCACGTTTTCGAAGGTTTCATTCCGTTTGGACTCCGTTTGATATTCTGTTTCTTCGAAACACTAAAATAGGCAAAAAGCAGCAATTCTGGGTTGGACCTCCGGTTAATAGGTTAGTCCCAAAAATAATATAAAAGTGGAAAATAAAGCCCAATATAGTCAAAAATAGTAGATAAAGTAACATGGAGCAATCAAAAATTATAGATACGTTGGAGACGTATCATGCCACCCCACCGCTTCCCCTTTGCTCAGTGCCTCCCTCGACGATGGAGGTGAACCCGGTGGCCCAGTTCTTCTCCTTCTCTGACAACGGACGCGCCCTCTCTCCGCCCCCGTGCACGGACTGCATGCAGTTGGAGCTAGAGAACGCCATGCAGGAAGCCTTGGTCACTCCTCTGGCTTTCGAAGATGGTGGATGCTCGCCCCCTCCCCCACCGTCAAGCCTGCCGAGCTGGAGAGCCCAGAGATGTTGCCGTGTATGCTGCCCTGCATCACCTCCCCTGCAGCAGCGACGGTGGGCTTCTAGATGGACGCGGTGACCCATGAGGTTGGCACCATGCACATCGGCAATGGTCAGGCATAGGAGGCCAAGTTGTTTGCTGCGGTGCCACCTCCGATCCTCCCAAGTCAGCCACCCCGTCCTCGCCATTCTGCCCCGCCCAAGTCCAGGGCCACCTCCGCCCACTCCCGCCGCAGCGCTCGGCAGGCGGCAACAGGCATCTCCACCGAAGTGGCGCAAAGGGTAGTGATGCGCCTCGTTCAAGAGCTGGGAGAGCTCGGCCCAAAGGACAAGATGACCCCAAAAGCAGCTGCATAGATCATGAAACGTTTCCAGGAGCCACTCTTCGACGGCGACATACCTGCAATCGCTAAGCTGACAGGACTCAACCAGGGTGCTCTCAAGATTGCCGCGGGCATGGCGGGGATCGCCGAAGCCGAGGAGATCATGCAAGTCTGATCATGTTGGTAGACTTAGCAGTAGTCCGTTTTCGCCAGCGGCTGGTCTTAAACCAGTTTGAGTTAGGTCTAGTTTCCATGTTTACTCCTCCGGTGTTGTGGTTGGATCATCGACGACGGGGTTTTGGGGCTACTGGTAGTCGTCGTCGCCCTTGGAATCGATGTAAGGTGTTTTCGTTCGTTGCAAGTAATATCTTCAGTTGGCGGAGCAGTTTTAGTTTCATCGATGAATGATGGCAACTTAGTCTTCATGTCCTGGAACGTTAGAGGTTTAAACTGCCTGGCAAAATGCACGGTCATCAGCGACGTAGTTTCTTCCCATAGAGTAGCGGTGCTCTGCCTACAGGAAATCAAAATTGATACTTGGACGGCAGCGATAGCTAGTGAGATAGGAGGTAGTAGAATGCAGGGGTGTGTGGTGCTGCCGGCGATAGGGACTAGAGGTGGAGCGGCGATCTTCTGGGATAAAGATGTAGTCGACATAGTTTCTCACTACCTAGGTAGCTTCTCCATCACCGCTAGGGTGCATGAGCTGAGCTCCGGGCAGCACTTTTGGATGACCACAGTTTACGGTCCAACTGATGACGCACACAAATAGAATTTCCTAGCGGAGATAGCTGCTGCCGCCCCAGCTACTGATGATCCGTGAATGATCAACGGCGACTTCCACATGATCTACCAAGCAAGAGACAAGAGCAATTCAAACATAAACAGGAGAATGATTGGAAAATTTCACATGGAGCTGTAGATCTAGCTGGCCTCAAGGCGATCAAGTGCAAAAACCGGCGTTTCACATGGAGCAATGAAAGAGAAAACCCTACCCTGTGTAGCATTGACAAAAAATTCTGCAAAGCGCGCTGGGAAGAGTTGCATCCTGAGCATTTGTTGGTTGTTGCTTCAACGTCCTTCTCAGACCACTGCCCACTGGTGCTCACTGCTGCGGATATGCCAGGACAAAGAGCTAGGTTCAGATTTGAAAATTTCTGGCCTAAGTTTCCACACTTCTCGGAAACAGTCCTTCGTGCCTGGCAAAGACCGGTACCGCACGATTGCCCATTTGTCCGAATGAAGAACCTCGAGCGTACTGCGGCTGACCTGAGGATATGGAGCAAGGCCACTTTTGGAAAAGCAAAAATGCAGCTGCACATTGCAAATGAAGTCATACGGTTGCTCGATGTGGCGTAAGAAAGCAGAAGGCTCACGGCAGCAGAATTTCAACTGAGAAAGCAACTCAAGATAAAGGTGTTAGGGCTGGCAGCCATTGAGAGGTCAAGGCGAAAGCAAGCTTCAAGGATCACCTGGATGCGTGCGGGGGACGCAAGCACAAAGCTTTTCCATGCAAAAATGAGAGCTAGAAGGAGGAAAAATTTCATACACTCTCTCAGGGAGGGCGGCTCGGAGGTATTCGATCATACAGGGAAAGAGAGGATTCTTCGTGATCATTTTACCAGATTTCTGGGCAAGCAAGAAGATCGAGAAACCACCCTCAACTGGGACAGACTGGTCATTCCCACGATCGACCCGCAAGGCCTAGACTCGCCGTTCTCCATGGCTGAGGTTTGGGCCACTATCGTTTCCTCCCCAATGGATAAAGCACCAGGGCCTGACGGTTTCACAGGCCAATTCTATCGTTCTTGTTGGCACATCATCGAGGATGATATTATGGCAATGTTTCAAAAGTTTCATCAGCTAGCGGGGCAAAACTTTGCAGAGATCAACACTGCTCTGATCACGCTGCTGCCAAAACAGAATGGAGCTTCTGAGGTCAACCATTACAGACCGATTAGCCTGATTCACTCGGTTGCAAACCTTATCTCAAAAGTCCTATCTGCAAGGCTGGCGGGGGCTCTCGATGCAATCATTTCACCGGCGCAGACTGCTTTCCAAAAAGGCAAATGCATTCACGATAGTTATCAATACGTTCAGAGCTGTGTTAAGATGCTGCACAGAATGAAGAAAAAAGCGCTGTTCATCAAGCTAGACATAGCAAAAGCCTTTGATTCAGTGTCCTTGGAGTATTTGCTCGAGGTCAAGCAGAAAATGGGCTTCCTACCCAGATGGAGAAATTGGATAGCGCTGCTACTCTCGTCTGCTTCATCCTCTTGCATGCTTAACGGAACGCAGGGCCCAACCATATCCCATGGTTGTGGATTCAGGCTGCTTTTCATCTTGGCAATCGATCCTCTTCACCGCCTCCTGGAGGCTGCTGTAGCGGAGGAAATGATTGCTGACTTGCCGGGCCGTGGCATCAGCATGAGGATCAGCTTATACGCTCATCGCCGTCATTTTCGCCAACACCGTGAAGGAAGAAGTGGACATACTGCTATACCTGCTCAACAGATTTGGGGAGGCCACGGGGCTGAAATTGAGCCAGGCAAAATCATCAGTCATCCCAATAAACTGTGGTGATGTTCAGTTAACTAAAGTTCTGCAAAACTTCGGGGTCTGCAGTCCACTTTCCCAACCACATATCTAGGCCTCCCAATCTCTCCAAGGAAGCTGAGACTGGTGCATTTCCAATTCATTATCGACCGGATCCGCTCAAGGCTGGCTGGATGGAAAGGAAAATTGATGAACATGGCCGGTAGGCGGGTGCTGGTGCGTGCAGTATTGATAGCATTGCTGGTGTTTGCTATGACAGTCCTAAAAGTGCCAAAAAAAATTCTAAAAGAGGCGGACAAAGCTCAGAGGCAATTTCTATGGGCTCATGATGAAAACATAACTGGCGCCAAATGCAAGGTGGCCTGGGGAAAAGTTTGCCTCCCGGTGGCCAAGGGGGGGCTCGGTTTGCTGGACCTCCAACGTTTCAGTACAGCTCTTCGGCTGCGTTGGCTGTGGCTTTCCTGGCAACAGCCGCGGCGGCCATGGATGAACTTCCCAGCCCCATGTGATAATGAAGACCACGAGTTGTTTGCATCTGCTACCTCGGTGCAATTGGGCAATGGAAAAACTGCGCTCTTCTAGACAAGTAATTGGATCAGGCCTGCCACGCTGCACCGCGAGTTCCCAACTTTGTTTAAGCACTCAAGAAGGAAGAACATGATGGTAGAAGATGCGTTGACTGAGGACAAATGGGTGCGTGATCTACGGCATGGAAACACAGCAGAAATTGTTGTCGAGTTTTTGCAAATGTGGAGGAAGATTCAGGGTGCAGGCATTGTCCTTTCCTCCGATGAGGACAAGATCAGCTGGGTGGCAGGAGGAGGAGGAGGTTCCTACTCGGCCAGAGATGCGTACAATTTTCAAATCAATGAAGTTCCTTCCTCAGGAATCAAAGCAGCATGCTGGAAGGCTTGGGCGCCAGGCACAGTGAAGATTTTCGCCTGGCTTCTCCACCATGACAGGCTATGGTGCAACGATCGACTACAACGTCGAGGATGGCCTAATGGGTATTTCTGCATCTGCTGCAACAGAAATTTGGAGAGCTCCACACACCTTTTCTGGGACTGCCCTTTCGCTCGATCAATCTGGTAGACGGCGTCTTCTAGATTTGGCTGTGTAGCGCTAAAAGAGAAGCGGGAAGCGAGTCACAGCTCTCTCAGACACTGGGAACGGCTTACCGCCCTGACGCCTCAAAGTTGCAGAAAGGGTTTCAGGACGATGTTGCTGCTGATCACCTGGGAGCTTTGGAAAGAGAGGAACGCGTGTGTTTTCAGAGGAAAAATGCCACAGACGGAGGATGTCCAGCGAGCCATCAGGGGCACGCTGGAGCTCTGGCGGCTCGTAGGAGCACAATGCCTTGAGCCCCCGTTCGGGAAAGATGTAGCGAGATAAAAACCCTTGTTTCTGTAGTTTGCCTAGTTGGATCTCCTCAGCTCTTGTAAACCATGATCACTTGATCAATCATGTACTTCCCGCAGCTTTCTCCTAAATCAATGAAGCCGGTGACCCCGGATCTTTCAAAAAACAACCAGCCTTAGTTAAACATGAATCACCCACTTCCCGCGCAGGCGCCATGCGAGCAGCGCAACCTCATAAACTGGTACGAGCACCATGCGAGTACATAGAGCAGTTTCGGCCCATGAGCGTCCAGTCGGCAGTCGCCGTCGCACCATAACTGTCGTCGCCGTATTGACGTCGTGGTTTGCGCGCCAGCCGCGGATCGGAAACAAGATCGAGATTTTCTTTCGGGGAGAGGGAGAGCCCACTGAATTTGAGGTGTTGCCTGCTTTCGTGGCACCACAATCAAGGGCACCCCTTCTGAATTACGAGGACGGTTTGGTTAATTATTGCCGCTTTTTGTCCTCGGAGCTTTGGAGGCTGTGGGTCTGGTCGTTGCCTCCTTTTTATTTGGGGGTAATAAAAGAAATGATATAAATGAGTGGTTTGCCTCCTTGGTGTGGCAACTGATCTGCCCCTGCACTTGTCTTGAAGGAGAAGTACCATTTTCGAGATGAAAAGACGGCTTGAAATGCCGTATCTGGCGCAACTTATTTGAAATGTCCTTGGAGTATTTTGGAGGCATCTTTCAAATACTTGTGGTGTCGCAGATGGATTTAATTGAAACCCAAATGGTTCGCTCAGTGCCCGTCGAAAACACACTTTGTTTTCCGGGGGAGTCGACAACAACTCGCATTCTGCTTTGCGGGTCCCGGCCAAACGAAAATAAAAGTCCACAGATATTAAATATGACAAAGAAGGTGTGACTTTGTCACCACTCTGGTGTGATAGCAGGAGCTGACAATAATTGAGCATTTCCAGAGGGCTGCTCCACCCACATAAGTTAAGCGGGAGCTAACAATGCGACCGACTAATTAATTGGATCCATGGATTGTTCTTGGCAGCCGGTCCGACTCCGACCGGCACCACCGTTCCCTGCTGCCTGCGTGCAAAACGCCGTTTTGTCCGCACCCGCGGTCAGCTGTGCAGTGGTCGCGCTGCTGCTCATGCTTTCTCGTGTGCCGTCGTGCGGTGTGCGCGCCGCGCCGGATTTGGGGTTCGGGTCGGCGTCTGTTCTACGGCGAGGGTCGTTTGGGGGCGTGAAGCGCGGCATGTGTCCCGCCGGCGGCGCGCCTTTTCGTGCTTGCGTGGACCACCGGCTATCGGGGGCGTTGGGATACACGACGGACAGCGCGCCTGTGAGTCGTGCATAGCTTTTATCGTGATTTGACTCTCTCGATTTTGTCCGGTTGTTTCTTTGATTGCGTTACCTTCCGCTACATGTTAAACAGGTGCTAAGCATGTCACATTAGCTAAAAAATAACATGGCACAACAATTAAAAAGGAGAGAGCGCTTTGGTGATCCAGGAAGAACCAATGCCAAGCGTGTGAACTTACGCAAACCACTTAAATTTAAGAAGCTAATCAATGATGAGAGCAAGTACAATAGGATGACGTAGGCGAGCTGTAAGACTTTAAATATTATTTTTCTAATGAGTTAGTGGACAGAGAAGAAGAGAGAAAAGAAGTGTGCTGATTAACAACAGACTGTAGCACGTGCTCCTAGGCAGTTTGTGAGAGAAGGATGTGGGCCATGTATCAACAAAGTAGTACAAATATATATGCAACTATTATACTTGCCAGCTATAAGGCTGGCTATAGATAACGTGACAAGATCATATAGCCAGCAGTTGTCTATACTAGTAACCATGCTCTGAAAGAGTTTAGGTGCTAAATCATTTAATAAAGTGGGCTTCATCTAAGCACCTTTGCATTGGAAGAGGTCTTAGACCTCCTCCAATAAATTGGTGCTTAGACGATGTGTTAAGTGCATTAATTGTTTTAGCAACTAAATGGGATGCTTAGCTTTTGTAGCTTAGCTTGCTTTATTTAAGTCCTTATCAACAAAACTCTTTCATGCATTGGTTGGTAGGCATTTTACATAGATTCACGTGCTTGGAACCATTTTCTTCTGGGATCACTAATGCGCTTTCTCCTCTTTAATTGCTTTGCTACATCATTTATTTGTCTATGTGGCATCCTTAGCACGCGTACACGATGGAGCACTGGGAGGGGCGTTTTGCGGTCGGTTACCAGCGTTTGCTCCGATTGCGTGTCAATGCATGCAGAGTTAGGGCATCTCCAACGACAACCCGGAAAAAACCTCCGGCATCCATCCGCGGACAGGGGACCAGTCTGCGGACACGGATGGGGGAGGCAACCATCCAACGCCATCCGCATATATTTTCACAACAACTCAAATCAACTAGGTGAAAATCGTTCAAACAAGTTCGGATTTCATACAAACACGACCCGGTTTCATATAAACATACCTGATTTCATATAAACATGACGGATTTCATTACAAATACATCAAAGCGGCTGGGAGAGCTCTCAATTATAACTAATACCTAATCTAAATGATCGCCGACGTCTGGTCTCCATCTCCGGCCATCAGCCCCGAGAATTGAAACTTCGTCGTCTCTAGTTTCGTCTCGACGCTCTCCAGCTCCGCCTCTGGACCCTCGAGAACTGAAGCTGTCCGCCTCGACGTCGCCGCCAAGTGACTAATCGACCGAAGATGCGGAGCCCACCAAGCTTGGCGTCGACGGGAGGGGAGGAGTGGTGGCCTTCCTGGGTGCCGGGGGCGGCATCCTCATCGTCGGTGTCGACGAACAACACCTCGCCTGCGTCGTCATCGCGCTCCTTGCCGGCGGCCACCACCTCTGCCACCCGCTGTCGGTACCGCCAGCGGGTGAGTCCGGTCTCACGCGTGGAACGATAGGACTCGAGCAACGCCTCCTGCTCCGCTAGGTCCGCGTCCGGCGTGACCGTCCTGCCGGCGGCGACCTGCTCCTCCGCGTGCAGATGCTCTTGGAGGAGGTTGTGGTTGTAGTTTGCCCCCCTCCCCCCGCTCCTCCCGCACATGTCCATATAATGGGCACGAGCCTCGCCGATGGTCATGGTGTAATGCACCCGTGAGGGTGGAGCAGAGGAGGAGGGTGTCGTAGAGGAAGAGGAGGGTGGCGCTGGCTCGTCGTTGAAGGCGTCCTCCATTTGCATGTCTCCGGCTGCCTGCCAGCCTATTAGTCGGCAGCAATGGCAGCCATGGCCTTCTTCTGCTCCGACGTAAGCCCAACCCAGAGAGCTTTGGCCGTGGAGGGACCCATGGCGGGGAGTGGTGTGGAGAGGGATGACTGTGGCTATGGCTGGGTCACCGGGGCAACAGTTTATATAGCACCGGTGGGCGGCAGACGGACGGACGAGTGGCGCCAGTAGAGGCGCCTCGGCAACCATGTGCCATCAATGCAGGGCAACACACAGACGAACGGGCACCCGTCGTGTCGTTTGAATCTGCGACAGTTGCCTGCACCGGGAAGTGGCGCGGGCGGCGCTCTCTCGGCCGACGCGTCGCGTCAGTGTTAGCGCCAGTGAGCTGTCACGTCTGCTCTGGCCGAGCATGAATTCGGGCGCTGACGCTCTGGAGCGGCATTGACCGAGAATGCGCCGGAGGGGGGACGGGTTTTGGTGGGCTAGGGCGGTCAGAAACAGGCTTGGGATTGGTTCAGACTCCCACAAATCTCCCACATTTTTGTCTCCGGTTTGCGGGAGAAATCGCGTCTGGATTGCACCGCGGACCAATACAGGCCCACGTTGGATGGCTTCCGCGGTCCGGACGGCGTGGTCCAGACCATTGCGAGAGGTTTACAGGTTAGCGTTGGGGATGTCTTGAACATGTACAACCGAACCCGATGCCCATCCCAAACGTTCAGACAGACTGCCCGGTTAGTACCCAGACGCGAAAACGTTAACCAAGCGGCCTCCTCATATCAGGCTCAAATGTTTGGACTGACAAACACTTCCCGTATCCGGCCCAAATCTACGGTGGATATGGGGAGGCCCGGACGTGCCCAGGCATGCCCGTCACATTGGATTGATGGATAGGGCTCATGCGGGGACGCGGAGAAACCCTTGGTCCGACGGATGCCTCCTCCGCTCCACATCGTCTGGCACTGCTCTGGCGTGCCGGCCGAGGGAGGAGGAGCAAGCGAGGGAGGAGGAGGGTGGAGCAGCCACGGGAAGCGGAGCCCATGGAGGTGGAGGTGGCGGAGTCGGGGGAGGAATCTCGGTGAGACCAACCCATGTAAAAGATTCAAACATTAGGAATCTCGGTGAGACCAAACTGATCCACTCGGACGGACCGATTCGCGATGACCTAAGCAAAACCTTGTTTCGGTTGTTTCGTCGAAACATCTTGACTGAATTGGAATCAATGCGTTACAGAAACTTGGTCATTGCACTTTGGTGGGGCCAAATGTCATCTCAGTTCTACCGAGTTTCTAGGGTTTGGTTGAGGCTGTGTCTAGGTTGAACTCGGTGGGTCTGGGAGTAGGTGTATCGGTAGGACCGACTTTGATATTTAGGATTTTGACAAAATGGAATGTGGGAAAGTGGTTGAGGGTTTTGGAGCAATATGTTCAAGCACTTTGAGAAACTAAGTCATGATCAAAACCTCATCCCCATTTAATTGTATTGTCTTTCCTGTGGACTAAATGTGATCTTGGATCACTTAACAAAAATTACAGAGTCTTGGGGCTTTTGCCAATATGTTTCCATAGTCTTTTGATGGGTCCACCACTACAAAAAAGACACATCCATGACATTATGGCCTGAACGAAAACTTTTTCTTTCATGGTTATGACACTTCTATGATGATAATTGTGACAAAAACACGTGTCATCATAGATGTGGTGGGCTCCTACTTCTATGACCAAAAATTATGATAGAAAATGGGATTTTCGTCCTGGGCGGGCCAGAGACGCACCCGCATGACATTCTATGGGCCGTCCATGACGTAAAAAATCATGGTAGAAGTGAGGGCGAGGAAAATTTTGGGGAGTTCCCGATTACGGTGAGTGGTCGGGCCGAGCGATGCAGTGTGGTTCATGCGCTTCTCTCGTGTGCGCGTGTGTGCGAGGCGTTCGCCACTGAACCCTTGCGAGGCATTCGCTTATTGAACTCGAGCGACCACACTAGCTATGTACTGAAGCCGATCAATCCCTTGGCTGCTAACTAAGCCCGAGCAATTCCTTTGCTGCTAACTGAACCCGACCGATTCCTTCAGTGACGCTGCTAACTAAACCGGAGCAATCAATCGTTGCTGCTGGATGGTTTGGTTGCCTCTGGATGAATCCCCAGTGCGAGACGTAGCTAGCTAGCTGGTTTGGTTGCCTCTGGATGAACAGTGCCCACTGCTGTCGCATGCGCGATATGTAGAACGAGTTGATACGTCCATTTTGCATCATGCTTTTTTATCAATATTTATTGCATTATGGACTGTTATTACACATTATATCTCAATACTTATGGCTATTCACTCTTATTTTACAAGGTTTACCATGAAGAGGGGGAATGTCGGTAGTTGGAATTCTGGCTGGAAAAGGAGCAAACATTGGAAACATATTCTGCACTGCTCCAAAAATCCTGACACTCCATGAAACATGTTTTTGGAATTTATAAGAATTATTGAGCGAAAGAAATACACCAGGGGGCCCACACCCTACCCAGGAGAGTGGAGGGCGCCCCCCTACTGGGCGCCCCCTATCTCCTGGGCCCCCTGGTGGGCCTCCGGTGTCCATCTTCTGCTATATGAGAGCTTTTACCCTGGAAAAAATCGGGGGCAAGCTTACGGGACGAAACACCGCGGCCACGAGGCGGAACCTTGGTGGAATCAATCTAGGGCTCCGGCGGCGCAGTTTTGCCGGGGACACTTCCCTCTGGGAGGGGGAAATCATCACCAACGTCATCACCAACGATCCTCTCATCGGGAGGGGGTGAATCTCCATCAACTTCTTCACCAGCACCATCTCCTCTCAAAACCCTAGTTCATCTCTCGTATCCAATCTTGTATCAAAACCACAAATTGGTACCTGTGGGTTTCTAGTAGTGTTAGAGAAACTGCTAGCTAATCCATTTGCAGGAGATGGAACATTGCATCCTGATTTACACCTTATCTTTGTGGATGAAGTTTGTGGATTATTTAAGCTTGCAAGTATTCCCGATGATGTTGTCAAAAGGAAGGTCTTCCCTTTATCTTTGAAGGGAGATGCATTGACGTGGTATAGGCTATGTGATGATACGAGATCTTGGAATTATAAGCGATTGAAGTTGGAATTTCACCCGAAGTTCTATCCTATGCATCTTGTTCATCGTGATCGTAATTACATCTATAATTTCTGGCCTTGCTAAGGAGAAAGCATCGCTCAAGCTTGCGGGAGGCTTAAGTCAATGTTATATTCATGCCCCAATCATGAGCTCTCTCGGGAAATGATTATTCAAAACTTTTATGCTCGGCTTTCTCTTGATAATCGCAACTTGCTCGATAATTCCTGTGCTGGTTCTTATATGTTGAAGACTATTGATTTCAAATGGGACTTATTGGAAAGAATTAAATGCAACTCCGAAGATTGGGGTTCCGACGATGGTAAGGAGTCAGGTATGACACCTAAGTTCGATTGTGTTATATCTTTTATGGATACCGATGCTTTTCGTGGATTTAGCGCTAAGTATGGACTTGACTCTGAGATAGTAGCTTATTTCTATGAATCTTTTGCTACTCAGGTTGATCTCCCTAAAGAGAAGTGGTTTAATTATAATCCTCATGTTGAAGTGAAAGTAGTTGCACCTATTACAGTTGAAGAAAAGACTGTCACCTATAGTGATCCTATTGTTCCTACTATTTATGTTGAGAAACCTCCTTTTCCTGTTAGGATAAAGGATCATGCTAAAGCTTCGACTGCTGTTCGTAAGAGTAATACAAGGACTTATACACCTCCTGAGAAAATTAATGTTGAACCTAGTATTGCTATGGTTAAAGATCTCTTGGATGATGATTTAGACGGGCATGTTATTTAATTCTGTGGTGAGACTGCTAATATTGCTAGACCAGATACTAAGATACATAGACCTGTCGTAGGCATGCCTGTTATTTCTGTTAAAATAGGAGATCATTGTTATCATGGCTTATGTGATATGGGTGCTAGTGCTAGTGCAATACCTTATACCTTATATCAAGAAATTATGCATGACATTGCACCCGTTGAATTAGAAGACATTGATGTTACTATTAAGCTTGCTAATAGGGATACCATTAAACCCTTTGGGATTGTTAGAGATGAAGTTTTGTGTGGGAAGGTTAAATACCCTGCTGATTTTCTTGTTCTTGGTTCCCCACAAGATGATTTTTGTCCCATTATTTTTGGTAGACCCTTCTTGAATACAGCTAGTGCTAAGATTGATTGTGAAAAAGATACTATCACCGTTGGCATAGATGGTATGTCTCATGAGTTTAATTTTTCTAAGTTTCGTAGGCAACCTCGTGACAGGGAACCACCTAGTAAAGATGAGATTATTGGTCTTGCTTCCATTGCCGTGCCTCCTACTGATCTGTTAGAACACTATTTGCTAGACCATGAAAACGATATGTTTATGAAGGAAAGAAGGGAAATAGATGAAGTGTTCCTTAAACAGGAACATATGCTGAAACATAAACTTCCCGTTGAAATTCTTGGGGATCCCCCTCCACCTAAGGGTGATCCCGTGTTTGAACTCAAACCATTACCTGATAATCTTAAGTATGCTTATCTTGATGAAAAGAAAATATATCCTGATATTAGTAGTGCTAACCTTTCAGAGCAAGAAGAAGAAAGA
This sequence comes from Triticum timopheevii, assembly GCA_963921465.1. Taxonomy (NCBI): domain Eukaryota; kingdom Viridiplantae; phylum Streptophyta; class Magnoliopsida; order Poales; family Poaceae; genus Triticum; species Triticum timopheevii. The sequence goes on from OY997266.1 coordinate 327,811,749, forward strand.
TTATTGAAAACTCTGAAGAAGCACCGAGCAACTATTGGATATACTCTGGATGATCTCAAGGGCGTTAGTCCCACGTTATGCCAACACAAAATTAAATTAGAGGATGATGCTAAACCAGTTAGAGATCCTCAACGACGACTGAATCCCAAGATGAAAGAAGTGGTAAGAAAGGAGATACTAAAGCTCCTTGAGGGAGGTATTATTTATCCCGTTGCTGATAGTGAATGGGTAAGCCCTGTCCATTGTGTTCCTAAAAAGGGAGGTATTACCGTTGTTCCTAATGATAAAGATGAACTGATCCCGCAAAGAATTATTACAGGTTATAGGATGGTAATTGCTTTCCATAAATAAAATAAAGCTACTAAGAAAGATCATTACCCTTTACCTTTTATTGATCAAATGCTAGAAAGACTATCCAAACACACACATTTCTGCTTTCTAGATGGTTATTCTGGCTTCTCTCAAATACCTGTGTCAGCGAAGGATCAATCTAAAACTACTTTTACTTGCCCTTTTGGTACATTTGCTTATAGACGTATGCCTTTTGGTTTATGTAATGCACCTGCTACCTTTCAAAGATGCATGATGGCTATATTCTCTGATTTTTTTTGAAAAGATTTGTGAGGTATTCATGGATGATTTCTCCGTTTATGGATCCTCTTTTGATGATTGTTTGAGCAACCTTGATCGAGTTTTGCAGAGATGCAAAGACACTAGTCTCGTCCTGAATTGGGGAAAGTGTCACTTTATGGTTAATGAAGGCATTGTCTTGGGCCATAAGATCTCCGAGAGAGGTATTGAAGTTGATAAAGCCAAGGTTGTTGCTATTGAAAAGATGCCATGTCCCAAGGACATAAAAGGTATAAGAAGTTTCCTTGGCCATGCCGGTTTTTATAGGAGGTTCATTAATGACTTTTCTAAAATCTCTAGGCCTCTGACTAATTTATTACAAAAAGATATTCCTTTTGTCTTTGATGATGATTGTGTAGAAGCATTTGAAATACTTAAGAAAGCTTTGATCACTACACCTATTGTTCAGCCACCTGATTGGAATTTACCTTTTGAAATTATGTGTGATGCTAGTGATTATGCTGTAGGTGCTGTTCTAGGGAAAAGAGCCGATAAGAAATTGAATGTTATCCAGTATGCTAGTAAGACTCTTGATACTGCCTAGAGAAATTATGCTACTACTGAAAAATAATTCTTAGCAGTTGTGTTTGCATGTGATAAGTTTAGACCTTATATTGTTGATTCCAAAGTTACTATTCACACTGATCATGCTGCTATTAAATATCTTATGAAAAAGAAAGATGCTAAGCCTAGACTCATTAGATGGGTTCTCTTGCTCCAAGAATTTGACTTGCATATTATTGATAGAAAGGGAGCTGAGAACCCCGTTGCAGACAACTTGTCTAGGTTAGAGAATGTTCTTGATGACCCACTACCTATTGATGATAGCTTTCCTGGTGAACAATTAGTGGTCATTAATGCTTCTCGTACTGCTCCTTGGTATGCTGATTATGCTAATTACATTGTTGCTAAATTTATACCTCCTAGTTTCACATACCAGCAAAAGAAAAAGTTCTTTTATGATTTAAGACATTACTTCTGGGATGACCCACACCTTTATAAAGAAGGAGTAGATGGTATGTGAACAGGAACAGGAACAGATCCTACGCAAGTGTCACTCTGAATCCTATGGAGGACACCACGCTGGAGATAGAATTGCACACAAGGTACTACGATCTGGTTTTTATTGGCCTACTCTCTTCAAAGATGCTCATAAGTTTGTTTTATCTTGTGATGAATGTCAAAGAATAGGTAAAATTAGTAGACATTAAGAAATGCCTATGAATTATTCTCTTGTTATTGAACCGTTTGATGTTTGGGGCTTTGATTATATGGGACCTTTTCCTGCCTCTAATGGTTATACACATATTTTAGTTGCTTTTGATTACGTTACTAAGTGGGTAGAAGCTATTCCAACTAGTAGTGCTGATCATAACACTTCTATTAAAATGCTTAAAGAAGTTATTTTTCCGAGGTTTGAAGTCCCTAGATATCTTATGACTGATGGTGGTCCACATTTTATTCATGGTGCTTTCCGTAAGATTCTTGCTAAGTATGATGTCAATCATAGAATCGCATCTCCTTATCATCCGTAGTCTAGTGGTCAAGTAGAGTTGAGCAATAGAGAGCTCAAATTAATTTTGCAAAAGACTATGAATAGATCTAGAAAGAATTGGTCCAAAAAACTTGATGATGCATTATGGGCCTATAGAACTACATACAAAAATCCTATGGGTATGTCTCCATATAAGATGGTTTATGGAAAAGCATGTCATTTACCTCTTGAACTTGAACATAAAGCATATTGGGCCATTAAAGAGCTCAACTATGACTTCAAACTTGCCGGTGAGAAGAGGTTGTTTGATATTAGCTCACTTGATGAATGGAGAACTCAAGCCTATGAGAATGCCAAGCTATTCAAAGAAAAAGTCAAACGCTGGCATGACAAAAGGATACAAAAGCGTGAGTTTAACGTAGGAGATTATGTGTTATTATTCAACTCTCGTTTAAGATTTTCTGTAGGAAAACCTCTCTCTAAATGGGAAGGTCCTTACGTTATGGAGGAGGTATATCGTTCTGGAGCCACAAAAATCAACAACTCCGAGGGCACAAGTCCGAGGGTGGTAAACATTATATTTCAGGTAATCCTATCAATGTTTAAACTAATATTATTGAATCCGTAACCCCGGAGGAATACATAAGGGACACTTTCCAGATCGTTCCAGACTCCGAAAAGGAATAGGTAAGTGGTACGGTAAGTAAACCGACTCCAAAACAACTCCAATGGCAATTTTTATCAGTTTTGGAATATTTAAGAATTTTCAGAAGGAAGAAGTAGTCCAAAAGGGACACGAGTCCCCCACGAGAGTGGAGGGCGCGCCCACCCTTACTGGGCGCGCCCCTGTCTCGTGGGCACCTCGTGTGCCTCCTGGACTCCGTTTTCTTGCACATTACGTATTTTGGTCGTTAAAAATTCATTATATATACTCCCGAAGGTTTTGACCACCGTATCACACAAATATCCTCTATTTTCGTTTCGAGTTGTTCCTGTTGCAGCATAAAGCAAGATGTCTTCTCAGGAGTCAGTCGGGGAGAGCCGGGTGTCTCACCCAACACCTGGTCCAGGAGCAAATAGCGATGCTTATCACTTTGGACCATCAACGGAGGATGAGATGGAGGCTGATTTGAAAAGGATAGATGCCATGGAGGAAGATCAAGAAGTTACCTCTCGTCTCCAAGCAGAATTCATGATGGGGGAGCTACCTAGCCTGGCTACTCCAACTTCAGTCATCCCATCCAACTTTAGATTTCTTTCTTATGAAAATATGAAAAAGAGCTTTACTTGTTCTCCAGAAGCTATGCAGCATCCTTGGGTAAAGGGAGCTTTGGCCGTTACGGGCAAGCTCCGTAAAGAAATTATGGACCTCAAACAACAAGTCAACAAGCTTGAGGAGGAGAACCATATCCTGAAGGGAATCATCGCCAAGAAAATCATAACACCAACCGTGAAGGAGAAACAATTACATGGGTATGGGCACTCCCGTTGGCAACTGCCAAGCTTGGGGGAGGTGCCCCGGTATCATATCACCATCACACTCCTATCTTTACCGTTTTATTTAGTTCGATCCTTTTAGTAGTATCTTGATTTAGTAGATTGAAGTTTTTATATCAAGTAGTTTTGAGTTTTGCATTGTGATCTCTTTTTGTAATCGAGTCTGTGAGCTATCTATAATAAAGATTAGTGTTGAGTCAAGGGCTTCGCTATGTTTCTATGATCTTGAGAAAGTAGTAAGAATAAAAGGGTTCATATTGACCTTATGGATAGTGATGACTTCACACATAGAAAGTATGAGGCATAAAAATTGTTGAGAGTTGATAAACTTAGCCTTGGTCATCGCTGCAATTAATAGGAAGTGATAAGGAAAGAGGGGTTCACATATAAATATATTATCTTGGACACCTTTTATAATTGGGAGCACTCATTAAGTATGACATGCTAAAAGTGTTGACGTTGGACAAGGAAGACAATGTAATGGTTTATGTTTTCCGACATCTCAGTTAAAGTATATTGTCATTGACCTTCCAAACATGTTGAGCTTGCCTTTCCCCCTCATGCTAGCCAAATTCCTTACACCAAGTAGAGATACTACTTGTGCTTCCAAATATCCTTAAACCCAGTTTTGCCATGAGAGTCCACCATATCTACCTATGGATTGAGTAAGATCCTTCAAGTAAGTTGTCATGCTGCAAGCAATAAAAATTGCTATCTAAATATGTATGACTTATTAGTGCAGAGAAAATAAGCTTTGTACGATCTTGTTGTGGAAGTAATAAAAGCGACGGACTGCATAATAAAGGTCCACATACAAGGGGCAATGTGACGTTATTTTGCATTAAGATTTTGTGCATCAACCCTAAACGCACATGACAACCTCTACTTCCCTCTGCGAAGGGCCTATCTTTTACTTTATGTTTTTACTTTATGCTTGAGTCAAGGTGATCCACACCTTTCCCTTTTTCATTTTATCCTTTGGCAAGCTCCTCGTGTTTGAAAGATCATGATATATATATCCAATTGGATATAGCATGGGCTATTATTGTTGACATTACCTAAAGGTGAATACATTGGGAGGGAACACAATAAGCCCCTATATTTCTCAGTGTCCGGCTGAAACCCCATAACCACAAGTATTGCGTGAGTGTTAGCAATTATAGAAGACTACAAGATAGTTGAGTATGTGAACTTGCTGAAAAGCTCTATTGTTGACTCTTTCTGATGTTATGATAAATTGCAATTGCTTCAATGACTGAGATTATAGTTTGTTAGTTCTCAATGAAGTTTTTGAACCATACTTGACATTGTGAATTTATTGTTACTTGAGCAGAAGAAATCATATGATAAAATCTATTCATGTTGCTGTTATAAGAATGATCATGATGCCCTCATGTCCGTATTTTATTTTTATCGACACCTCTATCTCTAAACATGTGGACATATTTTTCGATTTCAGCTTCCGCTTGAGGACAAGCGAGGTCTAAGCTTGGGGGAGTTGATACGTCCAATTTGCACCATGCTTTTATATCAATATTTATTGCATTACGGACTGTTATTACACATTATATCTCAATACTTATGGCTATTCTCTCTTATTTTACAAGGTTTACCATGAAGAGGGGGAATGCCGGGAGCTAAAATTCTGGCTGGAAAGGGAGCAAACATTGGAAACCTATTCTGCACTGCTCCAAAAATCCTGAAACTCCACGAAACATGTTTTTGGAATTTATAAGAATTATTGAGCAAAAGAAATACACCAGGGGGCCCACACCCTTCCCAGGAGAGTGGAGGGCGCCCCTCCTACTGGGCGCGCCCCCTATCTCCTGGGCCCCCTGGTGGGCCTCCAGTGTCCATCTTCTGCTATATGAGAGCTTTTACCCTGGAGAAAATTAGGGGCAAGCTTACGGGACGAAACTCCGCCGCCACGAGGCGGAACCTTGGCGGAATCAATCTAGGGCTCCGGCGGAGCTGTTCTGCCAGTGACACTTCCCTCCGGGAGGGGGAAATTATCACCAACGTCATCACCAACGATCCTCTCATTGGGAGGGGGTCAATCTCCATCAACATCTTCACCAGCACCATCTCCTCTCAAAACCCTAGTTCATCTCTTGTATCCAATCTTGTATCAAAACCACAAATTGGTACCTGTGGGTTGCTAGTGGTGTTGATTACTCCTTGTAGTTGATGCTAATTGGTTTACTTGGTGGAAGATCATATGTTCAGATCCTTTATGCATATTATTACTCCTCTGATTATGAACATGAATATGCTTTGTGAGTAGTTACGTTTGTTCCTGAGGACATGGGTGAAGTCTTGCTATTAGTAGTCATGTGAATTTGGTATTCGTTCGATATTTTGATGAGATGTATGTTGTCTTTTCCTCTAGTGGTGTTATGTGAATGTCGACTACATGACACTTCACCATTATTTGCACCTAGAGGAAGGCATATGGAAGTAATAAGTAGATGATGGGTTGCTAGAGTGATAGAAGCTTAAACCCTAGTTTATGCGTTGCTTCGTTAAGGGCTGATTTGGATCCATATGTTTAATGTTGTGGTTAGGTTTACCTTAATACTTCTTTTGTAGTTGCGGACGCTTGCAATAGAGGTTAATCATAAGTGGGATGCTTGTCCAAGTAAGGGCAGTACCCAAGCACCGGTCCACCCGTATATCTAATTATCAAAGTACCGAACGCGAATCATATGAACGTGATGAAAACTAGCTTGACGATAATTCCCATGTGTCCTTGGGAGCTCCTTTCTCATTATTAGAAATTGTCCAGGCTTATCCTTTGCTACATAAAGGATTGGGCTACCTTGCTGCACTTTATTTACTTTATTTACTTGTTACTCGTTACTATTTATCTTATCGGAAAACTATCTATCACTTATAATTTCAGTGCTTGCAGAGAAAACCTTACTGAAAACCGCTTATCATTTCCTTATGCTCCTCATTGGGTTCGACACTCTTACTTATCGAAAGGACTCCGATAGATCCCCTACACTTGTGGGTCATCACGAGTCGAGACGTACATGTGGTGAGTCCAGCCGGTTGGTTGGCTATGGCTGAATAGTTCCTGATGGGGGTTGGATGAACAGGACCCCGTGGTAGTAGGAGGTTGCCGCTAGATGAACAGGACCCTGAGGAGGCCGTGTCATGGTACACGAAACCCAGCCGACTAGGGTGGATGAACAGGACCCCATGGAGGCTGGATGAACTGTAGTCAGTGAAGGCTGGATGAAGTCCACGGTGGATGAGCAGTAGCCCGTGGAGGCTGGAGTGAGGCAGTAGACGGCGGATGAACAATGGCCTGAAGAGTCCCATTTTGTGGTACACCACACCCCTCCCGATGAATAGGGCACCGTTTTTACCGTAGGCGGTTGGAGAGAAGTGTGTTTCCTCCATTTCACGGTATGCCACACCCCTCCCGATGAACATGACCCCATTTTGACCACAGGCTGTTGGAGAGAAGTCTGTTTCCTTCGTTTTATGGTACGCCAGACCCCTCCTGATGAACAGGATCCCATTTCGACTGTAGGAGGTCGAACAGAAGGCTGTTTCCTCCGTTTTGTGCTACGCCAGACCCCATTTTGACTATTCCATCCAAGTTGGTTGGCTACGTTAAACAGGACGCATCCTAACCTAGTCTGTTGTCTCCTGATGAACACGACACTGTTTCTCCGTTCCAGTCCAGCCGGTTGGCTGCCGGTGAATAGGACGCCGTCGCTGTACGCGTTTGAGATGACGCATGTATATATGTATGTGGCCGTATTTTTTGCAGCATGGCTGTATGTATGTCTACATGATATAGATGGGACTGCCTGAACTGCTACCGCTCCTTACTCGGCCATGGTTCATCGTGGCAGACATACCGATCGACTGATATGTACGTACATGTTTGCGACCTAACAGACAATGTTACATACGCTTCGACCGAGTAAGTCCCAGCTATCAGGGAGGATAAGGACACACTTCCGTGCGTGCAAAGATATAGCTGGTAGGTCCCAGCTGTTAGGGGAAGGAATCATTTTTTTGTGTAATAAGGAGGCACTTCCTTACGTGCGAAGATGTAGCTGGTGGGTCCAGTTGCCAGCCTCTCCACGTACAATTCTCTTTGATGGTTGTCATTTGTTGCCATGTTGACCATGCGGCGCCAAGAGCACCAACACGATGGACGAAGGTGAGGCCTAGGAAGGAAACGACCCAAATCCGGGGAAGACACAACAGTGGTTTCCCACACGGAAGGGAGTACGAGGGTTGACTTTTCCGGCTGCGGTGTGAGGCTGTCATCGCCAGAAAATAACAGGGGGTGTGGGTGAGTAAAGGGAAAGCCTGACCAGCGGTGGGAGTAGTATGGGGCGGTGAGGCCTATACAGTAGCATAGCCGGCCACGAGAGGCAAGAGCAGGGTACGGCTGACGTTGGTGTGGATGGCTAGAGCAAGAAGACCAGAGGTTGAAGAAGAAACACAACGGTTGGATTAACATCCAACGGTATTTGCTCCTAGAGCTGTTTGTTGACTAAGTTGAAAAAGCCACGTGTACGCGTCAACTTAGTAGGCCCACAAGTCAGCCTCCAAATCTGGTGGGTCCCGGCTAGCAGCGGGAGGAATCATTTTTCTTGCGCGTAATAAGGAGGCACTTCCTTGCGTGTGAAGATGTAGCTGGTGGGTCTCAGCTGTCAAGGGGAGGAAACTTTTTATCCCACGTAATAAGTAGGCACTTCCTTCCATGCAAACATGTAGATGGTGGGTCCCACCTGTCAGTGGGAGGGATCATTTTTTGCGTAATAAGGAGGCACTTGCTTGCATGGCCCTCTGGACCATGTGGGTCCCTTCTGTCAGCCGATCCACGAACATCCCTCTTCTGATGGCTGTTGTTTGTTGATGTTGACCACGTCGTGCCGAGAGCACCAGCGCGGTGGATGATGGTGAGGCCTAGGAATGGAACGACCTGGAGCCGGTGAAGACTCGGCAGTGGTTGCCCACCCGGAGGGGAGTACGAGGGTTACTGGTTCAGCTGCCGTCACCAAAGAATAACAGTAGGTGTGGGTGAGTAGAGGAATGGCCTGGCCAGCGATGGGAGTAGGGTGCGGTGGTGAGGCTTGCGTGGCAGCATAGTCGGCCATGGGAGGCAGGAGCAGGCGGTCCCGCCCGCGCTGTTTTGGGCGGCTAGAGCAACAAGATTAGAGATTGAAGAAGCAGCATGGCCGTTGGATTAACATCAGACGGCCACTGCTGGTAGAATCGTTTGTGGACTAAGTTGATAAAAGCTTGCATACACTTCAACCTAGTAGGCCCACAAGCAGCCTCCGAATCTATCGTAAACAACATACAACCCGGAATTTCTAACCAGATTCAAATTAGTTTAAAAATTAAACATACCTTAATTTAAAATCCAATGAAATTTTACCCACACAAAAAACAATGAAATTTAAAATATAAAAATCTGAAAGAAAAAAGTATTTTGAAACTAATTGCCTTTTTGTTGTATTTTGTTGAATTTACAACCCATTTCTTATTACTTATAGCCCATTTTCTAGGCAAGCCAAATGCATCCCTCCTCGTCTTCAAAGATTTCCGGACCAGTAGGGCGGAGAAAAGGAAGTAGGCCTCTGTTGGGGATTCTACAAAAACCAAAAAAGCTGGGCTAGCCATTTTCAGAATGGAAAAAACTATGCTGGTCATTGCTACGTCTTGAGCTCGCGTTGGTTTTCCTTAAAGAGGAAAGGGTGATGCAACAATAGTAGCATAAGTATTTCCCTCAGTCTTTGAGAACCAAGGTATCAATCCAGTAGGAGGCTCCTCAAAAGTCCCCCACACACCTACACAAACAAACAAAGAACTCGCAACCAACACAATAAAGGGGTTGTCAATCCCTTCACGACCACTTGTAAAAGTGAGATCTGATAGAGATAGTATGATAAGATAAATATATTTTTGGTATTTTGTAATATAGATTGGAAAAGTAAAGATGCAAATAAAAGTAGATTGAAAGCTTATATGATAAAGGATATACCCGGGGGCCATATGTTTCACTAGTGGCTTCTCTCAAGATAGCACAAGTATTATGGTGGGAGAACAAATTACTGTCGAGCAATTGATAGAAAAGCGAATAATTATGAGATTATCTAGGCATGATCATGTATATAGGCATCACGTCCGCGACGAGTAGACCGACTCATGCCTGCATCTACTACTATTACTCCACACATCGACCGCTATCCAGCATGCATCTAGAGTATTAAGTTCATAAGAACAGAGTAACGCATTAAGAAAGATGACATGATGTAGAGGGATAAACTCATGCAATATGATATAAACCCCATATTTTTATCCTCGATGGCAACAATACCATACGTGCCTTGCTACCTCTATTGTCACTGGGTAAGGACACCGCAAGATTGAACCCAAAGCTAAGAACTTCTCCCATTGCAAGAAAGATCAATCTAGTAGGCCAAACCAAACTGATAATTCGAAGAGACTTGCAAAGATAACTCAATCATACATAAAAGAATTCAGAGGAGATTCAAATATTTATCATAGATAAACTTGATCATAAACCCACAATTCATCGGATCTCGACAAACACACTGCAAAAAGAGTTACATCGAATAGATCTCCAAGAAGATCGAGGAGAACATGGTATTGAGATCCAAAAAGAGAGAAGAAGCCATCTAGCTAATAACTATAGACCCGAAGGTCTGTGGTAAACTACTCACAACTAATCGGAGGGGCTATGGTGTTGATGTAGAAGCCCTCCGTGATCGATTCCCCCTCTGGCGGAGCGCCGGCGAAGGCTCCAAGATGGGATCTCGCGGATACAGAAGCTTACGGCGGTGGAACTAGGTTTTCGTGCCTTGTTCTGATGTTCTCGGGGTACGTGGGTATATATAGGAGGAAGAAGTAGGTTGGTGGCCGCCCGAGGGGCCCACGAGATTGGGGGCGCGCGCTGTAGGGGTGGGCGCGCCCTCCACCCTCGTGGCCGCCTCGGCTGCTTCTTGACTTGCTCTCCAAGTCCTCTGGGCCACGTTCGTTCCAAAAATCACGCTCCCGAAGGTTTAATTGCATTTGGAATCCGTTTGATATTCCTTTTCTTCGAAATACTAAAATAGGCAAAAAAACAGCAATAAGGGTTGGGCCTCCGGTTAGTAGGTTAGTCCCAAAAATGATATAAATGTGTAAAGTAAAGCCCATAAACATCCAACACGGATAATATAATAGCATGGAACAATCAAAAATTATAGATACGTTGGAGACGTATCAAGCATCCCAAGCTTAATTCCTGCTCTTCCTAGAGTAGGTAAATGATAAAAATAGATTTTTTGATGTGAAATGCTACCTAGCATAATTCTCAATGTAATTTTCTTTATTGTGGCCTGAATAGTAATACTTCAAGCATACTTAATCAAGCAATCATGTCTTCTCAAAATAACATGGCTAAAGAAAGTTATCCCTACAAAATCATATAGTCTGGCTGTTGCTCTATCTTCATCACACAAAGTATTTAATCTTGCACAACCCCGATGACAAGCCAAGCAATTGTTTCATACTTTAGTAATCTCAAACTTTTTCAACTTTCACGCAATACATGAGCGTGAGCCATGGACATAGCACTATATGTGGAATAGAATGGTGGTTGTGGAGAAGACAAAAAAGGAGAAGATAGTCTCACATCAACTAGGCGTATTAACGGGCTATGGAGATGCCCATTAATAGATATCAATGTGAGTGAGTAGGGATTGCCATGCAACGGATGCACTAAAGCTATAAATGTATGAAAGCTCAACAAAAGAAACTAAGTGGGTGTGCATACAACTCGCTTGCTCACAAAGACCTAGGGCATTTTGAGGAAGCCCATCGTCGGAATATACAAGCCAAGTTCTATAATGAAAAATTCCCACTAGTATATGAAAGTGACAACATAGGAGACTCTCTATCATGAAGATCATGGTGCTACTTTGAAGCACAAGTGTGGTAAAAAGGATAGTAGCATTGTCCCTTCTCTCTTTTTCTCTCAATTTTTTCTTTTTTTTCTCTTTTTTTTTCTTTTCTTTTTTTTCTTCTTTTGGGCCTTTCCTTTTTTTCTTTTTTTCTTCTTTTTTTAGTCCGAAGTCTCATCCCGACTTGTGGGGGAATCATAGTCTCCATCATCCTTTCCTCAGTGGGACAATGCTCTAATAATGAAGATCGTCACACTTTTATGTACTTACAACTCAAGATTACAACTCAATACTTAAAACAAGATATGACTCTATATGAATGCCTCTGGCGGTATACCGGGATATGCAATGAATCAAGAGTGACATGTATTAAAATTATATGGGTGGCCTTGCCACAAATACGATGCCAACTACATGATCATGCAAGGAGCAATATGACAATGATGATGCGTGTCATATAAACGGAACGGTGGAAAGTTGCATGGCAATATATCTCGGAATGGCTATGGAAATGCCATAATAGGTAGGTATGGTGGCTGTTTTGAGGAAGGTATATGGTGGGTGTATGGTACCACCGAAAGTTGCGCGGTACAAGAGAGGCTAGCAATGGTGGAAGGTGAGAGTGCGTATAATCCATGGACTCAACATTAGTCAAAAGAACTCATATACTTATTGCAAAAGTCCACAAGTCATCAAAACAAAGTATTACGCGCATGCTCCTAGGGGCAAAGATAGGTAGGAAAAGACCATCGCTCGTCCCCGACCGCCACTCATAAGTAAGACAAACAATAAATAAAATTGTGCCCCAACTTCATCACAAAGCGGTTCACCATACGTGCATGCTACGGGAATCACAAACTTCAACAAAATCATTCTTTAAATTCATAATCACCCAACTAGCATGACTTTAATATCACTACATCCATATCTCAAAACAATTATCAAGTATCAAATTGATCATAGCATCCAATTCACTTTATATGATAGTTTTTATTATACCCAACTTGGATGCCTACCATTGTGGGACCAATTTTATAACCATAGCAAATACCATGCTGTTCTAAGAGACTCAAAATAATATAAGTGAAGCATGAGAGATCAAAAATTTCTTCAAAATTAAGCCACCGCCGTGCTCTAAAAGATATAAGTGAAGTACTAGAGCAAAGGGGTGTACAGCAAGGATGATTGTGGTTAACTAAAAAGCAATAACTAATATCATACACGACGCTCCAAGCAAAACACATATCATGTGGCGAATAAAAATATAGCTCCAAGTAAAGTTACCAATGAACGAAGACGAAAGAGGGGATGCCTTCCGGGGGCATCCCCAAGCTTAGGCTTTTGGCTATTCTTGAATATCTTGGGGTTCCATAGGCATCCCCAAGCTTAGGCTCTTGTCACTCCTTATTCCATAGTCCATCAAATCTTTACCCAAAACTTGAAAACTTCACAACACAAAACTCAACAGGAAATCTCATAAGCTCCGTTAGTGAAAGAACACAAAACCACCACATAAGGTACTGTAATGAACTCATTCTTTATTTATATTGGTGTTAAACCTACTGTATTCCAAGTTCTCTATGGTTCATACCACTTAAGACTAGCCATAGATGCATCAAAATAAGCAAACAACACACGAAAAACAGAATCTGTCAAAAACAGAAAAGTCTGTAGAATTCTGTAACCCACGAATACTTCTGGAACTCTAAAAATCCTACCAAAATAGGAACTCCTGGAAAATTTATCTATTGATCTACAGCAGAAAGAATCAACGCAAGAGCACGTTTGCGTGATTTAACAAAACTAATTTCGTGCGCGCAAAGTTTCTGTGATTTAACAAAACTAATTTCATGCACGCAAAGGTTAAAGATGCAATTCATCAGATCATGGCCAAGCAATAGGAGCTGAACAACCTTGGCAGTAATGAGGAGATGAAAGAGCTTGTGAAGATAATGGGCAAGATTGTGTGCTCTGTAGGATGATTGTCTCTTTATTTGCAGTGTATGTAGCACTTGTGGTGTATTTAGTGGCTATGACATGAGCACTTTGCTGAAACTAGTAATTAATGAAACCTTTTTAGTAGGCTAGACGTAGTGTTGTGAATATCTAATGATTTCTATTAACGTATATCATGGGGTACATATCCCCTTTTGCTAATAAATAAATAAACTAGCAGTGTCTCTGTCGGGTCAACTTTGTTCCCATTGCAAGACGTAGAACAAATTGCAGTCCAACATCAAACTGCCATCAGCTACATTGCAGTTGTACAATCATCAATACAAGTTTCACAACAAAACATGAGTACTACTAAACAAAAATACATCATGTTTCAGTCATCATACAATCATCAAACACAAATCAACATACATAATAAGTGATGCTCTCACAGCAAAATACTAAAAACAACTTCATCAGGTCTCAGTTGTCATAGCAAACACAATTTCACATAGTACATAACAAGTCATTCTCATAGGCAAATACAACAAAAGCAATCTAATCATCATCCACAGCAGGAGCGTCGACATTTCGCCATGTGTATCATTCTGAATCGTAATTCCCCCCAGTGTCATCTTCTTCTTCATCCTCAATGTCCTCGAACGTTGGCTTCTTATTGATCAACTCTTCTACGTCCAAAGCCCAACAGGGAATCTTTTCACCAACCTTATTGATGTGATGGTTCTCAAACATATTATAAACATCTACGGAATCCTATACATCAGTAGTAGTGTAAGCATCATCTTGTTGTGCAATTCATTAAATGAATTCCTCTGCTAATTTTTTTGCAATACTCTTTAGTCTTGGTTACGTGGAAATGTGTCTTCCAAGAAAAATATCTGTGTTGGTTGATTTGCCAAAATATAAGGCTCATCAGTGTCGTACGCCGCCTTGACATTGATGGATTTGAAATAATCATCAGCTTTGGTTTTGCAATCTTGGAAAACTGGTTATACCAACGACAGCAAAGCAGAACCACACATCGATGAACCTCAAAACCGGAGATATACTACAACTAAACAATGTTTGTTATGTTAGCATACATTTAGTTGTCACCTCCTCACACGTATCCATGCTCATGACGGCACTGTTTTGTGTCTTCCTGCCTTTGTCGCGTGCAAGGGTGTTGGAGTGCACATCTCCAACAATGCAAGATGCATAATGTCTTACCTGAGTATCAAGACCCATTCCTAGTCCGTAAAGGGCATCACTAACTGCCTGCCACTCCTCCCGCATCTTCTTAACATGTGGTTAGAAAATAGACAAGCTGGTCATCTTATGTACTCATTATATTAAAAAAAGCTGAAGTACAATTCAAAATCTTACACAACTCTTCAACCATTTCGCAAATCCTGCCCTAACCCATTTGTCAATGTTTCTTGTATTTTGCACCAGTAAGTCCCCTTCGTAGATGCTGCAGAACATAGTGATCGCGTCAAACATCTAAATATATAAGAATGTCATGCAAGTTTAGTAGATTATGATGTATAAGCTGTAGTACTTAGCACTTACTCGATATAAGATTGAATCTCGGGATAGTTATTCAACACATACCAAACTATTTTTTTCCAAATATTTAGGTTTGTCATCTTGTCGACTCTTCCCTGTTATTGGAACAAAATAATCAAAAACATTGAGCTCGGGATTGTTTTCGCCCACCTTTTTGCTAAGCTGATCAGCCATTTCAATGTTTGTTAGCATAATGTCAACGCTTCTGTAGCAATGTGGGCCTCTGCAATGGAACCCTCAAGTGTAGCACTATTCCTAACATAGCCCTTGAAAGCGCCTAGCCGCCATTCAATAGGGTACATCCATCCATACTATACTGGACCTCTATGTAGTGTCCCATCAGGTAGATGAACAGCCAAATGCACCATCACATGAAAGAAGGTGGAGGATATATCTTCTCAAGGTCACATAGGAAAATTGGTATCTTGTCTTTAATACGCTTCACAACATCTATCTTGATATTTCTACTGCAGAGTTCCCTGAATAATTCTCCCAACTCTGCAACTGCTCTGTATAAGTCAGAGCAACCCAATCCTCTAAGGAGAATAGGTAAAACCCTTTGAAGTAGGACATGGCAGTCATGAGTTTCCAACCCTTGTACCTTGTTTCCATCTGCACCAATTCTCCTTTCAGGGTTGGAAGCAAATTCATGTGGGAATCTCACATGTGACAGGATGTTGCATAATTTTTTTTCTTGTCCAAGACGTACACAGCTGGTGCCATATCCCGTGATGCACCATCGACTTTCACCTGCAAATCGGATCTAATACCCAGGTGTGTCAAATCAATCCTAGATTTTAAGGTATCTTTCGTCTTGCCTTCAATATTAAGAAGTGTGTCGATAATGTTGTCACATATTTTTTTCTCGATGTGCATCACATCAAGATTATGTCGCAGATCCAAATCTTTCCAATACTCCAAGTCCCACAAAGTGGACCTGCGGATAAACAATAATATCTCTTCTTCCCTACCATGCTTCCTCTTCCTGCTGCCATTATCATGATAGTTCCCTGGTGTAATATGCCTGACCTTCTTGTTACACCCCCAGTGTCATGCTACAGTGACCACATGCTAATGTGCCATGTCATCATGATCATCATAATTAAATTCCCATTAAGATATAATTCAACTTCAAACCTTAGTCAAATTCAAAGTTCAAATTGAAAGTGAAATTTAAAGTTTCACAAACAAGAAAACTAAATTCATGTTTTTGTAAATATTCCGTAAGAAATTAATAATCAGTAAAATTACATCACTTGTTTGCTTATTTGGAAGTTGTCGTCCAAAAACAGTAACAAAAACAGTCCAATTAATCCATTTGCATTTATGCAAAATTGGAATGAATTCAAATGCTCACCAAACCTTTTTATGGCAGTACTAAATATTGTAAAGTAATTGTGTGGCACAGCTCCATATTTTACAAAAGATATCTTGTGGCCAAAATTTTTGCAATACAAAAAAGAAATACTAAGGCAGAGAAATAAAAAGAATAAAAACAAAAGCGACCTATGCATTTTGGCCCAAGTGCACTACAGGCTGGCCTGGCCCATTTAGGCCGGCCTTTCCCCTACCTAGGGACGCACCCTTGAAAGGTTGTGCCAAGGCCATCGATCCCCTTGGCTTCCCGCACTGTAGCGCCGCGGGAGCGGATAAGGATGCCCCCTTGGCCTCTAGGGTTCCCCGCACTTGTTCCACCGTGCAGTCCTCCCCCTCACGCCCCACGCTCTCTTTCTCTCTCGCGCGAGCTCGCCTGTACGCGTCAACGGCTACGCCGCCGTCGTAGTCGTGGCCACCGGCCACCTCTCGGAGTCCCACTATGTCCAGGAGCTGCGCTGTGGTCGACTCCTTCGACTAGACCAACGGGATCAATCGGGGAAGCCATCCATAGTCGCCATCGCCTGTTTCTTCTCCGCTGGTATCCGAGCACCGCCACCGTTGATTCGCAACATCTAGGACGTCCTCAGCCTTCCCGTGCTGCTGCTCGACACTGCTGTGAGCACCGCATCCAACCCCTCTCCCCTTGCTCTCTGTTCATAGTCGTAGCTCGCCACCATCGTCTTCGTGCTCTGGCCGAACCTCTGTTGTCGCTGCGGCTTGTTTAATTGGCCATTGCAGCACTCCCTGAGTCCAACCCAAGGCGCAGCCGTGCTCCTGGGATCCCCGGGGAGCCAACGCGCGCATCTGCACATTTTACCGCACCCCTAGCCCTGATCCCGTCGACACCCGACCCCGGCCACTGCCTCTGCTCGACGCTGTCGCCTCTACGGACCACTACAGCCGCTGCCATCGCCAACGTTGGACATGCGGAATCGTCAGCTTTCGAACGCACCTACGCACTCGTCCACCCGCGGCATATGGAGGAAACCCGAGGGCCTCTACCGCATCTGGCCGTCACCGGCGACTAAACGCCATTTAGCTGACATGGTGTCATTAGCGTTAATTAACCCCGCTAATCCCCATTGACACCGGGCCCCGTACGGGTTAGTTAGAGCTAATAAAAATGGTTAGTTAATTAACTAGCTGACATGCGGGTCCTACTAGACCATTGACCAGTCAAACCTACTGACTAGGCTAGTCCAATCACTAGCAAGTGGGTCCACTAGACCCCCTTGACAAGTCAAAGGTTGACCAGTCAACTGCTGCGTCAACATTTGACTGGCCCCACCTGTCAGCCACTGGTGCACCTCTGAGTGCACTGCACCAGGTGCACCCAACCCTTTTCGGCCTGATGTTTTTCATATTAAAGAATTAAAATAATTTCAGAAAATGTATAAACCTTTAAAAAATCATATAAAATAATCTATAACTCACATGGAAATAATTTGTATATGAAAATTGCTCAGAAAAATATGGCGAATCCGAATATGCTATCCACATACGTGCCACATACCTTTAGCACTGCAAACATGGAACCTTCCCCTCTATTTCACTTGTCCAAAAATGGCCTAAAGTCGGGAAAACATTCCCAGATGATTTCCCGCTCCGTCTGTAACGTGTAGCACTGCGTTAGGTCCCCTTAGCACAGCATATTCCATGTCATGCATCGTAATGCATTCGATTGCTTTATATTTATCGTTTCTTCCCCCTCTTCTCTCGGGTAGACCCCGAGGCCGACGCTGCTCCCGGGGACGACTACACACCTGAAGATTAGCCCCTTTCCGCAGAGCTTCCAGGCAAGCAAAACCCCCTTGATCATTCCTACATCGCCCATTCTTTCTCTCTCATGCTTGCATTAGATTTTGCTACTGTCGTTCGGTAGCTCCTATTCTGATGCATAGCCTGCTTTTGTAACATGTTGTTGTTACTTTACATCTATCCTATATGCTTATTATAGGTTGGTTAGTGATCCATTTGTGACCCCTCACCTTGTCCCTGTTGCCCCTGCTTCATCACCGATGACTCGATCAACGTGATCGATGTGCAGAGACCGACACATCATCACACACCCCCTTAGTTGTACGACTCTGCAGAGCTACTATCGAGTGCCGAGGGTGATACCTCGTAACGCACTCCTGATGATATCTTTGTAGTGTAGCTAATCGGTCATGGATTACGGAGGGTGATTCCTCCTTCACCACTACTGATAATGGCCTTGTCGTGCAACACATCAAGTGTGAACCCTTCAAGGGTGATTCCTCCAAGCACTACAAAAACAATACACATCCGTGACATTTTGGGCCAAACAATTTTTTTTTCTGTCATACATATGACACTTCTACGATAATTGTGACAAAACCCGATATCATCATAGATGTGGTGGGCTCCTACTTCTATGACAAAAAATCATGACAGAAAATGGGCTTTTCATCCTGGGCGGGCCGGAGACGCAGCTGCATGACATTCTTTGGGCCGTCAATGACGGAAAAAACCGTGGTAGAAGCGAGGAGGGGGGGAATTTCGGGGAGTTGCCGGTTATGGTGGGAGGTCGGGGGCCGAGCGATGCGCGTTTCTCTCGTACAGATACGCGCGTGTGTGCGAGGCGTTGGCTCTAACTGAACCCGAGCGAGGCGTTGGGCTCTAACTGAACCCGAGCGATTGCACTGCAGGCTACGTGTTACTGAACCCGAGCGATCGATCGATGGCTATTAACTAAATCCGATGGAGCGATTCCTTCGCTACTGCTGCTAACTGAAGCCGATAGATGGATGAACAGTGAGCGTTGCGGGGGGGGGGGGGGGGGTGGATGAACAGTGAGCGGTGGCGTTGCCTCTGGATGAACAGGAACCCGTGGTGTGGAGGGCTGGATGAACAGTAGACGATGGAGGGGTGGCCGTGGAGGGGTGGTTGAACAGGACCCCGTGGTGTGGAGGGCTGGATGAACAGTATACGGTGGAGGGGTGCCCGTGGAGGGGTGGTTGAACAGTAGCCGGTGGAGTAGCGCACGGTGGAGGCTGGATGAACAGGAGCCTATGGAGGCTGGAGGAGGTTGACGGTAGCCCGTGGAGGCTGGAGGAGGTCGACAGTGGAGATGAACAATATCCTGTGGAGTCCCGTTTTGCGGTACGCCACACCCCTCCCGATGAACAGGACCCCCGTTTCGACCGTAGCACTCCAACACAAGTCCGTTTCGTCCGTTTTGCGGTACGCCACACCCCTCCCGATCAACAGGACCCCCGTTTCG
Source organism: Triticum timopheevii (assembly GCA_963921465.1). Lineage (NCBI taxonomy): Eukaryota > Viridiplantae > Streptophyta > Magnoliopsida > Poales > Poaceae > Triticum > Triticum timopheevii. The sequence goes on from OY997266.1 coordinate 327,831,439, forward strand.
ACCGTAGGAGGTCCGTTTCGTCCATTTTCCGGTACGCCACACCCCTCCCGATCAACAGGACCCCCGTTTCAACCATAGGAGGTCCGTTTCCTCCGTTTTGCGGTACGCCACACCCCTCCCGATCAACAGGACCCCCGTTTCGACCGTAGGAGGTCCATTTCCTCCGTTGTGCGCTACGCCAGGCCTCGTTTCCATCGCCTGTTCCGTCCAAGCCCTCCCGATGAACAGGACCATCCATTCCGCTCCGACCCTGCCGGTTGGCTCCCATGCGTTTCGTTGCCTCCCGATGAACACAACGCACTCTGTTGCCTCCCCATGAACACGATGCATTCCGTTGCCTCCCCATGAACACGACGACGATGTTGTTTTTCCGTTCCGACCCAGCCATGTACATGAGCCCTCACCATACGTATGCGCGAGTAGGCGTTCGAGACCTCGCCCGTATGTACACATACGTGGCCGTATTTTCTTTCTTGCACCCTGGCCGCTGTACGTACGTGTACATGCTATGTGTGCGCCTCTACTATGACACGTGCGCGCCTCTACATCCACCAGTATATATGTACGTACACGTTCGCGACCAGAATGACAACGCTACGTACGCTTCGACCAGGTGGGTCCCGACTGTCGGGCGCTTCCTTGCGTGCGAAGATGTAGCTGGTGGGTCCGAGCAGTTAGGGGGGCGAATCATTTTTTTTGCTCGGACGTACTTCCTTGCGTGCGAAGATGTAGCTAGTGCGTTCCAGCAGTCAGGGGGACGAATCGTTTTTTTTGCCCGGATGCACTTCCTTGCGTGCGAAGATGTAGCTGGTGGGTCCCAACAGTCAGGGGGGGGCGAATCATTTTTTTTTGCCCAGACGCACTTCCTTGCGTGCGAAGGTGTAGCTGGTGGGTCCCAGCAGCCAGGGGGAAACATTTTTTTCGCGAAATAGGGTGGCCCGTCCGGTGGGTCCCCGCTGTCAGGTGGAGGAATAATTATTTTGCGCGTAATAAGGAGGCACTTCCTTGCTGCGGCCGTGGACCTAGCTGTCAGCCTCTCCACGTACAGTCCACGTCCGATGGAAGCCCTTGACCATGTTGACCACGCCGCGCCGAGAGCACCAGGGCGGTGGACGACGGCGAGGCCTAGGAAGGGGACGACGCAAAGCCGGGGAAGACGCGGCAGTGGATGCCCACACGTAGAGGAGTACGAGGGTTCACTGGTGCGCTGTGGTGTGAGGCTGCCATCACCACAGAATAATAGGGGGTGTGAGTGAGTAGCGGGATGGCCTAGCCAACGGTGGGAGTAGTAGGGGGCAGTGAGGCCTCCGCCCCATCATAGCTGACCACGGGAGGCAGGAGCACGAGGCACGATCGGCGCTGGTTTGGGCGGCTGGAGCAAGAAGACCAGAGGTTGAAGAAGCACTACGACCGTTGGATGGACATCGTATGGTCACTGGAGCTAGAATCGTGCATATTGACTAAGTTGACAAAGCCCTCCGTCCCCGTCAACTTAGTTGGCCCACAAGTCAGCCTGCCACTATACTGGGTCCCAGCTAACAGGGGGAGTATTCATTTTTTTGTGCGTAATAAGGAGGCACTTCCTTGCGTACGAAGATATAGCTGGTGGGTCCGAGCTGTCAGAGCCAGCCGCGGGGAGGAGGGAGCAGGCAGTCCCGCCGGCGCTTGTTTGAGCGGCTGGAGCAGGAAGAGCAGAGATTGAAGAAGCACGACGGCCGTTGGATGGCCATCCAACAGTTGCTGCTTGTGCGTCAACCTTTTTTTAGGAAAGCCTCAAATCTATGGAAAACAGCATACATCCCATCTGCCATTATTTTTAATAATTTACAACCCATTTGCTAATTCTTAAGGTTTTTTTGGATCCCATATTCTTTTTGTTAGCATTACAGCCCATATTGTGGCCACGGTTAAAAACTTATACGAATTTTTGCATATTTCGGTGCGGTCCGAACTGTTTTTAATCCCGAAATTTCGAATCACATTCAAACTGATTTTAAAAATAAATGTATATCAATATAAAATCCAACAAATTCTCCACGCATAAAAATTAATGTAATTTAAAATCTCGAAATGAAAAAAAGATATTTGAAACTAATTGTCGGTTTGATGTGTTTTAAAAATGTACAACCCATTTCTCATTACTGATGGGCCATTTTCTCGGCCAGCCGAATGAAAGCTCTCCTCGTCTTGAAAGATTTGCAGCCCAACAGGCCTGACAAAGCGACTTACTTGGCAAATCACAAAAAAACTGGGCTGTGGCCGTGGACCCAGCTGTTAGCCTCTCCACGTACAGTACTCTTCCGATGGAATGTCGTTGACCACATTGACCACGCCGCGCCGAGAGCACCAAGGCGGTGGACGATGATGAGGCCTAGGAAGGGGACGATGCGGAGCCGGGGAAGACGCGGCAGTGGATGCCCACACGGAGAGGAGTACGAGGGTTCACAGGTTCGACTGCGGTGTGAGGCTGCTGTCACCGCAGGGCCTGGCTTGCGGTGGGAGTAGTAGGGGCGATGAGGCCTCAAAGGTAGCACAGCCGGCCACTAGAGGCAGGAGCAGGCGGTCTCCCCGGCGCTGGTTTGGGCGGCTGGTGCAAGAAGAGCAGCGATTGAAGAAGCAGCAGGGCCGTTCAATTCAAATCCAACGGTTACTGCTGCTAGAATTGTTTGTTGACTAAGTTGACAAGCCCTGCGTACGCATCAACGTAGTAGGCCCACAGATTAGCCTCCCAACCGGTGCGCCCCAGATGTCAGTGGGAGGAATCATTTTTTTCGCGTAATAAGGAGGCAATTGATTGCGTGCGGCAAGGCCAGCGGAGGGAGTAGGGTGGGCCAGGGAAGCCTGCGCGGCATCACAGCGGGCCACAAGAGGAGGGAGCAGGCAGTCCTGCCGGTGCTAGTTTAGGCGTCTAGAGCAGGAAGATCAGAGATTGAAGAAGCACGACGGCTAGAATCGTGTGTTCACTGACAAAGCCTTGCGTAAACAAGTCAGCCTCGAAATCTGTGGCGTGTACAGCCCATTTTCTATTATTTTTATAATTTTTACTCATTTTCTAATTCATATGGAATTTATTGCAGCCCGTTTTCCATTTTTAGAATTGCCGGCCATTTTCTGGTCAGTACCAGGCTCAAAAAATTAACTAAATATGTGGGAAATTTTTGCTGGGGAACGAAATATTCTTAATCCAAAAATTAATAGCCATACTAAAACAAATTTAAAAATAAATTAGTACTATGTCATGTTAAATCCAATGAAATACATATAAGATATCAGCGAAGAACAAAATTAAAAAAAACTAATATCCCATTTGCTCATCTTGAAAGATTTGCAGCCCAGTAATTCGGAGAAAACAAATAGGCCTAGCTTGGGTATTCTTCAAAAAGAAATATTGGGCTACCTATTTTCCCAAAGAACTGGTGCATGAGCATTTAGCTTTATTTATTTATTTAATTATTTATGTTTAGGGGACCATGAGCATGTACCTGGTCCGGATTCATGTGAGAGCCTCCCTTCCAATTAATTATGGGCTTCTCTATTGGGCCTTCATCAGTGGGCTGCATGTTATCAACAAGTGGAAAATGTGTTCCGTATGAAAAATAGTATGAGCTACGTACGATACAGGGCACTAATGGATCGAACCGTGCAACGAATTTCAAAACATTGTGTTTGTCATTCTAACAACAGATTTATTCAACCAACAGATGAAATATACTACTGATTGGACATTGAAAACAGCAGCAGCAGCAACCAGGGCTGGGGGTGCAACAGATGTAGTAAGCAGGCCAGAAGAGTGAAGACGCAACTCTCTCTTCCAAACCAAACATCAGCCATCATTACAAAAGGGCTACCAAAAAAGAACAAGTGTATGCATCAAACTAAATAAAGATCCTACTACACCAAGTGTACGCATCTAACTAATTGGCTCAGTTAGACGTTACTATTTATTAAGCTATGGAGATTGGCTGACGGCTTGAACCAGATGGGTGCCTGACGGGGGAAACTCCAGCCAGCAGGTCGAAGTCTGATACTTGCGACCCTCTCTCCTACTTTGGGCTCCAGAGCGTGGTGGCACATATCAGGGTATGGTGCATGCAGAGACGCATGGTATGCCGTGTACACACAGTTTTGCCTGATGAACGAAACCGCACTGCCATCATGATCCTTGCCGTCGGTTATCTCCTGGTTAATCAGATAATTCAGTCCGACAAACAGAGAGCGTGTACCAAGGCTACTTACCAGCCTCCAGTCAAAAATTCCTGAAGGCCCAGAGAAGCTAGGATCCTGCTCAAAGACCTTGCAGTGACTGTGATTGTATTCCGCGAAACAACACGTCCGGTACGTGCAAACGATCATCAATCTTTCGCCGTCGTCTGATCGAGCCAGGAACCACCTGCAACTGCCATGCCGCTTTTCTTTGAAAGGTTCTGGGATTAGGAAGGGTAGGGACACTAGGTGGCCTACAACATCATATCAAGTTGGAGTCGAATAAAAAAGGGCTCTTGATTTAGTCAATCTTAGGAACAGCATGTTATGAGCATGAATATTTTTTAGTAAATGTTGACAGTAATATAAGCAAGCCACCCTACAATCGTTATGCTGCGTGACACGCCGTTTCTGAAGATCAGGCGGCATCAGCAAGCAAGGAGCTGGCTTAAAAAGCTCCGGCCTGAGGGCTTTGAGTAAACGGTACAGCCTCGACGAGCACGCGGCGAGCGGCGTGGTACTGAGATTGTTCACACGCGAAACAATGAGCTTGATTACCACTGTGGGGAGCGAATTCTAGCCACTCTTTCAGCGGACGCTGCTCAGTTCTGCCATTGTTAGTGCTTGGGTTTCGGACGAGGGGGGGAGGCGCCTTAGCGGGGATGGAAGCTTGGACAAGATTATGTGCGGACAAAGATGGAGAAGCAAATATGTGCTACGGGAAGTGGACAGGTGATGATGACTACAGCATGCCGCTTGACTTACGAGACACATACCAGCAGCGTAGGGTCATATCGATGCCATACAACTTGCTTGAGTGATCACAGTACTGGTACTCCCTACAGTACCTACTACAGTACTATGCCCTAGCTTGCTAGAGTAGAGAAGTAGAGTAGGACTCTGCTCTATTACTAGCACCGGAGGAGTAGTATATTCTAATCTAAAATAGATACAAACTTCGATGCCCGATCGTGGAACGACTATGAACCATGCTCAAAGGTCGTGTCTACGTGGTGTTTGGACTTATATGCAAAAAATAGCAAGATGCCCGTGCATTGCATGGCACACCATCATCACCAACTCGGTTTTTTCTCTACTCCTACTCCTATAAAAGACTCTGTTGGTGATGATGGAGGCGAGGAGGCGTGTTCAGCCGGGCGTGCAGCGGACGCGCAACACTATTCGATTTGTTATAAAAAAAGTACTTGTAGAGATAGAGACATAGGGAGGAGCACGAGGTAAGGCCTTATCTGTAAATGTGGAGAGAGGTGCGGGTATCTTTTGTAAAATTGTCATAGTTGGCTTTCTATCCGTCAGATATAGATCGGACGATCTATATTACAAGATGGCAGGCATACCATCATCACCAACTTGGTTTTCTATAAGAGTAGCTATATATAGATATAGATAGATAGAGACTAGGGAGTACTAGTAAGGGCACCATCTACTGCTTCGTGTGCTACTCCTGCGCTCCATTCGGCGGCCGCAACGTCCCCTACAGCCACTCCCTCCTGCGCTCCATTCGGCGGGCACTGTTGAAATCTTGGGAGCGCACTCTCGCGACTGCTGGCAGCCACGACTTCACCGACGAAGACTTCTTCCCCGACCTCGGCAACCTCTTCCTCAATGACATGGGCGACAACCTCAACGCCAACGGTGCTGCTCCAGTTGCATCGTATGTGTTTCTGTCCTTCCTATTTGAAATCGTGGTAGAATTCATGCTTCTACTCTGTATCCTACTACTATGCTAGTCCACATGATTAGTTTGATCTCTGCTATAGCCGTCATGATTTATTTTGTGCTTATTCGGATTAAATCTCGTAGTAACTTGCTCACATATTCAACTGGCGCAACGTCCCCTAGAGCCACTCCCGTTTCATGGACGGCCTGGTCGATGCCTCCAAGGAGCCCTTCGTCCACTGCTATCAGTGCCCGATGCCGCTTTGTGGCTCGCCGGCGGACATGATGCATCACCTCACGGATGCGTGCAGCAGTCACTGCTGGCCCTTGGCGGAGAACATCAAGTACGACAAGTGCTACCGGTTCACCATGCCGGAGTCGCTGGAGGATCACCGCCGCCTGCTAGTCTCGGAGGAGGACGGCAGCGTCTTCCTCTTGATAGTGGGCACCGGCGAGGCCCGCGCAGGCCACCGCCCCGTCTCTGTAATGTGCGTCAGGGGCGTCGCCGCTGACGCTGACACTGACACGAGGCAGATGTATGGGTGCGTGGTCAATGTTACTACCCCTCCGGGCGCGTGCGGTGAAACCGGCCTCATCGGACAGACTTGGACTCTGAGGAGCTGGGACTATCCCTCCAATGTGGACTTGGAAAACCCATGTCATCCGTTCCATCCTTTACCCGCCAACTCGGTGCACGGGGACTCCAAGGAGGTTCACCTGGACATACGCATTATCAAGTGAACTTAGAAAACATGTAGTGTGTGTGGGCGCTTATGGCCCGTGTCTTTGCCGCTTTTGGTTCTGTAAGCTTGTCGTTAAACTTGAGTGGCTTTCGCCGCAATCCTTCCTTTGAACTGCTCCTCTCAGTGAGCTGATGTAAGACACTTTGGGTTTCATTTGATAATGGAACCGGGGAGGAGCCTCCCTGTTCTTCTAAAAAAAATGCATTATCAAGTTAAATGTTGATCATTAGTCTTTGCTCAATGTAATCCGCTGTCTAAGCATGTGGAGACTTCCATGCATGATCTTGCTCTATTGGAGTATCACGCATGAATAAAAGTGTATCCGTTTATGGTTTAGTCTAGAATCTTCCATGTATGAATTTTTACTACAGTACTGGTGAAAGACTTACGTGAACCATTTCTTACATCTCCTCTGCCCCCTTGCAAGTCATCCTGATTTAATCCCTCCGTCTAGGTGTATAAGGGCATGGTTAATATTACTTAATAGTATAGCCAACTGTTGACTATAAGAAAGTGCCATGTCATCTGTAGCCAACATGTATAACAATCGATACTGAAAAACTAATTCTTAAAGATCATTTCTTGCAAAGCACAATAAGTGTTATTTCTTCACAAGTTTTGGATGCAGGTTGAACAGTTGAATGCTTTTGTTTGCAAAAGATACCTTTTTATCTATTTCACCAAGATGTTTGTGAGCTCTAGAGATGAGATAATATCCAAAGAAACCTATCGAGACCCATTACACATGAGATGACCCCCACATCCTTTGTCAAAATAAACAACTCCCCGATCAATGCATTTCACTCTTCGGTGCAACGCACGGGCACCTTACTACTATAGATTAGTATGACCAAAAATTGAACTAACATTATATATAGTACGATAAATACTGATGCATGTCACCTAAAATTATATCATTCAAAATAATAGGGCTTCTTCTATTTTTAGCAGTCCACGACCACAAGTATTGAGCTATAACAAAAACTATGTTGACATGCACTAACATTTTGTTAGTTAAATCTTCAGTCAAATTAAATGGGGGACTAATAAACCACGACCGATGTAGTACAAGTGTAGAGGGCGGCGCTGCACGGGAGTCTCACCTCTCACCCCGCTCGTGGTGCGGCAGTAAAGCCGTCATATCACAAAACCCAACCACTCCCAGTAATAAATGGCCTGGTAAAATAAACGGACAAGCAACCATCACATCCCTCCGTCTTTTTTGCATTTCATCTCTCTGCATTTACTTTCTCCGGTTCATCTCCCACACTCGATCCCTAGCTACTACTCATAGGGCCAGTTCTTTTGGCGGCTTCCCCAGCTTTTCCCACAAGACTAGTCACAGTGGAGAGTAACAATAAGGTGCCTCACTCATTTATTTGGGCTTCTAAACTACTACTCCGTCCTGGTTTATTCCTCACCATTGTAATTTGTGCTAAATTTTGACCAAAGATTTAACTGATAAAATGTTACTCAAAACACTTAGGCTCGGTGCATATAGGTGTGTAAGTCATCTTACGAAAACCAAATAATCCCAAAACACTTAGGCGCGGTGCATTAACTTCTACCTCGTTTCTTGTTTCTTGACATATCAACCAATAAGAGATAAAGGGTGTGCATGCTTTTAAGGACTTGAGATATCAAACACGACATGCAGTGGTTAGTTCATTGCATGCAATACTATTAATTAGCAAATAAACATTAACGTTTCATATTTTCTCCTCCTCCCTGGTCACGGTGCACAGCCTAAGATGACTTACTCACCTAGACGGATGGAGTAGTGCATGTGACATGCACTAACATTTCATTAGTTAAATTTGTGATCAAAATTTGACACAGATTACAATGGTGACCAATAAACCAGGACGGAGGTAGTAGTTATGGGATTACTAATCTAGAAGACTAAAAGAACTGGCCCCTGGTACTCCTACTAGTAGTAATACTCAAGTTGGAATTCCAATTGCACAGCACAACTTGTTAGGCAAAAAATTTGATACAGGGTATAGGAAGCGGTTTGGGAATTTGCATGCCTTTCCAACTAGAGAGATACTCCGTACAAAGTACGACAGAGAAATAACCAAAGAGAAGGAAGCTAAAAGTAATCAATCAAACGAACATTTTTGCATTTGTTTTGCATTGAATCGTTTCACAAGCTTGACTAGTGTTGTTTTCCTACTTTTACAAAAACCGCATCATAATGTTAAAACGTGCATTTGCACGTACATAAGTAATAGTAGTACTCCCTCCGTCTAGGTGTACAAGTCTTCCCTCCTTCTTGGTCACCGTGCACAACCAAAGATGACTTATTGACCTGGACGGAGGGAGTAGCACAGTCTGCAAGCATATATCGAGAGAGACGTGTAGTCCGATAGTATATAGTAAAAGTTTGTGCTATATGCACGTACTTGCAAAATGCGTAATAATACACAACATTTCCAAACTTTTCCTTTTACATACTTAATTAAGGACGCTAAAAATTCCTGAACGTTCGGGATTTATCATTTGCGTCCCAAAACTAATGAGATCGCCTTACGAAACAAAAATTATACTCCTCCTAAAAGCCACGACGCTCGCAGGAGCGCTTGCGGCGCGCCACAAGTGCCCTGGTGCACGGCCGTTTCCCAGCGCGCCGACACAACGCCTCTTCCTCAGCCTCACAACTCGCGAGGTGCTAATTGGTGGCTTGCCGGCGGGCAAGCGCGATCTCACCGGTGTGGTGATCCGGCGCCAACAGGTACTCCTCCTGGCTGGAAGCGTGCACCCAGTCCATGTACCGCCAAGCGTAGATGAGGTGCTTGGGCCCGACTGCACTCAGGGCGTCGGCACGGGCGTCCTCTGCCACCCTCACGGCCCTCGCACGAGCCTTCTGCCAAAGAACCAATTGCTTGACTCTCTCGGACGCGACATAGATCTCCCAGAATGCTTGTTGCGCGGTGCGCTTCCCATCCTCGGCCTTCTTCTCCGCCTCTATTTTGGCACGCTCTGCTGGAGGCAAAGCCTCCCACAAGGCGACATCCATTTCTTTCCAAAGCTCCTCAAGGCTGGGGGGCTCAGCGGGCGGCGCGGCGTTCTCCTCGTAGTGGGGAGCCGACGCGTCCTCTGATGCGCATGCTGGCAAGATTGGGAACACCGACGCGTCCACCTTGACGCGTCGCGGCGAGGAGCGGAACGCCGACACGTCCTCCTCGACTAGTGGAGGCGAGGAACGGAACGGCGACGCGTCGCGTTGCAGCAAGGAGCGGAACGCCGACGCGTCCTCCTCGACTAGTGGCGGCGAGGAACGGAACGGAGACGCATCGCGTAGTGGCGAGGAGCGGAACGCCGACGCATCCTCCTCGACTAGTGGCGGCGAGGAACGAAACGGAGACGCATCGCGTAGCGGCGAGGAGAGGAACGCCGACGCGTCCTCCTCTACTAGTGGCGGCGAGGAACGGAACGGCTGCGCATGACCGTTCGCACGGTGCAGCGAGGGGCTCCTAGGGCTTGGGAGGGGCGATGCCATGGTGGTCGACGTGAGTGGGAGGGGGAGGAGATAGCGATGAACGTGAACATGAGGGGGAGGAGATAGCGATGTCGTGGGAGGCGCAATATTTATAGCGAGCAACGGCACACCTACATAAGATATGGACTGAGCTGCAACTGGAGGTCCAGTTGCGTCACTGACATGTGGGCCAGTACATTGCTGGGCCCGTATGTCAGTGACCCAATGCACCTGAAGTTAAGTAAAAGCTACGTGGGCATATTTGTTGGAGTAAATTACGGGGGAGCGAAGGGGTGGAAATATTGCTGGTCACAACGAATTGGACGAGCGTGGGGGGAGGAGAGTCATGCATGCAGATTTTTTCACATGGGGTGGAGTGGTGGGACCGCAGGAGGGAGAAGGAGAGTTTGGCAGTCATATTGTTTCCACACATGGAGAGGAAAATATTTGGAGACGAACGGGCTTCGTGCAGGTATGGGGAATGGTGCATAATAAGTCATCTTGCATGCCTGGCTAGGTATAGTCTCAAGTCATTAAAAACATACACGCCCCACACATGTTCATATTTCAAGGTGCACTAAATTATTGCATGCGATGATTAAGGCTGGCCATCATGATGGTATCTTAGCTGGTATCATGCACACGGGAATAGCAAACATGCTGATGTGGCAAAGAATTAAAGAAGAGAGGGGGGTTAGAGTAACTAGTGTTCATGCATGCATTGGTAAACACATTTTTTGGTGAATAGCGACAACATTAGTTGAGTACTTTTTGCAGACTTCAAAAACTATTCCACCGCCTCTACTATCTTGCTAAGAGTAGGTGAAATTTTTGAGTCGAGCCCTTTAAACTAGAAGGGAGGTAGTGGTACTCTAATAGCTAGGTGTGTAAGTCATCTTACGAAAACCAAATAATCCCAAAACACGTAGGCGCGGTTCATTAACTTCTACCTCGGTTCTTGTTTCTTGACATATCAAACAATAAGAGATGAGGGAGTGCATGCTTTTAATGACCTGAGACTATCAAACATGACATGCAGTGGTTAGTTCATTGCATGCAATACTATTTAATTAGCAAATAAACATTAATGTCTCTCGTTTTCCCCTCCTCCTTGTTCATGGTGCACAGCCTAAGATGACTTACTCACCTAGACGGAGGGAGTATCAACATTCACAATGTCAAATCAATATTTTTACACTCATTATAAAACGTAGTTCTTATACTCATTATTAATCTGTATTGTAGATACTGATATTTTTAGTATAAATTTGGTCGTGGGATTTCATTGATGCCTGTCAAAGCATGGAGGAAGCGGAGCTTAGGGCTTGCATTGCCGGTCTCTACATAGGTATTTCTCTTCATAATCCTATAATTTTAGAGACTGATTGCGCTTTTGTGGTAGCGTCTTTTGCATCGGGGGACTATGACAGGTCTGCTATGCGTGACCTGAAGATGAAAGCGTTGAGCATCTCGAAGTTGATCAACAATCTTCAATTTTCAAAGATTAGCCGTTCAGCCAATAAGGTGGCACACTTAATCGCTAAGTATAGCTTTGACAATAGATTAGATGGTATTCTTGTAAATAACGTACCGCCATGTGTGGTGAATATTGTATCGAATGAGTGTACTGGTGTGGCTGGTTAATTAATATAAGGTGGCGTTCAAAAAAAGTATATATTTGGTCAAACACTTTGCAAACGGTTGACGGAAGTAAAAAGGACCAGAGGGAGTATCATGCATGCGGAGTAGGCAAAAAAATTGCTCATTTATAGCCGATCGAAATCTCAAAGGGCGCGACCGTGCGAGGGAGGCGAAGGTCGTGGGAGGCGCGACGGTTGACGGAATTAAGTGAAGTTACATCCACGCGCCGGCATGGCGTGCGAACAGGCAGAAGCTATACCGTCAGGCCTACGATATGGGTCTAGTTGACATGACATCTAGTGGTTCTCGCATAGTTCTCGAGAATTCTTTGGGGGCTTGCAGCCGTTTATCCACCGGCCAAGCCAGCAACCCCACGCTGTTCGCACGCCCTACTCGTCCCAGTCTTCTACCTCACAACAGTTCGCTCCCAGTCATCCCGCCCTTTCACATTAGTTCGCTCCCAGTTTTTGCGGGGTACAACAGTTCAACTTCTCCTAACCCTCCTCCAATATCCATGGCCTCCCAAATCTCCATGGTCGCCGCTGAGTACCAGGTTAGAGCCATCACCGGCGATCAGTTCATCGTCATCTACACACGTGGATCCGCGACGGTTAAAGCATGGCTTGCTCGCTTCCTACGCATGTTCAACAGTTCAACGGATGAGTGGGTCGCTGGGCTAGATGTTGAGTACACCACAGTCCTGGGACGAGAGAAGGATCTAAAGGACGAAGAGAGGAAGAAGCCCGCCATGATCCAGGTTTGCGTACATAACATTTGCTTGGTCTACCACATATGCCATGCCGACGTTGGGTGCCAGGATTTTAAGAACTTCCTCAAGGACAAAAGAGTGAAATTCGTTACTGTAGGCTTTAAGAACGACAGGGATGTCCTGCGTCGGATAGGTCTCGTTGTAGGCCAGCCCTTCGATCTCCAGAAGGCAAGCCTGGTGTCCTCCTCTCAACCTTCAATGCTGACCCTGGCAGCAGCCATGATTGATCCTTCGTACGCTAAACTAAAGAAACCTCATCATGAGTTTCATCATGCATGGGGGTCAAAGACATTAGATGAAGATCACATCTGTACGCAGCAATGGATTCCTACCTTTGTTTGAATATCTACATGGGTTGGATGAAGAAGCAGAGCCCAGTGTCCGGTTCAAGCAAAGAAGCGTCGGCGAAGAGGAAGAGGAAGAGGGACGAGGATGAAGTCGAGGACGTGGACTCGGACTCCGAGTAGGTGGCAGTGCCATCGCTCATGCTGATTCTACTGCAGTGTCAAGCTGACTAAAGGACCCTCTTCATCGAATCCGATCTGACTAAAGTGGGAGAGATAGACACCCGCTAGCCACCTTATGCAACAAGTGCATGTCAGTCGGTGGAACCTGTCTCACGTAAGCGTACGTGTAAGGTCGGTCCGGGCCGCTTCATCCCACAATCAGCCAAATCAAGATAGGCTAGTAACGGTAAGCAAATTGACCAAATCATTGCCCACAATTACTTGTGTTCTACTCGTGCATGGAATCTACGCATAGACCTAGCTCATGATGCCACTGTTGGGGAATGTAGTAATAATTCAAAAAAATTCTTACGTGTCACCAAAATTAATCTAGGAGATGCTAGCAACGAGAGAGAGAGAGTGCATCTTCATACCCTTGAAGATCGCTAAGCGGAAGCTTTACAAGAACGAGGTTGATGGAGTCGTACTCGCGGCGATTCAAATCGCAGAAGATCCGATCCAAGCGCCAAATGGATGACCCCTCCATGTTCAACACACGCACTGTTGGGGATATAACTATTGGGCACGCACAAGCTGACAACTAGGCCACTCAGAAGCTTGCGGTCAAGACGGGCTCACGTGCCGGCTCAAAAGTTGAGGATGATTCCAATCACTTGGCCTTTTGCGGTCTGGGGGCTTGACATGGTTGGGCCTTTCAAAAGGTCCAAAGATATAAATACCCACCTTTTGGTGGCGGTTGATAAATTTACAAAGTGGGTTGAGGCAGAGCCAGTTAGTAAGTGCGATGTAGCTACGGCGGTCCAGTTCATGAAGAAGGTGATTTGGTGCTCCAGCTCATCGAGGATCAAACTGATGCACACAAGTTATCCCCACCTTGGGAAGGGCCCTTTGTGGTCAGCAAGAACTTGAACAATGGGTCATACTACCTTATCGACGTTCGAGAGCACAAATACTCACGTAAGTCGGAGGAGGAGACCCGTCGGCCGTGGAATATCGCTCATCTTCGGCCTTACTACACTTGAGCCACCGGCTCTTATGATGTACATACTTTGATGATGTATATATTATGATAAATAATAAGGTAGGACCTCTGTCCTTTTTTCATCCCCAAAGGTAATATGTCATTATTATTGTCATTGTCATTTCACATGATCACTTGGGGGCTGATCGTATCCGAATCTAGCTTGACCCGTTTGATCCGGCTTATGATCGTATTCTAATCTAGCAATTAAAACCTTATGATCACTAGGGGCTTCCTGTTCAAACATAGGTCCTATTCGAACTAAAGAGAACATAGCTGTCGGTACCCTTTTGATTGGCACACTGCCGAGCTCATTAGGGGGCTTCTTGATCGTATTCGAATCATAGCTTAACCCCTTTTGGGAACCGATTGTGATCGTATTCAAATCAGAATCGTTAAAAAACTCTCAGGGTCATTAGGGGGCTTCCTGTTCAAACATAGGTCGTATTCGAACCAAAGAGAACATAGCTGTCGGTACCCTCTTGATCAGCGCAACACCAAAGCCACTGGGGGCTACATGATCGTATTCAAATCCTAGCTTAACCCCTTTGGAACAGTTTACTGATCGTATTCGAATAGGAAGCCTTCAATCTTTTCTATTCTATTTGGTTTAAGTTTTCTTTGGAAAGCACCTTTTATTTGACTTGAGACTTTTTTGAGGTTTTCAAGTACAAGTGTGGTTTAGTTTTAACCCAGCTTGATATTGGTTGATAAGTCGCCAATATATGAGAATCACTATACCTTTGGAAATATTGGTTTCCGAAGATTGGGTTATCACCCTTACTGTCACAGGTATAAGATTGTAGTTGTTTTTCAGCATTATATGTTACAACAGGCTTATCTGTGATTTTTCTTTTTATTTTAAAAGTATCAAGCTATTATGACCCGCCTTGCGGTAAGCCACCAAGGGACCTTGTCATCTATTTCTATGTGCAGGGCAGTTAAAAGACTTGATCAAGCATAAGGAAAAAATATGATAAAGTGTAAATTGGGTGAAGCTAATGCGACGGCTTAATAGTATTAAGCACCAAAAATGTGCACGATGGCACGACAAAAGCAAAGTTATTTCTATTCTATTACATGACTCCCCGAGTCCAAATGATTCATATTGTTTTTCAGCACATCACATGTACGAGCCGCCATTGCAGGTTAGCTCTCATGTTGGCCTGAACCATCCGGGTTAGCCCTCTTCGCTTCTTCGCCCTGTTCCCTTTCCTGGAAGGTTGACGATGACCAGTCAATGTTGTTCAAGGCTTCAAATTCAGCTTCATCATCAACTAGTCCGGCCGGGACAACTTCAAGGGCAAAGGTGTGCTTACGGAGTGGGGGGATCAGACTGGTCACTTTATAGTGAGGCGTTGGAATTCTCCGGTTCTCTGCATCATAACCCTCCTGGTACTTGGTAAGATCCACTTCGTCAGCTATCATGGTGGCCACGGGGCGTACCTCCTTCACACAAGCGATAAGTCTTCCTGTTCAAAGGGAGTACCATCCTCTTTCAAGCTTGGATAGCCAATGGCGATGTCGGCCGGATCTATCTCCGGTAGCCAAGCTTTGGCCCGGCTTAAAGCATTCACCGCTCCGGCTCTTGTAGCTGACCGCCTTAGTTCATTGAACTGTTGGGGTAGCACGGAAAGCTTCTTTAATACCTCTGCCAGGAGGGTAGGTACTTCATTTGACAAGGCCACCGTGGCTAAGGAACGCTGAGACCCGGTGTACAGTTGCTCCACCAGTGTATAAACCGCCTTCAATTTGATCAGCATGTCTTGGTTCAGGTTTGAACTCCTGGGGCCTGCATAAGCATTTCCAGGTGAGTCAGTTCCAACTATATGATCAATTGAAAGGTTCAAGTATTTAACACTTGCAGGGCGACTTACCAAAGATCGCTGAGACCATCTGAGAGACATGGCGTTTTAAGCGGGTTAATTCACCGGTTGCTTCTTCAAGAGCCACCTCTTCCTTCTTAGCTCGGTTAATCAATGCAATTTTTTCATGAGCCCAGGCCTTTTTCTCCATTTCAAGTTCTTTCTTCAGTTTTTCCTGTTCAGAAACGCTGAATTTAAACTTGGAGTCGGCTCTTTGGGTTTCTGTCTCTTGGGCCTCAAGACGGTTCTTCAAATCAGTCACTTCTGATTCAAGTTGACTCATGGCGGCCTATACAAATACAGGGTCAAAATTAGGACAATCCTGATGCAATATTAAGTCCCAAGCCTTTTTACAAGCAACAACACTTGGCACTTGGGAACTAATGTCTACCGAATAATTTTACTTAAGATGGCGGTTCATGACAGTAAGTCCCAAGCACTTTGCAAGAAATAATACTTGGCACTTGGGGGCTAATGCATATTGCTGTTCAAAGTTTTGTCAGTATTTTATTTTATATAACCATATGAAGGATCGGTTCAACCATGCTGGTTAAGCCGCCCCTTGCGGACTACGGAGTAAGCCAGACTTCTTGCATATTTTATCTATCTATGTTACTAATGTCACTAAGTTTTTTCTAAGTCTACAACATATTCATCATAAGCAATAGACTTGGGGGCTGACATAGTAAAGATAAATGAATACAGAGAAAAGGTTGTACCTCAAATTTTTGGTGCATCTGTTTCACCATGTCAATCTCGAGGTTATGACTGTTGTGTACTTGGCTCATGTAGCCAGAAAAGACCTCTCCAGTACTCATGTGAGTATAGTCCACGACGTCAAGCTTGACCCGGCGGTGTTCCAGAACCTCCTCCTTGGCGGAACACTTGGCTAGCATGGTTGGCCTTCCCGGCTCAGTAAAGCCGGTTCTGGTGATCTCAACATTAGTATCTTGAGGATCATCCGTCCTGACCGGGCTAGGGGCTTCCGAGTTTTCTGAGCCATCAACGGCTCGCTCAGCAGGCGGGTCAGCCGTTGGAGTTGATATATCTTGAGCTGGTTCAGATGGCGGCTCATAAGTTGACGATTCAGGTGCAGTTGTTCCAAGTACTGGCTCGGTCATGACCATGTCTTCAGCCGGCTTGGTCTTCTTAACCCGTTTGCTGGGCTTGGCTTGTCCACTGCTTCAAATTAAAAAGGTTAGTACAGATGCAATGGATTGAAATGAATACAAGATAAGCAGGTTGTCATTACCCTGGTGCGTTCTTGAAAGGCAGCAGATTGGACTACATTGAGTCACTGGAAGAAGGGGAAGTTTCCTGATAATCCGAGTCAGGAGAATTGAGCGGTTGACGAGTGAGACCCACCAAAGGATAAAAGATATTTAAATCAGAAGTGACCTCATTCCGGCACTTCCTTGGGGTGTTCAGCAAGCCAGAGGAGAGCTCCGCATCCTTTCTGGTCCGGGTCTGCCTCCGGCTCTCGTCAATTTGTCGCTTCAAAAGAAATTGAGGGTCTTGATAAGCTAAGGGATGTGAAAACCTTACTTTCCGGGTTACTCTGCTGATTTTCTGTCTTGGCAAAGGCTTGGAGTCGGAGGAAATGATAGTTACCTCTTCAGCCTTGCTATGGCTTGCTCCTGTGTCCTCCTGCTGATAATCAGTGTCAATAAGATGGTTAAAAAAGGAGCCAAGAGAGTCAAGGGCTAAATCCGACTCAGAAGAATCTGCTAGCCGAAGCAGGTCAGAGGCGATGGCTTTATTGCCCTTCCTTTTTGCAGCCTCTTTCCTGGCGGCTTTCTTCTCCTTCCTGGCTTTCTTTGCAGCCTCATGGTCATATTTAACCTTCCAGAATTTATCACCCTCCTGTGAGAGTTAGCATAGGTATGAGTATGGGTGAAACATTGAAAAATCAAAGTAATTATTTCATATGGGCGGCTTACCTTTGGAGCCGGGTTAGCTTTGCAAAAGGGGGCTAAGGTCACCTTACCACAATCGGCCAGGCCCTCATTCAAAAGGGACTTTTTCATATCTTCGATGACATCTTCAGGCAAGTTATCAGGGCTGTGCCGCAGAGGATCATCCTTTTCGCCCGTGTAGGTGCACATCAAGCTGGGGCGGCGGCTCAATGGAATGACCCGCCAAGCAAGCCAAACCCGGACTAAGTCGATACCAGTGAAACCGTTCCCCAGAAGAGCTTTGACTTGGCTAAGGTGGGGGTGAGTGTTTTGCGTTCAGCGGCTGTAATCTTGTCAGGAAGCTGGTGGTTGGACCCAAGACGAAGAGCACGAAAGCCGGGCAGAGGGTTTTCACTAGCCGGAGAGGTGTCTTGGCAGTAAAACCATGTCTGATTCCAGTCTTTGGGATGACTCGGTGGGTTGGCATAAGGAAAGATTACGTCTCTACGATGCTGGATCGAGACACCACCAAGTTCTAAGCTTTGGCTGCTGGCGCACTCATTCTGGAGGTTCAAGTAGAATAGCTCTCTGAAGAGTAAAATGTTGGGTTCTTCTCCAAGATATACTTCACTGAATACTTGGAAGTTGCAGACGTTAGACACGGAATGGGTCTGATGTCTTGTGGGTGAAGATCAAAGAAGTGCAACATATCTCTGAAGAATTTTGAGTCAGGTGGAGAGAAACCCCGGTTCATGTGATCCGTGAAAACAACAACCTCTCCCGTTTTGGTCTGAGGAAATTCCTCCTCCAGGTTAGGAGCACGATAAGACATGATTTCCTTCTTCGGCAGATAGCCGGTCTTCACAAAGTCATCAAGAGTGTTGTCTGTGACGATGGATTTGACCCAGTTGCAGGAAGTGGGTGCTTTTGGTGCCATTGTGGTGAAAGCCTAAGACAGATTAAAAGTACCGGTTCAAATTTAAGCTGGACAGGCAAAAACATTGCAGTGCATATTCAAGATGGCGGCTTATAAAGGGGCCTAACGGTATAAGGATAATTATGTCAAGATTATTTAAGCCGCCAGAGTCTCTATAAGCCGTCGAGACTGTTTAAACCGCCATGGGCGGTCAAGGTTATCAATTGAGCATTGCCTCTTTAAAGCCAGTGATAAGAGTCGCCATGGCTAGATGAATCTAACAAGTGCAGATTTTTGCCTAAGTATTGCATAAACAAGTTTCACAAACTGCAGCTATTATTTTGGATCAAATGGATGTTCAGAAAAGAAAAAATTCTAGACCTAAAAACATGGTACAGAGGAGTTCATGTGTTCTAATGAGGATTCTTTACAAAGAAAGAAGATCTGCTAGTGTCTAAAATGGGTGCGGAATAGCTACCGCATGAGATCTACGCTACCGTTGGATCAAAAGAAGCCACGGCAGAAGAAATACGAAGAACTAAGATGAACTCCGAACTGTACAGAGGAACTCGCTAACCCTAGTATGGATCTACGGTGCAGAAAGGGGAAAACCTACAGTGGTAGATCTGTTGCAGAGGGGCGCCGCCGTTATCTGGACGATTCAGGTTGATGCAACGGCCAAAGTCGATGGAGACGAAGGTGCGCTGCAGCGGCGGTGGAGCTCGAGCGACAGAAGGGGGCGAGAGGAAGAAGACAAGAAAGGGAAGAATGAAGAAAGACCTAGTCGGGTCTATTTATAAGGAAGGACCACTAAAAGAGCGCGAAAAACGAGGAGACCGAAAACATAAGTTATCCAACTACAAGGACGCCTTGATTTTCGAGATGGTCATCAAGACAAAGATCCGTTGGGATATATTGACGAAACATGCATTTATGGCAAGTGATGTCATGGCGGGTTACCACAAATCCAGAGGATGACATCATGGCGGGTTACAAAAGTATCATAAGGGCAGAAGATTTTTCTTAAATGTTGAAGATTGATATGAACCAGTCCAAATCAATCTGGGGCCTAATGTTGGGGATATAACCATTGGTATAACCCGCCCAGGAGGGGCCAGGTTATACCTGCAAGTATTGTTGAAGCCCTTGACCAAGGTTGAAGATGGCGGTTCAGTTAAGGGCCCAAAGCCCAGAGGCGACTTAAGGCCTGTAGTGATAAACCGCCATATGAGCGTGACTTGTATTGTAAGGCAAGAATAGTTAAGAGACCGAGCCGGACACTGTTTATGAGCCGGCTGGGACTCTGTGAGCCGCTGGGCGTCGGCCTCTGTATATAAAGGGACGACCCGGCGATGGTTCAGGGCAAGTAACATCATATCGAGAGCTAGGTCAAGAGATTCGCTCCTTGGTTATCGAGTCATAAGCAATCCCACTCAAAACTGGATCATAGGCTTTTACCTTCACCGTAAGGGGCCGAACCAGTATAAATCCCGTGTCCTTTGTCCCGATTAACCCCTTGAAGCTTCCTAGTTGCGATGGCTCCAAGACTAAGTCCTTACACTAGGACATCTCACGTGACAATTCAATGACACGTACAGCTCGGGGACATCTCCTCCTTCTTGATCCAGCAAGGGGGGAGGAGAAGTTGAGGGAGAACTCCGGCAGCCCGACGACGTGGTGGTGGAGCTCATGGTTCTCTGACAAAGCTTTGCCAAGCTCAACGGAGGAGGAGGAGGTGTAGGAGGGGGAATGGCTGCACCAGGGGCTGAGGTGCGGCTGCCCTCCCACCCCCTCTATTTATAGGGTGAAGGGGAGAGGGGCCCGACCCCCCTAGATGCATCTAGAGGGGGCAGCCAAGGGGGTAGACTTGCCCCCCCTCCCCCCCCCCCCCAAGTAGGTGGGAGGTGCCCCCACCCCCTAGGGTTTCCAACCCTAGGCGCCTTGGGCCCTTGGGGGTGCAACAACCCACTAGGGGGCTGGTTCCCACCCATATTCAGCCCACTTGGTTCCCGGGGTAGGTGGCCCCACCCGGTAGATCCCCGGACACCTTTCGGTGGTCCCGGTACAATACCGATAACCCTGAAACCTTCCGGCGACTGAAACTGGACTTCCCATATATAAATCTTCACCTCTGGACCATTCCGGAACTCCTCATGACGTCCGGGAACTCATCCGGGACTCAGAACAACTTTCGGTAACCACATACAATTTCCCGTTACAACTCTAGCGTCACCGAACCATAAGTGTGTAGACCCTATGGGTTCAGTAACATGCAGACATGACCGAGACATCTCTCCGGCCAATAACCAATAGCGGTATCTGGATACTCATATTGGCTCCCACATGTTCCACGATGATCTCATCGGATGAACCACAATGTCGGGGATTCAATCAATCCTGTATACAATTCCCTTTGTCCATCGGTACATTACTTGCCCGAGATTTGATCATGGTATCCCCGTACCTCGTTCAATCTCGTTACCGGCAAGTCTATTTACTCATTCCTTAATGCATGATCCCATGGCTAACTCCTTAGTCACATTGAGCTCATTATGATGATGCATTACCGAGTGGGCCCAGAGATACCTCTCCGTCATACAGAGTGACAAATCCCAGTCTCGATTCGTGCCAACCCAACAGACACTTTCGGAGATACCTGTAGTGCACCTTTATGGTCACCAAGTTACGTTGTGACATTTGATACACCCAAAGCATTCCTACGGCATCCAGGAGTTGCACAATCTCATGGTCTAAGGAAAGATACTTGACCTTAGAAAAGCTCTAGCAAACGAACTACACGATCTTGTGCTATGCTTAGGATTGGGTCTTGTCCATCACATCATTCTCCTAATGATGTGATCTCGTTATCAATGGCATCCGATGTCCATGGTCAGGAAACCATAACCATCTATTGATCAATGAGCTAGTCAACTAGAGGCTCACTAGGGACATGTTGTGGTCTATGTATTCACACATGTATTACGGATTCCGGTTAATACAATTATAGCATGAAGAATAGACAATTATCATGAACAAGGAAATATAATAATAACCATTTTATTATTGCCTCTAGGGCATATTTCCAACAGGCGCCACTTCCTATTGGGCCATGATAGCCCAATACTCCTTCCATTACTAGGCCTTTTAAGACCCATTGACATTAAATTAAATATAAAAGCCTTTTAACAATTACTTGAGCATTATATATTTAAGTTTAACATCTTCGTAAACATTTTCCACATATATATAATTTATCCGCAATACCCGGTATTGCCCGAAAAACTTTGAAACCCTACCGGTGACCCCAAAATGCTTATGGTTCCTCTCAAAACTATTCTGAATATTAATGAACTAATTCCAAAAATAAATCCTTGCTACTCTTATCCTACTAACACTTAGAAGATCATGATTACCTTAAGCTTGTGACCCCATAGGTTTGGTAAATCATAGACATGAATGAAACGCCTTCGTTCAATGACTGATAGCGAAACCGTGGACGTCCATATCGATCCCTATGATTAAACGATAGACATTCGAGTGAACCTTTGGTTATTATATGATGTTCCCTTTGATTCACGATACTTTATAAAACCCGAGGTGTGCCAGTATCCTCCTGAGTAATGCACATGCCCTCTATACCTTTTTCTCGTTACCGATTTTGTTCTTCTTTCTCGTGGACGTGTTCTAGCATCCCCATGACATAGTTTCTTGTGTCTGGCCAGACAATGATTGATGCCATCACACCAAGAGGGCCCTAAGAATATTTCTCCATCATCGGAGGAGAAAATCCCACTCTCGAGCTATATAGTCCCTTGTCAAACTTTCCGATGAACCTGTAAGTTGTCGTTATGATCACCGTGTTACAGATGACATTTGAGCAACCCCAAAGCTCACCGGATGGTCGGAGGTGACTACGATATTCTAATTGTCTAAGGAACTTAAACACATGCTAACACTTCATGATATAACAATTGATTTCAGACGATATTATCTCAAAAAGTATAACAAACAAGTTTGGGTCAATTCAATATGATCGTTCTTCTAACACCGTAATCTCAGTGTTGTTCTAGGACTATCATTACACTTAATGATATCCTAAGATCCAGAAAACATGATTACTAACAACACTTGAGCTAGTCTTAGAGGCAGGACTAGGAACCTATTCTTCTGCCGTTTATCATTTTGCACGTGCAAATGAGTTTTTCACTAAATTGCATATTTCAGGATCATAACAGTTATAGTATGAAATATAAACTCCTAATTATGAACACAGAAATATAATAATACAATATTATTGCCTCTGTGGCATATTTCCAATAAAACTATGACCCCTGGGTGCCTCCTTTTCCATTATTACTAAGAACCCTACAATTTCTCGCTATTTTCCTTTCCTTCACTTTATTTTATGTGTATACCTATCACTCCTAGATTTAATCCTTGCAATTGGCAAGAACAAGGGGATTGACAATCCTCTTCTTTTAGTTGGGCGCAAGCATTTGCTTTGTGTGTGCAGGTATTGTTCATGATGTTTGTGTGCCGTCTCCTTTTAGTTCGATAAACTTTGGTTCTTAACTAAGGGAAATACTATCTACTACTATACTACTTCACCCTTCCTCTTCAGGGAAGCCTAACAACTCTACAGAAGGTAGCAGTGATCAAACAATGATTGTAGCAAAGTTCACTCGAAAGCAGGAACCTAATCCAGTTAAATGTGTCAAAATGATGAGAAGTGGCAAAGAAATTTCAGAGGAGTTCAATAGGAGCCAAAAACACGAAAAGTCTTACCCCACTGCAAATTTTGGCAAGATGTTGACATTGAAGCATCCACTACCCGAGGTATCAATTGACGAATCAGATAAAATTTTAATTGATCAAGTTACATCAAAGGTACATGAACTAGATGTTGAACAAAATAAATTATATGGTAAGCTTCCTGCTGAGCAAGTTTAGTGCTTATGTGATTTAGGTGCTATTGTTTGCACTAACCCTAAGACCGTTTATGATAGTTCCAATCTTGGTCCTTTTGTTACTTGTGAAATTAAGTTGAACATGGCCAATTCTACCTTTACACAAACAGTAGGGATTACGCACAGCGTAGTCATTCAAATTAATGATTGCCCTATTATGATTGATCTTGTTAATATTGCTATGCTTGAATATCCCATTGCACCCTGCTATATTAGGTAGGCCATTCTTGAGAAAAACAGAAGCTACCATTATAATAATGTCTTCCGCTGAAAGATCCTTCTGTTGGACATTTCGGCAAGAAAAAGAAGATGAACATGTATGCAGGAGGCGACATCATCATAAATGTCAGGAGCTACGGGCTCAGCATTATTACACTCAAGAAATAATTGTCACACAGTCAAGCTTACCAACCGAAAACGAAGCGCTTCATAGGAGGCAACCCATGTGAAAAGTAAGCGAGTTTTCTTTCTGTTTCAATAAAGAGTGTTGAAGTTTTTGTTCGGAAGAAAAGAAGAGAAAAAGATTCTCTACCGAGTTGATAGTATTGCAAAGTTGCTATCTACTGAGCGCATGTTGAAAGTCTCGAAAATATGCCTTTTATCTATGTTGGAACTAACCTCGCAGGTGTTAAAAATCCCAAAGAAAATTAAACTTTCAGGCAATTCATAGGATGAGGTGGCGCTTGATACGACCGCTCTAGTCGTACCAGAAATCTTACCACTAGTGGAGAGGAACGTCGAGAAGGTCCTGAGCGTTTGATGGCGTTTTGTACTACGCCAGGACCCAAACCAACAATAGGTGTTGTTTTCCAAGACAAGTTCGGTATGAGCAGTCGCGTTCGTACTAGTGATCGTACCAACCATTCAGCCAAAGCAACAGAAGGTCTCATTTCTGAGACGGTGCGTCGGTATGATCGCAAGGGCTCGTACTAGGTAACACCCTACTTGTGTTGGATGTTTATCTCTCGTGTGAATAATGTGGTTACAATGTGTATCTATGACTTTGCCTATCTCATGATCTCGTAAATCCTTTCTATATTCTACCCTGGCCTCGTCTTATATAGGGGTGAGGTAGGGAATACAACTACTGCCTTGATCATGTTATGATATAACTAGGTTTGTTGGCGCCGCTGATAGCTCCAGCTTTTAATACTCCGCCCACGCCCGGTTTAGTCGGGTGAACATCGTGCTCTAGGTGAGTGGATGAGCCCTGTGATACCGACCCAGCCAAGTGATCTCCAAGCATGGACTTGGGCAGTTCCGCCTCACTAGGTCAGATTTTTGTCATGGCCCTACCCGAGGATCCCACCATCTCAAGCACCGAGGAATCCAATTAAATAAGTCATAACCCTATCAGATATAATCATTACTAATGGGTGTTTGAGACTGGCATGCAACTTCTACCGAAAGCCCTGTGGATCTTCGGAAGGCTGACTCATCACTATACGCAGCCATCATCGAGGACATGAAGTTCCAATTCAAGATGTGGTTCTCTACACATGTAATAGGAGTGTGTCGTCGTAGTGCAAACTCGGTTGGACATGAACTTGGTAGTGTTGTCCGTTTGTGCCCTGCAAACCACTATGTGCAGTACGAGTCTGATGTACCAGCCCACGTGGTTGCTTGTGTCTCGGGTTATATGCCCGAACACCATTAAGTAATAAAACTTTGCTTTGCCCTACATAAAAAAACTCATGGGTGTTGTCTACCACGGACCGAGCACCGGTGCCTTAGCTGCACCTGCCTTTGGGTGTATGACAGGTGGGCCAGCCACCTATTGAGCCCATTTGTCATACGCCCAAACGTAGGTGTAGTAAGTCAGAAGCTGCGTCCGTCTACCACATACAAAAACCTCTCTCCAGGACGCCCGTGAAAAGGCACTAGAAATGGCTCACCCACAAACCTGCACTTAGAGCAACTCTGACCGGGCGACCCATTTCATTCGCCCACATCCGTTTGGGTCATTGTGGACAAAAACGATGGCCCAACACACCAAACCATTCCCAAAACCCACCCGCTTCGCGTCCGCGCGGACCCATTTCTGACCCAAATTTGGGCCTGAAATGCGTCGATGCGGACGGGAAGCAGACGCATTGCATATCCCCTCAGTGTCCATCATGGCCCCACATGTCGGCCGACCAACAACACCAAGTGGTCATAATTAACGCGGCCACCTACCGAGGGCCCGCCTGGCTGTGTGTGGAAGGGCAGCGTGCCCGTCCCTTTTAATGGACGCATGCGGCAGGGCCGGCCTCATCTCCCGTCCACATGTAGCCACCTTTGCTCCCTTGCCGGTGCCTAGAAAACCCTAGCCAGCCAGCCAAAAACCATGGCAAAGCATGGGCTCTTCGGCGGGAAGGGAGGGAGGAAGGGGAGGTTCAGTGCCGGAGCGAGCTCTTCCCGCGGGTTCCCTCCTCCACTGCCGCCGGCTAGACACGACACGCCACCGCGGGAGCGAGAGCGGTTGTACATCATAGTCCACCAGGCACGGTAGCACTGGGAGTACCGCCAGCCCCTACCTTATCCAGATGTGAACTTGTCGCTGGCTGGCATCTGGACCCGCAGCGCATCCCCATCCCGGCGGCACTATGGTCCGCGCGGGCGTGCGTGGAGGAGGTTTCCCGGTGGCGCGAGCTCCTTAGGCCGGAGTAGTGCGCCATGCGAGCCTATGCACCAGACTCTCCCAACTGGGAGCGCTGGTTTGTGCTAGAGCACGACGAGGAGCCCCGCCTCGGCGCCCACGTCGACCACATCGTTCAATCTCCACCCTATGGGTAAAGACGGAAGAGCAGGCGAATGTTGAAACGCCCCGAGACCGATGCGCCAGGTGTCTTCCAGTTATTCACTGTCGTTGCCATGTCATTTGCTTGCGTGTTGCATCTTGCCATGTCATCATATGCATTTCATCTACATGTTTTTCAAAACTTGCATCCGTTCGGGTTCCCCCGGTTCTCTCCGTTGTCCGTTCTGAGTCCAACCACACTCGCATGCATCCCGTCACCCCTCTCAGACCTTGTTACACGAGTGGGAGAAAAAAGTTCTCAGAACGGGTCGAGATTTACCGAGTGGCATAGGTATATCACCGGTAGACCGCCTGTCAAATTTCGTTCCATTTGGAGGTCCTTTGATGCCCCAACGGTTAACCGTGTAACCGCGAAACCCTCTTTCTCTTTGCGGCCCAGCACCCCTCCACAAAGCCCACCTAGCCCATCCAAACCGCCTCCATGCTCTCCGTCGTTGGATCACGATCGTGTGGGCGAAAACCGCACCTTGCTACGTCTTGAGCTTGCGTTGGTTTTCCTTGAAGAGGAAAGGGTGATGCAGCAATAGTAGCGTAAGTATTTCCCTCAGTTTTTGAGAACCAAGGTATCAATCCAGTAGGAGGCTCATCAAAAGTCCCACGCACCTACACAAACAAACAAAGAACTCGCAACCAACGCAATATAGGGGTTGTCAATCCCTTCACGGCCACTTGCGAAAGTGAGATCTGATAGAAATAGTATGATAAGATAAATATATTTTTGGTATTTTATAATATATATTGGAAAAGTAAAGATGCAAATAAAAGTAAATTGAAAGCTTATAAGATAAAAGATAGACCTGGGGGCCACAGGTTCATTAGTGGCTTCTCTCGAGATAGCATAAGTATTACGGTGGGTGAACAAATTACTGTCGAGCAATTGATAGAAAAGTGAATAATTATGAGATTATCTAGGCATGATCATGTATATAGGCATCACGTCCGCGACAAGTAGACTAACTCCTGCCTGCATCTACTACTATTACTCCACACATCGACCTCTATCCATCATGCATCTAGAGTATTAAGTTCATAAGAACAGAGTAACGCATTAAGAAAGATGACATGATGTAGAGGGATAAACTCATGCAATATGATATAAACCCCATCTTTTTATCCTCGATGGCAACAATACAATATGCGCCTTGCTGCCCCTATTGTCACTGGGTAAGGACACCGCAAGATTGAGCCCAAAGCTAAGCACTTCTCCCATTGCAAGAAAGATCAATCTAGTAGGCCAAACCAAACCGATAATTCGAAGAGACTTGCAAAGATAACTCAATCATACATAAAAGAATTCAGAGGAGATTCAAATATTTCTCATAGATAAACTTGATCATAAACCCACAATTCATCGGATCTCGACAAACACACCGCAAAAAGAGTTACATCGAATAGATCTCCAAGAAGATCGAGGAGAACATGGTATTGAGATCCAAAAAGAGAGAAGAAGCCATCTAGCTAATAACTATGGACCCGAAGGTCTGTGGTAAACTACTCACAACTCATCGGAGGGGCTATGGTGTTGATGTAGAAGCCCTCCGTGGTCGATTCCCCCTCCGGCGAAGCGCCGGCGAAGGCTCCAAGATGGGATCTCACGGATACAGAAGGTTACGGAGGTGGAAATAGTTTTTTGTTGGCTCCCTGGATGTTTTCGGGGTAAGTGGGTATATATAGGAGGAAGAAGTAGGTCGGTGGCCGCCCGAGGGGCCGACGAGATAGGGGGCGCGCCCTGTAGGGGTGGGCGCGCCCTCCACCCTCGTGGCCGCTTTGTCTACTTCTTGGCTTGCACTCCAAGTCCGCTGGATCACGTTTGTTACAAAAATCACACTCCCGAAGGTTTCATTCTATCTGGACTCCGTTTGATATTCCTTTTCTTCGAAATACTGAAATAGGCAAAAAAAACAGCAATACGGGCTAGGCCTCCGGTTAGTAGGTTAGTCCCAAAAATGATATAAATGTGTAAAATAAAGCCCATAAACATCCAAAAAGGGTAATATAATAGCATGGAACAATCAAAAATTATAGATACGTTGGAGACGTATCAAGCATCCCCAAGCTTAATTCCTGCTCGTCCTCTAGTAGGTAAATGATAAAAACAGAATTTTTGATGTGGAATGCTACCTAGCATAATTCTCAATGTAATTTTCTTTATTGTGGCATGAATGTTCAGATCCAAAGATTCAAATTAAAAGTTCATATTGATATAACAAATAGTAATACTTCAAGCATACTAATCAAAGCAATCATGTCTTCTCAAAATAACATGGCTAAAGAAAGTTCATCCCTACAAAAATCATATAGTTAGGCTATGCTTCATTTTAGTCACAAAAAATGCTCCCAAATTGTACACCCCCGATGACAAGCCAAGCAATTGTTTCGTACTTCAATAATCTCAAACTTTTTCAACTTTCACGCAATACATGAGCGTGAGCCATGGATATAGCACTATGGGTGGAATAGAATATGATGATGGGGATTGTGTGGAGAAGACAAAAAAGGAGAAAGTCTCACATTGACGAGGATAATCAACGGGCTATGGAGATGCCCATCAATTGATGTCAATATGAGGAGTAGGGATTGCCATGCAACGGATACACTAGAGCAATAAATGTATGAAAGCTCAACAAAAGAAAACTAGTGGGTGTGCATCCAACTTGCTTGCTCATGAAGACCTAGGGAATTTTGAGGAAGCCCATCGTAGGAATATACAAGCCAAGTTCTATAATGAAAAATTCCCACAAATATATGAAAGTGACAACATATGAGACTCTATATGTGAAGAACATGGTGCTAGTTTGAAGCACAAGTGTGGAAAAGAGATAGTAACATTGCCCCCCTTTTTTATTATTATTTTCTTTTTTTTGGGCCTTTCTTTTTTTTCTTTTGGCCTTTCCCTTTTTTTATTTTTTTCTTTGTCTTTTTTTGCCTTTCTTTTTTCTTCTTTTTGGGGACAATGCTCTAATAATGATGATCATCACACTTTTATTGATTTACAACTCATGAATTACAACTCAAAACTAGAACGAGATATGACTCTATATGAATGCCTCCGGCGGTGTACCAGGATGTGCAATGAACCAAGAGTGACATGTATGAAAAATTATGCAAAGTGGCCTTGCCACAAATACGATGTCAACTACATGATCATGCAATGTCAATATGACAATAGTAATGCGTGTCATGATGATAAACGGAACGGTGGAAAGTTGCATGGCAATATATCTCGGAATGGCTATGGAAATGCCATAATAGGTAGGTATGGTGGCTGTTTTGAGGAAGATATAAGGAGGTTTATGTGTGATAGAGTGTATCATATCACGGGGTTTGGATGCACCGGTGAAGTTTGCACCAACTCTCAAGGTGAGAAAGGGCAATGCATGGTACCGAAGAGGCTAGCAATGATGGAAAGGTAAAAGTGCGTATGATCCATGGACTCAACATTAGTCAAAAGAACTCATATACTTATTGCAAAAATCTACAAGTCATCAAAAACCAAGCACTACACGCATGCTCCTAGGGGGATAGATTGGCAGGAAAAGACCATCGCTCGTCCCCGACCGCCACTCATAAGGATGCACAATCCAAGGACACTTCATGTTTCAAATTTGTTACACAACTTTAACCATACGTGCATGCTACGAGACTTGCTAACTTCAACACAAGCATTCTTGAAATTCATAATCACCCAACTAGCATGAATTTAATATCACTACCTCCATATCCCAAAACAATTATCAAGTATCAAATTGATCATAGCATCCAATTCACTTCCTATGATAGTTTTTATTATACCCAACTTGGATGCCTACCATTCTAGGAACAATTTTATAACCATAGCAAATACCATGCTGTTCTAAGAGACTCTTAAAATAATATAAGTGAAGCATGAGATACTAAAAATTTCTACAAAATTAATCCACCGCCGTGCTCTAAAAGATAAAACTGAAGCACTAGAGCACAAACTATCTAGCTCAAAAGATATAAGTGAAGCACATAGAGTATTCTAACAAATTTCAATCAAGTGGGATTCTCACAAAATGTGTGTACAACAAGGATGATTGTGGAAAACTATAAGGCAAATACTAATATCATACAAGACGCTCCAAGCAAAACACATATCATGTGGCGAATAAAAATATAGCTCCAAGTAAAGTTACCAATGAACAAAGACGAAAGAGGGAATGCCTTCCGGGGGCATCCCCAAGCTTAGGCTTTTGGCTATTCTTGAATATCTTGGGGTGCCATGGGCATCCCCAAGCTTAAGCTCTTGCCACTCCTTATTCCATAGTTCATCAAATCTTTACCCAAAACTTGAAAACTTCACAACACAAAACTCAATAGGAAATCTCATAAGCTCCGTTAGTGAAAGAAAGCAAAACCACCACACAAGGTACTATAACGAACTCATTCTTTATTTATATTGGTGTTAAACCTACCGTATTTCAAGTTCTCTATGGTTCATACCACTTAATACTAGCCATAGATGCATCAAAATAAGCAAACAACACACGAAAAACAGAATCTGTCAAAAACAGAATAGTCTGTAGCAATCTGTAACCCACGAATACTTATGAAACTCTAAAATTCCTACCAAAATAGGAACTCCTGTACAATTTGTCTATTGATCTACAGAAAAAACAATCAATGCAAAAGCACGTTTCTGTGATTTAACAAAACTAATTGCGTGCGCGCAAAGTTTCTGTTTTTCAGCAGAATCAAATTAACTATCACCGTAGGTTATCCTATAGGTTCTACTTGGCACAAACACTAATTAAAACATAAAAACACATCTAAACAGAAGGTAGATGCAAAAATTATTACTAAACAGAAACAAAAACAAAAAGCACAAATAAAATTGGGTTGCCTCCCAACTAACGCTATCGTTTAACGCCCCTAGCTAGGCATAAAAGCGGGGATAGATCTAACTAGTGCCATCTTTGGCACTCAATTCATAAGTAGCTCGCATGATAGATTCATAAGGTAATTTAATTTTCTTTTTTGGAAAGTGCTCCATGCCTTTCCTTAATGGAAATTGGAATCTAATATTCCCTTCCTTCATATCAATAATCGCGCCAATCGTTCTAAGGAAAGGTCTACCAAGAATAATAGGGCAAGAAAGATTGAAATCTATATCAAGAACGATAAAATCTACGGGCACCAAATTTATATTTGCAACAAAAATAACATCATTGATCCTTCCCATTGGCTTTTTAATGGTGGAATCCGCAAGGTGCAAATTTAAAGAGCAATCATCAAGATCATGGAAACCTAGAATATCACATAAAGTTTTCGGAATCGTGGAAACACTAGCACCCAAATAACACAAAGCATTACACTCATGATCTTTAATTTTAATCTTTATAGTAGGTTCCCACTCATCATTAAGTTTTCTAGGTATAGAAACTTCCATATTAAGTTTTTCATCAAAAGATTACATCAAGGCATCAACAATGTGTTCGATAAAAGCTTTATTTTGACTATAAGCATGAGGAGAATTCACAACGGATTGCAACAAGGAAATACAACCTTCTAAAGAACAATTATCATAATTAAATTCCTTGAAATCCAAGATAGTGGGTTCAATGCTATTTAAAGTCTTGACCTCTCCAATCCCACTTTTACCAAATTTAGCATCAAGATCTAAAAACTCCGAATTATTGAGACGCCTTCTAACTAAAGTTGACTCATCTCCAATACCATTATTATTAATATTCATATTGCAAAACAAAGATCTAATGGGGGACACGTCAATAACTTTAAAATCTTCATCATTATTTTCATGGAAACTAGAAGAACACTCTTTTACAAAGAAATCTTTCTTAGCACGCAATCTAGCGGTTCTTTCTTTGCACTCGTCAATGGAAATTCTCAAGGCTTTGAGAGACTCATTTATATAATATTTAGGAGGAGTATATCTAAGTTTAAGAGAATCAACATCAAGCGAGAGTCTATCAACGTTCCTAGCCGAATCATCAACTTTGAGCAATTTTTCTTCAAGCAAGTCATTAAAATTCTTTTGAGAGATCATAAATTCTTTTACACTATTCTCAAAATCAGAGGGCGTCTTATTGAAATTACCATAAAAATTATTGTAGGAATTTCCATAATTATTAGAGGACTTACTAGGGAACGGTCTAGAATTAAAGTTTCCTCTATAAGCATTGTTTCCAAAACTATTCCTACCAACAAAATTCACATCCATAGATTCATTATTATTCTCAATCAAAGTAGACAAAGGCATATCATTAGTATCAAGAGGAGCACTCTTAGTAGCAAATAATTTCATAAGTTCATCCATCTTTCCACTCAAAACATTGATTTCTTCTATAGCATGCACTTTTTTACTGGAAGATCTTTCGGTGTGCTATTGAGAATAATTAGCCATAATATTATCAAGAAGTTTTGTAGCATCTCCTAAAGTGATTTCCATAAACGTGCCTCCCGCGGCCGAATCTAAAAGATTTCTAGAAGCAAAGTTCAATCCGGCATAAAAAATTTGTATGATCATCCATAAATTCAAACCATGAGTAGGGCAATTGCGAATCATCAATTTCATTCTTTCCCAAGATTGGGCAACATGCTCATGATCAAGTTGTTTAAAATTCATAATATCGTTCCTAAGAGTGATGATCTTAGCGGGAGGAAAATATTTAGAGATAAAAGCATCTTTGCACTTGTTCCAAGAATCAATACTATTTTTAGGCAAAGACGAAAACCAAACTTTAGCATGATCTCTAAGTGAAAATGGAAATAACTTCAATTTAACAATATCATTATCCGTCTCTTTCTTATTTTGCATATCACACAAATCAACAAAGTTGTTTAGATGAGTAGCGGCATCTTCAGTAGGAAGGCCGGCGAATTGATCTTTCATAACAAGATTCAGCAAAGCAGTATTGATTTCACAAGACTCAACATCATTAAGAGGCGCAATCGGAGTACTAAGGAAATCATAATTATTGGTATTGGAGAAATCACACAATTTGGTATTATATTGCGCCATGGCGACAAGTAATCCAACACACAAGCAAATAAAAGAAGGCAAGCGAAAAAGAGAGGAGAAGATTGGGAAAGAGAGGGCGAATAAAATGGCAAGGGTGAAGTGGGGGAGAGGAAAACGAGAGGCAAATGACAAATAATGTAAATGAGAGGGAGATGTGTTTGTGATGGCTACTTGTTATGTCTTGACTTGAGTGAAGACCTCCCCAGCAACGGCGCCAGAAATCCATCTTGGCACGTCTTGAGCTTGCGTTGGTTTTCCATGAAGAGGAAAGGGTGATGCAGCAATAGTAGCGTAAGTATTTCCCTCAGTTTTTGAGAACCAAGGTATCAATCCAGTAGGAGGCTCCTCAAAAGTCACACGCACCTACACAAACAAACAAAGAACTCGCAACCAACGCAATATAGGGGTTGTCAATCCCTTCACGGCCACTTCCAAAAGTGAGATCTGATAGAGATAGTATGATAAGATAAATATATTTTTGGTATTTTATAATATAGATTGAAAAGTAAAGATGCAAATAAAAGTAAATTGAAAGCTTATATGATAAAAGATAGACCCGGGGGCCATAGGTTTCACTAGTGGCTTCTCTCGAGATAGCAAAGTATTACGGTGGGTGAACAAATTACTGTCGAGCAATTGATAGAAAAGTGAATAATTATGAGATTATCTAGGCATGATCATGTATATATGCATCACGTCCGCGACAAGTAGACTGACTCCTGCCTGTATCTACTACTATTACTCCACACATCGACCGCTATCCATCATGCATCTAGAGTATTAAGTTCATAAGAACAGAGTAACATATTAAGAAAGATGACATGATGTAGAGGGATAAACTCATGCAATATGATATAAACCCCATCTTTTTATCCTCGATGGCAACAATACAATACGTGCCTTGCTGCCCCTATTGTCACTGGGTAAGGACAACATAAGACTGAACCCAAAGCTAAGCACTTCTCCCATTGCAAGAAAGATCAATCTAGTAGGCCAAACCAAACTGATAATTCGAAGAGACTTGCAAAGCTAACTCAATCATACATAAAATAATTCAGAGGAGATTCAAATATTTCTCATAGATAAACTTGATCATGAACCCACAATTCATCGAATCTCGACAAACACAACGCAAGAAGAGTTACATCGAATAGATCTCGAATAAGATCGAGGAGAACATGGTATTGAGATCCAAAAAGAGAGAGAAGCCATCTAGCTAATAACTATGGACCCGAAGGTCTGTGGTAAACTACTCACAACTCATCGGAGGGGCTATGGTGTTGATGTAGAAGCCCTCCATGGTCGATTCCCCCTCCGGTGAAGCGCCGGCTAAGGCTCGAAGATGGAATCTCGCGGATACAGAAGGTTACGGCAGTGGAAAATAGTTTTTCGTTGGCTCCCTGGATGTTTTTGGGGTACGTGGGTATATATAGGAGGAAGAAGTAGGCCGGTGGCCGCCCGAGGGGACCACGAGATAGGGGGCACGCCCTGTACGGGTTGGCGCGCCCTCCACCCTCGTGGCCGCCTTGGCTACTTCTTGTCTTGCACTCCAAGTCCTCTGGATCATGTTTGTTCCATAAATCACGCTCCCGAAGGTTTCATTCCGTTTGGACTCCACTTGATATTCCTTTTGTTCAAAATACTGAAATAGGGAAGAAAAAACAGCAATACGGGCGAGGCCTCCGGTTAGTTGGTTAGTCCCAAAAATGATATAAATGTGTAAAGCAAAGTCCACAAACATCGAAAAAGGGTAATATAATAGCATGGAACAATCAAAAATTATAGATACGTTGGAGACGTATCAAGCATCCCCAAGCTTAATTCCTGCTCGTCCTCTAGTAGGTAAATGATAAAAACAGAATTTTTGATGTGGAATGCTACCTAGCATAATTCTCAATGTAATTTTCTTTATTGTGGCATGAATGTTCAGATCCAAATGATTCAAAATAAAAGTTCATATTGACATAAGAAATAGTAATACTTCAAACATACTAATCAAAGCAATCATGTCTTCTCCAAAATAACATGGCTAAAGAAAGTTCATCCCTACAAAAATCATATAGTTAGGCTATGCTTCATTTTCGTCACACAAAAAATGCTCCCAAATTGTACACCCCCGATGACAAGCCAAGCAATTGTTTCGTACTTAAATAATCTCAAACTTTTTAAACTTTCACGCAATACATGAGCGTGAGCCATGGATATAGCACTATGGGTGGAATAGAATATGATAATGGGGATTGTGTGGAGAAGACAAAAAAGGAGAAAGTCTCACATTGACGAGGATAATCAACGGGCTATGGAGATGCCCATCAATTGATGTCAACATGAGGAGTAGGGATTGCCATGCAACAGATGCACTAGAGCTATAAATGTATGAAAGCTCAACAAAAGAAAACTAGTGGGTGTGCATCCAACTTGCTTGCTCACGAAGACCTAGGGCATTTTGAGGAAACCCATCATAGGAATATACAAGCCAAGTTCTATAATGAAAAATTCCCACTAGTATATGAAAGTGACAACATATGAGACTCTATATGTGAAGAACACAATGCTACTTTGAAGCACAAGTGTGGAAAAGAGATAGTAACATTGCCCCCCTTTTTTATTTATTTTTTTTCTTTTTTGGGCCTTTCTTTTTTTCTTTTGGCCTTTCCCTTATTTGATTTTTTTTCTTTGGCCTTTTTTTGTCTTTCTTTTTTCTTCTTTTTGGGGACAAATCTCTAATAATGATGATCATCACACTTTAATTGATTTACAACTCATGAATTACAACTCAAAACTAGAACAAGATATGACTCTATATGAATGCCTCCGACGGTGCACCGGGATGGGCAATGAATCAAGAGTGACATGTATGAAAAATTATGCAAAGTGGCCTTGCCACAAATAAGATGTCAACTACATGATCATGCAATGGCAATATGACAATAGTAATGCGTGTCATGACGATAAACAGAACGGTGGAAAGTTGCATGGCAATATATCTCGGAATGGCTATGGAAATGCCATAATAGGTAGGTATGGTGGCTGTTTTGAGGAAGATATAAGGAGGTTTATGTGTGATAGAGCGTATCATATCACGGGGTTTGGATGCACCGGTGAAGTTTGCACCAACTCTCAAGGTGAGAAAGGGCAATGCACGGTACCGAAGAGGCCAGCAATGATGGAAAGGTAAAAGTGTGTATGATCCATGGACTCAACATTAGTCAAAAGAACTCATATACTTATTGCAAAAATCTACAAGTCATCAAAAACCACGCGCTACGCGCATGCTCCTAGGGGGATAGATTGGTAGGAAAAGACCATCGCTCGTCCCCGACCGCCACTCATAAGGATGCACAATCCAAGGACACTTCATGTTTCAAATTTGTTACACAACTTTAACCATACGTGCATGCTACGGGACTTGCTAACTTCAACACAAGCATTCTTTAAATTCATAATCACCCAACTAGCATGAATTTAATATCACTACCTCCATATCCCAAAACAATTATCAAGTATCAAATTGATCATAGCATCCAATTCACTTCCTATGATAGTTTTTATTATACCCAACTTGGATGCCTACCATTCTAGGACCAATTTTATAACCATAGCAAATACCATGCTATTCTAAGAGACTCTTAAAATTATATAAGTGAAGCATGAGAGACTAACAATTTCTACAAAATTAAGCCACCGCCGTGCTCTAAAAGATATAAGTGAAGCACTAGAGCAAAAACTATCTAGCTCAAAAGATATAAGTGAAGCACATAGAGTATTCTAATAAATTTCAATCAAGTGGGCTTCTCCCAAAAGGTGTGTACAGCAAGGATGATTATGGAAGACTAAATGGAAAATTCTACTATCATACAAGACGCTCCAAGCAAAACACATATCATGTGGTGAATAAAAATATAGCTCCAAGTAAAGTTACCAATGAACGAAGACGGCAGAGGGGATGCCTTCCGGGGGCATCCCCAAGCTTAGGATTTTGGCTATTCTTGAATATCTTGGGGTGCCATGGTCATCCCCAAGCTTAAGCTCTTGCCACTCCTTATTCCATAGTCCATCAAATCTTTACCCAAAACTAGAAAACTTCACAACACAAAACTCAACAGGAAATCTCATAAGCTCCGTTAGTGAAAGAAAGCAAAACCACCACATAAGGTACTGTAATAAACTCATTCTTTATTTATATTGGTGTTAAACCTACTGTATTTAAGTTCTCTATGGTTCATACCACTTAATACTAGCCATAGATGCATCAAAATAAGCAAACAACACACGAAAAACAGAATCTCTCAAAAACAGAACAGTCTGTAGCAATCTGTAACCCACGAATACTTATGGAACTCTGAAAATCCTACCAAAATAAGAAGTCATGTACAATTTGTCTATTGATCTACAGAAAAACTAATCAACACAAAAGCACGTTTCTATGATTTAACAAAACTAATTTCGTGCGTGCAAAATTTCTGTTTTTCCGCAGTATCAAATTAACTATCACCGTAGGTTATCCTATAGGTTCTACTTGGCACAAACACTAATTAAAACATAAAAACACATCTAAACAGAAGGTAGATGCAAAAATTATTACTAAACAGAACCAAAAACAAAAAACACAAATAAAATTGGGTTGCCTCCCAACTAGCGCTATCGTTTAACGCCCCTAGCTAGGCATAAAAGCGAGGATAGATCTAAGTAGTGCCATCTTTGGCACTCAATTCATAAGTAGCTCGCATGATAGATTCATAAGGTAATTTAATTTATTTTTTTGGAAAGTGCCCCATGCCTTTCCTTAATGGAAATTGGAATCTAATATTCCCTTCCTTCATATCAATAATTGCGCCAGTCGTTCTAAGGAAAGGTCTACCAAGAATAATAGGGCAAGAAAGATTCCAATCTATATCAAGAACGATAAAATCTACGGGCACCAAATTTCTATTTGCAACAATAAGAATATCATTGATCCTTCCCATTGGCTTTTTAATGGTGGAATCCGCAAGGTGCAAATTTAAAGAGCAATCATCAAGATCATGGAAACCTAGAATATCACATAAAGTTTTCGGAATCGTGGAAACACTAGCACCCAAATCACACAAAGCGTAACACTCATGATCTTTAATTTTAATCTTTATAGTAGGTTCCCACTCATCATTAAGTTTTCTAGGTATAGAAACTTCCAAATTAAGTCTTTCATCAAAAGATTGCATCAAGGCATCAACAATGTGTTCGGTAAAAGCTTTATTTTGACTATAAGCATGAGGACAATTCACAACGGATTGCAACAAGGAAATACAACCTTATAAAGAACAATTATCATAATTAAATTCATTGAAATCCAAGATAGTGGGTTCAATGCTATTTAAAGTCTTGACCTCTCCAATCATACTTTTACCAAATTTAGCATCACGGTCTAAAAACTCCAAATTATTGAGACGCCTTCTAACTAAAGTTGACTCATCTCCAGTCCCATTATTATTAAGATTCATATTGCAAAACAAAGATCTAATGGGGGACACATCAATAACTTTAAGATCTTCATCATTATTTTCATGGAAACTAGAAGAACACGCTTTTACAAAGCAATCTTTCTTAGCACGCAATCTAGCGGTTCTTTCTTTGCACTCGTCAATGGAAATTCTCATGGCTTTGAGAGACTCATTGATATAATGCTAAGGAGGAGTAGATCTAAGTTTAAGAGAATCAACATCAAGCGAGAGTCTATCAACGTTCCTAGCCAAATCATCAACTTTGAGCAATTTTTCTTCAAGCAAGGGATTAAAATTCTTTTGAGAGATCATAAATTATTTTACACTATTCTCAAAATCAGAGGGCATCTTATTGAAATTACCATAAGAATTATTGTAGGAATTTCCATAATTATTAGAGGACTTACTAGGGAACGGTGTAGAATTAAAGTTTCCTCTATAAGCATTGTTTCCAAAACTATTCCTACCAACAAAATTCACATCCATAGATTCATTATTAATCTCAATCAAAGTAGACAAAGGCATATCATTAGGATCAAGAGGAGCTCTCTTAGTAGCAAATAATTTCATAAGTTCATCCATCTTTCCACTCAAAACATTGATTTCTTCTATAGCATGCACTTTTTTACTAGAAGATCTTTTAGTGTGCCATTGAGAATAATTAGCCATAATATTATCAAGAAGTTTTGTAGCATCTCCTAAAGTGATTTCCATAAACGTGCCTCCCGCGACCGAATCTAAAAGATTTCTAGAAGCAAAGTTCAATCTGGCATAAAAAATTTGTATGATCATCCATAAATTCAAACCATGAGTAGGGCAATTGCGAATCATCAATTTCATTCTTTCCCAAGATTGGGCAACATGCTCATGATCAAGTTGTTTAAAATTCATAATATCGTTCCTAAGAGTGATGATCTTAGCGGGAGGAAAATATTTAGAGATAAAAGCATCTTTGCACTTGTTCCAAGAATCAATACTATTTTTAGGCAAAGACGAAAACCAAACTTTAGCATGATCTCTAAGTGAAAATGGAAATAACTTCAATTTAACAATATCATTATCCGTATCTTTCTTCTTTTGCATATCACACAAATCAACAAAGTTGTTTATATGAGTAGCGGCATCTTCACTAGGAAGGCCGGTGAATTGATTTTTCATAACAAGATTCAGCAAAGCAGTATTGATTTCACAAGACTCAACATCATTAAGAGGAGCAATCGGAGTACTAAGGAAATCATTATTGTTGGTATTGGAGAAATCACACAATTTGGTATTATCTTGCGCCATGGCGACAAGTAATCCAACACACAAGCAAACAGAAGAAAGCAAGCAAAAAAGAGAGGAGAAGATTGGGAAAGAGAGGGCGAATAAAACGGCAAGAGTGAAGTGGGGGAGAGGAAAAAGAGAGGCAAATGGCAAATAATCTAAATGCGAGGGAGATGAGTTTGTGATGGGTACTTGGTATGTCTTGACTTGAGCGAAGACCTCCCCGGCAACGGCGCGAAAAATCCTGTACGTCTTGAGCTTGCGTTGGTTTTCCTTGAAGAGGAAAGGGTGATGCAGCAATCGTAGTGTAAGTATTTCCCTCGGTTATTGAGAACAAAGGTATCAATCCAGTAGGAAGCTCCTCAAAAGTCCCACGCACCTACACAAACAAACAAAGAACTCGCAACCAACGCAATAAAGGGGTTGTCAATCCCTTCATGGCCACTTGCAAAATTGAGATCTGATAGAGATAGTATGATAAGATAAATATATTTTTGGTATTTTATAATATATATTGGAAAAGTAAAGATGCAAATAAAAGTAAATTGAAAGCTTATATGATAAAAGATAGACCCGGGGGCCATAGGTTTCACTAGTGGCCTCTCACGAGATAGCATAAGTATTACGGTGGGTGAACAAATTACTGTCGAGCAATTGATAGAAAAGCGAATAATTATGAGATTATCTAGGCATGATCATGTATATAGGCATCACGTCCGTGACAAGTAGACCGACTCCTGCTTGCATCTACTACTATTACTCCATACATCGACCGCTATCCAGCATGCATCTAGAGTATTAAGTTCATAAGAACAGAGTAACGCATTAAGAAAGATGACATGATGTAGAGGGATAAACTCATTCAATATGATATAAACCCCATCTTTTTATCCTCGATGGCAACAATACAATACGTGCCTTGCTGCCCCTATTGTCACTGGGTAAGGACACCATAAGACTGAACCCAAAGCTAAGCACTTCTCCCATTGCAAGAAAGATCAATCTAGTAGGCCAAACCAAACTGATAATTCGAAGAGACTTGCAAAGATAACTCAATCATACATAAAAGAATTCAGAGGAGATTCAAATATTTCTCATAGATAAACTTGATCATGAACCCACAATTCATCGGATCTCGACAAACACACTGTAAAAAGAGTTACATCAAATAGATCTCCAAGAAGATCGAGGAGAACATGGTATTGAGATCCAAAAAGAGAGAAGAAGCCATCTAGCTAATAACTATGGACCCGAAGGTCTGTGATAAACTACTCACAACTCATCGGAGGGGCCATGGTGTTGATGTAGAAGCCCTCGGTGGTCGATTCCCCCTCCGGCAGAGCGCCGGCGAAGGCACCAAGATGGGATCTCGCGGATACAGAAGGTTACGCCGGTGGAAATAGTTTTTCGTTGGCTCCCTGGATGTTTTCGGGGTACGTGGGTATATATATGAGGAAGAAGTAGGTCGGGACGCGCCCTGTAGGGGTGGGCGCGCCCTCCACCCTCGTGGCCGCCTCGGCTGCTTCTTGGCTTGCACTCCAAGTCCTCTGGATCACGTTTGTTCCAAAAATCACGCTCCCGAAGGTTTCATTCCGTTTGGACTCCGTTTGATATTCCTTTTCTTTGAAATATTGAAATAGGCCAAAAAAACAGCAATACGGGCTGGGCCTCCGGTTAGTAGGTTAGTCCCAAAAATGATATAAACGTGTAAAGTAAAGCCCATAAACATCCAAAAAGGGTAATATAATAGCATGGAACAATCAAAAATTATAGATACATTGGAGACGTATCACACCTCATTTGGACTCTCCTAGCCCCCCATACCTATAAATATGCATCCCCCCTTTCCAAATCACGGATGAAACCCTAGTCTCCCCTTCCTCCGCGCCACCGGACACATCGCCCTGCCGCATCGGACGTGTTCGACCCGTCACCGCCGGCCAATCTGGCGCTGACACGTCACCCGCCGCCGGCCTCCTCTCCCCGCGCTCGCACGGCCTGTCGGGGCCCGGATCGGGCCTCCGGGCCCGTAGTCGCTGCCGCCCGTGCCGCCGCCGCACAAGCTTCGCGCCGCCGCCGACCGCCGCTGCGCCGCCGCCTCCCCGACTCGCCAGTTGCGCCGCGCCGCCCGTCATCCCGCGCCGGCGACCTCCGCCGCCGCATCGTCCCCGGAACCAAACGGCCTCCCCGCACCTGGATCTCGCCGTCCTGGATCCGTCCCGTCCCATTTCGCCCGAGGTTGTTTTTTCACCGAGTCCCTGTAGATTCAACTTCATGTGTGCATGTTGGTGATGGTGTAACTTTTTGCATGTTGCTCCAATTTGTGCATATGATATGTCAAAATGTTCATCACTTGATGCTCTTCATGATGGGTGCATTTGCATGCATCTTTCTGTTCATATTGATGCCTTAATCTTCATTGCAAAACTGCTAAGTGGTATAAACTGCTGAAAACTGCTGCTTGTTAACATCATTTATGCATCTTGTGAGTGCTGTAACTTTGTCCCTGTTAATGCTGATGATCTTGATATGCACATATTCTTCTCTTTATGCTCTTCATGTTTGTGTGCTTTGCATTCATGTTAGGTTGTACCTGGATATCTTGATCTCTGTTGGAAAAGTGCATGTTGTCGTTAACTTCTGAAAACTGTTGTAACTTGCCTATTTGTCATTTTTATATCTTTTTGTGTGATTTTCTTTTGAGCATCATGTCTATATGTTTTAGGAGCATAATCATGCCATATTTACTATGGTGCAATTCATGTATTTCTATATGCCCGTTAGTGAGTGAAACAAGCTCGTGAAGTGGGCTACTCGCTGTTAATGTTCTGTCAATGCTAAATCTGTCATATCATGTTGCTATGTTTGCTTGATGCTACCAACTAATCCATGCATAATATGGAGATGCTTAGTTGAGATGGTTTGTTTTCCATGCTATGCTCTATCAGTCCATGCCTTTTGATGCCCTATATATGTCTTGTAGCATATGATTAAATTGCCATGAACATACCTATATGTTGTTCCAGTTTTCTGTTAACTTCATGATGCCTTGTTGTGAGCTTGTTATTGATTGATCCATACCTCTTTTGGAGATGCTCAAATTACATGTTTTGAAGTATGCTATGAGTAATCTGTTCACATGCCATGGTTGTTAATTTTGGATATCATATGCCTCTATTCTGTGCTTCCAAACATGCTATGCTGATGTTGCTGTTTTACACTTGCTGAAACTGTTTCAACATTCAATCTTGTCATGTTCGTTCCCACTAATCCATGAGCCATATGTATATGATGCCTTGATGTTGTTTTCTCTTTGTTATATTTACTTTGATTTCATGCCCTTGGTTGCCATGTATAGTTGTTGTAGCATCTTTGTTTCATGTCCCCAATACTGCATCATATTAACTCTGCTCATGTATATGTCCCTGTGTTTTAAAGTTGCATTTTGCATTGATCATATTGGTTTAATTATGAAGCCTATGAACCTGAACCTTAATGATATTTGAAGTATGTTATCTGTAATTCAAGTGCATGTAAAGTTTGCACTCATATGATTCCTGTAGCATGTTGTTTTGATGGCTGCAAAGTGCCTACTTGCTGTTTTGGGCAGGTTGTTGTTGTATCTTGTTTGGAGTGTATGTGTTGCACCGTTGCTCCGTTTTGAGCATGCTCTATATGAAACTTGCTTAGAATTACATGTAGT
Source organism: Triticum timopheevii (assembly GCA_963921465.1). NCBI lineage: Eukaryota > Viridiplantae > Streptophyta > Magnoliopsida > Poales > Poaceae > Triticum > Triticum timopheevii. The sequence goes on from OY997266.1 coordinate 327,875,342, forward strand.
TTCATCATGTCATGTTTAATCCTTGTTTTGAGTGTGTTTTATTGATGTTTGAATGCATTTTGCATCAATGTCATGTTTAACTTGTTTTGCTCATATCTTCTAGGTCGTAGCTCCGAATTAAATGAACTTTATATGTAACTTGACTAGAATCTCGTGTAGATCATCATGATGCATCTTAGCTTGTTGTTTAACAACTTGAACATAAGGTTTATTCAGATCTGGCCAATTTCGAAATTTGCATATGAGGAATTACCGAAATTGTTATATGTTGTTTCCGGCCTCATTTAAGCTTGCTTTGATGTGTTGTTTTTGTATGCTTCATCTCTTTCCATGAGTAGCATCATATAGCCTTTGTCATGCATCTTACTTGGTTCAGCATCATGTCATGTTTATGTGTTGTGTGTTTACCGTATTGTTTGCTTCTTTTCGGTTGTGCTTCTTCTCGATAGTTCCTATTTTGTTGCGATCATGAGGATGCGTTCGACTACGCTTGGTTCATATTCGTTCCTTCGTCTTCTTCATGGACTCGTTCTTCTTCCTAGCGGGATTTCAGTGTAACGCCCCGGATTCGATGCGCCAGGTGTCTGCCAGTTATTCGCCGTCGTTGCCATGTCATTTTCTTGCGTGCTGCACTTTGCCATGTCATCATCTGCATTTCATATCATGTCATCATGTGCATCGCATTGGCATACATGTTCGTCTCATGCATCTGAAAATTTTCCCCGTTGTCCGTTTTGCCCTCCGGCACTCCTATGCCCTCCGGCGTCCCCCTTTTGTCTCTCGTTGTGAGCGGGTGTTAAACTTTCTCGGAATGGATCGAGATTTGCCAAGCGGCCTTGGTATAGCGTCAGTAGACCGCCTGTCAAGTTTCGTGCCATTTGGAGGTCGTTTGATACTCCAACGGTTAACCGGGTAACCGTAAAGGCCCCTTCTCTTTGCAGCCCAACACCCCTTCCAAAGTGGCCCAAAATCTAGCAAACTCCCCACCATGCCCTCCGCCGTTCGATCACGATCGCGTGGCCGAAAACCGCACCTTATTTGGACACTCCTAGCCCCCTCTACCTATATAAACACCCCCTCCCCCGAAATCCCGGTCTAACCCTAGTCTTCTTCCTCCACGTCGCCCGCCTCCCGGCGCCCTCCGTGTTCGCCGCCGGTCGCCCCGACCCCGCCGCCTGGATCCCGCGTTGCCATCTCCTTCCTCGTCCGCGTCGTCGCCGGCCACCGGAGGCCTCGCCGCCGCCGCGGCGCCCGAGCTCGCTGCCGGTTCCGTCGGACCCCGCCCCGCCGTCCACCGCCGAGGCGCCTCCGCGCCGCCCCGGAGCTCCGGATCCCGGCCTCCCCGCGCGCCTCCTCCGCCTCCCCGACCGGATCCCAACTCCGGCGCCGCCTCCCCGCGTTCTCCAGCGAGATCCCGCGAACTCCGGCGAGCATCTCCGGTCCCGCCTCGAGAACCGTGCAGACCCAGAGGTTGACCCCGTTTTCGTCTAAGTCCCGAAATATTTTGCATAATCATGCCATATTCATCGCATCATAACCATGTGCATACTGCTCCGTTTTGTGCGTGTAATATGTCAAATTGTTCGCCTCGATGAGTACTTCATTTCATCTCATTGCATCATTTTCATTTGAGCTCATCTTGATGCCCGAAATGCTGTTGGAAGAGTGCATGTTGATGTTAATATGCTGGAACTGTTATAACATGCTCATTTGTCATTTTTGCCATGTTTGATGTGTGCATCCTATGAGGTTGATGTCTACATGTGTTTTGATCTATGCCATGCCATCTTTCTAGTGGTGCCATCCATGTATTTTTGTGACTTGTGTAGTGAGTGCATCAAGCTTGTTAAGTGGGGTACTTGTTGTTGCTGTTTTCCTGACAGATTCTGTTATATTTTGTTGCTATGTAAACCTGCTGCTACAAGTCATTTCGTGCATTATTTTGGAGATGTTCACTAAGGATGTTTTGTTATACATGTCTTGCTCTATCCACTCATGCCCCTGGTTGCATTTATAGACTAATGTAGCTTGTTCATATCTTGCTCCAAAGTTGCTAAATGATGTTGCTGTCAGACTGTTAACATTAAGTTCAATGTTTCCATGATTGTTTGCTAGTGATCCATGCACCCTATGACCCTGCTCTTGCCATGTATAGCTTCACAAACATGTCTTCTTACTGTTGGTTGCCTTGCCATGCCATGTGTTGCTCTGTTGTGAGTGTTTCAAGCTCACCAACATGCCTACTTATTGTTGTTCCTGCCATGTATGAATCTGTAATATAACTTGCCATGTTTACATGGGTGCTATCTTATCTTCTGACCCTTTTTGGCTCATGGTTAGTAAGGGACTCTTGTTCTATGCATTTAGTAGTATCATTCCATGCCTTTTTTGCCATGATATGTTCCTGTAACATGTTGTTTGCTTGCTCTAAACATTGCAACCTGATATTATTTCTGCCAAGTCTGAAACTGTTATTATTTGCAATCTTTCCATGTGTGTTTCAGCATGTTCTAGCAATTTCTGGAGATAGCTCAGTGTTCATGTTTTGTTATGCTTTACCTGTACTTCATGCTCATGCCTTTTGTTCTTATGTTGGGGTGCTATAGCTTGTTGTTTTGATGCTTGTAAGATGCCTAGTTGCTGTTATGGACAGATTGTTGCTATGACTTGTATAGTGTGTGTGTTGAACCGTTGCTCCGTTTTGAGTGTGCTCTATATGAAACTTGCTTGTTTTTGCATGTAGCTTCATATTATCATGTTGCATCCTTGTTTTGAGGTGTTTGCTTGATGTTTGGGTGCATTTTGCATCAATGCCATACTTAACTTGTTTTGCTCATATCTTCTAGGCCGTAGCTCCGAATCTAATGAACTTTATATGTAACTTGACTAGAATTTCGTGTAGATCATCTTGGTGCATTTTAAATTGCTGTTTAACAACTTGAACATAAGGTTTATTCAGTTCTGGACCAATTTCGAAATTTGCATATGAGGACTTACCGGAATTGTTATATGTTGTTTCCGGACTCATTTAAACTTGCCTTGATGTGTTGTTCTTGTTTGCATCATCTCTTGCCATGAGTAGCTTCATGTAGCTTTGTCATGCATCATGCTTGTTGTGCATCATGTCTTGCCTATGTGTGGTGTGTTTACCATGTTGTGTGCTTCTTCTCGATAGTTCCCGTTTCGTTGCGATCGTGAGGATTCGTTCGTCTACGCTTGGTTCGTCTTCGTGGCTTCATCTTCTTCATGGACTCGTTCTTCTTCCTTGCGGGATTTCAGGCAAGATGACCGCTACCCTGGATCTCACTACTATCATTGCTATGCTAGTTGCTTCGTTCTATCGCTTTGCTGCGCTACCTATCTTTTGCTCTTCAAGCCTCCCAAATTGCCATGAACCTCTAACCTTTGACACCATTCCTAGCAAACCGTTGCTTGGCTATGTTACCGCTTTGCTCAGCCCTCTTATAGCGTTGCTAGTTGCAGGTGAAGTTGAAGATTGCTCCATGGTGGACAGGATTTTGGTTGGGATATCACAATATCTCTTATATTATTAATGCATCTATATATTTGGTAAAGGGTGGAAGGCTCGGCCTTATGCCTGGTGTTTTGTTCCACTCTTGCCGCCCTAGTTTCCGTCATACCGGTGTTATGTTCCCGGATTTTGCGTTCCTAACGCGGTCGGGTGATTTATGGGACCCCCCCCCCCTGACAGTTCGCTTTGAATAAAACTCCTCCAGCAAGGCCCAACCTTGGTTTTACCATTTGCCTCACCACCACCTACCTTTCCCTTGGGAGTAATTAACCCAAGGGTCATCTTTATTCAGCCCCCCCGGCCAATGCTTGTCTAAGTGTTGGTCCGAACCAGAGCCACTTGCAGCACCACCTCGGGGAAACTCGAGGTCTGGTTTTAATTGTATGTAGTGTTCATCCGGTGTTGCCCTGAGAACGAGATATGTGCAGCTCCTATCGGGATGTCGGCGCATCGGGCGGCTTTGCTGGTCTTGTTTTAGCATTGTCGAAATGTCTTGTAAACCGGGATTCCGAGACTGATCGGGTCTTCCTAGGAGAAGGTATATCCTTCGTTGATCGCGAGAGCTTATCATGGGTTAAGTTGGGACACCCCTGTAGGGTATAAACTTTCGAGAGCCGTGCCCGCGGTTATGTGGCAGATGGGAATTTGTTAATGTCCGGTTGTAGATAACTTGACACCAGATCCGAATTAAAACGCATCAACCGCGTGTGTAGCCATGATGGTCTCTTCTCGGCGGAGTCCGGGAAGTGAACACGGTCTTTGGGTTATGTTTGACGTAAGTAGGAGCTCAGGATCACTTCTTGATCATTACTAGTTGACGACCGTTCCGCTTGTTTCTCTTCTCGCTCTCATTTGCGTATGTTAGCCACCATACTTGCTTAGTCGCTGCTGCAACCTCACCACTTTACCCCTTCCTTTCCCATTAAGCTTTGCTAGTCTTGATACCCATGGTAATGGGATTGCTGAGCCCTCGTGGCTCACAGATTACTACAACAACAGTTGCAGGTACAGGTTATGCGATGGTCATGACGCAAGAGCGATGTTTGCTTGATTTGGAGTTCTTCTTCTGCTTTTTCTTTGATCAGGGGATAGGTTCCAGGTCGGCAGCCTGGGATAGCAGGGTGGATATTGTTTGAGTTTCTGTTTATGATTCATCCGTAGTCGGATGTTGTTCTTGTATGTTGTATTGTTGTATTCATGTGGCATTGTATGCATCTTGTATGTATCCCCATCTATTATGTAATGTTGATGTAATGATATCCACCTTGCAAAACCGTTTCAATATGCGGGTCTATCCTTGGTGGGACCTTCGAGTTCCTTTTGGATAGGGTCGCATATTGGGCGTGACATTCAGGCAAGATGACCATTACCCTGGATCTCACTACTATCATTGCTATGCTAGCTGTTTCGATGCTATCGCTATGTCGCGCTTCCTACCACTTGTTTATCAAGCCACAAATTGCCATGTTAGCCTCTAACCTTTTTCACCTTCCTAGCAAACCATTGTTTGGCTATGTTACTGCTTTTTCTCAGCCCCTCTTATAGCGTTGTTAGTTGCAGGTGATGTTGAAGATTGCTCCATGTTGAAACATGATTATGTTGGGATATCACATTAACTCTTATTTAATTATTGCATCTATATACTTGGTAAAGGGTGGAAGGCTCGGCCTTATGCCTGGTGTTTTGTTCACTCTTGCCGCCCTAGTTTCTGTCATACTGGTGTTATGTTCCTTGATTTTGCATCCCTAACACGTTGAGGGGTATGGGACCCTCTTGACAGTTGCTTTGAATAAAACTCCTCCAGCAAGGCCCAACCTTGGTTTTCCATTTGCCTAACAACCTAAACCTTTTCCTTGGGAGTTATAAACCCAAGGGTCATCTTTATTTAACACCCCCCGGGCCAGTGCTCCTTTGAGTGTTCGTCCAAACCGAGCAGCCCGCGGGGCCACCTCGGGGAAACTCGAGGGATGGTTTTACTCGTAGCTTGTCTCATCCGTTGTGCCCTGAGAACGAGATATGTGCAACTCCTATCGGGATTTGTTAGCACATTCGGGTGGTCTTGCTGGTTTTGTTTTACCATTGTCGAAATGTCTTGTGCATCGGGATCCCGCGATGGAGGATTGACTCCGCGGATCATGAGCTTAAAATGGGCTAAGTTGGGACACCCCTGCAGGGTTTAAACTTTCGAGAGCCGTGCCCGCGGTTATGTGGCAGATGGGAATTTGTTAATATCCGATTGTAGAGAACTTGACACCAGACTCGAATTAAAATACACAGCCGCGTGTGTAACCGTGATGGTCTCTTTTCAAGCGGGTTGAGAAGAGAACACGGTGGTGTTATGTTTGAACGTAAGTAGTTCAGGGTCACTTCTTGATCATTACTAGTTTGCGACCATTTGCGTAGCTTCTCATCTAATTCTTTTCGTAAGTTAGCCACCATTTCATACTTAGTCGCTGCTGCAACCTCACCACTTATCCATTCCATACCCTTTAAGCTTTGCTAGTCTTGATACCCACGGTAATGGGATTGCTGAGTCCTCGTGGCTCATAGATTACTAAAACAATAGTTGCAGGTACAGGTAATGCGATGATCATGACGTGAGAGCGATGCTTGCTTGTTTTGAGTTCTTCTTCTGCTTCGTCGTTCAGGGGATAGGTTCCTGGTCGGCAGCCTGGGCTAGCAGGGTGGATATCGTTTGAGTTTCTGTTTGTGTTTCATCTTTAGTCGGATGTTGCTCTTATGTATGATGTTGTTGTATTCATGTGGCATTGTATGCCTCTTGTATGTATCCCCAACTATTATGTAATGGTACGATGTAATGATATCCACCTTGCAAAAGCGCCTCCAATATGCGCTTCTATCATTGGTGGGACCTTCGAGTTCCTTTAGGATAGGGTCGCATATTGGGCGTGAAAGATGCGGAGCACCAAGCCGCCTCGAGGAGGCCCTGCGACATGCGCTAGAGGCGAGCCGGCTCGAGGAGGACACCCATGGATGGGCTGGAGCAAGCCCTTGCTTTGTCTGCGGCGGGGGACTCCGTCCATGCTCCCGTGTTCGTGTCGCCACCGCTGCGGGCGCCACCCCTCGTGGAGCCCAGGACCGAGCTGAAGCCGGAGCGTGAGTCAACACCCATGCAGAAGCGGTCACCGCCATCCCCCACTTGGCCCGAGGAGTCCTATTCATGGACCGACCAGCTCCGCGAGTGGGTGAGCGCGCCTCCCTGCTACTTCGCCTCCACGCCGGAAGAGGAGGCGGCCCACCTTTGAGCATTGGAAGGCGCACTGGATCGCGAAGGAGGGGGCCGACACCGAGCAACAGATCCGCCGGGAGCAGCAGCTGCTCCGCGAGGAGGAGGCGCTGTGGCACGAGGAAGAGGAGGAGCGCGTCTGAGGGAGTCCGGGATTAAGGGGTCCTCGGACAGCCGGACTATATACTTTGGCCGGACTGTTGGACTATGAAGATACAAGATTGAAGACTTCGTCCCGTGTCTGGATGGGACTCTCCTTTGCATGGAAGGCAAGCTTGGCAATTCGCATATGTAGATGTCCTTCTCTGTAACCGACTCTGTGTAACCCTTGCCCCCTCCGGTCTCTATATAAACCAGAGGGTTTAGTCCGTAGGACAACAACAATCATAGGCTAGCTTCTAGGGTTTAGCCTTTACGATCTCGTGGTAGATCAACCCTTGTAATACTCATATCATCAAGATCAATCAAGCAGGAAGTAGGGTATTACCTCCATCGAGAGGGCCCGAACCTGGGTAAACATCGTGTCCCCCGCCTCCTGTTACCATTAGCCTTAGACACACAGTTCGGGACCCCCTACCCAAGATCCGCCGGTTTTGACACCGACATTGGTGCTTTCATTGAGAATTCCACTGTGCCATCGTGATAGGGCTTGATGGCTCCTTCAATCATCTTCAATGACACGGTCCAGGGGGAGGTTTTCCTCCTCGGACAGATCTTCATAATCAGCGGCTTCGTACTGCGGGTCAACTCGCTTGGCCATCTGGAGCAGATCGATAGCTACGCCCCTGGCCACCAGGTCAGGTTTGGAAGCTTGAACTATACTGCCGACATCCGCGGAGACTTGATCTTCGACGGATTCGAGCCCGTGTCTGGTGCGCCGAATAGTCACGACGAGCATGACTTAGATCTACCATCGGACAGTGTTCGGGAGATCGCGCCTGCGGCGGCCCCGGGAATCAATCCGGAGCAGATTGTGCCATCCGAGGACGGGTGGATGGACCCCGCCACGGACGCCGCGTACGTCCATGCCTATCGAATCTGATTGGGCACCGGTCATGGAGTTCACCTCCGCGGATATCTTTCAGTACTCACCCTTGGGTGATGTGCTAAATTCATTAAGGTCTCTCTCCTTGTTAGGAGACTCTTGGCCGAACTATGTCTGGCTCGAGTGGGAAGCAGACACGAAGAAATTCGTTCCCCACCCACCACCCACTTAATAGCCACTGTCGATAACTTAACCGACGTGCTTGACTTCAACTTCGAAGACATCGACGGTATGGACGACGATGCAGGAGAGGAACAGGAACCACCTCCTATAGGGCGCTGGACAGATGCCTCATCATATGATATAAACATGGTGGACACCCCCAAACAAAGCAATGGCGATGAGGCAATGGAAGATAATACCCTGGAGAAGCAATCTAGGCACCGGCGTCATAGGCGCCGCTCCAAGCCCCGCCATAGCAAAAATAGTGATACCGGCACAACAGATGATAACAATCCGGATGGTGAAGAAGACGAAAACAATCCGTCCCAGCCAGGCTTCGAGCAGGCCGAGCAAGAAGATGGGCAAGCTAGCCCCAAGGAACAGGTAACAGATGGAGAATCAGAGGATGATAATTACATGCCTCTCTTTGAAGACGAAGTGAGCCTTGGCGACGAAGAATTCATCGTGCCTGAGGATCCCGTTGAGCAGGAGCGCTTCAAGTGCCGGCTTATAGCCACTGCAAAAAGCCTGAAGAAAAAGCAACAACAGCTTCAAGCTGATCAAGATCTGCTAACTGGTAGATGGACCAAGGCCCTGGCTGCCGAGGAATACGGACTCGAGCGCCCTACCAAAAGTTACCCAAAGCGCAGGTTGCTACCTCAACTCGAGGAGGAGGCGTTAAAGCCCACACTACCAGCGCATGATGCGGCTGACCGACCACCCGATGGCCGAGACAAAGTGGCCTACCAGCCCGAAGTCCAGACCGCACCCCGTCACCAATCAAGCAAAAACACGAAGGCTCGGGGCTACACGAAGGACCTGTGAGACGTATTGGAAAAGAAAGTAGGATAGTCAAGATCGATCTACGGATCACGGGGGTGCGCCACAATGCATGACGATTACCATCACACCAGACAAAAGCCCGGCCGGACCGAATATAATGTAGCCCGGCACAGAGGCGCCGCACACCCCCAATGCTTCACTAATGAAGTAATGGATCATGAATTCCCAGAAGGGTTTAAACCCGTGAACATTGAATCATACGATGGCACTACAGATCCCGCGGTATGGATAGAAGATTTCTTCCTCCATATTCACATGGCCCACGGAGATGATCTACACGCTATCAAGTACCTCCCACTAAAACTCGAGGGACCAGCTCGGCATTGGCTAAATAGCTTGCCGGCAAACTCCATCGGGAGTTGGGAGAACCTGGTAGACGCATTCCTTGACAACTTCTAGGGCACTTATGTGCGACCACCGGATGCTGATGATCTAAGTCATATAACTCAACAGCCCGGAGAGTCAACAAGGAAATTTTGGACCTGGTTCCTAACTAAAAAGAACCAAATTGTCGACTGTCCGGATGCCGAAGCCCTAGCGGCCTTTAAGCATAACATCCATGATGAGTGATTTGCCCGACATCTCGGCCAAGAAAAGCCAAAGTCCATGGCAGCCCTCACCACACTCATGACCCGCTTTTGTGCGAGTGAGGACAGCTGGTTGGCTCGTAGCAACAACACAGCAAGCAATCCTGGCACATCAAAAGCCAGGGATAGCAACTACAAACCACGGCGCAACAAACACAAGCGTCGCAAAAACGGCAAAAGTGCCGAAGACATAGCAGTCAATGCTGGATTCAGTGGCTCCAAGTCCGGTCAGCGGAAAAAGCCATTCAACAAAAACAATTTAGGCCCGAACAGTTTGGACTGCATACTCGACTATCCATGACAAATTCATGGCACCCCAGGAACACCAGCCAATCATACAAACAGAGAATGCTGGGTCTTCAGACAAGCCGGCAGGTCAGGTGCCGAAAACAAGGAGAAGGGGTCCCAAAGCAAAGATGACGACGAGGAGCCCCGATCACCGAACACAGGAGGACAAAAGAAATTCCCTCCCCAGGTGAAAACGGTGAATATGATATACGCAACCAATATTCCCAAGCGGAAGCGCGAACTAAGGGATGTCTATGCAATAGAGCCAGTCGCCCCAAAGTTCAACTCATGGCCATCTTGCCCGATCACTTTTGATCGCAGGGACCATCCTACCAATATCCATCATGGCGGTTCAGCTGCATTGGTCCTCGACCCCATCATTGACGGATTCCACCTCACACGATTCCTTATGGACGGTGGCAGCAGGCTGAACCTGCTGTGTCAGGATACAGTGTGCAAAATGGGCATCGACCCCTCAAGGATCAAGCCCACAAAAACCACCTTCAAAGGTGTCATACCAGATGTAGAGGCCTGTTGCACGGGCTCAATCACACTGAAAGTAGTCTTCGGATCTCAGGATAGTTACCGTACCGAAGAGTTAGTCTTCGACATCGTTCCCTTTCACAGTGACTACTAGGCATTGCTCGGACGAACCGCGTTCGCTCAGTTCAACGCGGTGCCACATTATGCCTACCATAAACTCAAGATGCCCGGTCCGCATGGCGTCATCATGGTTAATGGCACGGCCAGGCTCCCGGACACCGCCAAAGGAGTCTGAACTACTGTGCGGCAGGATAGCCCAGCTCGCCCGGAGCTTAATTAAAAACACTCTGGCAAAAAGTTAAGACAAGACACATATCGCGGCTCAACCGCTCTGTGGCGCAAAACCATTTCTTACATTTTCTTTGCAGGTTCACCTTTGCGTAGGCCAGGACGGATGGCGTGAAGACAGTTCGAGCGTGTAATGGAATCTCTAGATATTCCCCTTTATGATCATCCGACCACACTCCGGATCCGCATACACCTTCCTCCCGCCTGGTCTCAGTAGGTTCCGCAGTCATATTTCTTTTTATCACATTATCTGTACTCATACGCATTGACGTATTATTCAAATACAACATGTGAGTTTATATGATGCTTGTCTGCTGCTATTTCTTATGAAAACTCTTTTGTTAAAAGGCAGCTGCATATCGCGATATGCCTTAATATGCCAGGGGCTTCGTTATACCCATACTACGGCAAAAAAGTCTGAACACCTTCACGGAAGTTCGGCACCCCGAACTTATAACATTATATGCATCAGCTCCGAATCATGTCTTGGGTCAATAGTTGGGTTTGCCCGGCTCCTATGTTTTGGCACCTTACGTTCTGCTATATCGGCTAAGGTAGCGCAGGGAGAACTACTACGATTGTGTCCCGGTTCTTCCAGACGAGCACCTCAGTAGAGAAAGCCAAAAACTGACTGTCATGATGCAGCGAGAGCTGGTCAGCTGTTCGAGAGGTTGTAAAATCTTTAAGGATTTCTTTCGCATAATGCCATAACCAATGCAGCGTGCGAGGGATCGACTTTTCTTCCGATCAGGCGCCTATAGAGCCCCTCGTGCAGTCTTCCGAACACCAGGGGTTGCGCCTACCTTCCTTTTAAAACTCCTATGGCTAAGTGAGAGTGATAAAGCCCTATAGTCTGATTGCCTGGTTCGATGTGTTAAACACCTCCATCAAGGACCCAAAACTGGGATAAAGAGTGCTCAGGTTTATCCCGAACACCCCCGTACTCACTACGTGGGGGCAGAAGCCGACGACTAGCCAACTCTCAGGATTAGTATATAAAACGGCCGCACGGGAGGAAAAACTTTCAAACGACAAGCAATAAATGATAGAAATGACCTTGTTCAAACATTACAAAGGACAAACATGACCGTATTCATGGAAATATAATGTCCTTGGTGCATTGCTCCACCGCAAGGCGGGCTCCTTTCAAGACACCTTCATAATACAGCTCGGGCTTGCGGTGCTCCTTTCCCTCTAGCGGTCCCTCGGTCATCAGCTTTTCTGCATCCATCTTCCCCCAATGCACCTTTGCATGGGCGAAGGCCATTCGCGCACCTTCTATGCAGACCGATCGCTTGATGACTTCAAATCGAGGGCAGGCACTCACAAGACGCTTCACGAGCCCAAAGTAACTGCTCGGAATCGGCTCGGCAGGCCACAGCCGGGTAATTAAATCCTTCATGGCTAGCTCGGCCGCCTTATGCAGTTCGACCAGCTGCTTCAGTTGATCGGAGAAAGGCACCGGATAATTCGGTGCCAGACACTGCATCCAGAAGAGCTTATCCGCAGTATTCCTCTCTTTGGCTCGGTAGAATTGGGCGGCATCAGATATGCTGCGCGGCAGCTCTGCAAATACCCTTGGAGAAATCAGAATTTAAACTCTCAACTTGATTTTCTCCTTTCAAATACCCATTTTTTTAGAAAAAGCCTTACCAGCCGCAATCTTCCTCGCCTCCTGGATTTCCTTTAGGGCACCTTGGGCTTCCCCCCGGGCATCACATGTGGCTTGGCGAGCCTGGGAGAGTTCGGATTCTTTCCCTGATAAACTCTGCTCCAAGGTCTCGCATTTCTTCACGGCCTCCTGAAGCTCTCGCTCAGCTTCAATAACTCTGGCCTCGTGCTTCTCACGGAGAGCTTGCTCTACGGCTGCCTTCTTCTCGGCTTCGTCCACAACCTTCTTAAGAGCCTCAATTTGGGATGTCGCCCCTAGAGCACATCATAAGAATATTTTAATCATACACACTTATTCATTTGTGATAAATGAACAAGGTTGCTGCATACCTTGGTTATACTCCAGTTGTTTCTTCACTCGGCAATGTTCTCCTTCGTCCCGCTCCATACTATGCCTCAGTCCGGACACTTCTGCAGCATGAGAGGAGGCAGTCGCTACAGACGCCTGCTTATTAAAAAAGAGATAGCTGTCATCAAGTTAGTCTCCTGCGAACATAAATTTGATCCTCTGTCTGGTTCTTTCTTTCACCGAACAGTGTATCAGGGGCTGCTATCTATACCATGACACTCTTCCAAACCTCACAAAACATACCTCAAAGCCTCTCATGAGGCTGATACAGGATTCATTCAGTCCACTCTGAGCAGACTGAATCTTTTCAATCACCGCATCCATAAGGGCACGGTGTTCATCAACGATGGAGGCGCTCTTCAGCGCCGCTAATAAAGCATCCAGCACCTCTGGTTGGACAGAGGTTTCTGGTGGAACAGACACACCCCCTTCAGCCGACGGAGGCCGCCTGTCTAATTCTAGGGCCTTATTGGTCTCCAGTATCGTGTCCGGCTGGGGGCCGGATTCAAGACGACCCCCGCCGTCGACATCCACGGGAGCCTTCTCTCCCGTGTGTCCAGACCCTGAAGTTTGGCCTCCTGGCGCCGCCTTTGCGATCCCCCCCCCTCCGTGGCCTGGGTCCTTCTGGGAAGAAACCTCGGTGTCGTTCACATGTCTGGGGGAGGGGGCCTTCCGGGGTGTCCCGCTCTCCATGGCATCTGAACCCAGCAAGTCCTCCGATGAGGATTGTTCGGCGCGGGACCTCGCACGACTGTAAGAAGTATGGCTCAGATTAAAGTATTATGCCATGGCAAGTCTGGATGCATAAGCATGTTCTGATTTTATACTCACGAGTTCACCAGGGGCTGGGCCCTGGGATCCCACTCCGGGCTGCTATCGGCGGCGGCAGTGGACTCCTCTGGAAGGGGAGTTTTTCCCCTTTTAGGCGACTTGGCCTCCAAGGATGTGGAGGCTGTCCTTTTCTTTCTTCCCCCCGAGGGGGATTCGTCTCCCTCCTCCTCCTCCTCTTCCTCTTCGGAGGAATAATGGGCATTGGAGTCTTCAGATTTTGTGTCCGAAGCGCCACGGCGACGGAGGCCACCCCTGGTCTTCTTGGCCTCCTTTTCGGCCTTCTTCTTCGGTGCCTTGTAAGGCGCCGGGACCAGCATCTTCGTCAGAAGTGGGTCGGCCGGTTCTTCTGGCAGCGGGGCCGGACAGTAGATCCGCCCCACCTTCTTTGCCTAGCCCTAGGAAATTCGTGGGAAACACATTAAGCATTTTTCTAAGGATATGCAAATAAAACATATGAATTGTCAACGTACAATTACTTACCGAACTTGCAGGGCGGGACAGTTGGTACCCGCGGTCCTCGGTGGAGTCCGGCCATGATTTGCCGGACTTGAAAAGCACCTTCCAGCTGTCCTTGTGCGAGGAGCCAAAGAGCTCTAGCAGGGTCTGGTGATTGGCCGGGTCGAACTCCCATAAATTGCAAGCCCGATGTTGACAAGGTAGAATCCGGCGAACTAACATCACCTGGACTATGTTGACGAGCTTGATGTTCTTGTCTTCCATATCTTGGACGCGCATCTGGAGCACCGATAGTTCATCAGAAGAATCCCAGTTCAGGACCTTCTTGGGCCAGGACATAAGTCGCAAGGGGGCCCCGGATCTGAACTCCGGAGCGGCGGCCCATTCCTTACCGCGTGGCTTGGTGATGTAAAACCACTGCTGCTGCCACTCCTTGACGGAATCATTGAAAGTACCTGTTGGCCATGTAATGTTGGGCATCTTGCTCACCATGGCGCCTCCGCACTCGGCATGCTCGCCGCTCACTACCTTGGGCTTCACATTAAAAACTTTCAGCCATAAGCTGAAATGTGGCGGGATGCGGAGAAAGGCCTCGCACACGACAATGAATGTCGAGATGTTGAGGAAGGAAATGGGGGATAGATCATGAAAATCAATCCCGTAATAATACATGATGCCGCGGACGAATGGGTGAAGGGGAAACCGGCCCGCGGACGAAATGAGGGAGGAATACCACCCTCTCATGGGGTTCCAGAGTAGGGACGATCTGTCCTGCCGTCGGGAGACGGTGGCCGATTTTTTTGGCCAAATACCCGGCCCCCCGAAGTTTTTTGATATCCTTCTCCTGGACGGTAGAGGCCATCCACTTGCCTCCTGCTCCGGATCCGGACATTTCCAGGAAACCTTTTTGGGTGGAGAAGACAAACGCTTGGGCACTAGGGCTCAAGCGAAAAGGAATGGATGAGCAGAGGAAGAAGAAGGTGTGGGTGAAAAAGGGAGTTCCTATCCCCTTATAAAGGCAGCGGAGATCCTGCGCCTCCCCACTTGCCCGGTAAATTCGCTTATTCCCCAAGCGCCACAATTGATGGCACGGTTGGGTTACCCACACCCATATTGATGAGAATCCCGTGATAAGGGGACACGATCTCTGCTTCGACAAGACGTGTTGATAAAATTGCCTCACGATATGTGCAGTGGCAGGTTGTGAAAAACAGTTCGAATAATGACCGGACCGTGGTGTGATGTCACGCTATGTAAAATTGTTAGCAGATTAGATTTGTGGAATATTATGCTCTCTACGATGGTATGTGGAATTTTTTTTGCAGAGCCGGACACGACTCTTGTGTTCAAAATCTTCTATGGAGTATTCGGGGAAGGAACCCGCCTTGCAATGCCGAAGACAATCTGCGCATCGGACTCATCGTCATTGAAGCCTAGTTCAGGGGCTACTGAGGGAGTCCGGGATTAAGGGGTCCTCGAACAGCCGGACTATATACTTTGGCCGGACTGTTGGACTATGAAGATACAAGATTGAAGACTTCGTCACGTGTCTGGATGGGACTCTCCTTTGCGTGGAAGGCAAGCTTGGTAATTCGGATATGTAGATCTCCTTCTCTGTAACCGACTCTGTGTAACCCTAACCCCCTCCGGTGTCTATATAAACCGGAGGGTTTAGTCCGTAGGATAACAACAATCATAGGCTAGCTTCTCGGGTTTAGCCTTTACGATCTCGTGGTAGATCAAACCCTTGTAATACTCATATCATCAAGATCAATTAAGCAGAAAGTATGGTATTACCTCCATCGAGAGGGCCCGGACCTGGGTAAACATCGTGTCCCCCGTCTCCTGTTACCATTAGCCTTAGACACACAGTTCGGGACCCCCTACCCGAGATCCGCCGGTTTTGACACCGACAGCGCCCGCCTCACCGCAATGCCGCTGTAGCAGCAGACGCTAGAGGAGGCTGCCTGGTGGTCTATCAAGCCGCGATCGATTGGGCTGGGCCGCCTCCTATCTTCATCGACTTCACGAACGGCGACGACGACGGCGGCAAGGGCAAAGGCAAGGGCAAGGCGATCTACTAGGGTAGCGGGCGGGCGTTTATTAAAGTTTTTTAATGTTTAGCTATGTTTAAGTGGATTTTGACCGGCGTTTGACCGGCCATTTATGTATAATTAAATTAGTTTCGGCCACGTCGGCAAAAATGGGGTTTTTACGGTCAAATCCTTCTATTTGGATTTAGTTAACTCTAGCCCAATCTCATGATCATTGCATATTTGGAGGGTTAATGTGCCCTTGCGTATGAAAAAATTTATGTGGTTCGTCCACAAGCAAGTAATACTCACCAAGGACAACTTAATCAAGAGGCGATGGGTAGGCAGTTCATGTTGTTGTTTTTGTGATCATGATGAAACAATACAATATTTATTCCTTGATTACCCACTCGCCAAATTGTTTTGGAGAATGATTCGTATAGCCTTCAACATCAATCCTCCAGTTAACATTGAGTCGTTGTTTGGAACGTGGTTAGCTGGGGTTGAGCATACTACTGCGGCTCGTATTGGGATTGGAACATGTGCGCTTTTATGGGCTATATGGAACTGTCGGAATGATTTGATATTTAACAGACAACACACTTTATCTTTCTTGCAGGTCATCTTTAGAGCTACCGCTTAGATCCGTATGTGATCCTTAGTCACTCCTACGGACTCCAGGGAGCCTTTGGTTACTGAGTGCAACCAGTGGGAGATGGTAGCACGGGCTTTATTCAACCGGTTCGGATGGCGGTCGCATAACAGGCTAGGAGTTTAGGGAGCTTATCCTTCATATTGCCGTACCGGTTGTGATCGTCAGCATTGTTTTTTTTTCTATTTTTGCTCCACTTGCGAGCTCTAATACTTTTATGACTTTGTGATACTTCGTGGATCTTTTAATAAGATGGCTGCATGCATCATTATGATGCAGAGACCGGGGTACGCCTCCATTTCCAAAAAACGTCGGCAAAAATGGGTATGCCTTCCGTTGTGCGCACCTGCCGACACGGATGAAAAAACGGATGCGCATGTTCGCCTAGTTAATTCAAAAAGAACGAAAAGCAGATAAAACGCGCGTCCAGATAAACGCATTGGAGTTGGTCTTACCCCAGGAGTGGATCGAGCGCGAACTAATAATGAGTGCAGACCAAACCAAAACCCAAATGGTCCTCTGGGATCATGCGTATATGGTGGTTCTGCCTGGCCAGAACAGGCAGCAGCACTGCTACTGCTGCCGCCATCTTCTGGTCCATGGCACCATGCACATTGTACACAGGGGGGAGGGACCATGGCGTCGCATGCATGGAATCTGCTCAGAGGCTAATGAATCACACACGCATGTGGATGTGGTCAGGCTGGTTGCGTTTCCTGCACGGTCTAACCACCACAAACCTGGCCGTTGGGATCCATTTTCCCTCTTTACGTCGGAGCTGGTCCATGCCTAGCTATCTCCTTAATTTTAGACAACTTTTCAGGTCCGGCACTAGGTGAAAACTTGCTGTTCTGCGAGGGAACGGTAGAATCGTTCATCTGCTGGCTGGCTTTAATGTCTTGCGTTGCTGCAGTGCTCACAGTACAGTGTCAGCATGCAGCTAGTCTTACACCAAAGGTAGATGATCATGTGTGCTACTGCATCTGCCAGCACGTTCATCATTCCTCATCACGTCTGTCGATCGGGTGTGCTACTCGGGAATGTTGTTTATGATCGACGCATGGGAATTTTTTAGATAGAGGCGTAAACATCGACCCAAGTAGCTTAATTAATTAATTAATTAGTTCTTTCAAAAAAAAAGTAGCTTAATTAGCCAGTGGTGCTTGGCATGGAGGTGTCGTCGCTGTCGCGAGCTCGCGGCACAGTGCACATGACTGTCCTAGGCTCCTAGCATGAGGGGTGGCACGTGAAAAGATGCCGCATTTCATACCACCACACGAAGCCCAGCTAGAGCTAGTACCCCGTAGACTTTGCACGTTATGGCGCGGGAAAACATGAGCTATGACCTCGTGTTTGGTTTCCTCTAAAATTTCCATGGAATAGTCAATTTCATAGTGATATTTCAAAGCAATGTAGGATAGCAATAGTACATTTGTTACAAACGGTGTCAAAGGAATATGGCCTCGTGTGCTCAACAG
This sequence comes from Triticum timopheevii, assembly GCA_963921465.1. NCBI lineage: Eukaryota > Viridiplantae > Streptophyta > Magnoliopsida > Poales > Poaceae > Triticum > Triticum timopheevii. The sequence goes on from OY997266.1 coordinate 327,893,347, forward strand.
TACAATGTTCGGGGGTGCAGAATTTCTCCTTGTGCAGTGCGCATATTTTGCCAATGCACATCCATCAAAGTTTTTAAGCACAGTTACAACGTATCAAGGGCCGACTAAGACAAAGAATATTAATTCTGTTGGCAATAAGCCACAGCGACCGCGTCGGACGTGTGTGCGTGCCTGGGTAGCGTTTGGGCGCGCGTGTGCATGTACACGGGACGCGTTGTAGTAGGAGCAGTCTGTTGGCGACTTGGTCCGGGTAAGCGAGGCGGTCGGGGTGGGCTCGCCGGGGCGCGTGTGTACAGGCGCGCGTGATGGACGCGGCCAGAGCGGGCCAGATCGTGGGCTCGCGCATGTAAGAGTGTTGGGATCGTGTCCATCGCTGGCCTGGGTATAAAACCCGTGTGGTGGTTGTTGTAGCAGGCGGGAGTGTAGCTCAAGTTTGTGCTTGAGGAAAAACTTTGTCGTCGTTGCGGCTGGGCGTTCAGGCACCGGGAGCACCACCGTGTCCTATGTTCTTCTCCGCTTTAATCTTCCTCCGTCGGGTTTGAACCAGAGTGAGGTGACACACACATCTCTGCTAAATTTTTTTTAAATAATACACTTTTTTTATTATTTTTCAGAAATATTACGCTGTTTTTTTAATTTTTAAAAATAATACAGCATCGGCTTACTGCAGGCCGACAGGAGCCAGTCGGCCTGCTGCTAGCCGACAGGACGCAAGTCGGCCGCGGAGTAGCCCAGTCGGCTTCCTGTAATACTAATCGGCTAGCAGTTGGCCAATTGGTGCAATGGCACCGGTGCCACGCTTCGTCGAACCTTGCATGCGTGTGTGGTGTGTGTACGGAGGGAGAGCTAGCTAGCTCACCCGTATGTGGGTGGTGTGGTGGGATCAAGTGGGTATGAAACGTAAGTACTGGGATATTATATATAGATAGATAGATACTCCTTCCGTCCCAAAATAAGTGTCTTAACTTTGTACTAACTTCAGTACAAATTTGTACTAAGCTCAAGATACTTATTTTAAGACAGAGGGAGTATACGGTATGGTAGATGCCCATGACATGACACACGTACGTACGGTAATCAGGTAGGTAGCCTTTGCATGGCCAGGTTCGAGTCTTGGCCCGTTGGCTGTCGCCCGGAAATTAAAGTCGTCGTCGTCGTGGGACTGTGGCAACATGCTAGCTGCGAGTCGTTGACGCGGCGCAGCTCCGGCGGCACTCGTCTGCGCGCTGCACGACTAGATATGTTGTACGTCTACGTCATCAACGGGCTCGTTGGCCTGCGTCCGCATACGTCAGGCTGGTTCAATTTGAGCGTTGGGCCGAATGCCCTGCGTGCAGTGCGCGCGGCAGAACTAGCAGAGGGCAGAAAAAATTGTACTATCATACGTAAAACACGTACGTTGCATGGGCCATGCACCAGTCGGCCAACTGCTAGCCGATTAGTACTAATCAGCTTACAGGAAGCCGACTGGAACTAATCGGCTAGCAGTAGGCTGATTAGCTCCTGTCGGCCTGCAGTAAGCCGATGTTGTATTATTTTTAAAAATAAAAAAACGGTGTAATATTTTTGAAAATTAATTAAAAAAGTGTAATATTTTAAAAAAATTAGCCACACACACACACACAAAAAGAGGGGTAGACTAGAGGGAGAGGTAGGGCAAGGTTTCTGCATCAACAATTGGCATCAGAGCCACGGTTCGGAGGTGATCGCCGGCGGCCATGGTGCTTGTTCCGCCGATGGTGGTGGCGCGTTGTCGCTGCCGGTCCCGCCGTCGACGCCGACCAACTACACCTCCTGGGTGATCAAGGTGGAGGCCATCCTTGATACCCAGGGGCTGCGGGTGGGGGGGGGGGGGGGGGCAAAACAGCACGTGTGATGCTGCTGGGCGTGCTGTCAGAGGAGGTGTTGATGCAGGTGGCGACGAAGCCCACGGCGAAGGAGGTATGAGGTATGGGACTCCCTCAAAGTGCGTTTTGTTGACGTCGATCGGGTGAAGGTTGCACATCGAGTTTGATCGTCTTCGGATGGACGGCGCCAGTGGCGGAGCTTGGGCTGAAATCTAGGGGGGGCAATGGGCTGGGGGGGCAAACAATATGTATTTTGGGCTGATTTTGCTTGAGATATGGGCCAAATACTAAGAGGTATTTCAGAAAAAATTCATGGGCTGGGGGGGGGGGGGGGGCAACGGCCCAGGTTGGCCCCTGAGAAGCTCCGCCACTGGACGGCGCCGACGAGCTGGACGCGTACGTCGGCAAGGTCAGCAGCATGGCAGCGAGGTATGCGGTGCTTGGGGCAACTCTCGACGAAGCGGCGATGGTGAAGAAGCTGCTTGACACCGTGTCGGACTGCTCGTACGCCGTGGTGGTCGGCATTGAGTAGTTCTGCAACGTCGAGGAGATGCTCTTCGAGGAATCGCTTGGCCGTCTAAAGGCCTTCGAGGAGCGGACGCGGCGGTGCATGCAGGCCGGCGGCGAGCGGGCAGATGGGCAGTTGATGCTCACCGCAGCTCAGGGGCGGCGTGACGGCGTCAGCAGGGTGGAGGCGGACTCGACCACGATGATGACGATGCTAGCAGCACGGCATCGGGCGGCGGAGGGAAGCGGCGTGGCCACTGTTACAGATGCGGGCAGCGTGGCCATTTCCGACGTGAGTGCCCGAAGCCGTGGAAGGCACAGGCGGCGGAGCAGGCCCTTCTCGCCGACGCCAATGCCGAGTACGACAGGCTCCTCTAGGTTGTGGCTTAGGGGGGTGTTGGCAATAAGCCGTAGCGACCACGTCGGGTGCGCATGTGTGCGCACGCAGGGGGCGCGTCGGGTGCGTGGCGGGGTTGAGTGTGTGCGTGTGTGGGTAGCGTTTGGGTGCGCGTGTGCATGTACACGTGATGTGTCGTAGTAGGAGCAGTCTGTTGGCGACTTGGTCCGCGTGAGCGAGGCGATCAGGGTGGGCTTGCCGAGGCGCGTGCGTACTGGCGTGCGTGGCGGACATGGCCAAAGCGGGCCAGATCATGGGCCCGCCTACGTAGGAGCGTGGGGATCTTGTCCAGCGCTGGCCTGGGTATAAAACCCATGTGGTGTTCATTGTAGCAGGCGGGGCTGTAGCTCGAGTTTGTGCTTGAGGAAAAACTTTGTCGTCATTCCGGCTAGGTGTTCGTGCGCCGGGAGCACCACCGTGTCCTCTGTTCTTCTCCGCTTTCTTCTTCCAACGTCGGGTTTGAACTAGAGTGAGGTGAGAGAGAGAGAGAGCGAGAGAAACTAGAGGGAGAGCTAGGGCAAGGTTTCTGCACCAACCAATTCTAGGGTATTTGACAAAAAACTATCATATTTGGGAATGTCGTCCCATTGAACTACTACATTCAAAAAAGTGACCAAAATTTTCTACTTTTGTGACTAAAAACTACCAACTCGTGCTGATGACTGTTTTAGCCATTTTAAAAATGTTTCTGACATGGCTGGCCCACATGGCAAGTCGGCGGCCGCCCTAACAGCTAACGACGCGCGTCTGCCGTCCGTTAGTGTCGCCGCTCGGTCGGAACGACCCGGACCAGGTCAAAACGGCCGACCGGCTCGCCCTTCCCAACTTCACTCACTCTCCCCTGCTCACTCTCTGCTTCACTCCTCTTTCTCTTCTCACACTCCGGCGACGCGGTGCGAGCATGCCTTCGTGGCCCAACAACAACGAGACCTCCAATGATGATGAGTACATGAACGAGTTCAGCATCATGCAGATGGAGTACTTTGTAAGTCAACTCGCTCTTTTCTCTCCTCTGCTAGGGTTAGGGTTTGAAGATACTTTGGATTTCTTCCATTTAAGTTCATATGTGTGAGTTGTTGTGGTTGACATATATGTTTTTGCTATTGCGATAAACTCCTCACACTATGATAGACTGAAGTTTCTGTGTGCTTGTGGTTGAATCTGAGCCTAAGTGCAGCCTACACAGGCAGGCCAGGCATGTTTCTGGCACTTGAAGGCACTGACACTGGCCGAAGATTCTTTTGATGTGCTACTGAGGTAAGAGGAAATATGGTTTATGATTTGTTAGATTTATTTGGTGCTACATAGTGGAAACATAAAACTAAAATTGTTGTTGTTTCAGTAGCTGAAAACTGAATACAAAGCTGGTGTGGTCGCTAGTGTTCATGTGTTAGTTCAGTTCTTTGATTGTTTTAGTCGGCACCTAAATTTAATCAGCACCTGAATTGGGTTGTAACTAAATTTGTTTGTTAATGCATTCCGTGAGCAACTGAATTTGGTTCTAACTGAATTTGTTGGTAACTCGGGTAATAAACTAAGTCGTCTTTTCTTTTGATTGATTCATTTTGCTTATGTGTAAAACATTGCTATGTAGTGGAATCATAGTATTGTTTAGTTGTTGTTTTCTGAATTGTGCTTAACTCTAAAACATTTTTATGTCTGAATTCTGTAAGTGTAGTATAGAGCACTCGAAAGAGCAATGTTTTGCAGTTGTATTGTAGAGCTAGCAAGTGTAGCTATGTATTATTATGGTTTATTATTTGTTCTTCTGAATTTGTTTGTTAGTGAAGAATATAGCTCACTGTAAATTTCACTGAATTTAGCTAACAGTAATATGTCACTGAGTTTTTAGGATGGTGTGAACTGTGGTGTTGTGGAGTGCGTAGATGCCCCTTGGCCAGTAATTTTGCAAAGGTGCTTAACCAAGCTCTAGGATATGTATCATGAGCAGAATCTTGGTAGAGTTCAGGACAATGAGGCTTGTCAAAGAGAGATGGCAAAACTAAACAAAGAGTTTGATTCTCTGGGCAATCAATACAACCAACTTGTGGATAGTGTATCCAAGTTATTTGATTACCAGGATGGATAGAATTCTCATGACATGGATTACGCAAGCCAGGCAGTCAATGAACTGAAGGAGAAGAAGAAGCAACTTCAAGAGTAGGCAAAGATTGAGCTTCAAATGGAGAAGCTTAAGCTGAAAAAAGAACAGAGATGCAAGCACAAGGAAGGCCGTAACACAAGGAAGACCATGAAAGAGAAAGAGGTAGAGAGAGACCTCCTTAAAGAAGAGAAGAAGAAGTTGGAGCATGTCATTGCTGAGCTCCTAAAGGCTGGTGAAAGCACATTTGCTCCCTTGGTGGTTTTGGTAATTAATGTCAACATACATATTGTTGGACTAACACTTTTATCTAGTATATTTCAGATAAGTTCAACAGTGGCATGGCAAGGACATGAGGATGTGGACCCCTTCAAAATGCTGACAAGTACTGGCAAAGCTCCAAGACTCTACATTTTGGTTAAGTGATCCAAGATCACATTGAGTCCATAGGAAAGCCAATACTATTAAAAGGGGATGAGATTTTTATCATGACTCAGTTGCTCAAGTGCTTAGTGATATTGCTCCAAAAAGCCTCAAACACTTCTCCGCTTCACATCTGTCCAAAACCCTAAAGTTTCATCTCGGTCCCACCAAAAATCTACATCCTGGAATCACCGAGTTGATAACATACACTGCCTAAGTCAAACCCTAGCATTTCAGTTCTACTGATATGGATCTCGGTCTCACCGAGAAGGCGTGACCAAGTCTCTGTTGTGAAGTTGCTTCATTTCAGAATTACCGAGATGAAACGATCGGAACTACCGAAATGAGGTCTTGCCCTAGCCATTGCACTTTGGTCGCACCGAGATGTTCTGATCGGTCTCACCGAAACAACGCTCAAATCTTTTACACTAGTCAGTCTCACCGAGAATATCTAGTGTCACCAAGTTGGGTCAAATACTTGTAACGGTTGGATCTTTGGGTGAAGGCTATATATACCCCTCCGCCCCACTAACTCTCTAAGAGAGCCATCAGAACGAACCACTACTTCCACTACTCATTTTATGAGAGAGAACCACCTACTCATGTGTTGAGATCAAGAGATTCCAATCCTACCATTTGAACCTTGATTTCTAGCCTTTCCCAAGTTGCTTTCCATTCAATCCTCTCTTCTACCAAAGCCAAATCTATGAGAGAGTGATTGAGTGTTGGGGAGACTATCATTTGAAGCACAAGAACAAGGAGTTCATCATTAACAACACTATCTGTTACCCTTTGGAGAGTGGTGTCTCCTAGGTTGGTTAGGTGTCACTTGGCAGCCTCCAAGAGATTGTGGAGTTGAACCAAGGATTTTGTAAGGGCAATGAGATAGCCTACTTCGTGAAGATCTACCCGAGTGAGGCTAGTCCTTCGTGGGCGTAAGCCATGACGGAATAGACAAGGTTGCTTCTTCATGTACCCTTCATGGGTGGAGCCCTCCATGGACTCGCTCAACCTTTACACTCTGTGGGTTGAAGTCTCCATCAACGTGGATGTACGATAGCACCACTTATCGGAACCACGCCAAAAATCTTCATGTCTTGATTGCATTTGATCTTCCATCTCTACCCTTTAATTTCCGCACAATTGCATGCTTTACTATTTTCGCTGCCCTATCTTTAGAGATGCATGTGTAGGAAGTCTTGGTGATATCATAGCTAGTGCCAAAATCTGCCTAATTCTCAAGAGAACTAAAAACTGCACCTTTGGTCATATTCGACCATAACGAGACTCAATAACGAAACTAGGGGTTAAGAGTCTATTTACCCCCCCCCCCCCCCCCCCCGCCCCCTAGACCTACCTTCTCTAATCTTACAGCTGGTCATGGGTGCAAGTAAAAGGAGCACAAGATCAAAGAAGTTGTCATGGAGGAGTGAAGTGGTACCTATGGTTGGTAAGTAAATATGAGACATATATATATAACTAGCCTAGGACTGGAATTTGATGCAGATATGCATCTTAGTATTAATATTAGCTATGAACTGCCTATGGTTTCAGATCATTTTGGTTGTGCTGTGGGGTGTTGTAATGCCCCTGGTCTGTAATGCTCTGGGATTATCCTAGGTGTAATGGCCCTGATGCTAAGTTAAGAACCATATTATCTAAGTCTGATGAAGTTTATATCTGTTTGTTTTATCCTAAATGGTTGCATCCCCTACTTGCAATTTGCTGCTGGAAGCTAGTTGTTGGTACACTGAAGCTGAAACTTGGTAACACTGAGCAACACTGAAACCAAAACTGAAACTTGGTCACATTATATAGATAGCACCAACTTGGTAGCACTGAACAAAACTAGTTCACATAGGAGGCACCATAGATAGCATTACATAGATAGCACAAATAGTCTGAGAATAACTGAAACTTGCTAACACTGAAACTGATACTTGGTAACACTGAACAACACTGAAGATAACTAACACTGGAGACAACTGAATTAGAAACTTTCTGTTTCAGATTCAAAATCACTTAGGCACCTGCCCTGCTAAGCGTCCTGAGCATCGTACCTCTTGCTTGACTTCAGTAGGATTTGGCAGCACTTGCATCTCCTCTTCGTATTTGTCTTCATTGATGATGATGATGAGAGGAGGACGGCGGCGAGCTTGCAGTGCTGGTGGTGCGACGATCTGTAAGTCATCATCATCTTGGTGCACCTCTGTGTTTGCTTGAGTCGTAGCTTGTGTTGGATCAACATAGCGGTGGTCTGCCCACCGTTGCCTCTGCACAGCATCGGCGGAGTCCGCCTCCTTCATTACCCATAACAGCATGTCGATGGGCAGGATCCCCTTACCTGGGTTTCCATAGCGCTGGTCCATGCGCTGCTTCTCCTCACTCGTCGCCTTCTTCCTCACTTCCTCTGTTGCATCTACCATCCCTTGAACACCGGTGTATCTCATAGCAACCTTCATGTAGTTAAGGAAGAGGTCTTGGTCGCCGTGCGCCAAACCAAGAAGCATGGTAACCCATCCCTTGCCAGTTGGGAATGGGTTGAGCGATGGGTCCGAAGAAGAGGAAGAACCATCCATGGTTGGAGCTAGGAGGAGAGTTGAGAGTGAGGTTCTAAAGATATGGAGTGTGGTCAAAGTGAGGTGGATAGATCTTGAGTAGGAGTTAAGTAGAGGAGTGTAAGTGGAGGTGTAGTGTGACAGTGGAAAAGTAATAGTGAGGTGTAGTGAGTTAAGTGGTATAGTGTTTCAGTGCTTGATTTCATGAGACTACTCCGGAAGGTGTTGGAAATATGCCCTAGAGGTAATAATAAAATGGTTATTATTATATTTCCTTGTTCATGATAATTGTCTATTGTTCATGCTATAATTGTATTAACTGGAAACCATAATACATGTGTGAATACATAGACCACAACATGTCCCTAGTGAGCCTTTAGTTGACTAGCTCGTTGATCAATAGATGGTTGTGGTTTCCTGACCATGGACATTGGATGTCATTGATAAAGGATCACATCATTAGGATAATGATGTGATGGACAAGACCCAATCCTAAGCATAGCACAAGATCGTGTAGTTCGTCTGCTAAGAGCTTTTCTAATGTTAAGTATCATTTCCTTAGACCACGAGATTATGCAACTCCCGGATAATGTAGGAATGCTTTGGGTGTACCAAACGTCACAACGTTACTGGGTGGCTATAAAGGTGCACTATAGGTAGCTCCGAAAGTGTTTGTTGAGTTGGCACGAATCGAGACTGGGATTTGTCACTCCGTAATCATGAAACCTGTTACTCATGAAACCTGTCGGTGGTCGTGGAAGAGTCTGACATTACTCAGTTCTGAAGATGATCTTCAGCAAGATGGCTATGGATGTTGAGGGATGTCTATCAAAGGTCTTTGCAAATTATGACGTAGCTTACTGTTTAGATATGTTCCTAGAGAAAATTTAGTTAAAAGTTGACAGTAGCAATTATACGGACCGGGTCCATAAACTGAGGATTGTCCTCATTGCTGCGCAGAAGGATTATGTCCTTAATGCACCGTTCGGTATGCTAAACCTCGAGCGTCGTCTATGGATGTTGCGAACATCTGACATACACGTTTTGATGACTACATGATAGTTCAGTGCGTAATGTTAAACGGTTTAGAATTGAGGCGCCGAAGACATTTTTGAAACATCGCAGAACATATGAGATGTTCCAAGAGCTGAAATTGGGATTTCAGGCTCGTGCCCACGTCAAGAGGTATGAGACCTCCGACAAGTTTCTTAACCTGCAAACTAAGGGAGAAAAGCTCAATCGTTGAGCATGTGCGCAGATTGTCTGAGTACTACAATCGCTTGAATCGAGTGGGAGTTAATCTTCCAGATGAGATAGTGATGGTTCTCCAAAGTCACTGCCACCAAGCTCCTAAAGCTTCGTGATGAACTATAACATATCAGGGATAGATATTGAAAGTACATTATATCGACTAGAGGGGGGTGAATAGGTGATTTTTATGAATTCTTCACTGAGGAATTTGCCGGTGAGGAAATTCCTTAGCGAAGAACTACTTGCAGCGGAATAAGTACTCAGAAGTAAACATAACAGAATACAAGCATGGTCATCATGATGGAATGAAGACTAGCACAGAGTACACAAAGCGTAATCACAGGATAACACAAGATAAAGACAAACAGACTGAAGAAATTGAACTGAGGAATTTGAGAAAGTCTTCAGTCAAAGTCTTCAAGCACAGATATGAACAAACATTCAACACAGTAATGAGAAAATGGAAGGGTTGAGGAGATAGAACCAGTTAGTTGGTGAAGACAATGATTTGGTAAACCAATTCCAACTGTTGTCTCAGTTGTACATCTGGTTGGAGCGGCTGAGTATTTAAACTCGAGGACACGCAGTCCCGGACACCCAGTCACTGAGCACGCAGCTCAGGACACCCAGTCCTCACCGTATTCTCCTTGAACTAAGGCCACGCATACCTCGTCCAATCACTCGTGGTAAGTCTTCAGGTGACTTCCAAACCTTCACAGACTTGGTCACTCGGCGATCCACAATTCCTCTTGGATGCTCTAGACCTTGACGCCTAACCGTCTGGAAGAAGCACAGTCTTCAAAGGTAACAAGTGTCGGATCCACGCAGGATCAATTTCTTCAGTGATGCTCAATCACTTTGGGTTTGTGGGGGTTTGGTTTTGGGATTTCCTCACTTGATGATTTTCGCTCAAAGTCCTCGGAGGATGGGTTGCTCTCAAATGACAAGTGTCAAGTTCTCTCGGAGCAGCCAACCAACTAGTGGTTGTAGGGGGCGGCTATTTATAGCCTAGGGAGCAGCCCGACATGATAAGACATAAATGCCCTTCAATGATATGACCGTTAGGTGGATAGGATATTTTGGGACAGCCGGCGCGCAGCACGGCAACGGTCGGAAATTTGACTCTCAAATTCCTCAGGGCTATCATGTTCCTCACTGTGTAGGCAGTTCGCACTGGCGAATTCCTAACTCCTCAGTCAGAGCAAAGTCCTCAGTGAACAGAAGAACTGCGTCTCTGTCACTGAAGAAATTGACTGAACTGTATGAGATTTCCAATGGCTTCACTCGAAGGGATTGGTAGGTGTAGGATTTTGAGTTGAGCATCACATGGAAATTTTTCCTTAGTATTTCCTCGACCCCCTTTAACAGTACGGTGTTTCCTATGACTCAAGAAAGAGAAAATGAAACTATGAAAACAAAAGTCCTCACGCTTCATGTTCCTCAAATGAATATCAAGTCTTCAAGGTCACACCAATTTCTTCACTTTCAAAGTCTTCAGAAAGTCTTCAGAATATCAAAGTCTTCAGTCGAAGAACTTCATTTTTAGGGGTCGACTTTCTCTGTAAATATCAAACTCATCATAGACTTATAGACCTGTGTACACTCACAAACGCATCAGTCCCTTAACCTATAAGTCTTCAATACACCAAAATCACTAAGGGGCACTAGATGCACTTACAATCTCCCCCTTTTTGGTGATTGATGACAACATAGGTTAAGTTTTCAACGGGGATAAACATATGAAGTGTAAATACTGATATTGAGGAATTTGATTGCAAGATATAGTAGGACTCCCCCTGAAGATGTGCATAGTGAGGAATTTGTGTTTGAGGCAATGCACATTTGAAGAGTTGAATCATGGAGAACTACCCCTATATCTTGTAATTCATACACGCATTTGATATATAGTATGAAGAATTTGAAATGCATGATGAAATATGGTGCCTGATGAGATTCAGCATGCGTGCAATAATATTAACGAGGAATAAGCATGCAGAATAGCATCAAAAGTATCGGAGCATAGTGCAACAAAAGTATCAGAGCACCATCCAAAAGTATTAGAGCACCATCGGGTTTAAGATTACAACTCGATCCAATAAAAGTTTCGGAAGAACGAGAGTTGTAACTTAAAAAAAACGCCCTTAATATAGACCCGCTTGAAGACTAACTCAGATTTCTCCCCCTTTGTCATCAAATGACCAAAAGGATAGAAACTGAGGACTAACGCCCCTGAATAATTTCAAGTTGATGGAGGAGCGCCAGCGTTGTCGGGGTTGTTTGTTGTAGCAGGGCCTGCCGCAGTGTCGTCCAAATCTTCATACTCATCAGTGTCACGCGATGAAGAATAAGAGCTGGCCACCAGATCAGGAACTTTGACTCTCTTGAATTTCTTCGGAGGAGGTGCAGACCAGTCAAATGCTTCCTTGAGACCCATAGTCTTCAGTTCTTCAGCGCTATAGACATGAGTGAGGACAGCCGAGGTGCGGTTGAGGGTTTCATGAAGGTAGTAGTGGTTTTTCTTCACTGCATTGTGTGTTGAGGTCATGTTGTGAAGAAGTGCACCAAACTGACGCTTTACCCATTTGTGATTGCGATCAACCTTCTGATGAAGATTGAGGAGTAACTCACGGTCAGTCATCACCCTGGGTGCTGTGGCTTGAGGATTTTGCTTCGCTGAGGTATTTGCGGCAGTGTCATGTGTGGCAGAGTCATCATTGGTAGAGTAAGATGTAGCCAGGCGAAATTGACCATCCAATGGACGAATGCCTTCATCGATCACAGCAGCTGCCTTGCCTTTATCATCAGCTGAAGAAACTGTCCGTTTGAGGACTTCAATGGGAGGCAAGTAGCTACCATGGTTCAGAGTTTCAGCTTTGTAATTCAGTGAAGATCTTGCCCTTATGAATCTCATAATCCAAGGTGCATAGGGCTTTAGCTCGAAAGGTGACATAGCAACATTTGCCAGAGTCCTCATGAAGAAATCATGGAAGTTGACGGGAACGCCATGAATGATGTTGAAAAGCATATTCTTCATGATGCCAACGACATCTTCATCATTTGAGTCGTGGCCTTTGATAGGACTCATTGTCTTCGTCAGAATGCGATAGATAGTCCCAGGCACATAAAGCAATTCCTTGACGAGGAATTTGGTTCGTGGGGCCTGCCCAGGCTTCAAAGGCTTCATGAGCACTTGCATATAATGATTTGTCAGTTCAGGTTCATTGTAGATGCAACGTGCACTGTCATGGGGAGGATCAAGAGGAAGGACATGAAGCAATTCAGTTGCCGGTGCCTTGTAGTGAGTGTTTTCGGTCATCCAATCCAACACCCATGAATTGACATCTTCAGCGTCTCCAGTGATATGCAGTGTAGCGTAGAACTGAAGAATGAGTTCTTCATTCCAATCGCAAATATCACTGCAGAAATTGAGTAATCCTGCATCGTGAAGAACACTAAGGACTGGCTCGAAGCATGGCAGAGATTCCATATCCACGTGAGGAATATGTCCATGATCGAAGATTTTGTCCTTGTCAAACAACACTGAGGAATAGAAGTTGGCTTGACTAGCAGTCCAGAAACGCCTCTTCCTTATGCAAGCAGAGTCATATGGGTTGTAGTCAGTGAAGAACACATGCTCAGAAAAGAAGTCTTCAGCCTTGAACTTCTATTTGCTTGAGAACGTATTCTTCGGCTTTGGCAGAGGGGTGTCAGTGATTTGCAGTACCACCTCAGGAATCGCGAGCTCAGGTGCTTCAGGCTGAGGAATTTCTGGTTCCTCTTCTTGTGCAATCTGTGGATCAGCAGCAGCAGGTTCTTCAGCACTAGCGGCTAGAATATCTTCATGAACAGAGGGAGTGGGATGAGTTTCTTCAGAGCCCAGTTGAACTGTTGTTGCCGGAGACTGAGGAATCTGTTGAATAGGAGTGAAGAGAGGAGTATTGGATGCTGACTTTCCCAAAAGTCATCATTCATCACTGGTGTAGTGCATCCGATATCCACATCTTCATCTTCAATTTCCTCAACACCAGCCTCTTCAGCTGTGAACTGAGGCATAGGTGAGGAAATGACTGTCGTTGAAGGGATTGTATCCACTTCAATTTCTTCATCAATCTGCTCTGATGAAGCAGCAGAATGATTTTCTTCATCAGATCCGCTTGGGATCTTGTAGTCTTCTCCAAAAGGGACAATTTCCTTTGATGACATGGAGGAAATCGGAACAGCATCAATTGGATGTTCAAGAGAGCTGGTCATTGGCTTTATTTTCTTCGCAGCCAAAGAATTTGACGCAGCTGATGCCTTCCTTTTCTTCACTGCAGCTCGCTCTGCAGCCTTGGTCTTCTTCACTTCATAGGCAGAAGGAAGAATTGGAGTTGGTGTAGGCGCGGGAGGAGCTGTGGAATCTGGTTCATTTTCTTCAGACGCAACTGATGCAGTTGCCCTGATCTCTTCAGTTTCTTCAGGCGCACCACTAGTGGATGCCCTGGCAATTTCTTCTGCGGCTGGGATGGAGATCAGCCCTGGAACTTGTATTTTCTTCAGCAGGCTGAAAGTCATCAGCAGTGCTGGCATGTTCTTCAGCAGGCTGAGCAGAGTCTGCAGCCTGAGGATTTTCTTGTTACGATGGGGCTGCAACAGTTGTCATTTTCTTCGTCAGGTTGACGAATCTCACTTTAGCTCCTTGCCAATCAGCATAGTATGCATCGAAATCTTTGCTGAGGGCTTGGATTTCAGACTGAGCCTGGAGAAGTTCCTCAGGTGTCATTCTGACAACATTTTTCTTCAGGAGCTTCTCCTTCCTGTATTGAGCCTTCTTGATCTCTCTTGCCTTTTCAAACTTCCATTTCTCTTGAGTGATGAAATGGGTCAGCATGTGACTTTGACCAGGAGTCAGTTGAAAATCAGGCATGGGGGTGTTTGGATCCTTGTGCCAGAGGTCAATGTAGTCGAGGATTTTCCTCAGATCCAAAAGCAGTGGCACCGATGTGCCTTTGGCTCTAGCGGCCTTCACTTGCCTGTCTTTGATGATTTCTGCAAGTTCATCATCAGAAGCTTCATCATCAGAGGGCACTTGGAATGCGACATGTTTCTTCCTTGGACTTGGTCGAGGACCGCGTCCAGCTGTTGCTTTAGTCTTCAACAGTGTGGGGCCTGATGAGGACATTGGTGCAGCTGAGGAACTTGCTGAGACACCAGAGGCAATCGAGAAACCCGTAGTCCTTTGACATGTAGCCAGATGCACAGGAGTTGAGGACTTTGGTGGAGCAGTAGCAGTCTGAGGAATTTGCCATGAGGGCATAGCTGAGGAACTTGGCCGTGAGGGCGCTATTGGTGAAGCACTTGGCTTGCGAGCAGGCTTCTTTGGCATTGATTTCCTCGGCTTGACCGAGGCCTCAGTAGCAGCAGCAGCAGCAGAATCCTCATTGAATTTCCTCACTTCCTCCTTGGCTTGTCTTGCCAATTTAGCTTGGCGCCTAGCCCACTCTTCAGGAAAGTCCTCATCATGCTTGATGCTGGTGGGATCAGCTACTTGGCCAGGTGCCAATGGAGCTCTTGGGCATGGAGGATTTAAAGCGAATTTCTTCATGTACTTTGGAGTTACATATCTGTACTCCCTCCATTCTCTTGCCCATCTTCATTCAATCCTTCGAATGCGCACCTTGCGCTGATTTTTGTTCTCTTTGCCAAATTTGGCTTCATCAAGTGTGCAATAATCCTTGTATATGTCATCAGGGATCTCGAAAGCAGTCATGACCTCAGGCTTCTTTCCTCCTTTCTGCGGTCTCTTTCCTTCAGCCATATTCTTCAAATGAGGAATTTGAACAATTGAACACTCTGAAGAAGTATGCAGTTTTTTCTTCGAGGAACGCTGCAAATGAGTTAAGTTGATGAGAACCTAGTGATTCAGCAGCGTACATGAGTACCTGTGAACAGAGTGTAGGTGCAAGGAATTTGGAGAGGTCATATGCGTTCTCAGAAGATTTTTCGAAAAGACAAGTTTTGATGAATTTGACCAGTTGAGCCTTGAGGAATTTCACTAAGCGTTCTTGTCTTAGGTTCCAGAGTTGTACAGATCGAAGATCCACACAATTGAGGAATCTTGAAGAAAAGTGATTGCTTAGAGAAATGGATCAAGAGCATACAGTGTATGAGGTGTTCATATGTGTGAAGATTTGAAGAATAAAACACCTTTGAAGATTTTCAGGAAAGCTTGAGAATCAAAGTAAGTAATAAAAGTAATTTTTAATTACCCGAACTGAAGAACGCGACGAACTGAGATGAACAGAGGTGAAGTTCGTCAAGTTAGATCTCCCACGCCCTAACTTGGCAGAGGGAGACAGCTACGACGGCGGCGGAGTGAAGATTTCCGCAACCGGCGCGAGTACGACGGCGACGAGGTCGAGGCAGCGAAGCTCTTCCTCACCGGTGACGATGGAGTAGCGGCGGCGCTAGGGTTTGAGGAGCTCGAGCGAGAGACAGCGGCCGAGCGGAGTAAATGAAGTGAGGAAGGGGAGAGGGGTATTTATAGCCACGGTGAAAAACTGTTCGCCCGAAGATTTTGGGACGAACATGCCCCTGCCCTTTCTCCTTCACGCGACATGTGTCACCCACGTACTGTGTAGATGAGATCGTGTAAGATCGTGGGTGAATATAATAATGCATCGTGGGATGCGGAACGGTTTGAGCGGCAAAACCGAAAATCTGGATAAGATTTGTTTTAAAGTTTCGTTCGCAATTTCTTCAGCTGACAAGGACACAGTGAAGACTTTGAACGAGTTTCAAATAGAACGCACATGAAGAATTTGTGAATAGATTGGGTTGAGTATAGCATAGAGGGGGAAGGGTCCGATCACATTCACTTAGCAGAAAAAACATCTTGAAGAAATAGCTATAAGTGAATGTTGTAGAGGACATAAACTCATATATATATATATATATATATATATATATATATATATATATATATATATATATATATAGCCAATGAAGAAAAACGACGGAACCAGTGAAGATTTTGCAAAGTTGAAGAATTTGAAAAACTGAAGAATTTAAAAAACTGAGGAAAAACTCAAATTGAAGATTTTCAACTTTTTGTGGTGGCGTGACCCACCGTATAAGAATGATGATTTCAGACACCGCGTACAATTGTTGTAGGGTTTTGAGAATCAAATTCTTCATTAATTTCTTCACACTTAGAGTGTTATTCTTCATTGATTGAAGAAAAACGTTTCTTCATGTGTTGCACATCTAAGTCATCAATTTTGCATAAGTATTAGGATGTGTGTCCTTTTCAAAGAACATTCGAAGACTCTAAGATATTTAGCTCACACCGCAACTTGCTAAATCTCTTCTCATCCAAGGGCTTAGTGAATATATCAGCTAGCTGTTCTTCAGCCTTCACGTGCTCGATGGAGATGTCGCCCTTCAACACATGATCATGAAGAAAATGATGACGAATCTGGATGTGCTTTGTCTTCGAGTGCTGAACTGGGTTGTGAGCAATCTTGATGGCACTCTCATTGTCGCAAAGGAGAGGCACATTCTTCACGTTGACACCATAGTCCTTGAGGTTTGCTTCATCCAAAGCAGTTGAGCACAGCAAGAGCCAGCAGCAATGTATTCAGCTTCAGCAGTAGACAGTGATACGCAGTTCTGTTTCTTCGAGGACCAACAGACCAAAGATCGTCCGAGGAAATGACAAGTACCAGATGTTGACTTGCGGTCCACACGATCACCAGCATAGTCAGAGTCAGAATATCCAATGAGATCAAAAGCAGAGCCCTTGGGGTACCATAATCCTAGTGTTGGTGTGTGAGCTAGGTATTGAAGAATATGCTTCACAGCCTTATGGTGTGATTCCTTCGGCGCAGCTTGAAATCGGGTGCACATGCAAACACTAAGCATTATATCTCGCCTAGATGCACATAAGTACAATAAAGAACCAATCATGGAGCGTTATACCTTATGATCGAAGTAAATACCATTTTCATCAGTGCATAGATGGCCATTTGTGGGCATAGGAATTTTGACGCCTTTGCAATCTTGCATGTCGAATTTCCTCAGTACATCTTTGAGGTATTTCTCCTGAGATATGAATATGCCATTGCGCTGCTGATGAATTTGAAGACCTAAGAAGAATTTCAACTCTCCCATCATAGACATTTGATATTCTTCACTCATCATATAGGCAAATTCATCACTATAACGTTGGTCAATACGGCCAAAGATAATATCATCAACATATATTTGGCACACAAACAGTTCACCATCATAAGATTTTGTAAAGAGAGTAGGGTCGAGTGAACCGGGTGTGAAGCCATTCTTCACGAAGAATTCCTTCAATGTATCATACCATGCCCGAGGGGCTTGCTTGAGGCCATAGAGAGCCTTATTGAGTCTGAAGACTTTGTCAGGATTCTTTGGATCTTCAAAACCTGGGGGTTGAGCAACATATACTTCTTCCTCAAGCTTACCATTGAGGAATGCACTTTTCACATCCATTTGATATAAGATGATATCATGATGGTTAGCGTAAGCAAGTAATATGTGAATAGCCTCAAGTCTAGCAACAGGTGCAAAAGTTTCATCGAAATCAATTCCTTCAACCTGTGTGTAGCCTTGAGCTACTAGTCGTGCCTTATTCCTCACCACAAGGCCATTTTCATCTTGCTTGTTGCGGTAGATCCACTTTGTGCCAATGATATTATGCTTGCGAGGATCTGGGTGATTGACCAATTCCCAGACATTGTTTAGCTCGAACTGATGTAATTCTTCTTGCATAGCCTGAATCCACTCCGGCTCCAAAAATGCTTCATCTACCTTAGTGGGCTCTATGATAGAGACAAAAGCATAGTGCCCACAAAAGTTAGATAAATGTGAAGCTTTTGAGCGTGTGAGAGGACCTGGTGCGCTAATGTCATCGATGATCTTCTCCACTTGCACTTCTTTTGCTACGCGAGGATGAGCTGGTTGTCGCTCAGGAATTTGTTCAGCATTTTCTTCAGCACCAGTTTCCTCGGCATTTTCTTCAGGTGCATCAGCTCGACATTCTTCATGAATTGGAATGAATTCTTCAGTAGATTCTTCAGTAGGAATGACATCCTCAGTTGCCTTGAACTTGATAGAATCCTCAGGTGCTGGTTCATCTAACACAGAAGGTAGGTGCTCTCTTTGCGAGCCATTAGTTTCATCAAACCGCACATCTACAGTGTCAACAATCTTGTGAAGAACAATGTTGAAGACTCTGTAGGTGTGTGAGTCCTTTCCGTAACCAAGCATAAAACCTTCATGTGCTTTCGGTGCAAATTTAGAGTTGTGGAGAGGATCTCTAATCCAACATTTAGCACCGAAGACTTTGAAATAACTCACATTGGGTTTCTTGTTAGTGAGGAGTTCATAGGTTGTCTTCTTGAAGAATTTGTGAAGATATACTCTGTTGATGATGTGGCACGCAGTATCAATTGCATCAATCCAAAAACGCTGAGGCGTTTTGTATTCATCAAGCATAGTGCGAGCCATCTCAACAAGAGTTCTGTTCTTGCGCTCCACGACACCATTTTGCTGAGGAGTATAAGGAGTAGATAACTCATGAGTAATACCAAGTTCATCAAGATAGGCATCAAGACCGGAATTCTTGAACTCAGTTCCATTGTCACTTCTGATGTGCTTGATCTTCACACCAAAGTTGGTTGAAGCCCTCGAGGAAAATCGTTTGAAGACTTCCTGCACTTCATGTTTGTAAGTAACAATGTGTACCCATGTATGTCGAGAATAATCATCAACAATGACAAAACCATATAGAGATGCATCATTAGTGACTGCTGAGTAATGATTAGGTCCAAAGAGGTCCATGTGAAGCAATTCGAATGGACGAGTAGTGGTCATGATAGTCTTTGCTGGATGCTTGGCCTTGGTCATTTTTCCAGCTTCACAGGCTCCGCATAGGTGATCCTTGAGGAATTTGACATTCTCAATGCCAATGACATGCTTCTTCTTCGCAAGCGTGCGCAAATTCCTCATGCCTGCGTGACCAAGTCGTCGATGCCATAGCCAGCCTTTTGAAGCTTTTGCAAGTAGACACACAGCTGGTTGTGGTCCTGTAGAGAAATCAACAATATACAAATCTCCTCTCCTAAAGCCTTCGAAGACTTTGGAATTGTCAGCTTCCATTATCACAACACAGCGATACTTGCCAAAGACAACAACCATATCAAGATCACAAAGCATTGAGACTGACATGAGATTGTATCCTAAGGATTCAACAAGTATGACTTTGTCCATGTGTTTATCCTTAGAGATTGCAACCTTACCAAGACCCAATACCTGACTTTTGCCTTTGTCAGCAAAGATGATATGCTTCAGAGGTGACGGTGATAAGGGAGCATCCATCAATAGATTCTTGTCACCAGTCATGTGATTCGTACATCCACTATCGAGGACCCATTCAGTAGTTTTGGGTTGTTCATCCTGCAGATGAATTAGTGTAGCTTACAATCTCATATGCTTCATCAGTGAAGAATATGATATCAAGTTCATCAGATGAATTTCATCAAGCAGTAAACAGATATAGCAGTATGAGGACGTGTGAAATGAAAGTTCATTTCATCATGATTCGCTTGCGTCCTTTCAGGCAATTTCGTTAGGTCCCCAGCAAATTCTTCAGACGTTAAAGCACGTCTGGAGACCTGACCCTGCAGAAGAGATTAGTTCTTTTTCTTCACCACCCACATCTGGAGGGGTGGCAAAGAATTCATCACTCTGTGAGCACCATATGAGAAAGGTGGCAAAGATGCCAAACCGTTTCGTTTCACATAAGAGGGGTTAGGGTAAGCATATGAATAAGCAGAGTAATTCTTCGAGGACTTATGAACATAATGGTTTGAAGAATAATGCACATATTCATAGCCCTTAGCTCTACCCTGCGAGACAGAGTTGTTAGCACGATGATAATCATATGAGGACTTTGATCCTTTTGAGGAACTTGATCCATGTGAGGAATTTGGTCCATATGAAGAATTCGATCTGGGGTTCCTGTTCTTCACAGGTGGTGTCATGAGGACATTCACCTGAAGACTTTCAACATAACTTTTGGGAACCCAAATTTTCTTCATAGGGGAACCGTTCCTGCAGTTAGTGCCAACATATCTAGCAAATACTTCACCATTCTGATTTTTGAGCAGTTTATAATTGGAGTCAAATGACTCATCAGAAGAATGAGAAGATTCACATGTAAAGCCAGATAAGTTAGATGGATCAACTGGAGGTCCCTTTGCAGCAACCCATGAGGTTTTGGGGTACTGCTCAGGCTTCCAATATGTTCCATCAGCATTGAGTTTCCTCTCAAAGGTAATACCCTCTTTCCTAGGGTTTCTGTTGAGGATCTGCTTTTTAAGCACATCACAAAGTGTCTGATGCCCTTGGAGGCTTTTGTACATGCCTGTCATGTACAATTCCTTCAGCCCTGCATTGTCAGTGATACTAGCAATGTCCTCAGATGAGGAATTAGTGATAGCAGAGGCAGATGAAAAATTTGTAACAGTTGAAGCATTTGAACATTCAGGTGAAGAATTAGCAGATTCACGTTCAATGCACTTTAAGCATGGAGGAACAAATTCTTCCTGAGAAGCGCTGATTTGTTGAGCTAGTAATGAATCGCGCTCCTTCTGAAGATCTTCATAACACACTCTTAGCTTTTCAAGATCTTCCTTTCTTTGAAGAGATTCAAAGGAAAGCTTCTCATGATCAGTCAAGAGGGTATTATGTTGATCTTGAAGGGCGTCAAACTTGGAGTGAATTCTCTGAAGACATTCACCCAATGCTTTTGACTGATCCATTTCTTTACACAACATATCATTCCAAGGCCGTTTGTTGTTTAGTGGCAATGCAAACAAGTTTGGTATAACAAGATTCAATATCATCATCAGATTCATCATTATCAGATTCATCATTATCAGATTCATCGTCACAAAACTCGGATGAGGACCATTCGGTTACCTCAGCACCATCTGCCATGAGACATGATGCAGAAGATGATGATTCTGGCTCGAAAGTCATCGTTTTGAGAGATTCCTTGAAGTCCTCAAACCAGGGACCATGACAGGTTCGATGACCTTCATAGACATCAGAGATTCAGTCCCAGATAAGCTTCGAATTGCCAAGATGCATAATGCGCCCGAATTGATCTCTGGATAGGCAGGAACAGATGATATCCTTCGCCATGAGGTCAAGTCGAGTGTACTTGCGAATATCATCAGCGTCCGCCATCTTGCATAGATCAGTAAGACCAATCTCAGTGACGGTCCACAGCTCGCTGTTCATTGCCATGAGGCGCTTCCTCATCATGGCCTTCCACTTGGGATAGTCATGACCGTTAAAGATAGGGCATGTCACTTTCTTCATACCTGCGGTCGACATAACTAAAACTCCAGGCGGTTAAACCAAAATCACATAGAATAAGGGAGTACCTTGCTCTGATACCAATTGAAAGTGCGTTATATCGACTAGAGGAGGGGTGAATAGGCGATTTTTATGAATTCTTCACTGAGGAATTTGTCGGTGAGGAAATTCCTTAGCGAAGAACTACTTGCAGCGGAATAAGTACTCAGAAGTAAACATAACAGAATACAAGCATGGTCATCATGATGGAATGAAGACTAGCACAGAGTACACAAAGCGTAATCACAGGATAACACAAGATGAAGACAAACAGACTGAAGAAATTGAACTGAGGAATTTGAGAAAGTCTTCAGTCAAAGTCTTCAAGCACAGATATGAACAAACATTCAACACAGTAATAAGGAAATGGAAGGGTTGAGGAGATAGAACCAGTTAGTTGGTGAAGACAATGATTTGGTAAACCAGTTCCAACTGCTGTCTCAATTGTACATCTGGTTGGAGCAGCTGAGTATTTAAACTCGAGGACATGCAGTCCCGGACACCCAGTCACTGAGCACGCAGCTCAGGACACCCAGTCCTCACTGTATTCTCCTTGAACTCAGGCCACGCAGACCTCGTCCAATCACTCGTGGTAAGTCTTCAGGTGACTTCCAAACCTTCACAGACTTGGTCACTCGGTGATCCACAATTCCTCTTGGATGCTCTAGACCTTGACGCCTAACCGTCTGGAAGAAGCACAGTCTTCAAAGGTAACAAGCGTCGGATCCACGCAGGATCAATTTCTTCAGTGATGCTCAATCACTTTGGGTTTGTGGGGGTTTGGTTTTGGGATTTCCTCACTTGATGATTTTCGCTCAAAGTCCTCGGAGGATGGGTTGCTCTCAAATGACAAGTGTCAAGTTCTCTCGGAGCAGCCAACCAACTAGTGGTTGTAGGGGGCGGCTATTTATAGCCTAGGGAGCAGCCCGACATGATAAGACATAAATGCCCTTCAATGATATGACCGTTAGGTGGATAGGATATTTTGGGACAGCCGGCGCGCAGCACGGCAACGGTCGGAAATTTGACTCTCAAATTCCTCAGGGCTATCATGTTCCTCACTGTGTAGGCAGTTCGCACTGGCGAATTCCTAACTCCTCAGTCAGAGCAAAGTCCTCAGTGAACAGAAGAACTGCGTCTCTGTCACTGAAGAAATTGACTGAACTATATGAGATTTCCAATGGCTTCACTCGAAGGGATTGGTAGGTGTAGGATTTTGAGTTGAGCATCACATGGAAATTTTTCCTTAGTATTTCCTCGACCCCCTTTAACAGTACGGTGTTTCCTATGACTCAAGAAAGAGAAAACGAAACTACGAAAACAAAAGTCCTCACACTTCATGTTCCTCAAATGAATATCAAGTCTTCAAGGTCACACCAATTTCTTCACTTTCAAAGTCTTCAGAAAGTCTTCAGAATATCAAAGTCTTCAGTCGAAGAACTTCATTTTTAGAGGTCGACTTTCTCTGTAAATATCAAACTCCTCATAGACTTATAGACCTGTGTACACTCACAAACGCATCAGTCCCTTAACCTATAAGTCTTCAATACACCAAAATCACTAAGAGGCACTAGATGCACTTACAGATATGATGATCCTTGAGCTATTCGTGATCTTTGACATCGCGAAAGTAGAAATCAAGTAGGAGCATCAACTATTGATGGTTGGTAAAACCACTAGTTTCAAGAAGGGCAAGGGCAAGAAGGGATACTTCATGAAATGGCAAATCAGTTGTTGCTCTGGTGAAGAAGCTGTAAGTGCATCTAGTGCCACCCCTAGTTGGTTTTGAAGTATTGACGACAAACTTGGTTGAGGGACTAATGTGTTTGTGAGATTGCAGGATAACACATGTAATAGTCCCATATTGATTTGGTTTACCTACCAGAGATGACCCCTAAAAATGTGTGAAGACACTAAAGACAATGGTGGTCTGTGAAGACATTCACCTTGAAGACTATGACAGGAGAAGACATCGCGTGAAGACTATGGAGCACGAAGACATAGTTGTTTCGTTGTTTCCTTTTCTTCTTTGTTGAGTCATAGGAACCACCGTACTGTTAAGTGGTGTCCAAGTGAACAAAGTCAGAGTGACTGATGTGATGCTCAACCAAATCCTATGTCTTCGAGCGAAGACAATGAGAGCAATCTTATCCAGAGCTGGATGAGTCAGCTTTACTTGTAGCCCAAGTCAAGTTGCCGCGTTTGTTCGAAATCTGACCGTTAGACACGTGTCAGTTCCTTAGTGACCCAGGGTCATTTTGGACAAATCAGGTTGGGTTGCCTCCTGGCTATAAATAGCCCCCCTACACCATAAATTGGTGGCTGCTCAGAGTTAGTGCACGGCTTTTGTCGTTTGAGAGCAACCCACCTCCGAACCCTTTGAGAGACAATCCTTGCAAGGACAAAGCCCAAAACATTTAGAGCCAAAGAGTGTTAGGCATCACTGAAGTCTCTCTGTCCGCGTGATCTGAAGACTTATTACACTTGAGGACTGTGAATCCTCCAGCCGGTTAGGCGTCGCGTTCTGAGCATCCAAGAGTCATTGTGGATTGCCGGTGAATGAAGTCTGTGAAGGTTTGGAAGTCTCCCTTGAAGACTTACCAGAGTGATTAGGCGAGGACTAAGTGTTCTTAGCTCAAGGGGAATAAGGTGAAGACGCGGTCTTCTGAGTTAAATCTCAGCCTCCCCAACCAGACGTATAGTTGTCACAGCAACTGGAACTGGTCCAACAAACCCCTTGTCCTCTCCGAGCAACTGGTTCTATCCTACCTCTCTCGCCTTACTTATAGTTTGTCTTCGTAAAGTCATTCCGTACTTGCCTTATCTGTTTGATTTCACTGTGTGAAGACTGTTGTCTGTTTGGCTTCATACTATCTTCCATCCTGATCCAATCTATCTAGCTGCTTATAGTCTTCGTGCTTTCACTTCATTGCTTACTTGACTATGGCTTGTCTAGTTTAGTCTACCTTCCGCTGCATATCAATAGGGTCATTTCTATCGTTTGTCTTCAAAACATCCATATTTTGAAGACTTCCATAAAAATCGCCTATTCACCCCCTCTAGTCGAATACTAGCACTTTTAGAAGCCCAAGGTTGAACCCAAACAGAGACTAAGTGCTTCTGTAATAAGGGGAACGGTCACTGAAGCAGAACTACCCTAGATACTTGGTAGATGAGAAGGCAGGCAAGGTCGACAGAAGTATATTGGATATACATTATATTAATGTGTACTTTACTAGTACTCCTAGTAGCACCAGGGTATTAGATACCGGTTCGGTTACTAAGTGTTAGTAACTCGAAATAAAAGGCTACGGAATAAACGAAGACTAGCCAAATGTGAGATGACGATATGTGTTGGAAGTGTTTCCAAGGCTGATGTGATCAAACATCGTACGCTCCCTCTACCATCGGGATTGGTGTTAAACCTAAATAATTGTTATTTGGTGTTTGCGTTGAGCATAGACATGATTGGATTATGTCTGTCGCAATAAGGTTATTCATTTAAGGAGAATAATGGTTACTCTGTTTATTTGAATAATACCTTCAATGGTCTTGCACCTAAAATGAATGGTTTATTGAATCTCGATCGTAGTGATACACATGTTCATGACAAAAGATATAAGATAGTAATGATAGTACCACCTACTTGTGGCACTGCCATTTGAGTCATATTGGTATAGAACGCATGAAGAAGCTCCATGTTGATGGATCTTTGGACTCACTCATTTTTGAAAAGTTTGAGACATGCGAACCATGTCTATTGGTATATACGCATGAAGAAACTCCATGCAGATGGATCGTTTGGACTCATTTGATTTTATCACTTGAGACATGTAAATCATACCACATGGGCAAGATGACTGAAAGGCCTCGTTTTCAGTGAGATGGAACAAGAAAGCAACTTGTTGGAAGTAATACATTTTGATGTCTGCAGTCCAATGAGTGCTGAGGCACGCAGTGGATATCGTTATGTTCTTACTTCACAGATGATTTGAGTAGATGCTAAGTATATTTACTTGATGAAACACAAGTCTGAATTATTGAAAGGTTCAAGTAATTTCAGAGTGAAGTTGAAGATCGTCGTGATAAGAGGATAAAATGTCTATGATATGATCATAGAGATGAATATCTAAGTTACGAGTTTGGTACACAATTAGGACATTGTGGAAATTGTTTCACAACTAATACCACCTGGAACACCATAGTGTGATGGTGTGTCCGAACATCATAAATGCACCCTATTGGATATGGTGCATACCATGATGTCTCTTATCGAATTACCACTATCGTTTATGGGTTAGGTATTAGAGACAACCGTATTCACTTTAAATAGGGCACCACCTAATTCCGTTGAGATGACACCGTATGAACTATGGTTTAGAGAAACATAAGCTGTCGTTTCTTAAAAGTTTGGGGCTGCGACGCTTGTGTGGAGAAGTTTTAGCCTGATAAGCTCAAACCCAAAGCGGATAAATGCATCTTCATAGGACACCTAAAACAGTTGGTATACCTCCTATTTCAGATCTGGAAGCAAAAGGGATTGTTTCTAGAAACGGGTCATTTCTCTAGGAAAAGTTTCTCTCGAAAGAATTGAGTGGGAGGATGGTGGAGACTTGATGAGGTTATTGAACCGTCACTTCAACTAGTGTGT
Organism: Triticum timopheevii; assembly: GCA_963921465.1. Taxonomy (NCBI): domain Eukaryota; kingdom Viridiplantae; phylum Streptophyta; class Magnoliopsida; order Poales; family Poaceae; genus Triticum; species Triticum timopheevii. The sequence goes on from OY997266.1 coordinate 327,919,514, forward strand.
AGCAGGGCACAGGAAGTTTTTCCTGTGGCGCCTACACCAATTGAAGTGGAAGCTGATGATATTGATCATGAAACTTTGGATCAAGTCACTACCAAACCTCGTAGGTTGACAAGGATACGTACTACTTCAGAGTGGTACGTAATCCTGTCTTGGAGGTCATGTTGCTAGACAACAATGAACCTACGAGCTATGGAGAAGCGATGGTGGGCCCGGATTCCGACGAATGGCTCGAGGCCATAAAATCTGAGAGAGGATCCATGTATGAAAACAAAGTGTAGACTTTGGAAGAACTACTTGATGTTCATAAGGCTATTGGGTACAGATGGAGAAGACGGACATGATGGTAAGTGTCACCATTAAGAAAGCTCGACTTGTCGCTAAGATGTTTTCCGACAAGTTCAAGGAGTTGACTACGATGAGACTTTCTCACTCGTAGTGATGCTAAGAGTCTGTTGGAATTATATTAGCAGTTACTGCACTATTTATGAAATATTACAGGTAGGATGTCAAAACATTGTTTTCTCAACGATTTTCTTGAGGAAAGGTTGTATGTGATACAACCAGAAGGTTTTGTCAATCCTAAAAGATGCTAACAGGTATGCAAAGCTCAAGCAATCCTTCTAAGGACTGGAGTAAGAATCTCGGAGTTGGAATATACACTTTGATGAGATGATCAAAGATTTTGGGTTTATACAAAGTTTATGAGAAACTTGTATTTCCAAAGAAGTGAGTGGGAGCACTATAAAATTTCTGATGAGTATATGTTGTTGACATATTGTTGATTGGAAATGATGTGGAATTTCTGGACAGCATATAGGGTTGTTTGAAAAGTGTTTTTCAATGGAATACCTGGATTAAGCTACTTGAACATTGAGCATCAAGATCTATAAGGATAGATCAAAAATGCTTAATAGTACTTTCAAATGAATACATACCGCGACAAGATTTTGAAGGAGTTCAAAATAGATCAGTAAAGAAGGAGTTCTTGGTTGTGTTATAAGGTGTGAGTATTGAGTAAGAATCAAGACCTGACCACGGCAAAAGAGAGAGAAAGGACGAAGGTCGTCCCCTATGCATTAGACGTAGGCTCTATAGTATGCTATGTTGTGTACCACACCTGAAGTGTGCCTTGCAATGAGTCAGTCAAGGGGTACAAGAGTGATCCAGGAATGGATCACAGGACAGCGGTCAAAGTTATCCTTAGTAACTAGTGGACTAAGGAATTTTCTCGATTATGGAGGTGGTAAAAGAGTTCGTCGTAAAGGGTTATGTCGATGCAAACTTTGACACTAATTCGGATGATTCTGAGTAGTAAACCGGATTCGTATAGTAGAGCAGTTATTTGGAATAGTTCCAAATGGCGCGTGGTAGCTGCATCTACAAGATGACATAGAGATTTGTAAAGCACACACGGATCTGAAAGGTTCAGACCCGTTGACTAATAACCTCTCTCACAAGCAAGATATGATCAAACCCCATGGGTGTTGGATTCATTACAATCACATAGTGATGTGAACTAGATTATTGACTCTAGTGCAATTGGGAGACTGTTGGAAATATGCCCTAGAGGCAATAATAAAACGGTTATTATTATATTTCCTTGTTCATGATAATTGTCTATTGTTCATGCTATAATTGTATTAACTGGAAACCGTAATACATGTGTGAATACATAGACCACAACATGTCCCTAGTGAGCCTCTAGTTGAGTAGCTCGTTGATCAATAGATGGTTGTGGTTTCCTGACCATGGACATTGGATGTCATTGATAACGGGATCACATCATTAGGAGAATGATGTGATGGACTAGACCCAATCCTAAGCATAGCACAAGATCGTGTAGTTCATCTGCTAAGAGCTTTTCTAATGTCAAGTATCATTTCCTTAGACCATGAGATTGTGCAACTCCCAGATACCGTAGGAATGCTTTGCGTGTAGCAAACGTCACAACGTAACTAGGTGGCTATAAAGGTGCACTACAGGTAGCTCTGAAAGTGTCTGTTGAGTTGGCACGAATTGAGACTGGGATTTGTCACTCCGTATGACGGAGAGGTATCTCTGGGCCCACTCGGTAATGCATCATTATAATGAGCTCAATGTGACTAATGAGTTAGCCACGGGATCATGCATTACGGAACGAGTAAAGAGACTTGCCAGTAACGAGATTGAACGAGGTATGGGGATACCGACGATCGAATCTCGGACAAGTAACATACCGATGGACAAAGGGAATTGTGTACGGGATTGATTGAATCCCCGACATAGTGGTTCATCCGATGAGATCATCGTGGAGCATGTGGGAGCCAATATGGGTATCCAGATCCCGCTATTGGTTATTGACCAGATAGGTATCTCGGTCATGTCTGCATGGATCCCGAACCCGTAGGGTCTACACACTTAAGGTTAGGTGACACTAGAGTTGTTATGGGAAATAGTATGTGGTTACCGAAGGTTGTTCGGAGCCCCGGATGAGATCCCGGACGTGACAAGGAACTCCGTAATGGTCCGGGGGTGAAGATCGATATATTGGACGAAGGGTATTGGAGTCCGGAATTGTTCCGGGGCTATCGGGTGACGACCAGTGTGTCCGAAAGGGGTTTCGGAGGCCCCGACAGGCGTTGGGGGGCCTTATGGGCCAAGGGGATGGGGCACATCAGCCCACTAAGGGGTTGTACGCCCCTCCCACCCCATCTCACGTAACCTGGAGAGGTGGGGGCGCCTCCCCTAGGGAAACCGCCCCTCCCGGCTTTGGGGGCACCCAAACCCATCTAGGGTTTCCCCTGTGGCCGCCACCCCTCCCCTAGGGAAACCCTAGGGTGCCTCCTCCTCCCCCCTTCCCCCTATATATAGTGAGGGAGAGAGAGGGCAGCCGCACCCCTTCCCTTGGCGCAGCCCCTCCCTCCTCCAACACCTCCTCCAACTCCGTAGTGCTTGGCGAAGTCCTGCAGGAGAACCACAAGCTCCACCACCACGCCATCGTACTGCTGGAGCTCTCCCTCAACTTCTCCTCTCCCCTTGCTGGATCAAGAAGGAGGAGACATCCCCGGGATGTACGTGTGTTGAACGCGGAGGTGTCGTCCCTTCGGTGCTAGATCGAATTTTCCGCGATTTGAATTGCCGCAAGTACGACTCCATCAACCGCGTCCTTGTAACGCTTCCGCTTAGCCATCTTCAAGGGTATGAAGATGCACTCCCTTCTCTCTCTCGTTGCTAGCATATCCTAGATTGATCTTGGTGACACGTAGAAATTTTTTGAATTATTACTACGTTCCCCAACAGAAGGGTGGTAGATGTGTTGTAGTTAATGATCGGAGTGTGTTGAAACTTGTGTTAATTTACTGCCATTGTTCATTGTCAAAGTTATGTATAAGTTTGATGATTAAGATTTGTGTAGACATAGTGAGGTGCAACAAAGTTCACATAGATTCAGATAGATTCAGAAAAGTTAAGCAAAGTAGACAGATACAATCGAAACAACATCACAAACACTAACTAGATCCAGTTGCGACAAGCAGCAAGGCCCGATTGCGACGAGCGACGAGGTCCAGAGGCAGTGACGGCGGCTGGTCGAGAGGGAGTGGTGAAAAAGATACAAGGCGAGATGGCTAATTTTTTCACTTGGCGAGGGAGTAAAAGAAAATATACAAGTGTTGGCGCGGGCCTAACAGGCCACGACATAACTAAGGTAGGTTCCAAAAAAGTGCCCAAAAATAACCTGTGACGTGTCTATTCAGCCCACGCTACAGCTTGTCTGATTTATGTTGCGTGTCTACCTTTACAGATGCCACTAATAGTGTTCGACATTGCAGGCAACTAGGCACACACATCTATGACCACACGACCGCTAATGCAATATAGCCGGCGTACGATTTATGGTCACTACTGCGTGGATTTCAAATGTCAAGCAATTAAAGTTGTGACTAGTCATTTCTCTACTTTCTCTTCTAGTGTCGGGTTTGCCCGCAAAGTGTGAGAGAGAGCAGATTTGAGTGAGGCCATATAAGTACTACCTTCTTCTCCAAAGGTTGGGTGTCGACCAGATCTCATTTGCCACAACTATTGACAACCTCCAAGCTTACACTCCATCCTCTCTAGTCACTTAAAAGCTCATTTCTTGAGAGCAAAATAGAGAGGAGACCTAGATCTACAATTACCAAATCAACCTTGAACTCTCCAAATTTTCTACCAAATCTACAACTTTGGGAGCTCCCTTACTTTGTCTATAATCTTCTTCTCAAGCAGTCAACCAATTCTCACTTAAGAATCTGAATTATGCTGCACTTCAGAAACTAGGCAATCACAAAGTCTTTGTCAATCTGTAGTTTGTACACACTAAGAGCAACTCCAACGCACCGACCCAAATAGACACGAGCTTTGTCTCTTTTCGTTCGTTTGGGTCGGCCACCCGCTCGGCGTTCGCCCTGTTTTTGGTTTGGGTCGGCCGTGCGCCCAAAGCGCGTGACCCATTTCATGTCCACGCATAAATTTTAAAAGGCCCGCGGCCATAGATCATGCCAGCGTCCATGCCATCTCCCGGATGCCGACGCCATGCCAGCGGCAGGCCGACAATGCCAACCTCCAAAAAAACTACCATACAATTCATGTTGGTGCACTTGCCAGCGGCCGGCACACATGTCAGCACACAAAAAGGGGCGGGAGTTCGACCATGGCATCTTGGTCGTGGTCATGGCAGCACACATGTCGACATAAAAAAGGGATGGCGCTCTCTGCTATAGATCACTCGTCGTCGAACTTGAGCATGTCGGCATGCATCTTCTCGAACCATGGCCGCTTCCTTGGTGACATGGTGTTCAAGTCCACCTTCATGATCTCTAGCCCCGTCATCATGCTAGCGAGCGCCACTTCTTTTGCCTTGGTCTTGGCATTAGCGGCCTCGAGCATCTTGGCTTGCTTCTCCGTCTCCTTCTCAAGCATCTTGACTTGCTTCTCCGCATCGAGCTCAAGCCTCCTCCGTTGGATCTCCATGAAGGCATTCATTTGCTCTTCCTTGTCTTGTCGACGCTTCTCGTCCCTTGTGTCCTTCTTGGTCATCATGCCCTCTAAAGTGGCATGCAAGGCAATGGACGCCGCATCGCGCTTGTCCTCCTTCTTGGAGTTGATTTTCCCCCGCGACCGTGGCTTCTTGCCCTCCCCATGCTCCTCAACGGCTCCCCCCCCCCCCCCACACACACACACGCCTTGGTGGCGGCATATTGTGCCTTGAACTTCTCCTCCCCATTGATGACCATCCAACAATGGGAGAGGTTGAAGGACTTGCCCTTATGTTGGGCCTTGAATGCCTCCAAAACTTGGAATGCCTACAATGAATAGCATGCAAGCATATGGGCAAATGGACATGCAAATGAACATGCAAGCATAACGGAAATGGATACGAAGAGGGGCGCATGTATACCATATCTTTCATGCCGATGCCGCTCACGGGCGTGCCTTGATGGTCGCAAGGTTGGCACAAAACTTGTTGCACTCTTGTTGTATCACTCTCCATCACTTCGAGAGGGACACCCACCCGTGCTTGCTCTCCATTTGGTACGACGCGAACTTCTTGCATTCATGGTACTCACGATGAACACAAAGCCAAAAGGTTGATGCCTTTTGCTCGACGCCGACCTTAGGTTCTTTCCCATGTCCCTCCAATACTCACAAAGGAGTTTGTCCACGGACGGCGTGTATGTCTTCGTCCGCTTGCTTTTGCGCTTCTTGTTTGCTCCGGCTTGGTTGGCGAGCTCGTCCTCGAACAAAGGCTCGCCGTCGATGTCCACATCATCCTCTTCCTCAAGGCCGTAGTCCTCCGAGAATTCGTGGTCGAGCGGGAAGGTGCTGCCCATGTCGACCTGAACTTGCATGAAGGTGTCGTCCATGCCAGGTTGATCATAGGTGGCGGGCATGAATGGCACTCGACCGTCTTGGCCTTGGGTCTCCTCGGGATCAAAGGGAGCCGCGCCGGCACCGCCGGCGGAGGCAACGGCCCCCGTACCGCCTTCGAAGATGATGTTCTCGATGATGAAATGGTTGGCCATTTCGTTGTCACCGATGGTCGGCATTCTGTCAAAAAGATTGCGGGCGCCAGGAAGCATGTTGGCTAGTATCTCTCACAGGCGTTTATTCGCCCCTACGGAGGATGATGCACCGGCCACTATCGTGGCGTTTAGGTCGATGGCCATGGGCACGGCCGTGGGCGTGGACGGCGCCACCACGCTCACCTCCGGCGAGCATTCCCCAAAGAAGCGGAAGTCTTGCGGATAGACATGGAAGCCGGGAATCGGCTATGTGGAAGACACACGTTGCGACTCTAGCAGCACCATCCGAAGAAATGCCGACGAGCCCATGCTGGCTGCGGCCACGGCAGTGCTGACAAGCCCGTGCTGGCCAGGGTTCAACCCTAGGTAGAGCAAGGCCTCCCTCGTTGCTGCGGCGACTCGGGCATTGCTTTCCTCCTGCTGTGCGGCGGCGGAGAGGGCGGCGACGGCTGCTCCTTCGAGCTTTGTGCCCTGCGTGTGCCTCCGGCCCTTCCTCTTGGCCGACCGCACAGCCCGCTCCTCGGGCGTCAGCTGCTTCTTCTTGGGCGGCGCCGCAATCTTGCGGGGCACGCAGGGCTAGCCTTTGGCGAAGGCGACGGAGGTGAGGTTGGACAAGGCGAGGGACGCGAGGCCGACGACGGCATCAAGGGTCGGTGCATCATCCATGGCGAGCGATTGGGAGCGCGTGCAGGCGGGAGTGTTTTGGGAAAGTGGAGGAAAATGATGGTCGTTGTGCCACCGACTGGCGGGCCAGGGGGAGGAGTAGGCACGCGTCGTGCGCGTCCAATTCAATGTCCGCGCCAACAGAAATGAGGCCCAAATTTGGGCCAGGAACGGGTCGTCGGGCGGACACTCGTCCGTTTGGGTTGGCGCGTTGGGCCTGACTTTTGTGTCTGTTTTGACCCAAGCGGACACGCCCGGACGAAATAGGTCGGCATGTTGGAGTTGCTCTAAGTGACTTGATCAACTAAAATATAGATAAATACAAATGTACTGGCAAACAAGTTCTCGCTACCCAGTACTATCAGCCTACTTGATGTACATTTCGAAAATGCATATGCTGTTTCAGCGACTTTTGGAAGTTGAGAGTCGCGATCAGGAATTACTCTTGTGGAATGTGGATTCCCATCATAGTAATCTACCATCCAGTATGATCATAAGCAGAAGGCTTATTTCATCCTCTCTTTTTGCCAGCGAAAGCTTTATTTACATTTTACGTCCCAGATGATATTTCTTACCGCAGGCAATTTCAACACACGCGGCCTTGACTTGGACTGCTAACCCAGGTCAGGTGTCTCCACCATCGACATGCGCCGGCCGGCTCTTCCTCCGTTCCTTGAGTGACATCAGACTTGAGAGTTCAGACTGTTGCAATTTGACACTTAACACATAAGAAAGTAGATAGAGTAGTCAGTACAAACCTCCCGTGATAGCCCATCCTCTGCTTCGAGCATACGAACGGCCTGACCCATAGTAGGCCTTCTGTCAGCAACGGGGTCTACACACTTGAGCGCGACTAGGAGAGCACGCTTGAGAGCCTGTTTAGTTGGTTTAGCCTCCATTTCAGAATCAACCACCTCCTCTGCTCTCCTGCTGCCAACCATCTGTTTAAGCCACTCCACCATATGGACCTGCAGGGTATCCATGTCAGCATTTCTTTCCCCAATTAAAAACCACAAGATTTGGAAAGAAACATGAGTGACCACTAGGTATATACTGTATGTTTGAGGCAAGCATGGTCGCTACAGGGTTCGGTGCGTGCTCACCTCATTGGCAGGCCGGCTGTAGTTAACAGGATCCCTTCCAGTCACCGCTTCCAAGAGTAGTACCCCAAAACTGTACACGTCGCTCTTTTCATTTAGCAGTCCAGTATTTACGTATTCAGGGGCTACATAGCTGAAAACAATGCAACCGAGTTAATAGATTGTTACCTTATCAATTCCTAATGGATAATTCAACTCAGGGAAATGGGTTCACTGGATATCAATATTTCTGCAGTTTCTGCAACTCAGTAGGGAAAAAATGACAGCATGACAATAAGAGCTTACCCAAAAGTCCCCATAACTCGAGTAGTTATATGGCTCTTCCCTTCACCCAAGAGCTTAGATAATCCAAAGTCAGAAAGTTTTCCATTGAATTCTTCGTCAATAAGGATATTACTTGATTTGATATCACGGTGAATAACTTTCGGCTCTATGCCTTCGTGCAAATAAGCCAGTCTGCCAAGCAGAATGATTTGTTGAAAGAGGGCCCAATATAGAAGAAAGAAACCAAATTCAAGAATAGGACATCACTTACGCTTTAGCAATGCCAAGGGTAATTTTTATGCGGGCTTCCCAGGTAAGAACACCTTGTTGACGCATCGCACCATGCAACCACTGTTCTAAGTTGCCGTTGCTGATGTATTCGTAGACAAGCATCCTGCAAGAAGAGTTACTTAATTGTAGTGGCTGCAAATAGTAATTGTTACACAAAAGTACTATATACACCAATCAAGCAAATAGACTTTCATGTGTTTATATGCATTTATATAAACTTTAAAAGGTTATACTTGTATTGGCTTAAGAAAACAGACTTAATATCTAAGGAGGAAAAAAAATGGATCAACCAGTCACTCCGTGAAATCATTGCGCCACACGTGAGTCGAGCCCTGATGGGCGGGTTGGTGCTAGTGCACCAAGACAGTCTTTTCTTATTCATTCTACACCATCTAGATAAGTAAAAGAACATATTGTACAATGGATTATCTCGTAGTGTTATCTCTAGCAATGCTCCTCAGATTATTGGATGATTAAAATTAAATAAGGAAATGTGTGATCGAGACAAGACATCTCGTATAATGGTGAAAAATGTCTTCTATTTCTTGCTAAGAGGTCATCTCTTAGCTAAGAGGAGGCAAACTCCCTTTTTCCTCGTTCATCATACAATCTACATGGTACTGACAAGATAACACCATTGTAGATGCCCTAAGGAGATAGGAAGCTATTTACTGTACGATATACCAATACTCAATCCATAATAACATAAGGACATGACTGTGGCAGACAACTGTTGTGAGCAAATATTGGTCATGTAAAATCAATTATGAACAAAGCAGTATCTTGTCACCTAGGCTCGACTTAATATTAGCAAGACGTGATTCAGACTACATAAATCAAACATATACATAAACTTCAAATATATTTTTAGGCAAATGATGAGCTAAAGATCGTAATATTACACATGTTTCTTGAAACAGCATTGGTACCTGAACTGCATATAAAGTGGATGAATGCTTATCATAAATCTCTTACTAGTTACTAATTCACAAAATGATTCTAAATGATGCCTTCATACTCATATTTAACATTTAATAACTGAACATAATAAGCATCAAGCACACTAAGATAACAACTGAAAACTTTTGTTTGAGATGGACAACAATGTTGCATATTCTATGTGGAGCTAGTGTTGGTATCTGATTATATACAAATTTTCCTCAGTAGATTTGGGATGACAAAGTCTGCTAGCTAACTGTATCAAGATTTTGGTAATTAGTGCATTGTACATAAACATTGAAAGCAAGCCTTGCAATCTTACAAATTGCTATCTGCAACTTTTAACTAAAGAACTTAAAAAATAAACTCAAGAGATGTGATGGGAATAAAATAATAAACATGAAAATATATAGTAATGTAACGATCCGTGCAAGACAAATATATGGGACTGCAGCTTGACGAATATTGGTGAATGGAAGAAAAAAAAAAGTCTGGTTAACAGAGTGTGTAAACAAAGATTCACCTGTGGCTTCCCTCAACACAGTAACCCAGAAGTCGCACCAGATTCTTATGCCTAACATGACCAATGGCCTCAACTTCGACCCTGAACTCTTTCTCTGCCTGGCCCCTGGAAAAACATACCAAGATTTCAGAAGTCAATAATATATTACTCACAGCATGTAATTTTGTGGTCTATAAGAAGTTATTCTTTATGGCAAGAATCAACGTTAATGTCTCTTACACGTTATTAAAAAGTTTTTTGATTGCAACATCAGTTCCATTTACAAGACAGCCATGATAAACAACCCCATATCCGCCCTCTCCAATGATATACTCGTTAGAGAACCCATTTGTTGAATGCTCCAACTCTCTGAGAGTATACCAATGACCCAAACCCAGGTGAGAGAACTCTGGGAGACCAGCCCGAGGAGACATGGACATGGTGGCACACTGAGAGTACTCCCTCTTATCATATGCTGAACTGCCTTCATCACCAGAGTATAACTCCTGGGCCCTATCATATTGGTGCGAGCTGCACTCAATCAAATTATGATCATCACTTGATTTGCTCATAATCAAGTGAGCGAACATTTTCCCCGATTCTTTCTCTGGATCTCTCTCCTTCACTGGAAAGATGTGACTTTCTGGGGCACAGATGTTCTCCACAAAAGCTCGGCTACCAACTTCATCTACTGCAATCTCTTTGGTTACATCTGGGATTTCAGGCTCAGCAATATCATGATGATTCCCTCGTCTCCTCCAGTATATCAACAGGAAGCATATGAGGCCTAGGACAATCAGAATTGCAGCCCAGATGCTTATGCCAAGCACAACCCATAGTCTCAAACCAAAAGGCGGGGTTCTGGACAATAACTCCACCCGTAAGTTTTCACTTGTTGACATTATGATTTCCCTGCAACCAGGGCACACTTCAGCATTAGGTCATCTTTGCTGCACATCATCAGAAATAATAGGATTGCGGTGATATTTTTAGACAGTATAAATAAACAAAGAGATTGAATAACAAATTGGTAACAACACATAAAGCCATTATCAAGGTTACCAAAAGGAGAATAAAATGCCTAGTTACATAAAGGTTATTCAAGTAAATCACACAAGAATGGCTTTACTAGAAACCAAGAAAGTGTTGATGGCACTCCAGAAAAAAATTGAATACAGTACTAACATAATCTCTTCACTAAAATGTAACAAAATGGCACAAGATCATGTAGAGATCCCTGCCTTCAATGATTATAGAATTATACGAGAACTAAACACCGAGTTACAGATTGTTTACCTGACCAACAACTGGACAGTCACTTGCAGCTCATAGACCAGACCAGCAACATAAAAACCTAATTCAACAATGATAAGAATGTTAAAAGAAGATTATCTACAGAATTCAGGAAGTCCAAACGATCAATTTATTCATAATGTATAAGAAAAACAACCGTTATAAAGCAATTGATTGGCCTCTGAGTGCAACTAACATTAGCTCCAAAGATCAAACATGATACTCATGTTATGAAGCAACCTCGAGTACGTGATGTTTCCCAGAGTACTGCTGATACATTGACAAAACAAAATAATACACAAAAACTCTATATATCATGATCAAGAAAGAAGGGGCGACCCAAATTTCATAGGGAACAGACTGGAAGCAGAGATGGGGAAGTCCAGTTTATAGATAGAGGATGATAAAGACTAGCAGTTTGGGTTCAATTATGAGCGACATTCATCCAAGAGGACCAAGAAACTATTAACTTGGTTAATCTACCTCGAGCAAACACCCTGAACACATGAACACTGACTAAATCTGGGGTAAGTAGCTCCGGTGTCTTCCATGGGAGCACCATGTGAGTGACACAGGACGCATCCTATGGATGTGAGCCTTGGTAGGCAAACACACAAGCAACTCGCCTGCACTCTCACGATTCACGAACACCACCAGCACGCATATAAACCACACAACCTCAAACTAGAGACATGTTATCTTATCAACCATGCTCACCTGGGCATCATCAAGCGGGCCAAGAACGGGCAGAGGAGGCCGAACCCAGAGTCGGCAACCCGTCCGCCAGCCCACCGCCCGCGCTCACGGAGACCACCATTCGGCCCCGCCACCGCTGGTACTCCTACCCTACTGGAGAGGTGGAGAGATCGAAGTGGCCGAGGCCAGCCAAGTCGAGTCTTGGTTGAGGCGAGGAGATTTCTCTTGGTTGGTGAAGTGCCTCTCTTCCTTCCTGGCCCGGCACACGCTTGTTGGTTTCTTTCGGCCGGGTGTCCGTGCCTGGAGTAGCACTGGAATTTAGTAGTACCACCAGCTCGTTTTCTTTCTTTTTTCTTGGTTGGATTTTGGTGAGCTGTATCCGGATCAGCTTGTCTGCCGAATTAATGGCTTCTTTGGATCACAGGATTTGCAAAACAAAGGAATAGGAAAAATGGAGGATTTGATTGCCATGACATAGCCAATCCTATGGAATTTTTCCAGAGGTCGGACCTCATGTGTAAATTCCTCTGGAATCAGCACCTTGGCGGCCCAATCCTTAGGAATTTTAGTGACCTAATCCTGTGATCCAAATGCATTCCATAGGAAACAATCCTAAGGTCTGATACCCCGTAAGAATCCTGTGAAAATCCTCCAATCCAAAGAAGCCTTAAAACGCCAAAATAGATGAAAATTTCTTCTGTGAACGGAAAAAACAAAGGCTAGATGCATGAAATGAGACTAGTCTACACTTGTGAAATAGTAATAAGGAGTACCAATATTTTCTGTGAACGTGTGCAATCGTGACCAAGTTGTTCGGTCAGGAATATCTTGCTAGGTTGGGCTCCCTTCCTTGGCTAGGCATTATCCTCTCCTCCTCCTCCTTTGCTTTACAACTCCCACTGATTATAAATGAAAGAAAAGCAGGGGCGCACTCGTGTAAAGATGGTACCGGCTTTGGGGTTCATCGACCTGTGCTGTATTGCCCTCCTTTCCTTTCCTTCTTTCCTTTCCTTGAGGTCGAAGAAACCAAAAGAAGATGGCGCATGTACGTACGTACGTACGTTCGCTCTCGAGCAGGCATGAGTTGTGAGCTGAGAAGGAACCAACCTACTCCCGCGTGTCATGTCACCTTGTGTTTCTCGCCAAACAAGAAATATAACCATGGTGCGGGCTGCGGGGAATTATAGCGAGTGCAAGACAAAAGCTGGTGAACGGTACGTACCAATGGGCAGATATCTGTAGCTTTCCCGTGACAAACCAAAGAGTGCCCGCTGCATTCTCATGTGACGAGATCTGGATGAGCGACCGTGTGTGTGTCGGACCCACCACGGGCCTCCGCCCGTGAACTCCCCTACCGAACTCTCTCACAGGAATCTCATGCTTCATGGAGTTGAAAACATTTTAGCAGCCTGTTAAAAAATAATTGCTTGTTTCAAAAAATAAAATAATATAAAAGATTTTGTCACGCAAGTACTCCCTCTATTTCTTTATAGAGGGAACTAGGTTCCGCATGCTACATCGCGCCACCCCCGCCCTGGGCGACTCGGGGGCCTCCAACCCTAGGCACCGCCGCCGCCGGGTGACGCCGCCGGGTGAAACCCGTGTGGCAGACGGCGGCGGCGGGGGGACTCCCTCTCCCGACTCCCCTTCTTTCGCGGGCGGCGGATCTAGGCGGCAGGCGGCGGCAGGCCTCGGCGAGCGGTGGCGGGGCGCGGGGCACGCGGCGGCGAACCTCGGCAGGCGGTGGCGGCTGCGCGCGGGGCTGACTCCGGGGCGGCGGCGCGGGCTTGGATCCATCGTGGATCTAATCCTGTGGGCGCGGCCTCGGCCTCCCCTGCTCGGCCGGCAGGTCTCGGTGGGGGGCTTCTCCGTGTTGAGATCTGGCTAGCGGGATCATCCAGATCCCGGCAAGGACGACGGCGACCTATGCACGAGAGATGGAGGTCTTCGATCAGATCTGGGTGAAAACCTACTATTGGCTATTGCCAAGGCCGGCGATGGCGACGCTGTCTGCGTCGTTCCCTTCCTGAAGGCATCACCGTGGAGATGTTCAAGGCCACTTTGTGCTACCTTCGGGGGAAACCCTAGATTAGTAGATCGGATGACGGCGGCTCTCTGGTGTCGTTTCCCCCTGGGGCGTCATTCTTGGAGGTGCACACGGACTCGAGGGACTAGAGGACGGCGACTTTGGTGGAGCGGTGCTTCATCTTACACATTGATGGTGGCGGATCTCGGCGGCATGGTGCTGCGGAGACTCGGCGTCTGATGCGCGGAGATGGACTCGTGCAGGAGGAGGAAGCTGTCTGGCGTCATGGGGGCGTCGATGGCAGAGTGGCCAGACAAGGTAGAAGCCTCAATATGATCTGAAGACGGACCTGTGGAAGATGGTGGCGATGACACACGAGTGCGTCTGACCGGATTGTGCCCCAGACCTGGTATGTGGCTCGGCTGGGGCTTCCGAATGAGTTTCGGCTTCCGGCTTTTGATGTTAGGCTTAGGTGAGTGGTTTGGGTAGTGGCCCAGCTAGCACCCCTTCATCATTTTGGATAGGAGTAGCGGCATATGTTGCCAAGATGGTGGATTCAGGCACATTGTTGTAATACTTTGTAAGGTCCTCAAGAATAATCAATAAAGTGGCCGTATGCATCTCCCAGATGCAGAGGCCGGGGGTTATCCTCCTTTTCTAAAAAAAATTCTTTATAGAGGGAGTACCGACCAGTAGTGTGGCGGATTTTTCTTTGGCCGCTCTAGTCATTGAGGGCTTTCAAATTCAGTGCAGAACTTGGTTTTATGCTTATGCTGCCATTTTCATGTAATTGTGTTGATTTTTTTTTGAGGAAAAAGAGAATTCATTCATTGGCGGCCAAGTCTGCATTACATAGGTTAGGTATCTCGTTCAGTCCTGACCGAAGCCACACTGCAGTGCGCTTCTTTATTCTACCATAGTCTGCTAAAAAGTGGCTAACAACGTTTTGCTCCCGTCTAACATGCTTGAATATGAACTCCCTATTATCCTGATGAAGTAACGATTTAATCTCCTAGACCATCATCATATATGCTGATCTGATGTCTCCCTGGTCAATGGTCATCTTAACAAGCTCTGAGCAATCTAACTGATAACAATTAGCAAAGCTAACCACTGGATGGCTAAGGAGACGCCTTCCACACAAGCTGCTATTTCAGATTGCAACGTCGTTGCACAGTGTTGTAAATCACAACAGGAGGAGTATATGATTGCACCACATTCATCTCTAAGCACCATGCCAGCTCCCATTGTGTTGTCCACTTTCGAAAGAAAAACATCAATGCTCAACGCCACCCAACCCACCGAAGGCGAGGCTCCAGGCAAGCATCTTCGGGTTCCAACACACATGTGAAAACGGGTTGTTTTTGCTTAGTTGGGCGGCTCCCATTTTGCCGTTAACGTGATCAGCATGAGGGTTGGCCTGTAAGGCTAGCAGGGAGGTAATATAACTGGAGAGAAACTGGGTCGACACCTTGATGGATGGCGGGGTTTGTTGTGGATGATCTCGTTGCAAACATGCTAGCATCTCCATAGCGTCATCAGCGTACACAAGCGCCCTTCCTCTGACAGCTCCGCCAACACATGGAGGAGTCAATCCATCACTGTGTCTACTAACCTCCGGACGTCTGGAATATTCCATTGTTTTGCCATTAATCATGTTGGCTCATGTGTACCGCATGAATTAGGTGTAGAACTGGGTGCCCTCGAAGCAGCTCTAGTAGTCTATCCTAAATTTGGGAGTCAGATATGCTGCTAGTCCATTAACTTAAACTGATTGCACGCTTTAGTCCAACAACTCAGGAATTGATCAATTTAGAACATAAACTCGTTAATTTAATCAAACAAACGTGCAATGCATGTTAATATTAGTCAAAATATTAATTGTATTGCATATTAATTTTAGGCAAGATATGAATTACATGTTAATATTATGTAGGATATAATTACTTGGTTAATTAGTGGACAATGCTTAAATGTGTTTGTTGGAAATATGACCTAGAGGCAATAATATTTGTATTATTATATTTCCATATTCATAGTTAAGGAGTTTATATTCTGTGCTATAGCTGCTATGATTCTGGAATATACGATTCAGTGGAAAACTCATATGCACGTGTGGAATGATAAACGGTTAGATAGAAGGTTCCTAGTCTTGCCTCTGGGACTAGCTCAAGTGTAGTTGGTGATCACGTTTTCCGGATCTTAGGATATCGTTAAGTGTAACGATAGTCCTAAAACAACACTAAGACGTTGGAAAACGATCATATTGAATTGACCCAAACTTATTAATATCGTCTATATTCAATTGTAATCACACGGAGTGTTAACGTGTGATCTTGCTCCTTAGCCCATGAGAGTATCATGGTCGCTTCTTACCGTACGATGGGCTTTGGGGTTGCTCAAACGTCACCTGTAACACGGTGATCATAACGACAACTTACAGGTTCATCGGAAAGTTTGACAAGTGGTCGGATAACTCGAGAGTGGGATTTGCTCTGATACGTCTCCAACCTATCTATAATATTTTATTGTTCCATGCTAGTATATTATCAATCTTGGATGTTTTATATAGATTTACAAGCAACTTTATATCATTTTTTGTGACTAACCTATTAACTTAGTGTCCAGTGCCAATTTTGTTTTTTTTTTCTTATTTTTGACTTTGCAGAATATCAGTGCCAAACGAAATCCAAATGCCACAAAACTTTTTGTAGATTTTTTTCTGGCAATATGTCACGCCCAAGATGCGGCCCTATCCTAAAGGAACTCGAAGGTCCCACCAAGGATAGAAGCGCATCTTGAAAACGCTTTTGCAAGGTGGATATCATTACATCAACATTACATAATAGTAGGGATACAACCAAGACATACAATGCCACATGAATACAACAATACCTCAAATACAAGATCAACATCCGACTACGAATGAAGCATAAACAGAAACTCAAATGACATCCACCCTGCTAGCCCAGGCTACCGACCTGGAACATATCCCCTGATCAAAGAAGCAGAAGAAGAACTCCAAAACAAGCAAACATCGCTCTCGCGTCAGGATCATCGCACAACCTGTACCTACAACTAACAATGCTATAAGAGGGGCTGAGCAAAGCGGTAACATAGCCAAACTACGGTTTGCTAGAAAAAGGTGAAAAAGGTTAGAGGCTGACATGTCAATTTGGGAGGCTTGAAGAGCAAAAGATAGGTAGCGCAGCATAGCGATAGAACGAAGCAACTAGCATAGCAATGATAGTAATGAGATCCAAGGTGACGGTCATCTTGCCTGAAATCCCGCAAGGAAGAAGAACGAGTCCATGAAGAAGATGAAGCCACGAAGACGAACCAAGCGCAGACGAACGGATCCTCACGATCGCAACGAAACGGGAACTAACGAGAAAGAGCACAACCGGAAAGAAACAAACAACAAGGTAAACACTCAACACATAAACATGGCATGATGCATGTCCGGTTTAATGAGGCATGGCATGTCAAAGTACAACAAACAATACTACAAATCAAGTGGAGCTCAATTTGCAACGAGTTGCATATTGACGAAACACCACATTCGAGTTATTTAGTTTGCTCTCGTTTAGGTACAAATATTAAATGTTGTTAAACATGGCAAGAGGTGAAGCATAATTAAGCTACCTATCTAGGCAAGTTTAAATGAGGCCGGAACAACAAACAACAATTCCGGAAAATCCCCATAGGCATATTTAGAATTTGGTACTGTTCTGCCCTATACATAATTTTAGAGTTGTTAAACATGCAAAGTAATGCTACCATGTTAATCTATGCATTTTTCTAGCCCACTTACATATAAAGAACATTTAAAACCGAGCTACGGTTATTTAGTTATGAAATAAACCATTTTAACATGTCATTTATGCAAATTAATGCAAACAACAATTTAAACATTTTACATATGGAAGAAAACAGCATATTATTAAAGTACATGAAATCCTAAGCATTTTACATATATTACATGCTTTATTATGATGCATGGATATTTAGACATGAGCAAGCAAATTAATGGCATTTCTGAAAATATGCATGCACTGGAAATATGCCAAAATCACAGAGTAGAAAAAAAACATGCACAGGCCGGATTGCAGCGCGGTGCAGCGGCCCGGGGGCGAATGAGGCCTAAGTGACTCACTGTGTGGTGCGCAAAAGATAAATAAGAGGAAACAGGGGCAAAAATTGAGATGCCTAGGAATTGAACCCAGCACCTCAACGTTGAAAACAAAGTGCGCTGACCAGCTCGCCTGGACGATATTTGTGATGGATACTGGACTTGACCGAATATGAACAAGAACGAAGCTTGATCTGGTAAGGCAAAATTGATGGAAAAGAATGTTAGGCCCGTGGGGATTCGATCCCTGGTCGCCTGGGCGATAAAGGGGAAGACTAACCAGTTAGGCTGGTCCGTGTGTTGTGTGCACTAGGAGGTGGTTCCTTTATAGGAAAGGAACAGAAGTGGCGAGCTTCAGCCATGGCTACACCGAGAAAGCTCACGGCAGCGGCGAGCGAACGCAGCGCCGAACTCTACTGCTAGGCATCAGCGGGTGTGCGTGCGGACGAACCAAGCGGCGGCTGCTGCGGGCATGCGCACAAGGCTACGGGTACTGCAAACCGAGGACGAGCAGGAGCTTGTCTCGGTCATGGTGGTTACAGGTCGCAGCAGGCAACGGAGCTCGCGAGTGAGATGCGCGGGTGCTGCGTGCTTGAGTGCGTGTGAGGATGCATGCAATAGGTGAGGCGAGCAGAGGCTAGAACACGAGCTTGGGCTCGCTGCCATGGTCGTCCATGGCGGACATGGCCTCTGACGCGACGGGATCGGCGGCCACAACAACAGAGTCGAACCGGAGAGGGGCTGGGAGGAACGGCTGCTCACCTAGGTCCCGTAGGACAAGATGAGGACGCCGGGGATGTAGTGCAGCGAGGGCGAGGACGCGATGATCGACGGAGGCGCTCGGGTCCGTGAAGCAGAGGAGGATGACGAAGATGATGTCGAGGAACTTGGCGTTCCGCGGCAATGAAGAGGAAGAAGACGACGTCGTGGAAGAAGATCGCGGCGCCCTTGGGCCCTTCTGGCTCCTGGCCTAGCTTGAAGACGAAGAAGACGACGAGGAGGCCTCGCATACGACGGCGGAGCACACTCAGTGGTGCTCTCTCTTTCTCTGTTCCTTGAAGAAGAGGAAACAGAGGGGAAGGAAAAGGGTTGGCGGCGCGAGGAGGGAAGGGAGAGGTCTAGGGTTGTAGGGGGCTCCCTGGTAGGTTTTGTAGGAGCAGGGGCTCCTGTTCCAGCCGTCAAATCGGTCGGAGTGCCGACGTGGACATGGTCGATGAGCTGCCGTACAATGGGAAGAAGAAGAACATGATGGATCGGTGTTGGTGGGCTGCTTGAATGGGTAAGCGAGGTGGGCTGGATCGGTTGGGCTGCTAGGTTGCGAAACTACTGATCGCTGGGCTGCTCTGCTGCTCTTTTTTTTATTTCTTCAAACAGAAATGAAAGAGCAAAATCACAGAGGAATTGGAGGGGGTTGTGAGAGATATGAACATATCATTGGAGTCCAGAATTTGTGCAGAATTTGAATAAATTGCTTCAGGCATTTTAAGGACAGAAAAATAATTCAAGTGTGAATTTAATTCACCTTGAGCCATTTTTGAACCCTACCAAAACAACTCCAAATGGGATGAAACTTGGCAGAGAGGTAAAAGGCAAGGAGTAAGATTGTCAGGATATAAATGAACATTAATGGAGGAGGGGAAAATGTCACTTGCAATAAATGTGTGAGATTTGAAAGGAAGAAGCTAGTGATAGGGTGTTACACTTGATTATGGTTTAGATGGAAGGGCAAGATGGAACAGCAAAGAAGATGAGGAGAAGGAGTTCACAAATATAACAAGCCCACCACAAATATACCCACGAGAAATATGCACACTACAATGATGATCATGATGCAAATGCAACATAAATGACAAAGGCAACATCACATCATGAAGCATGAACCAAAGCAAGTGAGATGACCATGGCAAACAAACAAGGATGGCACAATGAATATAATAAAAGATGAACATGATGTAAGAAGCAAAAATGACAAGGCACTCCACATGATCATGACATAAACATATAGGAATGAAATATGCAAAAATAATTATGATAATGCAACAAACATAATAAACACACGTCAACAACTAAAATAAATGGAAGGGCAACCGAAGCGTCGGTTTAGGGGCGTTACAACTCTCCTCCACTAACAAGAGATCTCGTCCCGAGATCTTAGGAACGAGACGGAAGGAAAGAGGATGAAGTAACCAAGAGTGCAAGAGAGAAGATTAAGAAAGTTGAGAACACTCGAGTAGATAAGAGGAACGACGAATATGACGAGAATCAAAAGCTCAAGGACAAGATAGACTCTGAAACCACTCCGGTTAGAACAAGATAGAAATGGAATAAGAGCGAAAGGATTGGAATAGCATCCCGATTGAACATGGGATGGAACAGGACATGATCTTTACAAGATGGGACGATACTTGACGAGAGGGACATCACAATGCCTCTAGAAGAATTGAAAAGGTTGAATGAAAGAACGGAGAAGAAGAAGACAACTTCTACCACAGTTGAGTTGAGAGGGCTCCTTGCAAGGAAGGATTGAACGGGGTTGCTGGAAATTCAACAGCGAAAAGAATAAGCAAATTGTGGACTTATGGAAGACATCTCAAAATCATAAGGTGATAACCGGCCACAAACGAAAAATGATTGGATAACTTAGAAGAACAAAGAAATGCAAAACTCCACTTCAAAAGAATACGGAGATTTAATTGCACTTAAAAAAAAGAAGGAAAGATACTTGAGCTCCTCCGATAAGAATCTTGATGAACACTTGAAGAATGAATTAAATCATGGAGAACCACCATGAAGAACTCCGGTGACGAAAGGATGATGAGATAGAATGAAGGATGAAAGAATAAGATGAGCCTTGTGGTGATTTAGATGGGGGTTCCGATGAAATGGCCGAGTAATTTTTGAGCTCCGGAAAAGAAAAGATGAAAACACTTGGAGCTAGAATTTATTCCTCACGAACAAACTCCGAAGGAAGGGATTACTCACTTGGATGAAATAAGAATAAGATTTATTTTATGCTTACCCTTCATCAAATTAAATTGATGACAAGCAACGGATTTTGCATACTACTTATTCTTCCTGAAAACGATTGAGAAGTGACATATCGCAAACTTGAGAAGGTCTTCATGAACCACCGGTAGGATTGAAAAGAACGAATGAATTAGTATGATAATCAAGGAAAAAGAATCTTGAACGAACCACCGTAAGAATTTGAAAATGACTGATGAGAGGGAATGAATCACCGGGAAGAATTAGAAGAACAAATATGCTTGAGGGGATTTAGATGCAAAAGGACAAAGAGATTACGAGCTGATAAAGAATACTTGAACGAAGCACCGGGATAATTGGATAACGGTAGCTGAAATGTGAGGACGAAGAATTCTTCTAGAATGATGGCCTCCGGTGAAAAGAAACGGGAAAACAATTCCTGACATACTCCGGATGGGTAAGAGAAGGAATATCTAACGAATGGAATAATTAGAGAGGATAACATGAAGCTAGAACCATGAATCTTCGAGAGAACGGGCAAGATTTAGAGGAAAAACTCTTCTTCTATCTTCGAGTGACAACGAGAAACACCACCAAAATTACTGAGGTACTCCCGTAGAATGTAAAAGAGGAAGGGTTGAACCAAAGATGAAAAGAATTTGAAAGCGATCTTGGAGATGGCATCTGACTGATGAAATCCATTCTTACGTCACACTTGAAAAGAATTGAGAATAACTCCGGGGGAATTAGAAGAGTCAGGTAAGATCCTGGGAAGAGACCTATGGGTTAGGGCCCACTAAAGAGAAAAATACCATTGAAAAGGATTGTTGAACAGGTAGATGATGCACCGGAACAATTGAAATATTTTTATGAGGTGGCAACCTTGAATTAATTGACACACAGACGAATCTCCTGAGATGTCTTCCGAACTCCGGAATGATTAACTGGCGAGAGACGAACGAGCAGGGAAAACACTTGAGCTGAGGAAAAGAATATAATCACTACCGAAAATTAGAATTCAATCCACCGGAGAAGAAAAAGAAATGAAGAATGTCAAACAAAAGAGAATTCACCGGTTGAAACAATTGATGGAAGACTGAAGAGGCTCCACACGAATGAAATTAATGGTCGAGAGAGAGTCAGACTCCGGGAAGAAAAAGGGTGGGAGGGCGGGAAAAACAAAGGCAACTTGGAAGGTGGAACCGACGAATATCTTGAAGAGAAAACACCGGTTGAAATCATTGAGGAAAGAAAGCAAAGACTTCACACGAGTAGGATGGATACTCGATTACGGACTCCGACTCCGAGATGAAAAGGGGTGGGTGGGTGGGAAAAGAAAACAACTGAGGATTGAACTTGGCAAAGAAGAAGAGGCTCGAGTCAACTTGACGAGAAATGCACCGGATGCCAAGAGCTGAGGAACAACGATCGGAAAACAAACTGCGTGATCCTAAAGAAAGTTTGAAAGGGAAGAGGAGTTACTCAAAACACCTACATCAAGATTCCTGACCAGAGCGACGAAGGGGCTGAGGAGTAAAAATAATTCCTACTCTCTGATATAACTAGACTCCGAAAACAGTTTTCTTCTAGACTCGACAATGGCCAAACTACATGATCAATCAAGGGGGGCTCCTATGGTCGGTCGAGGCTCTGATACCAACTTGTCACGCCCAAGATGCGACCCTATCCTAAAGGAACTCAAAGGTCCCACCAAGGATAGAAGTGCATCTTGAAGACGCTTTTGCAAGGTGGATATCATTACATCAACATTACATAATAGTGGGGATACAACCAAGACATACAATGCCACATGAATACAACAATACCTCAAATACAAGATCAACATCCGACTACGGATGAAACATAAACAGAAACTCAAACGACATCCACCCTACTAGCCCAGGCTGCCGACCTGGAACCTATCCCCTGATCGAAGAAACAGAAGAAGAACTCCAAAACAAGCAAACATCGCTCTCGCGTCAAGGCCATCGCACAACCTGTACCTGCAACTGACAACACTATAAGAGGGGCTGAGCAAAGCGGTAACATAGTCAAACAACGGTTTGCTAGGAAAGGTGAAAAAAGTTAGAGGCTGACATGTCAATTTAGGAGGCTTAAAGAGCAAAAGATAGGTAGCACAGCATAGCGATAGAACGAAGCAACTAGCATAGCAATGATAGTAATGAGATCCAAGGTGACGGTCATCTTGCCTGAAATCCCGCAAGGAAGAAGAACGAGTCCATGAAGAAGATGAAGCCACGAAGACGAACCAAGCGCAGACGAATGGATCCTCACGATCGCAACGAAACGGAAACTAACGAGAAAGAGCTCAACCGGAAAGAAACAAACAACAAGGTAAGCACTCAACACATAAACATGGCATGATGCAAAACAAGTATGATGCATGTCTGGTTTAATGAGGCATGGCATGTCAAAGTGCAACAACCAATACTACAAATTAAGTGGAGCTCAATTTGCAACGAGTTGCATATTGACGAAACACCACATTCGAGTTATTTAGTTTGCTGTCGTTTAGGTACAACAATATTAAATGTTGTTAAACATGGCAAGAGGTGAAGCATAATTAAGCTACCTATCTAGGCAAGTTTAAATGAGGCCGGAACAACAAACAACAATTCCGGAAAATCCCCATAGGCATATTTAGAATTTGGTACTGTTCTGCCCTATACACAATTTTAGAGTTGTTAAACATGCAAAGTAATGCTACCATGTTAATCTATGCATTTTTCTAGCCCACTTACATATAAAGAACATTTAAAACCGAGCTACAGTTATTTAGTTATGAAATAAACCATTTTAACATGTCATTTATGCAAATTAATGCAAACAACAATTTAAACATTTTACATATGGAAGAAAACAGCATATTATGAAAGTACATGAAATCCTAAGCATTTTACATATATTACATGCTTTATTATGATGCATGGATATTTAGACATGAGCAAGCAAATTAATGGCATATCTGAAAATATGCATGCACTGGAAATATGCCAAAATCACAGAGTAGAAAAAAAACATGCACGGGCCGGATTGTAGCGCGGTGCAGCGGCCCGGGGGCGAATGAGGCCTAAGTGACTCACTGTGTGGTGCGCAAAAGATAAATAAGAGGAAACAGGGATAAACATTGGGATGCCTGGGAATTGAACCCAGCACCTCAACGTTGAAAACAAGAGTGCGCTGACCAGCTCGCCTGGACGATATTTGTGATGGATACTGGACTTGACCGAATATGAACAAGAACAAAGCTTGATCTGGTAAGGCAAAATTGATGGAAAAGAATGTTACTCCCGTAGGGATTCGATCCCTGGTCGCCTGGGTGATAAAGGGGAAGACTAACCAGTTAGGCTGGTCCGTGTGTTGTGTGCACTAGGAGGTGGTTCCTTTATAGGAAAGGAACAGAAGTGGCAAGCTTCAGCCATGGCTACGCCGAGAAAGCTCACGGTAGCGGCGAGCGAACGCAGCGCCGAACTCTACTACTAGGCATCAGCGGGTGTGCGTGCGGACGAACCAAGCGGCGGCTGCTGCGGGCATGCGCACAAGGCTACAGGTACTGCAAACTGAGGACGAGCAGGAGCTTGTCTCGGTCATGGTGGTTACAGGTCGAAGCAGGCAACGGAGCTCGCGAGTGAGATGCACGGGTGCTGCATGCTTGAGTGTGTGTGAGGATGCATGCAATAGGTGAGGCAAGCAGAGGCTAGAACACGAGCTTGGGCTCGCTGCCATGGTCGTCCATGGCGGACATGGCCTCTGACGCGACGGGATCGGCGGCCACAACGACAGAGTCTAACCGGAGAGGGGCTGGGAGGAACGGCTGCTCACCTAGGTCCCGTAGGACAAGATGAGGACGCCGGGGATGTGGTGCAGCGAGGGCGAGGACGCGATGATCGGCGGAGGCACTCGGGTCCGTGAAGTAGAGGAGGATGACGAAGATGATGTCGAGGAACTTGGCGTTCCGCGGCGATGAAGAGGAAGAAGACGACGTCGTGGAAGAAGATCGCGGCGCCCTTGGGCCCTTCTGGCTCCTGGCCTAGCTTGAAGACGAAGAAGACGACGAGGAGGCCTCGCATACGACGGCGGAGCGCGCTCGGTGGTGCTCTCTCTTTCTCTGTTCCTTGAAGAAGAGGAAACAGAGGGGAAGGAAAAGGGTTGGCGGCGCGAGGAGGGAAGGTAGAGGTCTAGGGTTGCAAGGGCCTCGCGTGGTAGGTTTTGTAGGAGCAGGGGCTCCTGTTCCAGCCGTCAAATCGGCCGGAGTGCCGACGTGGACACGGTCGATGAGCTGCCGTACAAGGGGAAGAAGAAGAACATGAGGGATCAGTGTTGGTGGGCTGCTTGAATGGGTAAGCGGGGTGGGCTGGATCGGCTGGGCTGCTAGGTTGCGAAACTACCGATTGCTGGGCTGCGCTGCTGCTCTTTTTTTATTTCTTCAAACAGAAATAAAAGAGCAAAATCACAGAGGAATTGGAGGGGGTTGTGAGAGATATGAACATATCATTGGAGTCCAGAATTTGTGCAGAATGTGAATAAATTGCTTCAGGCATTTCTAAGGACAGAAAAATAATTCAAGCGTGAATTTAATTCACACTTGAGCCACTTTTGAACCCTACCAAAACAACTCCAAATGGGATGAAATTTGGCAGAGAGATAAAAGGCAGGGAGTAAGATTATCAGGATATAAATGAACATTAATGGAGGAGGGAAAAATGTCACTTGCAATAAATGTGTGAGATTTGAAAGGAAGAAGCTAGTGATAGGGTGTTGCACTTGATGATGATTTAGATGGAAGGGCAAGATGGAACAACAAAGAAGATGAGGAGAAGGAGTTCACAAATATAACAAGCCCACCACAAATATACCCACGAGAAATATGCACACTACAATGATGATCATGATGCAAATGCAACATAAATGACAAAGGCAACATCACATCATGAAGCATGAACCAAAGCAAGTGAGATGACCATGGCAAACAAACAAGGATGGCACAATGCAATATAATAAAAGATGAACATGATGCAAGAAGCAAAAATGACAAGGCACTCCACATGATCATGGCATAAACATATAGGAATGAAATATGCAAAAATAATTATGATAATGCAACAAACATAATAAACACACGTCAACAACTAAAATAAATTGAAGGGCAACCGAAGCGTTGGTCTCGGGGCGTTACACAATAAGAGACCCTGGAAGTTTCTGGAGGGAATGATAAGAAGAAGGAGTGGCCCACTAAGCACCAGGGCGCGCCAAGGGCCTCTGGCGTGCTCTGGTGGGTAGTGGGGCCCACAAGGCTCCGTTTGACCTACCTCCGCCTCTATAAATACCCTAAAAACATAAAACCTACCAGGGACTCCACAAAATACTTTTTCCGCCGCCGCAAGTTCCAGAATCATGAGATCCCATCTAGAGGCCTTTTCCGGCACTCTGTCGGAGGGGGAAACGATCACGGAGGGGTTCTTCATCATCCTTGCAGCCCCTCAGATGACGCGTGAGTAGTTTACCATGGACCTATTGGTCCATAATTAGTAGTTAGATGGCTTCTTCTCTCTTTTTGATCTTCAATACAATGTTCTTCTTGGTGTTCTTGGAGATCTATTTGATGTAATGACTTTTTGTGGTGTGTTTGTTGGGATCCGAAGAATTGTGAGTTTATGATCAGATCTATCCATGAATTTGAGTTTTCTCTGAACTCTTTTATGCATGATTATTATAGCCTCGCATTTCTTGTCCGATTTATTGGTTTGGTTTGGTTTGGCCAACTAGATTGATTTATCTTGCCATGGGAAGGGGTGCTTTGTGATGGGTTCTATCTTTCGGTGCTCAATCCCAGTGACAGAAAGAGACATGACACGCATGTATCGTTGCTATTAAGGGTAATAAGATGGGATTTATTTCATCTGTGAGTTTATCTTGTCTACATCATGCCATCTTGCTTAAGGCGTTACTCCGTTCTTCCATGAACTTAATACACTAGATGCATGGATAGCGGTCGATGTGTAGAGTAATAGTAGTAAATGCAGAATTGTTTCGGTCTACTTGTCTCGAACATGATGCCTATATACATGATCATTGCCTCGTCATGATTATTTGCTTTTCTGTCAATTGCCCAACAGTAATTTGTCTACCCACCATATGCTATTTTCTCGAGAGAAGCCTCTAGTGAAAACTATGGCCCCCGGGTCTATTTTCTATCATATATTAAAACCAAAAATACCTTGCTACAATTTTATTTATTTTATTTTATTTTGTATTTTTGTCAGATCTATCTATCAAAAACTATATCTTTCAATCTTGCTCGTAACCGTTGAGGGATTGACAACCCCTCTACGCGTTGGGTTGCAAGTATTTTTGTTTGTGTACAGGTGCTATTTTATATAGTGTTGCTTGGATCTCCTACTGGATTGATAACCTTGGTTTCACAACCGAGGGAAATACTTATCTCTACTATATTGCATCATCATCTCCTCTTCGGGGAAATCCCAACGCAGCTCACAAGTAGGAGGAAGAATTTCTGGCACCATTGCCGGGGAGACATCATCAACATCTATCAAGTACCTACGCATAAACTTTCATCTCCTTGTATTTACATTATTTGCCATTTGCCTCTCGTTTTCATCTCCCCCACGTCTAAAAAGTTTTTACAAAAATACGAAAATATTTTTTGTTTGCCTTTTTCTTGTTTGCTTCTTTGCTTGCTTTTATTGTCTTCATGTCATGACTCAAAAACAGAAAAGAAACAAAATAAGTAAAAGATAACTATGGATCCACTTAAAGTTTTTGT
The DNA here is from genome assembly GCA_963921465.1 of Triticum timopheevii. NCBI lineage: Eukaryota > Viridiplantae > Streptophyta > Magnoliopsida > Poales > Poaceae > Triticum > Triticum timopheevii. The sequence continues at coordinate 327,947,248 of OY997266.1, forward strand.
TGGAAAACGTAGCATGCAATTTCAAAAAAATTCCTATGCTCACGCAAGATCTACCTAGGAGATGCATAGCAACGAGAGGGGCAGAGTGTGTCCATGTACCCTCATAGACCGAAAGCGGAAGCGTTAGCTTAACACGGTTGATGTAGTCGAACGTCTTCTCGATTCAACCGATCAAGCACCGAACGTACGACACCTCAGAGTTCTGCACACATTCAGCTCGATGACGTCCCTCAAACTCTTGATCCAGTAGAGGTAGGAAGAAGTAGGTGAGTTCCGTCAGCACGACGGTGTGGTGACGGTGATGGTGATGTGATGTGCGCAGGGCTTTGCCTAAGCATTACGACAATATGACAGGACGAGTAAACGGTGGAGGGGGCATCGCACAGGGCTAAGACAATTTATGTTATGCCTTGAGGTGCCCCCCCCCACGCACCCACATATAAATGATGAGAGGGGTGGAGGGCCGACCTAGGGCGCGCCCAAGTGGAGGGAGTCCCACTAGGAATCCTAGTCCTAGTCGTCCCCTCCCTTCCTTTCCAACGGGGGGGGGGGGGGGGGAGAGGGAAGTAGAGGGAGAGGGAGAGGGAGAAGGAAAGGGGGGCCACGCTCCCTCCCCCTTGTCTAATTCGAACTCCCATGGGGGGGCTTGCGCCACCTCTGCGGCCTGCCTTGCCTCTCCTCTTAGGGCCCATGAGACCCATTACTTCCCCGGCGGGGGGGGGGGGGGGGGGGGGGGGGAGGGGGGGGAGGTTCTGGTAACCCCTCGGTACTCCGAAAAATATCCGAAACACTCCGGAACCATTTCGGTGTCCGAATATAACCTTCCAATATGTCATTCTTTACCTCTCGACCATTTCGAGACTCCTCGTCATGTCCGTGATCTCATCCGGGACTTAGAACTACCTTCAGTCACCAAAACACATATATCATATAGACATATCGTCATCAAACGTTAAGCTTGCGGACCCTACGGGTTCGAGAACTATGTAGACATGACCGAGACACCTCTCCGGTCAATAACCAATAGCGGAACCTGGATGCTCATATTGGCTCCCACATATTCTACGTAGATCTTTATCGGTCGAACCGCAATGTCAACATACTTTATTCCCTTTGTCATCGGTATGTTACTTGCCTGAGATTCGATCGTCGGTATCTTCATACCTAGTTCAATCTCGTTACTGGCAAGTCTCTTTACTTGTTCCGTAGTACATCTTCCCGTAACTAACTTATTGTCACATTGCTTGCAAGGCTTCATATGATGTGCATTACCGAGAGGGCCCAGAGATACCTCTCCGATACTCGGAGAGACAAATCCTAATCTCGATCTATGCCAACCCAACAAACACCTTCAGAGATACCTATAGAGCATATTTATAATCACCCAGTTATGTTGACATTTGATAGCACACAAGGCATTCCTCTGGTGTTCGGGAGTAGCATAATCTCATAGTCGGAGGAATATATATTTGGCACGAAGAAAGCAGTAGCAATAAAACTGAACGATCATTATGCTAAGCTAAAGGATGGGTCTTGTCCATCACATCATTCCACTAATGATGTGATCCTGTTTATCAAATGACAACTCATGTCCATGGCTGGGAAACTTAACCATCTTTGATCAACGAGCTATTCTAGTAGAGGCATACTAGGGACACGGTGTTTTGTCTATGTACTCACACATGTATCAAGTTTCCGGTTAATACAATTCCAGCATGAATAATAAACATTTATCATGAATAAGGAAATATAAAATAACAACTTTATTATTGCCTCTAGGGCATATTTCCTTCAGTCTCCCAATTGCACTAGAGTCAATAATCTAGATTACATTGTAATGAATCTAACACCCATGGAGTCTTGGTGCTGATCATGTTTTTCTCGTCGAAGAGGCTTAGTCAACGGGTGTGCAACATTCAGATTCGTATGTATTTTGCAAATCTCTATGTCCCCCTCCTTGACCAAATCTCGGATGGAGTTAAAGCGTCTCTTGATGTGTTTGGTCTTTTTGTGAAATCTGGATTTCTTCGCCAAGGCAATTGCTCCAGTATTGTCACAAAGATTTTCATTGGACCCGATGCACTAGGTATAACACCTAGATCGGATATGAACTCCTTCATCCAGACTCTTTCATTTGCTGCTTCCGAAGCAGCTATGTACTCCGCTTCACACGTAGATCCCGCCACGACGCTCTGCTTGAAGCTGCACCAACTGATAGCTCCACCATTCAATAAAAATACGTATCCAGATTGTGATTTAGAATCATCTAGATCGGTGTCAAAGCTAGCGTCAACATAACCACTTACGACAAGCTCTTTGTCACCTCCATAAACAAGAAACATATCGTCCTTTTCGGGTACTTTAGGATGTTCTTGACCGTTGTCCAGTGATTCCCTTCTGCCTTGCTAAACTTATAGCAAGGCACACATCAGGTCTGGTACACACCATAGCATACATGATAGAACCTATGGCTGAGGCATAGGGAATGACTTTGATTTTCTCTCTATCTTCTAAAGTGGTCGGGCATTGAGTCTGACTCAACTTCACACCTTGTAACACAGGCAAGAACCCTTTCTTTGACTGATCCATTTTGAACTTCTTCAAAACTTTATCAAGGTATGTGCTTTGTGAAAGTCCTATCAATTGTCTTGATCTATCTTTATAGATCTTGATGCCCAATATATAAGCAGCTTCACCAATGTCTTTCATTGAAAAACTCTTATTCAAGTATCCTTTTATGCTATTCAGAAATTCTACATCATTTACAATCAACAATATGTCATCCACATATAATATTAGAAATGCTATAGAGCTCCCACTCACTTTCTTGTAAATACAGGCTCCTCCAAAAGTCTGTATAAAACCACATGCTTTGATCACCTCATCAAAGCGTATAGTCCAACTCCGAGATGCTTGCACCAGTCCATAAATGGATCATTGGAGCTTGCACACTTTATTAGCAACTTTAGGATCGACAAAACCTTCTGGTTGCATCATATACAACTCTTCTTTAAGAAATCCATTAAGCAATGTAGTTTTGACATTCGTTTGCCAGATTTCATAATCATAAAATGCGGCAATTGCTAACATGATTCGGACAGACTTAAGTACCACTATGGGTGATAAAGTCTCATCGTAGTCAACTCCTTGAAGTTGTCGAAAACCTTTTGCAACAAGTCGAGCTTTATAGAAAGTAACATTACCATCAGCATCAGTCTTCTTCTTGAAGATCCATTTATTCTCTATGGGTCGCCGAACATCGGGCAGATCCACCAAAGTCCACACTTTGTTCTCGTACATGGATCCTATCTCAGATTGCATGGCCTCAAGCCATTTCTCGGAATTTGGGCTCATAATAGCTTCTTCATAATTCGTAGGTTCGTCATGGTCTAGTAACATGACCTCCAGAACAGGATTACCGAACCATTCTGGTGCGGATTGTGCTCTGCTTGACCTACGAGGTTCTGTAGCAACTTGATCTATAGTTTCATGATCTTTATCATTAGCTTCCTCTCTAGTTGGTGTAGGCATCACGGGAATAGATTTATCAGATGAGCTACTTTCCAAATTGAGAGAAGGTACAATTGCCTCATCAAGTTCTACTTTCCTCCCACTCATTTCTTTCGAGAGAAACTCCTTCTCCAAAAAGGTTCTGTTCTTAGCAACAAAGATTTTTCCTTCGTACTTGTGGTAGAAGGTGTACCCAATTGTTTCCTTAGGGTATCCTATGAAGACGCACTTCTCCGATTTAGGTTCGAGCTTATCAGGCCGAAGCCTTTTGACATAAGCATCGCATCCCCAAACTTGAAGAAACGACAGGTTATGTTTGTTGCCAAACCACAGTTCATACGGTGTCACCTCAATGGACTTTGATGGTGCCCTGTTTAATGTGAATGCAGTTGTCTCTAATGCATAACCCCAAAATGGTAGTGGTAAATCGGTAAGAGACATCATAGATCGCACCATATCTAATAAAGTGCGGTTAGGACGTTCGGACACACCATTACGCTGTGGTGTTCCAGGTGGCGTGAGCTGTGAAACTATTCCACAGTAATTTAAGTGAAGGCCAAACTCGTAACTCAAATATTCTCCTCCGTGATCAGATCATAGAAACTTTATTTTCTTGTTACGATGATTCTCCTCTTCACTCTGAAATTCTTTGAACTTTTTAAATGTTTCAGACTTGTGATTCATTAAGTTGATATACCCATATATGCTCAAATCATCTGTGAAAGTCAGAAATAATGATACCCGCCACGAGCATCAACACTCATTGGACCGCATACATCGGTATGCATTATTTCCAATAAGTCACTAGCTCGTTCCATTGTTCTAGAGAATGGAGTTGTAGCCATCTTGCCCATAAGGCACAGTTCGCAAGTATCAAACGATTCATAATCAAGTGGTTCCGAAAGTCCATCTTTATGGAGGTTCTTCATGCGCTTTACACCGATATGACCCAAACGACAGTGCCACAAATAAGTTGCACTATCATTATCAACTTTGCATCTTTTAGCATCAATATTATGAATATGTGTAGGGTGCATGACCATAAAAGATATTACTCAAATAAATAGAACAACCAATATTCTCTTATTTAAATGAATAACCGTCTCGCACTAAACAAGATCCAAATATAATCTTCATGCTCAACGCTGGCACCAAATAACAATTATTCAGGTCTAAAACTAATCCCGAAGGTAGATGTAGAGGTAGCATGCCGATGACGATCACATCGACCTTGGAACCATTTCCGACGTGCATCGTCACATTGTCCTTAGCCAATCTTCGTTTAATCCATAGTCCCTGCTTCGAGTTACAAATATGAGCAACCGAACCGGTATCAAATACCCTGGCACTACTACGAGAATTAGTAAGGTACACATCAATAACATGTATATCAAATATACCTTTGTTCACTTTGCCATCCTTCTTATCCGCCAAATACTTGGGGCAGTTCCGCTTCTAGTGAATAGTCCCTTTGTAGTAGAAGCACTCAGTTTCAGGCTTGGGTCCAGCTTTGGGTTTCTTCCCGGGAGTGACAACTTGCGTGTCATTCTTCCCGAAGTTCCCCTTCTTTTTACCATTGCCCTTCTTCTTGAAACTAGTGTTCTTGTTAACCATCAACACCTGATGCTCCTTCTTGATTTCTACCTTCGCGGGCTTTTGGCATCGCGAAGAGCTCGGGAATAGTCTTTTCCATACCTTGCATATTGTAGTTCATACAAAGCCTTTGTAGCTTGGTGACAGTGATTGAAGAACTCTGTCAATGACACAATCATCTAGAAGATTAACTCCCAGCTGAGTCAAGTGATTATGGTACCCAGACATTCTAAGTATGTGCTCACTAACAGAACTGTTCTCCTCCATCTTGCAGCTATAGAACTTGTTGGAGACTTCATATCTCTCAACTCGGGCATTTGCTTGAAATATTAACTTCAACTCCTAGAACATCTCATATGGTCCATGACGTTCAAAACGTCTCTGAAGTCCCAATTCTAAGCGATAAAGCATGGCACACTGAACTAACGAGTAGTCATCAACATGCGACTGCCAGGCATTAACAATGTCTGCAGTTGCTGGGACAGGTGGTACACCTAGCGGTGCATCAAGGACATAATTCTTCTGTGCAGCAATGAGGATAATCCTCAAGTTACGGAACCAGTCCGTGTAGTTGCTACCATCATCTTTCAACTTAGCTTTCTCTAGGAATGCATTAAAATTCAAGGGAACGGTAGCACGGGCCATTGATCTACAACATAGATATGCAAAAAGCTATCAGGACTAAGTTCATGATAAATTAAGTTCAATTAATCATATTACTTAAGAACTCCCACTTAGATAGACATCCCTCAAGTCATCTAAATGATACGTGATCCAAATCAACTAAACCATGTCCAATCATCATGTGAGATGGAGTAGTCATCAATGATGAACATCTCTATGTTGATCATATCCACTATATGATTCACGTTCGACCTTTTGGTCTCCAGTGTTTCGAGGCCATATCTGTATATGCTAGGCTCATCTAGTTTAACCCGAGTATCCGGCGTGTGCAAAACTGGCTTGCGCCCATTGTATTTGAACGTAGAGCTTATCACACCCGATCATCTCGTGGTATCTCTGTTGGGGAACACAGTAATTTCAAATTTTTCCTACGATCACGCAAGATCTATCTAGGTGATGCATAGCAATGAGAGGGAAGAGTGTGTCCATGTACCCTCGTAGACCGAAAACGGAAGCATTTCAATAATGCAATTGATGTAGTCGAACGTCTTCGCGATCCAACCGATCAAGTACCGAACGCACGGTACCTCCGTGATTTGCACACGTTCACCTCGGTGACTGATGTCTACTACACAACCTTCTTCTTGTAGACGTTGTTGGGCCTCCAAGTGCAGAGGTTTGTAGGATAGTAGCAAATTTCCCTCAAGTGGATGACCTGAGGTTTATCAATCCGTGGGAGGCGTAGGATGAAGATGGTCTCTCTCAAACAACCCTGCAACCAAATAACAAAGAGTCTCTTGTGTCTCCAACACACCCAATACAATGGTAAATTGTATAGGTGCACTAGTTCGGCGAAGAGATGGTGATACAAGTGCAATATGGATGGTAGATATGAGTATTTGTAATCTGAAAATATAAAAACAGCAAGGTAACTAATGATAAAAGTGAGCACAAACGGTATTGCAATGCTAGAAAACAAGGCCTAGGGTTCATACTTTCACTAGTGCAAGTTCTCTCAACAATAATAACATAACTGGATCATATAACTATCCCTCAACATGCAACAAAGAGTCACTCCAAAGTCACTAATAGCGGAGAACAAACGAACAGATTGTTGTAGGGTACGAAACCACCTCAAAGTTATCCTTTCTGATCGATCCATTCAAGAGTCCGTAGTAAAATAACACGAAGCTATTCTTTCCGTTCGATCTATCATAGAGTTCGTACTAGAATAACACCTTAAGACACAAATCAACCAAAACCCTAATGTCACCTTGATTTTCCAATGTCACCTCAAGTATCTGTGGGCATGATTATATGATATGCATCACACAATCTCAGATTCATCTATTCAACCAACACAAAGTACTTCAAAGAGTGCCCCAAAGTTTCTACCGGAGAGTCAAGACGAAAATGTGTGCCAACCCCTATGCATAAGTTCATTGAACCCGCAGGTTGATCACCAAAACATACATCAAGTAGATCACGTGAATATCCCATTGTCACCACAGATAAGCACGGCAAGACATACATCAAGTGTTCTCAAATCCTTAAAGACTCAATCCGACAAGATAACTTCAAAGGGAAAACTCAATTCATTACAAGAGAGTAGAGGGGGAGAAACATCATAAGATCCAACTATAATAGCAAACCTCGCGGTACATCAAGATCGTGCCAAATCAAGAACATGAGAGAGAGAGAGAGAGAGAGAGATCAAACACATAGCTACTGGTACATACCCTCAGCCCCGAGGGTTAACTACTCCCTCCTCATTATGGAGAGCGCTAGGATGATGAAGATGGCCACCGGTGAGGGATCCCCCCTCCGGCAGGGTGCGGGAACAGGGTCCCGATTGGTTTTTGGTGGCTACAGAGGCTTGTGGCGGAGGAACTCCTGATCTATTGTGCTCCTCGAAGTTTTTAGGGTATATGGACAAATATAGGCGAAATAAGTCGGTCAGGGGGGCCACAAGGGGCCCACGAGGGTGGGGGCGCACCCAGGGGGGTAGGGCGCGCCTCCCTGCCTCGTGGCTTCCTTGTTGCTTCCCTTATGTGCACTCCAAGTCTCCTGGATTGCTTCCGTTCCAAAAATAACTCCCCCGAAGGTTTCATTCCGTTTGGACTCCATTTGATATTCCTTTTCTTTGAAACACTGAAATAGGCAAGAAAACAACAATTTGGGATGGGCCTCCGGTTAATAGGTTAGTCCCAAAAATGATATAAAAGTGTAAAGTGAAGCCCATAAACATCCAAAACGGGTAATATAATAGCATGGAACAATAAAAAATTATAGATACGTTGGAGACGTATCAAGCATCCCCAAGCTTAATTCCTACTCGTCCTCGAGTAGGTAAATGATAAAAACAGAATTTTTGATGTGGAATGCTACCTAGCATAATCCTTCATGTAATTTTCTTTATTGTGGCATGAATGTCCAGATCCAAATGATTCAAAATAAAAGTTCATATTGACATAAGAAATAGTAATACTTCAAGCATACTAACAAATTAATCATGTCTTCTCAAAATAGCATGGCTAAAGAAATTTCATCCCTACAAAATCATATAGTTTGGTCATGCTCCATTTTCGTCACACAAGAATGCTCTCATCTTGCACACCCCCGATGACAAGCCAAGCAATTGTTTCACACTTTAGTAATCTCAAACTTTTTTCAACTTTCATGCAATACATGAGCGTGAGCCATGGATATAGCACTATGGGTGGAATAGAATATGATGATGAAGGTTTGTGTGGAGAAGACAAAAAGGAAGAAAGTCTCATGTTAACGAGGCTAATCAACGGGCTATGGAGATGCCCATCAATTGATGTCAACATGAGGAGTAGGGATTGCCATGCAACGGATGCACTAGATCTATAAATGTATGAAAGCTCAACAAAAGAAACTAATGGGTGTGCATCCAACTTGCTTGCTCACGAAGACCTAGGGAATTTTGAGGAAGCCCATCGTTGGAATATACAAGCCAAGTTCTATAATGAAAAATTCCCACTAGTATATGAAAGTGACAACAAATGAGACTCTCTATATGAAGAACATGGTGCTACTTTGAAGCACAAGTGTGGAAAAAGATAGTAACATTGTCCCCTTTTTTTATTTTCTTCTTTTTTTTCTTTCCTTTTTTCCTTTTTTTGGGCCTTTTATTTTATTTGGCCTTTCCTTTTTTTATTTGGCATTTCTCCTTTTTTTGGCCTTTCTCTTTTTTTATAAGGGACATTGCTCTAATAATGATGATCATCACACTTCTATTTACTTACAACTCATGAATTACAACTTAAAACTAGAACAAGATATGACTCTATATGAATGCCTCCGGTGGTGCACCGGGATGGGCAATGAATCAAGAGTGACATGTATGAAAATTATGAAGGTGGCTTTGCCACAAATACGATGTCAACTACATGATCATGCAAGACAAAATGACAATGATGATGCGTGTCATGATGAATGGAATGGTGGGAAGTTGCATGCCAATATATCTCGGAATGGCTATGAAAATGCCATAATAGGTAGGTATGGTGGCTGTTTTGAGGAAGATATAAGGAGGTTTATGTGTGATAGAGCGTATTGTATCACGGGGTTTGGATGCACCGGCGAAGTTTGCACCAACTCTCAAGGTGAGAAAGGGCAATGCACGGTACCGAAGAGGCTAGCAATGATGGAAGGGTAAGAGTGCGTATAATCCATGGACTCACATTAGTCATAAAGAACTCATATACTTATTGCAAAAATCTACAAGTCATCAAAAACCAAGCACTATGAACATGCTCCTAGGGGCATAGATTGGTAGGAAAAGACCATCGCTCGTCCCCGACCGCCACTCATAAGGATGACAATCTAAGAACACCTCATGTTTCAAATTTGTTACATAATGGTTACCATACGTGCATGCTACGGGATTTGCCAACTTCAACACAAGTATTCTTTAAATTCACAATTACCCAACTAGCATGACTCTAATATCACCACCTCTATATCTCAAAACAATTATAAAGCATCAAATTGATCATAGCATCCAATTCACTTCCTATGATAGTTTTTATTATACCCAACTTGGATGCCCATCATTCTAGGACCAATTTTATAACCATAGCAAATACCATGCTGTTCTAAAAGACTCTCAAAATAATATAAGTGAAGTATGAGAGATCAATACTTTCTACAAAATAGAACCACCGCCGTGCTCTAAAAAATTTAAGTGAAGCACTAGAGCAAATGACAAACTACTCCAAAAGATATAAGTGAAGATCAATGAGTAGTCGAATAGTTATGCAACTATGTGAAGACTCTCTAACATTTAAGAATTTAAGATCTTGATATTTTATGCAAACAGAAAGAAGAACAAAATAAAATAACATGAATCTCCAAGCAAAACACATATCATGTGGTGAATAAAAATATAGCTCCAAGTAAAGTTACTGATGAACGAAGACGAAAGAGGGGATGCCATCCGGGGCATCCCCAAGCTTAGGCTCTTGTTTGTCCTTGAATATTACCTTGGGGTGCCTTGGGCATCCCCAAGCTTAAGCTCTTGCCACTCCTTATTCCATAGTCCATCGAATCTTTACCCAAAACTTGAAAAATTCACAACACAAAACTCAATAGAAAATCTCATAAGCTCCGTTAGTATAAGAAAATAAATCACCACTTAGGTACTGTTGTGAACTCATTATAAATTCATATTGGTGTAATTACTGTATTCCAACTTCTCTATGGTTCATACCCTCCGATACTACTCATAGATTCATCAAAACAAGCAAACAACATATAGAAAATAGAATCTGTCAAAAACAGAACAGTCTGTAGTAATCTGTATCAAATGTATACTTCTGGAACTCCAAAAATTATAGAAAATTAGGAAGTCCTAAGAAATTTGTGTAGAAATCCAGAGCAAAACGAATCAGATCAAAATCACGTTTCTGTGAATTATGAAAACTAATTTTCTGGGTGCAAAAGTTTCTGATTTTCAGCAGGATCAACACAACTATCACCGCAAGCTATCCTAAAGGTCATACTTGGCACTTTATTGAAACAAAAGCTATAAAACATGGTTACTACAGTAGCATAATCATGTGTACACACAAAAACGGGTAAATATTGGGTTGTCTCCGAACAAGCACTTTTCTTTAATGCCTTTTAGCTAGGCATGATGATGACAATGATGCTCACATAAAAGATAAGAATTGAAACATAAAGAGAGCATCATGAAGAATATGACTAGCATATTTAAGTCTGACCCACTTCCTATGCATAGGGATTTTGTAAGCAAACAATTTATGGGAACAATAATCAACTAGCATAGGAAGGCAAAACAAGCATAGCTTCAAAATTTTAAACACATAGAGGGGAAAGTTGATATTATTGCAATTCCTAGAAGCATATATTCCTCCCTCATAATAATTTTCAGTAGCATCATGAATGAATTCAACAATATAACCATCACATAAAGCATTATTTTCATGATCTACTTGCATAGAAATTTTACTACTCTCCACATAAGCAAATTTATTCTCATCAATAGTAGTGGGAGCATCAACAAAATAAATATCATCTGAAGCATAATCCAATTGAAAATTAAAATCAAGATGAAAATGTTTCATGGTTATCTTTATTCTTTATAGCATACGTGTCATCACAATAATCATCATAAATAGGTGGCATGCTTTCATCATAATAAATTTGCTCATCAAAACTTGGGGGACAAAAAATATCATCTTCATCAAACATAGCATCCCCAAGCTTGTGGCTTTGCATATCATTAGCATCATAGGTATTCAAAGCATTCATACTAACAACATTGCAATCATGCTCATCATTCACATATTTTATGCCAAGCATTCTACGTAATTCTTCTTCTAGTACTTGAGCACAATTTTCCTTCCCATCATTTTCACGCAAGACATTAAAAAGATGAAGCATATGAGGCACCCTTAATTCCATTTTTTTGTAGTTTTCTTTTATAAACTAAACTAGTGATAAAACAAGAAACTAAACGATTCGATTGCAAGATCTAAAGATATACCTTCAAGCACTCACCTCCCCGGCAACGGCGCCAGAAAAGATCTTGATGTCTACTACACAACCTTCTTCTTGTAGACGTTGTTGGGCCTCCAAGTGCAAAGGTTTGTAGGACAGTAGCAAATTCCCCTCAAGTGGATGACCTAAGGTTTATCAATCTGTGGAAGGCATAGGATGAAGATGGTCTCTCTCAAACAACCCTGCAACCAAATAACAAAGAGTCTCTTGTGTCCCCAACACACCCAATAAAATGGTAAATTGTATAGGTGCACTAGTTCGGCGAAGAGATGGTGATACAAGTGCAATATGGATGGTAGATATGAGTATTTGTAATATGAAAATATAAAAACAGCAAGGTAACTAATGATAAAAGTGAGCACAAACGGTATTGCAATGCTAGAAAACAAGGCCTAGGGTTCATACTTTCACTAGTGCAAGTTCTCTCCACAATAATAACATAACTGGATCATATAACTATCCCTCAACATGCAACAAAGAGTCACTCCAAAGTCACTAATAGCGGTGAACAAATGAAGAGATTATTGTAGGGTACGAAACCACCTCAAAGTTATCCTTTCTGATCGATCCATTCAAGAGTCCGTAGTAAAATAACACGAAGCTATTCTTTTCGTTCGATCTATCATAGAGTTCGTACTAGAATAACACCTTAAGACACAAATCAACCAAAACCCTAATGTCACCTAGATACTCCAATGTCACCTCAAGTATCTGTGGGCATGATTATACGATATGCATCACACAATCTCAGATTCATCTATTCAACCAACACAAAGTATTTCAAAGAGTGCCCCAAAGTTTCTACCGGAGAGTCAAGACGAAAGTGTGTGCCAACCCCTATGCATAAGTTCATTGAACCCGCAGGTTGATCACCAAAACATACATCAAGTAGATCACATGAACATCCCATTGTCACCATAGATAAGCACGGCAAGACATACATCAAGTGTTCTCAAATCCTTAAAGACTCAATCCGACAAGATAACTTCAAAGGGAAAACTCAATCCATTACAAGAGAGTAGACGGGAAGAAACATCATAAGATCCAACTATAATAGCAAAGCTCACGGTACATCAAGATCGTGCCAAATCAAGAACACGAGAGAGAGAGAGAGATCAAACACATAGCTACTAGTACATACCCTCAGCCTCGAGGGTGAACTACACCCTCCTCATCATGGAGAGCGCCAAGGTGATGAAGATGGCCACCGGTGAGGGATCCCCCCTCCGGCAGGGTGCCGGAACAGGGTCCCGATTGGTTTTAGGTGGCTACAGAGGCTTGCGGCGGTGCAACTCCCGATCTATTGTGCTCCTTGATGTTTTGAGGGTATATGGACATATATAGGCGAAAGAAGTCGGTCAGGGGGGCCACAAGGGGCCCACGAGGATGGGGGGCGCTCCCAGGGGGTAGGACGCACCTCCCTGCCTCGTGGCTTCCTTGTTGCTTCCCTTATGTGCACTCCAAGTCTCCTGGATTGCTTCTGTTCCAAAAATAACTCTCCCGAAGGTTTCATTCCGTTTGGACTCCATTTGATATTCCTTTTCTTCGAAACACTGAAATAGGCAAGAAAACAACAATTTGGGCTGGGCCTCCGGTTAATAGGTTAGTCCCAAAAATGATATAAAAGTGTAAAGTGAAGCCCATAAACATCCAAAACGGGTAATATAATGGCATGGAACAATCAAAAATTATAGATACGTTGATACGTATCAGTGACGTCCCTCGAACTCTAGATCCATCTGAGGCCGAGGATGAGTTCCATCAGCACTACGGCATGGTGACGGTGATGATGAAGTTACCGGCGCAGGGCGCGCCTAAGCACTACGACGATATGACCGAGGTGTAAAATTGTGGAGGGGGGCACCGCACACGGCTAAGACATTGTGTGTTATGCCTTCGGGGTGCCTCCCTGCCCCCATATATAAATGAGGGGAGGAGGAGGCCGGCCAAAAAGGGGCGCACCACGGAGAGGGGAGTCCTACTAGGACTCCAGTCCTAGTAGGATTCGGCCCCACCCTTTTTTCCTTCTACCGGAGGGGGAAAAGGGGAAGGAGAGGGAGTAGGAGAAGGAAAGGGGGGTGGCGCCCCCTTCCCATGTCCAATTAGGCCTCTTGCCCAAGGGGGGGGGGGGGTGCACCAGCCCCTTGTGGGCTGGTTTGCTTCCCTCTTATGGCCCATAAGGCCCTTAACTTCTCCCGGGGGGTTCCGGTAACCTCCCGGTACTCCGAAAAAATGCCCGAACCACTCGGAACCATTCCAATGTCCAAATGCAACCTTACAATATATGAATCTTTATGTCTCGACCATTTCAAGACTCCCCGTCACGTCGGTGATCTCATCCAGGACTCTGAACAAACTTCGGTCATCAAATCACATAACTCATAATACAAATCGTCATCGAACATTGAGCGTGCTGACCCTACGGGTTCGAGAACTATGTAGACATGACCGAGACACATATCAGGTCAATAACCAATAGCGGAACCTGGATGCTCATATTGGCTCCTATATATTCTATGAAGATCTTTATCGGTCAAACCGCATAACAACATACGTTGTTCCCTTTGTCATTGGTATGTTACTTGCCCAAGATTCGATCGTCCGTATCATCATACCTAGTTCAATATCGTTACGGCAAGTCTCTTTACTCGTTCTGTAATACTTCATCCCGCATCTAACTCATTAGTCACAATGCTTGCAAGGCTTATAGTGATGAGTATTACCGAGAGGGCCCAAAGATACCTCTCCGAAACACAGAGTGACAAATCCTAATCTCGATCTCTGCCAACCGAACAAACACCTTCGGAGACACCTGTAGACCACCTTTATAATCACCCATTTACGTTGTGATGTTTGGTAGCACACAAAGTGTTCCTCTGGTATCGGGCATTGCATAATCTCATAGTCTGAGGAACATGTATAAGTCATGAAGAGAGCAGTAGCAATGAAACTGTAACGATCATAATGGTAAGCTAACGGATGGGTCATGTCCATCACATCATTCTCCTAATGATGTGCTCGCGTTCATCAAATGACAACACATGTCTATGGTTAGGAAACATAACCATCTTTGATTAACGAGCTAGTCAAGTAGAGGCATACTAGGGACTATATGTTTTGTCTATGTATTCACACATGTACTAAGTTTCCGGTTAATACAATTCTAGCATGAATAATAAACATTTATCATGAATTAAGGAAATAGATAATAACTTTATTATTGCCTCTAGGGCATATTTCCTTCAGTCTCCCACTTGCACTAGAGTCAATAATCTAGTTCACATCACCATGTGATTTAACACCAATATTCACATCTGTATGTGATTAACACCCATAGTTCACATCGTCATGTGACCAACACCCAAAAGGGTTTATTAGAGTCAATAATCTAGTTCACATCACTATGTGATTAACACCCAAAGAGTACTAAGGTGTGATCATGTTTTGCTCATGAGAGAAGTTTAGTCAACGGGTCTGTCATATTCAGATCCATATGTATTTTGCAAATATTCTATGTCTACAATGCTCTGTACGGAGCTACGCAAGCTAATTGCTCCCACTTTCAATATGTATCCAGATTGAGACTTAGAGTCACTGGATCGATGTAAAAGCCTGCATCGACGTAACTCTTTACAACGAACTCTTTATCATCCCCATAACCGAGAAACATTTCCTTAGTTCTCACTAAGGATAATTTTGACCGCTGTCCAGTGATATACTCCTAGATCACTATTGCACCCCTTTGCCAAACTCATGGCAAGGTACACAATAGGTCTGGCACACAACATAGCATACTTTATAGAACCCATGGCCGAGGCATATGGAATGACTTTCATTCTCTTTCTATTTTCTGCTGTGGTCGGTTTTTGTGTCTTACTCAACTTTTCACCTTGTTATACAGACAAGAACTCCTTCTTTGACTGATCCATTTTGAAATTTTCCAAAAACTTGTCAAGGTATATACTCATTGAAAAAACTTATCAAGCATCTTGATCTATCTCTATAGATCTTGATGCCCAATATGTAAGCAGCTTCACTGAGGTCTTTCTTCGAAAATCTCCTTTCAAACTCTCCTTTATGCTTTCCAGAAAATTCTACATCATTTCTGATCAACAATACATCATTTCCAAACTCATAGCAAGGCACACAACTGGTCTGGTACATAGCATGGCATACTTTATAGAACCTATGACTGAGGCATAGAGAATGACTTTCATTCTCTTTCTATCTTCTGCCGTGGTCTGGCTTTGAGTCTTACTCAACTTTACACCTTGTAATACAGGCAAGAACTTCTTCTTTGACTGAGCCTTTTTAAACTCTTTCAAAATCTTGTCAAGGTATGTACTTATTGAAAAATCTTATCAAGCGTCTTGATCTATCTCTATAGATCTTGATGCCCAATATGTAAGCAGCTTCACCGAGGTATTTCTTTGAAAATATCCTTTCAAAATCAAATTTATGCTTTCCAGAAAATTCTACATTATTTCTTATCAACAATATGTCATTCACATATACTTATCAGAAAGGCTGTAGTGCTCCCACTCATTTTCTTGTAAATACAGGCTTCACTGCAAGTTTGTATAAAACTATATGCTTTGATCAACTCATCAAGGCGTATATTCCAACTCCAAGACGCTTGCACCAGTCCATAGATGGATCGCTGGAGCTTGCACACTTTGTTAGCACCTTTAGGATTGGCAAAACCTTCTTGTTGTATCATATACAACTTTTCTTTAATAAATCCATTAAGGAATGCAGTTTTGACACCCATTTGCCAGATTTCATCAAATGTGGCAATTGCTAACATGATTCAGATAGACTTAAGCATCGCTACGAGTGAGAAAATCTCATCATAGTCAACACCTTGAATTTGTCAAAACTTTTTGCGACAAGTCGAGCTTTGTAGATAGTAACACTACTATCAATGTCCGTCTTCCTCTTGAAGATCCATTTATTTTCTATGGCTTGTTGATCATCGAGCAAGTCCACACTTTGTTCTCATACATGAATCCCATCTCAGATTTCATGGCCTCCAGCCATTTCGCGGAATTAGGGCTCATCATCGCTTGCTCATAGTTCGTAGGTTCATCATGGTCTAGTAACACGACTTTCAGAACAGGATTACCGTACCACTCTGGTGCAGACCGTACTCTGGAAGACCTACGAGGTTCTGTAGTAACTTGATCTGAAGTTTCATGATCATCATCATTAGCTTCCTTACTAATGGTTGTAGGAATCATTGGAACTGATTTCTCTGATGAACTACTTTCCAATTTGGGAGAAGGTACAATTACCTTATCAAGTTCTACTTTCCTCCCACTCACTTCTTTTAAGAGAAACTCCTTCTCTAGAAAGGATCCATTCTTAGCAATGATCTTGCCTTCGGATCTGTGATAGAAGGTGTACCCAACAGTTCCCTTTGGGTATCCTATGAAGACGCATTTCTCCGATTTGGGTTTGAGTTTATCAGGTTGAAGCTTTTTAACATAAGCATCGCAACCCCAAACCTTAAGAAACGACAACTTTGGTTTCTTGCCAAACCATAGTTCATAAGTCGTCATCTCAACGGATTTTGATGGTGCCCTATTTAAAGTGAATGCAACTGTCTCTAATGCATAATCCAAAAACGATAGTGGTAAATCGGTAAGAGACATCATAGATCACACCATATCCAATAAAGTGCGGTTACGACGTTCGGACACACCATTACGTTGTGGTGTTCCAAGTGGCATGATCTGTGAAACTATTCCACATTGTTTTATATGAAGGCCAAACTCGTAACTCAATATTCTCCTCCATGATCAGATCGTAGAAAATTTATTTTCTTGTTATGATGATTCTCCACTTCACTCTGAAATTCTTCGAACTTTTCAAATGTTTTAGGCTTATGCTTCATTAAGTAGATATAACCATATGTGCTCAAATCATCTGCGAAGGTAAGAAAATAACGATACCCACCACGAGCCTTAATACTCATTGGACCGCATACATCGGTCTGTATTATTTCCAGCAAGTCAGTAGCTCGTCCCATTGTTCTGGAGAACGGAGTTTTAGTCATCTTGCCCATGAGGCACGGTTCGCAAGCACCAAGTGATTCCAAAAATCCACCATCATGGAGTTTCTTCATGCGCTTTACACCGATATGACCCAAACGGCAGTGCCACAAATAAGTTGCACTATCATTATCATCTTTACATCTTTTGGCATCAATATTATGAATATGTGTATTACCACGATCAAGATTCAATAAACCATCAACATTGGGTGTATGACCACGGAAGGTTTTATTCATGTAAACAGAATAACAATTATTCTCTGTCTTAAATGAATAACCGTATTGCAATAAACATGATCTAATCATATTCATGATCAAAGCAAACACCAAATAACATTTATTTAGGTTCAACACTAATCCCGAAAGTATAGGGTGTGTACGATGATGATCATATCAATATTGGAACCACTTCCAACACTCATCGTCACTTCATCCTCAACTAGTCTCTATTTATTTTGCAACTCTTATTTCGAGTTACTAATCTTAGCAACCGAACAAGTATCAAATACCCAGGGGTTACAACAAGCACTAGTAAGGTACACATCAATAACATGTATATCAAATATACCTTTGTTCACCTTGCCATCCTTCTTATCCGCCAAAATATTCGGGGAAGGTCTGCTTCCAGTGACCATTTCCTTTGCAGTAGAAGCACTTAGTTTCAGGCTTAGGTCTAGCTTTGGGCTTCTTCACGGGAGTGACAACTTGCCTGCCATTCTTTTGAAGTTCCCTTTATTTTCCCTTTGCCCTTTTCTTGAAAATAGTGGTCTTGTTTAATCATCAACACTTGATGCTCTTTCTTGATTTCTACCTTCATCGATTTCAGCATCGCGAAGAGCTCAAAAATCGTTTTTCGTCATCCCTTCCACACTATAGTTCATCACGAAGTTCCAGTAACTTGGTGATGGTGACTACAGAACTCTGTAAATCACTATCTTATCTGGAAGATTAACTCCCACTTGATTCAAGCAATTGTAGTACTCAGACATTCTGAGCACATGCTCACTAGTTGAGCAATTCTCCACCATCTTTTAGGCAAAGTACTTGTCAGAGGTCTCATACCTCTTGACACGAGCATGAATCTGAAATACCAATTTCAGTTCTTGGAACATCTCATATGCTCTGTGACGTTTTAAAAACGTTTTTGAAGTCCCGGTTCTAAGCCGTAAAGCATGGTGCACTAAACTATCAAGTAGTCATCATATTGAGCTACCCAAACGTTCCTAACGTATGTATCTGCTCCTGCAATAGGTCTGTCACCTAGCGGTGCAGCAAGGACATAATTCTTCTGTGCAGCAATGAGGATACACCTCAGATCACGGACCCAGTCCGCATCATTGCTACTACCATCTTTCAACTTAGTTTTCTCTAGGAACATATAAAAACATAGGGAAGCTATAACGCGAGCTATAGATCTATAACATAATTTGCAAAATACTATCAGGACTAATTTCATGATAAATTAAAGTTCAATTAATCATATTACTTAAGAACTCCCACTTAGATAGACATCCCTCTAGTCATCTAAATGATCACGTGATCCAAATCAACTAAACCATGTCCGATCATCACGTGAGATGGAGTAGTTTTCAATGGTGAACATCACTATGTTGATCATATCTACTATATGATTCACGCTCGACCTTTCGGTCTTAGTGTTCCGAGGCCATATCTGCATATGCTAAGCTCGTCAAGTTTAACCCGAGTATTATGCGTGTGCAAAACTGGCTTGCACCTGTTGTATGTGAACGTAGAGCTTATCACACCCGATCATCACGTGGTGTCTCGGCACGACGAACTGTAGTAACGGTGCATACTCAGGGAGAACACTTGTACCTTGAAATTTAGTAAGGGATCATCTTATAATGCTACTGACGTTCTAAGCAAAATAAGATGCATAAAGGATAAACATCACATGCAATCAAAATATGTGACATGATATGGCCACCATCATCTTGTGCTCATGATCGCCATCACCGAAGCATCGTCATGATCTCCATTGTCACCAGCGCGACACCTTGATCTCCATCGTAGCATCGTTGTCGTCTCGCCAACTATTGTTACTATGACTATCGCTACCGCTTAGTGATAAAGTAAAACAATTACATGGCAATTGCATTGCATACAATAAAACGACAACCATATGGCTCATGCGAGTTGCCGATAACTTTGTTACAAAACATGATCATCTCATACAACAAATTATATCACATAATTCCTTGACCATATCACATCATGGCAAGCCCTGCAAAAACAAGTTAGACGTCCTCTACTTTGTTACTGCAAGTTTTACGTGGCTGCTATGGGCTTCTAGCAAGAACCGTTCTTACCTACGCATCAAAACCACAATGATTTTTCGTCAAGTGTGATGTTTTAAGCTTCAACAAGGACCGGGTGTAGCCACACTCAATTCAGCTAAAGTTGGAGAAATAGACACTCACTAGCCACCTGTGTGTGAAGCACGTCGGTAGAACCAGTCTTGCGTAAGCGTACGCGTAATGGCGGTCTGAGCCGCTTCATCCAACAATACCGCCGAATCAACGTATGACATGCTAGTAAGCAGTATGACTATTATCGCCCACAACTCTTTGTGTTCTACTCGTGCATATAACATCTATGCATAGACCTGGCTCAGATGCCACTGTTGGGGAACACAGTAATTTCTAAATTTTCCTACGATCACGCAAGATCTATCTAGTTGATGCATAGCAAGAGAGAGGATAGTGTGTCCATGTACCCTCATAGACCGAAAGCGGAAGCGTTTCAATAAAGCGGTTGATGTAGTGAAATGTCTTTGCGATCCAACCGATCAAGTATCGAACACACGACACCTCCGTGATCTGCACACGTTCAGCTTGGCAACGTCCCTCGAATTCTAGATCCAGCTGAGGCCGAGGGAGAGTTCTGTCAGCACGACGGCGTGGTGATGGTGATGATGAAGTTACCGGCGCAGGGCTTCGCCTAAGCACTACGACGATATGACCGAGATGTAAAACTGTGGAGGGGGGCACCGCACACGGCTAAGAGATTGTCTGTTGTGCCTTTGGGGTGCCCCCCTGCCCCCGTATATAAAGGAGGGGAGGAGGAGGCCGGCCAACAAGGGGCACGCCAGGGAGAGGGGAGTCTTACTAGGACTCCAGTCCTAGTAGGATTTGGCCCCACCCCTTTTTCCTTCCACCGGAGGGGGAAAAGGGGAAGGAGAGGTAGTAGGAGAAGGAAAGGGGGGTGGCGCCCCCTTCCCAAGTCCAATTCGGCCTCCTGCCAAAGGGGGGGGGGTGCACCAGCCCCTTGTGGGCTGGTGTGCTTCCCTCTTATGGCCCATAAGGCCCATAACTTCTCCCGAGGGGTTCCGGTAACCTCTCGGTACTCCGGAAAAATGCCCGAACCACTCAAAACCATTCCGATATCCAAATGCAACCTTCAAATATATGAATCTTTTTTTCTCAGCCATTTCGAGACTCCTCATCACGTCCGTGATCTCATCCAGGATTCCGAACAAATTTCGGTCATCAAATCACATAACTCATAATACAAATCGTCATCGAAAGTTAAGCATGTGGACCCTACGGATTTGAGAACTATGTAGACATGACCGAGACACATCTCGGTCAATAACCAATAGAGGAACCTGGATGCTCATATTGGCTCCTACATATTCTACGAAGATCTTTGTCGGTCAAACAGCATAACAACATACATTGTTCCCTTTGTCATTGGTATGTTACTTGCCCGAAGTTCGATCGGCAGTATCATCATACCTAGTTCAATCTCGTTACCGGCAAGTCTCTTTACTTGTTCTGTAATACTTCATCCTGCAACTAACTCATTAGTCACAATGCTTGCAAGGCTTATAGTGATGAGTATTACCGAGAGGGCCCAGAGATACCTCTCCGAAACACGAAGTGACAAATCCTAATCTCGATCAATGCCAACCCAACAAACACCTTCAGAGACACCTGTAGCGCACCTTTATAATCACCCATTTACGTTGTGACGTTTGGTAGCGCACAAAGTGTTCCTCCGGTATTCGGGAGTTGCATAATCTCATAGTCTGAGGAACATGTATAAGTCATGAAGAGAGCAGTAGCAATGAAACTGTAACGATCATAATGGTAAGCTAACGGATGGGTCATGTCCATCATATCATTCTCCTAATGATGTGATCACGTTCATCAAATGACAACACATGTCTATGGTTAGGAAACATAACCATCTTTGATTAACGAGCTAGTCAAGTAGAGGCATACTAGGGACTATATGTTTTGTCTATGTATTCACACATGTACTAAGTTTCTGGTTAATACAATTCTAGCATGAGTAATAAACATTTATCATGAATTAAGGAAATAAATAATAACTTCATTATTGCCTCTAGGGCATATTTCCTTCAGTCTCAGCACGAATAACTTTCGCAACGGTGCATACTCGGGGAGAACACTTATACCTTGAAATTTTAGTAAGGGATCATCTTATAATTCTACCGTCGTACTAAGCAAAATAAAATGCATAAAGATAAACATCATATGCAATCGAAGTATGTGACATGATATGGCCATCATCATCTTGTGCTTTTGATCTCTATCATCAAAGCGACGTCATGATATCCATCGTCACCGGCTCGACACCTTGATCTCCATTGTAGCGTCGTGGTCGTCTCGCCAACCATTGCTTCTATGATTATCGCTACCGCTTAGTGATAAAGTAAAGCAATTACATAGCGTTTGTATTTCATATAATAAAGCGACAACCATATGGCTCCTGCCAATTGCCGATAACCTTTTACAAAACATGATCGTCTCATACAACAACTTATATCTCATCATGTCTTGACCATATCATATCACAACATGCCCTGCAAAAACAAGTTAGACGTCCTCTACTTTGTTTGTTGCAAGTTTTACGTGGCTGCTACGGGCTTCTAGCATGAACAGGACATACCTACGGCATAAAAACCACAACTGTGATTTATCAAGTTTGTTATTTTAACCTACAGAAGGACCGGCCGCAGTCAAATTCGATTCAACTAAAGTTGGAGAAACAGACACCCACCAGCCACCTTTATGCAAAACTAGTTGCATGTCTGTCGGTAGAACCGGTCTCATGAACGCGGTCATGTAAGGTTGGTCTGGGCCGCTTCATCCAACAATACCGCTGAATCAAAACAAGACATTGGTGGTAAGCAGTATGACGATCACCGCCCATAACTCTTTGTATTCTACTCATGCATATCATATATGCATAGACCTGGCTCGGATACCACTGTTGGGAAACGTAGCATGCAATTTAAAAAAAAATCCTATGCTCGCGCAAGATCTATCTAGGAGATGCATAGCAACGAGAGGGGGAGAGTGTGTCCACGTACCCTCGTAGACCAAAAGCGGAAGCGTTAGCTTTGCGCGGTTGATGTAGTCAAACGTCTTCTCGATTCAACTGATCAAGCACCGAACGTACGGCACCTTCGAGTTCTGCACATGTTCAGCTCGATGACGTCCCTCGAACTCTTGATCCAGTAGAGGTACGAATGAGTAGATGAGTTCCGTCGGCACGACGGCGTGGTGACGGTGATGGTGATGTGATCCGCGCAGGGCTTCGCCTAAGCACTACGACAATATGACCGGAGGAGTAAACGGTGGAGGGGGGCACCGCACACGGCTAAGACAATTTATGTTATGCCTTGAGGTGCCCCCCACCCCCGTATATAAAGGATGAGAGGGGAGGAGGTACGGCCTAGCGCACGCCCAAGTGGGGGGATTTCCACTAGAACTCCTAGTCCTAGTCGGCCCCTCCCTTCCTTTCCAACGGAGGGGGAAAGAGGGAAGTAGAGGGAGAGGGAGAGGGAGAAGGAAAGGGGGCCGTGTCCCCTCCCCTTGTCCAATTTGGAGTCCCACGGGGGGGGGGGGGGGGGGGGGGGGAGGGCGCCACCTCCTGCGGCCTGCCTTGCCTCTCCTCTTAGGGCCCATGAGGCCCATTACTTCCCCGGGGGGTTCCCGTAACCCCTCGGTACTCCGAAAAATATCCGAAACACTCCGGAACCATTCCAGTGTCCGAATGTAACCTTCCAATATATCAGTCTTTACCTCTCGACCATTTGGAGACTCCTCGTCATGTCCGTGACCTCATCCGGGACTCAGAACTACCTTCGATCACCAAAACACATAACTCATATAATACATATCGTCATCGAACGTTAAGCGTGCGGACCCTATGGGTTTGAGAACTATGTAGACATGACCGAGACACCTCTTCGGTCAATAACCAGTAGGGGAACCTGGATGCTCATATTGGTTCCCACATATTCTATGAAGATCTTCATCGGTCGAACCGCAATGTCAACATACTTTATTCCCTTTGTCATCGGTATGTTACTTGCCCGAGATTCGATCATCGGTATCTTCATACCTAGTTCAATCTCGTTACCGACAAGTCTCTTTACTCATTCCATAGTGCGTCATCCCGTAACTAACTCATTAGTCGCATTGCTTGCAAGGCTTGATATGATGTGCATTACGAGTGGGCCTAGAGATACCTCTCCGATACTCGGAGTGACAAATCCTAAGCTCGATCTATGCCAACCTGATAACCCACAAGTATAGGGGATCGTTTGTAGCCTTCTTCAATAAATAAGAGTATCGAACCCAATGAGAAGCTAAAGGAAGAACAAATATTCCCTCAAGTTCTATCGACCACCGGTACAACTCTACGCACACTTGACGTTTGCTTTACCTAGAACAAGTGTGAAACTAGTTTGCAAGAATAAAACTACGAATAAATTTCAAGGTGATAAAATTGGATAGCTTTTGTCAACAAGAAAGTCATTTGTCCCTAGGCAATCGATAACAAGTACCGCTAATCATTCTTGCAATTTTATATGAAGGAAAGGCATGAGCTAACATACTTTCTCTACTTGGATCATATGCACTTATGATTGGAACTCTAGCAAGCATCCACAACTACTAAAGATCATTAAGGTTGTGAAACCCAACCATAGCATTAAGTATCAAGTCCTCTTTACTCCCATACGCCATAACCCACTTATTCGCGTTTAGGCTACAGTCACCCCCGCAACACTGACAATAAGCAAACCATGAACATATTGCAACACCCTACAGCGGGGGCCCCTCACATTTGCGCGAGATGGGGGGCACTGTTGGACAACACCATAAATAAAATATGCAATCATACCAACCAAGATCATGATTAACCCATAGGACAAAACGGATCTACTCAAACATCATAGGATAACCATAGATCATTGGGAAATAATATATGGAGTTGAGCACCATGTTTAAGTAGAGATTACAGCAGAGAGAAGGGGTGTTACACCGATGCATAGAGGGTGAGAGAGTTGGTGTTGACGGTAGCAAGATTGTTGATGTAGATCGCCGTCACAATCCTAGCCCCGACGGCACTCCGCCGCCACCGGGAGAGAGGGGGAGAGATTCCCCTCCTTCTTCTTCTTCCTTGGCCTCCCCCTAGATGGGAGGAGGGTTCCTCCTCTGGTCCATGGTATCCATGGCGGCAGAGGGGCAGGAGCCCCTCCGAGATTGGATCGCCCTCTCTGTTCTCTTCTGTTTCACGTTCCCCAAATCCGGCCCTTCACGGTTTCTTCAATTCTCGGAGATCCGTAACTCCGATTCCGCTGATCTTTTTACATGTTTTTTTATGGATATAAGCTTCCTTGCACCCGAAGTGTAGCTTCAACCAACGTTCAAGGAGGGCATGATACACTAGGGTGCGCCTGGGCCTGGTGGCGCGCCCTGGTGGGTTGTGGTGGCCTCGGGCCTCCATTTACGTTGATTCCACCTCCTAAAATTCAAAAATATGCCAAAATAATTATCCATAGAGTTTCATCACGTTTGGACTTCATTTGATATGGATTTTCTGTGATACAAAAACATGCAACAAATAGGAACTGACACTAGGCACTGGATAAGTAAGTTAGTCCAAATAAATCATATAAAAAGTTGCCAAAAGTATGTAAAAGTTGAATAATATTGGCATGAAACAATAAAAAATTATAGATTCAACGGAGACGTATCACAACCTAACAAACATCTTCGGAGATGTCTACAGAACATCTTTATAATCACCCAGTTAAGTTGTGACATTTGATAGCACACAAGGCATTCCTCTGGTGTCCGGGAGTTGCATAATCTCATAGTCGGAGGAATATATATATTTGACATGAAGAAAGCAGTAGCAATAAAACTGAACGATCATTATGCTAAGCTAACGGATGGGTCTTGTCCATCACATCATTCCACTAATGATGTCATCCTGTTTATCAAATGACAACTCATGTCCATGGCTAGGAAACTTAACCATCTTTGATCAATGAACTAGTCTAGTAGAGGCATACTAGGGACACGGTGTTTTGTCTATGTATTCACACATGTATCAAGTTTCCGGTTAATACAATTCTAGCATGAATAATAGACATTTATCATGAATAAGGAAATATAAAATAACAACTTTATTATTGCCTCTAGGGCATATTTCCTTTATTTTTCTACTTGGATCATCTTTCGTCAATTTGTGCTTGTGTTGAAACCCCAACTAGTTTAGTTGAGGGAAAATCATTAGACGAGCATGCTCATTTTGTGCGTCACCGTTTGTCTCAAATGGGGAGACTCTTATGGAGACAAATAAATTGTTTATGATGCTATGCTTAGAATCTATGTGAAATTTATAATTTTACTTGTTGCTCTAAGAACCCTAAAAACACCTTCCCTTTCTATGTGAGTTTAATGACAATGAAATCTTATCTTCTTATGTGAAGGATGTTTATAGCTACTATGATATCAAAAAAATTTGAAGAAATTTGTTGCTTTTAAGGCTACTTATGAAGTTGCTTCTTTGATTGAAAAGTATGATGGTACTCTCTACAAACCTAATTTTTTGACATACTTAAATACTGCTATGAGAACTATGCTTCTAATGCCTATGTTAGCGAATTTATTGGGAGAATGTCTGCTGCTTTGGAAGAGAATAATGATATGCAGGAACCTATAGATAATTATGATCCCATTGATTCGCTTGAAATATCCCTTTGTGATGAATTTGATGCTTTCTATGCTTTTGGCCACGATGCCAATATTAATGATTGAGGGAGTCCTGGACTAGGGGGTGTCTGGACAGCCGGACTATCATCGTCCGCCGGACTCCAAGACTACGAAGATACAAGATTGAAGACTCCGTCCCGTGTCCGGATGGGACTTTCCTTGGCGTGGAAGGCAAGCTTGGCGATACGGATATGTAGATCTCCTACCATTGTAACCGACTCTGTGTAACCCTAGCCCTCTCCAGTGTCTATATAAACTGGAGGGTTTTAGTCCGTAGGACACAACATCCATTACAATAATCATACCATAGGCTAGCTTCTAGGGTTTAGCCTCCTTGATCTCGTGGTAGATCCACTCTTGTACTACCCATATCATCAATATTAATCAAGCAGGACGTAGGGTTTTACCTCCATCGAGAGGGCCCGAACCTGGGTAAAACATCGTGTCCCTCGTCTCCTGTTACCATCCGCCTAGACGCACTGTTCGGGACCCCCTACCCGAGATCCGCCGGTTTTGACACCGACATTGGTGCTTTCATTGAGAGTTCCTCTGTGTCGTCGCCGATAGGCTCGATGGCTTCTTCAATCAATGACAACGCCGTCCAGGGTGAAACTTTTCTCCCCGGACAGATCTTCGTATTCGGCGGCTTCGCACTGCGGGCTAATTCACTTGGCCATTTGGAGCAGATCGAAAGCTACGCCCCTGGCCGTCAGGTCAGATTTGGAAGCCTAAACTTCACGGCGGACATCCGCGGAGACTTGATCTTCGATGGATCTGATCCGCAGCCGAGCGTGCCGCACTGCCGTGATGGGCACGATCTAGCTCTGCCGCCGGATAGTGCCTTGGAGGCCGCACATGAATCCGCCCCGACCCATAGTTCGGAGCTGATCGCGCAGATCGAGGACGAGTGGCTGGACACCGCCTCGGGAGCCGCAACATCCGCGGCAATGGAGCCGAACACTGACCTTATCCCCTATAAAGCTCGTGACTCCGAGGTGCCGGACTCCCTGCCGGACTCCGAACCTCCTGCACTCCTGCCAATCGAATCCGATTGGGCGCTGATAATGGAGTTCACCGCTGTGGACATCTCTCAGCACTCGCCCTTTGGCGACATCATAAATTCGCTAAAGCATCTCTCGCTATCCGGAGAGCC
The DNA here is from genome assembly GCA_963921465.1 of Triticum timopheevii. NCBI lineage: Eukaryota > Viridiplantae > Streptophyta > Magnoliopsida > Poales > Poaceae > Triticum > Triticum timopheevii. The sequence continues at coordinate 327,975,296 of OY997266.1, forward strand.
CTGGCCGAATTATGGCCAGGATGGTTGGGATGCGGACAACAAAGAAATTCAAAGCCCACCCACCACCCACTTTGTAGCCACTGTCGACGATCTAACCGACATGCTATACTACGACTCCGAAGACATCGACGGTATGGACGATGATGCCGGAGACGATCAAGAACCAGCGCTCACAGAGCACCGGAGGGCCACCGCAACCCATGATGTATATATGGTGGATACCCCAAAAGGAAGCGATAACAAGGACCAACGGGGCGCGACAAAGGATAATCCCGCCGATAAACAACCAAAACGGCGACGCAGACGCCGCCCTAAGTCCCGCCTCGACAACAACAGCGCTCCTAATGACCCAGCAATAGAGCAGGGCAAACCAGTGGACGACGAACATGCAGCCAAGCAACCGTCCGAACAGGACGAATCGGATAATCAATCCATGCCCGGCGAAACCAACAGTCCAGACGACCTCACATCAGACACACCACCGGAGAATAAGAGCCTTCGGAAAAGACTCGTCGCCACTGCAAGAAGTTTGAAGAAGGAAAAACGGAAGCTCAAAACAGCGGAAGACATACTCAGAATGAGGTGGAGCAAGGTGCTCAAAACCGCAGACAAATACGGCAATGGCCATCAATCAAAGAGCTACCCGAAGCGCAAGCTGCTGCCAGAATTTGACGAGGAAGCCGTAGAGCCCCCATAGTCAAAAGACAAAGAGGCCGCCTGGCCGGATAGACGGCCAGATGATAGGCCAAAATCTACAAGCGGCACCGCACACAAGCTGACTCATGATCCTGGGAAAACAGATGGCCCAACCAGGTCCATTTACGGGCCAAAAAAGAGGGCCCCAGGAAGCAACACAACACGCCAAGTGTTCGAAGACAGCGGTACACCCAAATACAGGGGCGCTGCACACCCACTATGTTTCACCAATGAGGTGCTGGATCATGAATTCCCAGCAGGGTTTAAACCCATAAACATAGAGGCGTACGACGGAACAACAGACCCTGGAGTCTGGATAGAGGATTATATACTGCACATACACATGACTAGAGGAGATGACCTCCACGCCATAAAATACCTACCCCTCAAGCTCAAAGGGCCAGCTCGGCATTGGCTCAAAAGCCTCCCAGAAAACACTGTTGGAAGTTGGGAAGAGCTTGAGGACGCGTTTAGAGCAAATTTTCAAGGGACTTATGTCCGCCCTCCGGATGCAGACGATTTAAGTCATATAACCCAACAGCCCGGAGAGTCAGCGCGCAAATTCTGGAACAGGTTCCTTACTAAAAAGAACCAAATAGTCGACTGTCCGGACGCCGAAGCCTTAGCAGCTTTTAAACACAACGTCCGAGACGAATGGCTCGCCAGACACCTCGGCCAAGAGAAGCCGAGGACAATGTCCGTGCTAACAAGCCTCATGACCCGCTTTTGCGCGGGGGAAGATAGCTGGGTAGCAAGATGTAGCACCAGCGACCCAAGTACATCCGAGATCAGAGATGGAAACGGAAAATCACGGCGCAGAAAAGATCAGCGCCGGAATAAAGAGAAAGGCCCAAAGAACACGGCAGTCAACGCCGGATTCAAAAGCTCGCGGCCAAACAACAAAACACTGCCTCTTAAGGACAACAGTGACGAGCTATCCAACTTAAACAAAATTTTGGATCGGATATGTCAAATCCACAGTACCTCCGAAAGGCCTGCAAACCACACCCACCGAGATTGTTGGGTTTTCAAACAGTCCGACCGACTCAACGCCGAACACAAGGGGCTCGACGCACCAAGCGAGGACGATGATGAACCCCACCAGCAGGGCACCAGAAAACAAAATACTTTCCCACAAGAAGTCAAAGCAGTAAACTCACTTCATGTGATAATACGGAAAAACAATGCGGCACCTGCTAAGATGGGTCTCGCACGGTCCACCCCAGCGGAACCTCGAGATTGGATGTCAAAACCAATCACTTTTGACCACCTGGATTATTCCAGAAGTGTTCGAAATGCAGGATGGACTGCTCTGATATTGGATCCTATAATCGACGGACTACAATTTACACAAGTCCTAATGGACGGCGGCAGCGATTTAAACCTGCTATATCCAAACACAATCCGCAAGTTGGGGATAGACCTTACTACAATTAGACATAGCCGCACTTCCTTTAAAGGAGTGATGCCAGGCCCTTACGCCAAGTGCACAGGCTCCCTATTACTAGAAGTTGTGTTCGGGTCACCGAACAACTTCCGACGCAAAAAACTAATCTTTCATGTCGCCCCATTCAAAAGTAGCCATCAAGCACTATTGGGCCTTGAAGCTTTTGTCCGCTTTAACGCCATACCACATTACGCGTCTCTTACACTTAAAATGCCTGGTCCACGTGGCATCATTTCATTAAGAGGGTCATTCAAAGACCCCGGACACGGCTAGACGAGTCCGGCATAAATAAGCTAGGGGCTCCCTAGCCGCACACCCCTTCACAAGGGGCTGTGCGTATAAGCAATAATGAGATAATATAGACTCCGCTTTATTCATTTACTAATATTTTTTCATGCACTTTTTCGCACGATTTCCCTTCAAACTAAGTTCCTCTCTTTTTACAGATGAACAACGTGCATACCCATCCAGGATAACGGCACAACGGAGACAGAGGCGCAGACGTGCAGTAGGGACCCATCGCAAGGATTCTTTTCAGATTAAGACCCTGCGTAAACCTTTTTTACTGTCTCTTGTTGCTATAATCCCCTGGTTTTTCATTATAACCAGAAGTGGAGACTGACATTTTGGCATCGGCCGCGTCAGAGGACCCCGCCCGTACCTGGACACTAGGGGCTTAGGGCATTGTTCTGCCCATTATTATAAAGACCGAACACCTTAGGGAGTGTTCGGCGTCTCGAGTTAGGCCTTATATGCATCAGCTCCGAATCATGTCTTTGGTCAAATGTTGGGTTTGCCCGGCTCCTGTGTTTTGCTGCCTTATGTTCCGTATCATCGGCTAACGCGGCACCAGGAGAACTACTGCGATTGTGCCCCAGTTCGGCTGGGTGAGCACCTCAGTAGAGAAAGCCGAAAACTGACTGTCATGATATAGCGAGAGACTGGTCAACCACTCGATCGACCACCGGAATGTTTAGAATTCCTCCGCTTTGACGAAGGACCGTTTCCCGGTCAGGCACACACGCGCCCCGAATTTGGAGAGCGCGGTGCCCCCAGGGGCTATATCGTAGTCCCACCCTCGAACTCCAATGGCTAAGTGAAAGTGATAAAGCATCATAGTCCGGTTGCCTCGTTTGCTACGCTACCACCTCCTTAACAGGACCGAGACGTCGGATTAAGTGTGAAAATGCGCTATTTTTTGCGAACACCCCCGCACCTTGTGCGTGGGGGCTGAGGCCGACGACTGCCATCTTTCAGGTTATACACACGTATACATAAACGGCCGCATAGGAGATATTCCAATACTTGAACACACAAGTATAAAAAGTGATTACATCATAACCATTGTTTTACAAAATAAAACGTTCATTCGAACGTGACATTTTTCAAGCACTGCAACTCTATTACACGAGCACCACGCATAACCTCCCCAAAATAGTGCTCGGCGGGTAACCGGCTTTCGTCCGAACCCTGGGTTGCAACAGCGGTGGCATCCATCTCTGTCCAATGTCTCTTCACATGGGCAAGGGCCATCCGTGCACCCTCTATGCAGGCCGACCGCTTCATCACCTTGATATGCGGCACCGCCCCAAGAAACTGCTACAATAAGCCAAAATAGCTCGTCGGCTTGGGCCTCTCCGGCCATACATGAGTCACGATATCCGTCATGGCAAGTCCGGACAACCTATTCAGCTCAGCCCATTTGGCCAACCGATCGGTCAGCGGAAGTGAACGATCCATATTATGGAATTGAAACCAAAATAGCTCTTCCGTCTTGTGATCCTTCTGACTTCGGAAGTGCACAACGGCATCCGCCGCACTCGCCGCTAAGTCCATATATGGATCCTCCGGACCCCACAGCTGGCCAAGCTGGGCATACTTTGGATCCAAAACCTGCGGCGTAGCAGAAAAGGCTTGCCAGCCACAATGTCTTTGGCCTGACGCAGCTCCTCCTTTATAGCCCGCATTGCAGAACGGGCATCGTTGGCTTCGGCGGTGGCCTTCCCCAGGTCTTCTCACTCCGATAGGCGCTCCTTTTCAAGAGCCTCATTGCGGTCGGTAACATCCTTCAATTTAACGGCCAATTCGGCCATCTCTTCCCTGCTTCGGCAGTGTGCAGCCCTTTCGGCTTCTAACTCTTCGACCGCCCTCGAGGCAGCCGCATCACTCCTTCTGGCTTGCTCCTTGGCTTGAGCAAGTTCTGCCCGAAGGCTCTCCACAGCAGCAGCACCATCTGCGTCAAGCATAAATATTGTAAGAGGTGGGCTTTGGCTCCCTTAATAGGTGACTACGGAGAAACAATTTACCTTGCGACTCGTCAAGTCGCTTGTTGACTAGCGCGATGTCCGCATCCGCAACATCGAGTTGCCGCATTAATTCAGCAACTCCATCAGTCCGGCTATCCCCCGGACTATCCGCCACCTGCATAGGAAAGGCGATACTCAATACCTGCGATTTTGATCCTCGGCACGCTGTCGCTTTCAACAACCTACCGAGTCTCAGGGGCTACTATCTATACAGGGCGCACTTTATGTGTAAACCTGTCAAAAAGGGGTGTCATTTTTACATACCTCAAATCCTGCCAGCAAACTCCTGACGGCATTATGCAATCCGCTTTCGGCGGACGAAATCCTTCTAATCACCGTACTCATCAATGCACGGTGATCTTCTGAGATGGACGCCCTCTCAAGCAGATCCTTTAGCTCCCCCGGCCGAACACTAGTCGGCGCCGAACTCTTCGGCTCTGCCGGGCTCGGGGATACCCTCTGTGACAACACTTCAGGCTCGTCCGCCTATCCGACGGCATAGCAAACGGTGGTGTCTCGCTCTCCATCATCTCCGGACGAAGATCCCCCGAAGACGAGCTCATCTGAGAAGGTCGCAGATTCGAGCTACAAGGTAAAATTTTCGGTTATCCTCAGAAGCACAAATAGGGATGTTTCTTATTAATGAACTCCCCCTTTTCTACTCACGGCTCGCTGGAGGGCTGATTCTTTAGAGAAGACTGTGCGGCCGGGACCTCCCCGGACGCAGGACCCTCTCGTGAAGATTTCTTCCCCCGCTTAGGGGCTTTGGCCTCCGGGTCTTCGGAGGCGGTCCTCTTCTCCCCCTGGAGGGAGGGATTCTCGATCCCCCCTTCTTCAATCGCCCCCTTGGGCGAGGCGGTAGCTCCTCTATTTTCCCCTTCGCCTTCTTCTAAAAAGGCGCAACCTCCAACATCCTGACCAGCACGGGATCCGGCGCGGTCTCTGGGAGGGGGGCCGGACACCGTATCAGCTTTGCTTCCGCTATCCACTCCTGTTGTAGGATAACGGGTTAAAAGGCGAATTGTAGAAAAGCAAACAAATGGTACGTCCGAACACTAGGCTACTTACTTGAGTATCCGGGCGATTGCAGCTTAGGCCTGCATCCTCGGTCAATTCCGGACATGCCACCTGCGGTCCAAAGAACAACTTGTACATCTCCACGGGTGTCGTACCCATAAAGTGTTGGAGAATCCGTGGTCCCTCCGGATTAAACTCCCATAGCCGGAGAGGACGGCGTTTGCAGGGCAGGAGACGCCTAATTAGCATAACCTGCATCACCACGACCAGATCGATCTCCCTCTCCTGGAGGTCTCGAATCCGGCCTTGCAATAGGGGCACGTCTTTTGACGGCCCCCAGTTGAGCCCTGGGTTGACCCACGACATCAACCGTCGAGGAGGTCCCGGGCGGAATATGGGCGGCGGCTTCTGCCTGCTGCCCTTCGGAGCGGTGATATAGAACCACTCCTGCTACCACAAGCCGAGCTCCTCTTGGAAGGAGCCCTCGGGCCACGGGGCATCGGCCCTCCTACTTATAGCCGCCCCGCCGCACTCTGCTTGACACCCCCCAATCATCTTCGGCTCCACATTGAAGGTCTTCAGCCACAGGCCGAAGTGGGGGGTGACGCGGAGGAAGGCTTCGCAGACGATAATAAATGCGGAAATATGGAGGATGGACTCCGGAGCCAAGTCATGGAAATCCAGCCCATAGTAGAACATGAGCCCTCTCATGAAAGGATCCGTCGGGAAGCCTAAACCCCGACGGAGGTGGGATACAAAGACGACGTACTCACCGGGCTCGGGGGTGGGTATGTCCTGCCCTTCGGCGGGCAGCGTGTGCGAAATCTCATAAGACAGGTACTTGGCCTCTCGCAGCTTTAGCACGTCCTCCTCCGTGACGGAGGAGGGCATCCACCGGCCTTGAAGGTCGGGACCGGACATTGTTGAAGGTCCGAAGCACACGAATCTGGGGCTCTGGGTGTTGGAACTTGGAGCGAGGAGAAGATTCGATGGAGGATTGAAGAAAAGGAACGAGCATTGGTCCTCTTATAAAGAGGGAGAATACCAAGAGCCGTCTCCGTGACCGTTCGGGACTCGCCTTCGATAGAGGGTGCGTAGCGACGGGCGCGGTTGGGTTACCCACGTCCGTATTAATGAGAATCCCGGAATAAAGGGGAACACGATCTCTGCTTCGACAAGACGTGCCAAGGAAACCGCTTCGCTAAACGCACTGAGGTGGTGAAATAAAAAAGACTCAAGTAAAGGCATGGTAATGGCGTGACGTCACGCTACAAGATACGTCAGCAGATTGAATCTGTGTACATGATATTCTCTCTACGGTGGAATGTGGAAATTATTTTGCAGAGACGGACACTATCCTGGTGTTCACAATCTTCTATGGATTATTCAGAGGAGGAACCCGCCTTGCAATGCCGAACATTATGCGCACCGAACTCATCGTCATTGAAGCCAGGTTCAGGGGCTACTAAGGGAGTCCTGGACTAGGGGGTGTCCGGACAGCCGGACTATCATCGTCCGCCGGACTCCAAGACTACGAAGATACAAGATTAAAGACTCTGTCCCATGTCTGGATGGGACTTTCCTTGGCGTGGAAGGCAAGCTTGGCGATACGGATATGTAGATCTCCTACCATTGTAACCGACTCTCTGTAACCCTAGCCCTCTCCGGTGTCTATATAAACCGGAGGGTTTTAGTCCGTAGGACACAACATCCATTACAACAATCATACCATAGGCTAGCTTCTAGGGTTTAGCCTCCTTGATCTCATGGTAGATCCACTCTTGTACTACCCATATCATCAATATTAATCAAGCAGGACGTAGGGTTTTACCTCCATCGAGAGGGCCCGAACCTGGGTAAAACATCGTGTCCCTCGTCTCCTGTTACCATCCGCCTAGACGCACAGTTCGGGACCCCCTACCCGAGATCCGCTGGTTTTGACACCGACAATGATGCTTATGAAGACGAACTTGCTATAGTTCCTTATGTTAAACATGAAATTATTACTATTGCTCTCATAATTGATAGCTCCTTGAATAAAAAGCATGATTGCAATAATGTTATTACAAATTCTACTAATGACAATTGTGCTAATGATATGCAAAGTTACAAATTTGGGGATGCTAATTTTGTTATGTCTACTACTTATTGCAATGATCATGATTGGGGTGATAATGTTTCTAATGATCATGAAAATGTATTTAAGACTCATGATGAATATGATATTGATAATAGTGTTTGCAATAACATTGAAAGTGGGTTTGGAAGAGCGTCAACTTTAGGTAAAAACAATCCAATATACTTGGAGAGTTTTCAATCTTATGAAATTTTTGATAAATGTGGGTTTGGAGAGGTCATGACTTTAGTTGATGTTAATCCCTCTATCTTGGAAGATTATAAGACTTTTATGCATGAGGATCAGGAAGAGAATTTTATATGATATCTATATTGTTGAATTTGATTATGATCCTACATGTAATTATTTTGAGAGAGGAAAATATGGTTGTAGAAATTTCCATGTTACTAAATTACCTCTAGTTATGTTGGGATTGCTATTGTTTCTTTCTTCTTCCTTGCATATGCTAGTTTTTGTTTGCCTTGATAATTTGTTTGCCTATAAAATGACTATGCATATGAAGTATGTTAGACTTAAATTTGTTCTTCACATGCTACATGATGGTCTCTTTGCGCTTCAATTCTTGTCTTTCATATGAGCATCACTGAAATCTTAAAGCCTATCTTAATGGCTATAAAGAAAGAGTTTATTGGGAGAAAATCCAACAATTTTTCCTTTCTGTTTCTCAATAAATATACAATTATGCTACTGTTATGATTGTGTTTTAGTCTTTTAGTTAGTGTTTGTGCCAAGTAAATCCTTTGGGATGATTTGGGTGATAATTGCTTTGATTTTGTGCATTAACAGAAATTGCATCTCGTAGCAGAATTGTTAATATTTTATGGAGCATGATAAAATTCTAAATTTTTTACGCATGATTATGCAAATTTCCCATGCTATCCTAATTTTTCAGAATTTTTGGAGTTACAGAAGTATGATTAAAGTTCAAATTACTACAGACTGTTCTATTTTTGACATATTCTATTTTTGTTGCATTGTGTGCTTATTTTGATGAATTTATGGATTGTATTAGGGTGGTATAAGCCATGGTAAAGTTAGAATGCAGTAGGTGTAATGCAATAACAAAATATGAATGGGTTTGCAAAAGTACTTAAAGTGGTGATTTGCTTTATTATACTAACGGATCTCACGAAGGTTTTTGTTAAGTTTTGTGTGATTGAAGCTTTCAAGTTTTGGGTGAGATCACGATGGATGAAGGAATAAGGAGTGGCAAGAGACTAAGCTTGGGGATGCCCGAGGCATCCCAAGGCATCCCCTCTTTCTTCTAACGATCATCGGTAATTTTACTTGGAGCTATATTTTTATTCGTCACATACCATGAGTTTTGCTTGGAGCGTATTGTATTATATGATTGTCTGCTTTGTTTTCTTTTTAGTTTGTCGCAATCATCCTTGATAAACACACTTGTTTGAGAGAGCCACATGCATATCATGATTTTCTAGAATACTCTACGTGCTTCACTTAAATCTTTTGAGCTAGGCAGATGCTCTAGTACTTCCCTTATATCTTTTAGCATTGTGGTGGTAATATTTTAAAGAAATAAACTCTCTTGCTTCACTTATACTACTTTGAGAAGTGGAAAGTTTTAAAGAAATATGCTCTCGTGCTTCACTTATATTAATTTGAGAGTTGAAATTTTTGAAGAAATATTTATGCTCTTGTGCTTCACTTAGATCTTTTTGAGAGTTAAGAAGAGTAATGGTAATTTGCACGAGATATGAATTTGGTCCCAAAGTAATAGATATCCAAGGAGATATCATAAAAACTTTCATGAAGATCATTGGATATTATAAACTTGATTCCTTGCAATAGTTTTGCGGTATGGAGATAGTGATATGTGAGTCATGTTGGTGAGTACTCATGCTTTAGTAAGAATATTGGTGTTAAGATTTGTGATTCCCTATGCATGCACATAAAGTCAATAGTTATGAAATGAAATTATATCCTACTGGTGGTGCATTATTCAGTGTTAATTATGTTCAATGCGCGTTTATGACCGTTTTTGTTTTTTGGTTGGTTGCTTCTCAGTCTATTTACTAGCCTTCACTTGTACTAAGTGGGAATACTGCTTGTGCATACAACTCCTTAAACCCAAAGTTGTGCCAAATGAGTCCACCATACCTACCTATATGCGGTATTTCCATGTCATTCCAAGTAAATTTGTATGTGCCAACTCTAAATTTCAAAACGAATTTCCGTTTTGTGTGCCCGTACCACTCATGAAGCGGCAGACAGTGGCCAATATTTTCCATGCTAGGTGTTTTATTCTGACGGTGAGTGTTTACTCACTTGTCGTTGCACGAGAGTGGCAGGTAATATGGATGCCCACACCCAAATGAAAAAAATACTATGATAATAAATTCCTTGGAAAGTGTTGGTATGGAAGTCACCCGTGGATACGGCTAGCCATGGGTTGTGAAAGAATGGTGGAAAGGAAATAAACTATACTTTTTGTTTGAGAACCGCCTATAATTTATCTAGCATGGAAGATATCGGGAATTCTTGGTTGTTTTCGTTGACAGGAAAAGCATGCCTTTCAAAACAATTATATCTCTCAATTTAAGCTATGAGCTCTAGCACCTCTACAAGTCTCTGCTTCCCTCTGCGACGGGCCTATCTATTTACTTTTATTAAAAAAATATTTTTATGTTGAGTCTCCATCTTCTCTTATAAAGCACCAACTAGGGAACACTATTGTCATACTTGTGTATAGGATGTAGTTAATATTTGAGTGTGTTTCATGAATGGATCAATGATTGAGCATAATGGGCTAGGGATAACCTTCTTTAGCATTGATATTTTGAAAGACATAGTTGCTTGTTGATATGCTTGAGTATGGATGTTTTCATGTCAAATTATAGACAATTGCTTTGAATCATTCAAGTCCAAATGTCCATGCTACAAAGAAAAGAATATATGATGAATATGTTAGGAAGCATTCCACATCAAAAAATTGTTTTTATCATTTACCTACTCGAGGACGAGCAGGAATTAAGCTTGGGGATGCTTGATACGTCTCCAAGGTATATATAATTTTTGATTGTTCCATGATATTACATTATCTATCTTGGATGTTTTATATACATTTACAAGCAACTTTATATCATTTTTGGGACTAAACTATTAACTTAGTCCCTAGTGCCAATTGTTGTTTTTTTTTTGCTTTTTTTGACTTTGCAGAATATCAGTACCGAACGAGTCCAAATGCCACGAAACTTTTTGGAGATATTTTTCTGGAAATAAGAGACCCTGGAAGCTTCTGGAGGGAAGGAGAAGACGAAGGAGTGGCCCACTAAGCACCAGGGCGTGCCAGGGGCCTCTGGCGCGCCCTAGTGGGTAGTGGGGCCCACAAGCTCTCGTTTGACCTACCTCCTACTCTATAAATACCCTAAAATCACAAAACCTACCAGGGGTTCCACGAAATACCTTTTTCGCCACCGCAAGTTCCAGAACCACAAGATCCCATCTATAGGCCTTTTTCAGCACTCTGCCATAGGGGTAAACTGATACGTCTCCGTCGTATCTACTTCTCCTAACGCTTTTCCTCTTGTTTTGGACTCTAATTTGCATTATTTGAATGAAAGTAACCCGGGCTGACACTGTTTTCAGCAGAACTACCATGGTGTTGTTTTTTTGTGCAGAAATAAAAGTTCTCGGATTGGAATGAAACTTTACGAGGATTTTTATATAATAAAAGAAAAATACCGGAGCCAAGAACCACCGGAGGAGGGCCCCTGGGTGAGCACAACGCACCAGGGCGCCCCCCTCAAGCGCGCCTAGGTGAGTTGTGCCCACCTGGTGGGACTGGGATCAGGTGACATGCGCTCCGGTGACATGCACGGTGACATGCGGCCCAAATTCAAATTTAAACATTGCGAAAAAATCTGAAAAAAATCATGCATGTTCACATCACATACTAAGATAACCCCTAAAAATTTCAGATCAAAATTCGAAACATACATCGAGAAATAAAAAAGAGAAACTCAGATGTGAATAGTCTACAGAGAACCGTTCAGGAACTATTCATGACATATTTCTCTTTTTTGTTTCTCGGTGTATGTTTGGAATTTTGATCTGAAATTTTTAGGGGTTATCTTAGTATCTGCTGTGAACATGCATGATTTTTTTTAGATTTTTTCGCAATGTTTAAATTTGAATTTGAGCCGCATGTCACCGTGCATGTCACCGGAGCGCATGTCACCTAATCCCAGTCCCACCTGGTGGCCCCACAGACCCTGATTCCAATGCTAAAAAATCCTATTTTTCAAAAAAAACCAGGGAGAAAGAATTATTGCGTTTCACGAGACGAAGCCGCCGCCACCTCCTGTTCTTCATCGGGAAGCCAGATCTAGAGTCCGTTTGGGTATCGTTATTTTCTAAACTTCATAGATGATTTGAGTAGGTATGGGTATATCTACTTAATGAAACACAAATCTGAAACATTTGAAAAGTTCAAAGAATTTCAGAGTGAAGTAGAGAGTCATCATAACAAGGAGAAAAGGTTCTACGATCTGATCATGGAGCTGGATATTTGAGTTACGAGTTTGGCCTTCATTTAAAACAATGTGGAATTGTTTCACAACTCACGCCACCTGGAACACCACAACGTAATGGTGTGTCCGAACGTTGTAATTGTACTTCTTCAGATATGATGCGTTCTATGATGTCTCTTACCGATTTGCCTTTATCATTTCGGGGTTATGCATTAGAGATAGCCGCATTCATGTTAAATAGGGCATCGTCTAAATCTGTTGAGATGACACTGTATGAACTATGGTTTGGCAAGAAACCTAAGCTGTCGTTTCTTAAAGTTCAGGGATGTGACGCTTATGTCAAAAGGCTTCAGCCTGATAAGCTCAAACCCAAATTGGAGAAGTGCATCTTCATAGGATACCCTAAGGAAACTATTGGGTACACCTTCTACCACAGATCTGAAGGCACGATCTTTGTGGCCAAGAATCGATCCTTTCTAGAGAAGGAGTTTCTCTCGAAAGAAGTGAGTTGGAGGAAAGTAACTTGATGAGGTAATTGTACCTTCTCTCAAATTGGAAAGTACATCACAGAAAACCGTTCCCGTGATGCCTACACCAACTAGAGAGGAAGCTAATGATGATGATTGATACGTCTCCAATGTATCTATAATTTTTGATTGTTCCATGCTATTATATTATCTGTTTTGGATGTTTTATATGCATTAATATGCTACTTTATATTATTTTTGGGACTAACCTATTAACCCAGAGCCCAATGCCAGTTTCTGTTTTTTTCCTTGTTTTTGAGTTTCGCAGAAAAGGAATATCAAACGGAGTCCAAACAGAATAAAACTTTATGATGATTTTTCTTGGACCAGAAGACACACGTAGGACTTGAGAACCAAGGCAAAGGAGTCCTGAGGCGGCGACAAGGGTGCAGGGCGTGCCCCAGGGGGGCCTGCCTTGTGGGACCCTCTAGGCTCCTCTAACCCTATTCTTTGGCCTATAAACTCCCAAATATTCCATCATCATAAGTGGGAGCCACAAAAATACTTTTCTGCCACTGCAACCTTCTGTTCCCATGATATCCCATCTTGGGGCCTTTTTCGGTGATCTGCCGGAGGGGGATTCGATCACGGAGGGCATCTACATCAACCCTATTGCCCTTCCGATGAAGCATGAGTAGTTTACCTCAGACTTACGGGTCCATAGCTAGTGGCTAGATGGCTTCTTCTCTTTCTTTGATTCTCAATACCTTGTTCTGCTCGATGTTCTTGGAGATCTATCTGATGTAATCTTGTTTTGCAGTGTGTTTGTCGAGATCTGATGAATTGTGGATTTATGATCAGATTATCTATGAATATTATTTGAATCTCCTCTGAATTCTTATATGCATGATTTGATATCTTTGTATTTCTTTTTGAATTATCGGTTTGGCTTGGCCAACTAGATTGGTATTTCTTGAAATGGGAGAGGTGCTTAGTTTTGGGTTCAATCTTGCGGTGTCCTCACCCAGTGACATAGTAGGGGTAGCGAGGCACGTATTGTATTGTTGCCATCAAGGATAAAAAGATGGGGTTTTCATCATATTGCCTGAGTTTATCCCTCTACATCATGTCATCTTACTTAAGGCGTTACTTCGTTCATTATGAACTTAATTCTCTAGATGCATGTTGGATAGCGGTCGATGTGTGGAGTAATAGTAGTAGATGCAAAATCGTTTCGGTCTACTTGACACAGACATGATGCCTATATGCATAATAATTGCCTTGGATATCGTCATAACTTTGCGCTTTTCTATCAATTGCTCGACAGTAATTTGTTCACCCACCGTATAGTTTGCCTTCAAGAGAGAAGCCTCTAGTGAAAACTATGACCCCCGGGTCTATTTTCCATCATATATTTTCAGATCTATAAACCAAAAAACCCAAAATACCTTGCTGCAATTTATTTACTTTTATGTTCTAGCAATCTTTTATACCTATATCTATCAGATCTCACCATTGAAATTGACCGTGAAGGGATTGACAACCCTTTTATCGCGTTGGGTGCAAGTGTTTGATTGTTTGTGCAGGTGCATAGATTGGGGACTTGCTTGTACCTCCTACTGGATGGATACCTTGGTTCTCTAACTGAGGGAAATACTTATCTCTACTTTGCTGCATCACCGTTTCCTCTTCAAGGGAAAAACCAACGCAAGCTCAAGAAGTAGCAATGATCATGAAACTTCAGATCAAGTTACTACTGAACTTCGTAGGTCGACCAGAACACGTTCCGCACCAGAGTGGTACGGTAATCATGTCCTATAAGTCATGTTATTAGACCACGGTGAACCTATGAACTATGAAGAGCCCAGATTCTGATAAATGTCTTGAGGCCATGAATTCTGAGATAGGATCCATATATGAGAACAAAGTGTGGACTTTGGTGGACTTGTTCGATGATCGGCAAGCCATTGAGAATAAATGGATCTTCAAGAAGAAGACATACACCGATGGTAACGTCACTGTCTACAAAGCTCGACTTGTCGCAAATGGTTTTCGACAAGTTCAAGGGGTTGACTACGATGAGATTTTCTCACCAGTAGCGATGCATAAGTTTGTCTGAATCATGTTAGCAATTGCTGCATTTTATGATTATGTAATCTGTCAAATGGACGTCAAAACTGCATTCCTTAATGGATTTCTTAAAGAAGAGTTGTATATGATGCAACCAGAAGCTTTTGTCGATCCTTAAGGTGCTAACAAAGTGTGCAAGCTCCAGCGATCCATCTATGGACTGGTGCAAGCATCTCAGAGTTGGAATATACGCTTTGATGAGGTGATCAAAGCATATGGTTTTATACAGACTTATGGTGAAGCATGTATTTACAAGAAAGTGAGTGGGAGCTCTGTAGCATTTCTGATATTATATGTGGATGACATATTGTTGATTGGAAATGATATAGAATTTCTAGATAGCATAAAAGGATACTTGAATAAGAATTTTTCAATGAAAGACCTCGGTGAAGCTACTTACATATTGGGCATCAAGATCTATAGGGATAGATCGAGACGCTTAATAGGATTTTCACAAAGCACATACCTTGGAAAAGTTTTGAAGAAGTTCAAAATGGATCAGTCTAAGAAAGGGTTCTTGCCTGTGTTGCAAGGTGTGAAGTAGAGTAAGACTCAAAGCCCGACCACGGCAGAAGATAGAGAGACAATAAAAGTCATTCCCTATGCCTCAGCCATAGGTTCTATAAGTATGCCATGATGTGTACCAGACCTGTTGTGTGCCTTGCCATGAGTTTTGAAAGGGGGTACAATGGTGATCCAGGAGTGGATCACTGGACATCGGTCAAAATTATCCTCAATTACCTAAGAGGACTAAGGAAATGTTTCTCGATTTTGGAGGTGATAAAGAGTTCGTCGTAAAGGGTGCCGATGCAAGCTTTGACACCGATTCAGATGACTCCGAGTCTCAATATGGATACGTATTGAAAGTGGGAGCAATTAGTTAGAGTAGCTCCATACAGAGCATTGTAGACATAGAAATTTGCAAATACATACAGATCTAAATATGAAAGACCCGTTGACTAAACCTCTCTCACAAGCAAAACATGATCACATCTTAGTACTCTTTGGGTATTAATCACATGGCGATGTGAACTAGATTATTGACTCTAGTAAACTCTTTGGGTATTAGTCACATGGCGATGTGAACTATGGGTGTTAATCACATGGCGATGTGACTGGATGATTGACTCTAGTGCAAGTGGGAGACTGATGGAAATATGCCCTAGAGGCAATAATAAAGTTGTTGTTATTATATTTCCTTATTCATGATAAAGGTTTATTATTCATGCTAGAATTGTATTGACCGGAAACTTAAATACATGTGTGAATACATAAACAAATAACGTGTCCCTAGTGAGCCTCTACTAGACTAGCTCGTTGATCAAAGATGGGTATGGTTTCCTAACCATATACATGAGTTGTCACTTGATAACGGGATCACATCATTAGGAGAATGATTTAATGGACAAGACCCATCCGTTAGCTTAGAATAGGATCGTTCAGTTTATTGATACTGCTTTGTTATTGTCAAATACATGTTCCTTCAACTATGTGATCATGAAACTCCTGAATACCAGTGGAATGCCTTATGTGCTATCAAACATCACAATGTAACTGGGTGATCACAAAAATGCTCTACAGGTATCTCTGAAGGTGTCTGTTGAGTTGGCATGAATCGAGATTGGGATTTGTCACTCCGAGCATCGGAGAGGTATCTCTGGGCCCTCTCGGTAATACACATCACAAGAAGCTTGCAAGTAAAGTGACTAAGGAGTTAGTTACAAGATGATGTATTATGGAATGAGTAAAGAGACTTGCCGGTAACAAGATTGAACTAGGTATAAATATACCGACGATCGAATCTCGGGCAAGTAACATACCGACAGACAAAGGGAATTACATATGTCGTCATAAAGGTTCGACTGATAAATACCTTTGTAGAATATGTAGGAATCAATATGGGCATCCAGGTCCCCGCTATTGGTTATTGGCCGGAGAGGCGTCTCGGTCATGTCTACACCATTCTCAAACCCATAGGGTCCACACACTTAATGTTCGTTGAAGTTATAGTATTATATCAGTTATGTGAGTTGATGACTGAATGTTGTTTGGAGTCCCAATGAGATCACGGACATGACGAGGAGCTCCCGAATGGTCCAGAGGTAAAGATTGATATATAGGACAATGATATTTGGTCACCGGATAGGTTTCGGAAAGAACCGGGTATTTATCGGAGTGCCGGAAGGGGTTCCAGTAGGCCACCGGTAAGTAGTGGGCCTTATCGGCCAAAGGAGAAGCACACCATCCCACAAGAGGTGTGGCGCGTCCCTCCACCCCCTGCCTGCGCACCAAGGAGGGAGGGAACGAAGGGGGAGGCGCCCAAAGGCAGACGCTAAATTTTTTTAAATAATACATTTTTTATTAATTTACATAAATATTACGCTGGATAAAAAAAAATCAAAAATAATGCACCGTCGGCCCGCTGCAGGCCGACTGGGCCTAGTCGGCCCACAGCTGGCCGATTGGATTCCAGTCGGCCTACAGCTGGCCGACTGGCCCCTGTCGGTCCACTGTGGGCTGATTGGGTCCTGTCGGCCCACTGTGGGCCGACTGGAGCTAATTAGCTCGCTGTGGGCTAATTGTTTTTGCCAAAAAGTAGGCATAAAAAATATATGTTTAAAAAATGTTAATCATGTAATTAAAAAATGTTTCTGATGTATACAAAAAATTTACAATATATATGCAAAAAAGTTGACTAAAAATATGTTTAAAAAGTGTTAATCATTTATTTAAAAATTGTTAAATGTGTGTATAAAAAATGTTCCTTATATATACAAAAAATATAGAATGTGTATGAAAAAAAGTTGACACCAAAAAAATATGTTTGAAAAAATATGTTTGAAAAGTTGACATTTTTTTCAAACTTATTTTTTTGGTGTCAACTTTTTTCATACACATTCTATATTTTTTGTATAAATAAGGAACATTTTTATACACACATTTAACAATTTTTAAATACATGCTTAACACTTTTTAAAACATATATTATATGTCAACTTTTTTGCATATATATTGTACATTTTTTGTATACATCAGGAACATTTTTTTATACACATTTAACATTTTTTAATTACATGATTAACATTTTTTAATTGACGGTGTATTAGCTCCAGTCGGCCCATAGTGGGCCGACAGGACCCAATCAGCCCACAGTGGGCCGACAGGGGCCAGTCGGACAGCTGTAGGCCGACTGGAATCCAATCGGCCTGCTATGGGCCGACTAGGCCCAGTCTGCCTGCAGCGGGCCGACGATGTATTATTGAAATTTTTTTATCCAGCGTAATATTTATGAAAATTAATTAAAAAAATGTATTATTTAAAAAAAATTAGCCAGGCAGGCAGCCCCCTTTCCTTCTCCCCATGTTCAAATATGGAAGCGGGCGCGGATAGGTAGGCCTCTAGGGCAGCCGCTAGCCACTTGGGGGCGCCCTAGGGCTGCTTCCTCTCCCCCTCCACCTATATATATGTGTGGAGGGATAGGGGCAACACACACCATGATTCCCTAGCCGTGTGCGGCACCCCTCTCCCTTTAGTTCATCGTTGGTAATATTTTCGTAATGCTCAGCGAAGCCCTGCAGAGATAGTTGCATCGCCACCGTCATCACGCCGTTGTGTTGCCAGAACTCATCTACTACTTCACCCATCTTGCTGGATCAAGAAGGCGAGGACGTCATCGAGCTAAACATGTGTTGAATGCGAAGGTGTCGTACATTCGATACTTGATCGGGCGGATCGTGAACGTGTACGACTACATCAACCGCATTGATAAACGCTTTTGCTAAACGGTCTACGAGGGTACGTAGACATACTCTCCCCTCTCGTAGCTATGCATCTCCATGGATAGATCTTGCGTGTGCGTAGAATTTTTTTGTTTCCCATGCAACATTCCCCAACAACACCTCGCAAGGGAGCCTCGCGAGGCTCCGGTGGAGCCGCTTATTCTCCTCAGGACGCCTGCTGATGGGGGCCTCGTGAGGCAAGGGTCCTCTCGCGAGGTCTTGCCTATTGCACTTGTTGGTGACCCACTTGTTGGATCCATGGATACGCTCCTCCCTAGGCCGAAGGCAGATGGGCCTGGGTACCCCCAATCCCACGGGCCCGACACACACATCTATCATAATTTGTTAGAATGCTCTATGTGCTTCACTTATATCTTTTGAGTTAGGCGGTTGCTAATGTGCTTCACTTATATCTTTAGAGCACGTCAATAGGCATATTTTATAGAAATGATTTGCACTCTAATGCTTCACTTATATCTTTTTGAGAGTCTAGATAGGAAGTGGTAATGTGCACAGGTTATAAGACTAGTCCAAGAGTGATAGGTATATAAGAGTGGTATAATAAAAACTTTCATGTGAGATCCCTAAATACGAAGCATGTGATTTAATTATATTGATGTAGTAGCATGAAAGAGTATTAGTTCATAATCATTGGTTAGTAAAAATAGTGATATTAAATCTTGTTATGTATTACTCATTTAAGTGTCCGTCATGGCATGACGAGGATGTTGGAGCATTTTTATTGCTTGTTGAAATCCTTTGTATTGTTTGAATCGGAGGTGCGCGATCGTTAACTCCTACCAACCTCCTCCCTAGGGGCATGCAAGTTGTGTTTTGCATCAGGGCTAATAAAACTTTCACAATAAGTATATGAGTTCTTTACGACTACTATGAGTTCATGGACTAATAAGGCACTCCCACCTATCCATATATTGCTAGCCTCTCCGATACCATGCATTGCCCATTTTTACCTCAAGAATTGGTGCAAACTTTGCCGGTGCATCCAAATCTTGTGATATGATACGCTCTATCACACATAAGCCCCATTATAACCTTCCTCAAGACAGTCACCATACCTACCTATCATGGCATTTCCATAGCCATTCCGAGATATATTTCCATGCAACTTCAATGCTTACTATTCACATGACTTGTGTGTTCATCATATTGCTTTCATGATCATATAGAGCTGACATGATATTTGTGGCAAAGCACCATTCATCATCGTAATACATGTTACGCTAGATCATTGCACATCCCGGTACACTGCCAGAGGCATTCATATAGAGTCATATTATTTTAGTTCATCGACTTGAAAGTAAAAAGAAGTGTCATGATCATTATTAGAGCATTGTCCCAGTGAGGTAAAGAATGATGGAGACTGATGAGTCCTCAAAAAAGTGGGGATAAGGTTCATGATATTGTTCTAAACAATGGAAAAATAAAAATAAGAGAAAAAGAGAGAAGGCGAAATGCTACTATCCTTTTACCACACCTGTGCTTCAAAGTAGCACCATGTTCTTCATATAGAGATTCTCCATGATTTGTCACTTTCATATACTAGTGGAATTTTTACATTATATAAATTGGATTGTATATTCCGATGACGGGCTTCCTCAAATGGTAGAGGTATTCATGAGCAAGCAAGTTAGATGCACACCCACTTAGTTTCAGTAGCAAACATTCATACACTTCTAGCTCTAGTGCATCCGTTGCAAGGCAATCCCTACTCCTCACATCGATATCGATGATAAGGCCTCTCCATTGCCTAACAATCCGCCAAGTTGATGCAAGACTTTCTCAACTTTTGTCTTCCCTTATGAATCTCTACCGGCGCATTCCATTCCACCTATAGTGCTAAGTCAATGACTGACGCTCCTGTATTGAGTGAAGCTAGAAATGCTGAAGTGAAAAAGGTACGATACAATTGCTTGGTTTGGCACCGGAGTGCTCATGATTTGTACTTATGTTAGGAAGACGAGGTCATGCCATGCTTACAAAATTCAATGAGTAGGGATAACATTCGTTAAGCAACGTATATTTTGAAAAGCAAAGATTGCCTTCTAGTATTCATGGATATTATTATACTGATATAAATTACTTCATCGTTTCTCAAAATTCGTATCATAAGAGATTACATGATAAAACATGTTAGGTAGAACTCAACATAAAAAATTATGTTTTTATCATTTACCTACTCGAGGACGAGAAGGAATTAAGCTTGAGGATGTTGATACGTCTTTGACATATCTATATTTTTTTATTGTTTCATGTTATTATATTACCAATATTATATACTTTATATGCAATTTTATATCATTTTTGGGAACTAACCTGTTAACACAGTGCCCAGTGCCACTCGTTGTTTTCTGCTTGTTTTTGGCTTTACAGAAAAATCCCTACCAAACAAAGTCCAAACACTACGAAACTTTTTGACAGTTTTTTCTGGACTGGGAGAGACCCTAGAAGCTTCGAGGGAGGACCTGAAGCCAGACGAGGAGACGACAAGGCAATAGGGCGCGCACTGATGTCTTGTGGGCCCCACGTTGCCCCTTGATGTCTACTACACAACCTTCTTCTTGTAGACGTTGTTGGGCCTCCAAGTGCAGAGGTTTGTAGGACAGTGGCAAATTTCCCTCAAGTGGATGACCTAAGGTTTATCAATCCGTGGGAGGAGTAGGATGAAGATGATCTCTCTCAAACAACCCTGCAACCAAATAACAAAGAGTCTCTTGTGTCCCCAGCACACCCAATAAAATGGTGAATTGTATAGGTGCACTAGTTCGACGAAGAGATGGTGATACAAGTGCAATATGGATGGTAGATATAGGTTTTTGTAATCTCAAATTATAAAAACAGCAAGGTAAATAATGATAAAAGTGAGCAAAAACGGTATTGCAATGCTTCGAAACAAGGCCTAGGGTTCATGCTTTCGCTAGTGCAAGTTCGCTCAACAATAATAACATAATTGGATCATATAACTATCCCTCAACATGCAGCAAAGAGTCACTCCAAAGTCACTAATAGCGG
Source organism: Triticum timopheevii (assembly GCA_963921465.1). NCBI lineage: Eukaryota > Viridiplantae > Streptophyta > Magnoliopsida > Poales > Poaceae > Triticum > Triticum timopheevii. The sequence goes on from OY997266.1 coordinate 327,996,798, forward strand.
AGAACAAACTAAGAGATTATTGTAGGGTATGAAACCACCTCAAAGTTATCCTTTCTGATCGATCTATTCAAGAGTCCGTAGTAAAATAACACGAAGCTATTCTTTCCGTTCGATTTATCATAGAGTTTGTACTAGAATAACACCTTAAGACACAAATCAACCAAAACCCTAATGTCACCTAGATACTCCAATGTCACCTCAAGTATCTGTGGGCATGATTATACGATATCCATCACACAATATCAGATTCATCTATTCAACCAATACAAAGCACTTCAAAGAGTGCCCAAAAGTTTCTACCGGAGAGTCAAGACGAAAACATGTGCCAACCCCTATGCATAGATTCCCAAGGTCACGGAACCCGCAAGTTGATCACCAAAACATACATCAAGTAGATCAATAGAATACCCCATTGTCACCACGGGTATCCCATGCAAAACGTACATCAAGTGTTCTCAAATCCTTAAATAGTCAATCCGATAAGATAACTTCAAAGGGAAAACTCAATCCATTACAAGAGAGCAGAGGGGGAGAAACATCATAAGATCCAACTATAATAGCAAAGCTCGCGATACATCAAGATCGTGCCAAATCAACAACACGAGAGAGAGAGAGAGAGATCAAACACATAGCTACTGGTACATACCCTCAGCCCCGAGGGTGAACTAGTCCCTCCTTATCAATTAGAGCACCGGGGTGATGAAGATGGCCACCGGTGAGGGATCCCCTCTCCGGCAGGGTGCCGGAAGAGGGTCCCGATTGGTTTTTGGTGGCTACAGAGGCTTGCGGCGGCAGAACTCCTGATCTAGGTTTATTTCTGGAGGTTTTTGGTGTCTCCGAGACATCCACGGGGCAGGGGGCGTGCCCAGGGGGGTAGGGCTCGACCTCCACCCTCGTGGACGGCTCGGGACTCTTCTGGCCCAACTCTTTTACTCCGGGGGCTTCTTTTGGTCCATAAAAAATCATCAAAAATTGGCACGTCAATTGGACTCCGTTTGGTATTCCTTTTCTGTAAAAATCAAAAACAAGGAAAAAACAGAAACTGGCACTGGGCTCTAGGTTAATAGGTTAGTCCCAAAAATCATATAAAATAGCATATAAATGCATATAAAACATCCTAGATGGATAATATAATAGCATGGAACAATCAAAAATTATAGATACATTGGAGATGTATCAAGCATCCCCAAGCTTAATTCCTGCTCGTCCTCGAGTAGGTAAATGATAAAAACTGAATTTTTGATGTGGAATGCTACCTAGCATATTTATCAATGTAATCTTCTTCATTGTTTCAAGAATATTCAGATCCATAAGATTCAAAACAAAAGTTTAATATTGACATAAAAATAATAATACTTCGAGCATACTAACCAAACAATTATGTCTTCTCAAAATAACATAGCCAAAGAAAGCTCATCCCTACAAATTCATATAGTTTGGACATGCTTCATTTTCGTCACACAAAAATGCTCTCATCATGCACAACCCTGATGACAAGACAAGCAATTGTTTCATACTTTAGTTCTCAAACTTTTTCCAACTTTCACGCAATATATGAGCGTGAGCCATGGACATAGCACTATGGGTGGAATAGAATATGATGATGGGGGTTGTGTGGAGAAGACAAAAAAGGACAAAGTCTCACATCGACGCGGCTAATCAACGGGCTAGGGAGATTCCCATCAATTGATGTCAATGCGAGGAGTAGGGATTTCCATGCAACGGATGCACTAGAGCTATAAATGTATGAAAGCTCAACAAAAGAAACTAAGTGGGTGTGCATCCAACTTGCTTGCTCACGAAGACCTAGGGCATTTGAGGAAACCCATTGTTGGAATATACAAGCCAAGATCTATAATGAAAAATTCCCACTAGTGTATGAAAGTGATAATATAAGAGACTCTCTATCATGAAGATCATGGTGCTACTTTGAAGCACCAGTGTGGAAAAAGGATAATAGCATTGTCACTTTTATTTCTTGTTTTTGGTTTTTTTGGGCCTTTTTTTATTTGGCCTTTCCTTTTTTTTCTTTTTTGGGACAATGCTCTATTAATGATGATCATCACACTTCTATTTATTTACAACTCAATGATTACAACTCGATACTAGACCAATTTTTACTCTATATGAATGCCTCCGGCGGTGTACCGGGATGGGCAATGAATCAAGAGTGACATGTATGAAAAATTATGCATGGTGGCTTTGCCACAAATACGATGTCGACTACATGATCATGCAAGGCAATATGACAATGATGAAACGTGTCATAATTATTGAAACAGTGGAAAGTTGCTATGGAAATGGCTATGGAAATGCCATAATAGGTAGGTATGATGGCTGCTTTGAGGAAGATATAAGGAGGTTTATGTGTGATAGAGCGTATCATATCACGGGGTTTGGATGCACTGGCAGAGTTTGCACCAACTCTCAAGGTGAGAAAGGGCAATGCACGGTACCGAAGAGGCTAGCAATGATGGAAAGGTGAGAGTGCGTATAATCCATGGACTCAACATTAGTCATAAAGAACTCACATACTTATTGCAAAAAATCTACAAGTCATAAAAACCAAGCACTACACGCATGCTCCAAGGGGAAGGGTTGGTAGGAGTTAACCATCACGTGATCCCGACCTCCACACAAAGGATGACAATCAAAGAAATGCCTCATGCTTCAAATTTTTTACACAACGGTTACCATATGTGCATGCTACGGGACTTGCAAACTCCAACACAAGTATTTCTCAAATTCACAATTACTCAACTAGCATGACTCTAATATCACCATCCTCATGTCTCAAAACAATCATAAAGAATCAAACTTCTCATAGTATTCGATGCACTTTATATGAAAGTTTTTATTATACCCAACTTGGATGCCCATCATTCTAGGACCAATTTTATAACCATAGAAAATACCATGATGTTCTAAAAGACTCTCAAAATAATATAAGTGAAGCATGAGAGATCAATAATTTCTACAAAATAAAACCACCGTCGTGCTCTAAAATGATATAAGTGAAGCACTAGAGCAAATGACAAACTACTCCAAAAGATATAAGTGAAGATCAATGAGTAGTCGAATAGTTATGCAACTATGTGAAGACTCTCTAACATTTAAGAATTTCAGATCTTGGTATTTTATTCAAATAACAAGCAAAACAAAATAAAACAAAATGACGCTCCAAGCAAAACACATATCATGTGGTGAATAAAAATATAGCTCCAAGTAAAGTTACCGATGAACGAAGACGAAAGAGCGGATGCCTTCCGGGGCATCCCCAAGCTTAGGCTCTTGGTTGTCCTTGAATATTACCTTGGGGTGCCTTGGGCATCCCAAAACTTAGGCTCTTGCCACTCCTTATTCCATATTCCATCGAATCTTTACCCAAAACTTGAAAACTTCACAACAGAAAACTCAACAGAAAACTCGTAAGCTCCGTTAGTATTAGAAAATAAATCACCACTTAGGTACTGTTATGAACTCATTCTAAATTCATATTGGTGTAATATATACTGTATTCCAACTTCTCTATGGTTCATACCCTCCAATACTACTCATGGATTCATCAAAATAAGCAAACAACACATAGAAAACAGAATCTGTCAAAAACTGAACAATCTGTAGTAATCTGTATCATTCGAATACTTCCGTAACTCCAAAAATCCTAACAAATTAGGAAAACCTGAGACATTTGTGTACCAATCGAGAGAAAAACGAATCCGATCAAAAGCATGTTTATGTGAATTATCAAAACTAATTAGTGGGCGCAAAAGTTTCTGATTTTCAGCAGGATCAACACAACTATCACCGTAAGCTATCCTAAAGGTCTTACTTGGCACTTTATTGAAACAAAAGCTATAAAACATGATTAATACAGTAGCATAATCATGTGGACACACAAAAACAGTAAGGATAAATATTAGGTTGTCTCCCAACAAGCACTTTTCTTTAATGCCTTTCTAGCTAGGCATCATGATGAGAATGATGCTTGCATAAAAGATAAGAATTGAAACATAAAGAGAGCATCATGAAGAATATGACTAGCACATTTAAGTCTAACCCACTTCCTTTGCATTGGGATTTTGTGAGAAAACAATTGATGGGAACAATAACCAACTAGCATAGGAAGGCTAAACAAGCATAACTTCAAAACTTTAAGCACATAGAGAGGAAACTTGATATTATAGCAATTCCTACAAGCATATATTCCTCCCTCATAATAATTTTCAATGGCATCATGAATGAATTCAACAATATAACCATCACATAAAGCATTATTTTCATGATCTACAAGCATAGAAAATTTACTACTCACCACATAAGCAAATTTCTTCTCATGAATAGTAGTGGGAGCAAACTCAACAAAATAATTATCATGTGAGGCATAATCCAATTGAAAACTAAAATCATGATGACAAGTTTCATGGTTATCATTATTCTTAATAGCATACAAGTCATCACAATAATCATCATAGATAGCAACTTTGTTCTCATAATCAATTGGAACCTCTTCCAAAATAGTGGATTCATCACTAAATAAAGTCATGACCTCTCCAAATCCACTTTCATAATTATCACAATAATATTCAACATCCTCCAAAATAGTGGGATCATTACTTCCTAAAGTTGACACTCGTACAAACCCACTTTCATCAATATAATCATCATAAATAGGAGGCATGCTTTTATCATAATAAATATTCTCATCAAAACTTGGGGGACTAAACATATCATCTTCATCAAACATAGCATCCCCAAGATTGTGGCTTTGCATATCATTAGCATCATGGGTATTCAAAGAATTCATACTAACAACATTGCAATCATGCTCATCATTCACATATTTTATGCCAAGCATTCTATGGAATTCTTCTTCTAGTACTTGAGCACAATTTTCCTTCCCATCATTTTCACGAAAGACATTAAAAAGATGAAGCATATGAGGCAACCTTAACTCCATTTTTTTGTAGTTTTATTTTATAAATTAAACTAGTGATAAAACAAGAAACTAAAAGATTCGATTGCAAGATCTAAAGATATACCTTCAAGCACTAACCTTCCCGACAACAGCGCCAGAAAAGAGCTTGATGTCTACTACACAACCTTCTTCTTTTAGACATTGTTGGGGCTCCAAGTGCAGAGGTTTGTAGTACAGTAGCAAATTTCCCTCAAGTGGATGACCTAAGGTTTATCAATCTGTGGGAGGCATAGGATGAAGACGGTCTCTCTCAAACAACCCTGCAACCAAATAACAAAGAGTCTCTTGTGTCCCCAACACACCCAATACAATGGTAAATTGTATAGGTGCACTAGTTCGGCGAAGAGATGGTGATACAAGTGCAATATGGATGGTTGATATAGGTTTTTGTAATCTGAAATTATAAAAACAGCAAGGTAACTAATGATAAAAGTGAGCGAAAACGGTATCACAATGCTTCAAAACAAGGCCTAGGGTTCATACTTTCACTAGTGCAAGTTCTCTCAACAATAATAACATATTTGGATCATATAACTATCCCTCAACATGCAGCAAAGAGTCACTCCAAAGTCACTAATAGCGGAGAAAAAACGAAGAGATTATTGTAGGGTATGAAACCACCTCAAAGTTATCCTTTCTGATGAATCTATTCAAGAGTCCATAGTAAAATAACACGAAGATATTCTTTCCGTTCGATCTATCATAGAGTTCGTACTAGAATAACACCTTAAGACACAAATCAACCAAAACCCTATTGTCACCTAGATACTCCAATGTCACCTCAAGTATCCATGGGCATGATTATACGATATGCATCACACAATCTCAGATTCACCTATTCAACCAACACAAAGTACTTCAAAGAGTGCCCCAAAGTTTCTACCGGCGAGTCAAGACGAAAACGTGTGCCAACCCCTATGCATAGATTCCCAAGGTCACGGAACCCACAAGTTGATCACCAAAACATACATCAAGTAGATCAATAGTATACCCCCATTGTCACCACGGGTATACCACGCAAGACATACATCAAGTGTTCTCAAATCCTTAAAGACTTAATCCGATAAGATAACTTCAAAGGGAAAACTCAATCCATTACAAGAGAGTAGATGGGGAGAAACATCATAAGATCCAACTATAATAGCAAAGCTCGCGATACATCAAGATCGTGCCAAATCAACAACACAAGAGAGAGGAAGAGAGAGAGAGATCAAACACATAGCTACTGGTACATTCCCTCAGCCCCGAGGGTGAACTACTCCCTCCTCGTGATGGAGAGCGTCAGGATGATGAAGATGGCCACCGGTGAGGGATCCCCCCTCCGGCAGGGTGTCGGAACAGGGCCCCGGTTGGTTTTTGGTGGGTACACAGGCTTGCGGCGGCGGAACTCCCGATCTAAGTTTATTTCTGGAGGTTTCAGTATTTGTAGGAATTTTTGGCGTAGGTCTCACGTCAGGGGGGTCTCCGAGTCGTCCACGAGGCAGGGGCTGCGCCCAGGGGGCCCTCCACCCTCATGGACGGCTTGGGACTCTTCTGGCCCAACTCTTTTACTCCGGGGGCTTCTTTTGGTCCATAAAAAATCGTCAAAAATTGTCACATCAATTGGACTCCATTTGGTATTCCTTTTCTGTAAAACTCAAAAACAAGGAAAAAACAGAAACTGGCACTGGGCTCTAGGTTAATAGGTTAGTCCCAAAAATCATATAAAATAGCATATAAATGCATATAAAACATCCTAGATGGATAATATAATAGCATGGAACAATCAAAAATTATAGATACATTGGAGATGTATCACCCCTTCTAGCCTAATTCTAGCATTATAAATTCCCAAATATTCCAAAACCAATAGAGGAAGCCACGAAACAATTCTTCTGCCGCTGCAAGCCTCTGTTCTTCCGTGATCCCATTTGGAGGCCTTTTCCAGTAATTTGTCAGAGGGGGAATCGATCACGGATGCCTTCTTCATCATCCTTGCTGCCTCCATGATGATGTGTGAGTAGTTCCCCATAGGACCTATGGGTCCATAGTAGTAGCTAGATAGCTCTCTCTCTCTCTCTCTCTCATATTGATCTTCAATGCAATGGTCTCTTTAGAGATTGATTTGATGTAATCTTTTGCGATGCATTTGTTGGGATTCGATGAATTGTGGATTTATGATCAGATTATTCATTGAAAGTAATTGAGTCTTTTCTAAACTTTATTATGTGTGGTTGTTATAACTTTGTATTTATCTTTGATCTATCTATTTGGTTTGGTGATATGTCTCCAACGTATCTATAATTTTTGATTGTTTCGTGCTATTATATTATCAATCTTGGATACTTTTTATACAATTTTATATCATTTTTGGGGACTAACCTATTTACTTAGTGCCTAGTGCCAGTTGTTGTTTTCTACTTATTTTTGGTTTTACATAAAATATGTACCAAACGGAGTCCAAATGCTATAAACTTTTTGATGATTTTTTTCTGGACATAAGGGACCTAGAAGCTTTGGGGGGAGACTAGACGAGAAGCGAGGAGACGACAAGGCAATAGGGCGCGCCCTGGGGGGTAGATGTGCCTTGATGCCTTGTGGGCCCCACATGGCTCCATCTAACCTAATTCTAGCGCTATAAATTCCCAAATATTACAAAAGCCCGAGAGATCCACCCGAAATAGTTTTTTCGCCGCTGCAAGCTTTTGTTCTTCGCGATCCTATCTGGAGGCCATTTTGGGTACTCTACCGAAGGGGGAATCGATCACGGAGGACTTCAACATCATCCTTGCTGCACCACAATGATGCATGAGTAGTTTACCACAGACCTACGGGTCCATAGTGATTAGCTAGATGGCTTCTTCGCTCTCTTTGATCTTCAATACATTGTTCTCTTCGTAGATCGATTCGATGTAATCTTCTTCTGCAGTATGTTTATTAGGATTCAACAAATTGTGGTTTTATGATCAGATTATTTATTAAAAGTAATTGAGTATTTTCTAAACTTTATTATACATGATTATTATAGCTTTGTATTTCTCTCTGATCTATCCATTTGGTTAGGTCAACTAGATTGATTTATCTTCAGCGGGAGAGGTGTTTTGTAGTGGATTCAATCTTGCGGTGTCCTCGCCTAGTGACAGCAAGGGTAGCGAGGCATGTATTGTATTGTAGCTACTAAGGGTCAAATGACGGGGTTTGACCACATTGGTTGGTCTTATTCTGTCTACATTATGTCATCATACTTCATGCACTACTCTGTTTTTCATGAACTTAATACGTAGAGAGGCAAGCATAGAAGCGCTCTCGAAGTGGAGTAATAGTAGTAGGCGTCAGTTAGTTTAACGGTCTACTTGTCACAAACGCAATTCCTATGTACTAATCATGCCATGGATAACAACGTAACTATGGGCTTTTCTATCAATTGCCCAACAGTAATTTGTGTACCCACCATTAATTATGTTCTTAAGAGAGATGCTTCTAGTGAAAGCTATGGCCCGCGGGTCCATCTAAATCATATTGCTAAAACCCTAATTTACTTGCTGCAACTTACTCCCTTTTATTTAGTTTTGCAATTTATATATCTTTCACTATCAGATTTCATCCTTGCAATTAACGAGTACAAGGGGCTTGACATCTCTCTTGCTCGCATTGGGTGTAAGTATTTGCTCTTGTGTCTGCAGGTACTGCTAAAGTTCGTTTGTGTGGATCTCCTATTGGTTCAATAAACCTTGGTTCTTAACCGAGGGGTATACTTTCTGCTACTATACTACTTCACCCTTCCTCTTCGGGGAAATCCCAACGCTTATCACAAGTAGCAGAGGTATGGTATTTGGGCCTTCTGCCCTTGGAGTAGCACCCATCTCCCATAGTATTTCTTCCTTCAATGTTGCCCTCTCCTCTGTTGCTAAAGCACTGAACGTTTGGGCCGACAATTGCAAGACCTCTTCTCACGATTTGTTTGTGGTTCATCTTGCATTGTGTGCTGCTTAGGGTCATGTGGCAATTCCACTGACCATGAAATAGCGATGACCCAAAATTATAGGGGATCTATCGTAGTCCTTTCGATAAGTAAGAGTGTCGAACCCAACGAGGAGCAGAAGGAAATGACAAGCGGTTTTCAGCAAGGTATTCTCTGCAAGCACTGAAATTATCAGTAATAGATAGTTTTGTGAGAAGACAATTCATAACAAGTACCAAAAGTAAACAAGGTGCAGCAAGGTGGCCCAATCCTTTTTGTAGCAAAGGACAAGCCTGGACAAACTCTTATATAAAGCAAAGTGCTCCCGAGGACACACGGGAATTATTGTCAAGCTAGTTTTCATCATGCTCATATGATTCATGTTCGTTACTTTGATAATTTGATATGTAGATGGACCGGTGCTTGGGTGCTGTCCTTCCTTGGACAAGCCTCCCACTTATGATTAACCCCTCTCGCAAGCATCCGCAACTACGAAAGAAGAATTAAGGTAAATCTAACCATAGCATGAAACATATGGATCCAAATCAGCCCCATACGAAGAAACACATAAACTAGAGTTTAACCTTCTGTCACTCTAGCAACCCATCATCTACTTATTACTTCCCAATGCCTTCCCCTAGGCCCAAATCATGGTGAAGTTTCATGTAGTCGACGTTCACATAACACCACTAGAGGAAAGACAACATACATCTCACATATCATGTAGTCGATTTTTGTCATGCATGTACATCCATGACGATTTTATGACAGAATCAAGATAGTCATACCTGTGCCATCGTAGAAGTGTTCCATGACATTACCAAAATTATCATCACGGAAGTGTCCACTTCCATGACGATAAATCGCGCGTCACAGAAGTGCTTTCGTCAAGGGTGACCGACACGTGGCATCCACCGTAATGAAACGCTGTTAAGCTATCGGGTCGGTTTTGGATCCGATAACCCGTTAACAGCCCCGACCAATGGGGATTTTCCATGTGTAAAATCATCATTGGCTGGAGGAAACATGTGTCGGCTCACCGTTGGGACAGATGTCATCCGCTCATTGGACAGAAGGCACCTATGATACGGCGACACGTGGCACGGTCCAATAGAGGCCCATTCCTGGGAAAAGGCTGGCCCGTTTGACTTGGTCAAAAGGTGGCGGGTCGGCCCACGGAAAGCCTGTTAACGACCTGTTCGCATATAGCCCATTTACAGCCTGCTAACTCAGGGCCCATTACGCCCTATCCGAATTAGGCACAGTAGCGTCATCTGGGCCATTCAATATGATTCCACCCCGTTTTAACTTCCGGCCCATTTGTAGCCCATGACTTCTTTCGGCCCATATGAGGCCCTTTGTAACTCTTAGCCCATTAACAGCCCGTGGTGAAACTGGCCCGTAATGAACAGTGTATCACTTTATACCCAGTAATGGCCCGTTATTCCATTGGGTCGTTTCTAGCCCAAGTTATCTTTCGGCCTTCTCAGGGCCCATTGATTCTTGAGCTCATTTGCAGCATTCAGTTACATACGGCCCGTTACTGTCATTTTCTACTTGTGGGCCAAATTCAGCCCGTCGTTACAGTCGGCCCGATTGCGGACCATTAATACGTTGGGTCGTTTTCATGTCCAAAAAAACCGTTGGGCTGTTTTCATAGAGTTATCAAATATGGCCTATTAACGGCCCATTATGGTCCATGAATAGTTTGGCCCATGATTGGCGAAATGATGATATGCCCCATAGAAGGCCCATGGATCCTACGGCCCGTATGAGGCCCATGGATAGTACGGCCCATAGAAGGCCCATGGATCATACGGCCCGTAGAAGGACCATGGACCCTACGGCCCGTAGAAGGCCCATGAATCCTAAGGCCCGTATAGAAGGCCAATGGATCCTACGGCACGTATAGAAGGCCAATGGTTACAATAGTCCATGTGTTGTCATGATTATTTTGGCCTAGTTACCAAAAATAGGCTATTGTGGCCACTAGAAAAACACAGAAAAAGAACTGCAGTGACTACAAGCAAACAACTAAACAAGACAATAAGGAAATAAATAAGCAAGCAATTAATGCTAGCCTATTACCGTTATTACACATATTACATCCACTGGGCATCAAAGTTCGCCACCAGTGCAAATATAGGGAACAAAGCAACATATTACATACACTGGCCATCAAAATTGGCCACCAGTGCAAATAAACGCGGCAGCAAAACAAGAGCATAACTGAAACAACTTCAGAAGAGCTCAAGAAACGTTATCCTAGGTATCCACCATGCTGGCAATAAGCTTAGAAAGCTGATTAGCTTTGTCCTGTTTGGCGCTAAAATCCTCCAACGCTTGCTGTTGCACCAGAAAGTATGCATCTGAATGCTCCAGGGACTTCCGCAGTCCTCCCGCTTCTTGTCGCAGCACAGATGATCGATGTCTTTCAGCTTGTAGTTGAGACTCAATAAACCGAACTGATTCAGACAGTGAGTTTGAATAGCTTGTGCAAGCGGTAGTGGCCAGTAACTCGAACACCAAACCAAGACAGGACTTTGGGGTTGTCTCGCTGTCTTCAAGATAGTCTTCCTTAGCTGTTTTATTAGCTTTGTTGGAGACCAACAAGGATGTGTCACTATCCTGAACCTTATCTGCATTACTTCCTTTACCATTGCTTAATAAGGCACTCTTCCCCAATATTCTGTCGGCATTCTAAAAGAAGAAACGAGCAGACACATAACAAGTTTAGCATGTACTAGTATATGAAACTCATTTCGGTGAACCAGTTCATTAGTAAGGTGGACAGGATTAAACTACCAACTCTTCTATTGCCAAGTACTAGTACATGATAAAAGCATCAAACAAACATATATCTATGTCCTATGGTCACTGCATTGTCTTGCCAAATCAAAATATAGACACGGTTCAAATCATATCAGTTCAAGACAAAGCAGCAGCGAAAGAATACAAAGCGTGGGAAACTACACGGCACAACAAGATTTCAGATGGGTACCACGGGTCTACATGTACAGCAACACTATTGGCTCTGTTGTGATGCTAGTAATGTGCATGATATGAAAGTCAACTGTATACACAATTGAAATTGAAATCAACAGAGCTATTGATAAGAGCAAACCTGTTAAAGAAACATGCGTGAACATACCTGTTGTGCCATTGGAGTTTTGATTGGATCCTTCAATTTAAAAGTAAGTTTGTATGAGTAAATACAGTGATACAAGAGCAAAGCAATCATAGTTAAAAAAGGCGCACCTAAGCGAGTGCATAAGCGCGCCTAGGCTCTAGGCGTTGGCAAAATGCATTGTGCATAACTATGCTTAATCAGTGCATAACTGCGCATAAGCATGCGCTTTGGTCAGTAAAGCGCAAGGCGGTGGCAAAACGCACAATTAACGCCTAGCGCTTTTTTGAACTATGATAGCAATGGAATCTTAAATTAGAACATTTGTTCTTCAGGTTTAGGCACTTGTTCTACATGAACAGAGTATAGTAAGATGCAAGAATATAATACTTAAAAATAGAAAATGAGCTCATAGACCTTACCACATTCTTGGTTCGGGACCAGTACAGAACAAGGTGTTCCCAGTCATCGTCCAGTAAATGTGTCTCAGGAGAACGTAAGGGAATTTGATGAGTTTCTTTGCCGGTGAAGTACGTTTTCTTTAGTTAATTCCGATACTGCCACCAAGCATTCTTGAAGATAGCAGAGGTATTAGCACAGGTTACCTCATCCTGAGTTTCAAATCGGTCCTCCTCTATAGAGAAAAATGGGAAAATTTACATCTAGCAGAGGTATTAGCAGAGGTAGGATGTATGGGACGAAGCAAAGTAATTGACATGAATAACATTACTTACACATAACTCCTGGACAAACACCTGCAACTGGCATTTTCCTTCATCTTCAGTATAATATTTCCAAGATGGGAAGATACGCACATACGATTTAACAACATCAAATGCGATAGATGCTAAACTACGACTAGCTGGTTGTGCTTCCTCCACAGGATTAGGCGTACTAACTGGTGGAGTTGGGGTTCGCCGTGATAGTACTGGACCTTTGGGAACTGGAGCTGCCTTACTAACTACTCTTGTTTGGGAGCTCTGTGGTGGAGATGGTGCTGTGTCAATAGGAACTGGGTTACTATCGGCTGGGGTTGGGGTTAGATTGGGTGAAGCTGGTTCTCTGTCCATCGCACTAGGGGTACAATCTGCGAGAGTTTGGGTTATGTGTGGTAGGGCTGGTTCTTCTACATGTACAACCGGGGTGCTATCTCCACCAAGAGGTAGCACTGTTTTATTTGAAGACCATGTTTTTAGTCCGCTAGGTACTGGCATCACTCGCTCCAATTCAAATGGCTGATAAACAGGAAACATAGTTGAATGTACAGACATTGTATGAGAGACAGATGCAATAGATAGTGTGGAAAAAGAGGGTATGAAATAGTTGACATGTATATTGTTTAACTAAAACGGATAGCATGACATAATTTCACATATATGATGTCTATCTAAACTGGATAGCATAGCATAACATAATTCAAAGATATGATGAATAACTAAACAGGATCGCATGACATAATTCACCTACATGTTATCTAAGTAACCAGGGTTGCATCATTTAATTCACATATGTGTTTTTATATGCTAAACAGAGGGCATTCGATATGATGTCTGAACTAAGAACATGGTGTTGAATATTGTGTATATGATGTCTAAACTATGCAATGCAAGACACCATATGCATGATATGAGCAGTATAACCATGCCAAGTTAGAGCATACACCTCAGTGGGGGAATATGACTGGTCATCTATCTCTGAATCCATCTCTGAGGAGATATCGGGACCCAACAAGAGATCTGCTTCGATAGGTAGCACTGTCTGCTCTGAAGGCCTTGTTTTCACTCCAGATTTTTCCATCTCCCACCCAAATGGCTGATTCACAGGAAGAGTAGTTTAATGTACAAACATTGTCGACAAATGGAAATGTAATGAAGAAAAGGATGGGCAAGATATCATTCAAATATATGATGCCTGGTTAAACAGGATGGCATTGCACATTTCACATATATTATGGCTGGCTAAAAGACATGAGACTGCATAATTCCCATATATGATATAGAAACTAAACAGGTGGCATTACAGAACATGTCTAAACTAAGCAGATGACATATATGATGTCAAAAGTAGGCACTGCAAGGCAACATATGCATGATATGACTAACATCATCATGCCAAGGTAGAGCAAACACCTTGGGGGGGGGGGTAAATAGGAGTGGTCAGCGGCGTCTGAATCTGCCTCAGAACAGATATCTTCCTCTGGATTACAATCTGGAGAGGGGTGGGGAGGGTTTGCCATTGAACCCACCATGGAGCGATGTCTGCATGACATTGTATTGCTGCGCAAAACTCTTCTCTAATTCTCTACCTGTTCAGCATGACTATGTACAATATCTGACATGCATACCAAAAAAATATGGTGAGATTATGTAAGGAGAGCATGCAGAAATTTAGAGTGATGGTAACAACCAGTGGATGGATCCAAAAATAATGATAGCAGGCTGATGATTGCTTTAAATTAATAAAAAGACAGATGATGATTGCTTTACTATTTGTTTCCCACCCAAGATGAACAACATAGGCATACCCTAGGTGAACCAGATATTAGACAGACATACTATTCATTGCTGCCTCGATATGTGCCCCACAACTAATTTAGAACTCAAGTTTGAACATTAATTTGGACCTGACTTGGGAGTCCAAGAGCTGAACAGGACGATAAAGTAGCAGGTAAGTTTAAGCAATGCATAACATAAGCAGAAACAAAAGAGTGCGACCTCTCTTATGGACCCGTGTACTCCTCGGGTTCATCTGCTGAGTCGATGATGGTGATGCCGTTGCGGTGGGTGCCGGCGGCAGGGAAGGAGATCTGAGGCGGCGAAAGACGGTCAGGAGTCATGATGTTTGGTTTGGTGGATGCTTTTGTTGATGGAGCAGTTCAGGTGAGGTGGACAACATCGTGGCAGGAGCAGGACAAACCACACAAAGTTCCCTTTGACATGTACCTGTAACTAAAGTAATTCTGTAAGGGCTCATTTGGCTTGCATGATTCTTAAAACGCAGGGATTGGAAAAACACCGGAATAGGATAGGAAAATGCACATGGTAAACAGAGCATTTGTAAACATAGGATTTCTGTCAACTTGGGTGTTTGGTTTACAGGAATTGGAAGAGCAGAGGAATGCAAAGAAACATGGCCAAAATAAAGTGAAACCATATGAAAGCGTGTACAGTTAGAATGTTATTCTGGCACTAATGCACTTGGTCTTATTTTCATGCATAGGATTTTGAAAAGTGGGTCAAGGTGGATGTTTCGCTTCATTCCTTTCAACAAAATGCATGAATAATAGGGTTGGTCGTTGAAGCAGTTGAGGCAGAGGTGGCTATCGGAGGTGTGGAGGAAGATCTGAGGAATCAGTAGACGGTGTCCAGGGCACTGCTCTGTTGTGATGGATGATTCTGTCGTTGGAGCAGCTCCGGTTAGCCGTAAGACATCAAGGCTGAAGCAGCACAAGACAGACATCGTCAATCTCAAGTGGGATTCTAATAGCATCTCCAATAGATGATGTAAAATGGATGTAAAATTTACATCACCAAAAACCACCTGACTACTGTTGATGAGGTAAAAACTGTTGACTCTGAACTTAACTGTCGAAACTGAAATTTACTGTGGAATCTGAATGCTACTGTCGAAACTCAATGCAATGGTAGCAGAGAGGCACTTGGCATGTAGTTTAGGGAGGGCCTGCAGTTCATCTTCAACCTGCACCCCCCCTGAGCCGCCAGCCACCACCAGCCGAACCGCCGGCCCCAGTGCCTCCTCGCCACCCCGAAACAACTCCCAACCACTGCCCTGGCCAGCCCTCTAGGACACCGGCCCCCCACCCTGAACCCTAAGATAGATAGTGGGGTACCTCTCCGGCAAGCCCCCGTCCCCGCTGCAGGTGGTTCTTCCTTAACTCTGGCGAGCCCCCCCAAACCCCTGAAAATCGACTGACCCAAAAGTCAATTCAGTCGACTGAAGTGTGGCTTAATCGGAGCAGAGCAACAGCACGAGCGAGGGGAAGAGCAGCAGCAGCAGCTGGGTGAGCGAGCGATCGAGCGAGAGCCGGAGCAGCAGCAGCAGCATGAGCGAGCGAGCGAGAGCCAGAGCAGCAGCAGCAGATCCGGCTTGTACGGACACCGCCGCCGAACGGGCCTCGCACTGCGGGAGAGCCGCCGTGGAGATGTCGCCCGCGGCACCGGCTTCAAGGTAGCCGCTCCATCGGGGTGCGGGATGGAGCACCGTCGGTGCCGAGAGGTCGAGTTAAGGAGAAGGTGCGATGCGATGAGTGTACAACCTCTTTGGTGGCGCCGAGTAGGCCTCAGCTATGTCCGAGGAGTCGGTAAGGATGCTGCGGTTTCGGTGGAGCACGTTAAGGCGGCGCTGTGGGGATGGAGAAGCCGTGATAGACGAGGCGATCGTCGGAGCAGCTCCTTGGAGGTGGAGGACGGGGCGGCTGAACTGGCGGGATGGCGAGATGGACGAGGATCCTCATCCGGGGAGGTGGACGAGGGACGTCGAGCTGTTGTGGTGGACGACGTCGTCGGGGAAGAGGCTCCGGCTGGGCAGCGGTGAGATGGCGGATGGAGGAGGGTGAAGTTTCGCGGCTAGAGCGGAGAGGTTATGGTGGCCTGGGATTTCGAATGGCGAAAAGGGGGCGATGGGAGGGGGTGAAGCATGACTTAGGGACGCGCTTGTCCAAAATGTAGGGTGTGTTACAAAAGTACCCCCCACCAATTTGAACTAGCGGCCCTTTTGGCTCAGGGTTAGAAGGGGGATTTCGCGTGTCGGGATTTGGCAGCTGGAGGGAGTTTTCGCGCGCGTTCTAATTTTAGGATAGCAAGGCGCGGGTTGTGAAGGCGCCAGTTTTGGGAGCACGATATCTGAATTTTTGGGATATAACAAGACGCAGGTTGAATTTTAGGGACAAGCCTAACATGTAGTAATATTGTACTTGTACGTACCAAATCAATTCGCACTTCCCTCAACCAAAAAGAAAACGAAAAAAATAAAACTATTCACACCACACAAAGAGAGAGTCTTGCCCCGTTTTACTATACAAATGCTATTCAAAGCTACTCCCTCCTTCCATCGATATAGGGCCTAATGCATTTTTTGATGCTAACTTTGACCAAATATTAGAGCAATAATATATGACACGCAACTTACACAAAGAACACCGTTAAATTCATCTGTGAAAGGTTCTTTCAATGATATAATTTTCACATTGTGCATGTCATGTACTATTAATCTTGTCAATAGTCAAAGGCGGTCTTAAAAATCTGATTACGCCCTATATAGATGGAAGGAGGGAGTATGAATCCATGTTATGTCCGATTAAATTTTTTCGCTTGCTGTATAATGCATGTAACCTACTCATACCAACATTTTAGTGCAATTCAAATGTCTATACTACCGCTGCAATTCGAACTAAATTTGAATTCGTTTCTCTATTTCAATAAGAATCTACAATCATGATTGTTGCCAACTTCAACCATCATTCGTGTATTACCTTAATAACACACCACATGATTACTATAGAGATAGATATGAACTATGTGTACTACATGAACTCAAATTCTATTTTTTGAATACACTTGATGTTGATTCCAAATAATAGTACATTTGATGTACTAACTATATATTCATAATCTAAACCATGTTCCATACGTACACCATGTTTATCACACAAAGTATAGTGCCCCGCCCCCTACATTATGACAAGTATTTAGACCTGAGTTGCAAAAGCCACACATTAGCCCAAATTATAATCAATGTTCTACATTATGATATCTTCTTCAAGTATCCGTATCCACTTTTTTATAATGAATTATGATCTTTGTTCGTCTTTTACACCTTCACGATCCTCTTCTATTTTTAGCTAGCTAGCGCTAACTTTCTACCATGCATGCACACGCCCGCCCCCCTCTCACACACCCTTAGCATCCCCTCTGTCGCGCACGTTCATTATTTCTCTTTAGGTCGTCCACCAGCGGTGTGTGTAGGCCCCCGTCTCCTTCTTTCCGGCACAAACCGGTCGATATACCTCTCTAGCCAAATGTGCCTACAACAAACACATATATACTTCCCCTCTTCTCTTCTCACCGTCCATGCCCCCCTATGTCCAATACAATTCCACGCAGGTGCACACTCCCGCCTTTCTTTTCATTGATCACATACTCGCACACTCCTCCCCCCTCGACATGGTAGGCCTCTCGCACCAGCTCCTAGCCACACCCTCTCCCCCTGTCTGCCTCTCCAGACCTTATTTGCTTCTAACACATGCAGGCGTGTATATGAACTGATCTCCCTACATATAGCCAGGTCGACTATAATTCGTTTTCAACAAGCACAGATACACTTACCTCGCTAGTTATGTCTCTCCTTTTCTCGGACACACGATGGTTGATCTTCCTATGTAGTTACGTATGCTTACCACAACCATATCTCTCCCCTCATCATCCTTGAATACCTCCCGACCCGTCTCTCACACGCACGTGCATAGACAGACAGACAACCCCCGCCCTCTGATGTCTACTACACAACCTTCTTCTTGTAGACGTTGTTGGGCCTGCAAGTGCCCAGGTTTGTAGGACAGTAGCAAATTTCCCTCAAGTGGATGACCTAAGGTTTATCAATCCGTAGGAGGCATAGGATGAAGATGGTCTTTGTCAAGCAACCCTGCAACCAAATAACAAAAAGTCTCTTGTGTCCCCAACACACCCAATACAATGGTAAATTGTATAGGTGCACTAGTTTGGCGAAGAGATGGTGATACAAGTGCAAAATGAGATAGTAGATAAAGGTTTTTGTAATCTGAAAATATAAAAACATCAAGGTAAGAAGTGATAAACGTGAGCGTAAACGGTATTGCAATGATAGGAAACAAGGCTTAGGGTTCATACTTTCACTAGTGCAAGTTCTCTCAACAATAATAACATAGATAGAACATATGACAAGCCCTCAGCATGCAACAAAGAGTCACTCCAAAGCCACTAATAGCGGAGAACAAACGTAGAGATGATGGTCGGGTACGAAACCACCACAAAGCTATTCTTTCGGATCGATCTATAAAAGAGTTCGTACTAGAATAACACCTTAAGATACAAATCAACCAAAACCCTGATGTCACCTAGATACTCCATTGTCACCTCAAGTATCCGTGGGCATGATTATACGATATGCATCACACAATCTCAGATTCATCCAACCAACATAAAAGTACTTCAAAGAGTGCCCCAAAGTTTCTACCGGAGAGTCAAGAACGTGTGCCAACCCCTATGCATAGGTTCCCAAGTGTCACGAAACCCGCAAGTTCATCACCAAAACATACATCAAGTGGCACATGATATCCCATTGTCACCACAGATAATCACGGCAAGACATACATCAAGTGTTCTCATAAAGACTCAATCCGATAAGATAACTTCAAAGGGGAAACTCAATTCATCACAAGAGAGTAGAGGGGGAGAAACATCATAAGATCCAACTACAATAGCAAAGCTCTGGATACATCAAGATCGTGCCATAGAGGAACACGAGAGAGAGAGAGATCAAACACATAGTTACTGGTACATACCCTCAGCCCCGAGGGTGAACTACTCCCTCCTCATCATGGATAGCGCCGGGATGATGAAGATGGCCACGGGTGATGGGATCCCCCTCCGGCAGGGTGCCGGAACAGGGTCCCGATTGGTTTTTGGTGGCTACAGAGGCTTGCGGCGGCAGAACTCCTGATCTATCTTCTGTTCTGGAAGTTTTAGGGTATATTGGTATATATATAGGAGGAAGAAATACGTCAGGGGAGCCACGAGGGCCCCACGAGGGTGGAGGGCGCGCCCAGGGGGGTGGGCAGGCCCCCCTACCTCGTGCCTTCCTTGTTTCTTTCTTGACGTGGACTCCAAGTCTTCCGAGTTGCTTTCCTTCCAAAAATAACTTCTCCAGTTGATTTCGTTCCGTTTTGACTCCGTCTGATATTCTTTTTCCTCGAAACACTGAAATAGGCATAAAACAGCAAATCTGGGATGGGCCTCCGGTTAATAGGTTAGTCCCAAAAATAATATAAAAGTGGATAATAAAGCCCAATATTGCCTAAAACAGTAGATAAAGTAGCATGGAGCAATCAAAAATTATAGATACGTTGGAGACGTATCAAGCATCCCCAAGCTTAATTCCTACTCGTCCTCGAGTAGGTAAATGATAAAAAAGATTTTTTGATGCGGAGTGATACTTTGGCATGATTTCAATGTAAAACTTCTTACTTGTGATATGAATATTCAGATCTGAAAGATTTAAGACAAAAGTTCATATTGACACGAAAATGATAATACTTCAAGTATACTAATCAAAGCAATCATGTCTTCTCAAAATAACATGGCAAAAGAAAGTTCATCCCTACAAAATCATATAGTTAGGCTATGCTTCATTTTCATCACACAAAGATGTTCCCAACTTCTATACCCCCGATGACAAGCCAAGCAATTGTTTCATACTTAAATAATCTCAAACTTTTTCAACCTTCACGCAATACATGAGCGTGAGCCATGGATATAGCACTATGGGTGGAATAGAATATGATGATGGGGATTGTGTGGAGAAGACAAAAAAGGAGAAAGTCTCACATTGACGAGGCTAATCAACGGGCTATGGAGATGCCCATCAATTGATGTCAACATGAGGAGTAGGGATTGCCATGCAACGGATGCACTAGAGCTATGAATGCTCAACAAAAGAAAACTAGTGGGTGTGCATCCAACTTGCTTGCTCATGAAGACCTATGGCATTTTGAGGAAGCCCATCGTAGAAATATACAAGCCAAGTTCTATAATGAAAAATTCCCACTAGTATGAACAAGACAACTTATGAGACTCACTATATGAAAAACATGGTGCTACTTTGAAGCACAATATATGAGACTCACTACATTAAAAACAAGGTGCTACTTTGAAGCACAATATATGAGACTCACTACATGAAGAACAAGGTGCTACTTTGAAGCACAAGTGTGGAAAAGAGATAGTAGCATTTCCCCCTTTTTTATTATTTTTTTGGGCCTTTCTTTTTTTTGGCCTTCCCCCTTTTTTTGGCCTTTCTCTTTTTTTTCTTTTTTTGGGCAATGCTCTAATAATGGTGATCATCACACTTCTATTGATTACAACATAAGGATTACAACTCAAAACTAGAACAAGATATGACTCTATATGAATGCCTCCGGCGGTGTACCGGGATGCTGCAATGAATCAAGAGTGACATGTATGAAAAATAATGCATGGTGGCTTTGCCACAAATACGATGTCAACTACATGATCATGCAATGGCAATATGACAAAAGTAATGTATGTCATGATGACGATGATGGAAGTTGCATGGCAATATATCTCGGAATGGCTATGGAAATGCCATGATAGGTAGGTATGGTGGTTGTTTTAAGGAAGATATAAGGAGGTTTATGTGTGATAGAGTATATCATATCACGGGGTTTGGATGCACCGGCGAAGTTTGCGCCAACTCTCAAGGTGAGAAAGGGCAATGCACGGTACCGAAGAGGCTAGCAAAGGTGGAAAGGTGAGAGTGCGTATAATCCATGGACTCAACATTAGTCAAAAGAACTCATATACTTATTGCAAAAATTTAGAAGTCATCAAAAATCAAGTACTACGCGCACGCTCCTAGGGGGATAGATTGGTAGGAAAAGACCATCGCTCGTCCCCGACCGCCACTCATAAGGATGCACAAGCCAGGTACACCTCATGTTTCAAATTTGTTACACAACTTTAACCATACGTGCATGCTATGGGACTTGCAAACTTCAACACAAGCATTCCTCAAATTCACAATTACTCAACTAGAACGACTTTGATATTATTTCCTCCATATCTCAAAACAATTGTCAAGCATCAAACTTATCTTAGTATTCAATTCACTCAAAAGAAAGTTTCACATATCTTGAACACCAAGTATATTAACATTAAGCGAATTACCATGCTAATAAAGACTCAAAATAATCTAAGTGAAGCATGAGAGATCAATAGTTTCTTTAAAACAAATCCACCACCGTGCTCTAAAAGATCTAAGTGAAGTACTAGAGCAAAAATTATCACGCTCAAAAGATATAAGTGAAGCACATAGAGTATTCCAGCAAATTCCAATTCATGTATGGCTCTCTCTCATTAAAGAATTTCAGATATTGATACTTTATTCAAACATCAAGCAAAGCTAAAGAAAACTACATTGCAAGGATAGCACAACTCATGTGAAGAAGCAAAAACTTAGGCTCAACCGATACTAACCGATAGTTGTTGAAGAAGAAAGGTGGGATGCCTATCGGGGCATCCCCAAGCTTAGATGCTTGAGACTTCTTGAAATATTATCTTGGGGTGCCTTGGGAATCCCCAAGCTTGAACGTTTGTGTCTCCTTAGTTCCTCTCATATCATGGTTTCTCTTTTTATCAAAAGCTTCATTCACAACAAACTCAACAAGAACTCGTGAGATCGGTTAGTATAAACCAATGCAAAACCTTATCATTTCTTACTGTAAAAAATCACTAAAATTATTATTCAATATTTCATACTAAATTCCTCTGCATATTTAATACTCCTATCACCAAATAGAATAAATAAACATGCTAACATATGCAAACAATGCAACCATAACAGCAATCTGTCAAAACAGTACAGTCTGTAAAGAATGCAAGAGTATCAATACTTCCCTGACTCCAAAAATTATGAACTAAAATTCCCACTGTAATAAATTTATCATAGCTCAATATGCAAAAAGATTCAACATTATACCACTGTCTGACTTTTCTAAGGAATTTTTTCAACAGCGGCAAACTTTCTGTTTTCAAACAGCAACATGCAAACTAGCAAAATAAGCATGGCAAAGGCTATCCTTGACTATTTATTGAAATTAAAGATGCAAAACATTATTATAACTACAGCAAGCAAGAACTAACAAAATAAAATGACGCTCCAAGCAAAACACATATCATGTGGTGAATAAAAATATAGCTCCAAGTAAAGTTACCGATGAACGAAGACGAAAGAGGGGATGCCTTCCGGGGCATCCCCAAGCTTAGTTGCTTGGTTGTCCTTGAATATTACCTTGGGGTGCCTTGGGCATCCCCAAGCTTAGGCTCTTTCCACTCCTTATTCCATAGTCCATTAATCTTTACCCAAAACTTGAAAACTTCAACCACACAAAACTCAAAACAAAACTCGTAAGCTCCGTTAGTATAAGAAAATAAAACCACCACTTAGGTACTGTAATGAACTCATTATAAATTCATATTGGTGTTAAACCTACTGTATTCCAACTTCTCTATGGTTTATAAACTAATTTACTAGCCATAGATTCATCAAAATAAGCAAACAACACACGCAAAACAGAATCTGTCAAAAAAAGAACAGTCTATAGTAATCTGTAACTAACGCAAATTTCTGGAACTCTAAAAATTATGAAATAAGTTGCTGGACCTGAGAAATTTGTATATTAATCATCTGCAAAAAGAATCAACCTAAAATCACTCTCCAATAAAAAATGGCAGCTAAACTCGTGAGCGTTAAAGTTTCTGTTTTTCACAGCAAGATCACATAAACTTCACCCAAGTCTTCCCAAAGGTTCTACTTGGCACTTTTTTATTGAAACGAAAGCTATAAAACATGATTACTACAGTAGCATAATCATGTGGACACACAAAAACAGTAAGGATAAATATTAGGTTGTCTCCTAACAAGCGCTTTTCTTTAATGCCTGTTAGCTAGGCATGATGATGATAATGATGCTCACATAAAAGATAAGAATTGAAACATAACGGGAGCATCATGAAGCATATGACTAGCACATTTAAGTCTAACCCACTTCCTATGCATAGGGAGTTTATGAGAAAACAACTTAGGGGAGCAATAATCAACTTGCATAGGAAGGTAAAACAAACATAACTTCAAGATTTTAAGCACATAGAGAGGAAACTTGACATTATTGCAATTCCTACAAGCATATATTCCTCCCTCATAATAATTTTCAGTAGCATCATAAATGAATTAAACAATATAACCAGCACCTAAAGCATTCTTTTCATGATCTACAAGCATAGAAAATTTACCACTCTCCTCATAAGCAAACTTCTTCTTTATGGCATACGTATCATCACAATAATCATCATAGATAGGAGGCATGCTTTCATCATAGTAAATTTGCTCATCAAAGCTTGGGGGACAAAAAATATCATATTCATAAAACATAGTTTCCCCAAGCTTGTGGCTTTGCATATCATTAGCATCATGGATATTCAATGAATTCATACTAATAACATTGCAATCATGCTCATCATTCACATATTTCATGCCAAGCATTCTATGTAATTCTTCTTCCAACACTTTGGCACAATTTTCCTTTCCATCATACTCACGAAAGATTTTAAAAAGGTGAAGCGTTTGAAACAAACTTAACTCCATTTTTTTGTAATTTTCTTTTATAGACTAACTAGTGATAAAACAAGAAACAAAAAGATTCAATTGCAAGATCTAAAGATATACCTTCAAGCGCTAACCTCCCCGGCAACGGCGCCAGAAAAGAGCTTGATGTCTACTACACAACCTTCTTCTTGTAGACATTGTTAGGCCTCCAAGTGCACAGGTTTCTAGGACAGTAACAAATTTCCCTCAAGTGGATGACCTAAGGTTTATCAATCCGTAGGAGGCGTAGGATGAAGATGGTCTCTCTCAAGCAACCCTGCAACCAAATAACAAAAAGTCTCTTGTGTCCCCAACACACCCAATACAATGGTAAATTGTATAGGTGCACTAGTTTGGCGAAGAGATGGTGATACAAGTGCAAAATAGATAGTAGATAAAGGTTTTTGTAATCTGAAAATATAAAAACAGCAAGGTAACAAGTGATAAACGTGAGCGTAAACGGTATTGCAATGATAGGAAACAAGGCCTAAGGTTCATACTTTCACTAGTGCAAGTTCTCTCAACAATAATAACATAGATAGAACATATGACAAGCCCTCAGCATGCAACAAAGAGTCACTCCAAAGCCACTAATAGCGGAGAACAAACATAGAGATTATGGTCGGGTACGAAACCACCACAAAGCTATTCTTTCGGATCGATCTATAAAAGAGTTTGTACTAGCATAACACCTTAAGATACAAATCAACCAAAACACTAATGTCACCTAGATACTCCATTGTCACCTCAAGTATCCGTGGGCATGATTATACGATATGCATCACACAATCTCAGATTCATCCAACCAACATAAAAGTACTTCAAAGAGTGCCCCAAAGTTTCTACCGGAGAGTCAAGAACGTGTGCCAACCCCTATTCATAGGTTCCCAAGTGTCACGAAACCCGCAAGTTGATCACCAAAACATACATCAAGTGGCACATGATATCCCATTGTCACCACAGATAATCACGGCAAGACATACATCAAGTTTTCTCATAAAGACTCAATCCGATAAGATAACTTCAAAGGGGAAACTCAATTCATCACAAGAGAGTAGAGGGGGAGAAACATCATAAGATCCAACTACAATAGCAAAGCTCGGGATACATCAAGATCGTGCCATAGAGGAACACGAGAGAGAACACGAGAGAGAGAGAGAGATCAAACACATAGCTACTAGTACATACCCTCAGCCCCGAGGGTGAACTACTCCCTCCTCGTCATGGATAGCGTCGGGATGATGAAGATGGCCACCGGTGATGGGATCCCCCTCCGGCAGGGTGCCGAAACAGGGTCCCGATTGGTTTTTGGTGGCTACAGGGGCTTGCGGCGGCGGAACTCCCGATCTATCTTCTGTTCTAGAAGTTTTAGGGTATATTGTTATATATAGGAGGAAGAAATATGTCAGGGGAGGCATGAGGGCCCCACGAGGGTGGAGGGCGCGCCCCGCCCCCCTACCTCGTGCCTTCCTTGTTTCTTTCTTGACGTGGACTCCAAGTCTCCTGGGTTGCTTTCCTTCCGAAAATAACTTCTCCAGTTGATTTCGTTCTGTTTTGACTCCGTCTGATTTTCCTTTTCCTCGAAACACTGAAATAGGCATAAAACAGCAAATCTGGGCTGGGCCTCCGGTTAATAGGTTAGTCCCAAAAATAATATAAAAGTGGATAATAAAGCCCAATATTGCCTAAAACAGTAGGTAAAGTAGCATGGAGCAATCAAAAATTATAGATACGTTGGAGACGTATCACCCTCTCCTATTGATATTGCACTCATACCCTCCGTTTGTCTAGCAGGCCTCTCCCACCACTTGTGAGATGCCACTCCACCACCAACCCTCCGACGCTCTACCTTTGTCTTTTTCCCAACCTTATTCCTCTGCTACACATGTTCATGGATGTAGATCGATCTCCCTCAATACATAGCTAAGTCTCTCTCCTTCCCCACACATATACTAGTCGATCGGTCTCTACCCCCTCCCCCCCCCCCCACACACACCGATAGTCGAACGTTGTAGGTAGGTATCCATGCCATGGAGAAAAACTGCACCTTTGCCCTCTCAAATTCCAGTAGGCCAGCCGCCCTGTATCTTTGATGTGGGCAAACACAAATTCGATGGCACTCTTTATCGATCGCGCAGCCACAGACTTCATCCCTGTTTTCAATTCTATCGATATCTCACGTCCATGACTCTGTTTCACACACATTGCATATGTTACATTTTTCTGATTGAGATATCATCAACTCATTGCCTCTGTTTCGCACAAACCATCTCTCTCACACCCACCCACGTACGTACCTGCACCTAAAGAAGAAGTGCACACAGGACGCATGTACTCACGTCTCGTTCCCGGCCACACCCGCGCGGGTACACGGTGGAGTTCGTTTCTGTACGAAAAGGCAGCCCATGTGATAATTTGACGCGTGTAGCGGTTGTTTACTCGAAGGAGGGTCGGGTACCATGCCTAGACGGAACAAAGTTCGACTTGAAGCGTTAGTATTAAATAAAGTTATATATTCATCAATGGCACGTACAGAATATAAAACGATTGCCGTCGGGAAAATGGAAAAATGGGTTTGTCTCTCGTCACACCATCTCACACAAGGCCGCCGTGGCCTCTCTCTCTCTCTCAGCGTTGGTCAGTGATCCGGCCGCATCCCGTCCGCCGGCAGAAAGGGAGGATGTGCATCGTCTCTCCGTTCGACGGCGTTGAGGGAGCACGTCCCGATCTGCGATACCCGCCGTTCTCTCTGACCAAGCTCCGGCGCGGTAGGGCCTTCGCCACTTGCTCGCTGCTGCAGTATGGGCAGATCCCGACCGCCGGCGCCCTCCTAGTAACATCCAGACGACCCTCAGGTACAGCTTCCTCCGGCTTGCTCCACTACCCATCTTCCCATGTTGCTGCATGTGGATCTTCTTTAGTTGTTTGCTTAAATCGTATCTCGGCCGGCGTACTTTCCATCTTGCAATCTCATCCTCAAACCATTTTTGATAAACCACCATGTGCTATCTTTCCCTTATTACATGGAACATGCTTCTTTTTTGTCGGCATATGTGTCTTCAACTCGTGTTATTGGGCAGTAATAGTTTCCTTTCGACCTCCTTTTGCAAACAGGTCTATCCATTTTCACCTCGTTGCTATTGCGACCTTTTAGTGAACTGCACAAATCACTTTTCTAAAGAGTGTTTTGTGCAGTTCTGCCAAAATGTCACACGGGCAACGTTTTTTTACATTTATGTGGGACTGTGGAAAGGGAGATTGGTTTTGCTATCCTCCTCATCCAACTCCGTGCCTAATCTTCTCCAACAAGAAGTTAGTCCTAAAGAGAGATTGTAGAGGTGATCGGCTTCTATTTATGTGTGTTATGTTTCATCATCTAGTTCCACTATTATTGTAATCACACTGACTGGATATCTTTGCAAACAGGGATGGTCCGCTCGATTTTAGTGGAGCTGCAAAAAATGATCGGATTGTGGTGTCCTTCATACACCTCTTTTTTGGCTACAAAGCTGGGTGGAACTAGCTGCCAAGCAATGAACATTGTGCCAAGGAAATGGAGCCATGCCTACGAACAACATCGATCAATTATATTTTTTTCTTTACTTGTACACCTTCTCACAACTTTGTCTTCAGTTGTGATGTGAATATTGGCGCTGATCTGCGAACCATTGAGATGCACCATGGTAGTTTCATTTGTATTTGATGGAATGTTGTAACGAGATAATCTCGAGGCAAGACACATGAATCCTAAGTTGAAACCTTTTTTTTCCTGCAGGAACCAAAGTTGAAACCTTCAAAGCATCACAGTACAATTTCATCAAAATTATGCGTACATATAAACAAATCCTGAAGGATTGATAGCAATGCCAGAAACAATTCAACTTCGTTTCGCCGACATGTTGGACATCCTTCATCCGGCTCCACCTGCCATGCAGCAATATTGAGTGCACAACACAACTTCAGGGAAAGATTCACCCTGGTCGTTGTGCCGCAGTAGTAATGACTAGTGAGCAGTCAAATCACAGAGCCCCACCTTCGCCACAGTAAGTTGCTCGGACGAAGCAACCATCATTTCTCTGTTCCTTGAATCCGCTGCTACTCCCATATTCCCATAGTAATAAGTTGCTCGGGCGAATCAACCATCACTATATCCACTCACGTGTAATGACCACAGGAGCTATCCATTCAGATTGCATGTTAAAAAAATAAAGGTCGATAACTAATGCGGCAAACTTTCAAAAAAAAACTAGTGCGGCACCTCAGGCCAGATCGCATTTTGCACGAGAAATTACACACCATGTTTCATTGACATGTGGTCCCATTCCAACATATCAGTGAGACGACGACGAGTCCTTTTCTACTAGTAGTATTTCCGAACGGACGTGTAGGCCGGGGTGCCTCTTCGCGAACCGTGGCAAACTGGCAACTGTCCACCAACTCTTCGCCTTTCCCTCTCGATTTGGAACTGTTGTCGCACGCTCTTCCTCTCCCTCCTCCATTTTCCTTCAGCCCTTCACCCTTCCTTCTGCCATTGTTCGATCGTCTTCTCCATGGAGGGAACAGGCCGGGAAACGACCCCATTATTCTTGCCCCGATCTGAAAGATGACATGGTGGAAGAACCCATTGATCGGTGCGACGTCATCACCTCGGCTAGCATGGCAGGTTCGTTCAAGCTCATTCTCGACTCAACTAATAACATCATTACAAGGAACCCAAGAGTCAAGGAGCGGTTTGATCTCCCCTATCTTCTTCATCGTGACCCTGATGACTACTGGCGTGGGGACGACGGAGGCCTCACCTTGTGCAAGTTGATGCTGCTTGATAATGATACGTATGATGTTAAGATGCCATCGCTTGTGGGCAAGGATTGGGCATGCACAAATGGAGATTGGGTTGTTTACATTGGGTCCAACTGCGAGTGGGAACTTGTGAATGTGTACACCCGTGACCGGGTTCCACTTCCAAAAATCTCAGCAGACTGCCCAGAGGTTGAGCACACCGGTATTGTACGCACGTTCAAATGCGATCATGGTGACTTTCTTCTACGGAAGATAGCAATTTGTCGAGTTCCCAACCGCTCTTGGAATTACAACAACTATGAAGTTGTTGCTATCTTCGACAGGCTTGTTGCCGTGCTTCATGGTTCGACTGGATGGATATTGCTCAAAAATCAGTTTCTATACACGGATGTGTACTATGATGCAATTCAATACGAGGGCCTTGTGTTTGCTACCACCACTCGTGGCACTGTCTTTGCATGGAACCTTATACTTTTGATACGTTTGTCTTCCACCGTAATTATAATTGCTTCATCCACATGCATGCGGGTTAGCAAGTTTCCCTTTACTAATTAACCTTCTTCTTGTGTTTCCAAGGTCCTGTGAACATTCTACCACCTATACTTGAAATTTTTTATAACCAAGGGGGAGATGATGATGGTGATGATCACGAGCATGAGGACGAGCAGAACGTATATACTCAGTGGCGCCTGTCAACTAATTCCGATGGATCACCTCTTCTTGTGTGTATACAGCGTACTGAGTTTGTTACTACTTAGGGAGCATATGTTGTCTCCCATGGTCGCACTCTCCGAACCTATTCCAACACCCGTTGCATGGTATTCGGGATGGATACTAGTGTGCTAGTGCCAACACCTTCTCCCTGGTACAGAATTGATAGTCTTGGAGAAAACTCGCTCTTCCTTGGACAAAACTATCCGATGATGGTGAAAGGCGATCCAACTGCTGTTGACACAATGTTACTAGTACCATTTATGAGAAGCAACTGTGTCTATACCTCGGACATTTGGGTGGTTCCCTACCCTGGTACTGATATAGTAGGCCGCTTCAGCCTGGATGATCAGTCCTGCGTTGGTCTCGAGATCGACAATAGATGGCCCGTCCCAGAGAATCACTTGTGGTTCAAAGAAAGCGTTTCCAACGCCGAGGAATGGTTGAGTTGAAGTTCATTTCATTGCTTCTTATTTGTTGTGTGGTGAAAACTTTAGTATTTATAATGTATCCTCCTTGTCGATGTGGGTTGATGACCTGTTGTATGTAATAAAACGATATGCCTGTGATAAACTTACTAAATTTATGAATGGCTTTCGAGTCGCTTCTCTGAGTGAGTGGTGCGACGAGGCAAAAAAACATTTTCTGAATACATAATTGTACGTGCATTGCAACAAGTTATCAGATGAGGCCAATCAACAATAGTAGTACACTATTTGTACTAGCTTCACATGCTTCGCGCGTCGGGCGGGTGTTTTTACTGTAGCCATATGTTAATATGTGTTCGCTGTACGTAACCAGCACCTCGAATCCTCGATACTAGTACTATATAGTAGGAGTAAGTAGTAAGAGTAGTAGGGTGGCATGGGCCAGAACAAGCATTTACGTCCAGGAGTACGACACATGCCACCACCACGACATCCATCTGACACGATATTATTTCTTGGAGTCCGTGCTAGAGCAATCTCTTCAACCTCGTCGTTTCTCTAACTTCAGCCATCGCGCGGCGGGCGAGGTGGGGGTTTGCCGATAGTCGGTTTCCTCAACTGCGGTCCCACTTGTAAGGCCAACTGCAACGCACGACCCCAAATGGACCTCCATTTTGCACGAACTCCAACGATAATTTTGACTAGAAAAGCAAGACCAAAGAAAACAAGAACCACAAGAATACATTTTACTACTCCTGTAAGTTGGATTAGTGCCTTCTCGATGCATTCATTGTTGATCTGCGAAGGCTCGATCTTGCGTGCTTCTTTCTTCTTCGAGTGTAAAGAAGTAGACGTTGCTTCCTCGCATCTAGTCTCATGTCTAGCCTCTATTCTAGTAGGAGTATCAACAAGTGCACTAGTCTCATCTCTAGCCTCTATGCTAGCTAAAAGTGCTAGAACATCTACTAAATTGCGCTCTATCAATATATGGATGTACTCTTCTTCCCAATACCAAAACTTGCATCCATTCTAGTACACAATAAATATTTTAAGTTAGCACAACTAGTCTAATCCGAGAGCACAACCAAAGATTTGGTCGGGTTCTTCCTCCTTTTGCCAACACGTGGGACATCCAGCATCCAGGTCGTGTCATGCAAGAAAATAGAGTGGTAGTTGAAGCCATGTGATGTGCATCTTGGGTTAAACTGTAAATAGAATCTTACTACTCTTGAGTAACTCCAAAAGCGGCCACCAAAGATCTTTATTAGATTTGTTTTTCCTCACCAGCACGTCGAGGTGAAAGATGTGTAGGTTCAGTGGGTCTTCTTGTGTTTTCACTGACATGTGGGACCGCATGTGAGCAAACAGACGGTGGGCTCTGCGCGTCCGCTGGCTGGCTGAGAAGAGAGATAGAGGAGGGCTGAGCACGGACTTCGGGAAATTTGTTCTACGTAACCAGCACCTTGATATTCGCGTGTGGTTGTTTCTAGAATAAAAAAAGGAGGTACCCCTACTTATGTTACTCCCACTACACCTAGCCTAAGGTTAGTAGGTGACCTTGCACTTGGCTCTTCGCCTCTTCCGGAAGTCGATGGTTCTACAGTAGTGCTTCTGGCAATCTGACACCAAATGAACTGTTGCACGTCCACCGCTTGTCAGCAAAAGTTTCTCCTCGTGCTATGAACCACCACGCACACGTTGGCGAGGGAGAGGGTGTAATCAAGCTTCTCGTCGTTCTGCGAGTTGACGGGACACATCAAAGTTATTTACTAGTAGTACGTACTCTCTCCAAAAAAGGGCTGACCATGTCATTGCTACCATCCCGTGCTCCGTCGTTGAGTACGTGCACTATTTGCGTGCCATCGAGGAGAATAAATATTGCGTAAGTGCCATGGAAGTGCAGGACTTACTTACGAAAAAGGGTTTCCCCCTGCTTTTTCCCCCGCACGACTCACTTACGCGCTGCTTATCTGATTATCTCCATTTTCTTGCATGACACATGCACCTTGATGCTAGATGTCTCGCGTGTTGGGAAAAGGATGAACAAAGCTCACGTAAAAGAAAAGAGTTGAAGAGCATAGATTCCCGACGACCGAGAAGGAGCAAGGAACCTCGTGGTGGAGCGTCTGCAAGGAACCTTGCGCGTTTTCCCCTGTTTTTTGCCGCCTGCCCACCTATAAACAAATAAAAGAACATGAACTTTTCGCTAACCACTAGAAACGGTACATCAGGATGCTAAGTTGAAGATGTTTTATACTCCCTCCATTCCCAAATATAAGTCTTTTTAGAGATTTCAATAAGGGACTACATACGAAACAAAATGAGTGAATCTACACTCTAAAATATGTCTACATACATCCGTATGTTGTAGTCTATTTGAAATGGCTAGAAAGACTTATATTTAGGAACGGAGGGAGTAGTTTATATTGAATTATTGATAACCATGCAACAAGCCATGCATGTACAAGACGCATGCAGCCACGCATGTACACAAGCCAACGCACTAACTCCATCCGATCCAACTCATGCACATACGCGCACAGCATGGAGCACACAACGCACGTACACAAGACGTGCATGCACACACGCTCGGCCGCAAAATGCACATGAATAACACATGCATGCGCACACACACTCGGCTGCATGGAGGCGTGCGCCATCCGCGGCGACGTCCGATTCATCATGCTACGGCGAAGCTCGCACGCAACGGCGCATATGCATCTCTTGGAGCACCTCTTTGCCGTCGTTGCTCAACTACTAGTCGGAGAGGAAGACGATCGCAGCCTCGGCCTTAGAGCTAGCACCAATGGAAAAACGCGCACGCTGCACGCACACGAGCACATACGGAGCGCCCACGACGTGGTGGTGGTGTGTCCCAAGTCGCCTCTACTCCTTCTGCGCACGTTGTCTATCAAGGCGGTTGCATGCTAATGATGATGTGGGTGAGATCTTCTAGGACTCAGATGATGATGAGGAAAATTATGAGACACAAGGTGACGTACACCGTCAAGGTCGACAGTCAAGGGGGTGCTAGTAAGTTCTTAGATGTGCTTAGAGCAAGTACAATAGAGCTGAGTCAGCGGGCTATAAGGAATAAACTAGTATATTTCTGCTTAGTTGGAGGAAAGAGAAGAGGAGAGAGAAGGGTAAGAGGGCTCTTCGTGAAGAGCCAGCTCTAGCACGTGCTCCTAGGCACTTTGTGAGAATGAAAGGTGGGCCACATAATTAAAAAAGTAGTACACTCTTTTGATCTACTATTGTACACGTTGACTATAAGATGGGCTGTAGATGACATGGCACTGGCTTATAGCCAGCAGCTAGCTATACTATTAACCATGCTCTTTAGATGAGGTGCTAAGTGCATTAAATGGCTTAGTAACTCAAGTCTTCAATGCATAGGTGCTTAGTTTATTGGTGCCACATCATATTTTATGCCTACGTGGCAGGCTTAGCGGCTATACATGGTGGAGCACTGGGAGAGGCCAAGGCTGGTCATAGTGCAGAGTAACTTATACTGTAACATATTACTATGTTACTCTAAACATCTCTATAAATCGGAAAGGAGGGATTAGTAACATAGACTAGTGTCATATGCAGAGTATGGAAGCACATGATATTTCCCCTTCTGGACCGATCCCAAGTTGGCTTCTCACCTTCTTGGCCCAACAAAAACCCCTCCCCCCTCCCGCGCGCACTTCCCGCCCAGCGCCAGCTGAGCCCGCCGCTCCACATTGATGGAAAGTCAGGGCGATGCGACCTCTCACTGCTTCCGCCGTTGAAGCGGCGCGCCGACCGAGGGCACCGCCCGCTGCACGCCCGGCATTTCAGACTACACAGTGGAGAGTAACTTAGAGTAAGTACTACAATTAGATGACATAAGCAGGCTATAAGGATTTAAATATAGTATTTGTGCTTAGTTGAAGGAGAGAGAAGAAGAGAGAGAAGAGAAGCGGATTGTAAACGTGTAGCCGGTTGTACTCCAACATACTTTGTGATACAAAAGGTGGGCCATCATTAATGATATAGTATTTATACTAAAGGGACTAACGGACGCCTTAATTACTCCGTTTTTTTTAGACAAACCTTGGTGGGGCTATTATTGACTTTTTTGAGCTATTATTGACTTGGACGTGGGGTTTGGGGGCCAAAGGCCTACTATTATACTCGCACGACCGACCTAGCATGCTCTACCCTAGCCGCCGCTGTATCATAAGGTTTCGCACCGTTCCAGATCTTAGCGCCGCCACGCAATTCTTCTCCAGCCCTCCTTTCGGTGTGCACTGCGAGAAGGGATAGTAGTCCTACGAACCCCGCCTTTCGTGATCCTGTACGGGAGAGGGGTGATCAGGTTTGTGGGGAGCACACTCCTGTGATTGCTGCCAGCGACGACTTCCTCAACGACAGCCTTCTTCCCCGACCTCGATAACCTCTTCATCAACGACATGAGTGACAACATCAACCACATCGGTTCTGCTCCCGCTGTACAGTATGTGATTCTGTCCTCCTTGTTTAGTCCGCATCATTACTTTGATGTTTGCAATTGTCGTCATGATCTATTTACTGCTGATTCGGATTAAATCTCATACTAAATTGCTCATATATTCAACAATCCGATCCAAAAACCTGATTACAGGCAATTTACTCCGAGTGGTTTTGCTGCGCTTTTGAAGCCGCCTACTTTTAACGGGGTGCAATATAAAAGGTGGCGCACAAGAGCAGTATATTGGTTTCAGATCATGTACTGCTATGACGCCACTAAGGGTAAGCCTGAGGGCGATCTTAATCCTACAAGCAGGAAGCTTTTCAGAAGATGGATACCCTCTTCAAAACCGCCCTGCTGAGTGTTCTTGACGATTCCATTGTGGATTCAGATATGTCATTTGATAGCGGCAAAGACATGTGGGCTGCGCTCGAGGCCACGTTTGGGCCCTCGGGCGCTGGCAACGAGTTGTACATCATGTAGCAATTCTGTGACTACAAGATGACTGATGAGCGCTCTATTGTTCAGCAGACTCATGAGATACAGTCACTCTCTAAGGAACTTGAGTACTTTAAGTGTGTGTTGCCGGACAAATTTGTTGCTGGGACCATCATTGCCAAGCTTCCACCTTCGTGGAACAATTTTGCTACTTCTCTGAAAAACAAGAGACATGAGTTTTCTGTTTTGGATCTCATTAGCACTCTTGATTTTGAGGAGAAGGCGAGAGCAAAAGACACACGTGCTCGGGTCACTCAGGGAGCTTCTAGTGCCCACATGGTACACGAGAAGAACTTCCAGCCCAACCAGCCCGAAAACAACAAGAACAAATCTTAGGGGAAAGGCAAGTTTGATGCAAAGAACAAGCCGTCACATTCTACCAACTTCAAGAAGAATTCTCATAACGGGAAGGGATACAAACCTCAATTTTGGTAGCACCGCACAAAATTTATATGGCTGCATCTACCTGCTGTCAGCTAACCTCATGGTGCTCCAGGTATTCCTACACTCGTAAGTAGGTACAATGACCACCGCAAGATGAAGTTAGCTTATTTGTACGTTGACTTGCTGAATGCAGTGCGGAACGATCCTGTCATGTGTGGAGGAGCAAACAAGCAGTGCAGCCGAAGGTGGAAATCAACCAAGGACTTATGAAATTATATATAATCGTCCTCAGGTAGGTCAGTATCCCCTTCGTCCAGATGATCGTGTTTTGTCATGCCGAGCTATTGATATGTGCTACTGTTTTGCAACACCGTTTAAGTATAGCTATTGTTTTCCTATCTTTTCAGATTCAGGACAATGAATATGATTTCAGGGGAACTGCACAATATGGACCCATGTTGAGTCATCTCTATTGCCTCATGTGTTTGCTGCAAATGTGTCAGCATCAATTGCAAGATGAGGCAGCTAGCTAGTGGAGTTGCCAACATGCTCAAAGTGCTCGCAACATTGAGAAGAAACAAGCATGCCCAGGAAATTAATGTGTGCGTAGGGAGGCCCTTTGCTCAGAGAAGCATCGACCGATTTTATTTATTTCTACACCTTCTCACAGCTTTGTATTGGTTATAGTATGATGAATCATTGAGATGCATAGACATGCTGAACTTTTGTTCTTCTGAATGTTAGTTTAATGTGAGTGTCTGCATCCAGTACCGCATCCTCTAATTTGGTGGATGCACACAGAGAAAATAAATCTCCTTAATTTACTCCATAACCACCCTATTAAATAGGCCTAGTAACAAACCAGGCGCATGCAGTGGCCGGCGGGCACATGCATCCTGCATGCATGGCCAGTCAGCCAAGCCCATGCGCCAGCTCCAATGCAGCAACGCAAAAGAAGAGAGTGGTTCTTGGGAAAAAGCGAGTAGTTAGTGCAGCGGGCCTTATAAACACGAATAGCTTGCTCTCCCGCTTCCGTCTACCCCCCCCCCCCCCCCAATTCCCCCCGCTCCCCAATCTTCCTCACTCGTCCAGAAAACCCCGCTCACCTTCTTCCTCACTCGTACAGAAAACACCTGCTCCTCTTCTTCCACTCCTACAGAAATCCCCAGCCCTCCTTCTTCCCCACTCGCACTTCCACTAGGCTCATCTCTGGCTACTCTGCTCAAACCCGTGAGCTCGTCGCGACGCCCACAAGGAAAATGGAGTCGGCTGGCCCCAGCGCTAAGAAGATGAGGCTCCCACCAGCGGCGATGCCGGTTGTAGATCCCGCACCCAGCAGCGCGGGAGAAGCGGTGAGCCCCCCCCCCCCACCCCCACCCACCCGGATCTGAGGAACCAGTAGAATCTTCGGTGGACCGCATCAGCGATCTCCCGGGCGTCATCCTTGAGGAGATCATCTCGCTTCTCCCCACCAAGGATTGCTGCCGCACACAAGTCCTCTCAACTAGGTGGCGCCCTCTATGGCGCACCGCGCCCCTCAATCTCGACTGTCGTCAGATATCTGTCCTTCCTGAATTTGATCTCCTCAGAGCCATCGTCTCTTCTCACCAGCAGGGCCCCGTTCAATGCATCTGCATCCCGACAAGCTACCTGTTGTCCATACCCGGCAAGGTGGACGCTTGGCTGACATCCCCTGAATTCGAAAAACTCCAGCAGTTTGAGTTCTACCATTACCACGAAAGTTTCATACCATGAACATACCACGAATTCGTGCCCACACCACCGTTGTCCATCTCGCGGTTTTCCTCCTCTCTCCACACCGCCATCTTCACCCGGTGCCATCTACCAGACGATCTGGTACAAATGCTTCGACTCCCACTGCTAAAAAAACTTTCGCTTGCGGTGGTTTATCTGCCGGAGGCCTCACTGCACAACATCATCCACCCCAGTTGCCCTGCCCTGGAGTGCTTGCTGATTGTTTTGGGAATAGAAATTGGTACTAGTTGTCTCCAAATAAAGTCGCCTCACCTTAAAAGCATTGGAATTTGATTTAAAGGACAACAACTCATCATCGAAGATGCCCCTTCACTTGAAAGGTTGCTCCTTCGTAACTATTATACACCTTCAGAAATAACTGTCATCTCTGCACGCAAACTGGAGACCTTGGGTGATTCATGACCCGTTTAATAATAACAAGGAGTTGGTGTTTGGCTCCTCACTTTTTCAGGTACCGTATATTATCATCTACACATTTGTAATCATATGTTGCATTTTTCATTTGTGCGCACAAGTTTTATATCATCTTGGAGTACACTTTGGGTACTAATATTATGTTATATGCTCAATGAAGAGTTCGTCCATTGATAGCCTATCAATGCTGCTGGATTCTGTCAAGATCATATATATATCAGAATGTATAGTTTTGATCTGGACATAATCATTGGCTTGCTGTGATGCTTTCGATATCTAGAGAATTTATACATAGAGGTGATGATTTCATGCACATTGAAAGCCCATATATATTGTACTAGAATTAACTGTTCAGCTGTCGTTCTTTCGACATACTCTTTTTTCAGACGTTAACTGTTTTCAATCTTCATGTCTACTTAGGCAGAACCACATGGAGAAAAACATATAACCAATCATTGGCGCAATAAGCACAAGGATTTTCTCAGTTCTCATGACATTCGTTTGAGGATAATAACGATGGGACGATATGCATCCAACCAGGCAAACAGAAGCTTTGTCACATTCTTCCTGTTGAATGCGAGGTTACTATTGTCCATGAGGCTTAATTTTTATAGCAAGAGATTTCTCACGGACGAACATGTTGAACAGCAAAAAAAGAAGTTTTAGGGGGACAAATGGGCTTCTAAACGTGCCCGTCTTCTATTTACAATAAGTTGTAGACATCCTAAAATAATTTTTTTTGCACAGGATGTTGATTTTATGGATCAGACCGATCCATTTGTTTGTGACTGCAAAAAAGAGTGGTTGGGTTAGATGTTACTGTCATGTTCAATCTGGGTTTTGTCTAAAAATTTGATGAACAATTAATCCTTGGGCTTTTTGTACCATTTGTATGCTTGACTTGCATGTTGTTGCCCTCGTACTCCCCTCCACCTGCCACTACACTGCCGCATCTTCCATGGTTGTTGTTCATTCCCATCCAAGGCCTTGCTGTCGTTCTCAGACTTGGTTTGCTCGATGTGCCTGCTGCCATCTGGCATTGTCAACATGGTCAACAACCAAGAGGAATCAGGGGATGACTGTACATGGAGAGGCTGACAGTAGGGACCCACCAGGGTCATTGCATTTCGCAAGCAGGTGCCTCGTTATTACAAGCCAAAAAAATACTTCCTCCTCATTGTTCGAGAACTAGGTTCCACACCATTGTCAATGTAGTCAATAAACGAGAAAATTACACAACGAGCGGATAACACCAGGGACCCAGCAGCTCGCCCAGTTGTTTTTCAGTTTCAAAGACGGAGCTCAACTGCGCGCTGTGTGGGGGTTGTGGCCCGTCTAGCCCACGCTTACGCTTTTATTAAGCATATGACGGGCCCAGTTCATATATTTTTTTCTTTCTGAAATTGGCTAGCCTAGTTATTTTTTTTGGAGAATACCAAAACCGAGGCCTACTTGCTTTTCTCAGCCCTGCTGGGCTGCAAATCTTTCAAGATGAGGAGGGATGTAAGTAGTAAGAAATGGGCTTCCCTAGAAAACGGGCTATAAGTTGTAAGAAATGGGTTGTAAATTTTTAAACCAAAGCCAACCAGCAATTGCATTAAAATATCATTTTTTTCATAATTTTTCTACTCTCTACTCTTATAAAAACCAAAGCCAACTGGCAATTACATTAAAATATCATCTTTTCTCCCACAACATAAACTACTCATACAAATGCATCTTCATGTTCCGTGCAATGAACGGGCATCTTGCTAGTTAAGATTCTAAATTTCATTCATTTTTTGCGGAGAATTGTTTTTTGAATTTTATTTTCATATAAATTTTTGAAAATTATTTTTAATGTGACTCGAAATTTCGTGATTAAAAGAGTTCGGACCCCACCGAAATATGCAAAATTTCGTTGGATTTTTTAGCAGTGCCCAGAATATATGGTCTGTATTGCTAATAAAAAGAATATGGGCTTCAAATATCCTTAATAATTAGCAAATGGGCTGTAAATTATTGAAAATAATGGCTAATGGGCTGTATGCTGTTTTCCACAGATTTGGAGGCTGACTTCTGGGCCTACTAGGTTGACGATGACGCTGTCCTAAATTTTTTTTGACGCGTACGCAAGGCTTTGTCAACTTAGTCAACACACAGCACTGACTGTTGGATGTCCATCCAACGACCGTCGTGCTTCTTCAATCTCTGATCTTCCTGCTCCAGCCGCCCAAACCAGCACCGGTAGGACTGCCTGCTCCCTCCTCCTGTGGCTGGTTGTGCTGCCGCCAGGCCATCACTCTAACCACCGACACATCCTGTTATTTTCCGGCGACGTCAGCCTCACCCCGCAGCCGACCAGTCAGCACTCGTTCTCCCCTCAGTGTGGGCATCCGCTGCGGTGGCTTCGCCGGCTCCGGGTGGTTCTCTTCCTGGGCCTCGCCCTCGTCCATCGCGTTTGTGCTCTCGGCGCGGCGAGGTCAACATGGTCAACAAACAACAGCCATCAGAAGAGGCTGACAGAAGGGGCCCACACAGGGAAATGCCTCCTTATTACGCGCAAAATAATGATTCCTCCACCTGATAGCTGGGACCCACCGGAAGGGCCTCTGCATTTCATGAAAAAAACGTTCCCCCCGTTATCAGCTCGGACCCACCGGAAATGCCTCCTTATTACGCACAAAAAAATGAATACTCCCCCTACTAGCTGAGACTCACCTTGGTGGGAGGCTGACTTGTGGGCCTACTAAGTTTACGGGGACGGAGGGCTTTGTCAACTTAGTCAATATGAACGATTCTAGCTCCAGTGACCGTACGAT
Organism: Triticum timopheevii; assembly: GCA_963921465.1. Lineage (NCBI taxonomy): Eukaryota > Viridiplantae > Streptophyta > Magnoliopsida > Poales > Poaceae > Triticum > Triticum timopheevii. The sequence continues at coordinate 328,037,570 of OY997266.1, forward strand.
GTCCATCCAACGACCATAGTGCTTCTTCAACCTCTGGTCTTCGTGCTCCAGCCGCCCAAAGCAGCGCCGGTCGTGCCGCATGCTCCTGCCTCCCGTGGCCGGCTGTGATGCCGCGGAGGCCTCACTGTCCCCTACTACTCCCACCGTTGGCCAGGCCATCCCTCTACTCACCCACACCCCGTATTATTCTACGGCGACGGCAGCCTCACACCGCAGCCGAACCAGTGAACCCTCATACTCCTCTTCACATGGGCATCCACTGTTGCGTCTTCCCCGGCTCCACGTCGTCCCCTTCCTAGGCCTCGCCGTCGTCCACCGTCGTGGTGCTCTCGGCACGGCATGGTCAATGTGGTCAGCGACCGACTTCCATTGGAACAGTACTATGCGTGGAGAGGCTGACAGTTGGGTCCAAGGCGGCCGCAAGGAAGTGCCTCCTTTTTACGCGCAAAATAATTATTCCTCCACCTGACAGCGGGGACCCACCATATGGGCCACCGTATTTCGCGAAAGAAAACGTTTCCCCCTGACTGTTGGGACCCACCAGCTACACCTTCGCACGCAAGGAAGTGCATCCAGGCAAAAAAACACAAAACTATTCACCCCCCTGACTGCTGGGACCCACCAGCTACATCTTCGCATGCAAGGAAGTGCGTCCGAGCAAAAAAACGATTCTCCCCCTGACTTCTGGGACCCACCAGCTACATCTTCGCACGCAAGGAAGTGCATCCGAAAAAAACGATTCTCCCCCCTGACTGTTGGGACCCACGAGCTACATCTTCGCACGCAAGGAAGTGCGTCCAGGCAAAAAAAACGATTCGCCCCCCTGACTGTTGGGACCCATCAGCTACACCTTCGCACGCAAGGAAGTGTGTCCGGGCAAAAAAACAAAACGATTCGCCCCCTGACTGTTGGGACCCACCAGCTACATCTTCGCACGCAAAGAAGTGCCTGACAGTCGGGACCCACCTGGTCGAAGCATACGTAGCGTTGTCATTCTGGTCGCGTATGTGTACGTACATATATACTGGTCGATGTAGAGGCGCACACGTGTTGTAGTAGAGGCGCATACATGTCGTAGTAGAGGCGCGCACGTAGAATGTACACGTACGTACAGCGGCCAGTGTACAAGAAAGAAAACACGGCCAGGGCTCGTGTACATGGCTGGGTCGGAACGGAGAAATAGCATCATCGTCGTGTTCATGGGGAGGCAACGGAATGCGTCGTGTTCATGGGGAGGAAACGGAATGCGTCATGTTCATCGGGAGGCAACAGAACGCGTGGGAGCCAACCGGCTGGGTCAGAATGGAATGTGTGGTCGTGTTCATCGGGAGGGCTTGGACGGAATAGGCGATGGAAACGAGGCCTGGCATACCGCAGAACGGAGGAAACGGCCTTGCGTTCGACCAGCCACGTTCGAAACAGGATCATGTTCATCGGGAGGGGTCTGGCGTACCGCAAAACGGAGGAAACGGACCTCCTACAATCGAAACGGGGGTCCTGTTGATCCGGAGGGGTCTGGCGTACCGCAAAACGGACGAAACAGACTTGTGTTGGAGCACTAGGTCGAAACGGGGGTCCTGTTGATCAGGAGGGGTGTGGCGTACCACAAAACGGATGAAACGGACTTGTGTTGGAGCGCTACGGTCGAAATGGGGGTCATGTTCATCGGGAGGGGTGTGGCGTACCGCAAAACGGGTCTCCACGGGATACTGTTCATCTCCACCGTCGACCTCCTCCAGCCTCCACGGGCTACCATCGACCTCCTCCAGCCTCCACAGGCTCCTGTTCATCCAGCCTCCATCACGCGCTACTCCACTGGCTACTGTTCAACCAACCCTCCACGGGCACCCCTCCATCGTCTACTGTTCATCCAGCCCTCCACGGGGTCGTCCTGTTCATCCAGCCCTCCACGGGGTCATCCTGTTCATCCAGCCCTCCACACCACGGGGTCCTATTCATCCAGAGGCAATGCCACCGCTCATTGTTCATTCACCCCTCCCCCCCCCCCCCCCCCGCGCGCAACGCTCACTGTTCATCCAATTGATCGAGTTCAGTTAGCAGCAGTAGCGAAGTAATCGCTCGATCGGGTTCAGTTAACAGCCATCGATCGATCGCTCGGGTTCAGTAATGCGTAGCCTGCAGTGCAATCGCTCGGGTTCAGTTAGAGCCCAACGCCTCGCTCGGGTTCAGTTAGAGCCAACGCCTCGCACACACGCGCGTACGTGTACAAGAGAAACGCGCATCGCTCAGCGCCCGACCGCCCACCATAACCGGGAACTCCCCGAAATTTTCCTCGCCCTCGCTTCTACCATGGTTTTTTCGTCATGGACGGCCCAAAGAATGTCATGCAGCTGCTTATCCGGCCCGCCCAGGACGAAAAGCCCATTTTCTGTCATGATTTTTTGTCATAGAAGTAGGAGCCCACCACATCTATGATGATATCGAGTTTTGTCACAATTATCGTCATAGAAGTCTCATATGTATGACAGAAAAAAAAATTGTTCGGCCCAAAATGTCACGGATGTGTCTTTTTTTTGTTGTGCATGTCGCAGGGACAGACCCTCGCGGCCTGGGAATGATGCAGCCCTGAGGGTGCTCCCAGCTGAAATGAACTCGAAAGATGTCACCTGATACCATTGTAGAGGGGGTGTTGGAGTAGCTGAAGGTGCGCAGTGAGGAGGCCGATCCTCACGAGCCGCCAGAGCCCTGAGCCTCGGGAGGCTCTGGAGGTCCGGGCGGTTCCTCGAGGACCATCTCCATCTCCGATAGGACCACATGATGCCTGGCCTCCTGAGCCGCCAGAATGCTCCGCACGTGGCGCTGGTGAGTAGCAGTCGCGTTCGGCAGGCCGAAAGGCATGCAGACATAGTTGTGCGGTGGACCCTCGGAGCGCCGCACGCGCGAAGGCCAGAGGCGCTCCTGTGATGCGGCTCGGTTGAGCCCTGGGAAATCGATGCAGACGCGCAGCCTGCCATCTTCGCCTGGATGGGGAGCTATGCCAGGAAAACAGCGATCGCCGAGCATAGCTCTTGCTTCCTGAAGCTCTTGAGTGGCCTTGGTGATGAACTCCTGAGGGTTGGGCTTTCCACACCCCATGCCTTCCTGAGGGAAACGTGTTGTGAAGCATGCCTCCAAGTGGTGCCCGAGCGCCTCCCTCATGATCTTGGCAAAGTCTGAGGCCCTCCAGAAGAGAGCCCCCGAGCCCTGCCCGAGGAGGGCGCCAGGCGCGCCTTCCTGTGGATCCTGATGCGACACCTCCTGAGATGCCAACCTCCTGAGGCCTTGAGCTGGGTGATGCCTTCTTCTTCTTGGGAACTACCTCAGGAGGGTTCTCTCCCTTGCTATCTAGGTCCTCGATTGATGCAGCTTGGAAGACGCGCTCGAGGGAGCACACCGCATCCTTCTCTTCGCAGGGGACTGTGATGATTCCACCACTTCCTGGCATCTTGAGGACATTGTAGCCATGGTGGGTCACCGCCATGAACTTGGCCAGGGCCGGATACCCGAGGCTGGCATTGTATGGCAGGCGAATGTGGGTGACGTCGAAGTCGATGAGCTCGGTGTGGTAGTTGTTGCGCTGCCCGAAAGTGACAGGGAGGCGGACCTGCCCTATCGGGGTGGTGGAGCCGTCATTAACTCCTGAGAAAGGCTTGGTAGGCTGAAGTTGATCATATGGCACTTGAAGGTTGTTGAACATCTCGACGGACAGAACGTTGAGCCCTGCGCCGCCATCGATGAGGGTCCTGATAACTTGCACATTGTTGATGACTAGGGAACAAAGCATTGGGAGGACACCAGTTGTAGCCGCACACTTGAGTTGATCTGCTGAGCTGAAAGTGATGGCACACTTGGACCACGTGAGAGGGCGTGCGGCCTCGAGCTTGGGGAGGACTGCATTCACCTTGTGAGCGAACTGCTTGAAGATGCGCTGAGAAGCTGGGGCTTGGGCACCGCCCAGGATGCAAGCGATAGCACGTGGCTCTTGGAAGCCCCCAGCCCCCTCGTTCTGGTGGTGGTCATCATTCCTTCCTGGCGGTGGCGGCAGAGGAGGAAGGCCTGTGTTGCCCTGCGGGCGGTCCTTGCGAGGCTGATCCCTCCAGGCTCCCTCACGAGGCTGGTCCTGCTAGCGATCCTTGCGAGGTTGGTCACGCCACTCCTGGCGAGGGCCTCAGTCGTCCCGTCGTCCTCCGCCTCTTCCTCCTCCTCGGCCATAGCCCCGTTCGTTGTGCTCGGGGCGTCGACTGATGCGTCCTTCTCGAACGAATCTGAGCTCCTAGCACTCGTTGGTGTTGTGGGTGTAGAGGATGTGGTAGGCGCAAAATCGGCTACCCTTGGACGACTCCTGCTAGCCCCTGCCGCGCTTTGTGTCTGGTTCTGCTATGAGCACGGCTGCTCCTTTGCACTTCATGTCCTTGGCCTTGGCCTTCTTATCTTCTGGGTCAGCAGCTGGAAGCTCGAGAAGGGAGAGGCGCCCCTCCTTAGCTCTTGCGCGCTTGGTCGCCAGGTTGAACAGCTCCAGAGATGTGCACAGCTCCTCGTGGATGGATAGCTCCTCCTTCATCTTGACGTCGCGGACACCATCAGAAAACGCCAAGATGATGGCCTCGTCGGTCACCTTGGGAATCTTGAGGCGGGCACTGTTGAAGCGCTGGATGTATTTCTGCAGGGTCTCTCCAGGCTGCTGCTTGATGCGGTGCAGGTCACCCGCGACCGGGGGGCGGTCGCGAGTGCCCTAGAAGTTGGCGATGAAACGGCTGCGCATCTCGTCCCAAGAGGAGATTCAGGAGCCAGGTGCGGGCACCATCCTTGAGCGCCATGGGAAACCAGTTCGCCTTGACCTTTTCATCTCCGTTGGCCGCCTCGATGCCCAGCTCATAGAGCTGCAGGAACTCCGCGGGGTTGGCAGTACCATCGTAGCGGGGAGGCAGGTCCGGCTTGAACTTGCCAGGCCAGGCAACGCTACGCAGCCCGACAGCGAAGGCGCGGCAACCTGCGGTGGCCACCGGAGCCTTTAGCAGACGTGGGGCCTACTCTTGATGGTTCCCGCGCGCCTCCGCCAGGGGCAACGTGGGGTCTGGGCATGATGGTGCAGGGAGCACGTGAGCGCCTTCTTGAGGTTGAGGAATTTCTTGGCAACTTCTTTCTTGCCGCGCAGGTGCCGGACGCGGTGCGTCACGTCCAGGGGCTGGGCGCCTTGGAGCCAGGGCGCCTTCTTGGGGAGGAGGTGGCGGAGCTGCTCCCTGAGCCGCGTCGCCCATGGAAGACGGAGAGCGAGGCAGCAAGAGGGACGGCGCAGGAGAGCCCCCCGCGGTGCTGACGAGCTCGGTGATGCGAGCGAGCCACTCCTCGTAGAGGTCGTCGACGGGGCAGTAGTGCAGGAGCTCACGTGCTAGGAGCAAGACGGCTTGCGCGTCCGTGGGGGCGCGACAAGCGTGAGACGATGAACCAACTGGGGTCAGCGATGAAGTGGCGGTGCGGCCTTCCCGCTGCACCGAGGGGTGCAGCGAAGATGCTTGCTGCTCGTTCCCCACCGGGCCGGTGGCGGCATTGGCGGCAGGCGACGGAGAACAAGGAGGAGGCCCGCCGACGGGGGCCATCTGGGCGACGCGGGTGGCGAGAGCAGCCCGGCGCTCGACGCGGGCTCAGCGAGCATCTGCCATGGATACGACAAAGCGGTGGGACGCAGATCAGCGGAAAAAGATTTCGGCACACCCCTACCTGGCGCGCCAAATGTCGTATATCGGGTTCCGGCAAAACTCTTAAGGTTCGAACTCTGGGGTGCGGATGAAGATCCTCTCCCTACCAAACACGCCCAGAACCTCGCCGCGATTCTAAGCTAGCACGATGAACAACACAAGAGACACAAGGTTTATACTGGTTCGGGCCACCGTTGTGGTGTAATACTCTAATCCAGTGTGTGGTGTGGTGGATTGCCTCTTGCGCAGATGATGAACAGTATAGAGGAAGAACAGCCTCGCGAGAGGTGTTCTTGTGGTGGTGTGCTTGGAGAGGAGTCGATCCGTCTCTGTTGGCTCTAGATGAGATTAGATTAGCATGCTTCTACTGTGGTGGCTAGCCCTATTTATAGGGCCCCTGGTCCTCTTCCCAAATATTGAGCGGGAAGGGAGCCAACAATGGCCATTTTGTAAGGGGACAGCTAGTACAAGCTATCCTGACTAAAGGTGGTCTTTGACTGCCAAAGGCACTAGTGATGACGTCGTCTTGGGCTCCATGGTGACCTCCGTCCTATCGTCCTGCTGGTCTTGGTCTTGTTGCACCGATATGGAAACCTTTGCTTGATGCCTCAGTACTCCGCGCCTGCGCTTGCCCCCTTTGCACCAAAGTGGAAACGAGGACACTGCGCAGGCTGGCGCCCACCTGGTCTCGATCGGCATGGCTTGCGTCATCAGCACCTCGCGAGGTACCCCTCGCCTTGATCTCTCCGCCTCCTCTTGAGCCTGCCTAGTGAGGCCTCCCCTGAGGAGGCCTTGTGTCGTCCGCCCCGCGAGGCTTGGCCCCTCGCGAGGGTCTTGAACTTGGGTTGATGAAGACGGGCCGTACTGGGCCACTGCTGAGCCACGCTGCGGGCCACAGGCAGGCAAGTCTGGGGACCCCCGTTCCCAGAACGCCGACAGGGGCCTCCTTGGGCGTGCACTTTCGCTCATCTTCATCAACCTCCTAAACCTTGATTCCCTCTTTGATTTCAGCACTGTGCTAGCCCCCGTGCATGCGGCCATCCAAGACAAGATCGCCAAGTGGGTGGATGGACATGTGGACGCCTTGGTGAAGGAGCTGACTCCTGAGGACGACATGGTTGTGCTCACGGCCGAAGAAGTTGGCACGAGTGCTGATGATGAGGAGGATGCCACCTACGACGCAAGCAGCGCGGATGGGAGTGACGAAGGAGGCGCGTCCAGCTAGGCCCATGTTTCTTTTGCTTTGACATGTATGACGAAAACTTGAATGCATCCTTGTGAGAGCATTTTGAAAAGGGGGTGCCCCCTATGATGTGTGAGATTGTGAAATGCTTTTGAAGTAGCGCCCGGAGCGGGGGCCCGCAGGTCTGCGGGCCACTGAGCGAGGTAGTTGTTTATGAATTATCTTTGGTTTTGTGGGTCTCGAGTGAGGCCTGATGTCGTGACGGCGCTCCTTCTCCTGAGGCGAGCCTGCTGCGGGTTCGCGAGGTTTTGTGCCTCTCGAGGGGCCTGTCGGCCTGCCGTAGAGTGCCCCGTGAGAAGCCAACTGCCAGACTGTGACGAGGTGGGCGCGCGGGGCAGCCGCACACTAGAGCCCCCGGGGGGAGCGATCGGCACGAGCAAGTGCACCGTACCCTGCCCCCGCTCGCGAGGCGCTTGAGGGCAGGGCAGCAGTTATGAGCTCCAAAAAGAATGCAAGAACTGAAGGCAAGAGAGCGACACGAAACGAGAAAAACTCCCCCCATTTTTATAAACGCACGAAAAACAAACTGCTTCAAGAAGTTGACAAGCGAGTACAAAAAGGAGGCAAAAGCAAATGATCGCGTCCCGCGTCTAGCTAGTCTTCAGTCTTCAGTATTCTCACCAGCGCGGAGCTAAGTGCTTCCACTGGCTGGGCATAGTCATTGGGGACAGTGTCGACGGCCAGCGTGGAGCATGGTGCTTCCACTAGAACATGGGCGGGAGCCCCCGTGAGGCCCCAGGGCGGCACTCAGGAGACTCCGGGGCATGTACAGCCCCACACATTATTACGTGAGAGTGTCACGAGCGGAGACCTTCACAGGCCGGAGGATTGCTTCATGTCGCCCGACGAGGACCTCGCCGTGCACCAACCCTGACCACCATTGGGGAGACCAGAAACCAGGACAAGACCAAGGGGCCAAGGGGACTCTAGCGGCGTCCTTGGTGACCGTAGGCCCCCCACCGGGCGGAAGCGCTCGCCGGTGCTACGTCTTGAGCTTTTGTTGGTTTTCCATGAAGAGGAAAGGGTGATGCAGCAATAGTAGCATAAGTATTTCCGTCAGTTTTTGAGAACCAAGGTATCAATCCAGTAGGAGGCTCCTCAAAATTCCCACACACATACACAAACAAACAAAGAACTCGTAACCAACGCAATAAAGGGGTTGTCAATCCCTTCACGGCCACTTGTGAAAGTGAGATCTGATAGAGATAGTATGATAAGATAAATATATTTTTGGTATTTTATGATATAGATTGGAAAAGTAAAGATGCAAGTAAAAGTAGACTGAAAGCTTATATGATAAAAGATAGACCCGGGGGCCATAGGTTTCACTAGTGGCTTCTCTCAAGATAGCATAAGTATTACGGTGGGTGAACAAATTACTATCGAGCAATTGATAGAAAAGCGAATAATTATGAGATTATCTAGGCATGATCATGTATATAGGCATCATGTCCGTGACAAGTAGACCGACTCCTGCCTGCATCTACTACTATTACTCCACACATCGACCGCTATCCAGCATGCATCTAGAGAATTAAGTTCATAAAGAACAGATTAACGCATTAAGAAAGATGACATGATGTAGATGGATAAACTCATGCAATATGATATAAACCCCATCTTTTTATCCTCGATGGCAACAATACAATACGTGCCTTGCTGCCCCTGCTGTCACTGGGAAAGGACACCGCAAGATTAAACCCAAAGCTAAGCACTCTCCCATTGCAAGGAAGATCAATTTAGTAGACTAAACCAAACTGATAATTCGAAGAGACTTGCAAACATAACTTAATCACACATAAAAGAATTCAGAGGAGATTCAAATATTTCTCATTGATAAACTTGATCATAAACCCACAATTTATCGGATCTCGACAAACACACCGCAAAAAGTGTTACATCGAATAGATCTCCAAGAAGATCAAGGAGAACATGGTATTGAGATCCAAAGAGAGAGAAGAAGCCATCTAGCTAATAACTATGGACCCGAAGGTCTGTGGTAAACTACTCACAACTCATCGGAGAGGCTATGGTGTTGATGTAGAAGCCCTCTGTGGTTGATTCCCCCTCCGGCGGAGCACCGGCGAAGGCTCCAAGATGGGATCTTGCGGATACAGAAAGTTATGGTGGTGGAAATAGTTTTTCGTGGTCGCCTCTGATGTTCTCGGGGTATGTGGGTATGTATAGGAGGAAGTAGTAGGTCAGTGGACGCCTGAGGGGCCCACGAGATAGGGGGGCGCCCTCCACCCTCGTGGCTTCCTCGATTGCTTCTTGACTTGCACCCCAAGTCCTCTGGATCATGTTTGTTCCAAAAAGATTGCTCCCGAAGGTTTCATTCCGTTTGGACTCCGTTTGATATTCCTTTCCTTCGAAATACTCAAATAGACAAAAAAAACAGCAATACAGGTTGGGCCTCCGGTTAGTAGGTTAGTCCCAAAAATGATAAAAGTGTAAAGTAAAGCCCATAAACATACAAAACGGGTAATATAATAGCATGGAACAATCAAAAATTATAGATATGTTGGAGACGTATCAAGCATCCCCAAGCTTAATTCATGCTCGTCCTCGAGTAGGTAAGTGATAAAAACAGAATTTTTGATGTGGAATGCTACCTAGCATAATTCTCAATATAATTTTCTTTATTGTGGCATGATTGTTCAGATCCAAATGATTCAAGATAAAAGCTTATAAAACATAAAGAATAGTAATACTTCAAAGCATACTAACAAATAATCATGTCCTATCAAAATAGCATAGCCAAAGAAAGCTTATCCCTACAAAATCATATATTTAGGCCATGCTTCATTTTCATTACACAAAATACTCCCATCATGTACAACCACAATGATGAGCCGAGCAATTCGTTCATACTTTTTAACGTGCTTCCGCATTTTCAACTCTTAGGCAATACATGAGCGCAAGCCATGGACATAACACTATGGTGGTATATGGTGGTGGTTGTGAGGACAAAAAGGGAGAAGATAGTCTCACATCAACTAGGCGTATCAACGGGCTATGGAGATGCCCATCAATAGATATCAATGTGAGTGAGTAGGGATTGCCATGCAACGGATGCACTAGAGCTATAAAGTTATGAAATCTCAACAAAAGAAACTAAGTGGGTGTGCATCCAACTCGCTTGCTCACGAAGACCTAGGGCATTTTGAGGAAGCCCATCATTGGAATATACCAGCCAAGTTCTATAATGAAAAATTCCCACTAGTATATGAAAGTGACAACACAAGAGACTCTCTATCATGAAGATCATGGTGCTATTTCGAAGCACAAGTGTGGAAAAAAAGATAGTAGCATTGTCCCTTCTCTCTTTTTCTATTATTTTTTATATTTTTTTATTTGGCCTTTCTCTTTTTTTTGTCCTTTCTTTTTTTATTTGGTGGGCTCTTTGGCCTCTTTTTTCTTTAAAGTCCGAATTCTCATCCCGACTTGTGGGGGAATCATAGTCTTCATCATCCTTTCCTCAATTGGGACAATGCTCTAATAATGAAGATCATCACACTTTTATTAATTTACAACTTGAGAATTACAACTCAACACTTAGAACAAAATATGACTCTATATGAATGCCTCCAGCGGTGAACCGGGATATGCAATGAATCAAGAGTGACATATATGAAAATTATGAAGGTGGCCTTGCCACAAATACAATGCCAACTACATGATCATGCAAAGAGCAATATGACAATGATGGAGCGTGTCATAATAACGGAACGGTGGAAAGTTGCATGGCAATATATCTCGGAATGGCTATGGAAATGCCATAATAGGTAGGTATGGTGGTTGTTTTGAGGAAGGTAAATAATAGGTTCATGATACCGGCGAAAGTTGCGCCGTATAATAGAGGCTAGCAAAGTGAAAGGGTGAGTGTGCGTATATCCATGGACTCACATTAGTCATAAAGAACTCATATACTTATTGCAAAAGTCTACTTAGCCCTCGAAGCAAAGTACTACTACGCATGCCCCTAGATGGATAGATTGGTAGGAAAAGACCATCGCTCGTCCCCGACTGCCACTCATAAGGAAGACAATCAAAAGAGCACCTCATGCAACAAATTTGTAACAGAACTTTTACCATACGTGCATGCTACGGGACTTGCCAACTTCAACAAAAGTATTTCTCAATTTCATAATTATCCACTAGCATGACTCTAACATTACCACCTCCATATGTCAAATCAATTATCAAGCATCAAATTGATCCTAGTGTTTTATGCACTTTCTATGATAGTTTTTATTATACCCAACTTGGATGCTCATCATTCTAGGACCAAATTTATAACCATAGAAAATACCATGCTGTTCTAAAAGACTCTCAAAATAATAAAAGTGAAGCATGAGAGATAAACATTTTTTCAAAATTAATCCACCGCCGTGCTCTAAAAGATATAAGTGAAGCACTAGAGCAAAAACTATCTAGCTCAAAAGGTATAAGTGAAGCACATAGCGTATTCTAATAAATTCTAATCAAGTGGGCTTCTCTAAAAATGTGTGTACAGCAAGGATTATTGTGGAAAACTAAAAAGCAAAGACTAATATTATACAAGACGCTCCAAGCAAAACACATATCATGTGGCAAATAAAAATATAGCTCCAAGTAAAGTTACCGATAAACGAAGACGAAAGAGGGGATGACTTCCGGGGGCATCCCCAAGCTTAGGATTTGGATATTCTTGAATATCTTGGGGTGCCTTGGGCATCCACAAGCTTAGGATCTTGCCACTCCTTATTCCATAGTCCATCAAATCTTTACCCAAAACATGAAAACTTCACAACACAAAACTCAATAGGAAATCTCATAAGCTCCGTTAGTGAAAGAAAGAAAAACCACCACATAAGGTACTGTAATGAACTCATTCTTTATTTATATTTTTGTTAAACCTACTGTATTCCAAGTTCTCTATGGTTCATACACTTACATACTAGCCATAGATGCATCAAAATAAGCAAACAACACACGAAAAACAGAATCTGTCAAAAACAGAACAGTCTGTAGCAATCTGTAACTCTCGAATACTTCTGGAACTTTAACAATCCTACCAAAATAGGAAGTCCTGCGAAATTTGTCTATTGATCTACAGAAAAAATAATCAACGCAAAAGCACGTTTCTGTGAATTACTAAAATTATTTTCATGCGTGCAAAGTTTCTGTTTTTCAGCAGAATCAAATTAACTATCACCGTAAGTTGTCCTATAGGTTCTACTTGGCACAAACACTAAATAAAACACAAAAACACATCTAAACAGAAGGTAGATGCAAAATTTATTACTAAAAAGAAACAAAAACAAAAAACATAAATAAAATTGGGTTGCCTCCCAACTAGCGCTATCGTTTAATGCCCCTAGCTAGGCATAAAAGCGAGGATAGATCTAAGTAGTGCCATAATAATAAGATAGATCTTGAAAACTCATCTTATATTCTCTACATTTAGCAGCAAGTTTTCTTTGAGGCAAGTAAAGGTAATCAAAATTAAAGGGCTAAATTTAATGGGACAAAAGTCCCCAAGATCAAACACAGGAGGAATGGGTTCCTCCTTTCGCCCTTCATATTGCACAACTAATTCATCATTATAAACACTTTTTTGGCAGAACTTCGTGGGCCTATACTCAAGAGAGTATCCTAGCTCATTGTTTCGAAGAGCAAAATCATTATTAAGTTCGGAAATTCTATCAACTAGGACATTGGTAGGAACCTTTTTTCTAAGGTTTTCATTGAAAGCAACATAGTCCAAAGATTGAAAACGCCTAATTTCCTCTTGATCAAAGAGGATCGCCTCTATGGGAGGACATCCGGCATCCACCCTATAGTGCACAAAGATTTCTTTAGCCTCTCTTATTATAAATCTAAACTCATGAGCCAAAAAGATAGTAACGCCGCGCTTAACAGAAGAATGCTCAATATTAGAAAATTCCAGGAAAATTCTTTGTATGCAAGGATGCATATGCATAAATTGTCATTCAAGCTCAACTACAAGCATAGCGATAGCATCCGCGAGACTACTAGTTCTATGAAGAATAGAACCACCCATAGAGGGTAAAGCACCGGCACAAGTAAAGAAATCTTGAATAACCCCTTTTCCGATAATGTTACCACTACCGATTCAAAACTTTTTAGTATGCAAAATAAGGGGTTCTTCAGCAGGAGCGTCAGAATTTTCCATGTTATCATTATTGTCCATATCGATGATAATCTCCCCAATTTCAGACATAATGGCAAACAAAAAGCGAGGAAGAAGAAGCGAGCAAGCAAAAGAGAGAGGAGATTGGGAAAGAGAGGGCAAATAAAACGGCAAGGGTGAAGTGGAGGAGAGGAAAACGAGAGGCAAATGGCAAATAATGTCAATGCGAGGGAGATGAGTTTGTGATGGGTACTTGGTATGTATTGACTTGAGCGAAGACCTCCCCGGCAACGGCGCCAGAAATCCTTCTTGCTACGTCTTGAGCTTGCGTTGGTTTTCCTTGAAGAGGAAAGGGTGATGCAGCAATAGTAGCGTAAGTATTTCCCTCAGTTTTTGAGAGCCAAGTTATCAATCCAGTAGGAGGCTCCTCAAAAGTCCCACGCACCTGCACAAACAAAAAAATAACTCACAACCAACGCAATAAAGGGGTTGTCAATCCCTTCATGGCCACTTGCGAAAGTGAGATCTGATAAAGATAGTATGATAAGATAAATATATTTTTGGTATTTTATGATATAGATTGGAAAAGTAAAGATGCAAGTAAAAGTAGACTGAAAGCTTATATGATAAAAGATAGACCTGGGGGACATAGGTTTCACTAGTGGCTTCTCTCAAGATAGCATAAGTATTACGGTGGGTGAACAAATTACTGTCGAGCAATTGATAGAAAAGCGAATAATTATGAGATTATCTAGGCATGATCATGTATATAGGCATCATGTCTGTGACAAGTAGACCGACTCCTGCCTGCATATACTAATATTACTCCACACATTGACCACTATCCAGCATGCATCTAGAGTATTAAGTTCATAAAGAACAGAGTAACGCATTAAGAAAGATTAAATGATGTAGAGGGATAAACTCATGTAATATGATATAAACCCCATCTTTTTATCCTCGATGGCAACAATACGATACGTGCCTTGCTGCCCCTGCTGTCACTGGGAAAGGACACCGCAAGATTGAACCCAAAGCTAAGCACTTCTCCCATTGCAAGAAAGATCAATCTAGTAGGCCAAACCAAACTGATAATTCGAAGAGACTTGCAAAGATAACTTAATCACACATAAAAGAATTCAGAGGAGATTCAAATATTTATCATATATAAACTTGATCATAAACCCACAATTCATCGGATCTCGACAAACACACCGCAAAAAGTGTTACATCGAATAGATCTCCAAGAAGATCAAGGAGAACATGGTATTGAGATCCAAAGAGAGAGAAGAAGCCATCTAGCTAATAACTATGGACCCGAAGGTTTGTAGTAAACTACTCACAACTCATCGGAGAGGCTATGGTGTTGATGAAGAAGCCCTCCGTGGTTGATTCCCCCTCCGGCGGAGCGCCGGCGAAGGCTCCAAGATGGGATCTTGCGGATACAAAAGGTTACGGTGGTGGAAATAGTTTTTCGTGGTCGCCTCTGATGTTCTCGGGGTACGTGGGTATATATAGGAGGAAGAAGTAGGACGGTGGACGCCCGAGGGGCCCATGAGATAGGGGGGTGCGCCCTCCACCCTCGTGGCTTCCTCGATTGCTTCTTGACTTGCACTCCAAGTCCTCTGGATCACGTTTGTTCCAAAAAGATTGCTCCCGAAGGTTTCATTCCGTTTGGACTCCGTTTGATATTCCTTTCCTTCGAAACACTCAAATAGACAAAAAAACAGCAATACGGGCTGGGCCTCCGGTTAGTAGGTTAGTCCCAAAAATGATATAAAAGTGTAAAGTAAAGCCCATAAACATCCAAAGCGGGTAATATAATAGCATGGAACAATCAAAAATTATAGATACGTTGGAGACGTATCAATCATCCCCAAGCTTAATTCCTGCTCGTCCTCGAGTAGGTAAATGATAAAAACAGAATTTTTGTTGTGGAATGCTACCTAGCATAATTCTCAATGTAATTTTCTTTATTGTGGCATAATTGTTCATACCCAAATGATTCAAGATAAAAGCTTATAAAACATAGATAATAGTAATACTTCGAAGCATACTAACAAATAATCATGTCCTATCAAAATAGCATAGCCAAAGAAAGCCTATCCCTACAAAATCATATAGTTAGGCCATGCTTCATTTTCATTACACAAAATACTCCCACCATGTACAACCCCGATGATGAGCCGAGCAATTGGTTCATACTTTTTAACGTGCTTCAGCATTTTCAACTCTTACGCAATACATGAGCACAAGCCATGGACAGAGCACTATGGTGGTATGTGGTGGTGGTTGTGAGGACAAAAAGGGAGAAGATAGTCTCACATCAACTAGGCGTATCAACGGGCTATGGAGATGCCCATCAATAGATATCAATGTGAGTGAGTAGGGATTGCCATGCAACGGATGCACTAGAGCTATAAAGGTATGAAATCTCAACAAAAGAAACTAAGTGGGTGTGCATCCAACTCGCTTGCTCACGAAGACCTAGGGCATTTTGAGGAAGCCCATCATTGGAATATACCAGCCAAGTTCTATAATGAAAAATTCCCACTAGTATATGAAAGTGACAACACAAGAGACTCTCTATCATGAAGATCATGGTGCTATTTCGAAGCACAAGTCTGGAAAAAAAGATAGTAGCATTGTCCCTTCTCTCTTTTTCTATTATTTTTTATATTTTTTTATTTGGCCTTTCTCTTTTTTTTGTCCTTTCTTTTTTTATTTGGTGGGCTCTTTGGCCTCTTTTTTCTTTAAAGTCCGAAGTCTCATCCCGACTTGTGGGGGAATCATAGTCTTCATCATCCTTTCCTCAATTGGGACAATGCTCTAATAATGAAGATCATCACACTTTTATTAATTTACAACTTGAGGATTACAACTCAACACTTAGAACAAAATATGACTCTATATGAATGCCTCCAGCGGTGAACCGGGATATGCAATGAATCAAGAGTGACATATATGAAAATTATGAAGGTGGCCTTGCCACAAATACAATGCCAACTACATGATCATGCAAAGAGCAATATGACAATGATGGAGCGTGTCATAATAACGGAACGGTGGAAAGTTGCATGGCAATATATCTCGGAATGGCTATGGAAATGCCATAATAGGTAGGTATGGTGGTTGTTTTGAGGAAGGTAAACAATAGGTTCATGATACCGGCGAAAGTTGCGCCGTATAATAGAGGCTAGCAAAGTGAAAGGGTGAGTGTGCGTATATCCATGGACTCACATTAGTCATAAAGAACTCATATACTTATTGCAAAAGTCTACTTAGCCCTCGAAGCAAAGTACTACTACGCATGCCCCTAGATGGATAGATTGGTAGGAAAAGACCATCGCTCGTCCCCGACTGCCACTCATAAGGAAGACAATCAAAAGAGCACCTCATGCAACAAATTTGTAACAGAACTTTTACCATACGTGCATGCTACGGGACTTGCCAACTTCAACAAAAGTATTTCTCAATTTCATAATTATCCACTAGCATGACTCTAACATTACCACCTCCATATGTCAAATCAATTATCAAGCATCAAATTGATCCTAGTGTTTTATGCACTTTCTATGATAGTTTTTATTATACCCAACTTGGATGCTCATCATTCTAGGACCAAATTTATAACCATAGCAAATACCATGCTGTTCTAAAAGACTCTCAAAATAAAATAAGTGAAGCATGAGAGATAAACAATTTCTTTTCAAAATTAAGCCACCGTCGTGCTCTAAAAGATATAAGTGAAGCACTAGAGCAAAAACTATCTAGCTCAAAAGGTATAAGTGAAGCAGATAGCGTATTCTAATAAATTCTAATCAAGTGGGCTTCTCCCAAAAGGTGTGTACAGCAAGGATGATTGTGGAAAACTAAAAAGCAAAGACTAATATCAAACAAGACGCTCCAAGCAAAACACATATCATGTGGCGAATAAAAATATAGCTCCAAGTAAAGTTACCGATAAACAAAGACGAAAGAGGGGATGCCTTCCGGGGGCATCCCCAAGCTTAGACTTTTGGCTATTCTTGAATATCTTAGGGTGCCTTGGGCATCCCCAAGCTTAGGCTCTTGCCACTCCTTATTCCATAGTCCATCAAATCTTTACCCAAAACTTGAAAACTTCACAACACAAAACTCAACAGGAAATCTCATAAGCTCCGTTAGTGAAAGAAAAAAAACCACCACATAAGGTACTGTAATGAACTCATTCTTTATTTATATTTTTGTTAAACCTATTGTGTTCCAAGTTCTCTATGGTTTATACCCTTACATACTAGCCATAGATGCATCAAAATAAGCAAACAACACACGAAAAACATAATCTGTCAAAAACAGAACAGTCTGTAGCAATCTGTAACTCTCGAGTACTTCTGGAACTTTAAAAATCCTACCAAAATAGGAAGTCCTGGGAAATTTGTCTTTTGATCTACAGCAAAAGTAATCAACGCAAAAGCACGTTTTTGTGAATTTCTAAAATTATTTTCATGCGCGCAAAGTTTCTGTTTTTCAGCAGAATCAAATTAACTATCACCGTAAGTTGTCCTATAGGTTCTACTTGGCACAAACACTAAATAAAACACAAAAACACATCTAAATAGAAGGTAGATGCAAAATTTATTACTAAACAGAAACAAAAACAAAAAACATAAATAAAATTGGGTTGCCTCCCAACTAGCGCTATCATTTAACGCCCCTAGCTAGGCATAAAAGCGAGGATAGATCTAAGTAGTGCCATAATAATAAGATAGATCTTGAAAACTCATCTCATATTCTGTACGTTCAGCAGCAAGTTTTCTTTGAGGCAAGCAAAAGTAATCAAAATTAAAGGGCTAAATTTAATGGGACAAAAGTCCCCAAGATCAAACACAGGAGGAATGGGTTCCTCCTTTCGCCCTTCATATTGCACAACTAATTCATCATTATAAACACTTTTTTGGCAGAACTTCGTGGGCCTATACTCAAGAGAGTATCCTAGCTCATTGTTTCGAAGAGCAAAATCATTATTAAGTTCGGAAATTCTATCAACTAGGACATTGGTAGGACCCCTTTTTCTAAGGTTTTCGTTGAAAGCAACATAGTCCAAAGATTGAAAACGCCTAATTTCCTATTGATCAAAGAGGATCGCCTCTATGGGAGGACGTCCGGCGTCCACCCTATAGTGCACAAAGATTTCTTTAGCCTCTCTTATTATAAATCTAAACTCATGAGCCAAAAAGATAGTAACGCCGTGCTTAACAGAAGAATGCTCAATATTAGAAAATTCCAGGAAAATTCTTTGTATGCAAGGATGCATATGCATAAATTGTCTTTCAAGCTCAACTACAAGCATAGCGATAGCATCTGCGAGACTACTAGTTCTATGAAGAATAGAACCACCCATAGAGGGTAAAGCACCGGCACAAGTAAAGAAATCTTGAATAACCCCTTTTCCGATAATGTTACCACTACCGATTCGAAACTTTTTAGTATGCAAGATAGGGGGTTCTTCAGCTGGAGCGTCAGAATTTTCCATGTTATCGTTATTGTCCATATCGATGATAATCTCCCTAATTTCAGACATAACGGCAAACAAAAATCGAGGAAGAAGAAGGGAGCAAGCAAAAGAGAGAGGAGATTGGGAAAGAGAGGGCGAATAAAACGGCAAGGGTGAAGTGGAGGAGAGGAAAACGAGAGGCAAATGGCAAATAATGTAAATGCAAGGGAGATGAGTTTGTGATGGGTACTTGGTATGTCTTGACTTGAGTGAAGACCTCCCCGGCAACGGCGCCAGAAATCCGTCTTGCTATGTCTTGAGCTTGCGTTGGTTTTCCTTGAAGAGGAAAGGGTGATGCAGCAATAGTAGCGTAAGTATTTCCCTCAGTTTTTGAGAACCAAGGTATCAATCCAGTAGGAGGCTCCTCAAAAGTCCCACGCACCTGCACAAACAAACAAAGAACTCGCAACCAACGCAATAAAGGGGTTGTCAATCCCTTCATGGCCACTTGCGAAAGTGAGATCTGATAGAGATAGTATGATAAGATAAATATATTTTTGGTATTTTATGATATAGATTGGAAAAGTAAAGATGCAAGTAAAAGTAGACTGAAAGCTTATATGATAAAAGATAGACCCGGGGGCCATAGGTTTCACTAGTGGATTCTCTCAAGATAGCATAAGTATTACGGTGGGTGAACAAATTACTGTCGAGCATTTGATACAAAAGCGAATAAATATGAGATTATCTAGGCATGATCATGTATATAGGCATCACGTCCATGACAAGTAGACCGACTCCTGCCTGCATCTACTACTATTACTCCACATATCGACCGTTATCCAGATGCATCTAGAGTATTAAGTTCATAAAGAACAGAGTAACGCATTAAGAAAGATTACATGATGTAGAGGGATAAACTCATGCAATATGATATAAACCCCATCTTTTTATCCTCGATGGCAACAATACAATATGTGCCTTGCTTCCCCTGCTGTCACTGGGAAAGGACACCGCAAGATTGAACCCAAAGCTAAGCACTTTTCCCATTGCAAGAAAGATCAATCTAGTAGGCCAAACCAAACTGATAATTTGAAGAGACTTGCAAAGATAACTTAATCACACATAAAAGAATTCAGAGAAGATTCAAATATTTCTCATAGATAAACTTGATCATAAACCCACAATTCATCGGATCTCGACAAACACACCGCAAAAAGTGTTACATCGAATAGATCTCCAAGAAGATCAAGGAGAACATGGTATTGAGATCCAAAGAGAGAGAAGAAGCCATCTAGCTAATAACTATGGACCCGAAGGTCTGTGGTAAACTACTCACAACTCATCGGAGAGGCTATGGTGTTGATGTAGAAGCCCTCCATGGTTGATTCCCCCTCCGGCGGAGCGCCGGCGAAGGCTCCAAGATGGGATCTCGCGGATACAGAAGGTTACGGTGGTGGAAATAGTTTTTCGTGGTCGCCTCTGATGTTCTCGGGGTACGTGGGTATATATATGAGGAAGAAGTAGGTCGATGGACGCCCGAGGGGCCCACGAGATAGGGGGCACGCCCTCCACCCTCGTGGCTTTCTCAATTGTTTCTTGACTTGCACTCTAAGTCCTCTGGATCACGTTTGTTCCAAAATGATCGCTTCCGAAGGTTTCATTCCGTTTGGACGCTGTCGGTGTCAAAACCGGCGGATCTCGGGTAGGGGGTCCCGAACTGTGCGTCTAGGCGGATGGTAATAGGAGACAAGGGACACGATGTTTTTACCCAGGTTCGGGCCCTCTCGATGGAGGTAAAACCCTACTCCTGCTTGATTGATATTGATGATATGGGTAGTACAAGAGCAGATCTACCACGAGAGCAGAGAGGCTAAACCCTAGAAGCTAGCCTATGGTATGATTGTTGTTCGTCCTACGGACTAAAAACCATCCGGTTTATATAGGCACCGAAGAGGGTTAGGGTTACACAGAGTCGGTTACAATGGTAGGAGATCTACATATCCGTATCACCAAGCTTGCCTTCCATGCCAAGGAAAGTCCCATTCGGACATGGGACGAAGTCTTCAATCTTGTATCTTCATAGTCCAGGAGTCCGGCCAAAGGCTATAGTCCGGCCATCCGGACACCCCCTAATCCAGGACTCCCTCAGTAGCCCCTGAACTAGGCTTCAATGACGACAAGTCCGGCGAGCATATTGTCTTCGGCATTGCAAGGCGGGTTCCTCCTCCGAATACTTCATAGAAGATTTTGAACACAAGGATAGTGTCCGGCTCTGCAAAATAAGTTCCACATACCACCGTAGAGAGAATAATATTTACACAAATTCAATCTGCTGACGTCGTGGCGTGACATCACACCACGGCCAAGCCTTTATTTGAATCATTTTTACTGTCCCTCCTCGGCGCGTTTAGCGAGGCGGTTTCCTTGGCACGTCTTGTCAAAGCAGAGATCGCGTCCCCTTATTCCGGGATTCTCATCAATACGGGCGTGGGTAACCCAACCGCGCCCGTTGGCACGTCTCCTCTATCGAAGGCTAGTCCCGAACAGTCACGGGGAAGGCTCTTGGTATTCAACCTCTTTATAAAGAGACCAAGGCTCCACTCCTTACTTTCAATCTCAATCGAATCCGCCCCTCGCCTCGAGTTCCAACACCCAAAGCTCCAGATTCAGGCCCTTCGGACCTTCGATGATGTCCGGCTCCGACCTGCAAGGCCGGTGGATGCCTTCCTCCATTACGGAAGAAGACGTGCTAAAGCTAAGAGGTGCCAGATATCTAACCGGCGAAATTTCACATAGGTTGCCTGCCCAAGGGCAGGTTATTCCCACTCCCAAGCCTGGTGAAAGCGTGGTGTTAGCGTCTCACTTCCTTCGGGGGCTAGGCTTCCCGATGGACCCCTTCGTGAGGGGTCTCATGTTTTACTATGGGTTGGAATTTCATGACTTAGATCTGGAGTCCATCCTCCACATCTCATCATTCATTGTTGTATGCGAAGCCTTCCTCCGCATTACCCCTCACTTCGGATTGTGGCTCAAGACCTTCAAGGTGGAGCCAAAGATGATCAAGGGGCAGCAGGCAGAGTGCGGAGGGGCTGTTATAAGCAAGAATGCTGATGCTCCGTGGCCCGAGGGCTCTTTTCAAGAGGAGCTCAGCCTATGGCAACAAGAGTGGTTTTATATCACAGCTCCCAGGGGCACCAAATGGGTGGTGCCACCTGCCTTTCGCTCGGGTCCTCCACCGCGGCTGGCGTCATGGGTTAATAAAGGACTTGACTAGGGGCCGTCCAAGGACCTGCCCTTGTTGCAGGGCCGCATTCAAGATCTCCTAGAGAGAGAGATCACTCTGGTCGTAGTAGCGCAGGTCATGTTGATTCGTCGCCCCCTCCGCCTGTGGGAATTTAACCCGAAGGGACCACGAGCTCTCCAACATTTTATGGGCGCGACACCCATGGAGATGTACAAGCTTTTCTTCGGATCACAAGCGATGTGTCTGGACTTGACCGAGGACGCAGGTCTGAGCTGCATCGCCCGGATACTCAAGTAAGTAGCCCTGTACACGGACATGCTATCCCATATTTATCACAAACTTGCCCTTTAAAAGAGCTATCCCTTGAACAGGAGTGGATAGCGAAAGCAAAGTTAATCAGGTGTCCGGCCCCCCTCCCTGAGACCACGCCGGATCCCGTGTTAACCAGGATGCTGGAGGTTGTGCCTTCGGAAGAAGGTGAAGGGGAAAACAAGGAAGCTACCGCCTTCGTGAAGGAGGCTGTCAGGAAAGGAGGGATCGAGAATCCCTCGCTCCAAGGGAAGAAGAGGACTGCCTCTGAAGACCCAGAGACCATGGTCTCAAAGCGGGGGAAGAAACCTTCGTCAGAGGGTCCTGCGTCGAGAGATGCCTCGGCCGCATTGTGCCCTCAAGGGGATCAGCCCTCCACCGAGCCGTAAGTAAAAAAGGGGAGTTTTTCTTAAAATAAAGGATATCCCTGCCCTATTTCTGATGAAGATAACCGAAATTTTACCTTGTAGTTCGGATCTCAGCCCTTCTCAGTAGAGCTCATCTTCGGGGGATCTTCGTCCGGAGATGATGGAGAGCGAAACACCTCCCCCTGCCGTACCATCTAGCGAGGCGGGCGACCCTGAGGTGTCGTCGCGGAGGGTTTCTCCAAGTCCGGCGGAGCCGGAAGGCAGTTGTATGTCCCCTCAAAGCCCTCTGCGTCCGGCCTGCGAAAAAGGCCATCGGACAAGTCCGGCACCACCTGGTGTACAGTCGGAGGAGCTGAAGGATCTGCTCGGGCGAGCGTCTATCTCAGAAGATCACCGTGCGTTAATGGGTACGGTGATTGAAAGGATTTCATCCACTGAGAGCGGTTTGCACGAAGCCGTCAGAAGTTTACTGACAGTTTTTGAGGTACGCAAAATGATGTACCTTCTAACAGTTCCGCATATAAGATGCGCCCTGTGTAGATAGTAGCCCCTGAGGCTCGGTGTGTTGTCAAAAATGACAGCGCACCGAGGATCATAATCCCAGGTATAATA
Organism: Triticum timopheevii; assembly: GCA_963921465.1. Lineage (NCBI taxonomy): Eukaryota > Viridiplantae > Streptophyta > Magnoliopsida > Poales > Poaceae > Triticum > Triticum timopheevii. The sequence continues at coordinate 328,060,657 of OY997266.1, forward strand.
TGTTGCCCTTCCTATATAGGTGGCGAAGTGTCCGGTGGCTAGCCGGACTGATGAATTTGCCGAACTAAAGCGGCAACTTGACGTGGCGGATGCCGACATCGCCCTTGTCAATAAGCGGCTTGACGAGTCACAAGGTATGTGATTTCTCCGCGGACACCTGGTAAGGGAGCTTGATGCCCGTGCCTTACAACATGTATGCTTGATGCAGATGGTGCCGCTGCCATGGAGAAACTTTGGGCAGAGCTCGCCCGAGCCAAGGAGCAGGCCAGAAAAAGTGATGCGGCTGCCTTAAAGGCGGCCGAAGAGCTAAAGGCTGAACATGCTGCTCACTGCCGAAGCAAGAAGGAAATGGCCGAGATGGCCGTGAAGTTGAAGAATGCTACCGACCGCTGCAAGCTTCTTGAAAAGGAAGATCGAGCGGTGCAAGAGGTCCTGAAGAGGGCCACTACCAAGGCCAAGGATGCTCGCTCTGCGATGAGAGCTATGAAGGAGGAGCTGCGTCAGGCCGGAGATATCACGGCTGGAAAGCCCTTCCTGCTGCGAAGGAAGTTCACGGATCCTAAATATGCTCAGTTGGACCGGCTGTGGAGTGCGGAGGATGGTTATCTGGACTTGTCGGCAAGTGCCGCGGACGCGGCCGAACACTTCCGAGATCAAAAGGATCACGAAATGGAAAAGGTTTTTTGGTCGCAGTTCCATAATCCAGAGCGCACTCTTCCATTAACCGATCGCTTGGCCGAATGGGTGGAGCTGAATAGGTTATCCGGACTTGCCATGAAGGATGTCGTGAGTCTTTTGCGGCCGAAAAGGCCCGAGCTGAAGAGTTATTTTGGCTTGGTGCAGCAGTTCCTTGGTGCGGTGCCGCATATCAATGCAATGAGGAGGTCAGCATGCATAGAGGGTGCGCGGATGGCTCTTGCCCGTGTCAAGACATACTGGGAAGAGATGAAGGCCACCGATGTTGCATCCCTAGATTCGGACGGAAGCCGAGTACCTGTCGAGCAATATTTTCAGGAAGTTCTGCAGGACACTCGTTTAATAGAGACGCAGTGCTCGAAGGATATTATGTTCGAATAACATGTATTATTATGAAACAATGTTTCGATGAAATATAAAAGCTTTTTATACTTGTGCCTTCAAGAATTAAAATACCTCCTGTGCGTCCGTTAATGTATATGTGTATATAACCTGAAAGATGGCAGTCTTCGGCTTCAGCCCCCACGCATATAATGCGGGGGTGTTTGCAAAAGGCGCATATTCACACTTGATCCAACGTCTTGGTCCTATAAAGGAGGTGGTAGCACAGCAAACTAGGCAACCGGACTATAATGCTTTATCACTTTCACTTAGCCATAGGAGTTTGACAGTGGGGCTACTATATAGCCCCTAGGGGCACCGCGCTTACCCGAATTCGGGGCGCGTATGTGCCTTACCAGGAAATGGCCCTTTGTCAATACGGAGGAATCCTATAGATTCCGGCGGGTCATCGAGTGGTTGACCAGTCTCACGCTATATCATGACAGTCAGTTTTCGGCTTTCTCTACTGAGGTGCTCGCCTGGACGAACCGGGGCACAATCGCAGTAGTTCTCCTGGTGCCGTGTTAGTCGATAGAGTGGAACGTAAGGTAGCAAAACACAGGAGCCAGGCAAACCCAACATTTGACCAAAGACATGATTCGGAGCTGATGCATATAAGGCCTAACTCGAGACGCCGAACACTCCCTAAGGTATTCGGTCTTTATGAAAACGGGACGAACAACGCCCTTGGTAATAAGCCCCTGGTGTCCAGGTACGTGCAAAATTCTGACGTGGCCCATGCCAAAACGCCAGCCTCCTCCTCGGTTATAGCAAGAAACCGAGGGATGTGTATCAACAAGAGACAGTAAAAAAGGTTTACGCAGGGTCTTAATCTGAAAAGAATCCTTGCAACGGGTCCCTACTCCACGTCTGCGCCTGTGTCTCCATTGTGCCATATCCTGGACGGGTGTAGCACGGTGTTCATCTGTAAAAGAGAGGAACTTAGTTGAAAAAGATCATGCGAAAATGTACGTTATACTAAATAAACAAAGTACAATTCAAAAAATGAATAAAATTGAGCTTTAATGTCTCTTGTTGTACATGCGCGGAGCCCCTTTTGCGGGGGTATGCGGTTAGTAAGCCCTTGTATGTTTACGCCGGACTTGTCTACCTGTGTCCGTGGTCTGAATGACCTGTTTTAGGTGCTTTGATTAGTGAAGCCGGTTTAGTGTGTGGCTGTCAAGGCAGACACACAATCTTCCGCGCTCGAGGAACATTCGATATTTCCCTTTAAGGAGATGATGCCTCGCGGACCAGGCATTTTAAGTGTAAGGGATGCATAATGCAGTATTGCGTTAAAGCGGGCGAAAGCTTCGGGTCCCAGTAGTGCTTGGTAGCTACTTGTGAATGGGGCGAGGTGGAAGGTTAACTTTTCACGGCTAAAGTTGTCGGGTGAGCCGAACACAACTTCTAGCAATAGATAGCTCGTACAATGGGCATATGGGCCTGGAATTACCCCTTGAAAGGAAGTGTTGCTATGGCGAATTTTGGTTGGGTCTATCCCCATTTTGCGGATTGTGTCCTGATATAGCAGGTTTAGATCACTGCCGCCATCCATTAGGACTTGTGTAAATTGGAGTCCGTCGATTATCGGATCTAATATCAAGGCAGTCCATCCTGCATTCCGGATACTTCTAGAGTAATCCTGATGGTCGAAGGTGATTGGATTTAACAGCCAGTGGCGGGACTCCTCTGGGATAGGCCGTATGGCGTGTACCTCTATGGGCGCCGCTCTATTTTTCCCTTTTGTCACGTAAAGTGAGTTTACTGTTTTGACTTCTTGTGGGAAATTCTTTTGTTTTTCGGTGCTCTGCTTGTGGGGTTCGTCATCGTCCTCGCTTGGTGTGTCGAGCCCCTTGTGTTCGGTGTTGAGTTTGCCGGACTGCTTGAAGACCCAACAATCTCTGTGGGTATGGTTTGCAGGCTTCCCGGGAGTACTGTGGATTTGGCATATCTTGTCCAAGATTTTGTTTAAGTTAGATAGCTTGTCCTTGTTATCCTTAAGGGGCAGTTTTTTATGATCCTTCCGTGAGCTTTTGAATCCGGCGTTGACTGCCGTGCTCTTCGGGCTGTTTCCCTTGGTCCGGCGCTGGTCCTTGCTTCGTTGCGGTTTCCCGTTTCCATTCCTGACTTTGGATGTACTTTGGTCACTGGTACTGCATCTTGCCAGCCAGCTATCCTCTCCCGCGCAAAAGCGGGTCATGAGGCTTGTTAATGCGGCCATTGTTCTTGGCCTTTCTTGGCCGAGGTGTTTGGCGAGCCATTCGTCTCGGACGTTGTGTTTGAAAGCTGCTAAGGCTTAGGCGTCCGGACAGTCGACTATTTGGTTCTTTTTAGTAAGGAATCTGTTCCAAAATTTTCGGGCTGACTCTCCGGATTGTTGAGTTATGTGACTTAAATCGTCTGCATCCAGAGGTCGGACATAGGTCCCTTGAAAATTTGCCCGAAAAGCATCCTCGAGCTCCTCCCAATTTCCAATGGTGTTTTCGGGGAGGCTTTTGAGCCAATGTCGGGCTGGCCCTTTCAGCCTGAGGGGTAAGTATTTTATGGCGTGGAGGTCATCTCCTCTAGCCATGTGTATGTGGAGGATGTAATCCTCAATCCAGACTCCAGGGTCTGTTGTTCCGTCGTACGCCTCTATGTTTACGGGCTTGAATCCCGCTGGAAATTCATAATCCAGGACCTCATCGGTGAAACATAGGGGGTGTGCGAAACCCCTATATTTAGCTGTACCATAATATTCGGATATTTGATGTGTTGCATTGCTTACTAGAGCTTGCTTTCTTGGCCCGTAGATAGATCTAATTGGGCCATCTTTTTGATGCAAATCCGTGTGCGGATCGCGTGCTGGCTTGTGTGCGGCGCCGTTTGCCGCTCTATGTTTGCCATGGGGTCGTCTATCCGACCGGGTGGTCTCTTTGTTCTTTGATTGCGGAGCTCTACGGCCTCCTCATCAAATTCGGGCAGTAGTTTTCGCTTTGGGTAGCTCTTTGTTCGGCGACTATCGCCGTATTTGTCTGCGGTGTTGAGTACTTTGCTCCATCTGATCTTGAGCGCATCTTCTGCTGTTTTGAGCTTCCGCTTCTGCTTTTTCAGGCTACGCGCAGTGGCGACAAGCCTTTTGTGGAGGTTCTTCTACTCCAGCAACTTGTCCGGCGTGAGATCGTCCGAACTGTTATCTTCGCCGGGGATGGATTGTTTATCCATATTGTCCTGTTCGGACGGTTGCTTGATAGCATGTTCATCGTCCACCGGTTCACCCTGCTCTATGGCTGGGTCTGTATGGCTGCTGTCTTTGTCGAGGCGGGATTTTGAGCGGCGCTTACGTCGCCGTTTTGACTGCTTTTCGAGGGAATGATCCCTCGTGGCATCTCGTTGTTCCTCGTCGTCGCTTCCTTTAGGTGTATCCACCATGTATACATCGTGAGATGAGGTGGCTGTCCAGTGCCTTTTAGGTGCTGGTTCATGCTTATCTCCTACATCGTCGTCTGTACCGTTGATGTCTTCGGAGTCGAAATCGAGCACGTCGTTTAAACTTTCGACAGTAGCTACGAAGTGGGTGGTGGGTTGGCTTTGAATTTCTTCGTCGTCCGCATCCCAACCTTGTTGACCATAGTCCGGCCAGGGCTCTCCTGATAAAGAGAGAGACTTCAGTAAATTCAGGATGTCGCCAAAGGGCGAGTGTTGAAAGATGTCCGCGGTGGTGAACTCTATGATCGGCGCCCAATCGGATTCAATTGGCAGGGGCGCGAAAGGCTTGGAGTCCGGAGAGGAGTCCGGCACCTTGGAGTCATGAGCTTCGCAAAGGACAGGGTTGGTGTTCGGCTCAATCGCTATAGAGATAGCAGCCCCCGAGGCGTGTCCAGCCACCCGTCCTCGATTGGCGCAGTCGGCTCCGAGCTAAGGGTCGGAGCGGGCACTTGTGCGGCCTCCAGGGCACTGTCCGGCTGCAGGGCTAGACCATGCCCATCGTGACAGTGCGGCGTTCTTGGCTGTGGCTCGAACCCGTCGAAGATCAAGTCTCCGCGGACGTCTGCCGTATAGTTCAAACTTCCAAATCTGACCTGATGGCCAGGGGCTTAGCTTTCAATCTGCTCCAGATGGCCAAGCGAATTGGCCCGCAGTGCAAAGCTGCCGAATACGAAGATCTGTCCGGGGAGAAAAGTCTCACCCTGGACCGCATTGTTGTTGATGATCGGAGGAGCCATCGGCCTAAAGATGACGACACAGAGGAACTCTCAATGAAAGCACCAATGTCGGTGTCAAAACCGGCGGATCTCGGGTAGGGGGTCCCGAACTGTGCGTCTAGGCGGATGGTAACAGGAGACAAGGGACACGATGTTTTTACCCAGGTTCGGGCCCTCTCGATGGAGGTAAAACCCTACTCCTGCTTGATTGATATTGATGATATGGGTAGTACAAGAGTAGATCTACCACGAGATCAGAGAGGCTAAACCCTAGAAGCTAGCCTATGGTATGATTGTTGTTCGTCCTACGGACTAAAAACCCTCCGGTTTATATAGGCACCGAAGAGGGTTAGGGTTACACAGAGTCGGTTACAATGTTAGGAGATCTACATATCTGTATCACCAAGCTTGCCTTCCACGCCAAGGAAACTCCCATCCGGACACGGGACGAAGTCTTCAATCTTGTATCTTCATAGTCCAGGAGTCCGTCCAAAGGCTATAGTCCGGCCATCCGGACACCCCCTAATCCAGGACTCCCTCAGACGCCGTTTGATATTCCTTTTCTTCCAAACACTGAAATAGGCAAAAAAACAGGAATACGGGCTGGGCCTCCGGTTAGTAGGTTAGTCCCAAAAATGATATAAAAGTGTAAGTAAAGCCCATAAACATCCAAAACGGGTAATATAATAGCATGGAACAATAAAAAATTATAGATACGTTGGAGACGTATCAGCCGCGCCTTGCCCGGCGGGGAACCTATCTCCAGGCAGGGCCCTGCTCCACGCAGCGCGAGGAGGGCCCTGCCGCCAGGCTTCCCCCGCGCTGCTCCCAACGTCCTTCGCGCTCCTGTGGGGGATCAGTCGTCCTGAGAGTCCTGGTGGCAGCCGCACATTGGTTCACGTGCGATCCATGGTCAGCGTAAGCATGCTCCTGCGGAGGTAACTGTACCCAGGGGCTGTCGCCTTTGGAGATGTTGGCGGTGCTCGGCGGTGGCTCGAAGGAGAGTTCGACCTCGTGTATATCCAGCGCCCAACTTGGCGTGGGGGATCGGCTGGGGTCCTCTCCCCATGTATGCCTTGGATCCATCGCGACGGGGACGTAGGCCTCCGGGCTGTCCGCACTAGGAGCACCGCCCGGCTGCCTCACGTTCCCGCCTTCTTCAGTCGCCCTCTGGTCCTGTCGGCCGATACTCCGGCGCGGCCCCTGGTGATGTCGCCTGGAGCAGCCCCGCGCCGAGGTGGCATGTTCGGAATGGCGCGGGCTGCTCTACGGGGCTGGTCGACGCCCCCACCACCACCTGCGACGTGGGTAGGGTGCAGAATGGCGTCGCCCCCCTGCACGCCGCATCCAGCAGCTCAGCGACCCGTTCCAGCAGGGCGTCGCGGCCACTTTCCAGCAACCTACATCGTAAGAGCTCTCGGGCCACGATGACCGCTGCCTGCATGTTTGCTTGTTCCCTGCGCGTGTGTGGAGCGGTTGCAGCCGCATAGTTCGCAGATCGCGTGGCGGTGCGGCGCCAGCGGAGAGGGTTGCGTCGCGCGGCATCCATGGCCGGTCGCCCCAAGTGGAGCTCGGGCCGCGAGCAGAGCGGAGTGGAGGTCTTCCCGTCGGTGGGCGCTGCTGAGGAGGCCTGGACGACCCAGTGCTCGACGTGCACCCTTAGAGCGTCGGCCATGGTGTCGGTGGAGCAGCGGAGAACTGGTCGACGGAAGAGAAGATACGACGCACCCCTACCTGGCGCGCCAAATGTCGGAATATGGGATCCGCAAACCCTTGAGAGGTTCGAACTCTCGAGTGTGTGCGGAGATCTCAACCTACCCAGCCTGCCTACTCGCAATCCTTCTAAGCCTAGTGCGTCAAGATCAAAGAGACAAAGAGACACAGCAGTTTATCCTGGTTCGGGCCACCTTGCGGTGTAATACCCTACTCCAGTGTTTTGGTGGATTGCCTCGAAGGGCTGAGAATGAACTAGTACAGTAGATAAACTGGCCTCAGGAGGTGAGGCGTTCTTGAGCTGGTGTGGTGTGTGCTAGTTCGACTTATTTCCCCCCTTTCTATGGTGGTGGCTAGTTCTATTTATAGTGGCCTTGCTCCTCTTCCCAAATGTTGGCGGGAAAGGATCCCACAACGGCCGGATTTGAAAGGGGACAAGTAGTACAGCTTATCCTGACAAAAGTGGTCTTCGCTTGCGAAAAGCCTCTCGCGAGGGTCTTGTGTTGTTGATGCTGAAGTTGGGCCGTACCAGCCGTCGATGGAGCCACGTGGTGGGCCGCAAGCAGGCAGGGCTGGATACCCCATATCCAGCACGAAGACAAGAGCGATGACGGCAGTGTGTCTTCGACTCGCATCAGTGCGTGTAGTCATCGCTGTGTGGTCTACGGATCTGAATTTAATTTTTATTATTTTTAATATTCATTGTAGATTGAAAGTTCTCTCGAAAAACAGTCTAGCGCCGCAATTGCTGCGGCCATGCATGTCACCGTTAAATCTCGTGCCACTGTAACTCAGCACAGGTCCCACGAAGCAACTCCAAGAACATTCGTAGCTACTAGCTGGTACAGCGCCACGGACGCCACGTGTCACGTCGGCTCCTTGCGCACCGCCTCCCAGCCCTCTGACACGCGTGCCCGACACGCCCAAAAGGTAGATACATGTGGCACCCGCTCACCCGCTTCGCTTCCACTGCCCCCACATAACCGCTGACAAGGGCGACCGCTTCAAACTTGAAATATCCCGTACATCGCCGCCGTTGCATTCGCAGGCTGCTGCTGCTGGTGCTGATCGACACGATGGACGGCGAGCCCCGGTGGCACAACAGCTTCCCCGGCAACGTCAGGAAAGAGCTCATTCACAGCCTCGGCAGCTCCACCAAGGAAGCCTCGCCGCAGTCCGACCTGTGGACCGGAGGCCTCGTCTGCGCCTTCGAGTTCGTCCGCGGCCACGGCTTCGCTAGCCCGCCCAATCTCTCACGGAACAACTCCTCGCAATACTCCAAAGACCATTCAGCAGCCATGGATCCCACGAAGCTACCCATCACAAAGTTGGGAGACGTTTCATCTCAAGGCAAGTTTCTTGGTTTGATTCCATTTCGCGGTAGAAAAGCCCGCTTGACAGACAGATTCCCAACCAGTAGGTTCGGAGGACAGCGAGGAGCCGAGGCCGGCGTGCAAGCACGGGAAGGCGTCGCCGGAGAGCTACTGGGTGCCCATCGGGTGGAGGAGGATAGCGGAGCTGGCGGAGATGGTGGAGGAGGACGCGGCGTGGGACGGGCAGGGGATGGGCGCCCTCATGGACGACGGAGACCAGTGCTGCGACATCACCGTGGCCGATGTCGCCGCGCCGTACTGGCAGAGGCCGGCGGGGCCGACCTGGTGGTGCCACGTGACGGCGGGACACCCGGCGGTGGACGCCTGGCTTGCCGGCGCGCGATGGCTCCACCCGGCGATCCGCGTGGCGCTCAGGGACGAGAGCATGCTCATCAGTGAGAAGATGAAGCATCTACTGTATGAGGTAGGTGACGGCCTGAATTAATCCTTTGTGTACCATCTCCGTCTCGTGGACAAAATAATTCATGCCGCTCAGGTCCCGGTTAGAGTTGCAGGTGGCTTGCTATTCGAGCTATTAGGCCAGTCAGTGGGCGATCCGGCCGGCGACGAGGATGACATTCCTATTGTGCTCCGTGCATGGCAAGCTCAAAATTTTCTTATAACAGCGCTTCATGTGAAAGGTTCTGCGACCAACATCAACGTCATAGGGGTTACAGAGGTTCAGGTACCATTTTTCAGTGAACAGTTTCAAGTAAGAACCATCTCTAATCTGTCAATTTTCCTCTTCACCTGCATAGTCTTGCTCGTTGCAGGAGCTTCTTTCTGCATGTGGAAGCACAGCTCCTAAAAGTATCCATGAAGTTGTAGCGCATTTGGCTTCCCGCCTTGCTCGATGGGACGATAGGTGGTACTACTGAATTTTTAAGAAGCACAACTACTCAGGGCCTCTTTGATTCATAGGATTGCAAAAGCACAGGAATAGGGAAAATGTAGGATCGGAATGGCATGTCCATTGGATCCCTATGGGATTTGTGTTTGTTTGATTGTGTCACGGGAAAAACAAAGGATTTCTTCCAAGAGGTTTGAGTGGATGTTAGAATTCCTGTGAAATGTAGTACAAATGAATCCTTAGGAAAAAATCCTATAAGATTCAATCCTACGAATCAAACGACGAACGTAGGAAAAATTCCCAAGGATTCTAATCCTTCAAAAATCCCATGAAAATCCTTTGAATCAAAGAGACCCTCAGTGTTTTAGACATGTACTCGTACATCTAGTAACCACTTACCAGTAGTGGAAATTTATATTTGAGGCATGATATTTACATGACAGATTGTGGCGTAAATACGTGTTTGGTGCAGCCGATGAAATTGAACTTAAATTTGTAAACAGGTAAGTTATATCCTACAGTTTGATACCATTGGTTTCCACGAATCTCTTTCCTCTTTGGCTAGAACTATGTAACAGTATGAGCATGCATGTGCAGGAGGAATCAGGAAGACCTAAACCTGTTGTGCATAATATTTAACCAAGACATTAGAAGGTTAGCCACCCAGGTATGTATATTCAGACTGAATAAGTTCATAGGAAGGGCGTGTTTGGTTACTCGCTGTATTTTTGGGCAACATGGCCGGCCGGTAGAGCCTGTATGAGCTAATACGAGGTCCGAGCCAAGTTGTGCAGTTCGTTTGGTGGCTCCCATTTCCTCTCCTCACATTGGGCTAATAGAAACCGCCGATTTGAACGTTCCTCCTAGTCCAGGCTGCGGGCTGCTTTGTTTCTCTCTGTGGCCTGGATTTGGGCCCCCAAAGCCTGCATGGCTGTTATGCTAGCAACCAAACACACCCATAATGAATCTGTTTGAACTAAATGCATTTTGTTTTGTCAATAGGTTATCAGGGTGAAATGGTCACTGCATGCTAGAGAGGAGATAATATTTGAGCTGCTCCAGTATCTGAGGGGAACCGCCACCAGGTTCTTGCTTGAAGGTATCAGGAAAGACACAAGGCAAATGATAGAAGAGCAAGAGGCTGTCCGCGGCCGGTTGTTCACCATCCAGGATGTGATGCAGAGCACTGTGCGTGCCTGGTTGCAGGTAAATACTTTGGCAGACTCACTCTTGTGGGATCTGATTGGAATTTTTATACTAGGAGTAATTGATAAGCCACAACATGAACCGTAGTTTGCTAGCGAGTAAAAAAATAAAAATTGTGGGTATGCTAACAAGTAGGAGTAATATGACCGAGACCTGTACCTTTTCTAGGAGTATGATATATGGAAGTATGAGGTATAAACTCGATCGGTTGTTGTGATACTCAGGATAAGAGCCTTCGCATCACGCATAACCTAACCATTTTTGGTGGGTGTGGCCTCATTCTGTCGATCATCACCGGATTGTTTGGGATCAACGTGGACGGCATCCCAGGAGCTAAAAACACTCCATATGCTTTTGCATTGTTCTCCGGGCTTCTGTTCCTGATTGGGTTCATGCTGATCATTGTGGGAATCGTCTATTTCGGACTGCAGAAACCGGTCAGTGATGAGCAGGTCCAAGTCAGAAAGTTGGAGCTCCAGCAGCTAGTCTCCATGTTCCAGCACGAGGCCGAGACACACGCCAAAGTGAGAGAAGGAGTCCTGAGGAGCGACTTGCCTCCTAGAGCAGCTGATCTCATCTATGATAATGGTGATGCGTGTCTCCTTATATCCCAGGCCCAGCATCTAAAATTGCAACGTTACTAATATATTTTTTGTTATCCATGCATATGCATCCATCAGTGCGTAAACTTGGAAGGTATTTCTCGTTCGAAGCAAAGTGTGAGCCAGCGCTTCAAGGTTATCACTTGGTTTCGCTTTGCACCCTGTAGTAGCAACATGTGAGGTTAGCACATCCATCCACCAGACTCGGCTCTCACCATGCTGCAAAGAGACTTTGCTGATTTTCCGTGATCCATGCAGGCCAAGAGAGCAGGCCGAAATCACTATTCTGACCCTTTCAGCAATCTTTGCCACAAAGTGAACTCGACATGAAAGTATTTCACGATCTGAACCTTTTAGCAACGCCAGAGCCCGTGGCGTTTCTTCCCCAAATAAAAACGCCGAGCTAGCTAGCGTTCCTGCCCAAAGAAGAAACACCGAGCTAGCTAGCGTTCCTGCCCAAAAGAGAAACGCCGAGGTTGCTCGCGTTGCATACCAGGTAAGAAACGCCAAGGGCTTTGGCGTTTCTGCGCTGGCACCCAGCCCACTCGCTGCCCCGTCGCCAAAGTAAAAAACTGCTCCTAAACCCAGGGCCTAAACGCCAAGGCCTATGGCGTTTTTGGCCCAGGGCAGCAACGCCTAGTTGCTTGGCGTTTCTATGTGGATTGGAAACGCTAGCTAGGTCGGCGTTTGAATGTGGATTTGAAACGCTAGCTAGGTCGGCGTTTTTATATGGAGAAGAAACGCCACAGTTTGTGGCGTTGCTAAAAGGATCAAATCGTAAAATACTTTCATGTCGAGTTCACTTTGTGGCAAAGATTGCTGAAAAGGTCAGAATAGTGATTTCGGCCAAGAGAGCAGCCGCAAATGCGGTTGGTTCGTTGCAGCGTATAGACCGGTCCTGAAGAAACTCCGCGAGCGTATTGCGGATCAGTTTTCCTTTTCAGGGGACGGCACACGGCAGCCTTTAAGACGAAGGTCTACCATCGTCGCATCTCTGTAAAGTCTACGTGTAGTGCTTCCTCGAGCAATCACTCACTGATAGGTGCTATTCACGTGGCCAGAGCCCTCGATGTGATTGTTAACTTTACTTTCACATGGACAACGACAGTGAGGCTGATGTAGCTACAACTTTCCAAGTGCTACTTCCTGTCTCAAAATGTTCAAATCTTTCTCTATAGTGTTTGTGGAGTCGGAGCATCTACAGCAATAGTCCCTCTGTAGTCCAAAACCGGATAAGGGAGTACAAAGTTCGTTTTCAAGAGTCCTAGCCAAACCTTAGTCCGGTTTAACTAGTCGAAACTTCTACTCCTAGCTTCTACCGTGGCTCAATCTCAGGATATAACACCCCTTTCCGACGCTTGCACTGCATTATCGACGTACCACGGCATGCGGCAGCAGCCATGGGGGCGTCCCCAACAGACCCTCGGGGCGACTTTTGGGGCGCAGGCGACGAAAAAAAGCCCCAGTCGCGTCCCAAGACGCCGAAATTCGCCAACTCGGTCCGTTTTTTAGCCCGGCGATCCCAGCACGCTCGGGGGCTACGGCGAAAGGAAAAAACACGCTTGGGCCACACTGTCAGGCGAAAATTTAAGGAAATCGTCCAGATTTGCCCCACCAACCCCCCGCGCTCGGCCACCACCCTGCCGATCCCGACGCCGCCCACCGCCCAGCACCGCTAGATAGGCCATTCCCCGCCGGAAAGGAAAGAAGGTTTTGCCGTGGCAACCTCTTCACCATCTTCCGGGCGAGTTTTCCGGTGCTCCGGCCGCGCAGGATGGTATACCAGCGGTTGTGCGGCTATGACGCTCGCCGAGTATTCGGCGATTTGTCTGCCCGGCCCGGCGATGAACTCGGACGACGAGGAGGCAATCACGGCGTTGCTGAAGGAGGAAGCCGATGTCGACGTCCAGGAGGAGGAGCATCTCATGGTCCTCGCCGCCGTCGCCGGCCTGCTCGCGAATGAAAAGCCGCAGCGAGGTGGCTCGGCATCGGGGCGGCTGAAAGCAAAGAACCGGCGTCGTCTGGAAGGGTATTGCATGCTCTACTCTGACTATTTCGCCAACGCTCCATTGCACGGCGACAAAATATTTCAGCATCGTTATCGGATGAGCCGAAAGCTTTTCCTCGGAATTGTGAATTCCATCTGGGAGTTCGACAGCTACTTCAAGTGCAAGAAAGATTGCACCGGCACACTTGGATTCACCTCAATCCAGAAGTGCACGACAACTATGAGGATGCTTGCATACGGAGCTCTCGGTGATTCACTCGACGACTATGGGCGCATGACCGAGTCCACGACCATTGAGTGTTTCTACAAGTTCTGCAGGGCAGTGGTGACAGTGTTTGGACCACAATACTTACGATCACCCAATGTTGAAGACACTGCTCGGATCCTAGCACAGAATGCAGCAAGAGGATTTTCTGGGATGCTTGGAAGCATCGACTGCATGCATTGAAAATAGAAGAACTGTCCATTTGCTTGGCAGGGGATGTACAAAGGCGTCAAAGGCGGTTGCAGTGTGGTACTTGAGGCAGTGGCCACATAGGACCTCTGGATTTGGCACTCCTTCTTTGGGATGCCAGGAACTCACAATGACATAAACGTCCTGTAGTGCTCCCCTGTCTTTGCCAAGCTTGTTGAAGGTCATTCTCCTCTGGTGAACTTCGAGGTTAATGGGCGGCACTACAACAAAGGGTACTACCTAGCTGATGGCATCTATCCGAGATGGTCTACATTTGTGAAGACTATCTCAAACCCTGTGCCAGGAGGCAAGAACTCCCACTTTACGAAGGCTCAGGAGGCTTGCAGGAAGGATGTCGAGCGGGCATTTGGTGTGCTCCAATCTCGATTTGCTGTTGTCCGGTACTCTGCTCAGACCTGCTCAAAAGATCAAATGTGGGAGATCATGACTTGTTGTGTCATCTTGCACAACATGATCATTGAGAGCGAGAAGAAAGAGCCAGTGTTTGACACTGAACCATATTATAGGCAGGATCCTCTTGCGCAAGTTGATCACCAGCTACTGGCAACCTAGACTGCCTTCCTCAATATGCGTCAGGAGATCCGAGACCCACATGTCCATCAGCAACTGCAGCATGATCTGGTGGAGCACCTATGGAGGCTCAAGGGCAACGCCTAGCTCGACATGTGATGAAATAAGAGTTTTTATTTGTTGAACTATATAACTTGTATTGAATTATTTGTTGTTGAACTATTTGATTTATATTGATTTTCGGTAATGAACTATATGATAAAAAAAATTACTTGTGTTGAATTTGCGCCGAACCACGGCGAATATGGGCCGATTTGCGTCGATATCGGGCCGATTTGTCGCCAAAACTGGGCCCAAAAGCAGGCACTTTGCGAAACAAATGGGCCGATATCGGCGCCTGGGGGCGGCGGCTGGGAACCCAATCGCCCACAGCGTTGATTTTTGTGTTGGCTCGCCCCTAGGCGGCGATTTTCAAGCCTCCTAGGGGCCCAACGGCTGGAGATGCTCTAAGTAAATAAAGGACCAAGACACTAGTCGCCAGTACTGGATTGACTCCTTCCAGTCGGCGGAGCAGGCGGTGAATCTCTACGGTAGTCGGGCGAAGATCAACTTCCCTCGCGGTGGCCGCAAGGTCCCCGAGTTCGTCGCCATTGACCCTCAAGTGGTTTCCCGCTGAGAGGTGCGGGAGAATCAGGGGGCCTTCAAGCGCCTCGTGGTGGTGCGCGTCGATGAGGAGTACATGATGGAGCTCCGCCTGAATAATCTGGAGCTCGTCTCCGAGGAGCATCGGTGTCTCGACCTGTAAAATAAGAGGGATACCGACAAGGCCCGGTCATACGGTGGGGCAATCAGTGACCTTTGTTCCAGCGACTCCGGCCTCGGGTCCGACCGGGACGACGACTTTAATGGCTTCGGCGACGGCGTGAATTGGGACAAGCTCATGATCCAGGAGGATTAGGCTTTTTTAGTTTTTATTTCCTTAAATTGAGTGGTTTATGAAATGTAGTTTAAATTTTGTGTTATGCAATGTAGTTTGAATCGAAATATGTGCCCGAATGGACTAATTTCAATTTTTGTTTGAATGGAATTGTGTGAAAATAGTTTGGGGAGTTAAATTTGAGAGTTTGGCTTGTGATACATTTTTAACTCCTCAAATATAAAGATTTAAAATTTTGAGGAGGCATATGAGGGCCTAAATTTTAAGGGATCTGCTACAGATACTCTGAAGATCATAGAAGGGTTTACCCTCATTTGTTCAGCGGAAAAATAACTCTTCAACTCCAGCAACGGCCCTCATTTGGCAATCCCCATTTTCTTATGACCTATGAGACTCGCTTGTGAGTGGCTCAACTTTATGATGACATACGGGACTCGCTTGTCAGGGAAAGGCCAATGCTACACGGTGGACAGCTGCCCTAGTATCCACGTAGGTTCGGGTGGTCCGGAAAGGTTGAAAATGTTGTGTGCAGAATAAAGTGGGTGCTTGCAGAGGAGGTCGCCTCCTACTGACAAAAGCTTGCTTCGATGGTGGGAGTTGTGTGTGTGCGAGGCTGCATGCCATGTCGTATTGAAGGAAAGTGAGAGAGAGAATGGAAAAGTAAAGAAAGAAAAGAGGATAGATGGGCCCTCAAAGGAGTCCGCAGCATTTCCTAAGAGTGATTTCATACGGTGGTTTCAGTTTATGAGCCTACGTGGATGGGCTGGAGCAGCACCAAAGTGTTGCCTCCATTGTACATGTCCTCAGTGATCTCCATCTTTTTCTGCCTCTGGTACAGTGAATACATTGATCATCATTCAAAATACCATGGTTCAAGAGGAGTTTACCAAGGCTCAACTTGACATTCAGTGGCCTAATAACTCTGAACACCCTGGAGATAACATTCACACATGAGAAAGAAATGAAGAAGGCCCAAGTAAACCATCCTAGCATAGAAGGGATCAAGCAGAAGGTCCAAAACGGAACAACTAAAATTTTTGCTATGATGGCCAAGGTATGCTTTGGTTCGGCACCCGGTTATGTGTACCTAAACAAGCCAACCTATAATAGCAAATACTTCGAGAAACACATGAGTCTCCATATTCCATCCACCCCGAAGGTACCAAGGTGTACCAAGACTTGAAGGAAATATTTGGCAAGGTATGCGAAAGGAATTGTATATTACATTTCTTGTTGCGATGTAGCAACAAAGTCAAAGGTAATGAGCTGATGAAACCAGAGCAAGAGAGGCACTGAAGCAACTCGAGAGATACTTTCTTTGAAATCGGGATTTTGGGGGTCTCAATGGAAGGCAAGGTAGTGTTGGGGAACGTTGCAGAAAATTAAAATTTTTCCTACGGCTTCACCAAGATCCATCTATGAGTTCATCTAAGCAACGAGTCATGGGAGAGAGTTTGCATCTACATACCACTTGTAGATCGCGTGCGGAAGCTTGCAAGGTGATGATGTAGTCGTACTCGAACGTGATTCAGATCACCGATGCCAAGTGCTGAACGGACAGCACCTCCGCGTTCAACACACGTACGGCACGGGTGACGTCCCCTCCGTCTTGATCCAGCAAGGAGGAAGGAGAGGTTGAGGAAGACAGCTCCACCGGCAGCACGACGGCGTGGTGATGGTGGAGAAGCAGTACTCCGACAGGGCTTCGCCGAGCACACAACGGAGGAGGAGAGGTGTTGGGGAGGGAGAAGGAGGCAACCAAAGGCCAAGGACTCAAGGTATGAAGTCCCTCCTCTCCCCCACTATATATAGGAGGGCCAAGGGGGGGTGGCCGGCCCTAGGAGATCCAATCTCCTAGGGGGGGCGGCGGCCAAGGGGGGTTTCCCTCCCCCCCAAGGCACCTAGGAGGTGCCTTCCCCTCCTAGGACTCTTCCCCCTTGAACCCTAGGCGCATGGGCCTATGTGGGGCTGGTGCCCTTGGCCCATGCAGGCCAAGGCGCACCCCCTACAGCCCATGTGGCCCCCCCGGGGCAGGTGGCCCCACCCGGTGGGCCCCCGGGACCCCTCCGGTGGTCCCGGTACAATACCGACAACCCCGAAACTTGTCCCGATGCCCGAAACAGGACTTCCCATATATAAATCTTTACCTCCGGACCATTCCGGAACTCCTCGTGACGTCCGGGATCTCATCCGGGACTCCGAACAACATTCGGTAGTCACATACTTGACTTCCTACTAACCCTAGCGTCACCGAACCTTAAGTGTGTAGACCCTACGGGTTCGGGAGACACGCAGACATGACCGAGACGACTCTCGGGCAATAACCAACAGCGGGGTCTGGATATCCATGTTGGCTCCCACATGCTCCTCGATGATTTCATCGGTTGAACCACGATGTCGAGGATTCGATCAAACCCTGTATACAATTCCCTTTGTCAATCGGTACGTTACTTGCCCGAGACTCGATCGTCGGTATCCCAATACCTTGTTCAGTCTCGTTACCCGGCAAGTCACTTTACTCGTACCGTAATGCATGATCCCGTGGCCAACACCTTGGTCACATTGAGCTCATTATGATGATGCATTACCGAGTGGGCCCAGAGATACCTCTCCGTCATACGGAATGACAAATCCCAGTCTCGATCCGTGTCAACCCAACAGATACTTTCGGAGATACCTGTAATGCACCTTTATAGTCACCCAGTTACGTTGTGACGTTTGATACACCCAAGGCACTCCTACGGTAACCGGGAGTTACACGATCTCATGGTCGAAGGAATAGATACTTGACATTGGCAAAGCTTCTAGCAAACGAACTATACGATCTTTTATGCTATGCTTATGATTGGGTCTTGTCCATCACATCATTCTCCTAATGATGTGATCCCGTTATCAACGACATCCTATGTCCATAGTCAGGAAACCATGACTATCTATTGATCATAACGAGCTAGTCAACTAGAGGCTCACTAGGGACTCATTGGGTCTAAGTGTTCACACGTGTATTACGATTTCCGGATAATACAGTTTATAGCATGAACAAAAGACAATTATCATGAACATTGAAATATAATAATCCTTTTATTATTGCCTCTAGGGCATATTTCCAACAGTCTCCCACTTGCACTAGAGTCACCAATCTAGTTACATTGTGATGAATCGAACACCCATAGAGTTCTGGTGTTGATCATGTTTTGCACGCGAGAGAGGTTTAGTCAACGGATCTGCGACATTCAGATCCGTGTGCACTTTGCAAATCTCTATGTCTCCATCTTGAACATTTTCACGGATGGAGTTGAAACGACGCTTGATGTGCCTGGTCTTCTTGTGAAACCTGGGCTCCTTGGCAAGGGCAATAGCTCCAGTGTTGTCACAGAAGAGTTTGATCGGCCCCGACGCATTGGGTATGACTCCTAGGTCGGTGATGAACTCCTTCATCCAAATCGCTTCATGCGCTGCCTCCGAGGCTGCCATGTACTCCGCTTCACACGTAGATCCCGCCACGACGCTCTGCTTGCAGCTGCACCAACTTACTGCTCCACCATTCAACATATACACGTATCCGGTTTGTGACTTAGAGTCATCCAGATCTGAGTCGAAGCTAGCGTCGACGTAACCCTTTACGACGAGCTCTTCGTCTCCTCCATAAACGAGAAACATGTCCTTTGTCCTTTTCAGGTACTTCAGGATATTCTTGACCGCTGTCCAGTGTTCCTTGCCGGGGTTACTTTGGTATCTTGCAACCAAACTTACGGCAAGGTTTACATTGGGTCTGGTACACAGCATGGCATACATAATAGATCCTGTGGCTGAAGCATAGGGGATGACACTCATCTCTTCTTTATCTTTTGCCGTGGTCGGTGACTGAGCCGAGCTCAATCTCACACCTTGTAACATAGGCAAGAACCCCTTCTTGGACTGATCCATTTTGAACCTCTTCAAAATCTTATCAAGGTATGTGCTTTGTGAAAGACCTATGAGGCGTCTCGATCTATCTCTATAGATCTTGATGCCTAATATATAAGCAGCTTCTCCAAGGTCCTTCATTGAAAAACACTTGTTCAAGTAGGCCTTAATGCTGTCCAGGAGTTTCGTATCATTTCCCATCAAGAGTATGTCATCTACATATAATAGGAGAAATGCTACAGAGCTCCCACTCACTTTCTTGTAAACGCAGGCTTCTCCATAAGTCTGCGTAAACCCAAACGCTTTGATCATTTCATCAAAGCGAATGTTCCAACTCCGAGATGCTTGCACCAGTCCATAAATGGATCGCTGGAGCTTGCATACTTTGTTAGCGTTCTGAGGAACGACAAAACCTTCCGGCTGCATCATATACAGCTCTTCCTTAAGATGTCCATTAAGGAATGCCGTTTTGACGTCCATCTGCCATATCTCATAATCATAGTATGCGGCAATTGCTAACATGATTCGGACGGACTTAAGCTTCGCTACGGGAGAGAATGTCTCGTCGTAGTCAATCCCTTGAACTTGTCGATAACCCTTAGCGACAAGTCGAGCTTTATAGATGGTAACATTACCATCCGCGTCCGTCTTCTTCTTAAAAATCCATTTATTTTCTATCGCTCGCCGATCATCGGGCAAGTCCGTCAAAGTCCATACTTTGTTTTCATACATGGATTCTATCTCGGATTTCATGGCCTCAAGCCATTTGTTGGAATCCGGGCCCGCCATTGCTTCTTCATAGTTCGAAGGTTCATTGTTGTCTAGCAACATGATTTCCATGACAGGGTTGCCGTACCACTCTGGTGCGGAACGTGTCCTTGTGGACCTTCGAAGTTCAGTAGCAACTAGATCTGAAGTACCTTGATCATCATCAACGTTTTCCTCTTCAGTTGGTGTGGGCATCACAGGAACGGTTTCCTGCGCTGCACCACTTTCCCGTTCGAGAGGTAGTACTTCATCGAGTTCTACTTTCCTCCCACTTACTTCTTTCGAGAGAAACTCTTTCTCCAGAAAGCATCCGTTCTTGGCAACAAAGATCTTGCCTTCGGATCTTAAGTAGAAGGTATACCCGACAGTTTCCTTAGGGTATCCTACGAATACGCATTTTTCCGACTTGGGTTCGAGCTTTTCATGTTGAAGTTTCTTGACATAAGCATCGCATCCCCAAACTTTTAGAAACGACAGCTTAGGTTTCTTCCCAAACCATAATTCATACGGTGTCGTCTCAACGGATTTAGACGGTGCCCTATTTAAAGTGAATGTAGCTGTCTCTAGAGCGTATCCCCAAAATGATAGCGGTAAATCGGTAAGAGACATCATAGACCGCACCATATCCAATAGAGTGCGATTACGACGTTCGGACACACCGTTTCGCTGAGGTGTTCCAGGCGGCGTGAGTTGTGAAACGATTCCACATTTTCTTAAGTGTGTACCAAATTCGTGACTTAAGTATTCGCCCCCACGATCTGATCGTAGGAACTTTATCTTACGGTCACGTTGATTCTCTACCTCACTCTGAAATTCCTTGAACTTTTCAAAGGTCTCAGACTTGTGTTTCATTAAGTAGACATACCCATATCTACTCAAGTCGTCAGTGAGAGTGAGAACATAACGATATCCTCCGCGAGCCTCAACGCTCATTGGACCGCACACATCGGTATGTATGATTTCCAACAAGTTGGTTGCTCGCTCCATTGTTCCGGAGAACGGAGTCTTGGTCATTTTGCCTAAGAGGCAAGGTTCGCATGTGTCAAATGATTCATAATCAAGAGACTCTAAAAGTCCATCAGCATGGAGCTTCTTCATGCGCTTGACACCAATGTGACCAAGGCGGCAGTGCCACAGGTATGTGGGACTATCGTTATCAACTTTACATCTTTTGGCATCCACACTATGAACATGTGTAATATTACGCTCGAGATTCATCAAGAATAAACCATTGACCATCGGAGCATGACCATAAAACATATCTCTCATATAAATCGAACAACCATTATTCTCAGACTTAAATGAGTAGCCATCTCGTATTAAACGAGATCCAGATACAATGTTCATGCTCAAACTTGGCACTAAATAACAATTATTGAGGTTTAAAACTAATCCCGTAGGTAAATGTAGAGGCAGCGTGCTGACGGCGATCACATCGACCCTGGAACCATTCCCGACGCGCATCGTCACCTCGTCCTTCGCCAGTCTCTGTTTATTCCGCAGCTCCTGCTGTGAGTTACATATGTGAGCAACGGCACCGGTATCAAATACCCAGGAGTTACTTCGAGTACTGGTAAGGTACACATCAATTACATGTATATCAAATATACCTTTGGTGTTGCCGGCCTTCTTATCCGCTAAGTATTTGGGGCAGTTCCGCTTCCAGTGCCCCTTCCCCTTGCAATAAAAGCACTCAGTCTCAGGCTTGGGTCCATTCTTTGACTTCTTCCCGGCAACAGGCTTACCGGGCGCGGCAACATCATTGCCGTCCTTCTTGAAGTTCTTCTTACCCTTGCCCTTCTTGAACTTAGTGGTCTTATTGACCATCAACACTTGATGTTCTTTCTTGATTTCAGCCTCTGCTGACTTCAGCATCGAGAACACTTCAGGAATGGTCTTTACCATCCCCTGCATGTTGTAGTTCATCACAAAGCTCTTGTAGCTTGGTGGGAGCGACTGGAGGATTCTGTCAATGACCGCCTCATCTGGGAGGTTAATGTTCAACTGGGTCATACGTGCGTGTAACCCAGACATCTTCAGGATGTGTTCACTGACAGAACTGTTCTCCTCCATCTTACAACTGTAGAACTTGTCGGAGACATCATATCTCTCGACCCGGGCATGAGCTTGGAAAACTAGTTTCAGCTCTTCGAACATCTCATATGCTCCGTGATGCTCAAAACGCTTTTGGAGCCCCGGTTCTAAGCTGTAAAGCATGCCGCACTGAACGAGGGAGTAATCATCAGCACGAGTTTGCCAAGCGTTCATAACGTCTTGGTTCTCTGGGACGGGAGCGGCACCTAGCGGTCCTTCTAGGACATATTGCTTCCTGGCAGCTATGAGGATGATCCTCAGGTTCCGGACCCAGTCCGTATAGTTGCTGCCATCATCTTTCAGCTTGGTTTTCTCTAGGAACGCGTTGAAGTTCATGTTGACATTAGCGTTGGCCATTGATCTACAAGACATATTTGCAAAGGTTTTAGACTAAGTTCATGATAATAAAGTTCTTAATCAAAATTATGAACTCCCACTTAGATTAGACATCCCTCTAGTCATCTAAGTGTTACACGATCCGAGTCGACTAGCCCGTGTCCGATCATCACGTGAGACGGACTAGTCATCGTCGGTGAACATCTTCATGTTGATCGTATCTTCCATACGACTCGTGTTCGACCTTTCGGTCTCCGTGTTCCGAGGCCATGTCTGCACATGCTAGGCTCGTCAAGTTAACCCTAAGTGTTTTCGCTGTGTAAAACTGTCTTACACCCGTTGTATGTGAACGTAAGGATCCATCACACCCGATCATCACGTGGTGCTTAGAAACGACGAACTGTAGCAACGGTGCACAGTTAGGGGAGAACACTTCTTGAAATTTTGTAAGGGATCATCTTATTTACTACCGTCGTCCTAAGTAAACAAGATGCATAAACATAATAAACATCACATGCAATTATATGGTTGTGACATGATATGGCCAATATCATCAAGCTCCATTGATCTCCATCTTCGGGGCTCCATGATCATCTTGTCACCGGCTTGACACCATGATCTCCATCATCATGATCTCCATCATCGTGTCTTCATGAAGTTGTCACGCCAACGACTACTTCTACTTCTATGACTAACGCGTTTAGTAATGAAGTAAAGTAGTTTACATGGCGTTCTTCAATGACACGCAGGTCATACAAAAAATAAAGACAACTCCTATGGCTCCTGCCGGTTGTCATACTCATCGACATGCAAGTCGTGAATCCTATTACAAGAACATGATCTCATACATCACAATTCAACATTCATCACAACTTCTGGCCATATCACATCACATGATCAATCGCTGCAAAAACAAGTTAGACGTCCTCTAGTTGTTGTTGCATCTTTTACGTGGCTGCGATTGGGTTCTAGCAAGAACGTTTTCTTACCTACGAATCACCACAACGTGATTTTGTCAACTTCTATTTACCCTTCATAAGGGCCCTGTTCATCGATTCCGCTCCAACTAAAGTGGGAGAGACAGACACCCGCCAGCCACCTTATGCAACTAGTGCATGTCAGTCGGTGGAACCGGTCTCACGTAAGCGTACGTGTAAGGTTGGTCCGGGCCGCTTCATCCCACAATACCGTTGAGCAAGAAAAGACTAGTAGAGGCAAGTAAGATGACAAGATCAACGCCCACAACAAATTGTGTTCTACTCGTGCATTAGAGAACTACGCATAGACCTAGCTCATGATGCCACTGTTGGGGAACGTTGCAGAAAATTAAAATTTTTCCTACGGCTTCACCAAGATCCATCTATGAGTTCATCTAAGCAACGAGTCATGGGAGAGAGTTTGCATCTACATACCACTTGTAGATCGCGTGCGGAAGCTTGCAAGGTGATGATGTAGTCGTACTCGAACGTGATTCAGATCACCGATGCCAAGTGCTGAACGGACAGCACCTCCGCGTTCAACACACGTACGGCACGGGTGACGTCCCCTCCGTCTTGATCCAGCAAGGAGGAAGGAGAGGTTGAGGAAGACAGCTCCACCGACAGCACGACGGCGTGGTGATGGTGGAGAAGCAGTACTCCGACAGGGCTTCGCCGAGCACACAACGGAGGAGGAGAGGTGTTGGGGAGGGAGAAGGAGGCAACCAAAGGCCAAGGACTCAAGGTATGAAGTCCCTCCTCTCCCCCACTATATATAGGAGGGCCAAGGGGGGGTGGCCGGCCCTAGGAGATCCAATCTCCTAGGGGGGGCGGCGGCCAAGGGGGGTTTCCCTCCCCCCCAAGGCACCTAGGAGGTGCCTTCCCCTCCTAGGACTCTTCCCCCTTGAACCCTAGGCGCATGGGCCTATGTGGGGCTGGTGCCCTTGGCCCATGCAGGCCAAGGCGCACCCCCTACAGCCCATGTGGCCCCCCCGGGGCAGGTGGCCCCACCCGGTGGGCCCCCGGGACCCCTCCGGTGGTCCCGGTACAATACCGACAACCCCGAAACTTGTCCCGATGCCCGAAACAGGACTTCCCATATATAAATCTTTACCTCCGGACCATTCCGGAACTCCTCGTGACGTCCGGGATCTCATCCGGGACTCCGAACAACATTCGGTAGTCACATACTTGACTTCCTACTAACCCTAGCGTCACCGAACCTTAAGTGTGTAGACCCTACGGGTTCGGGAGACACGCAGACATGACCGAGACGACTCTCGGGCAATAACCAACAGCGGGGTCTGGATATCCATGTTGGCTCCCACATGCTCCTCGATGATTTCATCGGTTGAACCACGATGTCGAGGATTCGATCAAACCCTGTATACAATTCCCTTTGTCAATCGGTACGTTACTTGCCCGAGACTCGATCGTCGGTATCCCAATACCTTGTTCAGTCTCGTTACCCAGCAAGTCACTTTACTCGTACCGTAATGCATGATCTCGTGGCCAACACCTTGGTCACATTGAGCTCATTATGATGATGCATTACCGAGTGGGCCCAGAGATACCTCTCCGTCATACGGAGTGACAAATCCCAGTCTCGATCCGTGTCAACCCAACAGATACTTTCGGAGATACCTGTAATGCACCTTTATAGTCACCCAGTTACGTTGTGACGTTTGATACACCCAAGGCACTCCTACGGTAACCGGGAGTTACACGATCTCATGGTCGAAGGAATAGATACTTGACATTGGCAAAGCTTCTAGCAAACGAACTATACGATCTTTTATGCTATGCTTATGATTGGGTCTTGTCCATCACATCATTCTCCTAATGATGTGATCCCGTTATCAACGACATCCTATGTCCATAGTCAGGAAACCATGACTATCTATTGATCATAACGAGCTAGTCAACTAGAGGCTCACTAGGGACTCATTGGGTCTAAGTGTTCACACGTGTATTACGATTTCCGGATAATACAGTTTATAGCATGAACAAAAGACAATTATCATGAACATTGAAATATAATAATCCTTTTATTATTGCCTCTAGGGCATATTTCCAACAGGTAGCGCTACTGAATCCCCGTCGTACTGAAGCTGCTCCTCTCGCTCTCGAGAAAGACAAGGAGGTCATGAAGGAGCTGGAGGGGCGTTCCCCTGAGCATCTTCCATGAATTGACGTATATGAGCGTAGTTATCAGGTACGCCGAGAGCTGGATTCTATCCCCAGGGATAGTGATTGATGGCATAGAGTTTTGATAGAAAACTCGTATCAAAATCATACCAAAAGAAAGTCTCGATTCGAGGAACGGAATACAGGTCCATGATAGAACACAGACCGGTAAGAGAAAGGAAAGTAAGCATAGTCTTCATTGAACCGGAAGAACAATTAGATTTTCCGTCAACAAAGTAACGCTGTGCAAACTCATCTGATCCCTGTTTGGGACTTCTTCTTCATGTCACGAGCCGGAATCAAACCGGCGCTTTCCAGATGCATGGTCCGGATAGATACCTATCATATCGCGACTTTGATTTCTCAGTTCAAGAGGAGACCTCCCTACATCTGCGGGTTGGCGGTCCTGCCGGCCAGCCGACACAAAATCCATGAACACCAAAGGCATTGATGGGTTGCTTCAACCCTTACAGGTCTCGCAATGGAAATGGTACAATGTCTGCATAGACTTTATCGTCGGGTTGCCCAAGTCATCCAGAGACCATGACTCCATATGAGTTATTGTGGATGACTCACCAAATTGGCTCACTTTATTCTAGTGAAGACCACTTATTGGGTAGAACAATTGGCTCAGTTATACATGTCCATAATCTTCAGCCTCCATAAAGCACCTAAGTCGATTGTATCATACCGAGGCTGACAGTTCACCTCAGCATTATGGCTCCGTCTTCATTGGGCCTTGGGAACTAAACTAAGGCACAACACAACGGACCACCCTTCGGACGGACGGGAAGGCAGAAAGAGTGAACCATATACTGGAAGATATGCTTAGTTATCGTGCATTGCCTTATGGTGTTGGACGGGAAGAAAACTTGCCATATGGAATAGTTTCCTACGACAACAATTAACATGCCACCATTCGAGGCATTGTATGGACACAGATGTCCCCCCCTCAATTGGTCCCAGACATGAGATGGTCGCTTCCAAAGTAGTTCCAACCCACTTGAAGTTCATTTTACCCAAGATTATTTCGAAGCAGCGGCCAGCTATTGAGTTGTTTAATCTTGCATTATTGACATGTCGGTGCACTCTTCAGGATCCAAACACCCTTAGTGCTTGTTTTCTTAAAGCAAGATATTTTCCTAATATTGATTTGTTGCAAGCAAAATTGGTTAATGCATCATCACATATTTGGAGAGTTATTCTTGAGGGAAGACATATTCTTGCTCAGGGCCTGATCCAGAGAATTGTTGATGGACATTCCATTGACATTTGGAGGCACAATTGGCTCCCAAGGGATTATAATATGTGTCCTATCACTTATCTCTATGATAAACCCACCTTAGTTTGTTAGTGAACTCATTTATTATACATGATGGTACCAGGAGAAGGTACAAGAGACCTTTATTTGCACTATTCCTCTGTGCATCAGACAGTTGTCAGATGTTTTTTCATGGAACTTGACAAGAAGGGAATTTTTTCTGTTCGTTTTTCCTATTGCATGTTGATTGCAACAAAGCATCATCGAGAGGCTTAGCTAGAAGGTAATGTTGATTCTTCAAAATCTAAAAGGGACCCAAGAAACCTGGACAAGAATTTGGTTGGTTCAAATTCCTTCTAAGCTAAAAAATGTGTGTGGCACAACAATCTCTTCCTACAGTGGATCTCCTTCAACACCAAAGTATGTCTACAACGAACGCTTGTGAGCTATGCGTAGCTGAAGGCTCATGGAGACACGCACCGCTTGAATGTAACATGTCAATGTGTGGGGGGGTTTAGCGGATCCTAATTTGGTTGAAATCTTGAGCACCACTAGGGAACCTGATAGGGGCGAGGGTGTCCCGATCTTTCGATGAGATGACAACTATCGATTTGGTGGAGTCGACTTTGACGATCCGACTACAAACGTGCACGACGTTGCGCCTTAGCAATCGCTAAACCAACTCCGAGAGGTTATTGACCATGCCGGAGCACAATCAACCTGACCACGGAGGTCTATTCCTGTAAGCAATCGAAGAACAAGCAAGAATATGATAAAAGCAATCTGAGTATTGCAAGTATATATGAAGTATTGATAAAGGTGGGGATCCATAAGCGGTCTTGGTCTAGTCGTTGGACACAAACGAAGTACACGAAGTTGCAATGGCTAACTTTTAACTAAACAAATCCCAAGGAAAAAGCTACTAGATGGATCTACTTATATAGGAGCAAGGGGTGGCGGCCAAGGAGGTGGGAGGACGTCTCAAGGCAGCCTAAAACTAACCCTAGGTCGTGGTGATGCAACACCTTTGGACTTGTAGTTTGACTCGGATTCTGCTGCAGCCTCAGATTGTTTTGTCAATAACTCAACGCTCCGGACGGATTTTAAGGTGATTCCAATTGGGTTGGAAAGAGCACGAAATCTAGTTTCCAACAAAAAAAGAATCACTCAATTTGGAGTTAGTATGAAAGAGTTATTGGCGTTTTGAGTCAGGTATGTCTGTGCAGTCCGAATCTGGATCAAGAACGTGAGACACTTGGACTCTATCTTCTCTTGGCCCAAAAGTGACGTGAGAGGACTTTTTGAACAGCACTTAAACATCTCTTTTCCCCTTATCTTCATATGTGAATTGTACAAATGTACCATACACCTGCAATTGGAAATGATACAAAAGTTTGGGAAGTATATTTGTACTGGATGACATAAACAAATTATTGCATAGTTTGCATTAGAAATCACCTCACAAATATACATGTATGCAATATTTTTGATCATATCCAAGGTAGTCATGTACTCATCGAAACCAGACGCGAGGAGATGGATATTCACTCTATTGGAAAGCTTGCCGCATGATGATTTTCTTTTGCTTCCGGTGATGCTATGGGCTATCTCGCATGGTCTCCGAAAGGCACTTCATGAGGAGTTTCAGAGCCCGGCTGCAACACATGCATTCATCCTGATCTGGCTATATCGGTGTCTTCATCAGCCCCCTGCCAGGTGTTCGTTATGATGAACCTTTTAAACCCATGGTGCGTTGGATTCCACTATCTGCAGGCTTTCCAAAATTAAAGTCGATGGAGCAGTGGCCAACACGACCAACATGAAATTTATTAGCATTGTGTGCATAAATTTAGAGGGAGTTTATCTCAGTTCTTCATCAATTTCTTTCTCTAGTATGATTGATCCTCCTGTCCTTGAAGCATTGGCTTGCCGAGAGGCGCTCGCTCTAGCTTCAGATTTAATACAGGGCAGGATAATCACAACCCCGTATTGCAAGGGTGTTATTGATGACCTCAACAAGGGCACAGGAGGAAGCTATATATGGGAATATCATTCGCAAGATCAGTTTGCCGGCCTCTAATCTTTGGGCTTGTATCTTCATCCTTGAAGGGAGAAAATCTAAGATCAAGGCACATAGTCTCACTAAGCATGATCTACGCCTTTCTAAAGGGTGCCACGTGTGGCTCGTTCAGCCTCCTGGCCACGATTGTATCCCCCATAAACATTGTCAATGTTCAATAGAGTGGAGTGTGTTTAGCCCACAAAAAAAAGATAGCCAAAGGAGGTGTAAACTTGGACAAAATTCTATTGATGGAATACTAATAAACTTTTGGATGAACCATCTTTATCGTGATGACAAAGCACCATGCAAAGGCGAAGACAAAGGCAGCCAATCGAGTATGCACAACAGTTATGGTACGGCGAAGGGCGAACAAAGCGAATGGAAACGCAAGCACAAGAGAGAGGCCACAAGTGGCGGTGTGGAAGCCTTCCCAGGTCACCAGCTGCCACACGGCTGCGGCTGCGGCTGCTATAAAACCACACCGAGAGTCCGAGACGCCGCCACCAACAAACAAACAGAAGCCACGCCGGAGTCTCGTATCGCAAACGTCGGAGGCAGGAAGCACCGTCCGCCTTCTCTTCCCGGAGATGGCCGCCGTGGTGGTGCTGTTCGACTTCGACAAGACCATCATCCAGTGGGACAGCGACGACTGGGTCATCACCAAGCTCGGGGCCGCCGACGCCTTCAACCGCCTGCGCCCCACCATGCGCTGGAACTCCCTCATGGTACGAACACGATACGCCCACACACCCGCCTAGACACGCGTGGCGCTTCTCCCGGCTGAGTGAGGCCTTGATGTCTTCCACTTCCAGGACAGGATGATGGGGGAGCTCCACGCGCAGGGGAGGTCGGCCGACGACATCCGCGAGTGCCTCAGGAGCGCGCCGCTCGACGCGCACGTCCTCTCCGCCATCCGGACGGCGTCGGCATTAGGGTATGAAATGGACCGATGCCGATTTGCCCATGTGTTCTTGATTTCCCACGCGGCCGGTGGTTGGATCTTGACGGTGGTAGGTGTGCGTCGCAGGTGTGATTTGAAGGTGGTGAGCGACGCCAACTCCTTCTTCATCGAGACCGTCCTGGAGCACCACGGCGTCCTCGGCTGCTTCTCTGAGATCAACACCAACCCCGCGCGCGTGGACGCCCAAGGAAGGCTCAGGATCTCGCCGTTCCATGATCCCACCACCTCGCCCCATGGCTGCAGCCTGTGCCCTGACAACATGTGCAAGGTATGAACAGTAGGATGGCAGATCACTTCACGTGTTAATTCACAGATTCACTCGATGCACGTGGGTGATGGAGACAAAAGAAACAATTTATGTCACTCCCTCCGTCTCAAAATAAGTGTCTTGAGCTTAGTACAAATGATTGATAAAATATTGTGCGTGCTGCATTTAGAATCTTGTAGTATTAGGCATGATGTATTGTCAAACCATCTCTACCTAATAATAAAGCACCGTGGGTTTCTGGTCGTACGTCGGGCATTTTTACAGAAAAGCCCCTTCGTTTTTCAGAATTCAACCCGCAGTCCTACTTTAAGTGAGAATTTGAGAGAACCCTTCGTTTTTACAAAAACACCCCTATATTAGTTACAATTACACCCGCTGTATTTAATTAAACTGCCTTATCCATTTGCCTTCTCCACCGCCGGGCACGGGACGGCGGCCATGCCGCAGGAGGCAAAAGGAAGGAGGAGGGAAGCGAGAAGGAGGCGGGGTCGGCCTGCTGGTTTGCTAGCGCTAGGGAGGCTCGTGGCAGGGAGCTCCTCTCCTCTACATCGGGTGCGAGGCGGCTGAAGCGCTCGGGCTATAGAGCTGCGGGGCGGGGGCCGAGGGTG
Organism: Triticum timopheevii; assembly: GCA_963921465.1. NCBI lineage: Eukaryota > Viridiplantae > Streptophyta > Magnoliopsida > Poales > Poaceae > Triticum > Triticum timopheevii. The sequence goes on from OY997266.1 coordinate 328,091,023, forward strand.
GCGCAGGCTCTGAACGGGACTTGGTGCAGGTCTTCGGCGAGATGGGGATGGCGTGGAGGGGGTCTAGACGCCGGCGGGTCCTTGGCCGGCGACGCTCGGGCATCGGGCAGCCATGGCCATCTCTCTGCAGAAAAAATTGAAGAAAGAGAGAGCTCTTAGAGAAAAGAAGCATGGGAGAGGAATTGAGATGTAGGAAGAAGGGGAGGGTACAAGCAGAATCACAACCTGGCTAGCATGTTGAATGTTCACAAGATCAACTTATAGCAGCAATCATGTCAAACAGAAGCTCTCATGTGTGATGTCTCACAAACTAGCAACTAATCTCAGAGTTGAATAGATTTATCTTTGTTTATCGCCACTTCGGGTCAAATAATGCTGTTTAATACGATTAGTACATATATAGCGGTGAACGACATATCAACTATAGGCCAAAAGAAATGTGATGTAACTTTGAGGCAATCAGATATCAAAGATTCAGAAGCAGAATCACCTCAACTTGGCCCCTTGAAGAAGCAACATGAAAGATGGTGGCGCCCTGGCCGTCCTGGTATGCAGCAGCAATGGAGCAACCCTGCAGGAGCTCCTTGAGGATCTCCAGGTCGCCGCCCCTCGCCGCGGCGTGCATTGCCCGGTTCATCATCTCCCGTCTGAACATGTATCCCCCATGACTGGCAGCAGCAGGAGCATCTCCCAATTCCCCAGCCCCGTAGGAAAAGAAGCCCAGCAGCCGTGGATCGCCGCAGCCCTCACCGGAACCCGAGGGCGGGGAAACTTGGGCGGCGCTGGTCCCCATGGAGGTCAGAGGAGGGAAGAAAAGTAAGGAGGGGCGGGACATCGCGCCGCAGTAACGGGGAGGCGCGGCGAGAGGAGCAGCCGCCCTGGATCCGTCGGCCGGCAGGAGGCCACCGAGAGACGCGCCGCCGGACCTCCCGAGCACCGGGATGACAGGACAGCCCGGGGGCACGGCCGGGAGACGAGGAGAAGCCACGACGCAGGCTTCACCTGGTGGTGGCCTCCGTCGGCGGCGAGGGTAGGAGCTGGAGTGGGGTGCTGGTGCCTGCAAGCTCGGGGGAAGCCGCCCACGTCGCGTAGTGTATCACGGCGGCAAATCTCGCAGGAAGCAACAACCGCTCGGCCCTGTGCAGATAGGGATGAGAGAGATAGCGACAGAATAGAACGAGGTGGAGGTGGAGACTTCGGGAGACGAATGGATAAGCGGCCTCTCTAGACATCTTTTTTTTAGGGAATCTCTAGACTTCTAGAGCGAGGCGTGCGTACACGTGATGGTTACGTGTCGGCTGGAACGTTATTTTTATCAGCCGGTTGCTTTTCTGTAATCCTTAACTATATATTATAAACAAAAGAGGAATGAAATATAATATCACAAATCATCTTCAATAAAAACAAAAAAGCCTACATAATCAAAATCATTGAATTTAAATATTTTGATAATTCTGTAAAAATCTTTTAAATGAATTACATTGTATGTTTCTCCCTAAAAGATTGTATCATGCATCTATTCTTCCATTTGATGGTAAATATGCGCCAACAGAGGACGTTAAGATGGCCTCTTCACATCAATACTTCATGATCCAAAAAAAACACTTCATGATAAAAAAAAAAGATAACCCAACTCGTGGCAACACACGCTCATATGCATCTCAGAGAGACAAAAGTAACCTTCTCAACATTTATCAGAGTTGATACCAGTAGGGTGTAATGGCACGTGAAGTTGGTCTTGTTATTTTTTTACGTCCGTTGCAACGCATGGACATATGTACTAGCTTAATAATAAAAGGGCTATTGCTTGTTGCGGTGGTCATGAAAATTGTCCACAAAATTGCAAAATATGACCCATCAATGCCATCTATAAGTGATAAAACAGTTTCACACAAGGGAATCCCCTGCCTGGGCCGGCATATGCAGTAGGGACCTTCTATACTGCTATCGGAGAAGAAGCAGTGCGCCCATTTGGGTCCGGCCATGTCCGGGCCGCCTATTTTTAAAATTTTGTTTTTCCTTTTTGTATTTTCTATTACAATAAAGTTCCAAAAATTGAAAATATTAAGGAAATATTTAATAAATCATAAAAAAAATGTGGATTCAAAAATGTTCGTGTTTTTATAAAAATATATTTTCTTATTCAAAGAATGTTCAAAATTTTGAAAACAAATGTTCGGGAAATCACAAAATGTTCATGATTTTTTAAAGTCCATGTATTAAAAAATGCTAATGAAATTGAACACAATTTCACCAATTCAAAAACTGTTCATGAATAGAAAAATATCCTAAAAATTCAAAAATTTCTGATCACTTACAAAATAGTTTATTCATTCATAAAATATTCGCTGATTCAAAAAATGATCATGCATTTCAAAAAATGCTCGTGAATATCAAAAATTGTTCATTCAATTTCCAAAACAATGTTCATCCATTCTAGAAATGTTCGCCGATTCAAGAAAATTGTTAAAAAGATGTTCGCGATTTAAAAGAACTGTTTGCAAATAGTATAAAATGTTCATGAGTTAAAAAATGTTCTTGATTTTATAAAATGTTAAAACATTTGTGAAAGCGTTCATGAATTTGAAAAATATTCACAATTTCAAATATGTTCATGATTTCACAAAACTGAGAGTGATAGTGTATCTCGATGATGCAGCAAATTGTGATCATGATCATTGAATTTTTTTTTCCGTTGCAATGCACGGGCCCTTTTGCTATTAATTAATAATAAAGTAAATTGGGTTTCTTTCGTCCGTCATGGCATTTTTCAGAAAAGTCCTTCTATTTCAGAGAATTCAACCCGTAGTCCTGTTTTAAGTCAAAACGAATCGTTTTTTCGTATTTTACACAAAAGTCTCTGTGTTTTCTTGAAATCAACCCGCCGTCCGGATTTAAGTCACACCCGAACCGTTATTTTACGTTTTTCGAAACCCCCCGACGTTTTAGGTAATTCATCCGCGGATCATATGTAACTCAAAGAAATACTTTTTTAAATCATCCATATCTTTTAAACCGTAACTCCAATTTGAACATGTTATATATGAAATTTGATTAGAAAAATATGTAGAATATGAATATGAGATTATTTTTACCTATTAAGTATTTTAATATTATTTTGGAATATATTCAAATCAAACAAATGATTTTCTAAATTATCCGTATCTTTTAGACCGTAACTTCGATTTTAACATATTATATATGAAATTTTATTAGAAAAATGTGTGGAATCTAAATATGTTGTTAATTTTACCAGTTAAATATTTTTAAAATATTGTTTCGAAAGCAAACTTATAATTTCTAGCGCAAGATCCGTTTTTCTTTCGTACTGGCGGCGATCCGGATTGCAATAAACACCCCACTATAACCATATAGGCAAAAGAAAACATCAATAACTACACATGCATACCTCTGAAAAATGTCGCAGGGGAAAACAACAGATTTCTCAGAGAGAGAGAGAGAGAGAGAGAGAGAGAGGAGAGAGGGAGAGAGGGGGGGCGAGGGAGGGCGAGGGAGGAGAGAGGGAGAGAGAGACGCATGAGGATTGACCATATTCAAACACGTTTTTTGTTGTTTTGTGTGAACACCGAGGCCATCGCCGGCGAGGGTGAGAAGGAGAATAAGCGGAACACAAATATGATGCCTCGCAAATATAAAGGAGATGGACCTATTGAGTGATGGTTGTTGGGTTAAGAGTGCGTGTTATATTTTTTCTCCCGTTGGTTCCTTACAATCCCTATCTGTTAAGGATGTTCAACTGCCACATAAATGTTGAGATATGCTCAAGCATTAAAGCCGTAAAGTACCTCTTCAAGTACATCTACAAGGGTCATGACCGGGCGTCTGTATCCGTAACAGACAAAGTAGACGAAGTCGAAATCGACGAGATTAAGCAGTACAGAGACGCACGGTGGGTGACACCTCCTGAAGCACTGTGGAGAATATATGGATTTGAACTAAGCAAAATGCACCCACCGGTCTTGCAACTGCAACTACATCTCCCAAATAAGCACATGGTTTCATATCATAGCATGGAAACCATACAGAATGTTATCGACTGCGAAGGCACAGAAAGATCAATGTTGACTGCGTACTTTGAAGCAAACATCACATATGCAAAAGCACGAGGCATACTATACAGAGAGTTTCCAGAACATTTTACTTGGCAAAGTCAAGCGAAGTTTTGGCAACAGAGGAAGCGAGCCTCAGTGTTCCAGGTTGGCAGGATCGTCTCAGCACACCCGGCTGAAGGAGAACGATACTATCTTCGAGTCCTCCTAAACCATGTGACTGGAGCAACCAGCTTCGAAGACCTACGAACAGTCAATGGACAAGTAATGCCAACCTTTCGAGAAGCTGCAGAAAAAAGAGGTCTCATTGAGGCAGATAGCACATTGGATGACTGCATGACAGAAGCGGAGTTGTTTAGAATGCCATCATCGCTACGAAGGCTATTCGCGACAATCTTGGTTTTTTGTGAGCCTAGCGACGTACGCAGCCTCTGGAACAAACACCTTGAGGCAATGTCAGAGGACTACAACAGAAATTGCAAATGCAAACACTAACCATATACGGAAAAGAGAACATCGATAACTACACGTGCATACCTCCGAAAAGTGTCACAAGGGAAAACAACAGATTTCTCATCGCGAGAGTGTGGGAGAGGGGGAGAGAGAGAGGGAGAGGGAGAGGGAGGAGAGAGGGAGAGAGAGACGCCTTAGGATTAACCATATTCAACACACGTTTTTTGTTGTTTTGTGTGAACACCAAGGCCATCGCCGGCGAGGTGAGAAGGAGGATAAGCGGCAACACAAATATGATGCCTCGCAAAAATAAAGAAGATGGACCTATTGTGGTCTTGAGTGATGATTGTTGAGTTAAGAGTGTGTGTTATGTTTTCTCTCCCGTTGCAACGCACGGGCTCTTTTGCTAGTTGATAAAATATTGTGTGTGCTGAAACCTCGGTGCATTTACTCATCTGAAAAGTGGTGAAAACCGACCTTACCACCCATGAACTAAATTTCACTTGCCATTGCAGGGCAAGATAATCCAGAGGATTCAAGAGACAGACAGTGCCAAGAACAAGCACTTCATATACATCGGTGATGGGAAGGGGGATTACTGCCCCTCTCTTAAGCTAGGGGAAGGGGACTATGTCATGCCAAAGGAGAATTACCCCCTCTGGAATCTCATCAGCAGCGATCCCCAGCTTATCAAAGCTGAGGTTCATCCATGGTCTAGTGGCGAGGAATTCCAAAGGATCCTACTTAAGCTGGTGAACAAGCTGATCACCTCGCATGCACAGGGGTCCCAATTGGACTACAAATGCGACATGAGCAATCCAGTATCAACGGAAGTGGGTGACCATCAGACTCTCCCTGTCCCAAATTGATCCGTAACCATATCTTAGCTCACGGTACAGGCAAGATTTCGTGACCATTTTCACATGCCTCGACCAAGGAACTGTCCTCGATCAGAATTCATCCTAGTATATGATGTAACAAATAATTGCACCGACCATGTCGGTGGATTTTCTGCACATTGCGTCTCTTATAAAACTGCAGGATAGCATATGCGATTAAATTTAGAATCAAGACTTGCCCATCAAACTCTACAGGCAAGTTCAGGGACCAAACAGCATGTTTAAATGAGATAAAACAGTCAACAGTGTAACAGAGTGGTAGTGATCTGCTAATGCAGGTGTGGCATTTTCAGTAATCATATTTATAAACAGGATTTACCTTAGCACTTTGTATCAGCCTGCAGAACTAGCCATATCTACTTCAAACCAGCTCCTGGTCTCATAGTTTTGTTTTGTTTTTTTTTTTTTGCGGGAAAAACCTTCAATCTATTCATCTTCACCTCCTGGTCTCATAGTTTATGTATGAGCACGGCCCATGGTGGCATTTCAGATTGCGGGAACAGAATGCACGTTGTAACAAATTCTTAATATTCTGGACATCCATCTTGCGACAGGAATACATGAATCTGGCCATTGACTTCAATCCAGCTACACCCTGGTTCTTTTTTTACTCCATGATCTAGTAGCATATTCCTAAGTCTTGTAACATCACTCCACCTTCCTAAATCTGCATAAATGTTTGATAACAATACAGAAGAAGAAACATCCTGTGGATCTAACTCAAACAATCTTTCTGCGGCTCTCTCAGCAATCTCGATATTTCCATGTATCCTGCAAGCTCCCAAAATCGTCCTCCATATGGATGAATCCGGGATCAATGGCATCTGATTGATAAGAGATTCAGCCTCAGCTAGTCTTCCAGCCTTGGACAGAATATTAATCATGCAAGCATAGTGCTCCATCGTAGGAGTAATTCCATAGACACTACTCAGCAATTGAAAGTACTTCCTTCCCTCGTCAAGTAATCCTGCATGGCTACACGCTGAGAGAACACCTACAAATGTGATATCATCAGGCCTTTTCCCATCATCTACCATCTGTCTGAACGTGTCCAGTGCCTTGTACCCATGACCATGTTGAGAATAACCACAGATGAGTGTATTCCATGCAACTTGATCACATGTTTCTGACTCATAGAATAGAATCTCAGCATCCGTTATGTTCCCGCACTTCACATACATGTCAACTAGAGCACCAGAGACAACTGAGCTGTTCCAGCCAGACTTGATGGCCCATGAATGAAGTTGGAGCCCACTGCCTAAGGATGCCACATCAGAGGAAACACTCAATGAAACTGCTAGTGTGGCATCATTAGGCCTTTTGTTTTCTTGCAACATTGAACGGAAACATCCCATCACCTTCTCAGCTTCATCCGTTTTAGCATATCCTGACATAATCACTGTCCACGAGAAAGCATCTCTTTCTTCCAGTCGATCAAATACCAGGCACGCACTTGTAAAGCAGCCAGATTGCGCATACATGTCAAGTAGCATTCTTGAAACATCATTATCGTTTTGCAACCCACTTTTCAGAACACATGCATGAACCTGAGTGCCATACATCAGGTTCCTCAAGCTAGTGCAGCATCTCAAAACACCTACATAAGTATATTTGTTGGCTGAAAAGCCTTCGCACTTCATCTGCTTGAAAATCCTCAAACCCTGCTCACAGTTGCTTCCACTATAAAATCCGGAGAGAAATGTGTTCCACGAAAATGTGTCAGGCTCATGCATAAGATGAAAAGCAACTGTTGCATCTTGAGCAGCACCAACTTTCACATACATATTTAGAATGGCATCAGCCACTAATTTTGGCATAGCCAGCCCACTTTTCACAACACACGCATGAACACAGCGACAAAGGTTTGCATCACCAGTCTTTGATGCAACACCAGCAATGCCCACGAATGTATATTGGTTTGGGTTGACTCCCATGTCTGACATCTTTACGAAAAGATCAAATGCTTCCCAGGCCATACCATGTCGACCGAAAGAAGAGATCATGGCACTGCAATGCACCACATCAGGTTCGTCTATCCTGATAAAGACTTGATAGGCCTCTTCAGCAGATAGACATCTCGAGTACATCTCAACAAGGCAATTGTTCAGCACGTTATCGGTTTCCAGCCCTCTCTTGACCACCAAAGCATGAAGAGCCTGGCCAGATTTTGCAAGACCGAGTTCCACACAACACTTGAGAAGGGTAGGCAAAGTATACTTGCTTATCTCATCACCAAATTCCGACAAGTTATGGAAAACACGCATGGCCTTTCTGTAGTCGCCCTGCCGAGCATACTCGGTGAGCAGAGCATTCCATGACACGTCGCTTCGTTCAGGCAAGCCCAGCAGCACTGTCTCAGCAGCGTCCACTTCCCCACGGCTCGTGTAAGCTTGAACAAGGGACGAACCAACGTAGGGGTCATCCAGACCTTGCAACTTAACCACTTGACCATGCACCTGACGCGTAAACTCGGAGTGTGGGCTCATCACCGAGCAGGCCTTGAGCACCAAAGCGAGCGTGAACCCGTTAGGCGCAAGACCTTGTTGGTTCATCTGACAAAACAGGTTCAGAGCCTCCACGGCATCTCCCGCGGCGGTGTGGGCGGACAAGAGGGCGGTCCAGGCGACGACGCCCCTGTGTGGCATTCCGTCGAACACCCTTCGTGCGTCCGCCAGGCGGCCACACTTGCAGTACATGTTGAGGAGCGAGTCGAGGAGAAACGTGTCCGGCTGCCGCGCGGAGCGGAGCAGCCGCGCGTGGAGCTCCTGTCCGCAGCAGAGCGCTCGGCGGACGGCGCAGTCCTGCAGCGCCGCTGCGTGGGACCGGAGCTCATCGGCTTGCGCGTCAGGGAGGGGGCGCGAATTGGGGTGGGAAGGAGAAGAATGCGCCGGCAGTCGCGTCGGCCGTGGAGAGGTGCCGGTCGGCGACGAGGGAGGAGCCCGGTGGTAGGAGAATGGGCCGTGGAAAAGAGCGAGGGAAGACATGAATTTGGCCCTGCGAGAAGGCAAGAGTAGTGGGCAGTGACCACGAAGACGCCTACAGGCTACAGCTACAGGCAAAGAAATTGCCTATGTTTTGTTTTGTTTTGTTTTTTTGAGAGAAAGGAATATGTTTTTTTTTCTTTTAACCCCAACATACATTTCACGCGTAAAAAAAATGAGGTACGCCGGATCTCGATTGTACGCATAGCAATTACTCGCTGCAGCACGACGAGTTTTTACACTACATGACAATTTTCACTCTAGAACATGACAAAATCTTACACAACATGGCAAATTTATCTGTTTTTCATGACAAATCTGGACGTTCGCTGGCAAATGCTAAAAAACTGACGTCTGATTTTTTAATATTTGTCTATACAAATAAAATTCTCAAATGCTACAAGGCGCTCATGGGCTTTCCTTTCAATGACGCACTACGGCACATGAGACATATATACACGCATCTTCACCCAAGGGTAAACGTAGCATCAAATCAACGAACACTCACTACAAACAAAATACTCCCTTCGTTCCTAAAATATGTCTATATACAGAGTATTTGTTTTTATAGAAATTTCAACAAGTGGCTACATACAACGTAAAATGGATGAATCTACACTTTAAAATATATCTATATACATCCGTATGTGGTAGTTCATTTAAAATCTTTAAAAAGACAAATATTTAAGAACAGAGGGAGTAGATGGCATCAGCACCATGCAAAGCTATTTTTGAAATTTCAAAATGCATTACTTTTAAACGAATCGGACAAAACAAAGTCGACTTTCACCCATTGTGCTCCTCGTGACATGACCTTTAAAACTAAGATACTACTCCCTCCGTACCAAAATAGATGACTCAACTTTGTACCAAATTTAGTACAAAGTTGAGTCTAGTACAAAGTTGAGTCATCTAGAGTAGATCACGACAGCCACCTACAGGCAAAGTTTTGTTTTGTTTTTTTTTGTTTTGTTTTCAGAGAGAAGGAAACTCCTATGTTGATTGTTGAACCAACAGGAGACCAGAAATAACACCCAGTAGTAGTAGATATACAAATAAAAGTACTCTTGGACTTTTGCTAGCTCTGGTACGACAAATAAACGCAAGGCACAATATCCATCCATAGTAATTACGAACTAAAAGGTAGCCAAGATTCATTAATTCAAGATGGTACCGTGGGATAACAGGAAAGGTACTCTTCTATGACAGAAGCCTTGGAAGCAAATCTACATGTTGAAAGTCTCTAATTGCATATAACAAGGAACATGATATAGCTCATGGCATCACGCGCCAAGTTAGGTTAGCTACCAGTTACTACTATATCCGTAGGCCTGCTGGAGTCGGACCGCAGGAACCCGCTTCAACTCATCGTCATCATCGAGCAGGAACCATACGAGATACTACTACTTCATGACATCATTAAGAGGCGGAAACCAAAACAACAACAGTCTTGCAGACTCCAGAAAGGCACTTGTCCAGTGAACTCTTCAAAACGACTCTCCTCAAGTAAGCATTAGTGAGTGGTTTCCTTATACCCATATCAAGCTGTTTCTTCCATCTCATCATCAGATTGTGGATTCTCCACCTCGCTACCACTGCTCATGCCATTGGTAGCAGCAGACGAGAAGTAATACTTAACCGAGCTATCTTCAGCCTTGTACTTCACAAACTTCACAACTGCTGCGTCTTCATTTCCACAATCCTTCCTTTTCCTTATGCCATTCGCCGTCACCTTCATGGACTGAGCGGCAGCCATGAAAGCATTATCAGCTGTCTCCATCTCCACGGCTTCTTCATCCTCCCCACCTTCTGTGTGCATACCCTCCTGGTGACTCTGCTTGTCAATGAAGAAAAGGTCAGCGTCTGAGTGACCCATCCTGCTCTGATAGTGATAGTCATTCTTGGCATCATCATGCATCAGCCTCTCCCTGATCCTTGAACAGTTCTCTCCAAACACTGTGAGCCCCTTGTCTTCAAGATCTACAAGCCACTCTGTGAAAAGAAACCATGTACAACTTCAGCACCGACTCTATACAACACAATAACAAGCACCTATTGTTACTTAAAATCGACAGGATCATGTCAAATATGTACATACTCAGAAAAGCTTGAGGTGTGATAGCAACTGGTTTGCCGAGTTGGTCAGTGCCAGCTTGACGAGCAGCCCACCTAGCCAGGTAAACGGGAATATTTGAAGTTGAGAAGGCATTGATAAACGACATTGCTCTCCCTTGATCTCCTTTGGCCCTATTATCATGAATAAAGAAATTAGAAAAAAAAATCTTTCAACCAGACAAGTTTAGTTAACAACTATTTATCACCTGGCATCATTGATGGCATCAAGAGTTATAACCAATCTTGACACAAAAATAGGCAAAAGGGAACTATCAGCTTGATCAACTTCAGCTCCATTGAGGAATGAATAATCCACCAAGATCAAAGCATCATAAAGGACATCTCTCACCAAGATCTCATCATCAGCACTCTGAGTTATGCACCAAAAAACAAATTGCAACTTCAATAATACGTAAAAAATAATAATGCCATCATCACAACTCAAATTGCATCAGGGGCGAACAACTAGTTCATTCTTATGAACGATATTGGCACAGTAAACGTAAGGAATTGAGGAAGGAGTCACTATACGAAGATAGACAAGTATTGTTCTTTACTTAATTCAGTGGATCCGCAAACAAATGAAAATGCTGGCGAACTTAATTCATTAGCAAGGGACTGGCATGGCCTGCACAACAGTCTGTGGTCTAAAATAAGTAAACATGGTAGCAATTGAGCATTTTGTGAGACTGGAATAGCAAGGTTCACACTACACAGCATACACATACATATAGTGATGATGGTTCAAATAGAAGGGCAAAAGATCACCACAGATCAGACTTCATCCAGTTTACATCGCAAAGATGGTATGCAAATTCCATCCCAAGTAAGGCTCCTGGTGGATACAACGTGAAATACAGTAGTCCTAGTACTGTTCTCCTCTCTAGTTTCCACAAGAAAGACCCCTGAGTCCAAGCACAATAGAAGTACAAAGGAACAAGTTGCACAGTTCATATCTCATGAAAGGTAATGTATGGCAATTAGCTAACTAATACAACAGATAATGACAACGCGTAAGCAGCCCTCGTATTCCTTAATTCAAGGGATGAGCCTATTTGCTCATGGCTATTCCTAGGTATTTATGTTCCCTGCAACGACGTGATATATAATATACTCTGAAAAGGAACGCATACCAGTAGTGAATAAACAGGCAGCGGAGGGTTTACAAGCATGTTCAGCAGGACTCCTGCAAAATCCATCAGCAAAATGGTCATCCCGGTGGAGTCACTAACCCTGAAGCTGCAAGGAACAATAAGGGCATGGCCAGCATCAACTCACCGAAGAATTGCTGGTTCTGGAAGACCGAGATAGAGCTAACCGCCCAGATCCTTAGCTCCTTCTGCAGCTCAGAACGTGGCACCCCAGCCACACCCTGCACCTTGAGGCAGAGCCTGAGCAGGAAGGCCTCCGCCACCACCACACCGGCGAGGAAAGTGACGGTGCAGCCGTCCTTCATGAGCTCCCGCCTGGCCTCTTCCCCGACTAGCGGGAAAAGGACCTGGAACGGGCACCTGTCCCTCGAGTTGCGCACGCTCCACACCTTGACCAGCTCCCCGAAACCTGGCAAGAGCCTCCCAGCGTCGGCGTTGACCTCGCCGCCAGCGGGGCGGCTGCTGCAGATACTGATGTAGCTGAGGACAGCCTCGACGAGCGCCTCAATCTCCCTGCGGGGCTTGGCGGAGTGGAAGAGTTCGGAGACGACGGGGGCGAGGAGCGCAAGGGGCTTGGCGGCGGCAGGGGAGGAGGCAGTGAAGGCGGAGAGGAGGTGGAGAATGGAGCGGAGGTCGTCGGGGGCGTCGTGGAAGGTGAGCGCGGAGAAGAACCAGACGGCCTCGAGGGGAGGGTCCGGGTAGGTGGTGAGGACACGGGAGAAGAGGGAGCGGAAGTTGGTGAGGTCCGGGTCGGGGGCGGCGGAGACGGCGGCGAGGAAGCGGGACGTGGAGTCGCGGAGGAGGGACTCGAGGCTGGGGAAGAAGGAGGCGGACCCCATGGAGGGGAAGTCCACCAGGATGCCGGCGGCCATGCGGGAGGATTCGTTCGAATTGGAGCGGGAGAGAGCCGGTGGAGTTGAAACCCTAACCCTAGGTGAGGAGGTGTGTGAGGTCGAGGGGTTTGGTCGGGGTTTGGGTTCGGTTGCGGGGAAGGGAAGATCCAAAATGCTCGGGGCCGTGGGGGTTTGAAGAAGAAAGATGGGATGAGAAGGGATCACACTCACAACCGGGCCAGCCAACTCTAACATTCCCTAAAAAAAGCAACTCTAACATACTACTTCTTCCCTTCAAAAGTAGGTGTCTCAATTTTGTACTAACTTTAGTACAAAATTGTAAGAGTACTAAGATTAAGACACTTATTTTGAAACGGAGGGAGTACGTCATATCTAAACTCATCAAAATCTTGTCAAAAAAACTACACTTATCAAAATTTGATGAGCATTATGTGTCATCCTATTGATTTCTGACTTGCAGTTGTTTGATTGGTTCCATATGTTGTTAAATTGGTCAACACAACAGCAGAACAGTGGTTCCTTTCGTTCCTCTCTTCACATCGCAACGACCCCAACAAGCAGTCGTCCTCCACCTCTCGTAACAACAGGACCGCCAGGTTCGCCTGCATTGTTGTCGCCGTCGTCGCCAGCAATACATCGTCGCAGCATAGCCATGCAACATGGCCTCACGAAACTGCCTCACAACATGGACGATATTGCAGAACTATAGGGTCAAAAATCGACTAGAGGGGGTTGAATAGGAGATCTTCCACGAAATAAATTATCTTGAAGATGCACAGTGAAAAAATAGCTAGACAGAAACTCAACAGGAATCTAAGAACATAGGTAAATGACTTACAGAAGCAACTAGGTAACACTACAGAGTTAACTCAAATGGGATAAACGATAGAGGAACATCTAAGTGGATATGAAACTAAGCAGACTAGAATGCATGCAAACTTGTGATAAATCTAACTCTGTCATTGCAGGCAGCACATGTTGAAAATATGCCCTAGAGGCAATAGTAAAGTTGTTACTATCATATTTCATTATTCTTGATAAATGTTTATTCTCCATGCTATAATTGTATTAACCGGAAACTCAAATACATGTGTGGATACATAAACAAACACCATGTCCCTAGTGAGCCTCTACTATACTAGCTCGTTGATTAAAGATGGTTAAGGTTTTCTAACCATAGACATGAGTTGTCATTTAATAAAAGGACCTCACATCGTTAGGAGAATGATGTGATGGACAGACCCAATCATAAGCTTAGCATCTGATCGTATCACTAAGTTCACTTTGCCATAGCTTTCTTAATGTCAAGTATCTATTCCTTGGACCATGAGATCATGCAACTCCCTAATACCGGAAGAATACTTTATGGGTATCAAACGTCACTTCGTAACTGGGTGATCATAAAGGTGCTCTTTAGGTATCTCGGAAAGTATTTGTTGGGTTGCTTGGATCGAGACTCGGATTTATCACTACATGTGACGGAGAGATATCTCTGGGCCCTCTCGGTAATACACCGTAAGTAGCTTGCAAGCATGTGACTAATGTGTTTAGTCACGGGGATCTTATATTATGGAACGAGCAAAGAGACTTGTCGGTAACGAGTTTGAACTAGGTATGGCGATATCGACGATCGCATCTCGGACAAGTAAAATATCGCGAGACAAAGGAAATTGTATACGGGGTTATCTGAATCCTTGACATCATGGTTCAAACCGATAAAAATCTTTGCTGAATACGTGGGAGTCGTTATGGGCATCCAGGTCCCGCTATTGATTATTAATCGGAGAGGTGTCTCGATCATGTTTGCATGTTCTCGAACCCGTAGGGCCACACACTTAACGTTCGGTGAGCTAGGGTGGTAATGGGATGAGCCATTCCATATGCCTCAGCCATAGCTTCTATAAAGTATGCTATGCTTTATACCAGACCTATTGCGTACCTTATGATGAGTTTGGCAAGGGGGTACGATAGTGATCCAGGAGTGGATCACTGGACAACGGTCAAAGTTATCTTTAGTTACCTAAGAGGACTAAGGAAATATTTCTCGGTTATGGAGGTGATAAAGAGTTCGTCGTAAATAGTTACGTTGATGCAAGCTTTTACAACGATCCAGATGACTATGAGTCTCAATCTGGATACATATTGAAAGTGGGAGCAATTAGCTAGAGTAGCTCCATGCAGAGCATTGTAGACATAGAAAATTTGCAAAATACATACGACTCTGAATATGGCAGACCTGTTGACTAAACTTCTCTCACAAAGCAAAACATGATCACACCTTAGTACTCTTTGGGTGTTAATCACATAGCGATGTGAACTAGATTATTTACTCTAGTAACCTCTTTGGGTGTTGGTCACATGGCGATGTGAACTATGTGTGTTAATCACATAAAGATGTGAAATCACATGGCGTTGTGAACTTGATTATTGACTCTAGTGCAAGTGGGAGACCGGAGGAAATATGCCCTAGAGGCAATAATAAAGTTGTTATTTATATTTCCTTATATCATGATAAATGTTTATTATTCATGCTAGAATTGTATTAACCGGAAACTTAGTACATGTGTGGATACATAGACAAAACATAGTGTCCCTAGTATGCCTCTACTTGACTAGCTCGTTAATCAAAGATAGTTATGTTTCCTGACCATAGACATGTGTTGTCATTTGATGAACGGGATCACATCATTAGAGAATGATGTGATGGACAAGACCCATCCGTTAGCTTAGCATAATGATCATTAAGTTTTATTGCTATTGCTTTCTTCATGACTTATACATGTTCTCTCTGACTATGATATTATGCAACTCCTGAATACCGGAGGAACACCTTGTGTGCTATCAAACGTCACAACGTAACTGGGTGCTTATAAAGATGCTCTACATGTGTCTCCAAAGGTGTTTTTTGGGTTGGCATAGATCGAGATTAGGATTTGTCACTCCATGTATCGGAGAGGTATCTTCGGGCCCTCTCGGTAATGCTCATCACTATAAGTTTTGGAAGCAATGTGACTAATGAGTTAGTTACGGGATGATGCATTACAGAACGAGTAAAGAGACTTGCCGGTAACGAGATTGAACTAGGTATGAAGATACCGACAATCGAATCTCGGGCGAGTAACATACCGATGACAAAGGGAATAACACATGTCGTTGTGCGGTTTGACCGATAAAGATCTTCATAGAATATGTAGGAGCCAATATGAGCATCCAGGTTACACTATTGGTTATGATTGTAGATGTGTCTCGATCATGTCTACATAGTTCTCAAACCCGTAGGGTCCGCACGCTTAACATTCGATGACGATTTGTATTATGAGTTATGTGTTTTGATGACCGAAGTTTGTTCGGAGTCCTGGATAAGATCACAGACGTGACGAGGAGTATTGAAATGGTCAAGAGGTAAAGATTGATATATTGGAAGGTTAAATTCAGACACCGAAATGGTTTCGGGAAGTATCGGATAAGTTTTGGAGTACTGAGAGGTTACCGGAACCCCCCGGTTGACTATTGGGCCTTCATGGGCCCTAGTGGAGAGAGGAGGCCGGCAGCCAGGTGGTGGCGCGCGCCCCTCGAAGCACAAATCGAATTGGACTAGGGGTGGGGGGCGCGGCCCCCCTTTCCTTCTTCTCATCCACCTCTTTCCCCTTCTCCCCTTCTCCGGAAAGGAAGGGGAATCCTACTAGGATTGGGAGTCCTAGTAGGACTCCCCACACTTGGCGCACCCCCCTAGGCCGGCCGCCTCCTCCCCTCCTCCTTTATATATGGGGGCATGGGGGCACCCCAAAGGCACAACATTGTCTTAGCCATGTGTGGTGCCCCCCTCCACCGGTTACTCCTCCGATAGTATCATCATAGTGCTTAGGCAAAGCCCTGCGCGGATCACATCATCAACACCATCATCATGCCGTCGTGCTGAAGAAACTCTCCCTCGACCCTCTGCTGGATCAAGAGATCGAGGGACGTCATCGAGCTGAACGTGTGCTGAACTCGAAGGTGTCGTACGTTTCGGTGCTAGATCGGTTGGATCATGAAGACGTTCGACTACATCAACCGCGTTAACATAACGCTTCCACTTTCGGTCTACGAGGGTATGTGGACACACTCTCCCCCTCTCGTTGCTATACATATCCTAGATATATCTTGCGTGATCGTAGAAATATTTTTGAAATTGCATGCTATGTTCCCCTACATTTATACCAAAACCACCAAGGGAGCAAATGTGCTTTCAATCTCCCCTTTTTTGGTAATTGATGACAACATACATCAAAGCTTCAAGTAAGGGTATAACAGATAATGTATGAAAGCTTTGAGAGAATATGTAACATGCATATGCTCCCCCTACAAGTGTATAAACATATAAGGGATAATAGCTCATGAAATGTGAGTGCACAACAGGAGGGAATCAGTAGTGGGTCAGATTTATCTTGGCTATATGCATCGGAGCAACATGATGAAGGAGTACCTCCATGTCCATGATTCTTGCTTGCAAACAATATCTGCAACAAGCAAGAGATCATCATGCACATGAGTGTGATGCATATACTTACCTTGAAGTGCATGGTCAGGTTCTTGAAGAAGTACACTTGATAAAACAAGGTTAGATAACATGAGATAATTTCTCCAAGAAGAGACACAAGACCAACAAGAGTACCAAGATTTGATGACATGTATGAGGTAAGTATCACTAGGTGAGTACTTCTTTAGGAGTAATCATGTCCCCAAAAGATCAAACGAGATTTCCAATAGAATTCTAGAAGTGTTTTTTCTCCCCTAAACTTGAACTTCCTCTCCCCCTGAATCTGTTGGAGTTCTGTCGAATATAGTGTACAAGGTAGGTTACAATTGGACTTGTAGTTGTATTGTGTTTAGATAGGATATGGAGTCATGTCCAAGTAGTACACTTGTATCCTAGGCCTCTCATATACAACGAGGGTAGACATACGATGTAACCTATGCCAACATAATAGCACAGGAGCGCAGGGGAAGCTGGCGGCATGTGCCGACGTCCAGGGCGACCGAGTGCGGTATTGTAGTGGTGTCATGGGAAGGAGCGCCCGTAGTCAGGCCTCGGGGATGTAGCCATATCGGTGAACCTTGTTAACAAATCTCGGTGTCGTGCGCATGTGATTGCTTGGTCCTCGGATGATCAATACTTGGTTCAATTTTGCTTGCTCAAGATAGGAGTTTGAGAGCAAACTTATGAAATGATGTGCATCCAAGTACCTACAAGGGTTAGATGCAATACAAGGGAGCAATGCATCCAAGATATGAAATGATCATCATACGAGTGTTATCAAGGATTAGTCATATATAAAAGCTCATGCCCTTGCATTCATCCAAGTGACTGTCTAGTTCACGCTGGAAGCATCAATGACGTTCAAATCACTTCTCAAGTGGCCTAATATCTTCTCAAGAGGTTTAGTGAAGATATCCGCCGATTGTTTGTCAGTACGAACATCCTTAAGGTCGATGTCACCTTTAGCAACATGTTCTCGAATCAAATGCTGACGAACCTCAATATGCTTAGTTCGAGAATGTTGCATGGGATTGTGTGCAATCTTAATAGCACTCTCATTGTCACATAGTAATGGCACGTGTTTTACATGTATCCCATAATCTTTGAGAGTTTGTGTCATCCATAGCAATTGAGCACAACATGATCCGGCTGCAATGTATTTCGCTTCGGCGGTTGATAGAGATACCGAAATTTGTTTCTTGGAAGACCAAGACATGACGGATCTACCAAGAAATTGACATGCACCTGAAGTGGATTTTCTATCAACTTTGTCTCCGGCATAGTCCAAATCGGAATAGCCAACAAGTTTGAAAGAAGATCCTTTGGGATACCAAATGCCAAAGTTGTTGGGGAACGTAGTAATTTCAAAAAAATTCCTACTCACACGCAAGATCATGGTGATGATATAGCAACGAGAGGGGAGAGTGTTCGTCCACGTACCCTCGTAGACCGTAAGCGGAAGCATTAGCACAACGCGGTTGATGTAGTCGTACGTCTTCACGATCCGACCGATCCAAGCACCGAACGTACGGGGCCTCCGAGTTCAGCACACGTTCAGCTCGATGACGATCTCCGGCCCTCCGATCCAGCAAAGGCTCCGGAGATGAGTTCCGTCAGCACGACGGCATGGTGACGATGATGATGTTCTACCGGTGCAGGGCTTCGCCTAAACTCCGCGACGATATGACCGAGGTGGAATATGGTGGAAGGGGGCACCGCACACGGCTAAGGAACGATCCGTAGATCAACTTGTGTGTTCTAGGGTGCCCCCTTGCCCCCGTATATAAAGGAGCCAAGGGGGAGGAGGCGGCCAGCCTAGAGGGCGCGCCAAGGGGGGGAGTCCTACTCCCGCACCGGGAGTAGGATTCCCTCTTTCCAAGTAGGAGTAGGAGAAGGGGGGAAAGAGGAGGAAGAGGGGAAGGAAAGGGGGGGCGCCGCCCCCCTTCCCTTGTCCTATTCGGACTAGGAGGGGGAGGGGCGCGCGGCCCCCTCCTGGCTCCTTCCCTCTTCTCCCTCTTGGCCCATGTAGGCCCGTTAACCCCCCGGGGGGGTTCCGGTAACCTCCCGGTACTCCGGTAAAATGCCGATTTCACCCGGAACCATTCCGATGTCCAAACATAGGCTTCCAATATATCAATCTTTATGTCTCGACCATTCCGAGACTCCTCGTCATGTCCGTAATCACATCCGGGACTCCGAACAAACTTCGGTACATCAAAACTTATAAACTCATAATAAAACTGTCATCGAAACATTAAGCGTGCGGACCCTACGGGTTCGAGAACTATGTAGACATGACCTAAAACCATTCTCGGTCAATAACCAATAGCGGGACCTGGATGCCCATATTGGTTCCTACATATTCTACGAAGATCTTTATCGGTCAAACCGCATAACAACATACGTTGTTCCCTTTGTCATCGGTATGTTACTTGCCCGAGATTTGATCGTCGGTATCCAATACCTAGTTCAATATCGTTACCGGCAAGTCTCTTTACTCGTTCTGTAATACGTCATCTCATAACTAACTCATTAGTTATAATGCTTGCAAGGCTTAAGTGATGAGTATTACCGAGAGGGCCCAGAGATACCTCTCCGACAATCGGAGTGACAAAACCTAATCTCGAAATACGCCAACTCAACATGTACCTTTGGAGACACCTGTAGTACTCCTTTATAATCACCCAGTTACGTTGTGACATTTGGTAGTACCCAAAGTGTTCCTCCGGTAAACGGGAGTTGCATAATTCTCATAGTTACAGGAACATGTATAAGTCATGAAGAAAGCAATAGCAGAATACTAAACGATCAAGTGCTAAGCTAACGGGATGGGTCATGTCAATCACATCATTCTCCTAATGATGTGATCCCATTAATCAAATGACAACACATGTCTATGGTTAGGAAACATAACCATCTTTGATTAATGAGCTAGTCAAGTAGAGGCATACTAGTGACTATATGTTTGTCTATGTATTCACACATGTATCATGTTTCCGGTTAATACAATTCTAGCATGAATAATAAAAATTTATCATGATATGAGGAAATAAATAATAACTTTATTATTGCCTCTAGGGCATATTTCCTTCAGTCTCCCACTTGCACTAGAGTCAATAATCTAGATTACATAGTAATGATTCTAACACCCATGGAGTCTTGGTGCTGATCATGCTTTGCTCGTGAGAGAGGCTTAGTCAAAGGGTCTGCAACATTCAGATCCACATGTATCTTGCAAATCTCTATGTCTCCCACTTGGACTTGGTCCCGAACGGAATTGAAGCGTCTCTTGATGTGCTTGGTCCTCTTGTGAAATCTGGATTCCTTTGCCAAGGCAATTGCACCAGTATTGTCACAGAAGATCTTCATTGGTCCCGATGCACTAGGTATGACACCTAGATCGGAAATGAACTCCTTCATCCAGACTCCTTCATTCGCTGCTTCAGAAGCAGCTATGTACTCCGCTTCACATGTAGATCCCGCCATGACGCTTTGTTTAGAACTGCACCAACTTACAGCTCCACCGTTTAATATAAACACGTATCCGGTTTGCGATTTAGAATCGTCCGGATCAATGTCAAAGCTTGCATCGACGTAACCTTTTACGACTAGCTCTTTGTCACCTCCATATACGAGAAACATATCCTTAGTCCTTTTCAGGTATTTCAGGATGTTCTTGACCGCTGTCCAGTGATCCACTCCTGGATTACTTTGGTACCTTCCTGCCAAGCTTATTGCTAAGCATACGTCAGGTCTGGTACACATCATTGCATACATGATAGAGCCTATGGCTGAAGCATATGGAACATCTTTCATTTTCTCTCTATCTTCTGTTGTGGTCGGGCATTGAGTTTGACTCAACTTCACACCTTGTAGCACAGGCAAGAATCCTTTCTTTGCCTGATCCATTTTGAACTTTTTCAAAATTTTGTCAAGGTATGTGCTTTGTGAAAGTCCTATTAAGTGTCTTGATCTATCTCTATAGATCTTGACAATATATAAGCAGCTTCTCCAAGGTCTTTCATTGAAAAACTTTTATTCAAGTATCCCTTTATGCTATCCAGAAATTCTATATCATTTCCAATTAACAATATGTCATCTACATATAAAATTAGAAATGCTACAGAGCTCCCACTCACTTTCTTGTAAATACAGGCTTCTCCAAAAGTCTGTATAAAACCATATGATTTGATCACACTATCAAAGCGTTTATTCCAACTCCGAGATGCTTGCACCAGTCCATAAATGGAACGCTGGAGCTTGCACACTTTGTTAGCACCTTTTGGATCAACAAAACCTTCCGGCTGCATCATATACAACTCTTCTTCTAGAAATCCATTCAAGAATGCAGTCTTGACATCCATTTGCCAAATTTCATAATCATGAAATGCAGCAATAGCTAACATGATTCGGACAGACTTAAGCATCGCTACGGGTGAGAAAGTCTCATCGTAGCCAACCCCTTGAACTTGTCGAAAACCTTTCGCAACAAGTCGAGCTTTATAGACAGTTACATTACCATCAGCGTCAGTCTTCTTCTTAAAGATCCATTTATTCTCAATAGCTTGCCGATCATCGGGCAAGTCAACCAAAGTCCATACTTTGTTTTCATACATGGATCCCATCTCAGATTTCATGGCCTCTAGCCATTTTGCGGAATATGGGCTCATCATCGCTTCCTCATAGTTCGTAGGTTCATCATGGTCAAGTAACATGACTTCCAGAATAGGATTACCGTACCACTCTGGTGCGGATCTTACTCTGGTAGACCTACGAGGTTCTGTAGAAACTTGTTCTGAAGTTTCATGAATAATATCATTAGCTTCCTCACTAATTGGTGTAGTTGTCACAGGAACCGGTTCTTGTGATGAACTACTTTCCAATAAGGGAGTAGATACAGTTATCTCGTCAAGTTCTACTTTCCTCCCACTCACTTCTTTCGAGAGAAACTCCTTCTCTAGAAAGGATCCGAATTTAGCAACGAAAATCTTGCCCTCAGATCTGTGATAGAAGGTGTACCCAATAGTGTCCTTTGGGTATCCTATGAAGACACATTTCTCCGTTTTGGGTTCGAGCTTATCTGGTTGAAGTTTCTTCACATAAGCATCGCAGCCCCAAACTTTAAGAAACGACAACTTTGGTTTCTTGTCAAACCACAGTTCATAAGGCGTCGTCTCAACGGATTTTGATGGTGCCCTATTTAACGTGAATGTGGCCGTCTCTAAAGCATAACCCCAAAACTATAGCGGTAGATCAGTAAGAGACATCATAGACCGTACCATATCAAGTAAAGTACGATTACGACGTTCGGACACACCATTTCGTTGTGGTGTTCCAGGTGGCGTGAGTTGCGAGACTATCCCGCATTGTTTCAAGTGTAGACCAAACTCGTAACTCAAATATTCTCCTCCACGATCAGATCGTAGAAACTTTATTTTCTTGTTACTATGATTTTCCACTTCACTCTGAAATTCTTTGAACTTTTCAAATGTTTCAGACTTGAGTTTCATTAAGTAGATATACCCATATCTGCTTAAATCATCTGTGAAGGTGAGAAAATAACGATATCCGCCATGAGCCTCGACATTCATTGGACCACATACATCTGTATGTATGATTTCCAACAAATCTGTTGCTCTCTCCATAGTACCGGAGAACGGCGTTTTAGTCATCTTGCCCATAAGGCACGGTTCGCAAGTACCAAGTGATTCATAATCAAGTGATTCCAAAAGCCCATCAGTATGGAGTTTCTTCATGCGCTTTACACCGATATGACGTAAACCGCAGTGCCACAAATAAGTTGCACTATCATTATCAACTCTGCATCTTTTGGTTTCAACACTATGAATATGTGTATCACTACTATCGAGATTCAATAAAAATAGACCACTCTTCAAGGGTGCATGACCATAAAAGATATTACTCATATAAATAGAACAACCATTATTCTCTGATTTAAATGAATAACCGTCTCGCATCAAACAAGATCCAGATATAATGTTCATGCTCAACGCTGGCACCAAATAAAAATTATTTAGGTCTAAAACTAATCCCGATGGTAGATGTAGAGATAGCGTGCCGACCGCGATCACATCAACTTTGGAACCATTTCCCACGCGCATCATCACCTCGTCCTTAGCTAATCTTCGCTTAATCCGTAGTCCCTGTTTCGAGTTGCAAATATTAGCAACAGAACCAGTATCAAATACCCAGGTGCTACTGCGAGCATTAGTAAGGTACACATCAATTACATGTATATCACATATACCTTTGTTTACTTTGCCATCCTTCTTATCCGCCAAATACTTGGGGCAGTTCCGCTTCCAGTGTCCAGTCTGCTTGTAGTAGAAGCACTCAGTTTCAGGCTTAGGTCCAGACTTGGGTTTCTTCTCTTGAGCAGCAACTTGTTTGCCGTTCTTTTTGAAGTTCCCCTTATTCTTCCCTTTGCCCTTCTTCTTGAAACTAGTGGTCTTGTTGACCATCAACACTTGATGCTCCTTCTTGATTTCTACCTCCGCAGCTTTTAGCATTGCGAAGAGCTCGGGAATAGTCTTGTTCATCCCTTGCATATTATAGTTCATCACGAAGCTCTTGTAGCTTGGTGGCAGTGATTGGAGAATTCTGTTAATGACACTATCATCAGGAAGATTAACTCCCAGTTGAATCAAGTGATTATTATACCCAGACATTTTGAGTATGTGTTCACTGACAGAACTATTCTCCTCCATCTTGCAGCTATAGAACTTATTGGAGACTTCATATCTCTCAATCCGGGCATTAGCTTGAAATATTAACTTCAACTCCTGGAACATCTCATATGCTCCATGACGTTCAAAACGTCGTTGAAGGCCCGGTTCTAAGCCGTAAAGCATGGCACACTGAACTATAGAGTAGTCATCAGCTTTGCTCTGCCAGACGTTCTTAACGTCGTCAGTTGCATCAGCAGCAGGCCTGGCACCCAGCGGTGCTTCCAGGACGTAACTTTTCTGTGCAGCAATGAGGATAATCCTCAGGTTGCGGACCCAGTCCGTGTAATTGCTACCATCATCTTTCAACTTTGCTTTCTCAAGGAACGCATTAAAATTCAATGGAACAACAACACGAGCCATCTATCTACAAACAAACATAAACAAGCAAAATACTATCAGGTACTAAGTTCATGATAAATTTAAGTTCAATTAATCATATTACTTAAGAACTCCCACTTAGACAGACATCTCTCTAGTCATCTAAGTGATCACGTGATCCAAATCAACTAAACCATGTCCGATCATCACGTGAGATGGAGTAGTTTCAATGGTGAACATCTCTATGTTGATCATATCTACTATATGATTCACGCTCGACCTTTCGGTCTCCGTGTTCCGAGGCCATATCTGTATATGCTAGGCTCGTCAAGTATAACCTGAGTATTCCGCATGTGCAACTGTTTTGCACCCGTTGTATTTGAACGTAGAGCCTATCACACCCGATCATCACGTGGTGTCTCAGCACGAAGAACTTTCGCAACGGTGCATACTCAGGGAGAACACTTCTTGATAATTAGCGAGAGATCATCTTAAAATGCTACTGTCAATCAAAGCAAGATAAGATGCATAAAGGATAAACATCACATGCAATCAATATAAGTGATATGATATGGCCATCATCATCTTGTGCTTGTGATCTCCATCTTCGAAGCACCGTGATGATCACCATCGTCACCGCCGCGACACCTTGATCTCCATCGTAGCATCGTTGTCGTTACGCCATCTATTGCTTCTACGACTATCGCTACCGCTTAGTGATAAAGTAAAGCAATTACAGGGCGTTTGCATTTCATACAATAAAGCGACAACCATATGGCTCCTGCCAGTTGCCGATAACTTCGGTTACAAAACATGATCATCTCATACAAAAAATATAGCATCACGTCTTGACCATATCACATCACAACATGCCCTGCAAAAACAAGTTAGACGTCCTCTACTTTGTTGTTGCAAATTTTATGTGGCTGCTACGGGCTTAGCAAGAACCGTTCTTACCCACGCATCAAAAACCACAACGATAGTTTGTCAAGTTGGTGTTGTTTTAACCTTCGCAAGGACCGGGCGTATCCATGCTCGATTCAGCTAAAGTGAGAGAGACAGACACCCGCCAGTCACCTTTAAGCACGAGTGCTTGTAACGGTGAAACCAGTCTCGTGTAAGCGTACGCGTAATGTCGGTCCGGACCGCTTCATCTCACAATACCGCCGAACCAAAGTATGACATGCTGGTAAGCAGTATGACTTGTATCGCCCACAACTCACTTGTGTTCTACTCGTGCATATAACATCAACGCATAAAACCTGGCTCTGATACCACTGTTGGGGAACGTAGTAATTTCAAAAAAATTCCTATGCACACGCAAGATCATGTTGATGATATAGCAACAAGAGGGGAGAGTGTTCGTCCATGTACCCTCCTAGACCGTAAGCAGAAGCGTTAGCACAACGCTGTTGATGTAGTCGTACGTCTTCACGATCCGACCGATCCAAGCACCGAACGTACGGGGCCTCCGAGTTCAGCACACGTTCAGCTCGATGACGATCTCCGGCCCTCCGATCCAGCAAAGGCTCCGGAGATGAGTTCCGTTAGCACGACGGCGTGGTGACGATGATGATGTTCTACCGGCGCAGGGCTTCGCCTAAACTCCGCGACGATATGACCGAGGTGGAATATGGTGGAAGGGGGCACCGCACACGGCTAAGGAACGATCCGTAGATCAACTTGTGTGTTCTAGGGTGCCCCCTTGCCCCCGTATATAAAGGAGCCAAGGGGGAGGAGGCGGCCGGCCTAGAGGGCGCGCCAAGGGGGGGAGTCCTACTCCCACCGGGAGTAGGACTCCCTCTTTCCAAGTAGGAGTAGGAGAAGGGGGGAAAGAGGAGGAAGAGGGGAAGGAAAGGGGGGGCGCCGCCCCCTTCCCTTGTCCTATTCGGACTAGGAGGGGGAGGGGCGCGCGGCCCCCTCCTGGCTCCTTCCCTCTTCTCCCTCTTGGCCCATGTAGGCCCATTAACCCCCCGGGGGGGTTCCGGTAACCTCCCGGTACTCCAGTAAAATGCCGATTTCACCCGGAACCATTCCGATGTCCAAACATAGGCTTCCAATATATCAATCTTTATGTCTCGACCATTCCGAGACTCCTCGTCATGTCCATAATCACATCCGGGACTCCGAACAAACTTCGGTACATCAAAACTTATAAACTCATAATAAAACTGTCATCGAAACGTTAAGCGTGCGGACCCTACGGGTTCGAGAACTATGTAGACATGACCTAAAACCATTCTCGGTCAATAACCAATAGCGGGACCTGGATGCCCATATTGGTTCCTACATATTCTACGAAGATCTTTATCGGTCAAACCGCATAACAACATACGTTGTTCCCTTTGTAGTCGGTATGTTACTTGCCCGAGATTTGATCGTCGGTATCCAATACCTAGTTCAATCTCGTTACCGGCAAGTCTCTTTACTCGTTCTGTAATACGTCATCTCATAACTAACTCATTAGTTATAATGCTTGCAAGGCTTAAGTGATGAGTATTACCGAGAGGGCCCAGAGATACCTCTCCGACAATCGGAGTGACAAAACCTAATATCAAAATACGCCAACTCAACATGTACCTTTGGAGACACCTGTAGTACTCCTTTATAATCACCCAGTTACGTTGTGACGTTTGGTAGTACCCAAAGTGTTCCTCCGGTAAACGGGAGTTGCATAATTCTCATAGTTACAGGAACATGTATAAGTCATGAAGAAAGCAATAGCAGAATACTAAACAATCAAGTGCTAAGCTAACGAGATGGGTCATGTCAATCACATCATTCTCCTAATGATGTGATCCCATTAATCAAATGACAACACATGTCTATGGTTAGGAAACATAAACATCTTTGATTAATGAGCTAGTCAAGTAGAGGCATACTAGTGACTATATGTTTGTCTATGTATTCACACATGTATCATGTTTCCGGTTAATACAATTCTAGCATGAATAATAAACATTTATCATGATATGAGGAAATAAATAATAACTTTATTATTGCCTCTAGGGCATATTTCCTTCAAAAGTTTGGTGTACGTATCAAGTATCTCACAATTCTTTTCACGGCCTTAAGATGACATTCTTTTGGTGCCGCTTGATATCATGCACACATGCACACACTTAACATAATGTCGGGATGGGAGGCACATAGATATAGCAATGAACCAATCATGCATTGATAAACCTTTTGATCAACTGGATTGCCATCCTTTGTCAAGTCAAGATGCCCGGTAGTAGGCATGGGAGTTTTCATACATTTGCTTTCTTGCATGTTGAACTTCTTAAATAAGTCCTTGATATACTTTGTTTGAGAAACAAAGGTACCATCCCTAGTTTTGTTGATTTTCAAGCCAAGGAAGATTTGAGTTCACACATCATAGACATCTCATATTTTTCCGACATCAACCTTCCAAACTTTTCACTAAAGAGAGGGTCAGTAGTTCCAAAGATATATAATATCATAAACATATATTTGGCATACAAATAGTTCACCATTCACTCTCTCAATAAACATGGTTGAATTAATTTTACCAATTTCAAAACCTTTTTCAAGAAGGAACTTTGTCAAGCATTTGTACCATGCTCTAGGGGCTTGTTTGAGACCATAGAGAGCTTTATGAAGTTTGTAAACATTGTTTGGTTTCTTTTGATTAACAAAGCCGGGAGGTTGTTTAACATAAACTTCCTCCTCAATTTCACCATTTAGAAAAGCACTTTCAATACCCATTGATATAGAGTGATATCATGGTGATTGGCGTAAGCAAGTAAAATGTTAATGGACTCAAGTCTAGCAATGGGGGCATAGGTCTCACCGTAGTTCATACCTTCGACTTGAGTGTAGCCTTGAGCCACGAGAGGAGCCATGTTGCGTATGAACTGTCCATCCTCATCTCTCTTGTTTCGGAACACCCATTTGGTTCCGATGACGTTATGTTCACCCTTGGGCTTCTCAACCAATGTACACACTTGATTCCTCTTGAGGTTGTGTAGCTCTTCGTGCATAACATTCACCCAACCACAGTCTTCGAGGGCTTCATCGACCTTCATAGGCTCAATACTAGAGATGAATGAGTAATGCTCACAAAAGTTAGCTAAACGATATTTAGAGTGAGTAATCCTCCCGGATTTGATGTCGCCAATAATTTTTTCGACGGGATGATGCTTGTCAACTCTTGCTCTAACTCGAGGTAGCTTTTGGTTGGGTTGTGGTGAAGCATCCTCCTCCTCCTCATCTTCTTCTTCATTGTTGTTAGTGTTGTTGTTTGATTGAGGCGGTGAAGAAGGAGGTCGAGGTGGATCATCTTGTTGCACTTTCTCATTCCCTTCGTCTTGACGTGTTCCACTTGTGGATGCCTCCATATCAACTTGTTGTTCACCTTGATGTGAAGTTGAGTCTTCCACTTCAATGGACGAAGTGCTCTCCTTCACCTCCGTTGGACGGATCTTGTCGGTAGACAAGTCTTGAATTCCTTCCGAAGGATCTCTGTCTCCTACATAAATCGTCAATTGCTCGACTTGCGAGCCATTAGATTCATCAAACTTCACATCTACCATCTCTTCAAATTTTCGAGTGAACTTATTGTAGACATGGTAAGTGTGAGAGTTCAATCCATAACTGAGTAGGAAACCTTCATGAGATTTAGGAGAAAATTTTGAACGATGATGCTTATCAAGAATGTAACACTTTGAGCAAAATACTTGAAAGTATCCAACTTGTGGCTTGCTACCGGTGAGTAGCTCGTATGTTGTTTTACCAAGAAGCTTGTGGAGATAAAGTCGATTTGTAGCGTGACAAGCCGTCTCAGCCACTTTTGCCCAAAAGTGTTTTGGTGTCTTGTATTCATCTAGATTGTTCTCGCCATCTCGATGAGGGTACAGTTCTTCCTCTCAACAACTCCATTTTGTTGAGGTGTGTATGTAGCCAAGAACTCATGTGAGATGCCTTCTTCGTCAAGAAAGGTATCCACAGTGGCGTTCTTGAACTTCGTTCCATTGTCGCTCCGAACCTTCTTGATCTTCACTTTAAATTTATTTTGGGCCTTCCTAGCAAAGTTCTTGAAGATCTTTTGTACCTACAATTTGTTATCAATAAATAACACCGACGTAAATCTGGAAAAATCATCAACAATGACCAAATCGAAAGAGTTACCACCAAGGCTCTTATAAGCATTGGGACCAAAGAGATCCATATGGAGTAGCTCAAGTGGTCTTCTCGTGGTCATGATGTTCTTCACAGGATGAATTCCTCCAACTTGTTTTTCTACTTGGCAAGCACTACAAAGTCTATCCTTGTCAAATATAACATCTTTAACACCAAGGATATGATCTCCTTTAACAAGTTTATCAAGATTTCACATGCCAACATGTCCTATTATTCTATGCCATAACCAACCTTTAGAAGATTTTGCAATAAGGCATGTACGAGGTTGGGCTCTTTTAGTGAAATCAACAATGTATAGATCACCTCTACGGATGCCTGTAAAGACTATATTATGATTATCTCGACGAAACACTTGGCAATCTACTTTGGTAAATAGAACATTGAAACCAAAGTCGGCTAGTATAGATACAGAAAGAAGATTGTAGCCAAGAGATTCAACAAGCATAACATTTTGAATGGAGCTATCATTGGTTATGGCCACCTTACCAAGGCCAAGTACCTTGCCCTTGGAGTTGTCTCCAAAAGTCACATACTTGTGTGGACCATCATTCTTATCAAGCTCACGAAACATGTCTATCTCCGGTCATGTGATCGGTGCATCCACTATCAAGAATCCACTCTTTTCCATCGGCCATGTATTCTCGAAGATTTGCCATGAGACTAAGATTTCTCATAGTCTTCTCATATTCAACGTCAAATTCTTTGTCCTCATAATAACAATGATGTTCAACATCATCATCATCATGTGATCATCATCTAAGGCAAATGATTCGTTATATTTATGATCACGACGATGTGCAAGTTTGTGAATTCCAATGGTTTGCATGATAATGTTGCTAATGGTTCCGACGCCACCTTTAGCACGCATAAGATCATGAAGCTCAAATAGACATTCATCAAACTTAGGATCACTAGGCTTCATCTTATGAAAGGCAATGGACTTATGAAGAATCTCATTAAGGTTTTTTATGAGTAATTGGGAAAGCGCATCTCAATGTCCTTCCATAAAGTGTATGCACATCCAAAGTTCTGCATACTAACAAGCACATTTTTAGGTAACCCTCTAATTATAAGATTGATGGTTCTAAGATTTCGAAGCATGTCAATTTGTTCTTCATGAGTGGGGTGCAAGGGGTCAATAGGAGGCGCATAAGGATATTGAACATACTTACTTAAGCTAAATTCATCAAAGATATCAAACATTTCATTTTTTCCAAGAGTTATAGTACTCTACATCAAGAATGGGCACTCTATGTCTAAGAGTCCACAAATTAGACACATCCATATTCCTCCAATGGTGATTAAGCCAAAGCAATAGGGACCAAATCTCCGATACCAATTGTAGGATCGGAGAAGCTAGGTCTAGAGGGGGGGGGGGGTGAATAGAGTCTTAACCAACCAAAGGTGTAGTTTTCAGTTCTCTTGAAAATTAGGCGGATTTGGGCACTAGTTAAGGCATCACCAAGACTTCCTACACAAGCATATCTAAAGATAGGGCAGTGGAAATAGTAAAGCATGCAATTGTGCAGAAAGTAAAGGGTCGAGATGGAAGATCAAATGCAATGAAGACAAAGTGATTTTTGTCGTGGTTATGATAGGTAGTGATATCGTACATCCACTTTCACGGAGACTTCAACCCACAGAGGGTAACAGTTGCACAAGTCCATGGAGGGCTCCACCCACAAAGGGTCCACGAAGAAGCAAACCTTATCTATTCCATCATGGCTTACGCCACGAAGGACTAGCCTCACTCGGTAGATCTTCATGAAGTAGGCGATCTCCTTGCCCTTACAAACTCCTTGGTTCAACTTCACAATCTCTTGGAGGCTCCCAAGTGACACCTAACCAATCTAGGAGACACCACTCTTCAAAAGGTAATAGATGGTGTTGTTGATGATGAACTCCTTGCTCTTGTGCTTCAAATGATAGTCTCCCCAACACTCAATCACTCTCTCACATATTTGGATTTGGTAGAAGAGGGGATTGAATGGAAAGCAACTTGGGAAAGGCTAGAAATCAAGGTTCAAATGGTAGGATTGGAATCTCTTGATCTCAACACATGAGTAGGTGGTTCTCTCTCAGAAAATGAGTAGTGGAAGTAGTGGTTCGTTATGATGGCTCTCATTGAGAGTAAGTGGGGGTGGAGGGGTATATATAGCCTTCACCCAAAGATCCAACCACTACAACTCTTTGACCCAACCTGGTGACACCGGACCGAGTTCTCGGTGAGACCGACTAGTGTAAATGTTCGAACATTGGAGGTTTCAGTGAGACCAATCTGAACATTTCAGTGCGACCGAAGTGCAATGGCTAGGGAAAGACCTCATTTCGGTAGTTCCGATCGTTTCATCTTGGCAATTCTGAAATGATGCAACTTCACAACAAAAACTTGGTCACGCTATCTCGGTGAGACTTCAACCCACAGAGGGTAACACTTGCACGAGTCCACGGAGGGCTCCACCCACAAAGGGTCCACGAAGAAGCAAACCTTATTTATTCCATCATGGCTTACGCCACGAAGGACTAGCCTCACTCGGTAGATCTTCATGAAGTAGGCGATCTCCTTGCCCTTACAAACTCCTTGGTTCAACTTCACAATCTCTTGGAGGCTCCCAAGTGACACCTAACCAATCTAGGAGACACCACTCTTCAAAAGGTAATAGATGGTGTTGTTGATGATGAACTCCTTGCTCTTGTGCTTCAAATGATAGTCTCCCCAACACTCAATCACTCTCTCACATATTTGGATTTGGTAGAAGAGGGGATTGAATGGAAAGCAACTTGGGAAAGGCTAGAAATCAAGGTTCAAATGGTAGGATTGGAATCTCTTGATCTCAACACATGAGTAGGTGGTTCTCTCTCAGAAAATGAGTAGTGGAAGTAGTGGTTCGTTATGATGGCTCTCATTGAGAGTAAGTGGGGGTGGAGGGGTATATATAGCCTTCACCCAAAGATCCAACCACTACAACTCTTTGACCCAACTTGGTGACACCGGACCGAGTTCTCGGTGAGACCGACTAGTGTAAACGATTCGAACATTGGAGGTTTCAGTGAGACCGATCTGAACATTTCAGTGCGACCGAAGTGCAATGGCTAGGGAAAGACCTCATTTCGGTAGTTCCGATCGTTTCATCTTGGTAATTCTGAAATGATGCAACTTCACAACAAAAACTTGGTCACACTATCTCGGTGAGACCGAGATCCATATCGGTAGAACCAAAATGCTGGGGTTTGGCTTAGGCAGTGGATGTGATCAACTCAGTGAGTCCGAGATGTAGATTTTTGGTGGGGCCGAGATGACACTTTAGGGTTTTGGATAGATGTGATGTGGAAAATGTTTGAGGATTTTTGGAGCAATATCACTAAGCAGTTGAGCAATTGAGTCATGATCAAAACCTCATCCCCTTTTAATAGTATTGTCTTTCCTATGGACTCAATGTGATCTTAGATCACTTGACCAAAAATGTAGAGTCTTGGAGCTTTGCCAATTCTTGTCCTTAGCATTTTGAAGGAGTCCACATCCTCATGTCCTTGCCATGCCACTATTGAACTTATCTGGAATATACTAGATAAAAGTGTTAGTCCAACAATATGTATGTTGACATTAATTACCAAAACCACAAAGGGAGAAAATGTGCTTTCATACACACTCCCTCATGTTGCTAGCATATCCTAGATTAGATCTTCGGTGAACCTGTATGATTTGTTTTGTTTTCCATGCAACATTCCCCATCAGTGGCATCAGAGATAGGTCTATGCATATATGTTTTGCACGAGTAGAACACAATGTTGTTGTGGGTGTTGATGTTCAGATTGCTACCCTCCTTTGTTATTTGGAATTTGGCGGTATTGTGGGATGAAGCGTCCGAGACCAACTTTACTTGTCCATGCACAAGAGACTGGTTCTGCTCTTGACATGCAACTTGTATTGCATAAAGCGGTTGGCGGGTGTCTGTTTCTCCCACTTTAGTTTAATCTAATTTGAAAACGGCAGTCCTTGAAGAAGGTTAAAAGGGAACTTCTGTATCACCGTTGTGACTCTGCGTAGGTAAGAATGGTTCTTATACGTTGCCCTTAGAAGCCACGTAAAATTTGCAACAACAAAGTAGAGGACGTCTAACTTGTTTTTCCAGGGCATGTTGTGATGTGGTATGGCCAAGATGTGATGTGATATATGTGATGTATGAGATGATTATGTTTTGTAGTAGTTCACAACTTGATTGTCTATGAGTACGAAAACCGGCATGTGCCATAGGGTTGTTTTAATATTATTGTATGACCCGTGTGTCAATCATTAAACATCGTGTAATTGCTTTACTTTATCGTTATGAGTTAGTAATAGTTGTAGAAGAAATAGTTGGCCAAGACAACTACATGATGGCACCAAGACCTAGGTGATATTCCGCTGATGATGGAGATCATGCCGGTGCGTTGGAGATGGAGATCAAAAGCCCAAGAAAACAAAGGCCATACCATGTCAAAAATTGCTTGCATGTGATGTTTGTGTTTTATGCGTCTTATTTTGCTTAGATCGCGACACATTATAAGATGATCCCTCACACTTAATATCAATATAAAAGTGTTCTCCCTTAGTGTGGACCATTGCAGAAGTTCGTCATTTTGAAGCACCTCGTGATGATCGGGTGTGATAAATTCTATGTTCACATACAACGGGTGTAAGCCTGTTTTAAACATGCAGAAATACTTTGGTTAACTTGACGAGCCTAGCAAGTACAGACATGGCCTCAGAACACAAAGAACTGAAAGGTTAAACATGAGTCATATGGATGATATGATCAACATTTTAATGTTCACCATTGAAACTACTCCATCTCACGTGATGATTGAACCTAGGTTAGTGAATTTGGATCATGTATCACTAAACAACTTGAGGGATGTTGATTTAAGTGGGAGTTCATTAGTAATTTGATTAGTTGAACTAATTATCATGAACATAGTCTAAATGTCTTTGCAAATATGTTGTGGATCAATGGCTCGTGTTGTAGCTCCGCTCAATTTTAATGCATTCCTAGAGAAAGAAAAGCTCAAAGATGATGGAAGCAACTTTGTGGACTGACTCCGTAATCTGAGGATAATCCTCACTGCCGCACAGAAGGCTTATGTCCTTGATGCACCGCTCGGTGTGCCACTCCCTCCCTCGACTGTAGATGCTATGAACATCTGACAGACACATTGTGATGACCACTCGGTAGTCCAGTGCACCATACTTTACGGCTTAGAACAAAGGCTCCAAAAATGTTTTGAGTACCACGAGGCATATGAGAAGATTGAGGATCTGAAAATAGTATTTCAGGTTCACGCCTGTGTGGAGAGGTTTGAAGCCTGAGACAAGTTCTTTACCTGTAAGATGGAAGAGAACAACTCCGTTAGTGAGCACGCACTCAAAATGTCCGGGTACGCCAATCTCCCAAATCAGTTGGGAGTTAATATTCCTTATGAAGTAATGGTTAATTCTCTAGTCACTGCCACCAAGCTACAAGGGCTTTGTGATGAACTATAAAATGCAAGGGATGGAGAAGACATTCCCTGAGCTTTTCGTGATGCTTAAAGCCACGAAAGTAGAAATCAAGAAAGGGTATCAAGTGTTGATGGTTAAGAAGACCACTAGTTTCAAGAAGGCTAAGGGAAAGAAAGGGAACTTCATGAAGAATTGCAAGCAAGTTGCCGCTCCCATGAAGAAACCCAAGGTTGAACCTAAACCTGACACTGAGTGTTCTCTTACAAGGGGAATGGCCACTGGATGCGTAATAGCCCCAAGTACTTGGCAGATAAGAAGGCTAGCAATGTCAACAAAGGTATATCTTATATACATGTTATTGATGTGTACCTTACTAGTGCTCGTAGTAGTGCCCGGTGATTTGATACTGGCTCCGTTGCTAATATGTGTAACTTGAAACAGGAGCTGCAGAATAAACGGAGACTAGCTAAGGACAAGGTGACGCTGTGTGTTGGAAATGGCTCCAAGGTTGATGTGATCGCCATCGGCACACTCCCTCTACGTCTACCTCCCGGATTAGTTTTAAACCTTAATAATTGTTATTTGGGGCCTCGTTGAGCATGAACATTATATCTGGATCTTATTTATTGTGAGATGGTTATTCATTTAAATCT
Organism: Triticum timopheevii; assembly: GCA_963921465.1. NCBI lineage: Eukaryota > Viridiplantae > Streptophyta > Magnoliopsida > Poales > Poaceae > Triticum > Triticum timopheevii. The sequence goes on from OY997266.1 coordinate 328,126,427, forward strand.
GAGAATAATGGTTGTTCTATTTATATGTGCAATATCTTTTATGGTCATGCACCCAATGTGAATATTTCATTCTTGCTGAAGCTCAAGAGTAGTGATACACATGTTCATAATATTGATGCCAAAAGATGCAAAGTGAATAATGATAGTACCACATACTTGTGGCACTGTCGCTTAGGTCATATTGATGTAAAGCGCATGAAGAAACTCCATACTTGGACTTATGGAATCACTTGACTTTGAATCATTTGAAACATGTGAACCATGCCTCATGGGCAAGATGACTAGAACCTCGTTTTCAAGTATAATGGGGCGAGCAAGTAACTTGTTGGAAATAATACATAGATGTATGCAGTCGAATGAGTGTTGAAGCATGCAGTGGATATCATTATTTTTTGACCTTCGTAGATAATTTAAGTCGATATGAGTAGATATTTACTTAATGAAACACAAGTCTGAAACATTTAAAAAGTTCATGGAGTTTCAGAGTGAAGTAGAAAACCATCATAATAAGAAAATAAATTTTCTACAATCTGATCGTGGAGGTGAATATCTGAGTTACGAGTTTGGTATGCATTTCACACAATGTGGAATTGTTTCACAACTCACGCCACCGGGAACACCACATCATAATGGTGTGTCCAAATGTCAATAATCATAATCTATTAGATATGGTGCGTTCTATGATATCTCTTACCAATTTGCCACTATCATTTTGGGGTTATGCATTAGAAACAACCACATTCACTTTAAACAGGGCACCATCTAAATCCATTGAAACGACACCGTATGAATTATGCTTTGGCAAGAAACCTAAGCTATCGTTTCTTAAAGTTTGGGGATGTGACACTTATGTCAAGAGGCTACAGCTTGATAAGCTCAAACCCAAAGCAGAGAAATGCATCTTCATAGGATACCCTAAAGAGATGATTGGTATGCCTTCTATCACAGATCCGAGGGCAAGATTTTTGTTGCCAAGAATGGATCCTTTCTAGAGAAGGAGTTTCTCTCAAAAGAAGTGAGTGGGAGGAAGGTAGAGCTTGACAAGGTTATTGAACCTTCTCTCTAATTGGAGAGTAGCGCATCACAGAAAGAAGTTCCTGTGATACCTAAACTGAGGGTGTCCTGGACTAGGGGGTATAAACATGTATGGACTGTCATCTATGGGGCGGGCTGATGACCCACCGACCACTGGAGGAAGGACTACTGAAGTTGTGGCCCTCGGCGTGAAAGAGATGAAGCCTAGGAAGACTTGGCGTGTACTTCAAGGAAAGCTTTACTAGCCTGCATGCTTATTCCTAACTGGCAAGCAACCATACGTGTAGCGTAGGTACCCCTGGTGTGTATATAAGGCGAGGGGTTTAGCATGTAGAACATTTGCGACATTTGCGACGAAGGATACATCAAACATGGTTCAGATTTTAGTTGCACGTGCGACGCGGGGCATACGCTTTAGTTCAATGAACTATCTGTGATGAGGCAGAACAACAGAAACAGGCAACCAGATGAAGGTGTGTGTGATATATGGCATACAATTCACTCGGATAAACTGTTTGTGATGAGGTGAAACAACAGAAACATGCAGCCAGATGAAGGTATGTGCGATATACGACATACAGTTCACTCGGATGAACTATTCGTGATTAGGAAACACAAAAGAAATGGTCAGCTAGATCAAGGTGTGTGTGATATACGGCATACGGTTCACTCGGATGAACTGTTTTCGATTAGCCAACACAATAGAAACTGTTTAGCCAGATCAAGGTGTGTCCAATGGAGGGCATACAGTTCATTCCGATAAACTGTTTGTGTTGAGCCAAGAGAACAAAAACATTCCACATAAACAAGATGTGTGTGATACGCGGCAAACATCCAATTACATTGGTGGCTAGTACACACATGACATTTCCACACACCAAAGTAAACTATTACATGCATAGTTAACTAGGATAAACAATCATCTGATCATCATCTACTTCTTGTGACGCTTGCCGCCACTGCTCTACTAGGATAAACAGAACAATATTCTTTACTGTGAATAGTGTGCTCTGTTGGACACACAAGTATATGGATCATAGCTTTGAGTGAGCAATGTGCCCACACTTGTCGTGCTAGCTTGATGTTCGTTCTATTCTAAGTTTCCGGTAATTGATGGCATTTTATGAACACGCCACTGTTTCCCGCCATTTCCGAACCAGTTTCCCACCATCTAGCGATATTGTGCATAAACCTAGGCGGCGCACGACACACCGTGGCAACAAGCGCAGCCTGTAGCATATCCACCTTTTCCAAGCATGCCAACCACCAAAGCACCGCCTCAGCCATCAACCTCGTCGACAAGGAAAACGAGAAGGCGCCACAGCATGTCGAGGCCGAGGCGCTCCTCGACAATGCAATGGACTATGCCGTGATGCACGCCATTGCCAGGGTTGAGCATGCCCTTGGCGCATGGCGCTTCAGCGCCGCAGATCAAGATAGGCATGTCAGCACCGAGAGGCTGCAACTCACCGCACAACGTGATCGATGGTGCGCCACAGAGCAAGCTAGGCACACCTGTGCCGATAGGCTGCGGCTCGCCGCACAGCGAGACCGCTGGAGCACCGCAGAGCGAGAGGCGGCGCGCTACACAACAAGAGCGGATCCATCAGCGCTTGCCTGCTGTCGGTAGGGCGTCGCAGCTGGGTACACGTCCCGTCAGTACCCCCATTCCTCGCGAGGAGTGGGCAGAGGCCCTCTGTGCCATACTTGCACCAGAGGCCGGCCGCACCGTACTTGCACCAGACGCCGCCGTGCCGTTCGTATGGGTCGCGCTGTTCGCCTTGTCCGCGGCCCGCTCGATGCCAATGCGTTGGTTGCTAGGCTCGACCGCCTTCTTGGCCCAGGTGTCCACCTGGGCGCAGTAGAGGAACATGGCCGTCGCATCCTTGAGCTAATGATCTCCGATGAAATAGCCAACTTGGAGCTCGAGATCGCGCTCCAGATGTACCGCAAGCGTGTCGACCGTTTGGACGAACACCTGCATGAGTTCAGGTAGAGCCAAGAGCTACCGTAGGCAAGGGCTACTGTTCATGGTCTCATGGACGCGTTTTATTTTGTTGAGTTGTTTCGACGTGGATCGCTATGTATTCATAGTAATCATAATATTACTCTGTTTGTTGCTCTATTTCAATGTGTACTCTGTTTTTCGTTCTTATATATTCTGTTTCAATGTGTGTATATAGGCTTTCCATTCTATATATGTGGATGATAACAACTAGATTGAAATTAGTATACAAAACAGATAGAAAATGGAATTCATAATATATAATAATTGTTCATTAGTTCATCACAGAATATATATAATATCATCACATATACTTGATGATACTTAACTACTAGGTACAATGCATAAAATTAAAAACGAACAATACTAAAACTAATAATCCCTCCTGGGGGCAGTATTCCAGCAGGCCCTCGCCAACAGCTCCCTGGTGCATGACGTCTTCCCAGCATGGAGGAAGTACTCCACCTCCTCCGCCTTACAGCGCTTGGCATACCGATCTGCCTCTTGTTGGTGGACGAGCGCGAACAATCTTGCCATTTTGTTGGGCACCCATCAGAGCTCCTCGTCGGTGGCATGCTGGAGCTTATCGGCCCACCTCCACGCAACGATGAGGCGCCTAGTGCCTTTGACCTTCCTCGCGAAGTACCCGTCTTCATACACCTCCTCCGCATGACGACGCGCCCGCCCCCAAAGCTCCAGCACCTCCTTTTCCCAAGCAGCATCATGGGCTTCACAGGACACCTGGTACCTGGCTTCCTCCTCCGCCATCTCCTTCTTGAACGCCACTTGCCTGACTTTCTCAGGCGGCGGCACCGACTTCCACAGACAAAGATTGTACTGGCCCCAAAACCACTCCAATGTTGGGGGGTCCGGCGCAACCTTGTTCGATGACGCGTAGGGGTCCTCCTCGTCGCTGCTCTTTGACTGAGTGTCCTTGGGGGCGGCACCTCCCCGTCAGCGCGTGGGCGGATCGGCGACACCATGGCAGAGATTTGAGAGAGAGAGAAAGGGCGAGTGAGGGGAGGATGTAGATGAGAATGCAGGCGGGATGATGTGAGCAAGGTAGTATTTATTGGCGGCTAGAATCTAGATCGATGGGAATAGTACACATGCCGGTCGCCGGAATTTACGAGTACTGTAATTTGAATTGCACACGATTCCCGCAGCAAAGCCTTGTGTGAACTTAATAGCTGGTAGTTTCCAATATAGAACCGTGTCTGATTAGCCACGCCACTAACCTTCCGAACCTCGAGGCGCGAAATAGAGTGCCAATCATGTGGGGCTCGGTTGTCTTGCCAGATCTTTACATTTTACTTTTTGAACACAAGATATTTACATCATCTAATCATTTTTTATTTTTTTGGAATTTAAATGCCATGGCACTCCATGCATGTGTCCAAGCTGTGACACCAATATGTTTGAAAATCCGTTCCAATTTATTGCACATGGAATTAATTCGCACACAAGTACACAAATAGTTTTTTTTCAAATGGTTAGCCGCCGCATGTAGATGTAGTTCAAATTTGGATTACGGTCATTAAATGGCTAGAAAATCACTTAAATGTCTTAAAAAGGTCAAATGACCACTGGAATTTTCCAAATTTTGACATGACAATTGTATTAGTGCACGTTAACTACAGAATTTTTTTGAAGCCCAGAAGAGGAAGCTATCGCCCGTTCGTCATCGAACATGCATTGTTCCCTCTCGAAACCACGGGCCTTCTAGTCAGTTGCTCTAGTTTGTGAGGGGTGTGCGTCCAAACTTTCATCAAATAGGACAATTTTTTTACCACATCATCTTGGTGGCATGAAATTACGTCAAGCAAGGTTTCATGTGTTTCTGATTGTTTTTTAGATTTTTGGAATTTAAATGGCATGGCACTCCATGCATTTGTCCAGGCCATGGCATCGATATGTTTGAAAATTCCTTCCAATTTACTACACATGGAAGTAATTCGCACACAAGTACACAAAATATAATTTTTCAAACCATTATGGTTAGCCATTGCATGTAGATGTAGTTCAAATTTGAATTACGATCATTAAATGGCTAGAAAATCACTTAAATGTCTTTAAAAGGTCAAATGACCCCTAGAATTTTCCAAATTCACAAGACAATTGTATTAGTGCATGTTAAATGTAGAAAAATTTTGAAGGCCATAAGAGGAAGCTATCTCCTGTTCGTCATCAAACATGCATTGTTCCCTCTCGGAACCACAAGCCTTCTAGTGTGTTGCTTTGGTTTGTGAGGGGTGTGTGTCCAAACTTTCGTCAAACATGCCAATTTTTTTACCACATCATCTTGGTGGCATGACATTACGTGAAGCAAGGTTCATGTTTTCCTGGTCATTTTTTAATTTTTAGTAATTTAAATGGCGTGGCACTCCATGCATGTGTCCAGGCTGTGACACCAATATGTTTGAACATTCCTTCTAATTTACTGCACATGGAATTAACTCACACACAAGTACACAAATATGATTTTTCAAACCGTTATGGTTAGGTGTTGCATGTAGATGTAGTTCAAATTTGAATTACGGTCATTAAATGGCTAGAAAATGACTTAAAATGTCTTTAAAAGGTCAATGACCCCTAGAATTTTCCAATTTTTCACATGACAATTGTATTAGTGCATGTTAAATGTAGAATTTTTTTAAGGCCGTAAGAGGAAGCTACCGCCCGTTCGTCATTAAACATGCATTGTTCCCTCTCAGAACCACGAACCTTCTAGTGTGTTGCTTCGGTTTGTGAGGGGTGTGTGTCCAAACTTTCGTCAAACATGCCAATTTTCTTACCACATCATCTTGGTGGCATGACATTACATCAAGCAAGGTTTCATGTGTTTCTGAATTTAAATGCCATGGCACTCCTTGCATGTGTCCAAGCCGTGAGACCAATATATTTGAAAATTCCTTCCAATTTACTGCACATGGAATTAACTCACACACAAGTACACAAGTATGATTTTTCAAACCGTTATGGTTAGCTATTGCATGTAGATGTAGTTCAAATTTGAATTATGATCATTAAATGGCTAGAAAATCACTTAAATGTCTTTAAAAGGTCAAATGACCACTAGAATTTTCCAAATTTTCAAATGACAGTTGTGTTACTGCATGTTAAATGTAGAAAATTTTTAAAGGCCGTAAGAGGAAGCTACCGCCCGTTCATCATCAAATATGCACTGTTCCCTCTCGGAACCACGAGCCTTCTAGTGAGTTGCTCCGATTTGTGAGGGGTGTGTCATGGATTTTTCACGGCAGATGCCCTAGTGAAAGGACTTAGGTGTGGAGCCATCACGACTAGGTTAGCTTGAAGGGTTTGAACGAGACAAAGGACACAAGGAGTTTTACCCAAGTTCGGCCCCGCACGGCGGACGTAAAAGCTTACGTCCTGCTTCTAGTTGTATTGCTTGAGTTTTAATTACAAGGGAGCGAATACGCTTGACCTAGTTCTCGATTACTTGTTTCTTGAGTTAACCCACCACTGGGTCTCACCTTTATATACACAGGTAGAGACCCAGAAGCTTACAGAGTCTCGGCCGGCTCACACAATGTGACCGGCTCGATTTCTAACTAATCATGCCTTACAAGACAAGCTATCTTACGGCGGTTCATATGTACGGGTCTTGGGCCTTCACCAGGCATGCCTCCATGAGCCGCCGTCTTCACGCCTTGGGCCTCCTTGGACCTTTTCATATTGAACCGTTAACAGTGTAACCCGGCCCCTCCTGGGCGGGTCACACCTCAGAGTTATATCCCCAACATTAGGCCCTACGTTGGCTTGAACTTGTTCATGTCAATCTTCACTGCTTTCACTTTAACAGAACTATGCTCCACTGTCGAACATTATGCAAAAGGATATAACCCGCCGTGATGTCATGCCGATGAATTTCGCACAAGGCCCAGAATATCTCAACGGATCTTTATCTTAATAGGCTTCCCATGAATCGAGGTCCCAGCATTGTTATCATAGTCATTTTACCTCCTCATTTTCCGTGCATGCCATCTTATCACCTCCTTATAAATAGGGACAGGGGGCCCTCTTTTCACTTTTTACCCCTGCCTCTGCATCTTCTTCCTCCTCCTCGCGACTCCACTGCAACCCGAGCTCCGCTGCCGCCGTCCTCCTTCAACGGCGTCAACTCAGGCCGGTGCATCAGCCTGAACGAACCAGAAAACTGCAGCGCACCTCCGCTGTTCATTAGCATGAGTATGGACTCATCTCCCCTTATATCAAATCTGCATTAGGGTTTCGACCGGTCATCGGTGTTCTTCACTGTTCATCATAGTTTCCTTCTAGAATTCTTAGTTTGATCTGAAAACAATACTGAGGTTGCACGATAATAGTTTAGCACCGTCTTCCAACCGCAGACACACCCCCTCTGTCCAAGATTCAATCTCAGCTCGCGAGTTCTTCCACTACTGTAGTTTTAGGTTTAAGAATTATTCTCATTTACTGAACTGTTGTAGATCCAAAATTGCAAGTAGAACATGTAAAACCTGTTTATCCAACACTTGGTGAAATTTTACTCCACTCCAGATCTGTAGATAACCGCTCCCTCACGACCATGGGGGCGGCTTAAATGAGATTTTATAACCTGCCAAATGCCTGCCGGCTTACTTCTGAACCTTTTAAACCGCTAGTACTTATCTAAAGCTGATATTACCATTACGAATTTAACCCGCCAATATTTCCTTCTTAGGCCTTACGTAACAAAAATGACTAAGACCGCCACCTCGTGCAACCGGGTTCCTTCAATTGTTACAGAACAAATTCTTAACGGGTATATTCAGACGGGTGTATTAGCAGCAAAAATTGTCATCCACTGGCGGGTTCCAGGTCCAGAAGAAGCCAGACCTCAACCAAAGGAAGGCGAAGTTATAGTCTTTGTTGATCATATAAACCAGGGATTCTCACCGGCCGGGTCAAAATTCTTTCGCGACATACTGACCCTGAAGACATTGGACCCAATTCTATTTCCAACATCTGCAACTTCCAAGTCTTCTGTGAAGTATATCTTCAAGAAGAGCCCAGTGTTGAACTTTTCAGAGAGTATTACTATCTGAACTGCCAGATTGAATTCACAGACGGGCCTAGCTTAGAGCTTGGTGGAATCTCAATCCAAAGACGAAGAGATGCTATCTTCCCTTCTGCCACACTTCCCAGTCACCCTAAAGACTGGAATCAGACTTGGTTTTACTGCCAAGACACGTCTCCATCTAATGAAAATCCTTTGTCAGGTTTCCGCGAATATCGTCTTAGCCTAAAACATCCACTTCCGGACCGACTTAGCACCGCTGAACGGGCTAAGTATATGCTCACCTTTTCAAAGGTAAGGGCCTTGCTGGCTAATGGATTAACCGACGTCGACCTAGTCCGTTGTTGGGTCGCTTGGAGAATCATACCTTTGAGCCACCGGCCTGGCTTGATGTGTGCATATACTGGTGATGTCAAAGATCCACAACGCCACTATCAAGTGTGTCTGGATGACAAGGCAATCAATGAAATGACCAAAACGCTGCTTGGGGAAAGCTTAGAGAGCTGCAACAAGCGGGGTTAAATCCCTTCTACACTCTTAACCTGGTTCGAGATGTAAGTGTTCAAACCCATTTACTTTACTCATCATTATGTAAAATTGCATACTCCTTATCTTCATTTGATTTACGCAGGCCAACTCTGCCTTCTGGAACAAGAAGTTACAAGAAAAAACAGCTAAAAAGGTCAGAGCCAAGACCAAGGCCTCAAAGAAGAATAAGAAGAAATCAGACACCTCGGAGCTATTTGCCGTGGAAAATGAGTTGGAGATAGAACTTGATTCTCTTGGTTCCTTTTTCATGCATCTTATTGACGCCAACTCCTCTCAGGATGATGCGGAGACCAGCCAAGCATAAGTCGAAGACGTAACTATTATTTCCTCTGACTCAGAGCCTTTGCCAAGAAAGCAAGTGATACGTCTCCGACGTATCTATAATTTATGAAGCATTCATGCTATTATATTATCTGTTTAGGATGTTTATGGGCTTTACTAAGCACTTTTATATTATTTTTGGGACTAACCTATTAACCGGAGGCCTAACCCATATTGCTGTTTTCTTGCCTATTTCAGTGTTTCGAGAAAAGGAATATCAAACAGAGTCCAAACGGAATGAAACCTTCGGGGGCGTGATTTTTGGAATGAACGTGATCCAAGAGACGTGGAGCCAAAGTCAGGGAAGCTTCGAGGAGGCCACAAGGTAGGGGGGCGTGCCCACCCCCCTGGGAGCTCCCTCCAGCCTCGTGGTCCCCTCGAGGCTCCCCCGACCGACTTGTTTCGCCTATATAAGTCCATATACCCTAAAACCTTTGGGGAACACAACAGATCGGGAGTTCCGCCGCCGCAAGCCTTTGTAGCCACCAAAAACCAATTGGGACCCTGTTCCGGCACCCTGTCTGAGGGGGGATCCCTCACCGGTGGCCATCTTCATCATCCTGGCGCTCTCCATGACAAGGAGGGAGTAGTTCACCCTCGGGGCTGAGGGTATGTACCAGTAGCTATGTGTTTGATCTCTCTCTCTCTCTCTCTCTCTCTCTCTCTCTCGTGTTCTTGATTTGGCACGATCTTGATGTATCGCGAGCTTTGCTATTATAGTTGGATCTTATGATGTTTCTCCCCCTCTACTCTGCTGTAATGGATTGAGTTTTCCCTTTGAAGTTATCTTGTCGGATTGAGTCTTTAATGATTTGAGAACACTTGATGTATGTCTTGCCGTGCTTATCTGTGGTGACAATGGGATATTCACGTGATCTACTTGATGTATGTTTTGGTGATCAACTTGCGGGTTCACCTTGTGAACTTATGCATAGGGGTTGGCACACGTTTTCGTCTTGACTCTCCGGTAGAAACTTTGGGGCACTCTTTGAAGTACTTTGTGTTGGTTGAATAGATGAATCTGAGATTGTGTGATGCATATCGTATAATCATGCCCACGGATACTTGAGGTGACATTGGAGTATCTAGGTGACATTAGGGTTTTGGTTGATTTGTGTCTTGAGGTGTTATTCTAGTACGAACTCTATGATAGATCGAACGGAAAGAATAGCTTCGTGTTATTTTACTACGGACTCTTGAATAGATCGAGCAGAAAGGATAACTTTGAGGTGGTTTCGTACCCTACCATAATCTCTTCGTTTGTTCTCCGCTATTAATGACTTTGGAGTGACTCTTTGTTGCATGTTGAGGGATAGTTATATGATCCAATTATGTTATTATTGTTGAGAGAACTTGCACTAGTGAAAGTATGAACCTCAGGCCTTGTTTCCTACCATTGCAATACCATTTACGCTCACTTTTATCATTAGTTACCTTGCTGTTTTTATATTTTCAGATTACAAAAACCTATATCTACCATCCATATTGCACTTGTATCACCATCTCTTCACCGAACTAGTGAACCTATACAATTTACCATTGTATTGGGTGTGTTGGGGACACAAGAGACTCTTTGTTATTTGGTTGCAGGGTTGGTTGAGAGAGACCATCTTCATCCTACGCCTCCCACAGATTGATAAAACTTAGGTCATCCACTTGAGGGAAATTTGCTACTGTCCTACAAACCTCTGCACTTGGAGGCCCGACAACGTCTACAATAAGAAGGTTGTGTAGTAGACATCAAGCTCTTTTCTAGCGCCGTTGCTGGGGAGGTGAGTGCTTGAAGGTATATCTTTAGATCTTGCAATCGAATCTTTTTGTTTCTTGTTTCATCACTAGTTTATTTATAAAAGAAAACTACAAAAAATGGAATTGAGTTTGTCTCATACACTTTATCTTTTTAATATCTTTCGTAAGTATGATGAAAAGGAAAATTGTGCTCAAGTGCTAGAAGAAGAATGCATTGGAATGTTTGGCACTAAATCTTTGTATGATGAGAATGATTGCAATGTTGTTAGTATGAATTCTTTGAATACCCATGATGCTAATTATATGCAAAACCACAAGCTTGGGGAAGCTATGTTTGATGAAGATGATATGTTTAGTTCCCCAAGTTTCGATGAGAATATTTATTATGATGAAAGCATGCCTCCTATTTATGATGATTATATTGATGAAAGTGGGTTTGGAAGAGTGTCAACTTTAGGAAGTAATGCTCCCACTATTTTGGAGGACATTGAATATTATTGTGATAATTATGAAAGTGGATTTGGAGAGGTCATGACTTTATTTAGTGATGAACCCACTATTTCGGAAGAGGTTCCAATTGATTATGAGAACAAAGTTGCTATCTATGATGATTATTGTGATGAACTGTATGCTATTAAGAATAATGATAACCATGAAACTTGTCATCATGATTTTAGTTTCCAATCGGATTATGCCTCACATGATAATTATTTTGTTGAGTTTGCTCCCACTACTATTCATGAGAAGAAATTTGCTTATGTGGAGAGTAATAAATTTTCTATGCTTGTAGATCATGAAAATAATGCTTTAGGTGCTGGTTATATTGTTGAATTCATTCATGATGCTACTGAAAATTATTATGAGGGAGGAATATATGCTTGTAGGAATTGCAATAATATCAAGTTTCCTCTCTACGTGCTTAAAATTTTGAAGCTATGCTTGTTTTACCTTCCTATGCTAGTTGATTATTGTTCCCATAAGTTGTTTGCTCACAAAATCCCTATGCATAGGAAGTGGGTTAGGCTTAAATGTGCTAGTCATATGCTTCATGATGCTCCCGTTATGTTTTAATTCTTATATTTTATGTGAGCATCATTGTCATTATCATGCCTAGCTAGAAAGGCATTAAAGAAAAGCGCTTGTTGGGAGACAACCCAATATTTATCCTTACTGTTTTTGTGTGTCCACATGATTATTCTACTGTAGTAGTCATGTTTTATAGCTTTTGTTTCAATAAAGTGCCAAGTAAGAACTTTAGGATAGCTTACGGTGATAGTCGTGTTGATCCTGCTGAAAATCAAAAACTTTTGCACCCAGTAAATTAGTTTTGATAATTCACATAAACCTGATTTTGATCTGATTCTTTTTTCCATGGATTTGTACATGAATGTCTTAGGACTTCCTAATTTTGTAGGATTTTTGGAGTTCCAGAAGTATACATTTGATACAGATTGCTACAGACTGTTCTGTTTTTGATAGATTCTGTTTTCTATGTGTTGTTTACTTATTTTGATGAATCTATGAGTAGTATCGGAGGGTATGAACCATAGATAAGTTGGAGTACAGTAGATATTACACCAATATGAATTAAGAATGAGTTCATTACAGTACCTAAGTGGTGGTTTTATTTTCTTGTACTAACGGAGCTTACGAGTTATCAGTTGAGTTTTGTGTTGTGAAGTTTTCATGTTTTGGGTAAATATTCGATTGATTATGGAATAAGGAGTGGCAAGAGCCTAATCTTGGGGATTCCCAAGGCACCCCAAGGTAAATTTGAGGACAACCAAGATCCTAAGCTTGGGGATGCCCCGGAAGGCATCCCCTCTTTCGTCTTCGTTCATCGGTAACTTTACTTGGAGCTATATTTTTATTCACCACATGATATGTGTTTTACTTGGAGCATAATTTTATTTTGTTAGTGTTTGCTTGATGTTATTTAGAATAATTTTTTTCATCTATATTTGCAATAAAAATGTCAAGGATAGCCTTTACCATGCTTATTTTGCTAGTGTACATGTTGCTGTTTGAAAATAGAAAATTTACCGCTGTTGCAAAAATTCCCTAGAAAAGTCAGAGAATATAATGTTGAAACTTTTTGCATAATGAGCTCTGATAAATCTTCTACAGCATAGTATTTTTCTCATAATTTTTGGAGTTAGGGAAGTATGATGAATCTTGCATTCTTTACAGACTATACTGTTTTGGCAGATTGCTGTTATGTTTGCATATGTTTGCTTGTTTAATGATTCTATTTGAGGATATGAGTATTAAATATGCAGAGACATTTAGTATGTAATATTGAATAATAATTTTTGTGATTTGTTACAGTAGAAAATGATAAGGTTTTTGCATTGGTTTATACTAACTTATCTCACGAGTTCTTGTTGAGTTTGGTGTGGATGAAGCTTTCGAGATTTAGGAAACCGAGATATAAAAGGAATTAAGGAGACACAAAAGCTCAAGCTTGGGGATGCCCAAGGCACCCCAAGATAATATTTCAAGAAGTCTCAAGCACCCAAGCTTGGGGATGCCCCGGTAGGCATCCCACCTTTCTTCTTCAACAATTATCGGTTAGTATCGGTTGAACCTAAGTTTTTTGCTTCTTCACATGAGTTGAGCTATCCTTGAATTTTCATTTTCTTTTGCTTTGCTGTTTGAATAAAATACCAAGATCTGAAATTCTTAAATGAGAGAGAGTCTTCACATAGTTACATAATTATTTAACTACTCATCGATCTTCACTTATATCTTGTTGGAGTAGTTTGTCATTTACTCGTGTGCTTCACTTATATCCTATGAGTAAATGGTTGAATGAGTTGAATGTCATAAATCTAAAATTATATATGTTTCATTTTATTATCCCATGGGGAGTAATGACTTCACATCTAAGAAGTAGAGGCTGTAAATTTATTGAAGGTTGGCAAGCATTGTATTGGTCACTTGGACAATTCATGAAAGAATATTGAAGGAAGAGAGATTTCACATATAAATATACTATCTTAGACATCTTCTATGATTGTGAGCCCCATTAATTATTTTCAAACCTGAGAAAACTAGTTGAAGTTGGACAAGGAAGACAACGTAATGAGTTATGCTTGGGTAAATTTGTATAGAAGTTATATTGTTATAGATCCTCCAACATGTGGTGCTTGCTTTTTAGAATCCTTTGCTAGCCAAAATATCTGTACTAAGCGGGAATACTGCTTGTGCATCCAAATTCCTTGAACCAAGTTTCTTCCATGAGTGTCCACCATACCTACCTATATGCGGTATTTACCTGCCGTTCCAAGTAAATTTGCATGTGCCAAACTCTAAACCTTCAAATAATAATCTGTTTTGTATGCCCGAATCGCTCATGTAGCGACTAGGGGCTATCATTATCTTCCATGCTAGGTGGGTTATTCTCAAGATGAGTGGACTTCGCTCATCATTCACGAGAAAAATGGCTGGTAACTGGGATGCCCAGTCCCATGATCAAAAGATCAAAATCAAATAAAAAATAATTGCAAACAAAACTCCCCCAGGATTGATGTTAGTTGGAGGCACCCGTTGTTTCAGGCAAGCCATGGATTGATGATTGTTGGTGGAGGGGGAGTAAAAACTTTACCATTCTGTTTGGGAACCGCTTATAATGTATGTAGTATGGAAGATATTGGGAACTCTTGGATGTTATGTTGACAATGAGATCATACCTCTCAAAATTATTTATCTCTATTTCAAAATCGAGCTCTGGAACCTCTGCAAATCCTTGCTTCCCTCTGCGAAGGGCCTATCTTTTATGTTTATGCAAGAGTCAGTAGTATTCCTTCTCATTCCTATCTACTCTTTAGTTGGCAAGCATCGTGTGTTGGGGAAAGATCTAAGCATATATGGCCATGCAAATATATTTGATCATGAATTATTATTGTTGACAATTATCTATATGATAAGTGAGTTGGGAGGCGAAACACTAAGCCCCTATATTTCTCTGTGTTCGATGGATGCTATTTGTTCTAAGAATATGCTTTGAGTGGTAGCAATCATGGAAGACTATATGATATTTGAGTATGTGTAGTTTGCTAAATCAAAGCTCTGACATAGACCCTTCCTAAAAATAAGATGAATTGTAATTGTTTGATGACCGAGAACAAAGTTTGCTAGTTTTCAAGAAAGTTTATGGTCTATGCTTTAACATGTGAATAGCTTGTTACTTGATCTTGAGAAGTTTTATGAGATGAACTACTGTTATGACATATAATCATGCTAGAAAAGGTGATTGAAATTATCATTGATCAAACTTGTGCACCTGCTAGCATTCACACTTCATAAATTCTTTCTTTTATCATTTACCTACTCGAGGACGAGCAAGAATTAAGCTTGGGGATGCTGATACGTCTCTGACGTATCTATAATTTATGAAGCATTCATGCTATTATATTATCTGTTTTGGATGTTTATGGGCTTTACTAAGGACTTTTATATTATTTTTGGGACTAACCTATTAACTGGAGGCCCAACCCATATTGCTGTTTTCTTGCCTATTTCTGTGTTTCGAAGAAAAGGAATATCAAACGGAGTCCAAATGGAATGAAACCTTCGGGAGCGTGATTTTTGGAACGACGTGATCCAGGAGACGTGGAGCTGAAGTCAGGGAAGCTTCGAGGAGGCCACGAGGCAGGGGGCGCGCCCACCCCCTGGGCGCGCCCTCCACCCCCGTGGGCCCCTCGAGGCTCCCCCGACCGACTTCTTTCGCCTATATAAGTCCATATACCCTAAAACCTTTGGGGAACACAATAGATCAGGAGTTCCGCTGCCGCAAGCCTCTGTAGCCACCAAAAACCAATCAGGATCCTGTTCCGACACCCTGCCGGAGGGGGGGATCCCTCACCGGTGGCCATCTTCATCATCCCGGCGCTCTCCATGATGAGGAGGGAGTAGTTCACCCTCGGGGATGAGGGTATGTACCAGTAGCTATGTGTTTGATCTCTCTCTCTCTCTCTCTCTCTCATGTTCTTGATTTGGCACAATCTTGATGTATCGCGAGCTTTGCTATTATAGTTGGATCTTATGATGTTTCTCCCCCTCTACTCTCTTGTAATGGATTGAGTTTTCTCTTTGAAGTTATCTTGTTAGATTGAGTCTTTAAGGATTTGACAACACTTGATGTATGTCTTGCCATGCTTATTTGTGGTGACAATGGGATATTCACGTGATCTACTTGATGTATGTTTTGGTGATCTACTTGCGGGTTCAGCTTGTGAACTTATGCATAGGGGTTGGCACACGTTTTCGTCTTGACTCTCCTGTAGAAACTTTGGGGCACTCTTTGAAGTACTTTGTGTTGGTTGAATAGATGAATCTGAGATTGTGTGATGCATATAGTATAATCATGCCCACGGATACTTGAGGTGACATTGGAGTATCTAGGTGACATTAGGGTTTTGGTTGATTTGTGTCTTAAGGTGTTATTCTAGTACGAACTCTATGATAGATCGAACGGAAAGAATAGCTTCATGTTATTTTACTACGGACTCTTGAATAGATCGAGCAGAAAGGATAACTTTGAGGTGGTTTCGTACCCTACCATAATCTCTTCGTTTGTTCTCCGCTATTAGTGACTTTGGAGTGACTCTTTGTTGCATGTTGAGGGATAGTTATATGATCCAATTATGTTATTATTGTTGTGAGAACTTGCACTAGTGAAAGTATGAACCTTAGGCCTTGTTTCCTACCATTGCAATGCCGTTTACACTCACTTTTATCATTAGTTACCTTGCTGTTTTTATATTTTCAGATTACAAAAACCTATATCTACCATCCATATTGCACTTGTATCACCATCTCTTCGCCGAACTAGTGCACCTATACAATTTACCATTGTATTGGGTGTGTTGGGGACACAAGAGACTCTTTGTTATTTGGTTGCAGGGTTGTTTGAGAGAGACCATCTTCATCATACGCCTCCCACGGATTGATAAACCTTAGGTCATCCACTTGAGGGAAATTTGCTACTGTCCTACAAACCTTTGCACTTGGAGGCCCAACAACGTCTACAAGAAGAAGGTTGTGTAGTAGACATCAGCAAGTTCGGCAAGTGTCCCGGAAAGTAAGGTTTTCTCACCCTTTAGCTTATTTGGATCCAAACTTCATTTTGAAGCAACAACAACATGAGACCCGGCGCCCGACCCAGAATAGCGGAGGTGGAGAACTTTCCTCCGGATTACCCAACACACCGGCTACTCGCAAACATCGGAAAGAGGTGCCTCAGAATTCAATCCCCTCTTATCTAAAGGCTGATCTTATTCGTCAACCACTTAATCCTTCAAACTTAAATTATCAGGGAACTCCACATTCATCTTCTGGCGACTCATCACAGACCAAATGCTCGCCTTCAAGATTGCCCCTGGGTAATGAATTTTTTACTTTGTTGATTTAACACGTGTACACTGATATACTTACATCCTCATTTCTTATTTTCAATGGTATAGCAAAACCATGCAAGAAACTGAAGATGAACAAGACGGCCGAAGACCCTAAAGTCAATGAGCCGGAGAAACAAACACCAGCGTCAGAGGCTTCAAACCAGAACCCCACAGACACTGTCAGTGATCAGCTGCCAGAGACCCATGATACTCCCATGGAAACAACGAACATTGACCCAGAGACTGCTAAGCCGCCAGGTCCCTCTGAGCCTGCTGAGGAAGACACTGAAGATGTCTTGGTCACGGGTACTGGTTATGAAGAGCCGGGGAATCCTACTGCTCTGGCAAAACACTCTGCCAAAGAGAAATTAGTTGAAAGAAGCACATTCAAGCTTGATATCACCAACTAATTTTTCTCTGGCTATCTCAGTCAACTACATGCTGGTCGTGATCTCGAGGCGGACATAGTCAAGAAGATGCGACAGAAATATGAGGTATGGACATCTGCTTCCTCTGTCAATACAATCATCCATCCCCCAAGTCTTAACTGTAGGAAAAGATATATTTGAGTAGACTTGTCCATATGTTAATACAAGCTCTAAAGTCATAGCCCACATGGGCCTGCTTATCTTGAAAAAGATGAGCCAGATCATTTTGATTACTTTGAGAGAAAGTTCAGATCATAGTCCTCATGGGCAGGCTTATCTTGATAAAGATGAATCGGCTCTTTAACAGTATATTGCAACAAAGAACTTCCGCACACATTATCCCCAAGTGTCAAGTGCTTTGCTTGCAATGTGCTTGAGACTTGTATGTATATTGTGTCCTGACAAATTTGCTTATAATTGTTTAACTCTTACTTGCAGGATGCCTTAACTCAGACTGAATCCCAGTTGGTCAATTTAAAGACCAGGCTTGAGCATCAGGAAGCTAAAACCCGCAAGGCTGATTCCAAGTTTAAGTTTAGCTTGGATGAAAATGAGAAGCTCAAAGCCGGATTTTCTATAAAGAGAAATGCCTGGGATGAGGAGAAGGCCGCCTTAGTGCAAAGAGCAGAGACTGCCGAATCTTCTTTGAAAGAGGCCACTTCAGAACTGACCGGCTTAAAACGCCATATTTGACAGATGACAACTACTATCTTTGGTAAGTAATTCAGGATGCTTTAACCCTTTCCAATTTTTAACTTTTAACCTGTCTGGCGACTTATCTACGCTCTCATTTAACAGGCCCAGACGTGCCAACCTTGGCCAGGATATGTTGGTGAAGCTGAAGGCGATTTATACTTTGGTGGAGTAGCTGTACACGTGTACTCCGTGCATCTTAGCAGCCATGTCGCACAGTAAACAACCACCTTCACTTATCAGGGAGGTTTTGGACAAACTATCTGTCATGCCCCCAAATAATTTAAGAGATAAAGCGATAATCCGCCAGAGCTGGTGCTATTACTACTTTGAGCCGGACTAAAGCATGGCAGGCAGAGATAGACCCGAAGGAGATGGCCACTGCCTGCCAAAGTCTCAAAGAAGACGGGTCTCCCTTTGATGAAAATGATTTTACCACTTGTCTGAAGGAGATGCGTCCCCTGGCAAGCAAGTTAGCCGAGGAAGCTGATCTATCCAGATATCGAGCGGTTTACACGATGGAGAATGCAAAAGTGAAAGCACCGGCTTATGAAGTTGTTGATCTCATCCCTCCAACACGTAAGCATACTTTTGCTCCTGATGTTGATCCGTCCATCCTTATAGATGATGAAGCTGTATTTCAAGCCATAACTGGCATCAACTAGACATCACCTGACTTCCAGACGATGGATGGAGAAGAAGAACCGATGCAGGGTAACCTGGAGTCTTCAACTCGCTAGGACCAAAACAACTGAACCAAATGGATGGCTCTCAGACCATGGCATAGAACTTCTTTTGAAAAACTCTACATCCTTTGGGCTTGGTAAAGCCTTGTAATAGGCTAGTTGAAACAATGATCTATCATGCCATCATGCATGTTTAGACCTTTTACCAGTGATGAAAATATTTTATATGCCACTGAAGCACTTGCTAGAAATATCATCATCTCTACTAGTTATAATATTATTTCCAATGTCCCTGCACACATGCTAAATAGCAGACACCCTGGCGGTTTAAGCTAGGGCGGGTCACAATTTCCAATAGAATATACTCTGGCGACTTAAAGTCTGTAACCAAGGCGGGTTAGAAAAACCCTAAATATTCATTCAAATATGAAAAGTCATACCTGTAGACTGATATCATAATGAAGTTGTTATAATTGTAATCCAACATGGGTATTAACCCTGTAATCATTAAAGATCTTGGCTTGAATTTACTCAAAGCGAATCATCCTGGTGACTTAAAGTCTGCTTATCAGGGCGGGTTAATAACCCAATACGCTCAAGTATGAGTCATAGAATTAAGGCTACATGGCCTGAATTGTGAAAACCATATATTCACATGCACGAAAAATATAAAAAACAAAAATCTAGAAAAAAACAAGGCTTTCATAGGCCGCCAAGCCTAAAACTCAAGTGCTCTCATGGGTCGCACAACCACAGAGGCAATCCTAGCTCACTGTAAGTCGGTCCTCACATGACAAACCACCATTTTAACCTTAACAAGTTCAGGGTCTCATTAAAAGATTGACTGTCAAGAGTACGACGGGTCATTCTAGGATTACCTAGGCGGAGTAACAACGACATACATGCAGGATAACCCAGAATTTGGTGTTTACACCTAGCTAGGAAGCCGATCAAGACGGTAAGCATAGCTATGCTCATTGAGCAAGAAGCCCCCAAGTAACCAATAAGATGGTAGGTAGGCCGAATCAAGAGGGTAAGCATAGCTATGTTCATTGAATAGGAAGCCCCCAAGTGACCAATAAGATGGCATGTAAGCCGGATCAAGAGGGTGAGCATAACTATGTTCATTGAATAGGAAGCCCCCAAGTGACCAATAAGATGACATGTAAGCCGGATCAAGAGGGTGAGCATAGATATGTTGATTGAACAGGAAGCCCCCAAGTGACCTTTTGAATAGACAATAAATGCTCAGATACTTGGAAATGAAACAACAGAGGCCCTAAATTATCAGGGATGCCGACTTTATTATAGTGATCATAATATATACACTGAAGAAAGTATGTACATCACAAGAGCCGGTGGCTCAAGTGTAATATGGCTGAAGATGAGCGATGTTCCACGGTCGGCGGGTCTCCTCCTCTGATGTGCGTGAATCCTTGTGTTCTCAAATATCAATGAGGTAGTATGACCCATTGTTCAAGTTCTTGCTGCTCACAAAAGGTCCTTCCCAAGGTGGGGACAATTTATGCATATCTGTTTGATCTTGGATCAGCCGGAGCACCAAGTCGCCTTCTTGAAAGGTCCGGGTCTTAACCCGATGGCTATGATAGCGATGCATATCTTGCTGGTATCTCACCGAACGAGCCGCTGCAAGGTCATGCTCTTCATCCAACATATCAAGAGCATCCTGACGTGCTTTTTCATTATGAGCTTCAACATAAGCCGCCACACGGGGTGAGTCATGACGGATATCGCTTGGAAGAACCGCCTTAGCCCTATAAACCATGAAGAAAGGTGTGTAACCTGTTGATCTATTAGGGGTGGTGTTGATACTCCACAACACTCAGGGTAACTTCTCAACCCAACAACTCGGCGTCCTTTGCAAAGAGACCATAAGCCTGGGTTTTATCCCTCTCAAGATTTCTTGATTGGCCCTTTCAGCTGGACCATTGGACTGGGGGTGAGCTACCGATGAGACGTCAAGACGAATATGCTCTCGCTGACAGAACTCTTTCATAGCACCTTTGGATAGATTAGTGCCATTATCAGTTATGATGTTGTGAGGGTAACCAAAACGGAAGATTACTTTTCTCATGAATTGAACCGTCGTTGCTGCATCACACTTACTGATCGGCTCTACTTCAACCCACTTAGTAAGTTTATCAACTGCCACCAAGAGGTGGGTCTTCTTATCCTTAGACCTCTTGAAAGGTCCAACCATATCAAGCCCCCAGACCGCAAACGGTTAAGTAATTGGAATCATCCTCAACTCTTGAGCAGGCACATGAGCCCATCGAGAAAGTTTCTGACAACCATCACACTTACTAACTAGATCCTCTGCATCAGCATGAGCCGACAACCAATAAAACCCATGACGAAAAGCTTTAGCAACAAGAGATTTAGAACCGCCGTGATGTCCACAATATCCTTCATGAATTTCTCTTAGAATCTCATGGCCCTCTTCAGGAGAAACACAACGCTGGAACACGCCTGTGACACTGCATCAGTGTAACTCGCCATTGACAATAGTCATAGACTTAGACCGCCGGGTTATTTGCCTGGCCAAAGTTTCATCCTCAGGCAACTCTCCTCGGGTCATATAAGCCAAATATGGAACTGTCCAATTAGGGATGGCATGGAGAGCCACCACCAACTGTGCCTCCATGTCAGGAACTGCAAGATCTTCTTCGGAAGGTAACTTAACTGAAGGATGATGCAAGACGTCGAGAAAGACATTAGGGGGTGCCGGCTCATGCTGAGACCCTAGTCGGCTTAATGAATGAAATATGCCCTAGAGGCAATAATAAAGTTATTATTTATTTCCTTATTTCATGATAAATGTTTATTATTCATGCTAGAATTGTATTAACCGGAAACATAATACATGTGTGAATACATAGACAAACATAATGTCACTAGTATGCCTCTACTTGACTAGCTCGTTGATCAAAGATGGTTGAGTTTCCTAGCCATAGACATGAGTTGTCATTTGATTAACGGGATCACATCATTAGGAGAATGATGTGATTGACTTGACCCATTTCGTTAGCTTAGCACTTGATCATTTAGTATGTTGCTATTGCTTTCTTCATGACTTATACATGTTCCTATGACTATGAGATTAGGCAACTCCCGTTTACCGGAGGAACACTTTGTGTGCTACCAAATGTCACAACGTAACTGGGTGATTATAAAGGAGCTTTACAGGTGTCTCCGAAGGTACATGTTGAGTTGGCGTATTTCAAGATTAGGATTTGTCTCTCCGGTTGTCGGAGAGGTATCTCTGGGCCCTCTCGGTAATGTACATCACTATAAGCCTTGCAAGCAATGTGACTAATGTGTTTGTTGCGGGATGATGCATTACATAAGGAGTAAAGAGACTTGCCGGTAACGAGATTGAACTAGGTATTGAGATACCAACGATCGAATCTCGGGCAAGTAACATACCGATGACAAAGGGAACAACGTATGTTGTTATGCGGTTTGACCGATAAAGATCTTTGTAGAATATGTAGCAGCCAATATGAGCATCCAGGTTCCGCTATTTGTTATTGACCGGAGACGTGTCTCGGTCATGTCTACATAGTTCTCGAACCCGTAGGGTCCGCCCGCTTAAAGTTAGATGACGGTTATATTATGAGTTTATGTGTTTTGATGTACCAAAGATAGTTCGGAGTCTCGGATGTGATCATGGACATGACGAGGAGTCTCGAAATGGTCGAGACATGAAGATTGATATATTGGATGACTATATTCGAACACCGGAATGGTTCCGGGGGTTATCGGATGTATACCGGAGTACCGGGGGGTTACCGGAACCCCCCGGGGGGTTAATGGGCCTCATGGGCCCAAAGTGGAGCAGAGGAGGGGCGGCCAGGGCAGGCCGCGCGCCCCTCCCCCTCTAGTCCGAATAGGACAAGGAGGGGGGGGGGGCGGCGCCCCCCTTTCCTTCCTCCTCTCTCCCCTTCCTTCCCCTCTCCTACTTGGACAAGGAAAGGAGGGAGTCCTACTCCCGGTGGGAGTAGGACTCCTCCCTGGCGCGCCGTCCCCTGGCTGGCCACCCCCCCTTGGTCCTTTATATACGGGGGCAGGGGGGCACCTCTAGACACAACAATTGATCTCTTGATCTCTTAGCCGTGTGCGGTGCCCCCTTCCACCAGATTCCACCTCGGTAATATCATAGTGGTGCTTAGGCGAAGCCCTGCGTCGGTAGCATCATCAACACCGTCAACACGCCGTCGTGCTGATGGAACTCTCCTGCAAAGCTCTGCTGGATCGGAGTTCGTGGAACGTCATCGAGCTGAACGTGTGCTGAACTCGGAGGTGCCGTACGTTCGGTACTTGATCGGTCGGATCGTGAAGACATATGACTACATCAACCGCGTTGTTCTAACGCTTCCGTTTTCGGTCTACGAGGGTACGTGGAAAACACTCTCCCCTCTCGTTGCTATGCATCACCATGATCTTGCGTGTGCGTAGGAATTTTTTTTGAAATTACTACGTTCCCCAACAGTGGCATCTGAGCCAGGTTTATGCGTAGACGTTATATGCACGAGTAGAACACAAGTGAGTTTTGGGCGATACAAGTCATACTACTTACTAGCATGTCATACTTTGGTTCGGCGGTATTTTTGGATGAAGCGGCCCGGACCGGCATTACGCGTACGCTTACGCGAGACTGGTTCTACCGACGTGCTTCGCACACAGGTGGCTGGCGGGTGTCAGTTTCTCCAACTTTAGTTGAACCGATTATGGCTACGCCCGGTCGTTGAGAAGGTTAAAACAGCACTAACTTGACGAAATATCGTTGTGGTTTTGATGCGTAGGTAAGAACGGTTCTTGCTCAGCCCGTAGCAACCACGTAAAACTTGCAACAACAAAGTAGAGGACGTCTAACTTGTTTTTGCAGGGCATTTTGTGATGTGATATGGTCAAGACATGATGCTAAATTTTATTGTATGAGATGATCATGTTTTGTAACAAAGTTATCGGCAACTGGTAGGAGCCATATGGTTGTCGCTTTATTGTATGCAATGCAATCACCCTGTAATTATTTTACTTTATCACTAAGCGGTAACGATAGTCGTAGAAGCAATAGGTGGCGAAACGACAATGATGCTACGATGAAGATCAAGGTGTCGCGCCGGTGACGATGGTGATCATGACGGTGCTTCAAAGATGGTGATCACAAGCACAAGATGATGATGGCCATATCATATCACTTATATTGATTGCATGTGATGTTTATCCTTTATGCATCTTATTTTTCTTTGATTGACAGTAGCATTATAAGATGATCTCTCACTAAATTTCAAGGTATAAGTGTTCTCCCTGAGTATGCACCCTTGCGAAAGTTCTTCATGCTGAGACACCACGTTATGATCGGGTGTGATAGGCTCTACGTTCAAATACAATGGGTGCAAAATAGTTGCACACGCGGAATACTTAGGTTAAACTTGACGAGCCTAGCATATACAGATATGGCCTTAGAACACTGAGACCGAAAGGTCGAGCATGAATCATATAGTAGATATGATCAACATAGTGATGTTCACCATTGAAAACTATTCCATCTCACGTGATGATCGGACATGGTTTAGTTGATTTGGATCACGTGATCACTTAGATGATTAGAGGGATGTCTATGTAAGTGGGAGTTCTTAAGTAATATGATTAATTGAACTTAAATTTATCATGAACTTAGTCCTGACAGTATTTTGCAAATTATGTTGTAGATGAATAGCTCGCGTTGTTGCTTCCCTATGTTTATTTTTGATATGTTCCTAGAGAAAAACTATGTTGAAAGATGTTAGTAGCAATGATGCAGATTAGATCCGTGATCTGAGGTTTATCCTCATTGCTGCACAGAAGAATTATGTCCTTGATGCACCGCTAGGTGACTGTAGGATCGAAAGTATGTCTAGAGGGGGGGGGGGGGGGTGATTAGACTACTTGACCAAATAAAAGCTGATCCTTTTCCCAATTTTAGTCTTTGGCAGATTTTAGCTAACTTAGCACAATTCAAGCAATCTCAACACAATTCAAGCAAGCATGCAAAGAGTATATGAGCAGCGGAAAGTAAAGCATGCAACTTGCAAGAATGTAAAGGGAAGGGTTTGGAGAATTCAAACGCAATTGGAGACACAGATGTTTTTGTCGTGGTTCCGATAGGTGGTGCTATCGTACATCCATATTGATGGAGACTTCAACCCACGAAGGGTAACGGTTGCGCGAGTCCACGGAGGGCTCCACTCACGAAGGGTCCACGAAGAAGCAACCTTGTCTATCCCACCATGGCCGTCGCTCACGAAGGACTTGCCTCACTAGGGGTAGATCTTCACGAAGTAGGCGATCTCCTTTCCCTTACAAACTCCTTGGTTCAACTCCACAATCTTGTCGGAGCCTCCCAAGTGACACCTAGCCAATCTAGGAGACACCACTCTCCAAGAAGTAACAAATGGTGTGCTGATGATGAACTCATTGCTCTTGTGCTTCAAATGATAGTCTCCCCAACACTCAAATCTCTCACACATGATTTGGAGTTGGTGGAAAGAAGATTTGAGTGGAAAGCAACTTGGGGAAGGCTAGAGATCAAGATTCATATGGTAGGAATGGAATATTTTGGTCTCAACACATGAGTAGGTGGCTCTCTCTTAGAAAATGCAAGTTGGAAGTGTAGGTTCGTTCTGATGGCTCTCTCCACGAATGAAGAGGAGGTGGAGGGGTATATATAGCCTCCACACAAAATCTAACCATTACACACAACTTGGCAAACTCGGTGGGACCGAATTGAGAAAGTCGGTCGGACCGATTCAGCAAATCTAGTGACCGTTAGGATTTTCGGTGGGACCGACATGCAACTCGGTAGGACCGACATGGTTAGGGTTAGGGCATAACGTAATCTCGGTGAGACCGATTACACAAACTCAGTGGGACCTATTTTGGTAATAAGCTAACCAGAGAGTTGGTCAGGTAAACTCGGTGGGACCGGTTCACTCATTTCGGTGAGACCGAAATGTTACGAAAAGGAAACAAAGAGTTTACATTGCAATATCGGTGGGACCGACCGCTCATCTCGGTGGTACCGAAATGTTATGAAGGAAAACAGAGAGATTACAATCCCATCTTGGTGAGACGAGATCCCTATCGGTGAGACCGATTTGCCTAGGGTTTATGGCAGTGGCTATGACATCTGAACTCGGTGGCGCCGGATAGAAAGAATCGGTAGGGCCGAGTTAGACTTTTGGTTTAGGACATATGTGGATGTGAGAAAGTAGTTGAGGGCTTTGGAGCATATCACTAAGCACTTTGAGCAAGTAAGCTATTAAGCAACACCTCATCCCTCCTTGATAGTATTGGCTTTTCCTATAGACTCAATGTGATCTTGGATCGCTAAAATATAAAATGTAGAGTCTTGAGCTTTGAGCTTGAGCCAATCCTTTTGTCCTTAGCATTTTGAGGGGTCCACTTTTCTCATCCATGCCATGCCAATCATTGAGCTTTCCTGAAATATTCAACTTGAAATAGCATTAGCTCAATGAGCTATATGTTGTTAGGAATTACCAAAACCACCTAGGGATAGTTGCACTTTCAATCTCCCCCTTTTTGGTAATTGATGGAAACATATAGATCAAAGCTTCGACAAATGATAATAAGAGTGAAAAACATTTTTGCTTTGAGAAGTATGTGAAATGTAAGAGCTCCCCCTAAATGTGTGCATAGTTTAGGATTTGCTTTGAACTGCAAATGCACAGTGAGTTAGGATCATGAGTTACTCTTCCATATCACATACATCTTGGTGGAGCGCTCAAAATGATAATAATTAAATACATGCACTCATCACCAAGCAAAGTGAATGATCATATAGAGATAAAAGGATAATGTCATCCAACAAGCATTAAGGTAGCATATGATCAAACACATGATCATCCAAGTATCTCACAAAAGCATAAAGTATCTCAAACAAGCAAATAAAGTTCAACCACCAAAACAAGAGAGAACAAAAGCAACACTCTCTCTCGAAGCCTATGGTCTATACATTTTTCTCCCCTTTGGCAACAAGTTACCAAAAAGTTCATAGAAAATGCATAGCACTAAATCGACTCTCAGGCTTGGTCTTCAGGTGGTGGTGTAGAGATGGCTCCTTGGACGAAGACTTCAGTTGATGTGGATGGAGTTGGTGGAGTAGGTGCTGGATCTGGTTGCACAGAAGCTGTAGCTGGTGCAAATGAAGTGGCTCTGGTGTCTGGAGCAGGCACTGCAGCTGATCTCTGGCTCTTGGGCACTCTGGCAAAAGCATCAGTAGTAGTCTTGCCCTTCCTCTCTTGCATGTCATCCTGAAGTTGCTCAACAACTGACTGTATCTTAGTGACCTTCACATCCAAGTCATAGAACTTCTGCTCCATGATCCTCTCCAGGCTCTCCTGGTTTTGAGTCAGGGTGGCCAGTCCCTTCTCAATCCTCAGAGTGGAGGCAATCAAGTAACCAAGCTGATCCTGCTTGTTCTTCAAGAAGTACTGAGATGCCTCATCAATGGTTGGCATCTTTGCAGCCTTTTCAGTTCTTGCCTTCTCCTTCTTTGCTTGTGCTTGCACAGAAGATGGTTCATCTTCATCCATTACCACTGTGTTGTCCTCAAAATCTGGATAGATGGGCATGTGTTCCTTGTCCAAGAGGTATGTGCCTGTGCCCATCTTGGAGTTGATTAGCTCCTGGATCTGTGGGGCATACCCACAACTTCTCTTCTGATCTGCAGCTATCCTCTTGATAGTTTCCACTATGAGGCTCATGACCTTGAACTTTTGAGGCACATCAAATATAGAAGTAGGTTGATGGCATTGCCTCTGATCATCTTGTGATCTCCAGACTTAGGCAAAAGAGTATGCCTGAGGATCCAATTGATTGTTAGCAATCCTGACAGAAGGTAATGTACTGATCCAAACTTGTGTGTCTCAACAGCAGCATCTGGGATCTCTCTATACATGTGTGCCATGGAGTTGTGATTCTTCTTCTTCTGAGTCTCTCCTCATAGAGGGATTGCCAAGTACTTTGGCAGTAGTGGTTCTGACTCTCTTCTTCTTCTTCTTGTCCTGGCCAGCAGCTTCATCTTCAGACTCAATGGTGAATTTCATGGTTTCTCCAGTGGCAACCTTCCTAGGTTTGGAAGTGGGAATCCTTCTTGCAGGTGCCTTCTTCTGCATTCCTGGCTTAGTGGCAGTAGCTGTGCCATACTCCTTCTTGAGCACCTTCTTCTTAGAAGTGGCCTCATCCTCAACAGCCACATAGTCTTCATCCTCAGAATCTGAGGTTCTCTTCTTTCTAGCCTTGGTGGCTGCCTTGGGTAAGTCGCTGGGTGTGCTCCTGCCACCCTCATCATAGCTGCTAGAGGGACTAGTGCCCTCACTCATTTGAACCTGCTCCTCAGACTTGTTCTGACTGTCACTTTGATCAGACATGTTGCAAACACTAACAACAGACCCTATGAATAGATATAGATGAGGTAGAGTAGATGAGCATCACAAAATACAGAGGTTTTTGCAAAAGAATGAGTCAAAAACTTAGTTTTAGTTTTCCACAGAAAGCATTTCGGATCTACCGATTTGTAAACTCGGTGATACCGAAGCAGCTTTTGGAACCTAAACTAGTGAACTCGGTCAGACCGAGTCACAGTTTGGTGGCACCGAGACTGCTAGGGTTTCACAAAGTCCTGAACTCCGTCACACCGATTTGCAATTCTCAGTAAGACCGAGAATCACATGTGCAATGGCATTAGCCGAATTGGTGGAACCGAGTTCTACAGCTCGGTTGGTCCAAGATGGTTTCGGCAGAAACCTAACCCTAAATTTTCAATTCACATCTAATCTACGGAGTGTTTTCGGTGGATAAGATGATCTCAATCGTGGCAAGATTAATGGCAGAACAATGTGCTAGGGATTCGGAGTTAGGAATAGCACAAAGATCAAGTTCGTACCCTAGTTCGGCGATGGACTTGCTACGGCGGCAACGGCAGAGACGATTCCCGTTGACGGCGGCGGAGACCAGCGGCGGGAGGCAGCTGACGACGAGGAGGACGATCCGGAGACCCGGGGAGGCAGAGCAGGATGAGCGCGGGTGAAAGAGTTCGGAGAAATTTCCAAAATTTGACCCGTGGATATATATAGCCTGACCCTTGTCGGTGTGACTGAGTGGAACAACTCGGTGGCACCGAGATGCATAACTGCAAGCAGTTACAGCAACTCGGTCTGACCGAAAAGTTCAAATCGGTTGCACCGAGATTGAAAACCTAGATCGACTTAGTGATCTCGGTATGACCAAAATGGAAGAATCGGTCAGACCGAAACGCACAAAGAAGTTTTGGAAGTTTAAGTCTATGACGAACCGGGACTCCGAGTGCTCCTCACACAGAGTGGTTCGAATCTGACTTGATCAAATTTTGTGATGTAGCATGAATAGAGTTTGAGACAAGAAAAGCATAGATAGCTAGAGAAGGTTCTTAGGCATTCTTGTCCATCCACTTGGCAAAAGAAAAGAAACCAAACAATCAAAACAACAAGTGGATGTCCTCGAATGAGTAAAATATGCAACCAACATGCTCACATAATAAAATGGCAAATGAAATATGTGGCAAAGCATGCACAACCAATTCTAGCATCTATCAAGCAATTGGCGATGACTAGGTCATCTATATATGAGTATATTGACTTAGGAGTCAAATGAGAACATTTGATCATAGGTCATACTCATCGTTTAAGCACAAATGGGGTTACCACTTTTACATAAAGCATTGTTGTGTTCACACCATTAGAGTTGCTTTGACTCAATTCTTAGAGTAAAGCCCCCCTAGATGTGAGATTCCCCCTTAAGAGGGATGAACTAACCTTGGGTTTTGTCGATGATGACTTCATGTAGGTGTTGAAGATGTGGATGCTCAATGTTGATGTAGATCACTTGGAGCAATCCTTTGGAGTGAGTTGCACTTTCAATACCTATATGGGTTAGTCCCACAAGGCACAAACAAGGATATCCATAGACATAGAGTGATGCACACGCAAGATGATGTCTATGAAAGCATTAGGTTACCTTGTCCCTTGTCTTACCAACAAGAGGGTTTGTGACTCCTTGAACTAGTGCAAGATGTGGAAGTTGATTGCACTTGTTCTTGCCAAAATGATATGAGTGAAATATGTTGGCAGAGTCACCCTCAAGAACTCTCTAGTTCTTCTCCTTCAGGATCCACATCATATTGATGGGAATCCTTGGAGTTGTGGTCGTACTTGATGAAGTAGAACTTGATGTAGTCTTGGGAACCCACTTGACCAAGGCCTTAGGAGCTTCTTCAAATGCATCAATCTCCTCTTGAAGCTTATCCTTGCCTTTTTGCTTGTGGTCTTGTGGTGGAAGATCATCTTGAGCTTGTGTCCCTTTGAAGGAAGTAGGGTCATACTTCTCTTGTTGAGGAACAAACTTCATCTTGGGGTATTGATCTTCTTCCCACTCAACTCCATTGGCATTGAACTTTCGTTCAAAACCAACACCTTGGTTCTTCCGGTGCCTTCCTTGCTTGCGTACAATTTCCTCGAATTGCTTACTCCCGGCAAGGCTCTTGTAAACACCTTTCTCTATAATTCCCTTCAATAAGCTATTTTCTTGCTCAAGTGTAACTTGGCTAAGAGAATCATTAGTGGAATCAAGAGAACTACTAAAAGCAACAACATTGGATTTAGCATGATTATTGTTACTACTAGAGGAAGAATCCTTCTTGTTCTTGTTACTAGACTTAACTTGAGGCATGTAAGTAGATAAGAGTAAATGCTTGGCAATGTAAGAAGAACTTTTCTTACGAAGATCATACATTGATTGCCTTTAAGAACTCATGCTCTTGCTCAAGGTTGAGCTTTTCAAAGCGTAACTTCTTATGAGTCCTTAAAAGTTCTCGATGGTCTTCTAAGATAGTTTCATGAGCTAACTTAAGAGTGTTTAGTTCTTTAGTTAGAAGCTCAATCTTCTCCTTATCATTGTCATTCATTTTATCTTGACTAGCATGATTAATTGACGTTTCATCATAGTATTCATCACTAGAGTTGTCAACAAGTAAATCATCATCACCTAGCAAGTCATCTTCATCACTATTGAACTCAACATACTCGGGGTGTGATACCTTTGGGCCTTTAGCCATGAAGCATCTTCCAAGTCCTTCATTTGGTGAATCAAATATGTCATTGGAGTTGGTTGACACAAGTGCTAGACCGGCAACACCTTCATCTTGAGTATATTCGGAGTCGGAGTGATAGCTTCTCTCGGAGTGATTGTCAGAGTCGGAACCGGATACCCATTCACCAACATGAGCTTGATGTCTTCGTTTTGTGTAGCTCCTTGATGACTTGTCCTTCCTTTCCGAATCCTTGCTTCTCCGGGATGTTCTTCGTTCATAACGATCATCTCTACTCCTTCTCTCTCTTGGTGGTGATTCCTATCTTCTACTTCTCCTCTTAGGTGATTCTTCTCTTCTTTTGTAGGGTGCCGTACACTCGTTGGAATAGTGTCCGGTCTTCCACAATTGTAGCAATTACGCTCTCGACTAGAAGATCTTTTGTCATTGTAGGACCTTGACTTGGAGCTTCTCTCTTTGCTTCTACTCTTGTAAAACTTGTTGAAGTTCTTCACCATTAGGCTCAGTTCTTCATTGAAGGTTTGTTTCTCACTTGATGATGTGGGGGCTTCACATGAGGCTTTGTAAGCACCACTTGGCTTGTTGTGAAGTTCCTCCTTATCCTTGAGTGACATCTCATGAGCAACAATTCTTCCAATGACTTCCGTTGGCTTGAGATCTTTGTAATTGGGCATCATTTGGATCAATGTGCACACAGTATCATATTTTCCGTCCAAAGCTCTTAGGATCTTCTTGATGATGAATTTGTCGGTCATCTCTTCACTTCCTAAGCCGGCAATCTCATTTGTGATAAGAGCAAGCCTAGAGTACATTTCAGCGACACCTTCACCATCCTTCATTTTGAACTTGTCAAGCTGACTTTGAAGCACATCCAACTTGGATTCCTTGACGGAGTCGGTACCTTCGTGCATATCAATCAAAGTTACCAAATTTCCTTTGCATCCTCAAGACGGCTGATTTTGTTGAATTCTTCGGGGCACAGTCCGTTGAAGGGTATATCACAAGCTTGAGCGTTGTATTGCAACATCTTCAACTCTTCCGCGCTAGCTTCACGGTTCGGTTCTCTCCCATCAAAGAATTCACCTTGCAAGCCAATACACACAATAGCCCAAACGGCGGGGTTATGTCCAAGAATATGCATTTTCATCTTATGCTTCCAACTAACAAAATTAGTACCATCAAAGTAAGGACCTCTATGGTGATAGTTTCCCTCGGTAGACGCCATACTATCCTAGGTTGTGAAACCAAGTCTATGACTACCAAAATCTATGGAAATCAAAGAAAATGGATACCAAGGCTCTGATACCACTTATAGGATCGAAAGTATGTCTAGAGGGGGGGTGATTAGACTACTTGACCAAATAAAAGCTTATCCTTTTCCCAATTTTAGTCTTTGGTAGATTTTAGCTAACTTAGCACAATTCAATCAGTGTCAACACAATTCAAGCAAGCATGCAAAGAGTATATGAGCAGCGGAAAGTAAGCATGCAACTTGCAAGAATGTAAAGGGAGGGGTTTGGAGAATTCAAACGCAATTGGAGCCACAGATGTTTTTGTTGTGGTTCCGATAGGTGGTGCTATCGTACATCCACATTGATGGAGACTTCAACCCACGAAGGGTAACAGTTGCGCGAGTCCACGGAGGGCTCCACCCACGAAGGGTCCACGAAGAAGCAACCTTATCTATCCCACCATGGTCGTCTCCCACGAAGGACTTGCCCCACTAGCGGTAGATCTTCACGAAGTAGGCGATCTCCTTGCCCTTACAAACTCCTTGGTTCAACTCCACAATCTTGTCAGAGGCTCCCAAGTGACACCTAGCCAATCTAGGAGACACCACTCTCCAAGAAGTAACAAATGGTGTGTTGATGATGAACTCCTTGCTCTTGTGCTTCAAATGATAGTCTCCCCAAGACTCAACTCTCTCTCACATGATTTTAATTTGGTGGAAAGAAGATTTGAGTGGAAAGAAACTTGGGGAAGGCTAGAGATCAAGATTCATATGGTAGGAATGGAATATCTTGGTCTCAACACATGAGTAGGTGGCTCCCTCTCAGAAAATGCAAGTTGGAAGTGTAGGTTCGTTCTGATGGCTCTCTCCACAAATGAAGAGGAGGTGGAGGGGTATATATAGCCTCCACACAAAATCTAACCATTACACACAACTTGACAAACTCGATGGGACCGAATTGAGAAACTCAGTCGAACCGATTCAGCAAATCTAGTGACCGTTAGGATTTTTGGTGGGACCGACATGCAACTCGGTAGGATCAACATGGTTAGGGTTAGGGCATAACGTAATCTCGGTGAGACTGATTACACAAACTCGGTGGGACCGATTTTGGTAATAAGCTAACCAGAGAGTTGGTCAGGTAAACTCGGTGGGACCGGTTCGCTCATTTCGGTGAGGCCGAAATGTTAAGAAAAGGAAACAGGGAGTTTACATTGCAATCTCGGTGGGACCAATTGCTCATCTCGGTGGTACCGAAATGTTATGAAGGGAAACAGAGAGATTACAATCCCATCTTGGTGAGACCGAGATCCCTGTCGGTGAGACCGATTTGCCTAGGGTTTATGGCAGTGGCTATGACATCTGAACTCGGTGGCGCCGGATAGAAAGAATCGGTAGGGCCGAGTTAGACTTTTGGTTTAGGACATATGTGGATGTGAGAAAGTAGTTGAGGGCTTTGGAGCATATCACTAAGCACTTTGAGCAAGTAAGCCATTAAGCAACACCTCATCCCTCCTTGATAGTATTGGCTTTTCCTATAGACTCAATGTGATCTTGGATCACTAAAATATAAAATGTAGAGTCTTGAGCTTTGAGCTTGAGCCAATCCTTTTGTCCTTAGCATTTTGAGGGGTCCACTTTTCTCATCCATGCCATGCCAATCATTGAGCTTTCCTGAAATATTCAACTTGAAATAGCATTAGCTAAATGAGCTATATGTTGTTAGGAATTACCAAAACCACCTAGGGATAGTTGCACTTTCAGTGACAGACCTATTGCAGGAGCAGATGCAGACGTTATGAATGTTTGGCTAGCTCAATATGATGACTACTTGATAGTTTAGTGCACCATGCTTAACGGCTTAGAATCGGTACTTCAAAGACGTTTTGAACGTCATGGACGATATGAGATGTTCCAGGAGTTGAAGTTAATA
The DNA here is from genome assembly GCA_963921465.1 of Triticum timopheevii. Lineage (NCBI taxonomy): Eukaryota > Viridiplantae > Streptophyta > Magnoliopsida > Poales > Poaceae > Triticum > Triticum timopheevii. Next base: position 328,160,668 of record OY997266.1, read on the forward strand.
TTACAAGCAAATACCCGAGTTGAGAGATATGAAGTCTCCAACAAGTTCTATAGCTAAAAGATGGAGGAGAATTGCTCAAGTAGTGAGCATGTGCTCAGATTTTCTGGGTACTACAATCGCTTGAATCAAGTGGGCGTTAATCTTCCAGATAAGATAGTGATTGACAGAGTTCTCTAGTCACCATCACCAAGTTACTAGAACTTCGTGATGAACTATAGTATGCAAGGGATGAAGAAAAAGATTCCCGAGCTCTTCATGATGTTTAAATCGATGAAGGTAGAAATCAAGAAAAGAGCATCAAGTGTTGATAATTGACAAGACCACTAGTTTCAAGAAAAGGGCAAAGGGAAAGAAAGGGAACTTCAAGTAGAATGACAAGCAAGTTGTCACTCCCACGAAGAAACCTAAAGCTGGACCAAAGCCTGAAACTGAGTGCTTACGCTGCAAAGGAAATGGTCAGTGGAAGCGGAAATGCCCTGAATATTTGGTGGATAAGAAGGATGGCAAAGTGAACAAGGGTATATTTGATATACAGATTATTGATGTGTGCCTTACTAGTGTTTATAGTAGCCCCTGAGTATTTGATACTTGTTCGGTTGCTAAGATTAGTAACTCGAAACAGGAATTACAGAATAAATAGAGACTAGTTGTGGGGGAAGTGACGATGAGTGTTGGAAGTAGTTCCAAGATTGATATGATAATCATCACACACTCCCTATACTTTCGGGATTAGTTATAAACCTAAATAAATGTTATTTGGCGCTTGCGTTGAGCATGAATATGATTTGATCATGTTTATTGCAATACGGTTATTCATTTAAAGGCAGAGAATAATTGTTGTTCTGTTTACATGAATAAAACCTTCAATGGTCATACACCCAATGAAAATAGTTTGTTGGATCTCGATCGTAGTGATACACATATTCATAACATTGATGCCAAAAGATGCAAAGTTAATAATGATAGTGCAACTTATTTGTGGCACTGCCGTTTGGGTCATATCGGTGTAAAGCGCATGAAGAAACTCCATAAAGATGGATTTTCGGAATCACTTGGTTATGAATCATTTGATGCCTGCGAACCGTGCCTTTTGGGCAAGATGACTAAAACTCCGTTCTCCGGAACAATGGAACGAGCTACTGACCTGTTGGAAATAATACATACTGATGTATGTAGACCAATGAGTATTAAGGCTCGTGGCGGGTATCATTATTTTCTGACCTTCACAGATGATTTGAGCAGATATGGGTATATCTACTTGATGAAACATAAGTTTGAAACAATTGAAAGGTTCAACGAATTTCAGAGTTAAGTGGAAAATCATCGTAACAAGAAAATAAAGTTTCTGCGATCTGATCATGGAGATGAATATTTGAGTTACGAGTTTGGCCTTCAGTTAAAATAATGTGGAATAGTTTCACAAACTCATGCCACCTGGAATACCACAGCGTAACGGTGTGTCCAAACGTCATAATGCACTTTATTTGATATGGTGCGACCAATGATGTCTCTTACCGATTTACCAATATCGTTTTGGGGTTATGCATTAGAGATAGCTGCATTCACGTTAAATAGGGCACCATCTAAATCCGTTGAGACGACACCGTATGAACTATGGTTTAGCAATAAACCTAAGCTGTCGTTTCTTAAAGTTTGGAGTTGTGATGCTTATGTGAAAAAGTTTCAACCTGATAAGCTCGAACCCAAATCGGAGAAATGCGTCTTCATAGGATACCCAAAGGAGACTATTGGGTACACCTTCTAATCATAGATCCGAAGGCAAAATATTTGTTACTAATGGATCCTTTCTAGAGAAGGAGTTTCTCTCGAAAGAAGTGAGTGGGAGAAAAGTAGAACTTGATGAGGTAATAGTACCTTCTCCCGAATTGGAAAATAGTTCATCACTGAAATCAGTTCCAGTGATGCCTACACCAATTAGTGAGGAAGCTAATAATGATCATGAAACTTCAAATCAAGTTACTACAGAACCTCGTAGGTCTTCCAGAGTACGGTCCGCACCAGAGTGGTATGGTAATCCTATTCTGGAAGTCATGTTACTAGACCGTGATAAACCTACGAACTATGAGGAAGCGATGATGAGCCCAGATTCCACGAAATGGTTTGAGGCCATGAAATCTGAGATGGGATGCATGTATGAGAACAAAGTGTGGACTTTGGTGGACTTGCCCGATGATCGGTAAGCCATAGAGAATAAATGGATCTTCAAGAGGAAGACATACACTGATAATAATGTTACTATATACAAAGCTGGACTTGTTGCGAAAGGTTTTTGACAAGTTCAAGGGGTTGACTACGATGCTTAAGTCTGTCCGAATCATGTTATCAATTGCCGCATTTTATGATTATGAAAGCAAATGGATGTCAAAACTGCATTCCTGAATGCATTTCTGGAAGAAGAGTTGTATATGATGCAACCAGAAGGTTTTGTCGATCCAAAAGGTGCTAACAAAGTGTGCAAGCTCCAGCGATCCATTTATGGACTGGTGCAAGCCTCTCGGAGTTGGAATAAACGCTTTGATATTTTGATCAAAGCATATGGTTTTATACAGACTTCTGGAGAAGCCTGTAATTAGAAGAAAGTGAGTGGGAGCTCTGTAGCATTTCTGATATTATATGTGGATAACATATTGTTGATTGGAAATGACATAGAATTTCTGGATAGCATAAAAGGATACTTGAATAAAAGTTTTTCAATGAAAGATCTCGGTGAAGCTGCTTACACATTGAGCATCAAGATCTATAGAGATAGATCAAGACACTTGATAAGATTTTTCAACGAGTACATACCTTGATAAGTTTTTGAAGTAGTTCAAAATGGAACAGTCAAAGAAGGAGTTCTTGCCTATGTTGCAAGGTGTGAAGTTGAGTAAGACTCAAAACCCGACAATGGCAGAAAATAGAAAGAGAATGAAAAGTCATTCCCTACGCCACAGTCATAGGTTCTATAAAGTATGCTATGATGTGTACCAAACCTATTGTATACTTTGTTCTGAGTTTGGCAAGGGAGTACAATTCTGATCTAAGAGTAGATCACTGGACAGCCGTCAAGAATATCCTTAGTGAGGACTAAGGAAATATTTCTCGATTATGGAGGTGATAAAAGAGCTCGTCGTAAAGAGTTACATTGGTGCAAGCTTTTACACCGATCCAGATGACTCTAAGTCTCAATCTGGATACATATTGAAAGTGGGGGCAATTAGCTAGAGTAGCTCCATGCAGAGCATTGTAGACATGGAATATTTGCAAAATACATACGGCTCTGAATGTAACAGAATCGTTGACTAAACTTCTCTCACGAGCAAAACATGATCATACCTTAGTACTCTTTGGGTGATAATCACATAGCGATGTGAACTAGATTATTGACTCTAGTAAACCCTTTGGGTGTTGATCACATGACGATGTGAACTATGGGTATTAATCACATATAGATGTGAATATTGGTGTTAAATCACATGGTGATGTGAACTAGATTGTTGACTCTAGTGCAAGTGGGAGACTGAAGGAAATATGCCCTAGAGGCAATAATAAAGTTATTATTTATTTCCTTATTTCATGATAAATGTTTATTATTCATGCTAGAATTGTATTAACCAGAAACATAATACATGTGTGAATACATAGACAAACATAATGTCACTAGTATGCCTCTACTTGACTAGCTCGTTTATCAAAGACGGTTGAGTTTCCTAGCCATAGACATGAGATGTCATTTTATTAACGGGATCACATCATTAGGAGAATGATGTGATTGACTTGACCCATTCCATTAGCTTAGCACTTGATCGTTTAGTATGTTGCTATTGCTTTCTTCATGACTTATACATGTTCCTATGACTATGAGATTATGCAACTCCCGTTTAACGGAGGAACACTTTGTTTGCTACCAAACGTCACAACGTAACTGGGTGATTATAAAGGAGCTCTACAAGTGTCTCTGAAGGTACATGTTGAGTTGGCGTATTTCGAGATTAGGATTTGTCACTCCGGTTGTCGGAGAGGTATCTCTGGGCCCTCTCGTCAATGTACATCACTATAAGCCTTGCAAGCAATGTGACTAATGAGTTAGTTGCAGGATGATGCATTACGTAACGAGTAAAGAGACTTTCCAGTAACGAGATTGAACTAGGTATTGAGATACCGACGATCGAATCTCGGGCAAGGAACATACCGATGACAAAGGGAACAACGTATGTTGTTATAAGGTTTGACCGATAAAGATCTTCGTAGAATATGTAGGAGCCAATATGAGCATCCAGGTTCCGCTATTGGTTATTGACCAGAGACGTGTCTCGGTCATGTCTACATAGTTCTCGAACCCGTAGGGTCCGCACGCTTAAAGTTAGACGACGGTTATATTACGAGTTTATGTGTTTTGATGTACCAAAGATAGTTCGGAGTCCCTGATGTGATCACGGACATGAAGAGGAGTCTCAAAATGGTCGAGACATGAAGATTGATATATTGGACGACTATATTCGGACACCGGAATGGTTCCGGGGGTTATCGGATGTATACCAAAGTACCGGGGGGTTACCGGAACCCCCCGGGGGGTTAATGGGCCTCATGGGCCCAAAGTGGAGCAGAGGAGGGGCGGCCAGGGCAGGCCGCACCCCCTCCCCCTCTAGTCCGAATAGGACAAGGAGGGGGAGCGACGCCCCCCCTTTCCTTCCTCCTCTCTCCCCTTCCTTCCCCTCTCCTACTTGGACAAGGAAAGGAGGGAGTCCTACTCCCGGTGGGAGTAGGACTCCTCCCTGGCGCGCCCTCCCCTGGCCGGCTGCCCCCTCCCCCTTGGTCCTTTATATACGGGAGTAGGGGGCACCTCTAGACACAACAATTGATCTCTTGATCTCTTAGCCGTGTGTGGTGCCCCCTCCACCAGATTCCACCTCGGTAATATCGTAGCGGTGCTTAGGTGAAGTCCTGCGTCGGTAGCATCATCAACACCGTCAACACGTTGTCGTGCTGATGAAACTCTCCCGTGAAGCTCTGCTGGATCGTAGTTCGTGGGACGTCATCGAGCTGAACGTGTGCTGAACTCGGAGGTTCCGTACGTTCGGTACTTGACCGGTCGGATCGTGAAGACGTACGACTACATCAACCGCGTTGTGCTAACGCTTCCGCTTTCGGTCTATGAGGGTACGTGGACAACACTCTCCCCTCTTGTTGCTATGCATCACCATGATCTTGCGTGTGTGTAGGAATTTTTTTGAAATTACTACGTTCCCCAACACTTAAAGCGTCAGCCGACTCGTTCTTTCTGCGATCAACATGTTCCACTTGGTACCCCTTGAAGTGACCAGCAGTATTATCAACCGCTCGGCGATAAGCCGCCATGAGCGGGTCTTTAGAATCCCAAGTGCCTGAAACTTGCCGAGCCATCAGTTCTGAGTCGCCAAAACATCTGACCCAGCTTAAATTCATATCCTTAGCCATCCGAAGGCCATGTAGCAGGGTCTCGTACTCAGCTGCATTGTTAGTGCAAGGGAACATAAGCCTTAAAACATAACAAAATTTGTCACCTCGTGGGGAAGTCAAAATAACTCCAGCCCCCGAGCCTTCCAATTGCTTGGATCCGTCAAAATGAAGAGTCTAGTATGTATTATCAGGCTTGTCCTCAGGCATCTGCAACTCGGTCCAGTTGTTGATGAAATCCACAAGAGCTTGAGACATGATAGCTGTCCTTGGCATGTACTTGAAACCATGGGGTCCAAGCTCAATGGCCCACTTGGCCACTCGGCCTATGGCTTCTCTGTTTTGTATGATAGGGAGCAGAGCTGACCACAGTAATAGGATGACCAAGAAAATAATGTTTTAATCTGCGACTGTCCATGAACACCCCGTATACTAGCTTCTGCCAATGTGGGTATCTCTGTTTGGACTCAATTAATACCTCACTAACATAATAAGCTGGTCTTTGAACTGGATATTCCTCACCCTCTCTTTTCTTTCCACTACAACCGCCATGCAGACGGCTCTGCTGTTAGCTGCCACATACAAGAGCAAAGGTTCTTTCTCAATAGGAGCTACAAGAACCGGCGGCTCAGCCAGCTGCTTCTTAAGTGCTTCAAATGCCTCATTAGCAGCATCACTCCAAACAAAATGATCTGTATTCTTCATCCTCTGGTACAGAGGAATATCCTTCTCTTCCAGGCGGCTTATAAACCGGCTTAAAGTTGCAATACGACCTGCCAAACATTGGACATCATTGACGCATGCCGGCTTAGCCAATGAGGTGATAGCCTTGATTTTCTCCGGGTTAGCTTCGATGCCTCTATCTAAAACCAGAAAACCCAAGAGCTTACCTACAGGCACACCAAAAACACATTTGGCCGGGTTAAGCATCATCTCATAAACCTAGAGATTATCAAAGGTCTCTTTCATATCATCCAACAGATTCTCCTTCTTTCTAGACTTCACAACAATATCATCCACGTAGGCATGAACATTGCGTCCAATTTGATTATGAAAACAGTTCTACACACAATGCTGATAAGTCGCGTAGGCACTCTTGATCCGAAAAGGCATAGATACGCAGCAGAAAGCTCCAAAAGGTGTGATGAAAGCCGTCTTCTCTTGGTCTTTGACTACCATCTTGATCTGATGGTATCCAGAATAAGCTTCCAGGAAACACAAATGCTCACAACCCGCCATAGCATCTATGATCTGATCAATACGGAGAAGAGCAAAAGGATCAACTGGACAAGCCTTATTAAGGTCTAAGTAATCCACACACATGAGCCAAGTGCCATTTTCTTAAGGACCAGCACCGGGTTAGCCAACCACTCAGGGTGAAAAACTTCAATGATGAACCCAGCCGCTAAGAGCCGGGCCACCTCTTCTCCAATGGCCTTATGTCTCTCCTCATTAAAATGACGGAGGAATTGCTTGACCGGTTTAAATTTGGGATCAATATTGAGAGTGTGCTCAGCGAGTTCTCTTGGTAGACCCGACATGTCTGAAGGCTTCCATGCAAAGATGTCCCGGTTCTCATGGATGAACTCGATGAGCGTGCTTTCCTATTTTGGATCCATATTGGCACTCATAGTGAACTGCTGAGATGAGTCTCCAGGGATAAAGTCAACCTGCTTGGTATCATCTGCCGACTTAAACTTCAACAAAGGATCATGCTCTGTGGTTGGCTTCTTTAACGCTGTCATATCAGCCGGGTCAATATTGTTTTTATAAAACTTAAGTTCCTCCCTGGCACAGGTAGACTCTGCATAAGAAGCATCGCCTTCTTCACATTCCAAGGCTATCTTCCTGTCACCATGTACCGTGATGGTACCCTTGCGACCCAGCATCTTAAGTTGCAGATACACATAACAAGGCCGTGCCATAAACTTGGCATAAGATGGCCGTCCAAACAGAGCATGATAGGGGCTTCTGATCTTGACTACTTCAAAGTTCAATGTCTCTACCATGTAATTATGTTCATTGCCGAAAGCTACTTCCAAAGCAATCTTACCAACTGGATAGGCCGACTTACCAGGCACCACACCATGAAAGACTGTAGAGGACGGCTTAAGATCTTTGTTAGTCAAGTTCATCCGGCGAAAAGTATCATAATAAAGGATATTGATACTGCTGCATTCGTCCATAAGTACCTTAGTGAACTTGTAACCTCCAACCTGAGGAGCTACCACTAAAGCCAGTTGACCCGGGTTGTCAACCCGGGGCGGGTGATCCTCATGGCTCCATACAATTGGCTGCTCTAACCATCGTATGTATCAATATATTGCCGGCTCAACTGCACTCATCGCTCATTTATGAACCTTCTGATCTCACTTGCACAAGCTTGTGGTGAAAACATGATCTTATCCACTATTTAGCTGCTTGGGATTACTCTGATACCCTGACTGCTGTTGCTGGTTGCTTTGATTGGGCTGCTGGTTAAAATTTCCCTGACTGCCCTGACCTTGAAATCCGGAATCTGTGCCGCCACCTCCCAAGCTGGGCCCGAGCAAGCTGGTCCCCGACCCGCCATGAGGGCCATTATTGTTATGGTGATCCTTGTGAAAGCTGGAGTTCTTATACTCCTGCATGATGAAACAATCCTTCCACATGTAAGTCGACGGTCTGTCGGGACGGCTATGCTTTGGGCAAGGTTGGTTCAACATCGCCTCAATGTTGAACTTTGGCCCTCCAAACCGGGGTTGTGGTTTTCCCTTATGGCATTGACTGTCATCCTGCGCATTTGTATTGGCCACAAAATCTGACCCGCCGTCAGGTTGCTTGTGCTTACCATTACTACCCTGGCTATACCCTGTCACGTTTGGCTGCTGCCCTTTTCCATTGCTGTTCTTCTTCCCTTTGTTGGACTTCTCCTCATCAGACCCAGGGTCCTTAGTGTTGTTTGAGTCGGCATATTTGATGAGAGCCTCCATAAGCTCTCCCATGTCATTGCAATGGTGTTTAAGCCGCCCTAACTTCTACTTGAGGGGGAGAAAACAACAATTTTTCTCCAGAATTGAAACTGCAGAACCGACATTGATGCTATCCGATGAGTGGATAACAGCCGAGACCCGGCACACCCAGTGGTGGGCCGATTCATCCTCGCGCTGGACACAAGCGTCTAGGTCAATAATTGATAGAGGCTGCTTGCACGTGTCTTTGAAATTCTAAATAAAATGCGCCTTCAACTCAGCCCATGAATTGATGGAGTTGGAAGGTAATCCTTTCAGCCAAGTTCGTGTCGGCCCATCTAACATCATGGTGAATTATTTGGCACATACATCATTGTTAACATCCAACATCTCCATGGCTAGCTCATAGCTCTCAATCCAGGCCTCAGGTGGTTGATTAGCTGCGTAATTAGGCACCTTTCGAGGACCCTTAAAATCCTTGGGCAGACATTCATTTCGGAGAGCTGGCACCAGACAGGGTACTCCAATAGACTAAGAGGTCATTCCCGCTTCCACAGGCACAGAAGAGTTTAACTGAGGCTGTCGATGAGCCGCTAACTGAGCTGCCAGCTCCGCCTCTTGGTGTTCTCTAGCTTGATCCGGTAGAACCTGAATATTATTATCACCACATGGCGGGTCATGCCCATGGGGCGGGTTATGACACCATTCGCTGCTGGAAACCGCCGGCAACTCAACACGCCGGCTGTAGCTTCGACTCTGATGCGGAGTTGAATGGATTCACTCGCGGCTATAAGAGTACGTCGCCTGCTGAGCAACCGTAGTCTGAAGAAGTTCCAAAGCGTTTCGTGACTCTATCGCAATAGGAGACTCGCCTTCAATGGGAAGAGCCGCCATCAGTGAAGCCGCAACAATCATGTTATCCAGCAGGTTAGAGCAATGACCCGGAGGTGTTGATACTCGCTGAAGCGGGGTTAAATCTACACGGGGCGGGTCTATTGCGCGGGGCTGAGCCGCGGCTCCAGCCACAGGCGCCTCAGCGGCCCGCGTCACACCGAGCGGGTTACTTGGCCCTGTGCCGGGCATAGTGAAGAGATTCCTCCCCTCAAACTGCGGAGGCAAACGACTCTGGTGCCTCCTCCATAAGACAGTGTTTGATGCGTTTTGGTCTAGACTTAGACAAAAAGCCTCGGCGCGTACTCACTGTGACTCAGCCTCCAAAGCGGCCCGCTCTGTTGCCATCCTAGCATTCTCAGTGTTAAGCTCCTCCTTAGCCTGAGCTATCTCATCCCGCAGTTTCACAACTCCCACCATATGTTGTGCTTGAGTTGCCGGGGTTACCTCTGACGCTAACAGTGTCGCTAGAGCATCCAAGAGCTCAGATAAGACCTGAGCCGGCAGGCGCACAGGGTCGCTTGCCCTGGCCGTCGCAGCAGCCATTGAACTAGAGGTCATAGCCGTAGCAGTTGATGAATTAAGCTCCTGTTGCATACCAACCATGAAGATAGCAGCTCTGGTCGGCGGCTCATAGGGGTCCGAAATACTGTCGCCATCGGAATAGCCCCAAAGCCCGCCATCTTGCAGTCAATAGATTGATTCGGTCTCACCAGTTGAAGATTCATCACCAGAATAGATGGCCGTTTCTCCACCAGATATAGAGCCCTCCTCAAGATCCGTCCCATGGATAAAACCGACAAAAGTACACTTTCAGGCAGGTTGAACCTTGGCGGGTCTCGCGCACCGAGCCGTCTCGATGGTGTCTGTGCAGACGACCGGCTCGGGATCTGACTCGCCGATCTTGCCGATGAAGACTTGAATTCCGCCGAAGGGGACCAGATACCCATACTTGATTGAATCGGCCTCGGGACCCCAGCCAGAATCATCGATGTAGATCTTGCTGCGGCGGCTCTTGGTCATCCGGCCCACAGCGTATCCCTTGATCCCTAAGAAGCTGCCCTTCAAGAACTCAAAACCACCATGCTCTGGCCACATGGTGGGCCAGAGCACGGGGTTCGAGTTCTTGGCTCCAACTGTCGTGGATTTGTCACGACAGATGCCCTAGTGAAAGGACTTAGGTGTGGAGCCATCGCGACTAGGTTAGCTTGAAGGGGTTGAACGGGACAAAGGACACAAGGAGTTTTACCCTAGGTCCAGCTCCTCACGGCGAAGGTCAAATCCTACGTCCTGCTTCCAGTTGTATTGCTTGAGTTTCGATTACAAGGGAGCGAATACGCTTGACCTAGTTCTCAATTACTTGTTTCTTAAGTTAACCCGCCGCTAGGTCGCACCTTTATATACATAGGTAGAGACCCGAAGGCTTACAGAGTCTCGGCCGTCTCACACAACATGACCGGCTTGATTTCTAACTAATCATGCCTTACAAAACAAGCTATCATATGATAGTTCATAGGTCCAGGTCTTGGGCCTTCACCAGGCCTACCTCCATGAGCCATCGTCTTCATGCCTTGGGCCTCCTTGGACCTTTTCATATTGAACCATCAATAGTGTAACCTGGCCTCTCCTGGGTGGGTCACACCTCGGAGTTATATCCCCAACAGGGTGTGTGTCCAAACTTTCATCAAACATGCCAATTTTTTTACCACATCATGTTGGTGGCAGGACATTACATCAAGCAAGGTTTCATGTGTTTTTGATCTTTTTTTATTTTTTTGGAATTTAAATGCCATGGCACTCCGTGCATGTGTCCAGGCCATGAGACCAATATGTTTGAAAATTCCTTCCAATTTACTGCACATGGAATTAACTCGCACACAAGTATGATTTTTCAAACCGTTATGGTTAGCTGTTGCATGTAGATATAGTTCAAACTTGAATTACAGTCGTTAAATTGCTAGAAAATCACTTAAATGTCTTTAAAAGGTCAAATGACCGCTGCAATTTTCCAATTTTCCAGTTTTTCAAATGACAGTTGTATTAGTGCACATTAACTATAGAAATTTTTAGAAAGCCGTAAGAGGAAGCTATCGCCCGTTCGTCATCAAACATGTATTGTTCCCACTCGGAACCACGAGCCTTCTAGTGAGTTGCTCCATTTTGTGAGGGGTGTGTGTCCAAACTTACGTCAAACATGCCAAATTTTTTACCACATCATCTTGGTGGCATGGTATTACATCAAGCAAGGTTTCTTGTGTTTCTGATCTTTTTTTAATTTTTTGGAATTTAAATGCCATGGCACTCCATGCTTTGTGTCATAGCCATGAGACCAGTATGTTTGAAAATTCCTTCCAATTTACTGCACATGGAATTAACTCGCACACAAGTACACAAATATGACTTTTCAATCTGTTATGGTTAGCTGTTGCATCATGTATTTCAAATTTGAATTACGGTCATTAAATGGCTAAATCACTTAAATGTCTTAAAAGGTCACTGGTTTCCTCTTCATCCCTCCATCACTCTCATCATCACATGCTTCTTTCTCTTCATCTCTGGTGGGGTTTCCTTTTTTCTGAAGGGGTTTGTCGGGGCGATTTTCTTCACCGCCTCGACCCTTACCGCCAGCAACATTCTGACCCTTTTCCTTGTCACGCTTCTCGTACTCAGCTCTTTGCCTCTTGACAAGCTGCTCAACCTGATAACACTCTTGAAGGTCGTGGCCCTTGGTCTGATGGATCTTGCAATATGGCCCATCGCCTTTCTCGGCCGTCTCGGTAGCTACAACTTCCCGGCAGTCAACGCACATGACAGCTTCCTTGCTGGGGACTTCATCCTTGGCTGTCTTGCTGGTACTAGGTGTACTCGATCCTTCAACAGTCATCACTACCTTATCCTTGTGCCTCTTATTGCGCTTCTTGCTCTTCTTCTGACTAGTGGATTCATCATCCTCTTCTAAATCAATATTAATGCAGTCCTCCTCTTCGGGCAACTTCCTCCCTTCCTCCATCCGAGCACACTTATCCACTAGAGTGTAAAGCTCCTTCATAGTCTTGGGCAACCAAACATTAATCTTGGAATGGATCCTGTAGTTGCGCACATTGGACTGGAAGGCGGCTATCACAGCTGCTGGATGGATGTTTGGGATGTTCCTCTGGACTCTGCTGAACCTCTGCAAATACTTCTGGAGAGTCTCTCCTTCTTTTTGCAGGAGATGCTGCAAATCGCTGGGCCGGCCTGGTTCTTGATGGCCGCCAGTGAAGGCGCCAATGAACTCATGGCAAAGGTCATCCCACGACGAAATGGAGTTCTCCGCCAAATGCATCAACCAAGACCTCACATTGGACTTAAGAGCCAAAGAAAAGTAGTTGGCGAATACCTTCTTGTCTCTTCCCCCGGCAGCTTGGACGACAATGGTTTAGATGCTCAGAAACTCTATCGAGTTGAGCGTCCCATCATACTTCTCAGGTATCTCTGGCTTGAATGTGCGGACGGACGACCAACGGACTTGCCGCAGCTCATGAGTAAAGGCAGGGCACCCAACCTCAAAGGGTAGGCACCCGCCAATATCGAGCGCAGGCTCGTCGACGTCGGGACAGTTGCACCCATCGGTCTAGCGGCAGTGTCGCGGCGTTGCTCAACGACAGTGCGCGCGTCTTCCCTCCGCCTGTCCTCCGGGGCTTGCCGTCGATTTGGATGCGCTCGAGGGTTAGAAGAGGCAATCAAGACGTCGTCAGGTTCTTGATTCTGTCAAACTCGCGTTGGTTGCCGTGGCAGGGACTGCACCGTGGGGGTGGCCCCTTCTGTACGACTAGCAGCACTAGCCGTTGCCATCGCTTGGGGAGGCCGTGGCGGGCCGGGTCGCTATGAGCCCCCAGCCTTGGCGAAATCGAGCAGGTTCTGGATGGTGGCACGCCACTCGTCCATCTGCTCAGCTGTGGGAGAGAACCTAAGTAGCAGCTGAGCCTGTGCCATGGCCTCTGTAGCCATGGTCGCCATGGGTGATGACGATGCAGACCGTACCGTCGCTCGGATCTTGACGGTGCCAGCAGCAACAGTACTACGCCCCCACTATTGCCGAGCGATCACCTGGATGGCGTGGTGGCACGACGAGGGTGCTTGAGGGCCAGCGGCTCCATCAGGTGAAGTGTCTTGGCCGACTCGCCCAGGGGAAGGCGCACGCACAACGATCGCTCCCATAACAGGGGCGGCCGAAGGGCGGTGGTTCGCCCCGAACCGAGCGCATCACCACGGCTGTGCCCATCGGCCAGAGGAGGGAGTATGGACAGAGTAGCCCCTTCACCCGTACCTCGTGGAGTGTGGCCGTAAGGGTGTTGCTGATGTCGCTCTTCCTCAGTGGCTCCTACTCCTGCTTCAGCCGCGGGGGAAATGGTGACCGTGCCGCCTGCTCCGACCACATCCCGAGCGGCGTCTGGATCCTCGCGTGTCTCTGCGCCTCCCATAGCGTTGATAGCTGCGAGCGGTGGAGCCTTTGAGGTGGATGGTTGAGCCGAAGCACCGGACTTCTTCTTGGGCACCATGGTCGATGGCGCCGTTGAAGATGAAGATGGTGACGAGGATGATGCGTTGTGCACACTTTCAGGTTCACGTAAGTAATCCCCCTACCTGGCGCGCCAAAGGTGTCACGGGAAACCATGGCCACCTATGGGACCAAAGGGCCCCTTGCTGGTTCGGCAGGAGGGATATGATGTTGCACAAAGAGCAGAGGAGCGTGGGGCAGCACAATAGAGATTACACGAGCAATTTTACCTAGGTTCGGGCCGCCGCGAGGTGTAAAACCCTACCCCTGCTTTGGTGGATTGATGGTGGTGGAGCGCAGTACACTTGCCCGGCAAGGGCGGCAGTGTCTACGGGCGTATGGGTGTCTGACTTTCCAACCTCGCGAACCATTTCCATGGTTGCCATGGGCGTCCTTTTATAGGTTAAGGGGTCACCAAAGTGGCAAATTAGCCATTATGCACTGATAACATAGCAAACAGTGCTATCATACCTAACTCTGCAGGATGATAGAGCGCATTAAATGCACCGCTCAACATCACATCATTATATGGCTGGCAAGCTTTGCCGGGCTTATTTTTCTAGCTCCACACCTACTTGTTCAACACGTTGCAGGACGGGTGTCATCTGTAGGCCTTCCTGTAGAAAGAGGCTGCCATGTGGCGAATGGCTGCCACTTAATCACTTTGTGGCTTGACGCCACACTAATTGACGACGTGGGTTGTGGTGGAGTGGTTCATGAGGTTTTTCTTGCCTCCGTGTGTCCCGGCAGGCCCCGCCGAGACGTCTTGGACACTCTCTTCTGGGGTGGCTCTGCCCTTGAAGCCCGTTTGCACAACAAGGGAGGATTTTCTCCTGGTGGTATTTGGCTTCTCTGGCATGATTTTGGTCCTCTTGTTCTGCAGGCTGGTCCTTTGAAGATCCTGGTCTCTTGTACTCTGGCATGGCCTAGTGCCATAATCTTGTTCCCGTGCCTGTGCACAGTTAGGGCAACATACCCAGGGTCTATTGCACCGACACCGGAGGAATACCTTGTGTGCTATCAAACTTCACTTCGTTACTGGGCGATCATAAAGGTGCTCTACAGGTATCTCCGAAGGTGTCTGTTGGTTGCATGGATCAAGATTGGGGTTTGTCACTCTGTATGACGGAGAGATAGCTTTGGGCCCTCTCGGTACTACAACATCACAAGAAGCTTCATGTGACTAATGAGTTTAGTCATGGGATCTTGTATTACAGAACTAGTAAAGAGACTTTCCGGTAACGGGATGGAACTAAGTACGAAGATACCGATGATTGAATCTCCAGCAAGTAACATATGCTGGACAAAGGAAATTGTATACGGGATTATCTGAATCCTTGACATCATGGTTCAACCAATAAAGATCTTCGTTGAATATGTGGGAGTCAACATGGGCATCTAGGTCCCGCTATTGATTATTGACCGGAGAGGTGTCTTGGTCATGTCTGCATGTTCCTGAACCCGTAGGGTCGCACACTTAACATTCGGTAGAGCTAGGGTAGCATTGAGATATTAACAGTGGAAAGTCTAAAGGTTGTTTGGAGTCCCAGATGGGATCCAAGATATCATGAGGAGCTCTGAAATAGTCCGGGGGTAAAGAGTCATATATGGGAAGACATATTTTGGTCATCGAAAAAGTTTCATGTTTTGCTGGTAGTGTGTTGGGTGGCCCGAAAGGGTTTGGGGGGTCCACCTACCCCGAGGGGCCAAATGGGTTGTAGGTGGTGCTACCTAGTCTAGTTGGGGCAGGTGCACCAGCCCCCCAAGGGCCCATGCACCTAGGGTTGGGGGGGGGAACACTAGGTGGAGGCCCCCCTTGGCCGACGCCCCCTCCCTCACCCCTATAAATAGTGGGGAGGCATAGGGGGATGAACCCCTTCGATCTCCGGCCTCCGTCTCTCCCAAATCCTCCCACCTTCCTCCGTTACGTGCTTGGCGAAGACCTGCCAAAATTCTGCTGCTGCCACCACCACCATACCTCTGTGTTGGTTCCAATCTCATCTACCTCCTCTCCCTCATTTGCTCGATCAAGAAGGAGAGGAAGCCATCAAGCTAAACATGTGCTAATCTAAGAGGTGCCATCCGTTCGGCACTAGACCAGATTAGATCACGATTGGATCGTGAAGAGTACGACTACATCAACCATGCTACATATGCTAACGCTTTCAGTCTACAAGGGTATGTAGAAACACTTCCCTTTCATTGCTATGCTTCTCCTAGACCGGATATTGGGTGTTCATAGGATTTTTTTATTTTCATGCTTCGTTCCCCATCAGTGGCATCATGAGTTAGGTCTATTCATAGATGTGTATGCACGAGTAGAACACAAAGAAGTTGTGTGCGTTGATGTTCAATTTGCTTACTTCCTTTGTCTTATTTGGATTCAGTGGTATTGTGGGATGAAGCAGCTCGGACCAACCTTACTTGTCCTCGCACAAGAGACCAGTTCCACTAACTAAGATGCAACTTGTATTGCATAAAAGTGGCTGGAGGGTGTCTGTCTCTCCCACTTTAGTTGAATGCGTTATGACAACGACAATCCTTGTAGAAGGTTAAAAGGCAACTTGTACATCACCGTTGTGGTTTTGCGTAGATAAGAACGGTTCTTATAGCTTGCCCTAGCAGCCACGTTAAAATTTCAACAACAAAGTAGAGGATGTTTAACTTGTTTTTGCAGGGCATGTTGTGATGTGGTATGGCCAAAACGTGATGTGATATCACTACTACAGGATGCTGCTAACGCGACACTACGATCAGAGACCTTTGACGAAACTGTATGCGATGCATTAATCGCAAACGGTGATGTAAAAAAAGTCAAAAAAGATGCAAAATGTTTGCGATGGTGGAGACATCAAACATGGTTCAGACTTTAGTTGGTGCGACATAGGGCATACGGTTGATCCATACGAATTGTTTGCAACGAGACAGAACAACAGAAACGAGCAGCCATATCAAGGTGTGTGCGATATACGACATACAGTTCGCTTCAATGAACTGTTTGCTATTAGGGAATGCAACAGAAATGGTTAGGTAGATCAAGGTGTGTGTGATATACGTCATACGGTTCACTTGGACAAACTGTTTTCGATTAGGGAACAACAACAGAAACGGTTCAACTTAACAGATGTGTATGATATGCAGCATACAGTTCACATAGATGAACTATTTGCGATGAGCCAAAAGAACACAAACGATTCGCGGAAACAAGATGTGTGTGATACACGACAAACAACCCACTCAGATGAACTGCTTGCAATGAGAAATTATTACACAGATGGTTACTATAGTTAATTCGTGTGCAATTCTGTGTGTACAAAAAACTTTAAAAAATGCAAACTAGCTGCTTACAGTGGCTAGGAGTATCCCACACAATGTGTCTACGAGTACTTGTGTGTGATGATCAATAAGTTACACATACGTTTCCTTATGTTAACACGTGTGTGATAGGTAACATGTGACACCGCATAAGGTATTCGAGTTGTTTGCTCCACTTAGTCTTCCCGCGCTCCAGGGAAGGGTTCCGCACTCCAGCGAATGCTTCCCGCGCTCCACATGGGTGAATTGTAAAATCCCCGCCTCTTCCCTCATCGATTTCTCGCCACTAGCTAATGGCTTGCTGCATATAACCCAGGCGGCAACGCACCATCATGACAGTACTGTGCGCATATCTAGTCCTCACCCATCTACCATTAGTTATTCCAAGCATGCCAGGAAATGATCAAAGCTTCAACGTTGACCCCTACCTATGTTACATCTTCGGCGAGGAGAACAAGCCAGAGCAGGTCGGGGAGCAAGAGCTTCATTGGCCGGTGCAGGCAACATGGCCCATCGGCAGCGATATGAGCGTGACAGTCCTTGGGCGCAAAATCGACATATTGCAGAGGAAGTGTGATGAGCAATTTTCCATCCACCCTGCAAAAGATCTAGAGCTGCTCGGCGGCATGATCGCTGACCCACCCAAAGAGCCGCCATCACAGTTCTCATCGAGAGCCTCATGCCCCACAAGGAATGGGCAGAGGACCTCATGCTCCAAGATGGGATCTCGTGGATACAGAAGATTACGGCGGTGGAAATTGTGTTTCGTGGTGCTCCTGGATGTTTTCAGGGTACGTAGGTATATATAGGAAGAAGAAGTACGTCGGTGGCCACCCAAGGGGCCCACGAGACAAGGGGCGCACCCTACAGGGGGGCCCTCCTATCTCGTGGGAGCCTCGGCTGTTTCTTGACTTGCACTCCAAGTCCTCTGGATCACGTTCGTTCCAAAAATCACGCTCCCAAAGGTTTTCATTCCGTTTGGACTCCGTTTGATATTCCTTTTCTTCGAAATACTGAAATAGGCAAAAAAAAAACAGCAATATGGGTTGGGCCTCCGGTTAGTAGGTTAGTCCCAAAAATGATATAAATGTGTAAAATAAAGCCCATAAACATCCAAAAGGGCTAATATAATAGCATGGAACAATCAAAAATTATAGATACGTTGGAGACGTATCACTTTCTTCATGACTTATACATGTTCCTCGGACTATGAGATTATGCAACTCCCAAATACTGGAGGAACACCTTTTGTGCTATCAAACACCACAACGTAACTGGGTGATTATAAAGATGCTCTACAGGTGTCTCCGGAGGTGTTTGTTGGGTTGGCATAGATCAAGAATAGGATTTGTCACTCCGTGTTTCAGAGAGGTATCTCTGGGCCCTCTCGGTAATGCTCATCACTATAAGCCTTGCAAGTAATGTGATTAATGAGTTATCTACGG
Organism: Triticum timopheevii; assembly: GCA_963921465.1. Lineage (NCBI taxonomy): Eukaryota > Viridiplantae > Streptophyta > Magnoliopsida > Poales > Poaceae > Triticum > Triticum timopheevii. The sequence continues at coordinate 328,179,246 of OY997266.1, forward strand.
GATGACGCATTACGGAACAAGTAAAGAGACTTGCCAGCAATGAGATTGAACTAGGTATTATGATACCGACGATCGAATCTCAGGTAAATAACATACCGATGATAAAGGGGACAAGGTATGTTGTTAAGCGGTTTGACCGATAAAGATCTTCGTAGAATATGTAGGAGCCAATATGAGCATCTAGGTTCCGCTATTGGTTATTGATTGGAGATGTGTCTCGATCATGTATACATAGTTCTCGAACCCGTAGGGTCCGCATGCTTAACGTTCGATGATGATTTGTATTATGAGTTATGTGTTTTTGATGACCGAAGTTTGTTCAGAGTCCCGTATGAGATCACGAACATGACGAGGAGTCCCAAAATGGTCGAGACATAAACATTGATATATTGGAAGGTTATGTTCGGACACCGGAAAGGTTTCGAATAGTTTTGGGCATTTTTCGGAGTAGCGGGAGGTTACCGGAACCCCCGGGAGAGTATTGGGCCTTCATGGGCCTTAGTGGGAAGAGGAGACCGGCGGCCAGGAGGTGGCGCATGCCCCCCTAGCCAAACCAAATTGGACTTAGGGAGGGGGCGCGGCCCCCCTTTCCTTCTCCCTCTCTCTTTCCCTTTCCCCTTCTCCTACTCCGAAAATGGAAGGGGAGTCCTATTAGGACTCCTTTCTTTGACGCGCCCCTCTTGGCCGGTTGCCTCCTCCCTTCCTCCTTTATATACGGGGGCAGGGGGGCACCCCAAAGCACAAGATCAAGTTCTCTTAACCGTGTGCGGTGCCCCCCTCCATAGTTACACACCTCGGTCATATCATCGTAGTGCTTAGGCGAAGCCCTGCGCCGATAACATCATCAACACCGTCGCCATGCCGTCGTGCTGACGGAACGCTCCCTCGTCCTCAACTGGATCAAGAGCTCGAGGGACGTCATCAGGCTGAACGTGTGCTGAATGCGGAGGTGCCGTACGTTTGGTGCTTGGGTCGGTTGGATCATGAAGACGTTCGACTACATCAACCACGTTAACTAAACGCCTCCGATTTTGGTCTACGAGGGTACGTGGACACACTCTCCCCTCTCGTTGCTATGCATCTCCTAGATAGATCTTGCATGATTGTAGGAAAATTTTGAAATTACTACATTCCCCAATAGTGGCATCTGAGCCAGGTCGATGCATAGATGTTTTATGCACGAGTAGAACAGAAAGAGTTGTGGGCGGTAATAGTCATATTGCTTACCACCAACGTCTTACTTTGATTCGGCGGTATTGTTGGATGAAGCGGCCCGGACCAACATTACATGACCGTGTTCATGAGACTGGTTCTACTGATGTGCTTTTGCACATAGGTGGCTAGCGGGTGTCTGTTTCTCCAACTTTAGTTGAATTGAGTTTGACTACGGCTGGTCCTTGTTGAAGGTTAAAACAACACACTTGACAAAAAATCATTGTGGTTTTGATGCGTAGGTAAGAACGGTTCTTGCTAGAAGCCCATAGCAGCCACGTAAAACTTGCAACAACAAAGTAGAGGACGTCTAATTTGTTTTTGCAGCGCTCGTTGTGATGTGATATGGTCAAGACATGATGTGATATAAATTGTTGTATGAGATGATCATGTTTTGTAACAGAGTTGTTGGCAACTGGCAGGTGCCATATGGTTGTCGCTTTATTGTATGAAATGCGATCGCCATGTAATTGCTTTATTTTATCACTAAGCGGTAGCGATAGTTGTAGAAGCAATAGCTGGCGAAACGACAACGATGCTACGATGAAGATCAAGGTGTCGCTCCGGTGACGATGGTGATCATGACGGTGCTTCAGAGATGGTGATCACAAGCACAAGTTGATGATGGCCATATCATATCACTTATATTGATTGCATGTGATGTTTATCCTTTATGCATCTTATTTTGCTTTGATTGACGGTAGCATTATAAGATGATCTCTCACTAAATTTCAAGGTATAAGTGTTCTCCCTGAGTATGCACCGTTGCTACAGTTCGTCGTGCCGAGACACCACGTGATGATCGGGTGTGATAAACTCTACGTTCACATACAACGGGTGCAAGCCAGTTTTGCCCGCGCAGAATACTCGGGTTAAACTTGACGAGCCTAGCATATGCAGATTTGGCCTCAAAGCACTGGAGACCGAAAGGTCGAGCGTGAATTATATAGTAGATATGATCAACATAGAAATGTTCACCATTGAAAACTACTCCATCTCACGTGATGATCGGACATGGTTTAGTTGATATGGATCACGTGATCATTTAGATGACTAGAGAGATGTCTATCTAAGTGGGAATTCTTAAGTAATATGATTAATCGAACTTTAATTTATCATAAACTTAGTCTTTATAGTATTTCGCAAATTATGTTGTAGATCAATATCTTGCGTTGCAGCTTCCCTATGTTCTTTATATGTTCCTAGATAAAACTAAGTTGAAAGATGATGGTAGCAATGATGCGGACTAGGTCTGTGATCTGAGGTTTATCCTCATTGCTGCACAGAAGAATTATGCCCTTGATGCACCGCTAGGTGACAAATCTATTGCATGAGCAGATGCAAACGTTATGAATGTTTGGCTAGCTCAATATGATGACTACTTGATAGTTTAGTGCACCATGCTTTACGGCTTAGAACCGGGACTTCAAAAACGTTTTGAACGCCACAGAACATATGAGATGTTCCAAGAATTGAAATTGGTATTTCTGATTCATGCCCATGTCAAGAGGTATGAGACCTCTGACAAGTGCTTCGCCTAAAAGATGGAGAAGAATTTCTCAGCTAGTGAGCATGTGCTCAGAATGTCTGGGTACTACAATCGCTTGAATCCAGTGGGAGTTAATCTTCCAGATGAGATAAGTGATTGACAGAGTTCTCTAGTCACCATCACCAAGTTACTGGAACTTCGTGATGAACTATAGTATGCAAGGGATAATGAAAACGATTCCTGAGCTCTTCGTGATACTGACATCGACGAAGGTAGAAATCAAGAAAGAGCATCAAGTTTTGATGATTAAACAAGATCACTAATTTCAAGAAAAGGGCAAAGGGAAAAAAGGTAACTTCAAGTAGAATGGCAAGCAAGTTTTCACTCTTGGGAAGAAGCCCAAAGCTAGACCTAAGCCTGAAACTAAGTGCTTCTACTGCAAAGGAAATGGTCACTGGAAGCAAAGTTACCCCAAATATTTGGTGGATAAGAAGGATGGCAAAGTGAACAAAGGTATATTGGATATACATGTTATTGATGTGTACCTTACTAGTGCTCGTAGTAACCCCTGGGTATTTGATACTTGTTCAGTTGCTAAGATTAGTAACTCAAAACAGGAGTTGCAGTATAAATAGACACTAGTTGAGGGTGAAGTGACGATGTATGTTGGAAGTGATTCCAAGATTGATATGATCATCATCGCACACACCCTATACTTTTGGGGTTAGATTTTAACCTAAATAACTGTTATTTGGTGTTTGCGTTAAAGCATGAATATGATTAGATCATTTTTATTGCAATACAGTTATTCATTTAAGACAAAGAATAATTGTTATTCTATTTACATGAATAAAACCTTCTATGGTCATGCACCCAGTGTTGATGGTTTATTGAATCTCGATCGTAGTGATACACATATTCATAATATTGATGCCAAAAGATGCAAAGTTGATAATGATAGTGCAACATACTTGTGGCACTGCCATTTAGGTCATATTGGTGTAAAGCGCATGAAGAAACTCCATGCCGATGGGCTTTTGGAATCACTTGATTATGAATTTGTTGATACTTGTGAACCAAGCCTTATGGGTAAGATGACTAAAACTCCGTTCTCCGGAACAATGGAACAAGCTAATGACTTATTGAAAATAATACATACCGACATATGCGGTCCGATGAGTGTTGAGGCTCATGGCAAGTATCATTATTCTCTGATGTTCACAGATGATTTGAGCAGATATGGGTATATCTACTTAATGAAACACAAGTCTGAAACATTTGAAAAGTTCAAAGAATTTCAGAGTGAAGTGGAGAATCATTGTAACAAGAAAATAAAGTTCCCATGATCTAATTGTGGAGGTGAATATTTGAGTTACAAGTTTGGCCTTCAATTAAAACAATGTGGCATAGTTTCACAGCTCACGCCACCTGGAACACCACAACGTAATAGTGTGTCCGAACATCATAACCTTACTTTATTAAATATGGTGCGATATATGATGTCTCTTATCGATTTACCACTATCGTTTTGGGATTATGCATTAGAGACAGCTGCATTCACGTTAAACAGGGCACCATCAAAATCCGTTGAGACGACACCGTATGAACTGTGGTTTGGCAACAAACCTAAGCTGCCATTTCTTAAAGTTTGGGGCTGCGATTCTTATGTGTAAAAGCTTCAACCTGATAAGCTCGAGCCCAAACCGAGAAATGTGTCTTCATAGGATACCCAAAAGAAACTGTTGGGTACACCTTCTATCACAGATCCGAAGGCAAGATATTCGTTGCTAAGAATGGATCCTTTCTAGAGAAGGAGTTTCTCTCGAAAGAAGTGAGTGGGAGGAAAGTAGAACTTGATAAGGTAATTGTACCTTCTCCCAAATTGGAAAGTAGTTTATCACAGAAATCAGTTCCAGTGATTCCTACACCAATTAGTGAAGAAGCTAATGATGGTGATCATGAAACTTCAGATCAAGTTACTACCGAACCTTGTAGGTCTATCAGAGTACGGTCCGCACCAGAGAGGTACGATAATCCTATTCTGGAAGTATGTTACTAGACCATGATGAACCTACGAACTATGAGGAAGCGATGATGAGCCCAGATTCCATGAATGGCTTGAGGCCATGAAATCTGAGATGGGATCCATGTATGAGAACAAAGTGTGGGCTTTGGTGGACTTGCCCGATGATCGGCAAGCCACAGAAAATAAATGGATCTTCAAGAGGAAGACGAACGCTGATAGTAGTGTTACTATCTATAAAGCTCGACTTGTCGCAAAAGGTTTTCGACAAGTTCAAGGTGTTGACTACAATGAGATTTTCTCAACTGTAGCGATGCTTAAATACGTCCAAATCATGTTAGCAATTGCCATATTTTATGAAATCTGGCAAATTTATGTCAAAATTGCATTCATTAAATGGATATCTCCAAGGAGAGTTGTCTATGATTCAACCATAAGGTTTTGTCAATCCTAAAGATGCTAATAAAGTGTGCGAGCTCCAGCGATCCATCTGTGGACTGATGCAAGCATCTCGGAGTTGGAATATACGCTTTGATGAGTTGAACAAAGCACATAGTTTTATACAGACTTGCGGTGAAGCCTGTATTTACAAGAAAGTGAGTGGGAGCACTACAGCCTTTCTGATAAGTATATGTGATGACATATTGTTGATCAGAAACAATGTAGAATTTTCTAGAAAGCATAAAGGAGAGTTCGAAAGGAGATTTTCTAAGAAAGACCTCGGTGAAGCTACTTACATATTGGACATCAAGATCTATAGAGATAGATCAAGACACTTGATAAGATTTTTCAATAAGTACATACCTTGACAAGATTTTGAAACAGTTCAAAATGGATCGGTCAAAGAAGAAGTTCTTGCCTGTATTACAAGGTGTAAAGTTGAGTAAGACTCAAAGCCAGACCACGGCAGAAGATAGAAAGAGAATGAAAGTCATTCCCTATGCCTCAGTCATAGGTTCTATAAAGTATGCCATGCTATGTACCAGACCAGTTGTGTGCCTTGCTATGAGTTTGACAAGGGGGTACGATAGTGATCTAGAAGTGGATCGGTGTATAGCGGTCAAAGTTATCCTTAGTTACCTAAGAGGACTAGGTGATAAAGAGTTCATCGTAAAGAGTTACGTCGATGTAAGCTTTACACCAATCCAGATGACTTCGAGTCTCAATCTGGATACATATTGAAACTGGGAGTAATTAGCTAGAGTAGCTCCATGCAGTGCATTGTAGACATAGAAAATTTGCAAAATACATACGGCTCTGAATGTGACAGACCCGTTGACTAAACTTCTCTCACTAGCAAAACATGATCACACCTTAGTACTCTTTGGGTATTAATCACATAGCGATGTGAACTAGATTACTGACTCTAGTAAACCCTTTGGGTGTTGGTCACATGGCAATGTGAACTATGGGTGTTAATCACATACATATGTGAACTATTGGTGTTAAATCACATGGTGATGTGAACTAGATTATTGACTCTAGTGCAAGTGGGAGACTGGAGGAAATATGCCCTAGAGGCAATAATAAAGTTGTTATTCATATTTCCTTATATCATGATAAATGTTTATTATTCATGCTAGAATTGTATTAACCAGGAACTTAGTACATGTGTGAATACATAGACAATACATAGTGTCCCTAGTATGCCTCTACTTGACTAGCTCGTTGATCAAAGATGATTATGTTTCCTAACCATAGACATGTGTTGTCATTTGATGAACGGGATCACATCATTAGGAGAACGGTGTGATGGACAAGACCCATCCGTTAGCTTAGCATTATGATCGTTACAGTTTCATTGCTACTGCTTTCTTCATGGCTTATACATGTTCCTCAGACTGCTGAATACCGGAGAAACACCTTGTGTGCTATCAAACATCACAACGTAACTAGGTGATTATAAAGATGCTCTACATGTGTCTCCGAAGGTGTTTGTTGGGTTGGCATAGATCAAGAATATGATTTGTCACTTCGTGTTTCGGAGAGGTATCTCTGGGCCCTCTCGATAATGCTCGTCACTATAAGCCTTGCAAGCAATGTGACTAATGAGTTAGTTGCAGGATGAAGCATTATGACATGAGTTAAGAGACTTGTCGGTAATGAGATTGAACTAGGTATGATGATACTGACGATCGAATCTCGGGCAGTAACATACCGATGACAAAGGGAACAACATATGTTGTTATGCGGTTTGACCGATAAAGATCTTCGTAGAATATGTAGGAGCCAATATGAGCATCTAGGTTCCGCTATTGGTTATTGATCGGAGATGTGTCTCGATCATGTCTACATAGTTCTCGAGCATAGGGTCCGCACGCTTAATGTTCGATGACGATTTGTATTATGAGTTATGTGTTTTTGATGACCGAAGTTTGTTCGGAGTCCCGGATGAGATCACGAATGTGCCGAGGAGTCTCGGAATGGTCGAGACATAAAGATTGATATATTGGAAGGTTATGTTCGGACACTGGAAAGGTTTTGGATAGTTTCTCGCATATTCCGAAGTACCGGGAGGTTACCGAAACCCCCCGGGAGAGTATTGGGCCTTCATGGGCCGTAGTGGGAAGAGGAGGCCGGCAGCCAGGAGGTGGCGCCCCCCCTAGAAAAACCGAATTGGACAAGGGGAGGGCACACGGCCCCCCTTTCCTTCTACCTCTCTCTTTCCCTTTCACTTGTCCTACTCCAAAAAGGGAAAGGGACTCCTACTAGGACTGGGGGTCCTAGTAGGACTCCCCTCTTTGGCATGCCCCTCTAGGCCGGTCGCCTCCTCCCTCCCTCCTTTATATACGGGGGCAGGGGGCACCCCAAAGCACAAGTTCAAGTTCTCTTAACCGTGTGCGGTGCCCCCCTCCACTGTTACACACCTCGGTCATATCGTCGTAGTGCTTAGGCGAAGCCCTGCGTCGGTAACATCATCAATACCGTCGCCACGCTGTCGTGCTGATGGAAATCTCCCTCGTCCTCAACTGGATCAAGAGCTCGAGGGACGTCATCAGGCTGAACGTGTGTGGAACGCCGAGGTGCCGTACGTTCGGTGCTTGGATCGGTTGGATCGTGAAGACGTTCGACTACATCAACCGCGTTAACTAAACGCTTCCACTTTCGGTCTATGAGGGTACGTGGACACACTCTCCCCTCTCGTTGCTATGCATCTCCTAGATAGATATTGCGTGATCGTAGGAAAATTTTGAAATTACTACGTTCCCCAACATTTCCAGGGAAGACCAGCTCCTCCAGGCCATGAGCGCCAACTTCAAGAAGCTTCAGGCGCTTTACCGCGCTCGCAAGGATAAAGTGGACTCTAGGATGGCGGACATGGACAAGGCTGAAGCAGACTTCCAAGAGCGTGTTGCTCAGATGTAAGTCTGGTTCGCCGAGGCCTAGCAGGATCTGAAGACCACCCAGGATCAGCTGAGCGAGCGCTGGCAAGAGCTCCTCCTGAAGCAGGCTAACATCGAGAAGGCCCAAGAGGTGGCTACTACGCAGGCATCCAAGGAGGAAGCTGACCAAAGGCAGCGCCAAGTTCTTCTTGACGCCCAAGAAGAAGACCTGGTTGCCCGTGAAGGGGTGCTTGCCGCCCAGCTTCGCGGCAAGGACGAAGAGGTCGAAAAGCTTGTCGCGCAGCAGACCCAGAAGCTGAAGTAGAAACTCAAAGACGCACTTGATGCTCTGGCCCTGGACCATGCCGGCAAGCTAAAGGAGGCCGTTGATGGTGCTAAGGCCGCAGAGGCAGCCAAGAACAAGCTGGCCAGCAAGGTGGAGAAGCTGGAGCTGGAGCTTGAGGAGCTGAAGAAGGAGATCTTGACGCTAAAGAAAAAAAAGGACTTAACTGTCTGCACCTTGGCGGACACCATCTCCAACAAGACCAAGCTACTCTCCAAGGCCAAAAATTCCATCACCGATCTAAAGCTGAACCTGGACACCTTGGAAGGGACACTCTCGGAGACCAGGGCCCGTGAAAAGGCTCTGGTCAAGGACCTCGCGGATGAGAAACATCTGCTGCAGAGTGCCACTACCACCCACAACAATTGTGTTGACGGCACAAAGCTTTGGACCAGCCGCCTTGTTGACTTTGCGGAGAGGCTCAGCGCGCAGCTATATATCATGAGCATGCCGAGCTTCAGGTTCTCCCAGGAAGTGAACGTGAGCGAAAGTGCCAGGCCGACGTTCTTTGAGTGTAAGCCCTTGAGAGAAAGTGCCATGCCGAGCTTCAGGTTCTCCCAGGAAGTGAACGTCGAGGATAGGCTTGCCGGCGCGTAAGCCCTTGATGCGAGTGCTTTGAGGAACGGATCCTTAGCAGCCTGTTGGGGGTGTCGCTCAGGCAAGACACCTTGCAATTCTTAGTGCAGCCACCTGAACTGTTGAGTGGACTCGAAACAGAAACAAGGGCACTACCAATTGCGGCAAGGTTCCCTCGCGTGCAGGTTTTCCATACAAGAATCAAAACCATTCGAGGAAAATAACCTTACAAAAAGGAAATTATTCAAGGTTTGACATGATTTAGATTTTCGTTGTTGCGCGTATCGTCGTCACGGCTGGGATGCCTTCCGGGGCATCCCAAGCTTAGACACTTGAGTATCCTTGGATATTACATTGGGGTGCCTTGGGAATCCCTAAGCTTAGGCTCTTCCTGCTCATTGTTCATCTCATATCAGTGTCTTTCCCCAATCTTAAAAACTTTCATCCACATATAATTGAATAAAACTCATGAGATAGGTTCGTATGAATAAAGTAAATCTCCCAATCATGTACTATCAAGAAAACATTCATATTTATTTCTAGGTAATTGATATTGTATCCTATTATTTCCACAATTTATATCCCCCATTATATGCCACGGAAACTCTAAAATAAGCAGACAATGAAAACATAACAGCAATCTATAAAAACAGAACAGTCTATAAAGATTTAATATTAAACTATGCTTCTGTAACTTCAAACATTCTAAAAAATTATGACATTGTAGAAAATTTGTAATGCAGTATTGTGTAAAAATTTCAGGGATTAACCATGTTCTAGTACAGAATTAAAATTCACACACTCGAGGCAAAAGTTTCTGTTTCTACACAGAAACTAACAAAAGTTTCTGTTTCTACTTCTGTTTCTCCACAATTTATCACCATGAATGTAACTCTACAACATAATATATAAGGTTTCTGGGACAAAGTTTAGTCCGGCATAGAAATTTTGTGCTACCATCCAGAGACTAAATCCACGAGGAGGGAATATTTTTAGCATAAGTTTCATTTTTGGCATGATTGGGTGACATGCTCTTGATAAAGTTGTTTAAATTCACAATTTGATTCCTCAAAGATATATTTTTGGAGGAGGAAAATACCTGCCAATAAAAGCATCTTTATACTTAGACCAAGAATCAATGCTATTTTGAGGTAAATTGTGGCAGCCTGATTTTTGGCCCTTTCTTTTTCTTTTGTTTTTCCGAGGTTTTTGCCTGAGTTTTTCTTTTTCGTGGCTTTGTGGTCCGGAAACTGAAGAAGATGACCTCTTCTTTTCTTCTAGAGTGGCTTGTCATTCCCAAATCTTTCCCTAGACCCTGTCATTTGCATCCTAGCCGAAATCCCAATATTATTTTTATTGGGAATATTCCTTTTCTACTAAAGGAATAACTCAAATTGCCCTAGGTTGTGAAGCAACCTATATTTCCATCACTCCAAAAATTCCCAAATAATTCTCATCAATTGTTTGGGTCATATATTGATCAAATATGGAAAAACTTTTCATTGCCATGTTCAAAAATAATTCCCCAATATTCCTTTTTCTATTCTGCCCTGAATGGCACTTTGTGAAGGAAGTGTCATTTATATTTCTCCTATTGACTCTGAACCTTTTTGGGCATGTTTATATGTCCAAATAATTGCCTCATGCACAAGTTCAAATTTATTTGCCTAGCCAATGTTCCTCGGTGATTTTTCAAAGTTTTTGTCAAATAGAAAGCTTTGTGAAGGAAGTACTAGCTAGGAGTACCCAAATGAGTTGAACTTTTGCACACTCCTTAATGTGCTCATATTAACCCCTTCCACCCATTTGCAGACCCATCCAATCATCTATGTGAGCACAGGAGCAAATCTTTGTTTCTGGCAATATTTTCAGGTTGTGAAGCAAGTATATTTTATATTGCTTCAAAAATCCTGATAAATTACCAGATCATTCTTATACTCATAAAACATCTCTCCACCCAATGTGGCATCATTTAATTCATCCATTTGATCACCATAATTATTCCAAGTTTCTGGACAGAAATGATGTGTGAAGCAAGTGCTATTTTGGTTTGTCCATTTGGCATGAGCTTTTTACATCATCTTCATATGTCCAAATGACCCTGCCTTGCCCAATTTGAGCTCAAGTTGACACTCCATGTGAGTGCATCTTGCTGATCTTCATTTCTGGACCAAATATGCAGTTGTGAAGCAACTATTTATCTTGGTCCATTTCCCCTCAAAACCTCTAGGATCATAGTCCCTCCATAGCTAAACACCCCAGACAACTTATTTGGCTTCAAGCAATTCCCTGTTGATGACCAGTGCACGGCTAAGTTTACTGCAGTAAACTTCAAAGCTCCATTCCAACACAACCACAGTGCCTTAGATCAAGCCAATGACCCATTAATGCTCTATCTTGGAAGGACTATCAGCCAGACAACGTTTTGGGTGCACTAGAGTATTGAATGCCCATGTTCACGTGGTGACTACGACGCTGGCATGCCTGTGCGCGCGCTCTGTGCGATGTGGTGTGTCCAGAGCACTATTTTTGCTGGACCCCCTCCTCCTCTCATCGTCTTCGCGCTTGTGAGCATGTCCAGTGGATTCCTCTCCTCGTCGTTGTTCCCCTGGACCCCTATCCCCCTCCGTCCTCTTCCTCACCGACACTCGCCGCCGAACGCCCACGAGAGCACAATGGCGTTTTGGCTCGATTCGTCGCCGTCATCTTCCTCCCTGCGCCCCCTTGGCCTCCTCTGCCCCGTGAGAGCCTCCCCCGTGCCTCCTTCATCGTCTGCCTCCGAGCCCATGCGCGAACACACACGTCCGCGGTGGTGCTAGCTCGGCCACCTCGCCCCGCGGCTATTTAAGCCATCCCTGGCCTCGTCCGAGCTCACCTCGAGCCTTGCCTCGCCCCTCTGGTCCCTCCTAGCTACACACCCGAGCCGGAGAAGCTTTCTTGCCCTCCCTTTGCCGCCATGGCCGCCGCCTCGGCCCAGCTAGATTAGCCCGAGCGCGAGCCCCTCCCTCGCTCCTTCCACCACCAGTAGACCGCCAAGACTCCGGTGACCATCCCCAGTCCCTCTGTCCCTCGCTGGAGCTCCTTTAGCCGTGAACCCAACCCCCACCCGAAGCCAACTCCGCTGGAGTTCACACCCTGCCCGACCCCTTCATCTCCGGCGTGCGCCACGGGCTCAGATCGACGCGGCTCTCCGTGCTGAGCTCGCCGGTAGGCAGAGCGTCGCCGGGGGCCCTCTGTGGCGCCAGAATGGCCGCCGGCGTCAAGCTCCTCCACGAGCGGTGTCTGGAAGAAGAAGGAGGTGACCCAGCCGCCCTGCCAGCTGGCCGCGGGCCCTGCTGGTCAGCCGCACAACGCGTTGACCCCGCGAGCCAGCGTGGTTAAGTGGCGGGCCCCACCCGCATGGGACCTGCACGACCGCGTTGACCAGCCCCTGCCAGATCAGATAGGTGAAAGCGTATTTTCCCTGACTACGCTTTCAATTTTTCTGTTCAGGCCCTTGTTTGAAAATCTTTTCATTACAGATGGGTCCTTGGCAGAAAAACTATCATATCTTTTTATCCGTAACTCCAAATAAGGTGAAACCAACGCTCACTTCTTCGTTTTGTCGAGCCCGTTCTGTTGATCATGTTTTCACTATGGTTTGACACAGTGAAAATGACCTTTTTGCCCTTGCGCGTAAACAGCCCCTTCGAGAGAGAACTGTTTCCAGAAAATCTTTCCGCGACTTCACCGCACTTCTCCCCGGTGCCTTCTTCATCCCCAGGCAAGCCACAATACCCACTTGCATGATAGTCATGCAATAGCCATGGTTTTCAACTTGAATCTTTATTAAATGTTTGCTTGATGAAAAGATGGTGTTTAGATTTGCATGTTCACTTTTGTGCTATGTTGTTTTATACTCTATTATCATGTTCTACCTGCTAGTATTTCCTTTCATATGTTTATGTTTGCTAGTAGTACATGTTGATGTCGGAGATGGTCATGCTAGTCAGTATGCCATGCTCAGTGGATATGATTTATTATTGATATGGTGATAGTTATGTGATACTCTCATGATTATGTTGATATCATGTTCATGCATTTTATCATGGATCAGCATATTTGCATTCAAGTTAACCGGATTAAATTAAACTTGAACAACTGTTGGCTGAGTCATGGTGCCGCTGAAATGATGCTGACCAGTGCAACCACGCTTACCGGTATGGGACGGTCCTAACTGGGTCTATTATCGTGCCTCTTGCCGGTGCCTCCAACGAGGGAAGGTTATGCGCAGGCGCTACCCTGATCAGGTAGGACGACATAAGCCTTGTGTGCCCATAGTTGGTTTTGAGCTCATGTCCCCGTGTGGGATCGTTTATGTTTTGTGGCCACGACGGTGGTTTGAGGTGTCTTGAGGTAGACACGGGGCCACCCATGACTTAGCCCAGAGGGAAGTGAGTCGGAGTGGCCGGGAGAGTGTCATGGCAGTAGATCGGTTTTGTCGAAACGTCGTTGGTCCACCTGAATGGGAGTGCAAGGCCATGGGTTCCGTAGTGTGGGTACAGTGTACTAACCTCCATAGAGTGTATATTAAATCTATCGATAGCCGCGCCCGCGGATAAGGGCCCAGGTCGAAAGTAGGGTACACCATGAGTCAACAGTAATAAGAATAATGTGCTTAATAACAATGAGATAAGTTGGTTGTGATCGCCATAAGGATCACGGGCCAAGTGTTGGTCGTGGTTGTGATCACTGTAAGGATCACGGTTTGAGACCAAGTGTTGGTCGTGGTTGTGATCGCCGGAAAGATCACTGTGGTATCGAGGATACCAATTTGTTGGATACTCGTGATGTGGTACGAGAGTCATGGGTAAAGATCAAGCTCCTCGTGGTCCTTTATTGATCGCTGCGGTATTGTTTATACCAAGCTTGATTTGATCCTGAGATGACCGTGTGATGTCCGAGGTTGGTAAGTGATGCATGTGTTGGTTACAAGGTAACCCAAGCAGGATAAGTGGTGCATGTAGTGTCATCATGTTGCATGCTAGTATTGTCGGATTAATATGTTCATGTTGTGTTAGTTGTATCATGTTCATGTTGGACATGCCATGCTGTTCTGATGATATCATGATAATTCCTGTTTAACCTGTAATTCCCATGCTGTTGTCTGTCTTGAATGCTTCTGGTTATTGTGAGCTTGCAAGTACATTCAATGTACTGACCTGGCGTGTCATGCCAGTTTGTAGGTCATTCCGGATTTGATTTCTTGTTTGCCGTGGAGTCCTTGTTTGTGAGCTAGGATAAGCGTTCCAGCCAGAGTCCCTGCGGAGTGGAGTTCACCACCGTCGTTGTTGTTCTGCTGCTAGAGTTCTTCCGCTGCATCGTGTTGTTCCGCTACTTGCATAGAGCAATAGTGGCAGGCGTAGTGTCATTGTGCCGATGTAATCATTGTACCCAAATAGATTGTAATAAAGAGCTGGTTTGTTCTATGCTAAGCAGTGCCGTATTCCAGAAGACTTCATCTCGATATTTGGGCTGGAATACGGGGCGTTCCGGTTTTCTCTGAGCCGAGGTGCCACAGGCTTGGTATCAGAGCAGGTCTGGCTGTAGGACGCCCTAGACCGCGTGAATGTTAGAAAGCGGTAGTACAGACCCCAATTTGTTTGTTGCATTTGGTTGATGCATTTGTGTGTTGCATAGCATGCATATAGCCTTAATATTTGTGATAACGGTTTATCTGGTGAGTGTAGGTGGCATCGGTCCGGATCCACTATAGCTCAACCACAGTGTTTGGTGTCATTTCTGTCCCAGCAGAGTGATGCCAAGTGATCCCGACACTGTTTGCAAAAATGGTGCTTAGTTATCGCACTAATGTCTTTCCTTCAGTCCCGCCTATCATTTCGGTGATGGACATGCATCTATCCTGGATCGTTCTTTTATTTTGTCATGTTGGCAACCCTTAATGATCTTAGTTATTAAGAAAGGGCAATGTCAGCAGCCTCAGTTTTTCCCCGCTATCCTATTTCTTGGACGAGTACGTATCTTTTTCCATCCGCTTGATAATAATGTGCTTGCGACCTTCGTGTCCCACTGCATGATTACCGAGTGCGTCCTCGCCTCCGAGCTAGTTCAGGTTGCCACCTGGCTAAGCTAGCACTTGGTGTACTGCTGTTTACACCAATTCTTCCACACATTTATTCGTCCTTGTGCACATCGTCACAGCATATTAGACCGCAATACTGGAGTTTCCGCGAGATTTATGTGCTTGGGTGTGCATGCATATTATTGTGTGAGTAGCAGTAATATGTGATGATTGCTTGATTAATTATCTTAGTAGTATGCTTGTGTGCTCTTGTTTTAGTCGTTTCTTTTGTTCCTTTCTTTGGGCCTTCGGTGTTACAAATTTTCCCCTATTAAAGTTGCTCGTCAACCGACACCGGACCCGAAGAGTCAGCAAGAAATGCATATATTTGGAAACTCAGCTAAACAGAATGTAATTATCAATCGACTGCAGTGAAATTGGGAATATCTTGTCCGGATGCAAAAGAAATCCTGGATGGACCGTCAGTATCAAGTTTGCATTAGTGTGCACTCATCACAACAAAATGATTAAATCAGCAAGAAGATAAATTGTGTGCAAGGTTGATAGAATATTATCAAAGTTATGGCTCAGATACAAGTTTAATTTTTCGTTGAGGATGATTTTGGAACTCGATGTACCTGGAAGCAAGCAAAAATATGGCATATACTCAGAAAGGAGGATAGTCCAGTAAAACCCTGTTTCATACAAGAAATCAACATCAGAAATATTAAGATGGTATGTATATGTGGAAATCAGTCCGCATATCACAATAAGAAGTTTCTGGTGTAAGCAACCCATTTTTCCCTCGCAAGATACCAGAGAGGCTTCCAAGGCAAGATTCATCTATCTTCCTCAGTATGATACACGTATGATTTTCCGTACAAAGGTACTCTACCTTCTTCAGTAAGCAACCGCAAAAGCTTCCGGCATAAGGTACTTAGTCTTTCCCCAGCAAAGTCTTTAAGGGGGTAAGCTTCTGAAGCACGATACCCAGTCTTCTTCAGCAAGCTGTACGATGAATGTTTCGAGCACAAGTGTCGGTGTCAAAACCGGCGGATCTCGGGTAGGGGGTCCCGAACTGTGCGTCTAGGCGGATGGTAACATGAGACAAGGGACACGATGTTTTTACCCAGGTTCGGGCCCTCTCGATGGAGGTAAAACCCTACTCCTGCTTGATTGATATTGATGATATGGGTAGTACAAGAGTGGATCTACCATGAGATCAAGGAGGCTAAACCCTAGAAGCTAGCCTATGGTATGATTGTTGTAATGGTTGTTGTGTCCTACGGACTAAAGCCTTCTGGTTTATATAGACACCGGAGAGGGCTAGGGTTACACAGAGTCGGTTACAATGGTAGGAGATCTACATATCCGTATCGCCAAGCTTGCCTTCCACGCCAAGGAAAGTCCCATCCGGACATGGGACGGAGTCTTCAATCTTGTATCTTCGTAGTCTTGGAGTCCGGCGGACGATGATAGTCCGGCTGTCCGGACACCCCCTAGTCCAGGACTCCCTCAGTACCCCCTAGTCCATGAGTCCGGCGCGCATAATGTTCGGCATTGCAAGGCGGGTTCCTCCTCCGAATAATCCATAGAAGATCGTGAACACCAGGATAGTGTCCGGCTCTGCAAAATAAATTCCACGCTCCACCGTAGAGAGAATAATATGTACACAAGTTCAATCTGCTGACGTATTTTGCGGCATGACGTCACACCACTACCAAGCCTTTACTTGAATTGTTTTTTATCATACCACCTCAGCGCGTTTAGCGAAGCGGTTTCCTTCACACGTCTTGTCGAAGCAGAGATCGTGTTCCCCTTATTCCGGGATTCTCATCAATACGGACGTGGGTAACCCAACCGCGCCATTGATGGTGGTGCTTGGGAGATAAGCGAGTTTTACTAGGCCGGTGGGGACGCATAGTCTTCGTCCGCCTACATATAAGGGGATAAGGATCCACCTTTTCACCTACGCCTTCTTCCTCCTTTGCTTATCCATCTTTGCGCACTCTCGAGCTCCAGCGCCCAAGTCCGTGCGTCTCGTCTCAACCTTCTTCGACCATGTCCGGAGCGGGAGGTAAATGGTTGGCCTCCACCGTTAAGGAGGAGCACATCGCCAAACTGCGCACCGCCGGATACCCTTTCCGGCGACATTGCGCACCGGCTGCCCGACAAGGGGCAGCTCATCCCCACCCCCAGGCCCCATTAGAGGGTCGTTTTCCTTCCCCACTTCCTCCGCGGACTGGGCTTTCTACTTCACCCTTTTGTCCGGGGGCTCATGTTCTACTACGGCCTAGATTTCCATGATCTGGCGCCGAACTTCATCCTCAACATCTCGGCGTTTATTGTCGTGTGCGAGGCCTTCCTCTGCATCCAGCCCCACTTCGGCTTGTGTCTCAAGACCTTCAATGTCAAGCAGAAGGTAGTGAAGGGCACGCAGGCGGAGTGCGGAGGCGCCATGTTGGGCAAGATGCCCAACGTCCTCTAGTTCGAGGGGGCCTTCGTGGAGTCCGTCAAGGGGTGGCAGTCGGGGTGGTTCTACATCACCGAGCCGCGCGGCCCTACGTGGGCGGCGGCCCCTGAGTTCAGATCTGGTATCCCTGTGCAGCTCACCTCCTGGAAAGAGAAGGGCTTGCTATGGGGTAGTTCGAAGGAGCTGACGGGACTCCAAGCCTGTATCCAGAAGCTGGTGAACAAGAAGCTCAGGCTTGTTAATGTGGTCCAAGTCATGCTTGTCCGCCGGATTCTCCCATGCCAAGAACGGGCATTTAACCTATGGGAGTTTGATCTGGCACAGCACCAGGCGCTGAGCGGGCTCTTCGACACGACGTACGAAGGCGCCTGGAGGGTGCTGTTTAAGGGCGCCGAAGCCCCCGCATCCGCGACGGAAGATCGCGGATTTCACTCGCAGCGTCCAGCTGACGAGGTAAGTGATTCTACCCCTTTACGGGACACTTGTTGTTAATAGTTCGACCCTAAGCGGGTTTCAATCTCCCTTTTCCTTTGACAGGACTGGATGAAGAAGGCCGAGCAGCTCATCTGCCCGGCTCCCATGCCAGAAAACCCAGTGGATGCCCGTCTAGCGGGGCTGCTGGTTCCGGCACCACACGTGGTGCCGGAGAAGAAGGCCAAGAAGCTGGCCACGGGTACTCGAAAGAGTTCCCGTCTTCAGGTGTCCGATGACTCCGAGGCAGATTCCTCCCCCGAAGACGAGGAGGAAACAGAGGACTCTCTCCCAGAGGAGGGAGAGAGGAAGAGGAAGGCATCCCCAACAGGGGAGGCCGAAGGGTCCAAGAGGGGAAGAACTATTCCCCCGGACAGCTCCGCCAACACCAACATTGGCGAAGGAGAGTGGCCCTCGAGGGCTAGGCCTCCGGCGAGATTGTAAGTATCCGGATTCCTGAATGATTTATAATTTCTTTTCATGTCACATAGTGTTCTTCTAATGCCGCATACTGCCTGCAGTCCGGCCGACGATGATCTCCCGCTTCATCGAGCGGGTCGTTGGCTCCGTCGGATGTGGATTCCATTCCGACTGCCTCCACCCCTCGCGCCGCTGAGGACGCCGAGGTGGGATCCCAGGAGAGGACCCATCAGGAGGAGGCTCCGGAGGTGCCGCAAGGCAGCCTCCTGGACTTTGCGCCGGACTCCACACCGGAACCCGCAGTGGTCCCGGAGTCCGGCAGGCGGCCCCTTTGCAAGAAGGGCAAGACCGTGACACCGGCGGCCCCCGTCCAACCGGAGGCACCGGAGAACTTGTTGGAGGCGCTCAAAGGCGCTTCCATCGAGGAAGAACACCACACTATCATGAGTGCGGTGATTCAGAAGGTTCAAATCGCCAAGAGCGGGCTGACCGAAGCCTGCAGCAGCCTTCTAACAGGCTTTGAGGTAAGAAGTTAAAATTATGTAATGTAATACCGCATAGACAGTAGCCCCTGATGCTCGGTTCAGTGTTCGGAAAGAAAAGCCGGACTGAGGATCTAAAGAAGATATACGCAGGGTTGCTAAAAATTATGTCAATATGGGTTTGCAGGCTGCGCTGCTGACCTCTGCCGCACTGACTGCGGAGGTCGGTGCATTGAAGCAGGATCTCGAGCGGTCCGAGCAAGAGCTCGGCCGTGCCAAGAAGCAGCTCGAGGACAAAGAAGGTGAGTAACACCACTTTGAATAGTTACCTTACAAAAAAGGATTTAGGTTGCAATAAAAATAACAAGGATAACGTGGGTACTGCAGGGGCCACGAACAAGGTGGCAACCCTGAAGGAGGCTGTGTCCGCGGCCGAATGCAGTGCGGCCGCGGAACGGGCAGAGCGAGAGAAGCAGGAGACGCGGGTGGCGGAAGTGCGGCAAGAGCTCCAGGCTCTCATGGAAAAGCATGAGAGTTTGGAGCGTGACTCAAAGACTCAAGAGTCCGAGCTTGCCTTGGCTCTCGAAAGTGCCAAAGCCGCCAAGGCCGAGGCCCATAAGGCCCTTCAGGAGGTTGAGGATGTGAAGAAAATAGCAGCGGGTAAGGCATTTTTCATGCAAAGCAAGCATGTTAATGTAAACTACCTGACACTTACCCGAATTCGGAGCTCTCCAGGGGCGTTTGCAGATCTGCCTCGCAGTGTATCCGATGCCGCCGCATTCTACCGTGGCGAGGAGGGGAGCTCAATGGAGAAGGTCTTCTGGTCTCAGTACGCTGAGGCTGGCCTTCCGGTGCCCCCTAGCGACCAGCTGAAGCAGCTGGTCGAGCTCCACAAGGTAGCCGAGCAGGCCATGAAGGGCCTCATAGTCCGGCTGTGGCCTAGAGAGGCCATGCCTGGGAGCTACTTCGGCCTCGTGCGGCGGCTAGTGGATGTGTGCCCCTTGTTGGAGGTCGTCAAGCGCTCCGCCTATATTGAAGGTGCTCGTCGGGCCCTTGCCCGCGCAAAGGTGCACTGGGGCAGGCTGGATGCGGAGAAGCTTATCACTGACGCGCCGCCAGCGGGCAAGGAGTATCGTACGCCCGAGATGTACTATAAGACTATCCTGAAGGGTGCCCGCAAGATTGCGGATGAGTGCCCCAGAGATGTAATTATTGAGTAGACTCGCTATGTATTATCCTGTGCGCTGAAAACTTTGTTCATATGCGCTAAGCAACACTTGTTTGACTTAAAATATTACCTTCTGTGCGGCCGTTTATAAAATCTGAGAGATGGCAAGTCGTCGGCTTCAGCCCCCAAGCCACGAGTGCTGGGGTGTTCGGGATAAACTTGAGCACTCTTGTTCCCATTCTTGGGTCCATCTAGGGAGGCGCTCAACACAACGAACAAGGCAACCGGACTTATAATGCTTGAACACTCTCACTTAGCCATAGAATTCTATAATTTTAAATTTCGGCGAAGCCCCTAGTATTCGGAAGACCGAGTTGGGGGTGCTATCCACGCCTTGGCCGGACATTATCCGGTTCTTCGCTTGACACGGCATAAGTCTTTAAGGACTCGAAAAGACCTCTCGAACAGCGACCAGTCTCTCGCCTTATCATGACAGTCAGTTTTAGCTTTCTCCACTAAGGCGCTCGCCCAGCTCAACCGGGGCACAATCGCAGTATTTCTCCCAGTGCCACCTTAGCCGACAGAACGGAACGTAAGGTACCAAAACGTGGGAGCCGGGCAAACCCAACTATTGACCCAAGACATGATTCAGAGCCGATTCATATAATGCTATAAGTTCGGGGTGCCGCACTTGTGAAAGTGTTCGGACTTATCACACCATAATGCGGGGAACATAAGCCCCTGGTGTATTCGGCCGTACCAAAATATACGGGTGCAAGATGTCATTAGTGAACATATATGTAAAGTAATGCAATAACAGGCAAAAAGTGCTGCATTATGTATTCAAGGAATTCTGCTATGAGTGCGGAATGATACAAATAGTGCGGTAAGCAAGGGATTGGACTAATTAAACATGTCCCCCTCCAGGGGTGGGCTGCGGACTGGTGTATATAATCAAATTTAATGCTCGTAATGGAGACCACCTGAGTGTTCATCGCAGCCTTCTTGCCTCCCTGGCTGTTGCATCGTGAGTTCGGCGGGTTCGCCGTCGGACAGGGCCTCTGGTGAATGGAGTCCTGTGTATACAAAGAAGGAAAATAATAATAAAAAAGAGTGACACACTTGTGAGCCCCTGGTGTGGTCGAGCCGCACTCTGGGTCTGTTGTGGTCGTGCCCCTCCCCCTAGGCCCATGGTATCTTCAGAGCGTAATGATGTACGCGGAGGGTTGGTCTTGCAATCATGCGAGGGCTGGGGTTGGGGCCGCATTGTTATGCGTGCTCAGAACGTGCCAGGTGGTCTTGGTTGATGTTGCTCCGGGCGCGTTTGGCCGTGTCCGGCCGTTTAACGTCCGGACTCGAAAATTGCCTTAAAAGGCTGCTCTGTACTTCTGCCGCGAGAGCCGTTGTATGTTCCTCCGTTTGGAGGGAGCGTTCCGTATTTCCGTTGACCATGATGACTCCACGAGGGCCTGGCATCTTGAGCTTGAGGTATGCATAATGCGGCACCGCATTGAACTTTACGAACGTGGTTCATCCGAGCAGAGCATGATAGCCGCTGCGGAACGGGACTATGTCGAAGATTAACTCCTCGCTTCGGAAATTGTCCGGGGATCCGAAGACCACTTCCAGCGTGACTGAGCCTGTACAATTGGCCTCAACACCTGGTATGACACCTTTGAAGGTCGTCTTTGTAGGTTTAATCCTTGAGGGGTCTATGCCCATCTTGCGCACGTTATCCTGATAAAGGAGGTTCAGGCTACTGCCGCCGTCCATCAGGACTCTCGTGAGGTGAAATCCATCGACGATTGGGTCTAAAACCAATGCGGCGAATCCGCCATGGCGGATGCTGGTCGGATGGTCTCTTCGATCGAAAGTGATCGGGCAAGAGGACAATGGATTGAACTTAGGGGCGACTGGCTCCATCGCATATACGTCCCTTAGTGCGCGCTTCCGCTCCCTCTTGGGTATATGGGTTGCGTATATCATGTTCACCGTCCGCACTTGTGGGGGGAAACCCTTCTGTCCTCTACTGTTCGGCGGTCGGGTCTCTTCCTCGTCGTCGCTGTGCAACCCCTTGTCGTTGTTTTCGGCAATTAACTTGCCTGCCTGCTTAAATACCCAACAATCTTTGTTGGTGTGGTTAGCTGGCTTTTCGGGGGTGCCATGTATCTGGCATGAGCGGTCGAGTATTCGGTCCAAATTGGACGGACTCGGAGTGGTTCTTTTGAATGGCTTCTTCCGCTGACCGGGTTTAGAGCCTCAGAATCCGGCGTTAACTGCCGTATCCTCCTTGTCGTCGCCGTTAACGCGGCGTTTATTTTTGCTTCGACGCGACCTGCCATTGTGGTCCTTAGTGTCCGGACTACCAGCATTTTTGCTGAGGTTGTTGCTGCGAGCTAGCCAGCTATCCTCTCCCGCATAGAAGCGGGTCATTAATGATGTGAGGGCTGCCATGGATTTCGGCTTTTCCTGTCCTAGGTGCCGGGCTAGCCACTCATCGCGGATGTTATGTTTGAAGGCTGTGAGGGCAAGACCAGTGATGCAGGTATGAAAATTTTACACGACCCCCATGGTGCAGATCCCCCAGACAGTCTAAGTCAGTGTTGATCCACATGGATATGCCTACAGCATGAGTAATCGGCATGAGGAAAAATAGTCTGGAAGCCTGAATCCTCACTTATATGAATCATCCTGGATAGCCTGTCGTGAACAAACTTTTTTCCGTCAGAACCACCGTCAGTCAAGTCTGCAGATATTGTCATACAGGCCAAACCCTTTATGATGGCCGCGATAGGAGACAATCAAATATTTGGTACGGATCGATACTCACGACAGTGGAACCGGTTAAGATGATTCAAACTTCTGCGATGAATTAGAATCTGTCAGGAAACGGTTATGTTTTAACTCACTGTTTGGAACCCAAAGGACCTGCATTTAGTAGAGAAACCCAATGCAATGAGTCAGAGCTTGAGTTTTCATCAGAAAAATCTGATCATCATTACATGAAAGGTTGTCAGTGTCGGGTGGCACACCCAGCAGAAATCACTTTTGGATTTGTGAGGCGGACATATATTTCAGTCATGATAATCAAATCACACTCAGCTAGTCAGCAGATCTAAAAAGAAATTGGAGCCTATATAAGCATAAACAAGCAAGGTAAGATCAGTCAGAAGGAGGATACAGTGAATCAAACCACCCCAGGGCCAGTCAGATAAAAATTTAGTGGGAACAACAATAAAGGAAAAAAGGATACCCGAGTTGGAAACGGTTTCCTTAAGTCAGAATATTCATACTTGTTTCTTGAGCAACCAAATCTCGAGGACGAGATTTCTTTAAGGGGGTAAGGTTTGTGACAGCCTGATTTTTGGCCCTTTCTTTTTCCTTTGTTTTTCCGAGGTTTTTGCCTGTGTTTTTCTTTTTCGTGGCTTTGTGGTCTGGAAACTGAAGAAGTTGACCTATTCTTTGCTTCCAGAGTGGCTTGTCATTCCCAAATCTTTCCCTAGACCCTGTCATTTGCATCCTAGCCGAAATCCCAATATTCGTTTTATTGGGAATATTCCTTGTCTATTAAAGGAATAACTCAAATTGCCCTAGGTTGTGAAGCAACCTATATTTCCATCACTCCAAAAATTCCCAAATATTTCTCATAAATTGTTTTGGTCATATCTTGATCAAATATGGCAAAACGTTTCATTGCCATGTTCAAAAATAATTCCCCAATATTCCTTTTTCTATTCTGCCCTAAATGGCACTTTGTGAAGGAAGTGTCATTTTTATTTATCCTATTGACTCCCAACCTTTTTGGCATGTTTATATGTCCAAATAATTGCCTCATGCACAAGTTAAAATTTATTTGCCTAGCCAATCTTCCTCAATGATTTTCAAAGTTTCTGTCAAACAGAAAGCTTTGTGAAGGAAGTACTAGCTAGGAGTACCCAAATGAGTTGAAATTTCGCACACTCCTTAATGTGCTCATATTAACCCCTTCCACCCATTTATAGACCCATCCAATCATCTATGTGAGCACAGGAGCAAATCTTTGTTTCTGGCAATATTTTCAGGTTGTGAAGCAAGTATATTTTATATTGCTTCACAAATCCTGATAAATTACCAGATCATTCTTATACTCATAAAACATCTCTCCACCCAATGTGGCATCATTTCATTGATCCATTTGATCACCATAATTATTCCAAATTTCTGGACAAAAATGATGTTTGTGAAGCAAGTGCTATTTTGGTTTGTCCATTTGACATGAGCTTTTTACATCATCTTCATATGTCCAAATGACCCTGTGTTGAGGATATAGCTACTAAGTGTAAACCGGCCAGGAGGGCCCGGTTCACCCTCGACTATGCTGAAGCCCGTGAAGATCCAGAAGATGGCGTTTTACTATTGAAGCTTAGAAGCCCGCAAGCCCAAAGGCGGATTAGGGCCCATAGTAGTAAACCGCCATGACTATGTAAACTTGTAATACAAGTTAGGAAAGGAGAGACCGAGCCGGACACTTTGTATGAGTCGGCCTCGGGACTCTGTAGACCGGCCGGGCGTCAACCTGTGCATATAAAGGGACGACCCGGCGGCGGTTCAGGGACAACAGACAACAACTCGAGACTCAGGCAAGCGTATTTCGCTCCCTGATCATCGAAACCCAATCAACTCCATCACAACTAGACATAGGCTTTTACCTTCATCGAAGGGGCCGAACTAGTATAAACTCCCGTGTCCCTTGTCCGGTTTAACCCCTTCAAGCTAACCCGTTGCGATGGCTCCACGACTAAGTCCTTTCCAGAGGACATCTGACGTGTTAATTCCACGACACCCTGCCTTGCCCAATTTGAGCTCAAGTTGACACTCCATGTGAGTGCATCTTGCTGATCTTCATTTCTGGACCAAATATGCAGTTGTGAAGCAACTATGATTTATCTTGGTCCATTTCCCCTCAAAACCTCCAGGATCATAGTCCCTCCATAGCTAAATACCCCAGACAACTTATTTGGCTTCAAGCAATTCCATGTTGATCACCAGTGCACGGCTAAGTTTACTAGAGTAAGCTTCAGAGCTCCATTCCAACACAACCACAGTGCCTTAGATCAAGCCAATGACCCATCAATGCTCTATCTTGGAAGGACTATCAGCTAGACAACGTTTTGGGTGCAGTAGAGCATTGAATGCCCATGTTCACGTGGTGACTACGATGCTGGCATGCCTGTGCGTGCGCTCTGTGCGCTATGGCGTGTCCAGAGCACTGTTTATGTTGGACCCCCTCCTCCTCTCGTCGTCTTCGCGCTTGTGAGCATGTCCAGTGGCTTCCTCTCCTCGTCGCCGTTCCCCCAGACCCCTCTCCCCCTCCGTCCTCTTCCTCACCGACGCTCGCCGCCGAACACCCACGAGAGCACAGTGGTGTTTTGGCTCGGTTCGTCGCCGTCGTCTTCCTCCCTGCGCCCCCTTGGCCTCCTCTGCCCCGTGAGAGCCTTCCCTGTGCCTCCCATGTCGTCTGCCTCTGAGCCCATGCACGAGCACATGCGTCCGCGGCACCGTCCACGCGTCCGCGGCGGTGCCAGCTCGGCCACCTTGCCCCGCGGCTACTTAAGCCATCCCCGGCCTCGTCCGAGCTCACCTCGAGCCTTGCCTCGCCCCTCTGGTCCCTCCTAGCTACTCGCCCGAGCCGGAGAAGCTTTCTTGCCCTCCCTTTGCCGCCATGGCCGCCGCCTCGGCCCGGCTAGATTAGCCCGAGCCCGAGTCCCTCCCTCGCTCCTTCCACCACCAGTAGACCGCCAAGACTCCGGCGACCATCCGCAGTCCCTCTCCCCCTCGTCGGAGCTCCTTTTGCCGCGAGCCCAACCCCCACCTGAAGCCAACTCCACCGGAGTCCACGCCCTGCCCGACCCCTTCATCTCCGGCGTGCGACACGGGCTCAGATCGACGCGGCTCTCCGCGCTGAGCTCGCCGGTAGGCGGAGCGTCGCCGGAGGCCCTCCGTGGCGCCAAAACGACCACCGGCATCGAGCTCCTCCACGGTCGGTGTCGGGAAGAAGGAGGCAACCCAGCCGCCCTGCCAGCTGGCCGCGGGCCCCGCCGCTCAGCCGCACAGCGCGTTGACCCCGCGGGCCAGCGTGGATAAGTGGCGGGCCCCACCTGCATGGGACCCGCATGACCGTGTTGACCAGCCCCCGCCATGTCAGATAGGTGAAAGCTTATTTTCCCTGACTACGCTTTCACTTTTTCTGTTCAGGCCCCTGTTTGAAAATCTTTTCATTACAGATGGGTCCCTAGCAGAAAAATTATCATATCTTTTTATCCGTAACTCCAAATAAGGTGAAACCAACGCTCACTTCTTTGTTTCGTCGAGCCCGTTCTGTTGGTCATGTTTTCATTATGGTTTGACACTATGAAAATGACCTTTTTGCCCTTGCGTGTAAACAGCCCCTCCAAGAAAGAACTGTTTCTGGCAAATCTTTCCGCGGCTTCACCGCACTTCTCCCCGGTGCCTTCTTCATCCCCAGGCAAGCCACAATACCCGCTTGCATGATAGTCATGCAATAGCCATGGTTTTCAACTTGAATCTTTATTAAATGTTTGCTTGATGAAAAGATGGTTATCGTTGTCTCGATGATGTTTAGATTTGCATGTTCACTTTTGTGCTATGTTGTTTTGTACTCTATTATCATGTTCTACCTGCTAGTATTTCCTTTCATATGTTTATGCTTGCTGGTAGTACATGTTGATGTTGGAGACGGTCATGCTAGTCAGTATGCCATGCTCAGTGGATATGATTTATTGTTGATATGGTGGATAGTTATGTGATACTCTGATGATTATGTTGATATCATGTTCATGCATTTTATCATGGCTAAGCATATTTGCATCAAGTTAACCGGATTAAATTAAACTTGAACAATTGTTGGCTGAGTCATGGTGCCGCTGAAACGATGCTGACCAGTGCAACCACGCTTACCGGTATGGGACGGTCCTAACTGGGTCTATTATCATGCCACTCGCCGGTGCCTCCAACGAGGGAAGGTTATGCGCGGGCGCTACCCTAATCAGGTAGGACGGCATAAAGCCTTGTGTTCCCATAGTTGGTTTTGAGCTCATGAACCCGTGTGGGATCGTTTATGTTTTGTGGCCATGACGGTGGTTTGAGGTGTCTTGAGGTAGACACGGGGCCCCCCATGACTTAGCCCAGAGGGGAGTGAGTCGGAGTGGCCGGGAGAGTGTCGTGGCAGTAGATCGGTTTTGTCGGAACGCCGTTGGTCCACCCGAATGGGAGTGCGAGGCCATGGGTTCCGTAGTGTGGGTACAGTGTACTAACCTCTACAGAGTGTATATTAAATCTGTCGATAGTCGTGCCCGCGGATAAGGGCCCAGGTCAAAAGTAGGGTACACCATGAGTCAACAATAATAAGAATAATGTGCTTAATAACAATGAGATAACTTGGTTGTGATCGTCATAAGGATCACGGGCCAAGTGTTGGTCGTGGTTGTGATCGCCGTAAGGATCACGGTTTGAGACCAAGTGTTTGTCGTGGTTGTGATCGCCGGAAAGATCACCGTGGTATCGAGGATACCAAGTTGGTGGATATTCGTGATGTTGTACAAGAGTCGTGGGTAAAGATCAAGCTCCTTGTGGTCCTTTACTGATCGCTACGGTATTGTTTGTACCAAGCTTGATTTGATCCTGAGATGATCGTGTGATGTCCGAGGTTGGTAAGTGATGCATGTGTTGGTTAGAAGGTAACCCGAGCAGGATAAGTGGTGCATGTAGTGTCATCATGTTGCATGCTAGTATTGTCGGATTAATATGTTCATGTTGTGTTAGTTGTATCATGTTCATGTTGGTCATGCCATGTTGTTCTGATGATATCATGATAATTCCTATTTAACCTGTAATTGCCATGATGATGTTTGTCTTGAATGCTTCTGGTTATTGTGAGCTTGCAAGTACATTCAATGTACTGACCTGGCATGTCATGCCAGTTTGCAGGTCATTCCGGATTTGATTTCTTGTTTGCCGTGGAGTACTTGTTTGCCAGCTAGGATAAGCGTTCCAGCCAGAGTCCCTGCGGAGTGGAGTTCACCATCGTCATCGTTGTTCCGTTGCTAGAGTTCTTCCGCTGCATCGTGTTGTTCTGCTGCTTGCATAGAGCAACAATGGCAGGCGTAGTGTCGCCGTGCCAATGTAATCATTGTACCCAAATAGATTGTAATAAAGAGCTGGTTTGTTCTATGCTAAGCAGTGTCGTATTCCAGAAGACTTCATCTCGATCTCTGGGCTGGAATACGGGGCGTTCCGGTTTTCTGTGAGCCGGGGTGCCACATAAATACCTGCCAATAAATGCATCTTTATAATTGCCATTCCTTAGCTCTATATTTAAAGGAAAAGGGAAATACTTCTAGTTTTATTGTATCATCGTCCACATATTTAGTTTTATTTGCATATCACAAAGTTCAACAAAGGTACTAAGATGGGTAGCAGCATCCTCATTATAATTTCCAAAAAAATGATCGTACATGACAAGTTTCAACAAGAAGCTATAATCTCATAGGACTCCGCACTAGTGGCGGGAGGAGTATGAGTACTAATGCAATCATTAATTGGTACTAGTAAAACCACACAACTTAGTATTCTCACGAGTAGACATGGTTGTAACAAAAGCAACAAGAGGTATTTTTGGTATTTTTTCAGCAAGCGAAGATGCAAGAAAATAACAGTAACTAGGCAAGATACATAACAAGTAATGTGACACTGTGTAGGTACCTCTTTATGTAGTAGAAAACTCCTTGACATAGACGCCAGAAAACTCTTTGCTACTCCCACAGGAGTCATTGGGATTCCCCCAAGAGGAAGGGTGAAGCGGCAATTAGCAAATTTTCCCTCAATGAAGAACCAAGGTTTATCGAACTAGTGGTAGCTTCTAAGCTACACAGGTCAACAACACCTGGACACAAAACACAAACAAAACCTATCCCTGACATGACAAGAGGGTTGTCAATCCCCCTGTCTTGCTAGTTACAATGCAATAACACAAGTGATAGAGATAGATAGTAGCAAATAGTAAAAAGGAAAATGGTGGAAATTTTGTAGAAGCATTAAGAATGGAGAATAGACCTAGGGGCCATAGGTTCACTAGTGACATCTCTCTCGAAAACAGCAAGTAGCATGGTAAATAAATAAGAGTTGGCAATTGAAAAGATTGAAATATTCTAAATTATAGTTGGGCAATTGAAAAGATTGCAATATTTATGACTATGATCATTCATGGTATAATCTCATATAGGTATTACATTTGTGATAAGTAGAATGTTAATCCAACTACATATACTACTAATACTCCACCCTTGAACTACTATCTAGCATGCATCTCAAGGTGTTACGTTTACAAGAAACAGATAAGCAAGATGACATAATGTAGACACGGAGAAGTCAATCAATATGACAAAAACCCTCGTTTTACCCTTAGTGGCAATAATTCAATACATGCATTAGCCCTTATTGTCACTGGCATAGATCACCACAAGATTGAACCCACTACAAAGCACCTCTCCCTCTAAAGAAAAATCCATCGAACTTGGCCAAACAAGATAGATAGATCGGAAAGCATGCAAAGCTATTTAATTGTAAAAATATTCAATTGATTTAAATGAACAATCTCATCATAAAGTGGCAATTCATCATGTCCCAACAAACACACCACTGAGTACATTTAATTGACCCCAATCATGTGATTCGGCTCACTGGATCATGTGAGAAAGCTCACAGGAATTACATCGAACATGGTATTGAAGATCCAAAGGGAGAGAGACACGGAGAGAGAAAGAGAGAGAGAGAGAGAGAGAGAGAGAGAGAGAGAGAGAGAGAGAGTCATGTAGATACTACTATGGACCAATAGGTCCTGATGGAACTACTCGGGCATCATCATGGTGGCTGCAAGGTTGATGAAGAAGACTCCGGCAATGACTTCCCCCTCCGACGGGGCTCTAGATGGGATCTTCGTGGAACAGAGGCTTGCGGCGGCGATAAAATTCTTCTCGAGGTACGACAAATAGTTTCAGTATTTATAAGGATTTATGGCGGTGGAGTCAGGTCAAGGCGGTAAGTGTGGGCCCCACAAGTGGCCTGTAACATCCCAATTTTTAATTTTGGATTGGATGTTATACATAGATAATTCATATGCATTTCATATTTTATTGCTTTTGGTTGTGATCCAAGAAATCTTAAGTAACTCAAGGACCCAAGGAGAGAGTTGGAGGTTTCATTTAAATTTCATATTTGAATTTATTTCAAATTTGAAAAGTGGATCAATTTGGTTTTCAACAATTTCTTTCCAATTATTTCAATTCAATAAAATAAATGAGAGAAGATAAAATGACTTCTCCAAAATAGAGGAGAAATATTGGAAAAGAAATTTTGAAATCAAATTTTTATTTTATTTGCAATTTTATTTGAATTAGAGAAAAACGTGCATTTAAAAAAAATACATTTAGTCGAGAAAAATGTTCATCTTGTCCCGAATATTAGGTAGGGATGGTGAAAATTGTTTCTGGAATTTCTAGATTTTTATTTTTATTTATTAGGATTTTCTTCGCGGAGATCGTTAAAAAAAGTTCCTGGGACGGCCCAGCCAAGCCGGGCCACAGCCCAGCGCGCCGCCGCCTCGTCCCCGTGCTCGCGCCAGACTCCTGCCGGAGTCCGGATCGGAGTCCTCTCCGTCGCCACCCCGCTTGCCCCTCCTACAAGTCGGCATCGCCCCCCCTCCTATAAATGCCGCTGCCACCGCCCCCTCTCCTCCCCAAGCCGCACCGCCGCCGCCTCCACCAAAGCCGCAGCCGCCGCCGCCGAGTTCGCGCAGCCACAGCCCGCGCCTCGCCTCGCCGCCGTCTGTCGTCGCTGCTGCCGCGCCGCCGCCGCCGTCGCCTCGCCTTGCCTCGCCCGCAAGCCGCCGTCGCTGGAGATCCTCCGCCGCCATCGGTTTTCGCCCATCATTGACCAAGCCGCCGGCCAAGTCCGGTTAACCGGTATAAAACTGTCGGTTTTTTTTGTTTGTTTTTTCGGTTAGTTAGGTTTAGATCGGTTTTTGTTTTAGTTCGTTAGTTGACGAACGTTCACTAACTAGTTTCTTATAACGAATGAATTCGTTCGTTAGGTTCTATTAGCGAACGTTCGTTCTGTAGATTTTTCTTTTTAGTTTAATTTTCGACAGGGACCTATCCGAGAATAGTTTTCTCGCGATTTAGCCCCTGATCTTAAAACTAGCGTAACTTTATGCTCGTTTATCCAAATTAGATGGAACCAACGCCTAAATTTTCGTAACGGTCCCCTCTTTCCAGTAAAGCAACTTGAATATGATTTTGACAAATAAATTTTGAGTTTAGTTCAGATTAGTATTCAATCTTTTTTTGTTTGTATCTCGAGTTTCGTAACTCCGTTTGAGTTGATTCTTTTTGCAAATCGTAGCTAATCACATGTACCTACAGTTAAGACCTAATTCACATGAAAACAATGCTGTTAGGTTTTGTTTTCTATTTAGTTTAGTCATTTGCTTGTTTCGAGTTTTATTTGGATCTTTTCTCGATTTCTTTTTGTTTCGTTTGAGTGATTGCTTATGTATGCTACTGTTTGTCTATGCTAGATTATCCGGAGTGCGAAGCTTGTTACTACGAATCTCTAGAGTTTGTAGATTGTTAGCAAGGCAAGTTACACTTTGATCATGCTCTTCTATACCCAGTTTTTACTATGCATTAGTATTGCCCCTCAAATATTTGCATGAGTAGGATTGGGAACATGTGGTTTGGTTGAAGTACTTGAGGTAGGAACCTAATACCTTTTGATCACCCCGGGAATATACGTTATGCTCAGTTATTGCTTAGCCATGCTCGTAGACGGGGATTGGATCGTTATACACATGGAAGTTGTGAGAGTTATTAATCTTGGATAACATTAAGGTGGCAACTTTAATACACATCTGGGTGGATTGGTTGGGGCACCTGGAGAATCCAGTGTTTGTCCGTTTGGGAAATCCCGGAGTACCCGTGTGATTTTTCCTTGGTTCACCACCAAGGCTCAAAGGGATCATATGATATTTCATGCCTAGAAACTTCCGTGTGCAGCCACAAGCCATTATGGGCTCTGGCGTAGTTGAGTAAGTTGTATGAGCTCTCGAAGAGGTGGACTAGCAGATGTAGGGGAAAGTATGTGTATCGGTCTACCCGGAGTAGAGAGTTAATGCTTCAAAAAGACTATGCCTCGATCTTCCGATCATGGATGCGGTCGAGTCTTGTGGGGAAAAGTGTGCAACCTCTGCAGAGTGTATAAACTAATCATGGTTAGCCGTGTCCCCGGTTATGGACATTTTGAGTATCTGGAATTGCATATTATTGTTGATCTCATCACTCTTAAATTAATTGAATTGGGTTTAATAATGATACTTGTTTAATTGGGATTTGATTTGGAGGAACCTTCTCAAATATTGGAACGACTTGGGAGTAGTAAAGAAAATTTATTCCTTTATTGTAGGGAAAAACTAGCTTTATGTAAACCTTAACTTAGAGCCTCCACCAGCCAAATATTGCATGTAGATGTAGTTCTTGCATTCATTGCTTTACAGTGTAACTCTGCCAGCATATTCAATGTGCTGACCTACACGGCTGCAACATCTCATGTTGCAGACTTCTCAGACGATGAATAAGGTGCGATCGGTCGTTGTCTTGCACTCAGCTATGCCGTTGGAGTTGATGGACTCATTTACCTTCGAAGCTTTCGCAGTTATTTAGTTTAGATGGCCTTCAGCCATATTATTTGTGTAATCATACTCTTTATGAGGACCTCGATGTAATAAGTGTGTGATTGAACTCTGTTATAATTCCCCGAGTACTGTGTGTGTCAGCATTACCGATCCAGGGATGACACTTAAGCACAGAGACTTCGGTCCATTGGGATCGTGGTCGCTACAAGATGGTATCAGAGCACACGCTAACTGTAGGACGCAGCCACTAGGAAAAGCCACATGATCACTCTTCTTTGCTCATTTCTAATTCTCCTCTGTTTCTACTCTATAGATGGCGGACCCCAGGAACAAGTTCACTCAGCCGGATGATGACGCCCCTTTCGGACGACACTTGAAGGAAGTCACTAAGTACCTGAACATTGTACTACCAAGCTTCACTGGGACTTTCTGTGCAACTTTACCGAAAGAGGAGCACTGGAATATCAAAGTTCGTGTACCTGGGAGGACGTTTGTGCCAACAATGGAGCCCATTGATTTTTACTTGGATGCACCAAGTTGGAGCTTGGGAAAGAGCATGGCAGCCCACATCACTTTCGGACGCATATGTGAAGTGTATCACAAGGAGCTTGAAGACACCATCTATCAGATATGTGGACGCCGAGACGAGGAATGGGAGATGATTTGTACCAGGAAGGATGGATCAATTGCAGCTTACATTCAGGAGATGGGTGACCACATTCGCCGATACGAGAACCAGATGTGCGCCATCATGAAGAAGACCAAGAAGCTGATGAAGAAGAATATCGAGATAGAAGAGGAACTCAAGTTAACACACGATGGAGGAAATTGATGTACTACTAGAGAAGCATGAAGACTTGAAGAGGAAGCTAGGACTACCCGTGGAGAACCATAAGCGAGAACCTGAAGTGGAGATCCGTTCGGAAGACTACATCATCTTGGACGACACTGATGACCCACAAGTGTAGGGGATCTATCGTAGTCCTTTTGATAAGTAAGAGTGTCGAACCCAACGAGGAGCAGAAGGAAATGATAAGCGGTTTTCAGTAAGGTTTTCTCTGCAAGCACTGAAATTATAGGTAATAGATAGTTTTGTGATAAGATAAATTGTAACGAGTAACAAGTAAATAAAGTGCAGCAAGGTGGCCCAAACCTTTTGTAGCAAAGGATAAGCCTGGACAATTTCTTATAATGAGAAAGGAGCTCCCGAGGACACATGGGAATTATCGTTCGGTACTTTGGTAATTTGATATGTGGGTGGACCAGTGCTTGGGTACTGCCCTTACTTGGACACGCATCCCACTTATGATTAACCCCTATTGCAAGCGTCCGCAACTACAAAAGAAGTATTAAGGTAAACCTAACCATAGCATTAAACATATGGATCCAAATCAGCCCCTAACGAAGCAACGCATAAACTAGGGTTTAAGCTTCTGTCACCCTAGCAACCCATCATCTACTTATTAATTCCCAATGCCTTCCTCTAGGCCCAAATAATGGTGAAATGTCATGTAGTCGACGTTCACATAAAACTACTAGAGGAAAAGACAACATACATCTCATCAAAATATCGAACGAATACCAAATTCACATGACTATTAATAGTAAGATTTCACCCATGTCCTCAGGAACAAACGTAACTACTCACAAAGCATATTCATGTTCATAATTAGAGGATTAATAATATGCATTAAGGATCTGAACATATGATCTTCCACCAAGTAAACCAATTAGCATCAACTACAAGGAGTAATCAACACTACTAGCAACCCACAGGTACCAATTTGTGGTTTTGATACAAGATTGGATACAAGAGATGAACTAGGGTTTTGAGAGCAGATGGTGTTGGTGAAGATGTTGATGGAGATTGACCCCCTCCTGATGAGAGCATCGTTGGTGATGACGATGGTGATGATTTCCCCCTCCCGGAGGGAAGTGTCCACGGCAAAACAGCTCTGTCGGAGCTCTAGATTGGTTCCGCCAAGGTTCCGCCTCGTGGCGGCGGAGTTTCATCCCGTAAGCTTGCCCACGGTTTTTTCCAGGGTAAAATCGCTCATATAGTAGAAGATGGACACCGGGGGGCCACTAGGGGGCCCAGGAGATAGGGGCGCGCCCAGTAGGGGTGGGCGCCCCCCCCCCCCCCCCACCCTCCTGGCCAGGGTGTGGGCCCCCTAATGTATTTCTTCCGCTCAATAATTCTTATTAATTCCAAAAACATGTTTCGTGGAGTTTCAGGATTTTTGGGACAGTGCAGAATAGGTTTCCAATGTTTGCTCCTTTTCCAGCCAGAATTCCAGGTGCCGTCATTCCCCCTCTTCATGGTAAACCTTGTAAAATAAGAGATAATAGCCATAAGTATTGAGATTTAATGTGTAATAACAGCCCATAATGCACTAAATATTGATATAAAAGCATGATGCAAAATGGACGTATCAACTCCCCCAAGCTTAGACCTTGCTTGTCCTCAAGCGGAAGCCGATATCAAAATATATGTCCACATGTTTAGAGATAGAGGTGTCGATAAAAATGAAATACGGACATGAGGGCATCATGATCATTCTTGTAACATCAACATATATAGATTTTATCATATGATTTCTTATACTCAAGTAACAATCAATTCACAATGTCAAGTATGGTTCAAAAACTTCATTGAGAACTAACAAACTATAATCTCAGTCATTGAAGCAATTGCAATTTATCATAACATCAGAAAGAGTCAACAATAGAGCTTTTCAGCAAGTTCACATACTCAACTATCAAGTAGTCTTCTACAATTGCTAACACTCACGCAATACTTGTGGTTATGGAGTTTCAGCCGAACACTGAGAAAGATAGGGGCTTATTGTGTTGCCTCCCAACGTATTCACCTTTAGGTGATGTCAACAATAATAGCCCATGCTAACTTACATCCAATTGGATATATATATATATATATATATATATATATATATATATATATATATATATATATATATATATATATATATATCATGATCTTTCAAACACGAGGAGCTTGCCAAAGGATAAAATGAAAAAGGGAAAGGTGAAGATCACCTTGACTCAAGCATAAAGTAAAAAACATAAAGTAAAAGATAGGCCCTTCGCAGAAGAAAGCAGAGGTTGTCATGTGCGTTTAGGGTTGGATTCACAAAATCTTAATGCAAAAGAATGTCACTTTATATTGCCCCTTGTATGTGGACCTTTATTATGCAGTCCGTCGCTTTTATTACTTCCACAACAAGATCGTATAACGCTTATTTTCTCTGCACTAATAAGTCATACATATTTAATAGCAATTTTTATTGCCTGCAACCTGACAACTTACTTGAAGGATCTTACTCAATCCATAGGTGGATATGGTGGACTCTCGTGGCAAAACTGGGTTTAAGGATATTTGGAAGCACAAGTAGTATCTCTACTTAGTGCAAGGAATTTGGCTAGCATGAGGGGGAAAGGCAAGCTCAACATGTTTGAAGGTCAATGACAATATACTTTAACTGAGATGTGAGAAAACATAAACCATTACGTTGTCTTCCTTGTCCAACGTCAACTCTTTTAGCATGTTATACTTAATGAGTGCTCCCAATCATAAAAGATGTCCATGATAATATATTTATATGTGAACCTCTCTTTCCTTATCACTTCCTATTAATTGCAACGATGACCAAAACTATGTTTATCAACTCTCAACTACTTTTATGCCTCATACTTTCTATGTGTGAAGTCATCACTAACCATAAGATCAATATGAACTCTTTTATTCTTTCTACTTTCTTAGGATCATAGCAACATAGCAAAGCCCTTGACTCAACACTAATCTTTATTATAGATAGCTCACGGACTCGATTACCAAAAGAGATCACGAAGCAAAACTCAAAACTAATTGATACCAAAACTTCAATCTACTAGATCAAGATACTACTAAAAGGATCGAACTAAATAAAACGGTAAATATAGGAGTGTGATGGTGATATGATACCGGGGCACCTCCCCCATGCTTGGCAGTTGCCAAGGGGAGTGCCCATACCCATGTGATTATGTATCCTTCTTCACGGTTGGTGTTATGATCTTCTTGGCGATGATGCCCCTCAGGATACGGTTTTCCTCCTCGACTTTATTGACTTGTTGTTTGAGGTCCATAATTTCTTTATGAAGCTTGCCCGTAATGGCCAAAGCTCCCTTTACCCAAGGATGATGCATAGCTTCTGGAGAACAAGTGAAGCTCTTTTTCACACTTTCATAAGGAAGCAATCTAAAGTTGCAAGGGATGACCGAAGTTGGAATAGCCGAGCTAGGTAGTTCCCCCATCATGAATTCTGCTTGGAGACAAGAGGTAACTTCTTGATCTTCCTCCATGCCATCTATCCTTTTCAAATCAGCCTCCATCTCATCCTCCATCGATGGTCCAAAGTGATAAGCATCGCTATTTGCTCCTGGACCTGGTGTTGGGTGAGACACCCGACTCTCCCCGACTGACTCTTGAGAAGACATCTTGCTTTTAATCTACAACAGGAACAACTCGAAACGAAAACAGAGGAAATTTGCGGGA
Source organism: Triticum timopheevii (assembly GCA_963921465.1). Lineage (NCBI taxonomy): Eukaryota > Viridiplantae > Streptophyta > Magnoliopsida > Poales > Poaceae > Triticum > Triticum timopheevii. The sequence continues at coordinate 328,216,584 of OY997266.1, forward strand.
TACGGTGGTCAAAACCATCGGGAGTTTATATAATGAATTTTTACCGACCAAAATACGTAATGTGCAAGAAAACGGAGTCCGGGAGGCACACGAGGTGCCCATGAGATAGGGGGTGCGCCCAGTAAGGGTGGGCGCGCCCTCCACTCTCATGGGGGCCTCGTGTCCCTTTTGGACTACTTCTTTCTTCCTAAAATTCTTAAATATTCCAAAACTGATAAAAATTGCCATTGGAGTTGTTTTGGAGTCGGTTTACTTACCGTACCACATACCTATTCCTTTTCGGAGTCTGGAACATTCTTGAAAGTGTCCCTTATGTATTCCTCCGGGGTTACGGTTTCAATAATATTAGTTTCAACATTGATAGGATTACCTAAAATATAATGTTTAATTCTTTGACCGTTCACCACCCTCGGACTTGTGCCTTCGAAGTTGTTGATTTTTATGGCACCAGAATGATAGACCTCCTCGATAATGTAGGGACCTTCCCATTTAGAGAGAAGTTTTCCTGCAAAAAATCTTAAACAAGAGTTGAATAATAACAAATAATCACCTACATTAAATTCACGCTTTTGTATCCTTTTATCATGCCAGCGTTTGACTTTTTCTTTGCATAGCTTGGCATTCTCATATGCTTGGGTTCTCCATTCATCGAGTGAGCTGATGTCAAACAACCTCTTCTCACCGGCAAGTTTGAAGTCATAGTTGATCTCTTTGATAGCCCAATATGCTTTATGTTCAAGTTCTAGAGGTAAATGACAAGCTTTTCCATAAACCATCTTATATGGAGACATACCCATAGGATTTTTGTATGCAGTTCTATAGGCCCATAATGCATCATCAAGTTTTTTGGACCAATTATTTCTAGATCTATTGATAGTCTTTTGCAAAATTAATTTGAGCTCTCTATTGCTCAACTCTACTTGACCACTAGACTATGGATGATAAGGAGATGCGATTCTATGATTAACATCATACTTAGCAAGCATATTACGGAAAGCACCATGAATAAAATGTGAACCACCATCAGTCATAAGATATCAAGGGACTCCAAACCTCAGAAAAATAACTTCCTTAAGCATTTTGATAGAAGTGTTATGATCAACACTACTAGTTGGAATAGCTTCTACCCACTTAGTAACGTAATCAACAGCAACTAAAATATGAGTGTAACCATTAGAGGCAGGAAAAGGTCCCATATAATCAAAGCCCCAAACATCAAACGGTTCAATAACAAGAGAATAGTTCATAGGCATTTTTTGACGTCTACTTATATTACCTATTCTTTGACATTCATCACAAGACAAGACAAACTTACGAGCATCTTTGAAGAGAGTAGGCCAATAAAAACCGGATTGCATTACCTTGTGTGCAATTCTATCTCCAGCGTGGTGTCCTCCATAGGATTCAGAGTGACACTTGCGTAGGATCTGTTCCTGTTCATGCTCAAGCACAGAACGTCTAATAACACCATCTACTCCTTCTTTATAAAGGTGTGGGTCATCCCAGAAGTAATGTCTTCAATCATAAAAGAACCTTTTCTTTTGCTGGTATGTGAAACTAGGAGGTATAAACTTAGCAACAATGTAATTAGCATAATCAGCATACCAAGGAGCAGTACGAGAAGCATTAACGACCGCTAATTGTTCATCAGGAAAGCTATCATCAATAGGCAGTGGGTCATCAAGAACATTCTCTAACCTAGACAAGTTGTCTGCAACGGGGTTCTCAGCTCCCTTTCTATGAATAATATGCAAATCAAATTCTTGGAGCAAGAGAACCCATCTAATGAGTCTAGGCTTAGCATCTTTCTTTTCCATAAGATATTTAATAGCAGCATGATCAGTGTGAATAGTAACTTTGGAATCAACAATATAAGGTCTAAACTTATCACATGCAAACACAACTGCTAAGAACTCTTTTTAGTAGTAGCATAATTTCTCTGGGCAGTATCAAGAGTCTTACTAGCATACTGGATAACATTCAATTTCTTATCAACTCTTCTCCCTAGAACAACACCTACAACATAATCACTAGCATCACACATAATTTCAAAAGGTAAATTCCAATTAGGTGGCTGAACAATAGGTGCAGTGATCAAATCTTTCTTAAGTATTTCAAATGCTTCCACACAATCATCATCAAAGACAAAAGGAATATCTTTTTGCAATAAATTAGTCAGAGGCCTAGAGATTTTAGAAAAGTCCTTAATGAACCTCCTATAAAAACCGGCATGACCAAGGAAACTTCTTATACCTTTTATGTCCTTGGGACATGGCATCTTTTCAATAGCATCAACTTTGGGTTTGTGAACTTCAATACCTCTCTCGAAAATCTTATGTCCCAAGACAATGCCTTCATTAACCATAAAGTGACACTTTTCCCAATTCAAGATGAGACTAGTGTCTTTGCATCTCTGCAAAACTCGATCAAGGTTGCTCAAGCAATCATCAAAAGAGGATCCATAAACGGTAAAATCATACATGAATACCTCGCAAATCTTTTCACAAAAATCAGAGAATATAGCCATCATGCATCTTTGAAAGGTTGCAAGTGCATTACATAAACCAAAAGGCATACGTCTATAAGCAAAAGTACCGAAAGGGCAAGTAAAAGTAGTATTTGATTGATCCCCCGCTGACACAGGTATTTGAGAGAAACCAGAATAACCATCTAGAAAGCAGAAATGAGTGTGTTTAGATAGTCTTTCTTGCATTTGATCAATAAAAGGTAAAGGGTAATGATCTTATTTAGTAGCTTTATTTTATTTATGGAAAGCAATTACCATCCTATAACCTGTAATAATTCTTTGCGGGATCAGTTCATCTTTATCATTAGGAACAACGGTAATACCTCCCTTTTTAGGAACACAATGGACAGGGCTTACCCAATCACTGTCAGCAACAGGATAAATTATACCTGCCTCAAGGAGCTTTAGTATCTCCTTTCTTACCACTTCTTTCATCTTGGGATTCAGTCATCGTTGAGGATCTCTAACTGGTTTGGCATCTTTCTCCACTGTAATTTTGTGTTGCCATAACGTGGGACTGATGCCCTTAAGATCATCCAGAGTATATCCAATAGCAGCCCGGTGCTTCTTCAGAGTTTTCAATAGTCTTTCTTCTTCTTGCTCTAAAAGGTTAGCACTAATAATAACAGGATATATTTTCTTTTCATCAAGATAAGCATACTTAAGATTATCAGGTAATGGTTTGAGTTCAAACACGGGATCACCCTTGGGTGGAGGGGGATCCCCAAGAATTTCAACGGGAAGGTTATGTTTCAGCACAGGTTCCTGTTTAATGAACACTTCATCTATTTCCCTTCTTTCCTTCATAAACATATCATTTTCATGGTCTAGCAAATATTTTTCTAACGGATCAGTAGGAGGTACAGCAATGGAAGCAAGACCAATAATCTCATCCTTACTAGGTGATTCTCTATCACGAGGTTGTCTACGAAACTTAGCAAAATTAAACTCATGAGACATACCCTCTAAGCCAATTGTAACAGTATCCTTTTCACAATCGATCCTAGCCTTAACCGTGTTCAAGAAGGGTCTACCAAAAATAATGGGACAAAAATCATCTTGTGGGGAACCAAGAACAAGAAAATCAGCAGGGTATTTAACCTTCCCACACAAGACTTCAACATCTCTAACTATCCCAACTGGTTTAATGGTATCTCTATTAGGAAGCTTAATAGTAACATCAATGTCTTCTAATTCAACTGGTGCAATTTCGTGCATAATTTCTTTATATAAATCATAGGGTATTGCACTAGCACTAGCACCCATATTACATAAGCCATGATAACAATGATCTCCTATCTTAACGGAAATAACAAGCATGCCTACCACAGGTCTATGTACCCTAGCATCTGGTCTAGCAATATTAGCAGTCTCACCACAGAAATAAATAACATGCCCATCTAAATCATCATCCAAGAGATCTTTAACCATAGCAATACTAGGTTCGACTTTGATTTGCTCAGGAGGTGTATAAGTCCTAGTATTACTCTTACGAACAACAGTCGAAGTTTTAGCATGATCCTTTATCCTAACAGGAAAAGGAGGTTTCTCAACATAAGTAGTAGGAACAATAGGATCACTATAGGTGATAGTCTTTTCTTCAACTGTAATAGGTGCAAGTACTTTTACTTCAACGGGAGGATTATATTTAAACCACTTCTCTTTAGGGAGATCAACGTGAGTAGCAAAAGATTCACAGAAAGAAGCTACTATCTCAGAGTCAGGTCCATACTTAGCACTAAATCCACGAAAAGCATCGGTATCCATAAAAGATTTAACACAATCAAACTTAGGTGTCATACCTGACTCCTTACCATCGTCGGAACCCTAATCTTCAGAGTTGCGTTTAATTCTTTCCAATAAGTCCCATTTGAAATCAATAGTCTTCAGCATATAAGAACCAGCACAGGAAGTATCGAGCAGGTTGCGATCATTAAGAGAAAGCCGAGCATAAAAATTTTGAATAATCATTTCCCAGGAGAGCTCGTGATTGGGGCATGAATATAACATTGACTTAAGCCTCCCCCAAGTTGAGCGATGTTTTCTCCTTCGCGAGGCCAGAAATTATATATGTAGTTACGATCACGATGAACAAAATGCATAGGATAAAACTTCTGGTGAAATTCCAACTTCAATCGTTTATAATTCCAAGATCTCGTATCATGACATAGCCTATACCATGTCAATGCATCTCCCTTCAAAAATAAAGGGAAGACCTTCCTCTTGGAAACATCATCTGGAATACCTCATGTCACGCCCAAGATGCGATCCTATCCCAAAGGAACTCGAAGGTCCCACCAAGGATAGAAGCGCATCTTGAAGACGCTTTTGCAAGGTGGATATCATTACATCAACATTACATAATAGATGGGGATACATACATAAGGCATACAATGCACGAATACAACATCATCTTACATAAGAGCACCATCCGACTACGGATGAAACACAAACAGAAACTCAAACGACATCCACCCTGCTAGCATAGGCTGCCGACCTGGAACCTATCCCCTGATCAAAGAAGAAGCAGAAGAAGAACTCCAAACAAGCAAACATTGCTCTCGCGTCATGATCATCGCATAACCTGTACCTGTAACTGTTGTTGTAGTAATCTGTGAGCCATGAGGACTTAGCAATCCCATTACCATGCGTATCAAGACTAGCAAAGCTTAATGGGTAAGGAAGGGCTAAAGTCGTGAGGTTGCAGTAGCGACTAAGAAAGTATGGTGGCTAACATACGCAAATAAGAGCGAGAAGAGAGCAAACGGAACGGTCGTGAAGCTAGCAATGATCAAGAAGTGATACTAAACTCCTACTTACGTCAAACATAACACAGAAACCGTGTTCACTTCCCGGACTCCGCCGAAAAGGACCATCACGGCTACACACGCGGTTGATGCGTTTTAACTCGAATTTGGTGTCAAGTTATCTACAACCGGACATTAACAAATTCCCATCTGCCACATAACCGTGGGCACGGCTTTCGAAAGTTTATACCTTACAGGGGTGTCCCAACTTAGCCCATGATAAGCTCTCACGATCAACGAAGGATATACCTTCTCCCAGGAAGACCCGATCAGTCTCGGAATCCCGGTTTACAAGACATTTCGACAATGGTAAAACAAGACCAGCAAAGTCGCCCGATGCGCCGACAATCCCGATAGGAGCTGCACATATCTCATTCTCAGGACAACACCGGATGAGACATCCTACGAGTAAAACTAGATCTCGAGTTTCCTTGAGGGGGCCCCTTAGGCGGCTCGGTTCGGACCAGCACTTAGAAAAGCACTTGCCCGGGGGGGCTAAAATAAAGATTACCCTCGGGCTCCGGAAACCCAAGGGAAAAAGGGGTAGGTGAGGCAAATGGTAAAACCAAGGTTGGGCCTTGCTGGAGGAGTTTTATTCAAAGCGAACTGTCAAGGGGGTCCCATAAATCACCCAACCGCGTAAAGAACGCAAAATCCGGGAACATAACACTGGTATGACGGAAACTAGGGCGGCAAGAGTGGAACAAAACACCAGGCATAAGGCCGAGTCTTCCACCCTTTACCAAGTATATAGATGCATTAATTAAATAAGAGATATTGTGATATCCCAACATAATCCTGTTCACCATGGAGCAATCTTCAACTTCACCTGCAACTAACAACGCTATAAGAGGGGCTGAGCAGAGCGATAACATAGCCAAGCAATGGTTTTCTAGGAAGGGTGAAAAGGTTAGAGGCTGACATGGCAATTTGGGAGGCTTGAAGAGCAAATGATAGGTAGCGCAGCATAGCGATAGAACGAAGCAACTAGCATAGCAATGATATTAGTGAGATCCAGGGTAGCGGTCATCTTGCCTGAAATCCTGCTAGGAATAAGAACGAGTCCATGAAGAAGACGAACGGATGAAGCCAAACCAAGCGTAGACGAACGAATCCTCACGATCGCAACGAAACAGGAACTATCGAGAAGAAGCACACAACATGGTAAACACACCACACATAGACATGACATGATGCACAACCAAACATGATGTATGACAAGGCTACATATTTATCGATAGAGGGAACTAGGGGAGTCCAAATGAGGTGCGGTTTTCACCCACACGATCATGATCGAACGACCGAGAGCATGGAGGGGGTTAGGATGGGTTATTGGGCCACTTTGAAGGGGTGTTGGTCTGCACGCAAAAGAGGTCTTTACGGTTTCCCAGTTAACCATTGGAGTATCAAACGGGCTCCAAATGGCACGAAACTTGACAGGCGGTCTACCGGTGGTGTACCAAGGCCGCTTGGCAAACCTCGGGCCATTCCAAGAAATTTTAACACCCGCACACGAAAAGAGGCAAAAGGGGCGCCGGGGGACATAGGAGTGTCGGATTGCAAAACAGACAACGGGGAAAATGCTCGGATGCATGAGACGAACACGTATGCAAAATGAGATGCACATGATGACATGGAAAAATGCAACACACAAGCAAAAGACATGGCAATGACGGCGAATAACTAGTGGACACCTGGCGCATCGAAACCGGAGCGTTACGACACTCCTCCACTAACAAGAGATCTCGTCCCGAGATCTTAGGACCAAGACGGAAGGGAAAAGGGATGAGGTGAAACAAGAACTCAAGAGAAGAATCAAAGAGTCGAGAGCACTCGAGAAGAAGAGAGGAGCGACGAGAATGACAAGAATCGAAAGCTCATGGAATCAGATAAACTATGAAACCACTCCGGTTAGAACGAGATAAGAAACGAATAAGACTGAAAGGATTTAGACAGCACTCCGGCTGAAACATGGAGGAATAGAACACGAGCTTGAGAGGATGGAATGACACTTGATGAACACATGACACAAAACCTCCTGAAAGATTGAAATAGTGGAATGAAAAGGAACGAAGAAGAAGAAGGCAACTTCTACCACGAATGACTTTGAAAAGTATCCTTACGAAGAAAAGATTGAACGAAGCTGTTGAGAAATCAACAACAGAAGAATTGCTTGTTGTGGACTTATAGATACCATCTCAAAATTATGAGGTGCTAACCGACCACAAACGGAAATGATTGGATAGCTGAGAAGAACGAAGAAATGCAAAACTCCACTTCAAAAGAATACGGAGAATTAATTGCACTTCAAAAAGCAAAAAGGAAAGATACTTGAGCTCCTTCGAGAAGAATCTTGATGAACACTTGAGGAATGAATTAAATCATGAAGAATGCCATGAAGAACTCTGGTAAACAAAAGGACAATGAGATAGAATTGAAGAATGAAAAGAATAAGATGAGCCTTGCGGTGATTTAGATGGAGGTTCCGACGAAATGGCCGAGGAAATTTGAACTCCGGAAAAGAAAAGATGAAAACATTTGGAACTAGAATTTATTCATCAAGAACAAACTCCGAAGGAAGGGATTACTCATTTGGATGAAATAAGAATAAGATTTATTGTATGCTTACCCTTCATCAAATTAAATTGATGACAAGCAATGAATTTTGCATACTACTTATTCTTCTTGAAAAGGATTGAGAAGTGACATATCGCAAACTTGAGAAGGTCTTCATGAACCACCGGTAGGATTGAAAAGAACGAATGAATTAAAATGATAATCAAGGAAAAGAATCTTGAATGAACCACCGTAAGAATTCGGAAATGACTGACGAAAGAGAATGAATCACCGGGAAGAATTAGAGAAGCACGAAGATACTTGAGGGAATTAAAAAGCAAGAGAACGAACAGATCGCGAACTGATTGAAGAATACTTGAACGAAGCACTGGAAAAATATTGAGACGAACGAAGGGGAACGGATATCGAATAATTGGAGAACGAATTTGAAAAACTTAGAATGAAGAGATATTCTGAAAAGATGGCCTCCGGATGATTGAGAGAGACAGAAACTCCTGACATACTCCGGATGGTTAAGAAAAAAGTATCCGACAAATGGAATAATTCGAGATTGATAAGATGAAGCTAGAACCACGAATCTTCGGGAGAACGAACAAGATTTAAGAGCAACTCTTCTTCGATCTTCAAATGATGACGAGAAACACCACCAAAATTTGTTGAGGCAACAATGAAAATGATTTGAAATTGATCTTGGAAAAGATCTGACTTATGAAATTCATTCTTACGTCACACTTGAAAAGAATTTTGAATAACTCCGGGGGAATTAGAAGAGTCAGGTAAGATCCTGGGAAAAGACCTGTGGGTTAGGGCCCACTGAAGAGAAAAATACCGTTGGAAACGGATGTTGAAGAGATAGATGATACACCGGAACAATTGAAATATTTGAATGAGGTGACAACCTCGAATTAATTCAAACACAGGTGAATCTCCTGAGATGTCTAGAGCACTCCGGAATGATAGAATGGCGAGAGGCGAACAAGCAAAGGAAAAATATTTGAGCCGAGGTAAAAGATACGACCGACACCGAAAAACTTGAATTTGGACCCACCGGAAAGAAAACAAGACGAACATTGATGAACCAGACGAGAATTCACCGGTTGAAACAATTGAGTTAAGACTGAAGAGGCTCCGCACAAATGAAATTGATGCTCGAAACAGACTCAGGCTTCGGGAAGAAGAGGTGGGAGGGCGGGAAAACAAAGGCAACTTGGAAGGTAGAACTGACGGATAGCTTGAAGAGAAAACACCGGTTGAAATCATTGAGGAAAGAAATCAAAGACTTCGCACGAGTAGAATGGATACTCGATTACGGACTCTGGTTCCGACAAGAAAAAGGGGTGGGCGGGTGGGAAAAAGAAAACAACTGAGGAATGAACTTGGCAAAGATGAAGAGGCTCGAATCACCTTGACGAGAAATGCACCGGATGCAAAGAGATGAGGAACAACGATCGAAAAAAAACCAACTGTGTGATCCTAACGAACAATCTTCAACTTCACCTGCAACTAACAACGCTATAAGAGGGGCTGAGTAGAGCGGTAACATAGCCAAGCAATGGTTTGCTAGGAAGGGTGAAAAGGTTAGAGGCTGACATGGCAATTTGGGAGGCTTGAAGAGCAAATGATAGGTAGCGCAGCATAGCGATAGAACGAAGCAACTAGCATAGCAATGATGGTAGTGAGATCCAGGATAGCGGTCATCTTGCCTGAAATCCCGCTAGGAATAAGAACGAGTCCATGAAGAAGACGAACGGATGAAGCCGAACCAAGCGTAGACGAACGAATCCTCACGATCGCAACGAAATAGGAACTATCGAGAAGAAGCACACAACATGGTAAACACACCACACGTAGACATGACATGATGCACAACCAAACATGATGTATGACAAGGCTACATGAAGCTACTCATGGCAAGAGAAGATGCATACAAGAGCAACACATCAAAACAAGTTTAAATGAGGCCGGAAACAACATATAACAATTCCGGTAAGTCCTCATATGCAAATTTAGAAGTTGGTCCAGATCTGAACAAACATTAAGTTGAAGTTGTTAAACAGCAATTTAAAATGCACCAAGATGATCTACACGAGATTCTAGTCAAGTTACATATAAAGTTTATTTAGTTCGGAGCTACGACCTAGAAGATATAAGCAAAACAAGGTAAACATGGCATTAATGCAAAAAGGCATTCAAACATCAAGCAAACACCTCAAAACAAGGATGCAACATGAGAATATGAAACTACATGCAAATCTAAGCAAGTTTCATATAGAACACACTCAAAACGGAGCAACGGTTCAACACATACACCCTATACAAGGCGGCGATGGCGGCACGCTGGCGAGGGAGATGGGGAGGCGGGCGGCGGCACTTCCGGGACACGGCGGCGGCCGGCGGCGGGGCGCGGAGGACGGCGGCGGGGACGCGGGCGGCGCTCGGGAGGAGCTCCGTCGGCGTCGGCGGAGGAGACAGGTGGCGGCGGGCGCGGACGCCGGCGAGCGGAGCCGCAGCTCGGGCGGCACGCTGACCCGGGGTGCACGGGGAGGCGGAGCGGGCCTAGCAGGCTGGCGATGGGCCCAAGCGGGCCTAGCGGCGCGGGAGCGGGCTCTCGGACGCGTGGCGGCGCCCGGTTGGACGAGGGCGGGGGCGGGCTGACGTGGCGTCACCGTATGGGCCGGGACAACGTGGAGGCTGGCGGTGGACGTGTCCGGCCGCCGGGCGGACATGTCCGGCGGCGAGAAGAGGGAGAGGGCTAGGGTTGGACTGCGCGAAAATTCGGGGAGGGGCACATATTTATAGATAGAGGGAGCTAGGGGAGTCCAAATGAGGTGCGGTTTTTGCCCACACGATCATGATCGAACGACCGAGAGCATGGAGGGGGTTAGGATGGGTTATTGGGCCACTTTGAAGGGGTGTTGGGCTGCATGCAAAAGAGGTCTTTACGGTTTCCCAGTTAACCGTTGGAGTATCAAAAGGGCTCCAAATGGCACGAAACTTGACAAGCGGTCTACCGGTGGTGTACCAAGGCCGCTTGGCAAACCTCGGGCCATTCTGAGAAAGTTTAACACCCGCACACGAAAAGAGGCAAAAGGGGGCGCCGGGGAACATAGGAGTGTCGGATTGCAAAACGGACAACGGGGAAAATGCTCGGATGCATGAGACGAACACGTATGCAAAATGAGATGCACATGATGACATGGAAAAATGCAACACGCAAGAAAAAGACATGGCAATGACGGCGAATAACTGGCGGACACCTGGCGCATCAAAACCGGAGCGTTACAACACTCCTCCACTAACAAGAGATCTCGTCCCGAGATCTTAGGACCGAGATGGAAGGGAAAAGGGATGAGGTGAAACAAGAACTCAAGAGAAGAATCAAAGAATCGAGAGCACTCGAGAAGAAGAGAGGAGCGACGAGAATGACAAGAATCAAAAGCTCACGGAATCAGATAGACTATGAAACCACTCCGGTTAGAACGAGATAAGAAACGAATAAGACTGAAAGGATTTAGGCAGCACTCCGGCTGAAACATGGAGGAATAGAACACGAGCTTGAGAGGATTGAATGACACTTGATGAAGACATGACACAAAACCTCCGGAAAGATTGAAATAGTGGAATGAAAAGGAACGAAGAAGAAGAAGGCAACTTCTACCACGAATGACTTTGAAAAGTATCATTACGAAGAAAAGATTGAACGAAGTTGTCGAGAAATCAACAACAGAAGAATTGCTTGTTGTGGACTTATAGATAACATCTCAAAATTATGAGGTGATAACCGACCAAAAATGGAAATGATTGGATAGCTGAGAAGAACGAAGAAATGCAAAACTCCACTTCAAAATAATACGGAGAATTAATTGCACTTCAAAAAGCAAAAGGAAAGATACTTGAGCTCCTTCGAGAAGAATCTTGATGAACACTTGAGGAATGAATTAAATCATGAAGAACGCCATGAAGAACTCCGGTAAACAAAAGGACAATGAGATAGAATTGAAGAATGAAAAGAATAAGATGAGCCTTGCGATGATTTAGATGGAGGTTTCGACGAAATGGCCGAGGAAATTTGAACTCCGGAAAAGAAAAGATGAAAACATTTGGAACTAGAATTTATTCATCAAGAACAAACTTCGAAGGAAGGGATTACTCATTTGGACGAAATAAGAATAAGATTTATTGTATGCTTACCCTTCATCAAACTAAATTGATGACAAGCAATGAATTTTGCATACTACTTATTCTTCTTGAAAAGGATTGAGAAGTGACATATCGCAAACTTGAGAAGGTCTTCATGAACCACCGGTAGGATTGAAAAGAACGAATGAATTAAAATGATAATCAAGGAAAAGAATCTTGAACGAACCACCGTAAGAATTCGGAAATGACTGACGAAAGTGAATGAATCACCGGGAAGAATTAGAGAAGCACGAAGATACTTGAGAGAATTAAAAAGCAAGAGAACGAAGAGATCGCGAACTGATTGAAGAATACTTGAACGAAGCACCGGAAGAATATTGAGACGAACGAAGGGGCACGGATATGGAATAATTGGAGAACGAATTTGAAATACTTAGAACGAAGAGATATTCCGAAAAGATGGCCTCCGGATGATTGAGAGAGACAGAAACTCCTGACACACTCCGGATGGTTAAGAAAAAAGTATCCGACAAATGGAATAATTCGAGACTGATAACATGAAGCTAGAACCACGAATCTTCGGGAGAACGAACAAGATTTAAGAGGAACTCTTCTTCGATCTTCAAATGATGACGAGAAACACCACCAAAATTTGTTAAGGCACTCTGGGAGAACGAAAAGCGAAGAGGTTGAGGCAACAATGAAAATGATTAGAAATTGATCTTGGAAAAGATCTGACTGATGAAATTCATTCTTACGTCACACTTGAAAAGAATTTTGAATAACTCCGGGGGAATTAGAAGAGTCAGGTAAGATCCTGGAAAAAGACCTATGGGTTAGGGCCCACTGAAGAGAAAAATACCGTTGGAAACGGATGTTGAAGAGATAGATGATACACCGGAACAATTGAAATATTTGAATGAGGTGACAACCTCGAATTAATTCAAACACAGGCGAATCTCCTGAGATGTCTAGAGCACTCCGGAATGATAGAATGGCGAGATGGGAACAAGCAAAGGAAAAATATTTGAGTCGAGGGAAAAGATACGATCGACACCGAAAAACTTGAATTTGGACCCATCGGAAAGAAAACAAGACGAACTTTGATGATCCACACGATAATTCACTGGTTGAAACAATTGAGTTAAGACTGAAGAGGCTCCGCACAAATGAAATTGATGCTCGAAACAGACTCAGGCTTCGGGAAGAAGAGGGTGGGAGGGCGGGAAAACAAAGGCAACTTGGAAGGTAGAACTGATGGATAGCTTGAAGAGAAAACACCGGTTGAAATCATTGAGGAAATAAATCAAAGACTTCGCACGAGTAGAATGATACTCGATTACGGACTCCGATTCCGAGAAGAAAAAGGGGTGGGCGGGTGGGAAAAAGAAAACAACTGAGGAATGAACTTGGCAAAGATGAAGAGGCTCGAATCACCTTGACGAGAAATGCACCGGATGCAAAGAGCTGAGGAACAACGATCGAAAAAAAACAACTGCGTGATCCTAACGAAAGTTTGAAAATGGAAGAGGAGTAATTCAAAACACCTACATCAAGTTTCCTCACCAGAGCGACGAAGGGGCAGAGGAGTAAAAAGAATCCTACTCTTCGATATATATAATCCTAAGACTCAAAATAGTTTTCTTCTAGACTCAACAACGGCCAAGCTACACGATCAAACAAAGGGGGCTCCTAAGGTCGGTCGAGGCTCTGATACCAACTTGTCACGCCCAAGATGCGATCCTATCCCAAAGGAACTCGAAGGTCCCACCAAGGATAGAAGCGCATCTTGAAGACGCTTTTGCAAGGTGGATATCATTACATCAACATTACATAATAGATGGGGATACATACATAAGGCATACAATGCACGAATACAACATCATCTTACATAAGAGCACCATCCGACTACGGATGAAACACAAACAGAAACTCAAACGACATCCACCCTGCTAGCCCAGGCTGCCGAACTGGAACCTATCCCCTGATCGAAGAAGAAGCAGAAGAAGAACTCCAAACAAGCAAACATTGCTCTCGCGTCATGATCATCGCATAACCTGTACCTGTAACTGTTGTTGTAGTAATCTGTGAGCCATGAGGACTTAGCAATCCCATTACCATGGGTATCAAGACTAGCAAAGCTTAATGGGTAAGGAAGGGCTAAAGTCGTGAGGTTGCAGTAGCGACTAAGAAAGTATGGTGGCTAACATACGCAAATAAGAGCGAGAAGAGAGCAAACGGAACGGTCGTGAAGCTAGCAATGATCAAGAAGTGATACTAAACTCCTACTTACGTCAAACATAACACAGAAACCGTGTTCACTTCCCGGACTCCGCCGAAAAGGACCATCACGGCTACACACGCGGTTGATGCGTTTTAACTCGAATTTGGTGTCAAGTTATCTACAACCGGACATTAACAAATTCCCATCTGCCACATAACCGTGGGCACGGCTTTCGAAAGTTTATACCTTACAGGGGTGTCCCAACTTAGCCCATGATAAGCTCTCACGATCAACGAAGGATATACCTTCTCCCAGGAAGACCCGATCAGTCTCGGAATCCCGGTTTACAAGACATTTCGACAATGGTAAAACAAGACCAGCAAAGTCGCCCGATGCGCCGACAATCCCGATAGGAGCTGCACATATCTCATTCTCAGGACAACACCGGATGAGACATCCTACGAGTAAAACTAGATCTTGAGTTTCCTTGAGGGGGCCCCTTAGGCGGCTCGGTTCGGACCAGCACTTAGAAAAGCACTTGCCCGGGGGGGCTAAAATAAAGATGACCCTCGGGCTCCGGAAACCCAAGGGAAAAAGGGGTAGGTGAGGCAAATGGTAAAACCAAGGTTGGGCCTTGCTGGAGGAGTTTTATTCAAAGCGAACTGTCAAGGGGGTCCCATAAATCACCCAACCGCGTAAAGAACGCAAAATCCGGGAACATAACACTGGTATGACGGAAACTAGGGCGGCAAGAGTGGAACAAAACACCAGGCATAAGGCCGAGTCTTCCACCCTTTACCAAGTATATAGATGCATTAATTAAATAAGAGATATTGTGATATCCCAACATAATCCTGTTCACCATGGAGCAATCTTCAACTTCACCTGCAACTAACAACGCTATAAGAGGGGCTGAGCAGAGCGATAACATAGCCAAGCAATGGTTTTCTAGGAAGGGTGAAAAGGTTAGAGGCTGACATGGCAATTTGGGAGGCTTGAAGAGCAAATGATAGGTAGCGCAGCATAGCGATAGAACGAAGCAACTAGCATAGCAATGATATTAGTGAGATCCAGGGTAGCGGTCATCTTGCCTGAAATCCTGCTAGGAATAAGAACGAGTCCATGAAGAAGACGAACGGATGAAGCCGAACCAAGCGTAGACGAACGAATCCTCACGATCGCAACGAAACAGGAACTATCGAGAAGAAGCACACAACATGGTAAACACACCACACATAGACATGACATGATGCACAACCAAACATGATGTATGACAAGGCTACATGAAGCTACTCATGGCAAGAGAAGATGCATACAAGAGCAACACATCAAAACAAGTTTAAATGAGGCCGGAAACAACATATAACAATTCCGGTAAGTCCTCATATGCAAATTTAGAAGTTGGTCCAGATCTGAACAAACATTAAGTTGAAGTTGTTAAACAATAATTTAAAATGCACCAAGATGATCTACACGAGATTCTAGTCAACTTACATATAAAGTTCATTTAGTTCGGAGCTACGGCCTAGAAGATATAAGCAAAACAAGGTAAACATGGCATTAATGCAAAAAGGCATTCAAACATCAAGCAAACACCTCAAAACAAGGATGCAACATGATAATATGAAACTACATGCAAATCTAAGCAAGTTTCATATAGAGCACACTCAAAACGGAGCAACGGTGCAACACATACACCCTATACAAGTTTAAAGGACAAGCTGTGCAAAACAGCAACTAGCCATCTAGCAAGCATCAAAACAATATGCTACAGCACCTCAACATAAGAGCAAAAGGCATGGGCATGCATTACAGGTAAAGCATGACAAGACATGAACACTGAGCTATCTCCAAAAATCACTAAAACATGATGAAAAGTACATGTCAAGATTGCAAATAATAACAGTTTCAGGCTTAGCAGAAATAACATCAGGTTGCAATGTTTAGAGATATCAAACAACATGTTACAAAACCTTATCATGCCAAACAAAGGCATGACATGAATCTAATAATTGCATATAACAAAAGTCCCTTACTTACCATGAGCCAAAAAGGCACAGAAAATATGATGGCACCCATGTAAACATAGCAACTGATATGACGGATTCATACATGGCAGGACCAACAATAAGTAGGCATGTTGGTGAGCTTGTACAACTCACCACAAAGCAATACATGGCATGGCAAGTTGACCAACAGTAAGAATACATGTTTATGAAGGTAAGCATGGCAAGAACAAGTCCATAGGGTGCATGGATCACTAGTAAAGCACATGGCAAAACTGAACTTAATGTTAACAGGCTGACAGCAACATTATTTAGCAATTTAAGAGCAAGATTACAACAAGCTACGGCAGGCCATAAATGCAACCAGGGGCACTGATGGATAGGGAATGACATGTATAACAAAACATCCTTAGTGAACATCTCCATATTATGCATCGAATGACTTGTAGCAGAAAGTTTACATAGCATCATGATATAACAGATTCAGCCTAGCCAAACAGCAACAGCAAGTACCCTACTTCACGAGCTCGATGCACTCACTACAATACTCACAAAAATAAATGGATTGCATATATTTAAAGAAGGCATGATGTAGCACAAAACACATGTAGAGCTTATGCTCATAGGATGCACACACAAAATGCAACGAAAAAGACAAATCACCAAGTTTTGTTAACAGACAGCAGTCAACATCATATAGCACTCTTGCAACGATGATTATGGTATCAAGATGATCTCAAACAAGCATGGCACAATGGAATGAAATGAAGAGCATCTCTCATTGAACATTTTGATATATCGCACGCACGAAACGGAGTAGTATGCATTGAGTTATGATGCGATGAACATGCTAACATAATGCAAGATTTTTAGGGACTTGGTGGAATTTTATAGTGACGAAAACGGGATGACGTGAGGCGGGATGGCGAGGTCCAGGGGGGAGGCGTCCGTTTGGTTGGAGGAGGTGGTGGATCTGGTCCACCTGACCAGATCCAGGCAGCGGAGGACGACGGCGATCGCCGGAGATGGCGGGGACGGCGGGCCCGGTCGGAGGCGAGGGCCGGCGAGGCCGAAGGCGGCGATGGTGGCACGCCGGCGAGGGAGACGGGGAGGCAGGCGGTGGCGCTTGCGGGACACGGCGGCGGCCGGCGGCGGGACCGCGGCTGGAAGGCGGCGGGGCGCGGAGGACGGCGGCGGGGACGCGGGCGGCGCTCGGGAGGAGCTCCGGCGGCGTCGGCGGAGGAGACAGGCGGCGGCGGGCACGGACACCGGCGAGCAGAGCCGCGGCTCGGGCGGCGCGCTGACCCGGGGCGCGCGGGAGGCGGAGCTGGCCTGGCGGGCTGGCGCTGGGCCCGAGCGGGCCTGGCGGCGCGGGAGCGGGCGCCGGGACGCGTGGCGGCGCCTGGTTGGACGAGGGTGGCGGCGGGCTGACGTGGCATTCCCGGATGGGCCGGGACGACGTGGAGGCTGGCGGTGGACGTGTCCGGCCGCCGGGCGGACATGTCCGGCGGCGCGAGGAGGGAGAGGGCTAGGGTTGGACTGCGTGAAAATTCGGGGAGGGGCACATATTTATAGATAGAGGGAGCTAGGGGAGTCCAAATGAGGTGCGGTTTTCGCCCACATGATCGTGATCGAACGACCGAGAGCATGGAGGGGGTTAGGATGGGTTATTGGACCACTTTGAAGGGGTGTTGGGCTGCACGCAAAAGAGGTCTTTATGGTTTCCCAGTTAACCGTTGGAGTATCAAACGGGTTCCAAATGGCACGAAACTTGACAGGCGGTCTACCGGTGGTGTACCAAGGCCCTTGGCAAACCTCGGGCCCCTCTTTGCTCTTTTGGTCGGGGTGAAGATACCCCGAACAAGCCCCTCAAAGGATTAGTTTCCATAGTGACAAGTAACAGAAAATTTCAGCACACTATATAAATGTTTCCTTACCAAGTTCCACTCACCAAAAGCGTTACACTCCCCGGCAACGGTGCCAGAAAAGAGTCTTGATGACCCACAAGTGTAGGGGATCTATTGTAGTCCTTTCGATAAGTAAGAGTGACAAACCCAACGAGTAGCAGAAGGAAATGATAAGCGGTTTTTAGTAAGGTTTTCTCTGCAAGCACTGAAATTATAGGTAATAGATAGTTTTGTGATAAGATAAATTGTAACAAGCAACAAGTAAATAAAGTGCAGCAAGGTGGCCCAATCCTTTTGTAGCAAAGGATAAGCCTGGAAAATTTCTTATAATGAGAAAGGAGCTCCTGAGGACACATGGAAATTATCGTCAAGCTAGTTTTCATCACGCTCATAAGATTCGCGTTCGGTACTTTGATAATTTGATATGTGGGTGGACCGGTGCTTGGGTACTGCCCTTACTTGGACAAGCATCCCACTTATTATTAACCCCTATTGCAAGCGTCCGCAACTACAAAAGAAGTATTAAGGCAAACTTAACCACAACATTAAACATATGGATCCAAATCAGCCCCTAACGAAGCAACGCATAAACTAGGGTTTAAGCTTCTATCACTCTAGCAACCCATCATCTACTTATTACTTCCCAATGCCTTCCTCTAGGCCCAAATAATGGTGTAGTGTCATGTAGTCGATGTTCACATAACACCACTAGAGGAAAAGACAACATACATCTCATCAAAATATCGAACGAATACCAAATTCACATGACTACTAATAGCAAGACTTCACCCATGTCCTCAGGAACAAACATAACTACTCACAAAGCATATTCATGTTCATAATCAGAGGAGTAATAATATGCATTAAGGATCTGAACATATGATCTTCCACCAAGTAAACCAATTAGCATCAACTAGAAGGAGTAATCAACGCTACTAGCAACCCACAGGTACCAATTTGTGGTTTTGATACAAGATTGGATACAAGAGATGAACTAGGGTTTTGAGAGCAGATGGTTTTGGTGAAGATGTTGATGGAGATTGACCCCCACCCGATGAGAGCATCGTTGGTGATGACGATGGTGATGATTTCCCCCTCCCGGAGGGAAGTGTCCCCGGCAAAACAGCTCTGCCGGAGCTCTAGATTGGTTCCGCCTCGTGGCGGCGGAGTTTCGTCCCGTAAGCTTGCCCACGATTTTTCCAAGGTAAAATCCCTCATGAAGCAGAATATGGACACCGGGGGGCCACCAGGGGGCCCAGGAGATAGGGGCGCGCCCAGTAGGGGTGGGCGCCCCCCACCCCACCCTCCTGGCCAGGGTGTGGGCCCCCTGATGTATTTCTTCCGCTCAATAATTCTTATTAATTCCTAAAACATGTTTCATGGAGTTTCAGGATTTTTGGGGCAATGCAGAATAGGTTTCCAATGTTTGCTCCTTTTCCAGCCAGAATTCCAGCTGTCGGCATTCCCCCTCTTCATGGTAAACCTTGTAAAATACGAGAGAATAGCCATAAGTATTGAGATATAATGTGTAATAACAGCCCATAATGCACTAAATATTGACATAAAAGCATGATGCAAAATGGACGTATCAGACACCGCACGGACAGTGATGACGACTACGTAGACGAAGCTGGAGCAGATATCATGGAATCTTCCACTGATCACAATTCCTAGACGACCACCTTGTTACTAGTAGTATTCTTCCAAGTAGTTAGCTTCGATTGATTTGTAATCGTAGTTAAATCATTTGTGTGAACCTTGTTTGATATTGAATGAAGTGAATTGATTGTGTTTGTCTCATGTGCATATGGGTAGTGAAATCTCTCCTAGACCTTATTCTATTCTGTTTTCTCACCCCTTCTAACCCATCAGATGCCTCTGAGACGTGACACCGGATTCGTGTTCCCGCTGGAGCTTACCCAGTTGATCCAGCAACAGAATGCCTTGATGCAGATGCTAGTTCACAACCAGAACCAAGTCAACAACAACAACAACAACCCAACACCACCACCCCCTGTTGACAACCTAGCCCGTTTTTTGAGGTTGAATCGACTAGTGTTCTCTAGTAGCACCAAGCCGATTGTTGCAGATGATTGGCTCCGCAAGATTGGAAGAGAGGTGACTACTGCAGGATGCACAGATGCGGAGAGAGTGCGCTTTGCCTCGCATCAGCTTGATGGACCCGCAGCATCTTGGTGGGAGAACTACACCACCACTTACCCCATTGATACAGTTACATGGGATCAGTTTCAGCAAGCTTTCCGCACCGCACATGTTTCAGCTGGAGCTATGAGTACGAAGAAGCGCGAGTTTCGCAACTTGCGCCAAGGGAGTCGTACAGTGGGACAGCATGTGTATGAGTTCAGCAAGTTAGCCATTATGCCCGAGATGATGTGGCCACAGATGCCGCAAAGCAGGAGAAGTTTCTTGAGGGACTCAATGATGAGCTAAGCATGCAGTTGATGGTGGCAACTTTCAACAACTACCAGGAGTTGGTAGACAGGGCCCTCATGATAGAAGGCAAGCAGCAACAGATTGATAGCCGCAATAGGAAGTATGGACAGGGGAGGTACACTTCTGGAGCTCAGCAGAAGCCCCGCTATTCCCCGTACTCGGGAGGACATACTCATAACCATGGAGGACATATGCACAATGGAGGAAGTTCGCACAACCACAGTGGCCCTAAGAATGGCAACGGGAATGGAGGAAGCAACAGTCAGAATCGTTCCCACCCTGCAACACCAGCCAAGAGGGATTTGAGTCACATTACTTGTTTCAAGTGCAGGAAGACCGAACATTACGCTACTGAATGTCCTGAAGCAAAGAATGGAAATGGCAATGGAAGCCCAACCCCTTCACCAAAGGTCAGGTGAACCACGTCAGTGTGGAGGAGATTGAGGAGCAGCCCGACGCAGTTGTCGGTAAGTTTTTGATTAATGCATTTACAGCACTTGTTCTTTTCGATACTGGTGCATCTCATTCATTCATATCAAGGGGATTTGTGGACAAGTATAAGTTGCCAATAGTAGCCCTTCAGTCACCTATGTTAGTAAGTTCCCCAGGAGCGGAGTATATGGCTAGTAGGGGGTGCTATCAGTTGCCAGTAACCATAGGTAGACATGGTTTCCCCACCGACCTGATTGTCCTGGAGTCACAAGGATTGGATGTGATACTAGGCATGGATTGGCTATCCAAGTACGAGGGAAACATCGATTGCGCCAGTAAATCAATTCTTCTCACCACCCCGGAAGGAAAGAGGATCAAGTATGTGTCCAGGCATGTGCCGAGAAGGACTCAGGTAAACTCCTTATTAGGAGTTGTTCAGGAGGAAGTACCAGTTGTGAAGGATTTCCCCGATGTATTTCCGAAGAAGTTACCAGGCATGCCACCAGATCGAGACATTGAGTTTTTGATTGAGTTATTGTCAGGCATCGGACCAATGTCAAGAGACCGTATTGAATGCCTACAAATGATCTGGAGGAAATTAAAAAGCAGATTAAAGAGTTACTAGAGAAAGGTTACATTCGACCAAGTTCATCACCTTGGGGAGCCCCAGTGCTTCTAGTGGAGAAGAAGGATGGATCTTTAAGGATGGTTGTTGATTATCATGCGCTGAATGATGTGACGATCAAGAACAAATACCCTTTGCCGATGATCAATGATTTGTTTGACCAGCTGCAAGGAGCTAAGGTTTTCTCCAAGATCGATCTTCGATCAGGTTATCACCAGTTGAAGATCCGAGAGCAGGATATACCTAAGACAGCTTTTACCATGAGGTATGGGCTATATGAGTATACAGTCATGTCATTTGGTTTGACTAACGCCCCTGCCTATTTCATGAGTATGATGAACAAGGTGTTCATGGAGTTTTTGGATAAGTTCGTCGTGGTGTTCATTGATGATATATTGGTCTACTCGAAGAATGAAGAAGAGCATAAGGAACAATTGCGTTTGGTTCTCTAGAAGCTCAGGGAACATCAGTTGTATGCCAAGTTCAGCAAATGTGAGTTTTGGTTGAAGGAAGTTGGATTTCTCGGACATGTTATATCCGGAGAAGGAATAGCAGTAGACCCTACCAAGGTTGCTTCTGTCACTAAATGGTTGGCACCCACCTCAGTGGGAAAGACCAGAAGTTTTCTTGGACTCGCAGGTTATTACCGGAGATTTATTGAGAATTTTCCAAGATTGCGAAGCCCATGACAGATTTATTGAAGAAGGACACCAAGTTTAAATGGACTGAGGATTGTGAGGCCAGTTTTCAGGAGTTGAAGAAACGTTTGGTTACGGCCCCAGTGCTGATTCTCCCATACATACGCAAGGATTTCCAAGTGTACTACAACGCTTCACGTCGAGGACTTGGAGGTGTGCTTATGCAGGATGGAAGAGTTGTTTCGTGTGCCTCACGACAGCTTCGACCTCATTAGTTGAATTATGCTACGCATGATTTGGGGTTAGCAGCCGTAGTGCATGCGATCAAGACATGGAAACATTTTCTCATCGGTAACCGTTGTGATGTATATGCGAATCATAAGAGTTTGAAGTACATCTTCATGCAGAAGGAGTTGAACCTCAGGCAAAGAAGATGGTTGGAGCTCATAAAGGATTATGACATGAGATTGCATTATCATCCCGGAAAGGCCAACGTCGTAGCAGATGCATTGAGCCACAAGAGTTATGCTAACACGCTCATAACCGGAGGATTACCTAAGGAGCTAGCCGACAACCTTCGAGAGCTACGCTTGGAGATAGTTCCGAGAGGTTATGTTGCAGCATTGGAAATTCTGTCCACTTTGTTGGGTAAGATCAGAGAAACCCAGAAGACGGACAAGGAGATTGCTGAGATAAAGGAAAGGATGAGTAAAGGAAAGGCTAAAGGATTTCGTGAGGATGAGCACGACACTTTATGGTTTGAGGATCATATTTATGTGCCTACTGACCCTGAGATGAGGAAGTTGATTCTTCAGGAGGCTCATGATTCTCCTTACTCGATTCACCCAGACAACACCAACATGTATCTGGTTTGAAGGTAAGTTTCTGTGGACGGGAATGAAGAAGGATATTGCAGAGTATGTAGCAGTATGCGATGTATGTCAGAGAGTTAAGGCAGACCATCAGAAACCAGTAGGTTTATTACAGCAGTTGCCGGTACCCAAATGGAAGTGGGATAAGCTTGGCATGGATTTTATCACTAGATTACCCATGACCCGTTTAGGGTCCGATCCTTGTGGAAGGCCGACTTCACTGTTTGAGTAGTCATTCCCTTTCTTAGAAAGTCTCGGTGTCTTGAGAAAGCAATTGATGAGGTCAATGAGAGGAGCGTTATCTGTACCTAAGAGCTTAGACAAATGTTCAAGTAGTAACCGATGGCCTATGCTATCGAAACACTTGACCACGTCCACCTGAACCATATAATCCATAGACGGCCATTGAGTTAATGCACGAAAGAAGGGCCGAGAACCTTGCGGAAGCCCTACGCAGATGGGGAATTCATGGATCTAATGAGTCATTGAGTAGCTTTGTGGCTCTATCTGGGTGGTAGTTGATCGCTTATCGAAAGTAGCTCATTTCATCCCTGTGAAGACAACTTATACGAGTGCTAAGTTGGCAAATATATACATGACCAGGATCGTATGTCTGCATGGAGTTTCGTGGACCATCGTATCAGATAGAGGAACACAGTTTACTTCAAAGTTTTGGAATCAGTTGCATGAAACTTTGGATACTAGGCTAGAGTTTATTACAGCCTTTCGTCCACAGACAGATGGACAGACCGAGAGATTCAATCAGATTCTGGAGGACATGTTGAGAGCTTGTGCACTAGATTATCAATCTAGTTAGGATGACAATTTTCCCTATGCAGAGTTCTCCTATAACAACATTTATCAAGCCAGTTTAAAGATGGCCCC
Organism: Triticum timopheevii; assembly: GCA_963921465.1. Taxonomy (NCBI): domain Eukaryota; kingdom Viridiplantae; phylum Streptophyta; class Magnoliopsida; order Poales; family Poaceae; genus Triticum; species Triticum timopheevii. The sequence goes on from OY997266.1 coordinate 328,240,678, forward strand.
TTTCGAAGCTTTCTACAGAAGGAGGTGCAGGACACCATTATCATGGGATGAAGTTGGAGATCGACAGTTGTTCGGACCAGACTTAATCAGAGATTCTGAGGAGAAGGTTAACTTGATTCAAGACAGACTCAAGGTAGCCCAGTCTAGTCAAAGGAGTTATGCGGATACTAAACGCAAGGAGGTAGCCTATGAAGTCGGAGACAGAGCATATCTTCGTGTGTCCCCACTTCGAGGAGTTAAGCGTTTTGGAGTCAAGGGAAAGCTAGCACCACGTTTTGTGGGACCATACAGAGTTTTGGAACGCATGGGAGAAGTTGCCTACAAGTTGGAATTGCCAGAAGGATTGTCAGGAGTTCATGATGTGTTTCACGTTTCCAATTGAAGAAGTGCCACGCAGAGATGGCCGACATTCCTCTGAGAGATACAGTGCCACTGGAAGCAATTCAGTTGGATAGTGATCTGACCTATGAAGAGAAGCCAGTCAAGATTCTCGAGTTTTCCAGTCGAGTTACTCGCAGCCGAGTCATCAAGTTTTGCAAGGTTCAGTGGAGCCACCATACCGAGGAGGAAGCCACCTGGGAGCGAGAAGAAGACCTCCGCAAGGACCACCCACACCTTTTTGCTGACCAGCCCGAATCTCGAGGGCGAGATTCATCTTAAGGGGGGTAGGTTTGTAACATCCCAATTTTCAATTTGGATGTTATACATAGATCATTCATATGCATTTCATATTTTATTGCTTTTGGTTGTGATCCAAGAAATCTTAAGCAACTCAAGGACCCAAGGAGAGAGTTGGAGGTTTCATTTAAATTTCATACTTGAATTTATTTCAAATTTTAAAAGTGGATCAATTTGATTTTCAACAATTTCTTTCCAATTATTTCAATTCAATAAAATAAATGAGAGAAGATAAAATGACTTCTTCAAAACAGAGCAGAAATATTGGAAAAGAAATTTTGAAATCAAACTATTATTTTATTTGAATTTTATTTGCAATTTTATTTGCAATTTTATTTGAATTAGAGAAAAACATGCATTTAAAAAAATGCATTTAGTCCAGAAAAATGTTCATCTTGTCCCAAATATTAGGTGGGGATGGTGAAATATGTTTCTGGAATTTCTAGATTTTCATTTTTATTTATTAGGATTTTCTCTACGGAAATCGTTAAAAAAAATCCTGGGCCAGGACATGGCCCAGCGCGCCGCCGCCTCGTCCCCGTGCTCGCGCCGGACTCCCGCCGGAGTCTGGATCGGAGTCCTCTTCGCCGCCGCCCCACTTGCCCCTCCCGCAAGCCGGCATCGCCCCCCCCCCCCTCCTCCTCCTATAAATGCTGCCGCCACCGCCCCCTCTACTCCCCAAGCCGCACCGCCGCTGCCTCCACCAAAGCCGCAACCGCCACCGCCCGTGCCTCGCCTCGCTGCCGCCTGCTGGTGTTGCTGCCGCACCGTCGTCGCTGTTCCGCGCCGCCGCCACCGTCGCCTCGCCTCGCCCGCAAGCTGCCGTCGCCGGAGATCCACCGCCGCCGTCAGTTTTTGCCCACCGTTGACCGAGCCACCGGCCAAGTCCGGTTAACCGGTATAAAACCGTCGGTTTTCTTTTTCGGTTTTTTCGGTTAGTTAGGTTTAGATCGGTTTTTGTTTTAGTTCGTTAGTTGACGGACGTTCACCCGTTAGTTTCTTATAACGAACGAATTCGTTCGTTAGGTTCTATTAGCGAACGTTCATTCTGTAGATTTTTTTTTAGTTTAATTTTCGCCAGGGACCTATCCATGAATAGTTTTCTCGCGATTTAGCCCCTGATCTTAAAACTAGCGTAATTTTTTGCTCGTTTATCCAAATTAGATGAAACCAACGCCTAAATCTTCGCAACGATCCCCTCTTTCCAATAAACAAACTGGAACATGATTTCGACAATTTAAAATTTGAGTTTAGTTCAGATTAGTATTCGATCTTGTTTCGTTTGTATCTTGAGTTTCGTAGCTCCGTTTGAGTTGATTCTTTTTGAAAATCGTAGCTAATCACATGTATCTACTGTTAAGATCTAATTCACATGAAAATAATGCTGTTAGGTTTTGTTTTCTGTTTAGTTTAGTCGTTTGCTTGTTTCGAGTTTTATTTGGATCTTTTCTCGATTTCTTTTTGTTTCGTTTGAGTGATTGCTTATGTATGCTATTGTTTGTCTACGCTAGATTATCCGGAGTGCGAAGCTCGTTACTACGAATCTCTAGAGTTTGTAGATCGTCAGCAAGGCAAGCTACACTTTGATCATACTCTTCTATACCCAGTTTTTACTATGCATTAGTATTGCCCCTCAAATATTTGCATGAGTAGGATTGGGAACATGTGGTTTGGTTGTAGTACTTGAGGTAGAAACCTAGTACCTTTTGATCACCCCGGGAATATACGTTATGCTCAGTTATTGCTTAACCATGCTCGTAGACGGGGATTGGATCGTGATACACATGGAAGTTGTGAGAGTTATTAATCTTGGATAACATTAAGGTGGCAAATTTAATACACATCTGGGTGGATTGGTTGGGGCACCTGGAGAATCCAGTGTTTGTCCATTTTGGGAAATCCCGGAGTACCCGTGTGACTTTTCCTCGGTTCGCCACCCAGGCTCAAAGGGATCATATGATATTTCATGCCTAGAAACTTCCGTGTGCAGCCACAAGCCATTATGGGCTCTGGCATAGTTGAGTAAGTTGTATGAGCTCTCGAAGAGGTGGACTAGCAGATGTAGGGGAAAGTAGGTGTACCGGTCTGTCCGGAGTAGAGAGTTAATGCTTCAAAAAGACTGTCTCGATCTTCCGATCATGGATGCGGTCGAGTCTTGTGGGGAAAAGTGTGCAACCTCTGCAGAGTGTATAAACTAATCATGGTTAGCCATGTCCCCGGTTATGGAAATTTTGAGTATCTAGAATTGGATACTATTGTTGATCTCGTCACTCTTAAATTAATTGAATTGGGTTTAATGATGATACTTGTTTAATTGGGATTTGAGTTGGAGGAACCTTCTCAAATATTGGAACAACTTGGGAGTAGTAAATAAAATGTATTCCTTTGTTGTAGGGAAAAACTAGCTTTATGCAAAACCTTAACTTAGAGACTCCACCAGCCAAATATTGCATGTAGATGTAGTTCTTGCATTCATTGCTTTACAGGTAACTCTGCCAGCATATTCAATGTGCTGACCTACACGGCTGCAATGTCTCATGTTGCAGACTTCTCAGACGACGAATAAGGTGCGATAGGTCGTTGTCTTGCACTCAGCTATGCCATTGGAGTTGATGGACTCATTTACCTTTGAAGCTTCCGCAGTTATTTAGTTTAGGGCCTTCAGCCATATTATTTGTGTAATCATACTCTTTATGAGGACCTCAATGTCTAAAAAATGAAGGAGTCGGTAACATAACTCCCCCGGAAGGTCATTGACCGAGTATCATACCTAACTCAGGAAGTATACGACCTTTCCCTTGAACAACAAGGAGATCATCTCCTGCATGGACTTGCCTCCATAAAAATCACCGTGGATAGCCCGCGTGTCGTCGTACTCCCGGGTATAAACCCACATGGGGTGGGCTCGGTCTTGGAGGGGTTGGATGTCCTGGCTTACATCCACATGCATCACCTTGACGAGGGTGATCCCATGATCTTGGATGGTAGTCACCATTTTGGTGAGCATGCACACCTCCTCGTAATCTGACCAATTAATATACTTTGGATTCCAGGACAGTAGTTCGCCCAAGGAGGGTGGCAATCCCCGCCCGAGGAGGGTCGGTTAGTGGCACATCCGAGATGGAGAACCACTCTTCATGCCAGTTCTTCATTGTGTCGATGAAGCCCCTTTCAGCCATCCAGTGCCTTGGATCTTGCTGATCATGGTGTCCCCGCACTTGCACGCCTCGTGGTCATTGGTCTGGAGCTTGACGGTGAAATATTTGCATCATAGCTCGAAATTTGGCTCACATGAGAGGAAGGCTTCACAGAATGTGATGAAGCATGTGATGTGCAAGATGGAGTTTGGGGCTAGGTGGTGGAATTGAAGTGAAGAAGACTTTCGGGAAAAGGATGAATAGGGAAACCGAGGCCGCAGAGGAGATGTGAGACCAAAATTACCCGCTCGCCCATGCAGGGTTGAAGCACAATGACAGAATATATATATAGGGGCCGCCCTCACCGTTGGTCAGAGTAGAATGGGCCAGAGCGATCTCCAGAGATGGCAAGTACCCAGCCTTGGAGAGCTGCACGATCGGCTCATGTGACACCGTGGTGCCCTTCCATCGCCCTTTTGTGTGGGAGGCCGTCGATGCCTCCCATGCCACCTACTTCTCGGCCTTGGAGGCCTTCATCGCCTGGGCTTGCTTGCCAGCCATGGATGCAGGTAGGTGGAATGGGAGGCTTAGTGGAAGTTTTCGGGCTCAAGAACAGCGGATGCTTGGGCCCAGGAGCTCCAGGAAGAAGACAAGAGCTAGAAGGAATGGGAGCATAAACTTGGCTCCTCCTTACGCTTGGCCTTTTATAGGCAGTGGTAAATGTGAAGCGCCGATAGGGTAATTCCGTCACGTGACAATAAATCGTGTGTTTCCCCCATGCGGCGTGCTATAATCACACACGGGAATTGTGGGGGCGGTTGATTAAATGACCATATCGAGGCACACGATCTCTTTACTATAAGACGTGACAAAGGTGGGGCCACAATGCACTCACGCATGCTATATTGACCGACGAGTCAGTGGCGTCGCATAGCCACGTGGTTTGATAGATGAGACTGGTCTGTGCTGTCAGAACCAGGCTAGGCTATCATCACGGGTCAAGCGCGGGAATACTTAGCGACTAAGGAAAAGTTGCGCGGAAAATTTTCCGATATCCAACTCAGCGAGGAGACGATGAAGAACTCACTGGAAAATGTAGAGAGGGCGTGATAACTCTTCGGATACATTTGGACGAACAAGACATCGGACGTAGGGGGAATTCGTTGAAGCAGTTTTCAAGACCGACGACCCAAGACGAAGAAGAGCTCGGAAGATCCGAGGGACGTCTCCAAACTTGAAGACCGGTTTAGGAGCTACTGATGGTGTCTCAGAATTGGGGTCATTCACCATGTCGTGTCCCGGCCAGGTGGGCCGGGCCGAGGACCCCATGTCGGTTCACTAGCGGACCACATCAAGGCGGACCATGGCTTGAAGAAGGAATACTTCCGAAGACTTGGCGCCTACTCCAAATACTTAGATGTCGTCTACAACACAATTACCTTATACATAGCCGACCTTGGTATAACCCTAGCCACCCCTGGTATCTATATAAACCAGGGGACAGGGCTCGTACATGAAATCATCGATCTCAGGGTAGATCAACTTGTGCTTTGTGCTCCATCCCAAATCAATACTCCCTCTGTAAAGAAATATAAGAGCGTTTAGATCACTAAAGTAGTGATCTAAATGCTCTTATTTTTTTAAGGGGGGGGGGGGGGGGGGGAGGTACAACATAAGCAGGACATATCTCCTCGGAGAGCCGGGCCTTGGGTAAATCATGTGTCCCTGTTACCATCGCATCTAGGCTACTAGCTCGGGACCCCCTACCCGAGATCTACCGGAATCGACTCTGTCACAGTCCTCCACTGCTCTGATGTATTCGGCTTGTACTCCAAGCCTTCCAGAATCTACATGCAATCAGCTATGGCCCATCCAAAGTGGCCCAAGACAGAACCGACTTAGGGGGTCATGACCCACCAAGCCGGGACTCGACATGGCGAGGACCCCCTCGGCCGGGATGCCGACAGTAGCCCCTGAAGCGGTCTTCAAACTTGGTTGCGCCTCGGGTCATCCAAGTTGCACGGCATCTTCAGTCACCGGCTTGAAACTGGCTCAACAAAACTTGTCACCACATAGCCGCTCTTCTGTCGTATGGCCTCCGAGGTGGTGTAGACCACCTCGGTTTTGAAAATGTAGACAATGCAGTCCTTCCTGCATATAAGAAGACTTCCCCACACAACCAGTCGTTTGTATCTTTTCTTTTGGATTAGTTTGAGTTGCTTACCACACATGTCACGTGGTTGATATCTTTTCTTGGACATCCTTTTTGTAGCATTGATCCCGGCCATAGTCAGTCCATCTTCCACGTACGGGTATGGCAATCTCTTGATCTCTAGAAAAAAAAGATGCCGATCTCCTTTTGGATGCTCTCAAAAAGAAAAGAAAAAACTCTTTTTGGAACTCACTTTAATTTCAAATGCTTGTACTTTTGAAGGCATTTGAGTTATAAAGAAACAAGCCTACAGGATGATATCAGTATTTGTGAGTGATGTGACAAGAAAAACATGGGACTGACATAGCTTTTCTGCTCACACAACAAATGGACATCGCAGAACAGGTGCAGTAGACATCAGTTTCCATATAGCACGGTGTCTGTACTGACGCTGGGAGGAATGAGAAAGGTCACTATTGAAATAGAAAATTATCAAAAACATGAATGCCCGTGATGCTACAAGCCCCACGATTCCATCACAACGGCAGGTCATCCCCTTGTCATCTACTGGAGATGCCCAAAAGTTTTGTTCCTTCCAAATGGTGAACCAGAATCTTATCTTAAACCTAAATGAACCTATAGGGGAAAGACAGGCCTTTCCCCTATAAAATAAAAAAATAATCAGAATCAAGCTGCTTCCCGGGAATGATCCAGTCACTTCCTCTTGGACTCTTGGACAGCTCTATATATGGAACTCAAAAGAACAGCATGTGACTGGCCCAAAATACACCATCTCCCTGATTTGCCGCACCAGGGATAATGTAACTCCTCTTCTCGCCGGGAGCAGCTACCAAAAAATACTGTCCCTTCGCTCATTTCCCGTGTTTTACGCATAGTACATGTACAAGCTGTTGGCTGCAGCACAGGCAATTAAATTCTCGGACGGGTGCCATGCCAAATGGAGCAGTTTTGTGCTTAAGTCGTAGGAGTTCCCGTTCGCATCTATTCCGGTGTTCTCTGCACCTGCATAAGATTTACAATATAAATAGCTGCAATGAAAAGCCTCTGCAGCTCAAGTACGAAGCATAAATAGCTGCAATAAAGCTAACCTCGTCTAACAACCCTTGTAAGACTACCTAGAGATCTCGCAGGCCGTGCGGGATTCTGAATCTGCCTTCTGCACAAGTAGGAAAAACGATGGAATCAAGAAGCCCTAGCACCATGGTATATTATTTTAGCAACCATTGGTAAACAAACAATCAATTTCACAAGCACGCATAGTAGCAGCGAACATACACTGATTTATATGATGTGAAAAGAGGAATTACCTTGTAGGGTTTCGAGTTGCTTCAAGTGTTGTCACCTCACTGCCACCAGCACCACAATTGAACACTCGGAAAATATTGCTGAAGGAACACAGATTAACGAACCATTAATTCCATGAAGGAAACTAAGTTGTGCTACAACGGAGCTGAGCATACAAACCTACCTGTAAGAACCAGTTGCTACTCGCAACCCATCGCCACTTTGACAACATTCAAATTTGTCAAAAATCGAGTCATTTTCATATAAATCACATAACTGCAGTTTAAGAAAACACGTGAAATAGAGTTACTCCAGAGAAATACGTGTTGCTCATCATCCTCAAAGAACTATCAAATCATAGATCTTAACATCGGAGAAATTACCTTAGGCCTTAGGTACTCGTGAACCTGGAACGTTGCAACTGGACCAGAATCCATATTAACATCCCATAGCTGTAATAGGAGATAAACAATCTAATCGTGGTAAAGCACCAAAATAGAACTGTTTGCAAAATGATTGCTACTGGGTTACTGCAGATAGATAACGCTTACATAGCTAAATGTAGTAGTATACTACCTAAGTTCTGTAGAGCAGCAGCTTCCATGATGAAATGAACTACTAAGTACAAGAAATAATTTAAGCATTACAAAGATAGACACAGTCATGGCGCATTGGTGATTGTATGACTATGATTGATTTGTGAAGAGTGAATTTGCGTATATATAAAGGGTCACCTCAATCAGAACCTACGGGTTGACCTTCAATATCAGCTTACAAAGAAAATAAAAATATCTCTACAGTAGACATGTTAACTTGGTTATACTGTATCAGGGATTACAATGCAATCAACTACCTTCATTTTAATTGAGGAAACAAAGGGAAGTGCAGGGTGGGGGTCAACAAATGAACTGATTATGAAACTTAAAGCAGTCGCGCAAAGAAGTTTCAGAAAGAGACCTTCAAAGTCATGTAGTCACGACTAAGAATATGTCTCCCATCCATGGAGAACTTTATGTCAGAAATTGAGGCTATAATCTCAGTAAAAAAGGATCTTGAACCTGGGGCCTCATGCTGCTCAAAGCTACAAGAGCAAAAGGCAACTTTAAGATGATCAATTTGAGACAGTGCTAACAAATCAATGTCCACCGTTTGTTCTTCTAAACATAGTACTGAATATTGAAATATTAAAAGGAACAAGTCAAATGGAAGCTCACAGTTTGGAATGAGTATCACAAAGAGCTGACTGCCGCAGGTCAACGAGTCGAATGGAGCCCTTTGAGCTACTATATGCCAGTGTATTACAGTGAGAAGGGTGGAACTCCGCAGATGTTATAACCTCTGCAGATTTACAGAATAAAAACGTAACTGCCAGAGACATGTTAAGCAAACAGATGTCACCTCAAAAACTTGAAGAACATGTAAATACAAAGGTCAATTAGGATAGACCTGTAACACCTACAACCCATGTTTGAAGTAAGAACTATGCATCCATTTCACCTAAAACCAATTTTAGTTGACTATTTCGTTATTTACATGATGTGCGGTTCAGTACTACTAGGTGGAGGAGTTAGGCTTGATGGGCAGGTGGTGCCTCAGAAGGACACCTTTCAATATTTGGGGTCAATGCTGCAGGAGGATGGGGGTATTGATGAAGATGTGAACCATCAAATCAAAGCAGGATGGATGAAGTGGCGCCAAGCTTCTGGCATTCTCTGTGACAAGAGAGTGCCACAAAAGCTAAAAGGCAAGTTCTACAGGACGGCGGTTCGACCCGCAATGTTGTATGGCGCTGAGTGTTCGCCGACTAAAAGGCCTGCGACATGTTCAACAGTTAGGTGTGGCGGAGATGCGTATGTTGAGATGGATGTGTAGCCACACGAGGAAGGATAGAGTCCAGAATGATGATATACGAGATAGAGTTGGGGTAGCACCAATTGAAGAGAAGCTTGTCCAACATCATCTGAGATGGTTTGGGCATATTCAGCGCAGGCCTCCAGAAGCTCCAGTGCATAGCGGATGGCTAAAGCGTGCGGAGAATGTCAAGAGAGGTCGGGGTAGACCGAATTTGACATGGGAGGAGTCCGTTAAGAGAGACTTGAAGAATTGGAGTATCACCAAAGAACTAGCTATGGACAGGGGTGCGTGGAAGCTTGCTATCCATGTGCCATAGCCATGAGTTGGTTGCGAGATCTTATGGGTTTCACCTCTAGCCTACCCCAACTTGTTTGGGACTAAAGGCTTTGTTGTTATCTATGTTTTTAAAGCGGTAAAGCGAAGCGAGGCGCTGGGGGGGCGCCTCACTGCTTAAGCGGTAAAGCATAAAGCGAGGCGACGCTTTAGACTGATCTGAAGCTAATGGGCAGTAGGAATTTAGGATAGATAACCATAGTAAGATACTGATTCATAGACACAACAAACTAGACTAAAGTACTGGACTACTAGTCTACTACTAGAATAGCACTAAAACGTCCAGATCTGGAGAGGGAGCTGCTGCTAGAGGAGAGAGGAGAGAGCCAGAGGAGTGGTGGGGGAGGAGCAGGAGCTGCACGTTTTGGTCCCTCTTTTCCCTCCTCTTACTATTCACATGTGAGCCCAGTTTCCCGCCCTTTTGTTCCTGCCCAGACCAGCTTTCCCGCCTAAAAACTGTGTTCCCCTGCCTGGCATGTCTAAAGCGTCCTGTATGTGCTAAAGCGCCCTCCAGGACGCCTAAGCGGACGTTTCAGACGCTCTAAACTCTAAAGCGGACGCCTTAGACACAGAGCTAAAGCGACTTGGACGCCTTGAGCCTCGAGGGCGCTCTGACGCTAAAGCGTCGCTTAAGCGACGCTTTAGCGACGCTTTACAAACAGAGGTTGTTATTGTTGTTGTTGTTGTTGTATTCCCTTATTTACATGAAAAGAAATAATGTACCCATGACTCAGGACCGTATAAACACTTGTAGCTGTAGTATATGTCATGAGGACTAAACTAGTCAATCATAGCTATATGGGAGGGTATCTTTTTCTGACTAAGTGAGTTGAGGCTATAAATGTTTTTGTTCTCGAACATATAGCTTTAGCAATACAAAGCATGCTTCTAGAAAGCACAGCTAAGAGTTTGTAGATTTGGAAGTAATACCGGTGAGATCCTCCATGTTCGTTGGTTTAACATCAACAATGTTGAAACTTTGATTGCTAATTTCCAAATTCCAAAGATTTATCCGCAAATCATCTGCTGATATAAATGTCTCACCATCACTGCGAAGGAAAGAAGAAGAAGCAATTTATGTCACTGCATAAAAACGAACAGATTTTAGCTAAGCTGAATCAACGTACATGAGGTGCACAACAGTAAAATATATACTCCCGATGACTACCTTGAAAGTGGGAGATCATGCATTAAAAGAGAATTATGTTTGTACATGCAACGGTGGGTGACTTTATTTAGGTACTTGAGAAAGTCGGAAAACAAGCACATATGTACATCATGTTAGACTATGTGCACCAGCAAAAAAAAAGATGCAGATTTATGAACAGACATGCACCACACAATATTTTGGAGGACATTTAATCATATCACTGCATGATTTTTCGCAGGTATAACCCTGCATGTATAAAATTAACTCATAAGCATATATATGAAGTCTAATTATTTACCTTCTAACATACAGCCAACCACACATGAAATTCTACAGATGGAAGTCTCAAAACACAAAAATATGGTAAGACTAAATAAATGTGTATTTTGCAGAACAACTCGGGTGAACTTTACCCATACTTTCAAAGTTGGCGTCATGAGCTTGTAAGGTTTGCAAGTCAACTTTGTAATATTAACTACGGTACAACTAATTGTTAAGCATGAGTAATGTCCAAGACCTGTTATTTGAAATGGAATTGATATGGTAATCATGTGCATGAGCATAGACTCTACGGCAATTTGCAGCGAGACTTGTTTCCTGGCTTGTAACCTGTTGTATAGGAATGGTTAGGTAAATGTAGCAAATCAAGAAGATACAGATAAAATCAAGGACAGGTATCAGACTGAGAATCATATGAAGATCATGTTCAGCTCAACAAGAAGACCAGAAATTAACACAATGGTAGTGTCTGATAAGTTCAAAAAATATTTCTTCAGATTTGAGTTGAGTACAACTACCACAGGCAGGCGAAGTAAAGGAAGTCCACCAGGCTTCAAAATTCCACCATTTGGAGTACGTGCGCTTGAACCACACATAGTACTGCCAACAGGGCTACCATTTGCAGGAGCATTTGAAGGGTTCATATTCATCTCACATATTTTTTTAACCTTCTTTTCTTGGACCTATACAAGGTAGCTTCATTAAGCACAAATTCTTTCTCAGTTGCACCTTACTATGCCAATAAGTAAATAGACCTTCAAAAGAGTAGGTAAATAAAGTAACCCAAAACATATTCACACAGAGAAATGTGTAAAATGTAAACATAAAACAAAATAAAATCATCAATAGGTTGCACGGACATATGTACATGAAGCAAAAATGTACACCAAGCAGACAAACTAAAAAACATCGGAGGGTTGTTTATATTAGCAGATTGACTACAAAGCTCTGTTTGTAAAGCGTCGCTAAAGCGTCGCTTAAGCGACGCTTTAGCGTCAGAGCGCCCTCGAGGCTCAAGGCGTCCAAGTCGCTTTAGCTCTGTGTCTAAGGCGTCCGCTTTAGAGTTTAGAGCGTCTGAAACGTCCGCTTAGGCGTCCTGGAGGGCGCTTTAGCACATACAGGACGCTTTAGACATGCCAGGCAGGGGAACACAGTTTTTAGGCGGGAAAGCTGGTCTGGGCAGGAACAAAAGGGCGGGAAACTGGGCTCACATGTGAATAGTAAGAGGAGGGAAAAGAGGGACCAAAACGTGCAGCTCCTGCTCCTCCCCCACCACTCCTCTGGCTCTCTCCTCTCTCCTCTAGCAGCAGCTCCCTCTCCAGATCTGGACGTTTTAGTGCTATTCTAGTAGTAGACTAGTAGTCCAGTACTTTAGTCTAGTTTGTTGTGTCTATGAATCAGTATCTTACTATGGTTATCTATCCTAAATTCCTACTGCCCATTAGCTTCAGATCAGTCTAAAGCGTCGCCTCGCTTTATGCTTTACCGCTTAAGCAGTGAGGCGCCCCCCCAGCGCCTCGCTTCGCTTTACCGCTTTAAAAACATAGCTACAAAGGGTTTTCAAGAAATTGCAAGCTAGAAGGTGTGGAGCAGCTGACTTTAAGAGGAAATGTCCAGTTATTGTTCAATAAAGCATACCTTCCAAAACTTGATCGTTTTGTCATTTGTGGACAGAAGAAACGATGCACCATTCGTTTCTTGGCACCACTTTATCTTGTTAATCTTCTCTTCAATTTCCAAGCTTTTAAGGTAATCAAACTATTTCCATAACAAGACCGCTTGGTCAAAATTGCAGGTACTTCACAAAACTAATGCTGCACTTAACAGTTCTCATAAAGGTATACCTCTGGTTCATGGCTTTGAAACTCAGTTTTGTAACGAAATTCTGGATGCCTGCTGATAGAATAATCGGCTTTCTCAGCATCTTTTCTAGAGACGTGCTAACAAAAACAGACAGAAAATGTTCAGCCATCGGAACACAACAATAAAATCCCAGAAGTACATGCATCCTTTTTTAATCACAAAACACAAGTCAGTTCTATGTACATACATCTTTGGCATCTGTCCTTTCAAACAAAACAACTCGGCCACCTCTGTCTCCAGTGGCAAGATGATGTCCTAATTTATTGAACTCTATTGCAGAGATGATGTCAACTGCAGAGAACAATACGAAAAACAGTAAGATTAAGTTAATATGAAGACGTACCATATTATGGCAGCCTATGTTTGGTCGTACAAGAAGCATTGGGGATAAACATGTATAATAACATGCAATCATACATACTTATTAATTTCATCACAACCAAACACATAGAAAAACAAGGTTAAAAGCCTACAAAGCCAAGATGCAACAGAAGGAAAAGGTGCCAAGAATAGCATTGTTTTCATCAAGTGTTTGCGAGCCTTCAGTAACTTGAAAGCAGTAGAGTGCCAGTGTTACATGAGCTGTGTGGTCAATTGGCATCACAGGTTTTTGAGAACATTGCCACCATGCTCATATGCTCATATACACACCAAAGTCCATCAAGTGCGGAAGCTTTTTTAGAAGTTGGCCCCACAGGGTTTTGCTCTAGCACCGCCACTGAAGCAGTAGATTGACTCATAACAAGTTCAATTCAGCCGAGCAAAACAATAAAAAGACTTGAGGATCAATATTAACCGAAACTAAGTGATTGTGTTAAACCAGGCGCTAGTGCTACAGACCAACATAATGGAAATGGCCAAGCATTTAAAAATCCATGTGATTCACAAATATGACAATCAGAAGCAGTTAGCGAAATTAGCAATTGAGATTGAAGAACAAAGCAACACAGGCAACATTCTCATGTTCTATCAAGAGCTTGACCTTCTTTTCCCTAAAAAGGGTTTGACCTTTTAGGTGTATGCCAAGTGACACTGCAGCAAGCTAGATTGGGATAGACGAACACAATAATCAAGTATGAAAATGAAAATGAACAGAAACAAAATCCATTCATACATGTTCCAGTGCGCGTCCATCTTTGCCTGAAAATCATGAATTCTGTGTTGGGATTTTTGCTATCATCCGCCTACTGTTTCAAGAAATAATAAGGCGTACGCCCAAACCCAAGCTCTATTGTATCGTCCTATTTCATAGCACTAAGCTTACAGAAGTACAAGAACAGACAATCATGATTGTTGGACGCTCGCTGCACGACAACATGCATTTGTCTGGCCAGAGTCAATTGCCAACCTAAACACACAACCATGATAACTTATTACATATACACAGCCCAACTTATGGTATTCAGCTTGACTCCTACAGTATATGACACACTACTTTACCCTCTAATGGAAAGACCTTGGCTGCTCCACAAAATGGCACGGTGCCTACACATGTACGTACTGGTGAAAACTACCTAAACAGCATCAACAACAGGATGCATCACTGATCTGGAGGAGACGAAGCAACAAATCCCACGTCCCCGGTACCAAAGCATCGAGCTTTGGCACAAGACATCCGAAGCCACCTCTACAGCGGGCGAGTTCGTGGGTCGATCCGCGCAGGAATCCCCCAGAAATCGCATGATAAGCAGCCATTCACGGCTCCTGGCCTCACACACAGCTCGGGAGCAGAGAAACACTGAGATCCAGCTGGTACCAGCGACGAAGAAACCAAAAGGAGGGAGAATAGAGAGAAGAGAGGGGTCGATCGGTACCATCCTGGACGTCCTCGCCGGCGCCACGCTCGCCAAAGACCTGCGAGAACCTCCAGTCGAGCGGCACCTGGGGGGACGGGGCCGGGGCCTCCGTGGACTCGGGCGCCGCTGCCCCGTTCATCATGTAGGGCTGGATCGGACGCGTGGGCGCGGGCGCGGGCGGGAGGAGGCGGGGCGGGATCGGTGGCGGGGTTCCCCGACGACGGCGAGGGGGGTGGCGCGATGGTGCGGTGCTACGCGGCGGGTGTGGCGAGGCCGGCGAGGGTTTGGGGTTTCATGGGGCGAAATGGCCAATAAGAAAGGGAGATTGGGAGGGGAGGAGGGTGGTGGGGGCGGGGGCGGGGGCGGGGGCGCATACGACAACCGAGAGGGAAGGAAGAAAGCAAAAGAAAATGGTTTCCCGATTTATGATGCGGTCATTCTTGGCGTCATCGGTCGCCATTGCCGGGAGTGACTGCCCTGCCCTCGCCGCGACGACGAAAACATGGATGGATGGAGTAATCGAGTTGTCGCATTGCCATTGCTTTTTTTTTTTAGGGAAACGCATTGCCATTGGTAGCTGCTACGCGTCCTCTCTCTGTCTCTCGAAATTAAAAGAAAACTGCTATGTGTCTTTCTTTCATGACTAGAAAGATGTCCCTACGCTTGTAATGGGTATCAATATTCTATTCTATTACATTAGCTTGTAATTTATCTGTCAATAATAATGCAATCGTGTAAATGGATGTTCATCAATTTTGACCGTGAATTATTTGATATTTTTATTGGAAGTTTCGTAAGTAAATTAAAGTGGAATTGGTTCAGAAGGTAAGTAAATTAACATAATTGATTATCGTCTAAGGTGGCTCGCCGATGAAGGCAAAGTCATTGTCGTTGAACGAATCAGACCCAAGCAACACTCCGGACACTCCATCGAACTCCAGATCTGGCACCCTGCATGACTAATACATAAGAGGAGGAAACTATACCTCCTTGCTACGAGCCACAAACCCATCGCGCAATCCACCATCTTCCAGATGTCGTCGATACATAACACAATCTACATCTACTTGTGGACTACATTGCTAGCTCTGTGTTGGCTCTGAAGCAAACGTCGTCGCAATTGCGTAGTCCGAGGATACAGGTCCACTACAAGGATGTCGCCGCCACCACACCACCCTTACTTGAACAGACTAGTTTCAAATCCAACCCCAACGTGGATCGCCTCGTTGGGGAAGGATCCAAAGATTTTTTATTTGACGCCGCCATCACCATCGCAAAAGTCAAGACAATGAACAACCCTAACCCCGGGCTACTAATGCCTAAAACGATCAATACGCATGGATCCGACGATCCCCCTCACCCCCGATGACCTTGTTGGTGGAGGGGGGCCGCCAGAGGACGGCGCCGGAGGCCAGATCGCCCTTGGAAGAAAGAAAATGATACCTGTCCAGTGGACATATCGATACACGGCGGCGCTCCTATTGTAAATAAAAAATAAAAATGCTATGATTCTTATGATATAAATGAGACACGTATTATCATGTAAAAAATAAATGTTATTACTAATATATGTATAGGTATACCTACATACCTGCCCGTGCCCTTGGACTAGCATCGTTGGCTTTCACGATCCATGGCACCTTGGACTAGTTTGTACGAAGACAAACATTGCGTCACCCGTCTTTCCTTCCGCTGTTAGTTAATCATAACCATGGTTTGCAGGCATATTACAGCTGTCTCTGGCCACAATATTACCACATCCTGTCACCAAAGCTAAGACAACAACATTGTGGCATGAGCTGACATCAACCCGTACTACTCCCTTCATTTCTTTATACAAAGTCACAAACTCAAATTACAGGTACCAAGCTGAGATCAACCAGTATTACTTCCTCCATTCCCTTATACAAGAACACACACTCAAATTACAGGTATCAAGCTGAGATCAACCCGTATTACTTCCTATATTCCCTTATACAAGACCACAAACTCAAATTACATGTACCAAGATAAAATTCAATGTGCTTTGCAAGCCAACTTTTATTTCGTTAACCGGAATCATTAATACGCCTACATGTATGCAAGGAAGGAATGAGATGTAAGTAGCACAGTGTCATTATGACTACATGCATGCAGGTATTAAATAAGTTGTTAGTACGATAAAACATCATTAATTTTTTCCTCGATTACTGTTAATGGCCTTGTATAGATGCAAAATGTATTTTCACAGTGGCCTTGTATAAAGGAATGGAGGGAGTATTGGACACCACCAACAACCTTATGTGTAAGCTTAATCTTAGCCACTTAGTCGCTCTTTATCTTTTAGTACTAATAACGATGTACTCTCTTCGTCCCATAATATAAGAGCGTTTTTGATACTACACTAGTATAAAAAACACTTTTATACTATGGGACGGAGGGAGTATATTCCAGTACATATCACTGCGTTAATCACAGTATAGGTTGTCTTTGATAGCAAAGTATATTGTAAAAACCAAAGTATTGAAAACTATAGCGATTTAACTTGTAGGTACTAAAAACCGAGTGCAGCGTTTCAGTCCCAGACTCCTCTGCACCTGGTCAGTAAAAAATCAAAACAAATACTAGCAAAATTTTAAAAAAAATTGTGTGGTAGATAATTTAATGCGTGAGGTTCGCTCCAATTTTTAGATCATTTAGACATCTGAGCAGCTCTCAGTAAAAAAGACAAATCGGGAGTGCGTGAACAGTAAACATTTTTACAGGCCCCGGATTTGTCTTTTTTGCCGAGAGTTGCTCAGATGTCCAAATGATTTGAAAATTGGAGCGAAGCTCACGCCTCAAAATATCCACCACACAAAAAAATTGGAATTTTTTGATTTTTTCTAGTATTTGTTTTGTTTTTTTCGTAGGGGTGGGTGCAGCTGAGCCCGGGCTCAGAAATGGATTACCGCTAAAAACCACAATTTTGTATTTTAAAGTATTATAAATATTGTGGACCTATTTGGCAAGAACTTATATGCACCAACTAAAATTAACCAGCTCGCCGTTTGAAGCAGTTGCAAACGCTCGTGTTGCTAGCTAGCTAGAGTTGCAAGCTGATGAACAGCCATGCACAGAGCACCAACATGCACAAACTAGTGCAACCACGGACTAATTGAACGGACGGACAAGCTTGATGTTACACTCACCAAGATGCAATCGAACTAGTATAACGTACTAGCGCGGAGCAAGGACCTGGCACTTTGCAACACGGCTATGCCGGCGGCGCACCACGCAAAGCGGAGCGGCGCATGGACGAAAACGGCTTCGTCATCCCGGCCAGGCCAGTCCATCATGCAAAGCGAAAAATGGATTGGACGAACACGACTTTCAGGGAAAATTGGAGCAAGCAGCAGGAGGAGCCTTTTCGATTTCTTCATGGTCGGCGACCAAGACACCCTCCACGGACGACAGGGTGGCGGCGGTGGCTAAGGATGTGCTTTTTTTTTCAGGTGCTCTGTTTTGAAAAAAAGAGGTCCATGGTTGTTTTTTTCATGTAGAGAAAATACCGTGGTTTAGGGAATACTATTGTATTAATATTGCAGTTTTGTATGGTTGTCAAACAGCTCACAGTAATTTAATATGGTAATCATAAAAACTGTAGTATTCTCATAATACATTGAAAACTATAGTATCCTTATAATCGTTGGTCCAATTCATGGTGTCGCGGTGAGGGCCTGGTTGGAAAGCAGGGTATGAAAAAACACAGTGTAATAGTAATGCAGGCGAAAAACCAAGGGTCCAAGAAGAGGCTCAACGAACTACCTCCCTCAAGCTCAACACCTCACCGCGGGAAACAAGTTCAAGAAACCAGGTAAACCATTCCCCAACTACTCGGTTCTACGCTCTTTTGAGGACTCACAAATTTCTAAGCTCGTTAGGGGTGCGGGTGTTGTTTTAGAAGGGGACGTAGGTCGTCAAGGACTACTATTAATTGTTGGTCCGACTCATTAAAGTGTCTCAGGGAAGGCCCGTTTCGAATGTGGGGTAAAAAATGCAAAAAATGCAATAATAATGCAACCGAAAAAACAAGAATCCAAGAAGAGTCTTGACAAACTATCCTCACTCAAGTGCGCTCAACAACTCACCGCAGAAAAAAACTTGGAGAAATCAGGTAACCCATTCATTAACTACTCAGTTATGCTCCTTTGACGATTCGCAAATTCCTGAGATAGTTAGGGATACTAGTGTGGTTTTAGAAGGGGGTGTAGGTTTGTTGAGGGGTACTATTGACAAGATCAAAGCTAAAGAGCTCACCCAAGATGCTCTGAGAGCAGTAGCACACTGAAAGGCGACAGCTGAGGCTGTCGTGAAGGAGGCTAGGGAGGCCTCCACCCCCTCCCACCCACACACACCACTCAGCTAGAAGTAAATCTGGTGGAAAGTGACGACGGTGTCGGGCCTAACACGCCTAAGACAAAGTCCAAGTCGCTTTGCACCAAGGGGCGCGTCTCCGCAAAGGAATCCTTTAATGAGTATCCTTTCTCGAACATCAAAGGGTTTGGCCACACAGGGAGGCGAACCCAGTTCAAGGAATATGTCGCCCAGGACAGAATCGACTACATCACGCTTCAAGTAACCATCAGACTTTACTTTCTTTGACTCACGCTCGGTTGATCCTTAAAAAAATTGTCTGCCAGTGGGTGTCAGCTAAGGGGCATTCTAGTGGTTTACTCTAGGGCATCAGTGAGCAGTTGCTTGAGATCTCTTCTTGGTCCATTGGGCACTACTTCCTTAGCGCTACCATAAAAAACATCTCGTGCCAACAAGTTTTGGGAACTTGAGATGGTTTACGATCCGGCTAATCACTCACTTATAAAAGATTGTCTATAGGGGATTGAGCTCAAGATCTCCAATACCACTATCCCAGTGGTTCTTAGGGGCGACTTCAATCTCATTCGCAAGGTTGGTGATAAAAGCACCAACATCTTATGTTGGCCACGTATCCATAAATTCAACAATGCCATCTCAACATGTCGCTTAGGGAAATTTGGAGTGTGGAGGAAGATATATGCGGACCAATAGACAGCTAGCCCCAATACTAAAAATAGTGATGCAAAAATGATGTATCACAAACGACTTAGGTCCCCCATTGAGCTGCGTTGGGATTTCCTCGAAGAGGAGAGCATGATGTAGTACAATAGAGATAAGTTTTTCTCAGTTAAGAACTAAGGTTATCAATCCAGTAGGAGAACTATGCAACACCTCGTTGGCAGTACCTACTCACAACATAACAAATACTTGCACCAAAGGCAAATGAGGGGTTGTCAATCCCTTGGCGGTTAATTGCAAGGATCAAATCTCGTAGTGATAGATAGATAAACAAAAACAGAAAACAAAATAAAAGTAAATAAATTATAGCAAGGCATTTTTGGATTTTTATGATTAAAAATAGATCCGAGGGCCATAGTTTTCAATAGAGGCTTCTGTCTTGAACATAGCATACTATGGGTAAACAAATGACTATTTGGCAATTGATAGAAAAGTGAATAATAATAACGATATCCAAGGCAATGATCATATATATATGCATCACATCCAAGACAATTAGACTGACTCATGCCTGCATCTACTACTATTACTGCACACATTGACTGCTATCCAGCATGCATTTGGAGTATTAAGTTCATAAAGAACGGAATAACGTCTTAAGCAAGATGACATGATGTAGACAAGGTAAACCAACTGATATGAATAAACCCCATCTTTTTATCCTTAATTGCAATGCTACAAGTACGTGCCATGTCCCTTCCTATCACTAGGATTGAGCAACGCAAGATCGAACCCATCACAATGCACCTCTCCCATTGCAAGATAAATCAATCTAGTTGGCCAAACCAAACCCATAGATCTGAGAGAAATACAAAGCCATAACAATCATGCATAAAAAGAGTTCACAGAAGACTCAAATAATATTCATGGATAGTCTGATCATAAACCCACAATTTCTCAGATCCCAACAAATAGACAACAAAAAAGGATTACATCGCATAGATCTCCAAGAACATTGAGGAGAACATCGTATTGAAGATCAAAGAGAGAGAAGAAGCCATCTAGCTACCAGCTATAGACCCGTAGGTCTGTTGTAAACTAATCACACATCATCAGAGGGGTAGCAAGGCTGATGTAGAGGCCCTCCATGATCGATTCCCCCTCCGGCAGAGTACCAAAAAAGTTCTCCAGATGGGATCTCCGAAGAACAGAAACTTGTGGCTGCGAAAAATTATCTGGAGTGGCCCTGTGATGTACGAGAAATATTTTTGAATTTATAGAGCAGGAATTAGGCCAGGAGGTGCCACGAGGGGCCCATAAGCCTGGGGCGCCTCCCTGGGGCGCGCCTGGCAGGCTTGTCGCTGCCTCGTGGAACTTTAGGTCTTCTCATGAAGCTTCTAGGGTCCCTTCTGGTCTAGAAAAAATCATCAAAAAGTTTCGTAGCGTCTAGACTCCGTTTGGTACTGATTTTCTGAAAAGCCAAAAACAAGCAAAAAACAGCAACTGGCATTGAGCACTAGGTTAATAGGTTAGTCCCAAAAATTGATATATAATTGCATAATAAACATCCAAGATTGATACTATAATAGCATGGAACAATAAAAAATTATAGATACGTTGGAGACGTATCAAGCTTCCCCAAGCTTAAATCCAGCTCATCCTCGAGTAGGTAAATGATAAAAATAGAACTTTTGATGTGGAATGCTACCTATCATATTTATCATGTAATCTCTTTTGTGACATGAATATTGATCTGAATTATTCAAATCAATAGTCTATGATTTGACATAAAAAACATCAATACTCAAGCATACCAACAAACAATCATGCCTTTCAAAATATCAATGCTAAAGAATGTTATCCCTACAAAAATATATAGCCTTGTCATGCTCCATCTTCTTAACACAAAATATAAATCATGCACTACCCCGGTGTCAACCAATCAATTGGTTTATACTTTTTAACGTGCTTCAGCGATGTCAACCCTCACGCAATACAAGAGCAAAAGCCATGGATATATCACCATGGGTGGAATAGAGTGTGTTAGTAGAGATGATATGGAGAAGACAAAAAAAGGAGAAAGCCTAAAATTGGCAAGGCTAATCAACAGGCTATGGAGATGCCCATAAACTGATGTCAATGCAAGGAGTAGGGATTGCCATGCAACAGATGCACTAAGAGCTACAAGTGTATGAAAGATCAAACAAAAAACTAAGTGGGTGTGCGTCCAACTTGCTTGCTCATGAAGACCTCAGACATTTGAAAAATCCCATCATTGGAATATACAAGCCAAGTTCTATAACGAAAAATTCCCACTAGTTATATGAAAATGAAAGCATAGAAGACTCTCTATATGAAAAACATGGTGCTACTTTGAAGCACAAGTGTGGAAAGGATAGTAATATTGCTCCTTCTCTCTTTTTCTCTCATTTTTTCTCCCATTTTTTCTCTTTTCTTTTCTTTTTTTGTTGAGCTCTTTTTGGCCTTTCTTATGGGCTCTTTTTGGCCTCTCTTTTTTCCTCACTTGGGACAATGCTCTAATAATGAATAATGATGACCATCACACTTCTATTTACTTGCAACTCAAAATTACAACTCGATACTAGAACAAAATATGACTTTATATAATGCCTCTGGCGATGTACCAGGATATGCAATGATCTAGCATAACATGTATAAAAATGACGAATGGTAGCTGAGCCACAAATACTATGTCAGCTATATGATCATGCAAAGCAATATGACAATGATGATGTGTGTCATAATAACGGAACAGTGGAAGTTGCATGGCAATATATCTCGGAATGGCTATGGAAATGCCATAATAGGTAGGTATGGTGGCTGTTTTGAGGAAGATATAAGGAGGCTTATGTGTGATAGAGCGTATCATATCACGGGGTTTGGATCCACCGGTGAAGTTTGCACCACATCTCGTGGTGAGAGAGAGCAATGCATGGTACCGGAGAGGCTAACAAATGGCGGAAAGGTGAGAGTGCATATAATCCATGGACTCACATTAGTCATAAAAGAACTCACATACTTATTGCAAAAGTTAATTAGCCCTCGGAGCAAAGTACTACTATGCATGCTCCTAGGGGGGAGGTTGGTAGTAGTTAACTATCGCACGTCCCCGACCTTCACGCAAAGGAAGACACTCAATAATAAATTGTGATCCAACTTCTTAGCATAACTAAAGACCACATGTGCATGCTTCGGGAATCACAAACCTTAACACCAATATTCTTACTAAACCACAATCATCACTAGTACCTCCCACATATTACAATCTTTATATGGCAAACCTATTGCAAGGAATCAAACTTATCATATTCAGTGATCTACCTGAAAGTTTTTATTATATCCCTCTTGAATATCTATCATATTAGGACCAAATTCATAACCCGTGCTAATTGCCATTACTATTTATCAAACTCTCAAAATGATATAAGTGAAGCATGAGAGTGTAACTATTTATTTAAAATGTAACCACCATTGTGCTCTAAAATATATAAGTGAAGCACTAGAGCAACTACCTAGTCAAAATATATAAGTGAAGCACATAGAGTATTCTAACAAATCATGAATGATGTGTGTCCCTATCGAAAAGGTGTGTCCAGCAAAGATGATTGTGGCAAACTAAAAAGCACACAAAGTAAGGATTCATATAATACACGACGCTCCAAGCAAAACTCATATCATGTGATGAATAAAAATATAGCTCCAAGTAATTTACCGATGATTGGTAGAAGAAAGAGAGGGTGTCATCAGGGGCATCCCCAAGCTTAGATGCTTGCGTGTCCTTGAATATTACCTTGGGGTGCCTCAGGCATCCCAAGCTTAGGATCTTGCCACTCCTTATTCCTTCATCCACCGTTCTCACTCAAAACTTGAAAACTTTAGCACAGGAAACTCAATAGAAAACTCGTGAGATCCGTTAGTATAACAAGCAAATCATAAACTTTAGATACTGTTGTAAAGTCATTCATATTTTATTATTGCATAATTCCTACTGTATTCTACCTTCACCATGGATTATACCCCCGATACAACCCATTGACTCATAAAAAAAGCAAACAATGCAATGAAAACAGAATCTGTAAAAAACAGAACAGTCTGTAATGATTCGAACAATGAACATCCTTTTGTAACTCCAAAAATTCTAAAACTTACGACAACGTGGGAAAAATTGTATATAAATCATGTGTAAGAAATTCAGAGTTTTATCACGCTCTAGTGAATCTGGACAATTCTTCTACTGGGTGCAAAAGTTTCTGTTCTCTCACAGAATCAAAGCAACTATCATCCAAATCATCCCAAAGGCTTTACATGGCACAAACACTAATTTAAACATAAAAACATAACCATAACAGTACCATAATTGTGTGCACACCAAAAAACAAGAAATAAACAAGAAAAATATAGATAGCTATTGGGATGCCTCCCAACAAGCACTATTCTTTTACGCCCCTAGCTAGGTGTAATGCATAGTTTCAAGTGTTGTCATCTTTCAAATTAATTCCATAGGTGGCCCTCATAATAGATTCATATGGTGGCTTAATTTTCTTTCTAATGAAGTGTTCCATACCCTTCTTTAATGGAAATTGAAATCTTATATTCCCTTCTTTCATATCGATAATAGCACCTATGGTTCGTAGGAAAGGCCTACAAAGTATTACGGGACAAGACAGACTACAATCAATATCAAGCACAATGAAATCAACGACACATAATTACTATTTGCAAGAATAAGAACACAATTTATTCTACCCAAAGGTTTCTTAATGGTGGAATCCACTAAGTGTAAATTAAGAGAACATTCATCCATATTGGTAAAACCTAGCACATCACATAAAGATTTTGGTATTGTGGAAACACTAGCACCCAAATCACATAAAGCATTGCACTCATAATTTTTAATCTTAACTTTGATAGTAGTTTCCCATTCATCATATAATTTCCCAGGTATTGCTTTTCTTCTAAAGCTTTCATCATAGGTTCTATAATATGTTTAGTAAAAGCCTTATTTTGTTCAGAAGAATTGGGTGAATTTAGCATGGATTGCAGCAAGGAAATACACTCAATTAAAGAAAACTATCATAATTGAAATCCTTGAAATCCAAAGAAGTGGGCACATCGATATTTAAAGTTTTGACCTCTCCAAACCCACCTTTATCAATTTTTTCATTAAGATTTCACTCTCCGAACAATGAGGACACCTTATAGAGAAAGTTGAATCATCCTCAGACCCTTTTCATCAAATTTTATATTGCTAAACAAATATTCAATGGGCGTGTAACACCAATCATTTTAATATCTTCATCATAATTGCGATAAAAATCGGGCGAAATCACTTTTTCTAAGAATTCTCGCTTAGCCCTCAACCTAGAGTTTCTTTATTTACTTTCATCAATGGAAACATAAAGAGCTTTAATAGACTCACTAATATCAAGCTTGTGTGGCAAAATTTTAGTTTTTAGAATTTCCACATCATGAACAATTATATCCATGCTCCTAGACATATCATCAAATTTACTCAATTTTTCCTCTATGGTAGTATTGAAGACCTTTTGAGAACTAATAAATTCTTGATATTACTTTCAATATTATAGGGCATCCTATTATTATTATAAGACTTGCCATAGGAATTGCCATAATTATTAGAGGAATTTCCAGGAAACGGCCTAGGATTAAAATCACCTCTACAAGAATTACTATTGAAATTGTTTCGCGAGACAAAATTCACATCTACAGAATCATTATTTTGATCACTCAAAGTAGACAATGGGACATCATTAGGATCAATATGAGCACTCTTACTAGCAACCATTTTCATAAGTGCATCTACTTTATCACTCAAAGTACTAATTTCTTCAATAGAATTCACTTTTTTACTAGAAGGGGTTCTTTCAGTATGCCATTGTGAATAATTTGCCATAATATTATCAAGAAATTTTGTAGCTTCTCCTAATGTGATTTTCATAAAAGTACCATTCGCGTTGGAATCAAAAATATTTCTAGAAACAAAGCTCAACCCCGCATAATTTTTTTGTATGATCATCCATAAACTTAAGCCATGCGTAAGGCAATTTCTTATCATTAATATCATCATCTACCAAGATTGAGCGACATGTTCATGCTCAAGTTGCTTAAAATTCATACTTTGATTTCTAAGAGAAATAATTTTCGCGGGTGGAAATACTTGGCAATAAAAGCATTGTTACACTTATCCCAAGAATCAATACTATTTTGTGGCAAGGATGAAAACCAAGTTTTAGAACGATCTGGTAGTGAGAACCGAAATAATTTTAATTTTAGAATATCATTATCCACATCTTTTTCTTTTGCATATCACACAATTCAATAAAATTGTTAAGATAGGATGCAACATCTTCATTAGGACTACCAGAAAATTGTTCTTTCATAACAAGATTTAGCAAAGCGGCATTAATATCACAAGACTCCGCACTAGTCGCGGGAGGAGCAATCGGAGTACTAATAAAATCATTATTGTTAATATTGGAAAAATCACACAAACTGGTATTTTCTTGAGACATCGCGACTAAGCAAGCAAATAAGCAACCAAGCAATAAGGCAAACGGGAAATGTTTTTGTGTTTTTTTGAAAACATTTTAGAAGTGGAGGAGATAAAAGCGAGAGGCAAATGGCAAATAAAAGTAAATGCAAGGGGATGAAAGTTTATGCGTTGGTACTTTATAGATGTTGATGATGTCTCCCCGGCAACGACACTAGAAATTCTTCCTGCTACTTGTGAGCTGTGTGGGGGTTTCCTCAAAGAGGAGAGGATGATGCAGTACAATAGAGATAAGTATTTCCCTCAGTTAAGAACCAAGGTTATCAATCTAGTAGGAGAACCATGCAACACCTCATTAGTAGTACCTACACACAAAATAATAAATACTTTCACCCAACACAAACAACGGGGTGTCAATCCCTTGGCGGTTAATTGCAAGGAACAAATATTGTAGTGATAGATAGATAAACAAAAACAAAAAATAAAATAAAAGTAAATAAATTGCAGCAAGGCCTTTTTAGATTTTAATATATGATTAAAATAGACCTGGGGGCATAGTTTTCGCTAGAGGCTTCTCTCTTGAACATAGCATACGGTGGGTAAACAAATTACTATTGGGCAATTGATAGAAAAGCGAATAATTATAACGATATCCAAGGCAATGATCATGTATATAGGCATCACGTCTGAGAAAAGTAGACTGACTCATGCCTGCATATACTACTATTACTCCACATCAACCACTATCCAGCATGCACCTAGAGTATTAAGTTCATAAACAACGGAGTAACACCTTAAGCAAGATGACATGATGTAGACAAAGTAAACCCAATTAATATGAATAAACCTCATATTTTTATCCTTAATGGCAACGATACAAGTATGTGTCATGTCCCTTTCTGTCAGTGGGATTGAGCAACGCAAGCTCGAACCCATCACAAAGCACCTCTCCCATTGCAAGATAAATCAATCTAGTTGGCCAAACCAAACCGATAGATCAGAGAGAAATACAAAGCTATAACAATCATGCATAAAAGAGTTCAGAGAAGACTCAACTAATATTCATGGATAGTCTGATCATAAACCCACAATTCATCGGATCCGAGCAAACACTCCACAAAAAAGGATTACATTGAATAGATCTCCAAGAACAGGAGAACATTGTATTGAAGATTAAAGAGAGAGAGTAAGCCATCTAGCTACTAGCTATGGACCTGTAGGTCTGTGGTAAAATACTCACACATCATCGGAGGGGCGGCAAGGTTGATGTAGAGGCCCTCCGTGATCGATTCCCCCTCCAGCAGAGTACCGGAAAAGGTCTCCAGATGTGATCTCCGAAGAACAGAAACTTGCGGCAGCAGAAAAAGTATTTGGGGTGGCTCTTTGATGTACGAGGAACATTGGGGAATTTATAGGGCTGTAATTAGGTCAGGAGGTGCCACGAGGGCCCCACAAGCCTGGGGGCGCACCTGGCAGGCTTGTCGCTGCCTGGTGGCAATTCAGGTCTTGTCACAAAGCTTCTAGGGTCTCTTCTGGTCTAGAAAAATCAACAATTTTTGTAGCGTTTGGACTCCATTTGGTACTAATTTTCTGAAAAGCAAAAAACAAGCAAAAGAATACCAACTGGCACTGGGCACTAGGTTAATAGGTTAGTCTCAAAAGATGATATATAATTGTGTATAATTGCATAATAAACATCAAAGATTGATACTATAATAGCATGGAACAATCAAAAATTATAGATACATTGGAGACGTATCATCCCCTGGATTATAGGGTAATGCAACGGAAAACAAAAAAATCATACTATGCACCAGCTCGGGACCATTATGAGGATGCATGATGGTACAATACACTATGGGTGGCTCATCTACAAGGATCCCTACAACAAGCTGCTACTCCCGCAGGAGTCGTTGAGTTTTCCCAAAGGGGAAGGGTGATGTAGATAGTGTTGGGAAAGTAGTAGAAAACAAAAAATTGCCCTACAATCACCGCGGAACAATGTGAAGATGCATTAACGGTTTGGATTCGATTGTTACCAACTCCGAGTTGCAGCGGAAGAAGACGAGTTAGTGTAAATCATACTTGGAGTCCCTCAAACCGTAGATGGAAAATCCCATGAACCACCCACGAATAGTCCCTTGAACGGAAGACCGAAAGCAC
The DNA here is from genome assembly GCA_963921465.1 of Triticum timopheevii. Taxonomy (NCBI): domain Eukaryota; kingdom Viridiplantae; phylum Streptophyta; class Magnoliopsida; order Poales; family Poaceae; genus Triticum; species Triticum timopheevii. Next base: position 328,268,933 of record OY997266.1, read on the forward strand.
GACCTCTCTAGGAGTTGCAAGCCTACGGTCTTCATGATCCGGCAGCTCTTCGCTGTCCAGAGCTAATGGTCGCTAGAGAATTAGAGGAGATTCGAACCACATTGGGCTTCTAACTATGAGGATTAGAGGATCTAGGTCAAGCTCTAATTGATCAACTAGGACCAAGTAAAACTAGAACTAGAGAACTAGAGGAGTCTCCAAAACTTGTGTGCATAAAAAGTGCCAACACCTCTAGTATATATAGGTTGGGAGGAGAGGAGGGGGCACCACAAGGGGGAAAGGTTTTCCTTCGTGCTTGCGCCGGCCAAGGAGGGGGGAATCCCCTCCAATTCGGCCCGTTGATATTAAATTAAATATAAAATCCTTCTAAAAATTACTAGAGCCTTTTATTATTAATTTAACATCTCCGGAAATATTTCCACTTGTATATTACTTATCAGTAATACCCGGTATTGCCCGATAAATTCTGAAACCCTTCCGGTGACCCTGAAACGCTTTCGGTTCCTCTCAAAATTATTTTCAATATTAACGAAATGATTTCACAAATAATCCTCATAACTCCCATCCTACTAACACTCAGTAGATCGTGATTACCTTAAGATTGTGACCCTGTAGGTTAACATAGACATGAACAAAACCTCTTTGTTCAATGACTGATACCAGAACCGTGGACGTCCATATTGATCCCTATGAGTACATGAACGAAGTTGGAGCAAACCTTTGGTTATCAAGTGCTATTCCCTTTGCTTTGCCATACTTTACAAAAATTGAGGTGAGACATATCGGTATCCTCTTGAGTCATACGCATTCTCATTATACCATTATCCTCGTTATCAGTTTTGTACTTCTTTCTTGTTGAAATGTTCCAGCATCCCCATGACATAGTCACTTGTGTCTGGGCATACAATGATGGATGCCGTCACATTGAGAGGGCCCTAAGAATATCTCTCCATCGTCGAAGGAGCAAATTCCACTCTCGATCTATCTAGTCCCTTGTCAAACTTTCCGATGAACCCGTAAGTTGTCGTTATGATCACCGTGTTACAAATGATGTTTGAGCAGGCCCAAAGCTCATCATACAGTAAGAAGTGACTACGATACTCTCATGGTCTAAGGAACAAAAACACATGTTAACACTCCATATTATAACAATTGATTTCATATGATATTATCTCAAAGTATAACGAAACAAGTTTGGGCTGATTCAATATGATCATTCTTCCAGTGTCATACTCCCTCCGTCCCAAAATTCTTGTCTTAGATTTTTCTAAATACGGATGTATCTAGTTACGTTTTAGTGATAGATACATCCATATCTAGACAAGTCTAAGACAAGAATTTTGGGACGGAGGGAGTACTCTCAAGGTTATTTTAGGACTATCATTACACTTATTGATATCTGAAGATAAGGAAAACGTGATCACCAATAACACTTGAGCCAGTCTTAGAGGCAAGAGTAGGAACCTAATTTTACCATTTATCATTCACACATGCATATGAGTTTTCCACTGAATCACATATTCTAGGATCATAACAATTACAACATAGAATATAAACTCTTAATTATGCATACAGAAATATAATAATACGATATTATTTCCTCTAGGTAATATTTCCAATAGACTCCCACTTGCACTAGAGTCAGTAATCTAGTTAGCACATTTTCTTTTACACCAATGGCAATCCGGTGTTTGTTCATGCTTTGCTTGTGGCATAGCCTTCATCCTACCAAATCTTGACAACTTTAGATCTGTTTGTACCATTTGCATTTCTATGCATCTATAATGCTTTCACAAGAATTCATAATTTATGTGAAACTGGCTTTGTATATATAGAATCAATAGTAGGACCTTTGATTCCTTAGACTGAGCCATGGAACCACTATAGAGAATAGTGTTCCATTGGCACAATCACCTAGAAACCATACCAAGCTCATAAATGAACTTTTGATTCACCCTCTAATATCTCGTTTTTATTGATCTGCTGAAGAGAAAAGTGTATCTGATGACCCACATGTTGGGGAACGTAGCATTCAATTTTTTAAAAAATCCTACGATCACGCAAGATCTATCTAGGAGATGCATAGCAACGAGAGGGGAAGAGTGTGTCCAAGTACCCTCGTAGACCGAAAGTGGAAGCGTTAGTTAACGCAGTTGATGTAGTCGAACGTCTTCACGATCCAACCGATCCATGTACCGAACGTACGGCACCTTTGTGTTCAACACACGTTCAGCTCGATGACGTCCCTCAAACTCTTGATCCAGTAGACGGTCGAGGGAGAGTTCCGTCAGCACAACGGCGTGGCGACGGTGTTGATGATGTGATCCGCAGGGCTTTGCCTAAGCACTACGGCGTTATGATCGAAGGCGTAAACTATGGAAGGGGGCACTGTAGCGACCACGATCCCAATGGACCGAAGTCTCTATTCTTAAGTGTCATCCCTGGATCGGTAATGCTGACACACAGTACTCGAGGCATTATAGCAGAGTTCAATCACACACTTATTGCATCGAGTCCTCAAAAAGAGTATGATTACACAAAATTAGTATGGCTGAAGGCCATCTAAACTAAATAATTGCGGAAGCTTCGAAGTTAAATGAGTCCATCAACTCCAACGGCATAGCTGAGTGCATGACAATGACCTATCGCACCTTATTCGTTGTCTGAGTAGTCTGCAACATGAGACGTTGCAGCCGTGTAGGTCAGCACATTGAATATGCTGGTAGAGTTACACTGTAAAGCAATGAATGCAAGAACTATATCTACATGCAATATTTGGCTCGTGGAGGCTCTAAGTTTATGATTTTGCATAAAGCTAGTTTTTCCCTACAACAAAGGAATAAAATTTATTTTACTAATCCCAAGTTGTACCAATATTTGAGGAGGTTCCTCCAACTCAAATCCCAATTAAACAAATATCATCACTAAACCCAATTCAATTAATTAAAGAGTGATGAGATCAACAAGAATATCCAATTCCAGATATTCAAAATGTCCATAACCGGGGACACGGCTAACCATGATTAGTTTATACACTCTGCAGAGGTTGCGCACTTTTCCCCACAAGACTCGACCGCATCCATGATCGGAAGATCGAGACATAGTCTTTTTGAAGCATTAACTCTCTACTCCGGGCAGATCGGTACACCTACTTTCCCCTTGAAAGTGCTACTATCGACTAGAGGGGGGGGGGGGGTGAATAGGCGATTTTTATGAAAGTCTTCAAAGCTTGGAAATTTCGAAGACAAACAACATAAATGACCTAATTGTTTTGCAGCGGAAGATAAACTACCCTAAGCAAACCATAGTCAAGTATGCAATGATGTGAAAGTACAGGACTAATAGCAGCTAGATAGTAAGGATCAAGATGGAAGATAGTATGAAGCCAATCAACAGTAGTAGTCAAGCAATGAAGTCAAACAGATACACAGATAGGCAATGACTTCACGAAGACAAACTTAAGTAAGGTTGGGAAGGGATAGAACCAGTTGCTTGTTGAAGACACAGGATTTGTTAGACCAGTTCCAGTTGCTGTGACAACTGTACGTCTGGTTAGGGAGGCTGAGATTTAACTCAGAAGACCGTGTCTTCACCTTATTCCCCTTGAGCTAAGGACACCCAGTCCTCGCCCAATCACTCTGGTAAGTCTTCAAGGGAGACTTCCAAACCTTCACAGACTTCGTTCACCGGCAATCCACAATAACTCTTGGATGCTCAGAACGCGACGCCTAACCGGCTGGATGATTCACAGTCCTCAAGTGTAATAAGTCTTCAGGTCACACAGACAGAAAGACTTCAGTGATGCCTAACACTCTTTGGCTCTGGGTGTTTGGGCTTTGTCCTCGCAAGGATTTTTCTCTCTCACAAATGCTTCGAGGTGGGTTGCTCTCAAACGACAAAAGCCGTGCACAAACTCTGAGCAGCCACCAATTTATGGTGTAGGGGGTGGGCTATTTATAGCCACTAGGCAACCCGACCTGATTTGTCCAAAATGACCCTGGGTCACTAAGGAACTAACACGTGTTCCAATGGTCAGATTTCAAACACACGCGGCAACTTTACTTGGGCTACAAGCAAAGCTGACTCATCCAACTCTGGATAAGGTTTGCTCTCATTGTCTTCGCTCGAAGACATAGGATTTGAGTTGAGCATCACATCAGTCACTCTGACTTAGTTCACTTGGACCCCACTTAACAGTACGGTGGTTCCTATGACTCAACAAAGAAGAAAAGGAAACAACGAAACCACACAGTCTTCGCGCTCCATAGTCTTCACACAATGTCTTCTCATGTCATAGTCTTCAATATGAATATCTTCTCATACCACCATTGTCTTCAATGTCTTCATACATTTTTAGGGGTCATCTCCGGTAGGTAAACCGAATCGATGAGGGACACTACCTACGTTATCTTGCAATTCTCACAAATGCATTAGTCCCTCAACCAACTTTGTCGTCAATACTCCAAAACCAACTAGGGGTGGCACTAGATGCACTTACAATCTCCCCCTTTTTGGTGATTGATGACAAACTGGTTGAAGTTTTCAACGGGGATAAAGTATGTGAAATTGTAAGGATAGGGAATTGTCTTCATAAGTTGCAAGGGCTCCCCCTGAATATGTGCATATAAGTAATTTGCTTTTGGAATGCAAATGCACATGGCAGGTTGTACTTGTGGAGATCCACTTCAACTTATGAAGCTAATTCATCATGCATGAAATGATATAGCAAGTAGAATGACATGCATAATGAAAAATGGACGTTTGCAGAATGATCTAAGTGCGGAAGTTATCATCGCACATGCGGAATTTATCATCGCATCACAGTAAAGCAAATAAGTAGCAGACGACCATCAAGTTTAGGTGTTACAACTCAAAGAACCAAATGTTTTAAAAGGCATGTAACGCCCTCGATGCGGCTATATCTCCCACGTGTCGAAGCACGACTTAAAGGCATAACCGCATTGAAGGCAATGTCACAAGTGAGGTAATCTTCACACAACCCATGTAATACATAAGGGAAAGAGATACATAGTTGGCTTACAATCGTCACTTCACACAATTACATGAATAAAGCATTATATCATCCAGATACAATCAAGGTCCGACTACGGAACCAAAATAAAAGAAGAACCCCAAGTGCGACAAAGGTCCCCGATCGACCCCAATTGGGCTCCACTACTGATCAACTAGAACGAAACAACACAAAGGGCAAGATCTTCATCGAGCTCCTCCTTGAGCTTGGTTGCGTCACCTGCTCGGTAACATAGGCACCTGCAAACTGGTTTTGGAAGTATCTGTGAGCCACGAGGACTCAGAAATCCCATTACCATGGGTATCAAGACTAGCAAAGCTTAATGGGAAAGGAATGGGTAAAGTGGTGAGGTTGCAACAGCGGCTAAGCAAGTATGGTGGCTAACATACGCAAAAGAGAGCGAGAAGAGAAACAAAGGAACGGTCGTCAACTAGTAATGATCAAGAGGTGATCCTGAACTCCTACTTACGTCAAACATAACCCAAAGACCGTGTTCACTTCCCGGACTCCACCGAGAAGAGACCATCACGGCTACACACGCGGTTGATGCGTTTTAATTCGGATCTGGTATCAAGTTATCTACAACCGGACATTAACAAATTCCCATCTGCCACATAACCGCGGGCACGGCTCTCGAAAGTTTATACCCTGCAGGGGTGTCCCAACTTAGCCCATGACAAGCTCTCGCGATCAACGAAGGAATAGACCTTCTCCCAGGAAGACCCGATCAGTCTCGGAATCCCGGTTTACAAGACATTTCGACAATGGTAAAACAAGACCAGCAAGACCTCCCGGCGTGCCGACATCCTGATAGTAGCCGCGCGTATCTCGTCTCAGGCCACGACCGGATGAACACTACGTACGGCAACCGACGATACCCCAAGTTGCCTAGGGGTGGCACCACAAGTGGCTCTGGTTTGGACCAACACTTAGACAAGCATTGGCCCGGGGGGGCTATAATAAAGATGACCCTTGGGTTAATTACTCCCAAGGGAAAAGTAGGTGGTGATGAGGCAAATGGTAAAACCAATGTTGGGCCTTGCTGGACAAGTTTTATTCAAAGCGAACTGTCAGGGGGGTCCCATAAATCACCCGACCGCGTTAGGAACGCAAAATCCGGGAACATAACACCGGTATGACGGAAACTAGGGCGGCAAGAGTGGAACAAAACACCAGGCATAAGGCCGGGCCTTCCACCCTTTACCAAATATATAGATGCATTAATAATATAAGAGATATTGTGATATCCCAACATAACCCTGTCCACCATGGAGCAATCTTCAACTTCACCTGCAACTAGCAACGCTATAAGAGGGCTGAGCAAAGCGGTAACATAGCCAATCAATGGTTTGCTAGGAATGGAGTCAAAGGTTAGAGGTTCATGGCAATTTGGGAGGCTTGAAGAACAAATGATAGGTAACGCAGCATAGCGATAGAACGAAGCAACTAGCATAGCAATGATAGTAGTGAGATCCAGGGTAGCGGTCATCTTGCCTGAGATCCCGCTAGGAAGAAGAACGAGTCCATGAAGAAGACGAACGGACGTAGTCGAACGAATCCTCACAACTCCGGAACAAAACCGAAGCTAACGAGAGAAGTAAACCGGAAAGAAGCAAACAACATGGTAAACACACAAGCATAAACATGGCATGATGCACAAACAAGTATGATGCATGACCGGTTTAATGAGGCATGGCATGGCAAAGTGTAACAAACAATACTACAAGTTAAGTGGAGCTCAATATGCAACGAGTTGCATATTGACGAAACACCACATCAATTATTTAGTTCTCTCTCGGTTATGCTACAAATCAATATTAAATGTTTTTAAACATGGCAAGAGGTGAAGCAAAAGTAAACTAACTATTTAGTCAAGTTTAAATGAGGCCGGAACAACAAACGATAATTCCGGAAAATCCCCATATGTTATTTAGCAATTTAACGCAAACAACAATTTTAAACATTTTAAATGTTGTTATCATGATGCGAATGACATATGCAAGTCTTATGCAATTTTATGAAAATGTTGACATGAGCATGTTATGAAGCATTTGTCACCATGGCGGAACAAAACGGTTGCCACGGCAACGAATCCGAAAATGATGCCACGGCAACATATCGGTTCCGGTAACTTGATTGAGATACCGATGCAAACGAGAAGTGTGCGGATGTGTGGAACACGCAAGAGATGGGGAGCGATCCCGGATACCGGGTGTCCCACATGTCGGTGGCATGACAAACGAGGAGGAACGTGCATGAAGCAAACGGGCACGGTGCAAACACGAGCATCTCATACAACATGCATTCGGTCTACGGGTGATCATCTCGGGGTTATACCTTCGAAGCGCGCGTTTCAGGGCGGTTCGAGCTCGGAGCGTAGAGGAAGTAGACGTTCACGTGGCGGCGGTAGTGGAAGTAGTGTTACATGGCGACGGTAGAGGTACGCGCAATCTTGGCGATGGTAGTCGTACATGTCTGGAGAGGAACTTGTCGTATCCATGTAGTCGAACTTGGCGTATCCAAAGAGTACTTGGTGAATCCACGTAGTCGTACATAGGGTCATAGAGGAACTTGACGTCCATGGAGTCGACGATGGTGGAACTTGACGCATCGTCGTGTGTAGTCGTACTCGGTGTCCTCGGGGCATCGGTCGTAGTTGTGGTACTTGGGGTGCATCAACTGGTGACCAACAGTGTACAGGAGGCATAGAGGACTCTTGCGATCTTCCGATCAACGTGAACAGGAGGCATGGCAAAAAGAAGGGGGAGACGGCCCCGACCCGTGGACCTGGTGTTTTTCTGAATCGAGTCCACGAGGACGAGCGGGCGAGCTGCTGCTGCTGTTCGAGGCGAAGCAGGGGTGCGGTTCAGGCAAAATGGAGGTAGCAGCGGCGAGGCTTGGGGCTGGCGACGGAGATCCAGGCGAGGACGGGGCACGGCGGCGATGCGGCAAGGAGCTCCAGCTCCTGTCTATGACGGGCAGAGGAGCTCCGGCAGGGGCCAAGGCGGCGGTAGGGAAGGACCCTGGTGGTCGACGGGGAGGCAGCGACCTTGGTCGCGGTGGAAGGAGTCGCGCAGGGGAAGGAGGCCCCTGGTCGCCGTAGAGGAAGCAGAGGACGGCGCGGGTCCGGCGACGACAGAGAACGGCGGGATGCGGCGAGGCTGCGCTGTCACTAGGCGAAGGCGTGGCCATGGCCGACGGCGAGGGCGCAGGTGCTCGAGGAGCTCCTCTCCTCGGGCGCTGGGGCAACGGGGATCGAGGCTGCGGGCGAAGAAGCAGCGCGCGGGGGCTCGGCTTCCTGGTGGTTGGGGCGGAACGAAGGAAGGAGGAGGCATGGCGCTGACGAGGCCAGGAGGACGTAGGGCGCCGCAGCGGGCGACGGGCACGATAGGAGAAGGGTGCCGTGACGGTGCGGCTCCTATGGCTGAGGCCGAACGGAGGGAGGAGGAGGCGCGAGACGACGGCCTGGTGGCATTTCTGTTGCCAGTCGGGACGAAGGAGTTCGAGCGGGTGATGGGATCGGGCGCGATGCGGGTGTGGCGGCGGGCACGGGAACGAGAGGGAGAGATGGGGATCGAGAGGAGGGGATCAGGGTAGCTAGGGTTATGGAGCTGGGGCCGGCTGGGCCTAATGAGGTGGGCTGGTGCTGTGGGCTAGGACGCCCAGCTGGGCTGGACTCTCTCTCCCTCCCTTCTATTCTTCAGCAGAAAAGAATTAGAGAGAAGAGAAAGAAAGAGAGGGTTAGCGGAAGAATTTGTGCATAGGGTTAATATTCCCGAACTCATAAAAATGAGCTTAATCCAAGAAAATAAAAGTTGGCATGAATGCAAGATTTAAATTCAAACTCATTTGAATTTAATTCGAATGGTTTGAACTAGGACAAGGTTTAGGAGTGGCCAAAAATGTTGAGATTTTTGGTGGAGCTCCGGAAAGTGATGAAAGAATTTATGGACAAAGTTTGAGGTCAAGAAGTGATATAACAAAGGCATGGAATATTTTGCAAGTGTGTTATGGTGAATTCCAAATCAATGGAATATTAGTTTTATAGCTCCCTAATAATATTGGGAGGATATATGTTATAAAGAGAAATCACCATGTGCATTCCCTCGATTTAAATAGATCAAAAGATCTATGCAATTTATTTAGTTGAGTTGCAAAAGATTTATGAGATGATGGCATGATGACATGATGCAATGCAAAAGATGCAATGATGAATGCAATGACCAAAACAAAATGCAAAACAAAAAAACAAAAACCCAACCACGGAGGAAATAACATATCGCATCTCCGGAAAAGGCAAGAGTTGGAGTTGCGAATATGGGAAGTTGTATCCGGGGCGTTACAACACTCCACCACTACAAGAGGATCTCGTCCCGAGATCTAGGATGGCGCCGGAGAGAAACGGAAGAGGAAGAGAAGAGGTAAACTAAGTTGCTTCTTCGACGAACGAGTGAAACCACGAACTTTGAGAGGTTGAGCAATTTAAAAGAAAGAGTACAACAGAGATGAACGAGATTGCAAACAATCCGTTAGAAAAGAGGAACAAGGAACATAACGAGTACTTGAAGGTTGCAAAGACATGAACCAAGAGGTTTAGTGATAAGATAGATATTGAAACCACTCCGGTTAAAACAAGATGAGAGAGGAAAAATTTGGGCAGCACTCTGGTTGCACATGGAAGGAATAGAACATGAACTTGAGAAGATGGGATGATACTTGATGAAATCCACAACACACTGCCTCCAGAACTATTGAAAGAATGGCACAATGGGTAAGAAGGATTTCAGACAGCACTCAGGTTGAAAAGAGAGGCAAAACTTGATAAGATGAAAGAACTTGAATGAGAACACAACACTCCGGTTAAATGGATAAGCACGAAAAGAACATGATCCTCACAATTCGAAATGACGAGTGAAAAGAGCAACATCACAATGTCTCCGGAAACAATGCATATAGTTAGATAGTTGGAATGAATAGAACAAAGAATGAAACCAACATCTCCTACCATAAATGAATTTGAAAGAGCATCCTTATGAAGTAGGATTGAACGAAGTTGTTTGAAAAACAACAACGGTAAGAATAAGCTTGTAGCGGGCTTATGGAAAACATCTCGAGACTATGAGATGACAAGCGGCCACTAATGGAGACCATTGATTTGATTGAGAGCACCAAAGAGATAAAAACTTCTTCCACCAAGAGGATAAAGAGCAAGCTTGGGTCATGCATAATCACCACAAATAGCAGCAACCCTTAAGGAAAGGCTTTAGGTGAAATATGACACAAGATAAATCCAACAAAGAGATTGATGGATTTAAAATACCTCATTCTTGACAACAATATGAATCATGAAACATGAAGGAAATTGTCAAGAGTGACATAACACCACCTCAAAAGATAAGGTAGGAAGAATTGCACTTCGAAATGCAAGAAGAAGAATACTTGATCTCCTCAAAACAAAACATGTGTTGAGCACCATGTTTAATTTTGAGTATAGCTTGGCGGGTCATAACTTCGAGAGAAATCTTGACGAACAATTGAAGAATGGAAGGAATACTTGATGAACCACCATGTTGAGCCTCCATGAAGAACTCTGGTAATAAAAGGATGATAGAAAGAAAGAGAGGTTGAAAACACAAGGTGAAACCTTGCAATAATTTAGGTGGAGCATCGCGACGATATAATTGAGAAAACTTGGAACTCTGGAAAAAGGAAAAGATGAAACATCTCGAACCGAGAAATGTGACATGATGAACAACGATGGAAAAGAAAAAAAAAACTAGATCACTTGGATGAAACAATAATAAGAATTATGTTATGCGTATCCTTCACCAATTTAAATTGATGACAAGCAACTGATTTGGCATACTGCTTACTCTTCTTGAGGGATTGAAAAGAGATATAGCGCCAACTTGAAGAAGTTATTGATGGGACCACTGGTGGGATTTGGAAACAACGAATGAATTGATATGATAACGAAGGAAGTGAAATCTTGAACGAACCACCATAAGAATTGAAAATGAACATAGCAAAGGCACAATTCACCGGAAAGAATGAAGATACTTGAGGGTATTTAGATACAAGTGAACGAAGAGATCATGAGCTGATTAGAGGGTATTTGAACGATGCACCGATAAGATTTGGAGAACGATAGCTACACGCTGAGAATGAAGAATTATGACATGATGGCCTTCGGAGGAAAGAAATGGAAACAACTCATGAAATGCTCCGGATGGGTGAAAAGAATTCTCACAATCGAAAACAATTATGAGAGGATGGCATCAAGCTAGAACCATGAATCTTTGGGAGAACTGGTAAGGATTTAAGAGGAACTCTTCTTCGGTTTTCAAAAGTTGAGAATGATGACGAGAAACACCACCATGAATTGTTGAGAAACTCCAGAAGGATTAAAAGAGAAAAGGTTGAGCCAAAGCTGAAAAGAATTTGAAAGCAATCTTGGAGAAGCAATATGACTGATGAAAATTCATTCTTACGTCACACTTGGAAAAGAATTTGCGAATGGCTCCTGATAATTAGAAGAGTCAGGTAAGATCCTGGGAAAAGACCTGTGGGTTAGGGCCCACTCAAAGAAACATCATTGAAGGATTGCTTGAAATAGAGATTGCACCGGTAGAATTAAATGGCTTGAATGAGATAATCATCTCGAGATATCTTGAATGGATTGAGAATGGAAACACAAGTGTTCTGAGATATCTTCAACACTCTGGAATAAATGAATAGCAAGAGGTGAGTGATTGAGAGGTGCACCGGCATGAGAAAGCATTTGACACGAAGAAAGGAATATGATCAACACTGAAAGCTTGAATTGGATCCACCGGAGAAGAAAAAGAACGAAGGATGATGAACTTGAAACTATTGAGCATCTTCATGGGAAATCACCGGATAGGAACATTGAAAGAAAAGAATGAAGAGACTTCTCACAAATAAAAGGATACATGATTAAGAAATCTGAGTCCTTGAAGAAAAAGGGTGGGAGGGCGGGAAAACAAAGGCAACTTGGGACGGATGAAACAAACACCGTTGAGAAAACTTAGAAATGATCTTGCGGATGGGGAGAATGATCGGATCCACTTGAAGAGAAGCACGCCGGTAGGAAAAGAATTAACATGACAACCTCAATGATCAAGAAGGATTAACACTGACATAGAAATATGAGAACACCAATTAGGGAAGGTATGGATTCAACATTTGACATCGAAGCAACTCGAATACCACATATAACACAAAACAAAGGATCTGGCTTGCAGAATAAGCCGGAACAAATACATATGATAGAGATTTACCCAATCCCATATCATGCATCTGTCGAAAAGATATTCTAGGAGCTACTTGAATTCCCACCTATAAACTCCCGAAAACTTCTGGTTATGCAATCTGGTGTTGGGGATACAGGGGAAGCAATATATCTCACCCAAACTAACAATCCCTACATCCAGCTGTATCCATCCGTCAACACATAACCAAGAAACCTTCGGAAATCGTGTACCTCAACCTTCGAAAAGCATCCATTATACGAGTCATGGCAATACTCCCGTACTCACCTCAGTACTGGGTTATCGGGGTTATCTCACCAACAACTGCATAAAAGAGATTTTCGATGTCGGCGTACTAAACTCAGGTATTCCAGAACTGCAACGATAAAATTATGACGACAACACCTCAGAGCTCAACTCCCCGGGACACTTCCACTAAACCCCTGACAGGAGGCACCAAGACAATGTTCTCATCATAAAACCATCGGAACGATTCCAAGATACCCGCGTGATCCTAAAAAAAAATTTAGTGAAATTTGAGAAGAGAAAAGTCAAAACTCTACGTCAGGATGCCTCACCAGAGCGATGAAGAGATTGGGGAGTAAAAAGAATTCCTAACTCTCCGATATATATAATCCTAAATGACTCAAAACATTTTTCTAGACACAACTCGGCCGCTAAAAACGATCAAGCAGTGGGGCTCCTAAGGTCGGGGAAGGCTCTGATTACCAACTTGTAACGCCCTCGATGCGGCTATATCTCCCACGTGTCGAAGCATGACTTAAAGGCATAACCGCATTGAAGGCAATGTCGCAAGTGAGGTAATCTTCACACAACCCATGTAATACATAAGGGAAAGAGATACATAGTTGGCTTACAATCGCCACTTCACACAATTACATGAATAAAGCATTATATCATCCAGATACAATCAAGGTCCGACTACGGAACCAAAATAAAATAAGAACCCCAAGTGCGACAAAGGTCCCCGATCGACCCCAACTGGGCTCCACTACTGATCAACTAGAATGAAACAACACAAAGGGCAAGATCTTCATCGAGCTCCTCCTTGAGCTTGGTTGCGTCACCTGCTCGGTAACATAGGCACCTGCAAAGTGGTTTTGGAAGTATCTGTGAGCCACGAGGACTCAGCAATCCCATTACCATGGGTATCAAGACTAGCAAAGCTTAATGGGAAAGGAATGGGTAAAGTGGTGAGGTTGCAACAGCGGCTAAGCAAGTATGGTGGCTAACATACGCAAAAGAGAGCGAGAAGAGAAACAAAGGAACGGTTGTCAACTAGTAATGATCAAGAGGTGATCCTGAACTCCTACTTACGTCAAACATAACCCAAAGACCGTGTTCACTTCCCGGACTCCGCCGAGAAGAGACCATCACGGCTACACACGCGGTTGATGCGTTTTAATTCGGATCTGGTGTCAAGTTATCTACAACCGGACATTAACAAATTTCCATCTGCCACATAACCGCGGGAACGGCTCTCGAAAGTTTATACCTTGCAGGGGTGTCCCAACTTAGCCCATGACAAGCTCTCGCGATCAACGAAGGAATAGACCTTCTCCCAGGAAGACCCGATCAGTCTCGGAATCCCGGTTTACAAGACATTTCGACAATGGTAAAACAAGACCAGCAAGACCTCTTGGCGTGCCGACATCCTGATAGTAGCCACGCGTATCTCGTCTCAGGCCACGACCGGATGAACACTACGTACGGCAACCGACGATACCCCAAGTTGCCTAGGGGCGGCACCGCAAGTGGCTCTGGTTTGGACCAACACTTAGACAAGCATTGGCCCTGGGGGGCTATAATAAAGATGACCCTTGGGTTAATTACTCCCAAGGGAAAAGTAGGTGGTGGTGAGGCAAATGGTAAAACCAATGTTGGGCCTTGCTGGACAAGTTTTATTCAAAGTGAACTGTCAGGGGGGTCCCATAAATCACCCGACCGCGTTAGGAACGCAAAATCCGGGAACATAACACCGGTATGACGGAAACTAGGGCGGCAAGAGTGGAACAAAACACCAGGCATAAGGCCGGGCCTTCCACCCTTTACCAAATATATAGATGCATTAATAATATAAGAGATATTGTGATATCCCAACATAACCCTGTCCACCATGGAGCAATCTTCAACTTCACCTGCAACTAGCAACGCTATAAGAGGGCTGAGCAAAGCGGTAACATAGCCAATCAATGGTTTGCTAGGAATGGAGTCAAAGGTTAGAGGTTCATGGCAATTTGGGAGGCTTGAAGAACAAATGATAGGTAACGCAGCATAGCGATAGAACGAAGCAACTAGCATAGCAATGATAGTAGTGAGATCCAGGGTAGCGGTCATCTTGCCTGAGATCCCGCTAGGAAGAAGAACGAGTCCATGAAGAAGATGAACGGACGTAGTCGAACGAATCCTCACAACTCCGGAACAAAACCGAAGCTAACGAGAGAAGTAAACCGGAAAGAAGCAAACAACATGGTAAACACACAAGCATAAACATGGCATGATGCACAAACAAGTATGATGCATGACCGGTTTAATGAGGCATGGCATGGCAAAGTGCAACAAACAATACTACAAGTTAAGTGGAGCTCAATATGCAACGAGTTGCATATTGACGAAACACCACATCAATTATTTAGTTCTCTCTCGGTTATGCTACAAATCAATATTAAATGTTTTTAAACATGGCAAGAGGTGAAGCAAAAGTAAACTAACTATTTAGTCAAGTTTAAATGAGGCCGGTACAACAAACGATAATTCCGGAAAATCCCCATATGTTATTTAGCAATTTAACGCAAACAACAATTTTAAACATTTTAAATGTTGTTATCATGATGCGAATGACATATGCAAGTCTTATGCAATTTTATGAAAATGTTGACATGAGCATGTTATGAAGCATTTGTCACCGTGGCGGAACAAAATGGTTGCCACGGCAACGAATCCGAAAATGATGCCATGGCAACATATCGGTTTCGGTAACTTGATTGAGATACCGATGCAAACGAGAAGTGTGCGGATGTGTGGAACACGCAAGAGATGGGGAGCGATCCCGGATACCGGGTGTCCCACATGTCGGTGGCATGACAAACGAGGAGGAACGTGCATGAAGCAAACGGGCACGGTGCAAACACGAGCATCTCATACAACATGCATTCGGTCCACGGGTGATCATCTCGGGGTTATACCTTCGAAGAGTGCGTTTCGGGGCGGTTCAAGCTCGGAGTGTAGAGGAAGTAGACGTTCACGTGGCGGCGGTAGTGGAAGTAGTGGTACATGGCGACGGTAGAGGTACGTGCAATCTTGGCGACGGTAGTCGTACATGTCCGGAGAGGAACTTGTCGTATCCATGTAGTCGAACTTGGCGTATCCAAAGAGTTCTTGGTGAATCCACGTAGTCGTACACAGGGTCATAGAGGAACTTGACGTCCATGGAGTCGACGATGGTGGAACTTGACGCATCGTCGTGTGTAGTCGTACTCAGTGTCCTCAGGGCATCGGTCGTAGTTGTGGTACTTGGGGTGCATCAACTGGTGACCAATAGTGTACAGGAGGCATAGAGGACTCTTGCGATCTTCCGATCAACGTGAACAGGAGGCATGGCAAAAAGAAGGGGGAGACGGCCCCGACCCGTGGACCTGGCGTTTGACTGAATCGAGTCCACGAGGACGAGCGGGCGAGCTGCTGCTGCTGTTCGAGGCGAAGCAGGGGCGCGGTTCAGGCAAAATGGAGGCAGCAGCGGCGAGGCTTGGGGCTGGCGACGGAGATCCAGGCGAGGACGGGGCACGGCGGCGATGCGGCAAGGAGCTCCAGCTCCTATCTATGACGGGCGGAGGAGCTCCGGCAGGGGCCAAGGCGGCGGTAGGGAAGGACCCTGGTGGTCGACGGGGAGGCAGCGACCTTGGTCGCGGTGGAAGGAGTCGCGCAGGGGAAGGAGGCCCCTGGTCGCCGTAGAGGAAGCAGAGGACGGCGCGGGTCCGGCGACGACGGAGAACGGTGGGATGCGGCGAGGCTGCGCTGGCACTTGGCGAAGGCGTGGCCATGGCCGACGGCGAGGGCGCAGGTGCTCGAGGAGCTCCTCTCCTCGGGCGCTGGGGCGACGGGGATCGAGGCTGCGGGCAAAGATGCAGCGCGCGGGGGCTCGGCTTCCTGGTGGTTGGGGCGGAACGAAGGAAGGAGGAGGCGCGGTGCTGACGAGGCCAGGAGGATGTAGGGCGCCGCGGTGGGCGACGAGCACGATAGGAGAACGGCGCCGTGACGGTGTGGCTCCTGTGGCTGAGGCCGAATGGAGGGAGGAGGAGGCGCGGGACGACGGCCTAGTGGCGTTTCTGTTGCTAGTCGGGACGAAGGAGTTCGAGCGGGTGATGGGATCGGGCGCGATGCGGGTGTGGCGGCGGGCACGAGAACGAGAGGGAGAGATGGGGATCGAGAGGAGGGGATCAGGGTAGCTAGGGTTATGGAGCTGGGGCCGGCTGGGCCTAATGAGGTGGGCTGGTGCTGTGGGCTAGGACGCCCAGCTGGGCTGGACTCTCTCTCCCTCCCTTCTATCTTTTAGCAGAAAAGAATTAGAGAGAAGAGAAAGAAAGAGAGGGTTAGCGGAAGAATTTGTGCATAGGGTTAATATTCCCGGACTCATAAAAATGAGCTTAATCCAAGAAAATAAAAGTTGGCATGAATGCAAGATTTAAATTCAAACTCATTTGAATTTAATTCGAATGGTTTGAACTAGGACAAGGTTTAGGAGTGGCCAAAAATGTTGAGATTTTTGGTGGAGCTCCAGAAAGTGATGAAAGAATTTATGGACAAAGTTTGAGGTCAAGAAGTGATATAACAAAGGCATGGAATATTTTGCAAGTGTGTTATGGTGAATTCCAAATCAATGGAATATTAGTTTTATAGCTCCCTAATAATATTGGGAGGATATATGTTATAAAGAGAAATCACCATGTGCATTCCCTCGATTTAAATAGATCAAAAGATCTATGCAATTTATTTAGTTGAGTTGCAAAAGATTTATGAGATGATGGCATGATGACATGATGCAATGCAAAAGATGCAATGATGAATGCAACGACCAAAACAAAATGCAAAACAAAAAAAACAAAAACCCAACCACGGAGGAAATAACATATCGCATCTCCGGAAAAGGCAAGAGTTGGAGTTGCGAATATGGGAAGTTGTATCCGGGGCGTTACAAGGCAAGAGTTGTAAGCACGAGGGAAAATATAATGCAACCGCCCATATGAACCCGCTTGAAGACTATCAACTCATACGCTTCTCCCCCTTTTGTTAGTAAGGACCAAAAAGGTTTGAAGACATAGAGCATCTACTCGTCATCATGAGTAGGTGAAGCAGCAGGGTTGTCGTCGTTGGATGGCGGTGCAGATGAACTTGGTGCAGTGTCGATGCACGCAGTAGTAGGAGGTGGTGAAGTAGCATCATCTTCATCATCGATCACTCTGGCATTTACCGTTGCCGCGGAGGAAGAATATTCAGAGTCTTCAAGAGATGGAGTGCGACGTAGGATAGCAGTCCATGGAGGAGTGGAGTCAAACTGGAATATTTCATTGAAGCCATCATCTTGAAGATCAGCTTCAGCACTGAGCAGGGTCAAACTCTTCCATGATCGCCGGCAAGTTTCATGAGCAACAAAGGCATTCTTGGTGGCAAGGTTGCGAATACGATTGACATCCACTAAGAGGCTTTGCATCTGACTCTTGAGCCAGAAATGATGCTTATCCTATTTCTGATGAAGGGACACAAGAAGTTCTCGGTCATTGAGAACGCGAGAATGCTTCCGAGGCCTTTGTGCAATGGTGCTTTCAGTGGCTTCAGTGGGTGCTCGATGAGGCAGACGAGTGTTTCCAGCCAGTGGATAGATTCGTGTCGCTGCTTGAACACCTTCAATAGGATGAGTGAAGCTTTGGTGCTCGGCATTCTGAAGACAAAGAGGCCTCTTGGCAGGGTCAGAGTATATAGCTTCAACTGACATATCAACCTCTGGCAGAAAGATCATATGATTGCGAGTAGAGGGCTGATAATTGACAAATGAGTGTCTCTTGATGAGGCGCATGACCCATGGAGCATAAAACTTCAGACCAAATAGGCCAGAGCCAGAAGCAGCAAGTTGCCTGATGAAGAATTCTTGAGTGTTGAAGCTGATGCCATTGAGAATATAGAAGACCAAAGTCTTAATAGCTCCTTCAAGCTTGGCCGCTGATGAATGTCCTTTGACAGGCCATAGAGTTCGCCTGATGATATGATATATGGTGCAAGGCAGATACTCAAGGTCTTCAACAAAGAACTCTGTTGGATATTCAGTGTCAGATGGCAAGGGCTTCATCATACTCAACATCTGGCTCATATTGGGTTCTGGCTTATGGAAGTTACTCTCTACTGCATTGCGGTGTAGCTGACAGTCAGGTTCATATAGTTCTCCAGGAGTGGCGAGCCCTGTAAGCTCGATGATATCCATAGCTTTGGCTTCATGATGAACATTTCCAGTCATCCACTCGAGAACCCATGTCTTGATGTCTCTATAGTAGTCGCGAATGTGTAGAGTAGCATAGAATTGAAGCAAGAGCTCTTCATTCCAATGTTCTTTGTCTGTCACAAAGTGGAGCAGACCAGCATCACGAAAGCAATCAAGTGCTTCTTCTAAGCACGACATTCCAGCAATGGCTTCAGTGTCTAGGCGCATATGAGGGAAAATGCGCCCTTGATCATATAGTACACAGGAGTAATAGCTTCTCTGCTGATAGCTCCAGAACCGATCTGATGATATCCTTGGCTTGGAGTAGGGGTTCTTGGCGCTGTCAAAGAAGGTATTGTGGCTTTTGAAGCCATTTGCATTGAAGGACCCTGGTGAGTTTGCAGTACCTGGAAACCTTGGCAACCTAGGCTTTGGCTTCTGGACCTGAGGCCTATGCTCAACATGATAGTCAAATTGAGGTCCTGAGGCAGTAGGCGGAGGCACCAGAATGGGCCATCGGACAGTGGTAAGCTGACCATGACTGTATGCTTGCTCAATTGTGTGAGGTCTTGGTGGCGGAACAGGAGCAAGGGCAACAGCTGAGGCGTCAGGCTGCACAACAGGTGCTTCGGGAGCGGTTGTCTCATTAGCTTCAGGTGCAGCAGCCTCAGTGGTTTCAGGTTCAGTGGCCGCATTTTCTTCAGGCACACTAGTTGGTGCAGGCTCCACATTAGCGTCACCCATGACTACGTCATTGGCTTCATTGGTGTTGGCGGTGGCAGCCTCAACATTGTCAACCTCCTCTTGACGAACAGGAGGGTCAGGCATAGGCACGTTCACATCAGGAACTTCTTCTTCTTCAATTACTGGGGGAGTAGGTACACGTACTTCTTCTTGATTTTCCTCGGCTGATGCAGCCGGAATGTCTTCAGTAGCATGTGCTTCAGACTCGGAGACATTCACAGTTGGAGCAGGTTCAGAGAATACTTGACGTGCAACAGGTGAACGTTGCACTTCTCCTTTTGGAACGCTCGACAGAGGGACTTGAGGCATTTGTCCTTTGCGAAGCCTGCGAAATGCTGGCAACGCCTTAGGAGATGGAGTTGGCTGGGCCTGAAAGTCTTCATCCTCTTCTTGCACAGGGGGTGTAGCTTGTTGTTGTTGTTGGGGAGTATTGGGGGAGTCTTGTAGTTGTGGGTGATCAGCCCACGATGCATCTTGAGCAATTGGCGTCAGAGGACAACCAATGCTGATGAGTTCGCTGTTCGTATGAACAGGCGATGATACCACGTCATGTTCGATCTGAGGAAGAACTTCATCATCAGCTACATTGTCATCATGACCAATGTCTTCAGCAGTGGTAGGTTCAGCTGCTGGAATATCTTCAGCTTCATGAGCCTCTGTGGAAGCAGGCTCATGGACTATCATCCTTCGTTCTTGTTGTTCTGACGCTGGGCGAACCACAGAAATGGGTTCAACAACTAAGGGCTCTGTGGAAGCAGCCCTAGTCTTCTTGGTCTTGCGCTTCTTCTTGGAGGGAGCGGCATCAGAGGCTTCAGTGTTCTTTCTCTTTCTGGCTTCAGCCTCGGCAGCCCTCGTCTTCTTCTATTTTGAAGCGGTTGTGGTGACCTTTGGCTTCAAGCCAGTCATGCTGCTTGGGAAGATAATACGAGGAGCTTCTTGGCTTGAAGGTTCAGGCTATTCAGCAGAAATCTTCTTCTTCTTCTTTGCAGCCATCCTGGGGTCAATGCCAGGACGACCAAGTGACTTGCGCTTCTCAGCCTCATTGTAGGCGAGCACACACTTATCAGCCAAACTCTTCATGCGCTCTCGAGAGCCCTGAGCTTCTTCACGCTTCTTCAGAAAAGCTTCTTTAAGCTCATGTAGCATGACTTTGAAGTTTCTGACGTCTTGAACACTTAGCTTGGCCACATGCTTCTTGAATTGAGCCTTCTCATAATCAATCTTGTTCTTGAGCTCAACAATTCGCTGAGCAAGAGCTAGCTCAGAAGCAATGGCGCCATTGAAGGCGACACTGAGGCCAATGGGAAGCTGTAAAGCTTCAAAGCTGAGATTGGGGGTGTCGAACCACTCATCAATGAAATTGTGGATGATGGCCACATCAAAGAGAGGCAAGTTGTTGAATATTTCTGCTTCTTCCTTTCTCTTTATCGGCTGCTCAAGGGTATCATCAGCAAGATCTTCATCACTTGACAAATCAATGGGTTCTTCACGCAAAATGGCGGCAGGAGTCAAGGCTCTTTGATCAGATGGTCTGACAAGTTGCTTTTTCTTCTCCGTTCTCTTGGAGACACGGGATTGATCTTCAGACTGCACACTGGCTTCAGGAGGTGCAGTGGCCAGTGGCTTCGCACGAGAAGTCTTCGGAGGTGCAGCTTATGTTGAAGCCTTTGGCTTCTTTTGCTTCTGCGGCTTTGGAGGAGGAGCAGGGGCTTCATCGGAGTCAGCATCATTTTCAGAATGATCTACTCTGGCGCCTTGGACCACGATGTAGGTGATGAGGCCGTCAAGGTTGGAGAAGGGGCCGATCACATTGGGATCAACATCACGGGAGCCGTCAGCACGGGGAGCAGAGGGACCTGGGTTGAAGTCCAAGCCCAAGGACTTCTTGTTCTTCTTGGCCGAAGCCACAGCAAACTGGTAGTTGCGCTTGAAGAGAGAGTCGTCACGACACCAGAGTAGTGAGGTGGGGTCGGCGTTCTCAGGCTGTGGTCCACGGACCATGCAAGGATAGAAGCCTTGAGCAATGGCTTCAGCTCTGTTCTTGGGTTGAAGGCCTCGATAGAGGATATCACCCCAAGATCTCTTGATGGCATTCTTCTCTGCATATTCCTTCGTCACAAACTTGTACTTGAACCATTCCTCAGCCCAATAGCGTCGAATCCATTGGATTCGCGTCTTTCTTTGATGATAATTTTCTTTGGGATCTGTCTTGTAGAGTTCTGCTAAGTCATCAGTCAGATCTTTGGATGTTCCTTCTCTGCGCTGTCTGCCACCCTTCCTTGCTGATTTTTCTGCAGCCATGAACTTCAAGCTGAATGGCTTCAATACGTTCAAAGGCTTCAGAGACTTATGCTTGCTGGTCAAGAAGGAACTGGCTTCAGGAGAATTGATATGATGCTGTAAGTATTCTGCAAACGAATGCAGACTATGAGAACCAAGGGATTCTCCCATGGACATGTACCTGTGACAGCATTAGAGATGCGAGGGAAGGGTAAGAGGTCATATGCATTCTCAAAAGATTTTGAAGATAAATCAATTTGAAGACATTGACCTCATGATGCAAAGACATTCACTTATATAGGTGAGTTGGTTCTAGATTTGTACCAATCCGTGAATATGTACAAGTGAGGAATCAAACTAGACAGGAAATCTAAGTGAATCGACTAGGCAGTATGAGATGCAGACAGAATAGATCTAACATTGAATAGGCAGAAACCACTTTTGGTAAACAGGATGAATCTTGAAAATCAAAAAGGTGGTAAAAATAGAGTTATAATTACCGCACGAAGAACTGCTAGATGGGATGAATAGGAGACCGAGCAGTTCAGCCCACCGTGCCCTAACTTGGCGACGGAGGACACCTACGGCGATGGCGGAGAGGACGATGTCCGCGGCCGGCGTGAGGACGGCGTCGGAGAAGTCGCGGCAGCTAAGCGCTTCGTCGCCGGCATCGTCGCAAGCTAGCGGTGGCGCTAGGGTTTTGACGGAGGTGGAGAGGTGGAAGAAGGATTTCTTTACCACAGGGGACAAGTATTTATAAGTAGGTGAGAGACACAGCGCAATTACGCTGGTGCCCCTGGCGGTTCACATCTGAGGGGCACGTGGCAAGCATGCAACATACTCAGAGTTGTCCCACGTTCCCACGCCCGCTAGGCATGTCGGAGAGTTGTTCCGGCTTCTCCGGATTTCAACAATAAAGATAAGTCATTTAAAACAGATTTAATGTTTGTCTCTTTGCCTTCTGCTGACTAGGACGCAGAGAAGACATTCGACAGTTTCAATAGAATGCATATGATTTGGATAGATAGGGTTTGAGATAGGAAGCATAGAGAGGTTAGGGTCCGATCACATTCACTTAGTTCAAAAGATCCAATCTTGAAGACATAGCTATAAGTGAATACTGTAGAGGACAGAACACTAGTGTATATATATATATATATATATATATATATATATATATATATATATATATATATATATATATATATATATATATATCAGAAAGCAATCAAATCATCATAGTGTAGAAAGTCATGAAGACAAATTGAAACTGAAGACAAACCAAATGCGAAGTCATTGCAATATAACACCATGAGTGAAACACTTCAAATAGAGAAAGTTGGTGGTGGCGTTACCCACCGTATAGGAAGTATTAGACCCAGACACGGCGCACAATTATCGTGGTGCTCCGA
Source organism: Triticum timopheevii (assembly GCA_963921465.1). Classification (NCBI taxonomy): domain Eukaryota; kingdom Viridiplantae; phylum Streptophyta; class Magnoliopsida; order Poales; family Poaceae; genus Triticum; species Triticum timopheevii. The sequence goes on from OY997266.1 coordinate 328,292,162, forward strand.
AGTCAAATTCCATGTTAATGTATTCACACTTAGAGTGTAAATCTTCATTGGTTGAAGATATACATTACTTTGTGTGTTGCACATCTAAGTCATCAACATGCATAAGTGTTAGGATGTGTGCCTGATCACAGGACATTAGAGGATTCCAAGATATTTAACTCACACCGTAACTTGCAAAACCTTTTCTCATCCAAGGGCTTTGTGAAGATATCTGCCAGTTGCTCTTCAGCGTTGATGTGAATGATATCGATATCTTTCTTCATAACATGATCTCTGAGAAAGTAATGACGAATTTCAATGTGCTTTGTCTTCGAGTGTTGGACTGGATTGTTGGCTATTTTGATGGCACTTTCGTTGTCGCAGAAGAGAGGTACTTGTTTCAGGTTGATGCCATAATCCTTGAGAGTTTGCTTCATCCATAGAAGCTGAGCACAACAGGATCCAGCAGCAATGTATTCAGATTCAGCAGTTGAGAGTGATACACAGTTCTGCTTCTTTGAAGACCAACAAACAAGTAATCGACCAAGAAAATGACATGTGCCTGATGTAGACTTGCGATCCACCTTGTCACCAGCATAATCAGCATCCGAGAATCCAACCAAATCAAATTTTGAGCCCTTGGGATACCACAATCCGAGTGTTGGGGTGTAAGCCAAATATCGAAGAATTCGCTTCACAGCTAAGTGATGCGATTCCTTTGGTGCCGCTTGGAATCGAGCACACATGCAAACACTAAGCATAATATCTGGCCTAGATGCACATAAATAAAGCAAAGAACCAATCATGGAGCGGTATACCTTTCAATCGAACTCTTTACCATTGTCGTCGGGACCAATATGGTGTTTGGCTGGCATTGGCGTCGTGTAGCCTTTGCAGTCTTCCATTCCAAACTTCTTCATACAATCTTTGAGGTATTTTTCTTGAGATATGAATATGCCATTTCTTTGCTGACGAATTTGAAGACCAAGGAAGAACTTCAGCTCACCCATCATGGACATTTGATATTGCTCTTGCATCATGTACCCAAACTCATCACTGTACTTCTGGTTGGTGCAGCCGAAGATTATGTCATCCACATATATTTGGCACACAAACAGTTCAACATCATATGTCTTCTGAAGAGTGTAGGATCGAGGGATCCAGGTTTGAAGCCTTTGCTCTTCAGAAAGTCTTTGATTGTATCATACCAGGCACGAGGAGCTTGTTTGAGGCCATACAGTGCTTTGTTTAGCTTGTACACCATATCAGGATGTTTTGGATCTTCAAAGCCAGGTGGTTGTGCGACATATACTTCTTCTTCAATCTTGCCATTGAGAAATGCACTCTTTACATCCATTTGATATAGCAAGATGTTGTGATGATTAGCGTAGGCTAGCAGTATGCGAATAGCTTCAAGCCTAGCAACAGGAGCAAATGTTTCATCGAGTCAATTCCTTCAACTTGAGTATATCCTTGAGCCACAAGACGTGCTTTGTTTCTGACGACTTGACCATGCTCATCTTGCTTGTTTTGATATATCCACTTTGTTCCAATAATGTTATGCTTGCGAGGGTCAGGTCGCTTGACGAGTTCCCAGACATTATTCAGTTTGAACTGTTGAAGTTCATCTTGCATGGCTTGAATCCATTCAGGTTCCATAAAAGCTTCAGCAATTTTCTTGGGTTCTGATATAGACACAAATGAAAAGTTCCCACAGAAGTTTGCTAGCTGTGTTGCTCTTGATCGAGTGAGCGGACCAGGTGCATTGATGCTGTCAATTATCTTCTCTATTTGAACTTCATTTGCAACACGAGGATGAACAGGACGAAGATTTTGCTCTGGCTGATCATTGTCATCATTGGGAGGATTGTCTTCGGTCTAAGCATTGTCTTCAAGTTGATTTGGTGCAGAGATGATAAGTTCCTCTTCAGGCTGTGCTCCAGAGGGCATGATTTCACCAGTTCCCATCAGCTTGATAGACTCGTTTGAAGGAGCTTCATCTGGTGTACTCGGCAGAATCTCTCTCTGTGAACCGTTGGTTTCATCAAATTTCACATCCACAGTTTCAACGATTTTGTAGAGATAAAGGTTGAAGACTCTGTAGGAGTGTGAATCCTTTCTATAGCCAAGAATGAAGCCTTCGTGAGCCTTAGGTGCAAATTTTGACTTGTGATGGGGATCCTTGATCCAGCATCTAGCTCCAAATACTCTGAAGTAACTGACGTTTGGCTTCTTGCCAGTAAGGAGCTCATAAGATGTTTTGTTCAGAAACTTATGGATGTACACACGGTTGATGATGTGACATGCTGTATCAATAGCTTCAAGCCAGAACTTTCTTGGTGTCTTGTACTCATCTAGCATTGTTCGAGCTATCTCAATGAGGGTTCTATTTTTGCGCTCAACGATGCCATTTTACTGAGGTGTGTATGGAGCAGAGAACTCATGAGTGATTCCCATTGTATCCAGATACAGATCAAGTCCAGTGTTCTTGAATTCAGTGCCATTGTCACTTCTGATGTGCTTGATCTTCACGCCATAATTGTTCATTGCTCGATTTGCGAAGCGCCTGAAGAAATCTTGCACTTCAGTCTTGTAAAGAATTATATGAACCCATGTGTATCTTGAGTAGTCATCAACAATGACGAAGCCATAGAGGCAGGCAGTTGTTGTGAGGGTGGAGTAGTGAGTAGGTCCAAATAAGTCCATGTGTAACAGCTCGAAGGGTTGATATGTTGTCATGATTGTCTTCAAGGGGTGCTTTGCCCTTGTCATCTTTCCAGCTTCACAGGCACCACACAGATGATCCTTTTTGAACTTGACATCCTCAATGCCAATGACATGCTTCTTCTTGACGAGTGAGTGTAAGTTCCTCATGCCAGCATGTCCTAGCCTTCGATGCCAGAGCCAGCATTCTGAAGCTTTTGTGAGAAGACATACGGCAAGCTGTGGACCTGCTGAGAAATCTACCATGTATAGATCATCTTTTCGATACCCTTCAAAGACTAGAGATTTGTCAGATTCCATTAGTACAAGGCAACGATATTTGCCAAATATCACAATCATGTTCAAGTCACAAAGCATTGAGACAGACATTAAGTTGAAACCAAGGGATTCAACAAGCATCACTTTATCCATGTGTTGATCCTTTGAGATTGCAACTCTACCTAGACCCAATACCTTGCTTTTACCAGTGTCAGCAAATGTAATGTGACTCTTGTCGGATGGACGTAAGGTTGAGTCCATGAGAAGATTCGTTCACCAGTCATATGATTTGTGCATCCACTATCCATAATCCATTCTGAAGCTTTTGGTGATGTACCCTACAGTGCAGTTAGGAGGATAGGCTTCACAAGAGTGTTGTGAAGCATAAGCATTTGACACATATAGGGACAGTCACAGCTTATATCAAGGTTAGGACATAGTATGACTGATAAGAGATTCAGATGTGAAGTATATAGAATGACATTTTATCGTGCATCCTAAATGAGTTTTAGGTCCCCAATAATAGTATCGGACGCCATTGATTGCTGGATGGAGACCGTTTTCTGCAAAAGAGAGTTAGTTCTTCTTTGCCACCCACATCTTCAGTGGTGGCTTAGAAGCAATGAGTCTAAGTGCAACATCTGTGAATTTTGGCTTTGAAGCCCTAGCAAATAGCCTTGCAGGAGATGAATGATACTCATATGAATAAGCAGAAAAGTTCTTAGTCCTATGAACATAGCGGTTCAAAGATACACGCTCACATTCATAAGTCTGAGCATGATTTCCCTGCAAAACATTGGCGTTAGGGTGACTCATGTGAGTCCTGTATCTGTATGAAGCCTTTGGGCCACATGAAGTTATAGGTTTGGGGTTTGTCTTCCTCCTTGGTGGGGTCATGACGACATTCACAGGAAGATTCTCAATGTACTGCTTAGGTACCCAGATCTTCTTCATAGGTGGTCCATTCCTGCAGTTAGTACCAATGTACCTGGCAAACACTTCACCATTCTGATTTTTGAACAGCTTATAGTTTGCATCAAAGGATTCATCAATGATAATAGGGTTAGCACAGGTAAAGCCAGATAAGGTGGATGGATCTACTGAAGGTTCCTTTGCAGCAACCCATGTGGTTTTGGGGTACTGCTCAGGCTTCCAGTATGAGCCATCAACATTCATTTTCCTTTCGAACCCAACACCCTCTTTCCTAGGGTTTCGGTTCAGAATCTGCTTTTTGAGGACATCGCAGAGAGTCTGATGTCCCTTCAAACTTTTGTACATCCCTGTTTCAAGCAATGTCTTCAACATAGCATTTTCATCAGCAACAGCAGTGGTATCCTCCGCAGAGGGGTTAGTAACCACATCAGTAGGTGAAGACAATGAAATAGTAGCAGCAGTGGAACATTCAGCAACAGATGTAGCGTTATCACGCTCAATGCATTTTAGACATGGTGGTTCAAATCCATCCTGAGCGGAACTGATCTGTTGAGCGCGAAGTGACTCATTCACCTTTTGAAGATCTTCATGAGCCGCTCTCAATTTCTCAAGCTCTTGTTTCCTTTGAAGATAATCATAGGAGAGCCTTTCATAAGTAGTTGAGAGCGATTCATGACGACCTTCAAGTTCTTGGTACTTAGCATGAAGATTTTTTATGTCATCAACTAAGGACTGTGAATGTGTCATTTCAGTGTCCAACAGGTCATCGCTTTTGTCTAACAGTTTTTGAGTATGTTCCATAGCCTTTTGTTGTTCAGTTGCAATTTTAGCAAGTGTTTTGTAGTTGGGTTTGGATTCACAATCAGAGTCATCTTCACTTGAAGTTTGAAAGTAAGCATCGCGTGATTTTACCTTGGCACCACGTGCCATGAAGCAATAGGTGGGAGTAGGATTATCTTCGTCATTAGCTTCAGCGTTGGTGTGGAAGTCATTGTCTTCAGTGTTGAAGATGGACTTGGCGACATAGGCTGTGGCTAGAGCCAAACTTGCAACGCCAGGGTCAGACTCCTCTCCAGACTCCACCTCCGCCTCCTCCAGAGCAGACTCCTCCTCTGAATCCATTTCCTTGCCAACAAAAGCACGAGCCTTGCCAGATGAGATCTTCTTGTATGATGAAGACTTGGAAGAAGACTTAGAAGACTTTGAGGATTTCTTCTTCTTCTTGTCATCGGAATCATATTCCTTGCTTTTCTTCTTCTTCTTCTCATTGTCCCACTTTGGACACTCAGATATGTAGTGACCAGGTTTCTTGCACTTGTGGCAGGTTCTCTTCTTGTGATCATGGGTGGAAGCTTCATCATTCCTTGAGCTGGATCGTGAAGACTTTCTGAAGCCTTTCTTCTTTGTGAATTTCTGGAACTTCTTCACAAGCATAGCAAGTTCCCTTCCAATGTCTTCAGGATCTTCAGAACTGCAGTCAGATTCTTCTTCAGATGAGGAAACAACTTTTGCCTTCAAAGCACGAGTTCGGCCATAGTTTGGGCCATAGATATCTCTTTTCTCAGATAGCTGGAACTCATGTGTGTTGAGCTTCTCAAGTATATCAGACGGATCGAGTGCCTTGAAGTCAGGACGTTCTTGTATCATGAGGGCAAGGGTGTCAAAGGAGCTATCAAGTGATCTCAGCAGTGTCTTGACGATTTCATGCTTGGTAATCTCAGTTGCGCCAAGAGCTTGAAGTTCATTCGTGATATCAGTGAGGCGATCAAACGTGAGCTGGACATTTTCATTGTCGTTTCTCTTGAAGCGGTTGAAGAGGTTGTGAAGAACACTGATTCTTTGATCTCTCTGGGTTGAGACGCCTTCGTTGACCTTGGATAGCCAGTCCCAGACTAGCTTCGACGTTTCTAGAGCACTCACACGGCCATACTGTCCTTTGGTCAGATGACCACAGATGATCTTCTTTCCAGCAGAGTCCAGTTGAATGAACTTCTTGACATCAGTGGGGGTGACACCTTCACTAGTTTTGGGAACTCCATTCTTGACGATATACCAGAGGTCGACATCAATGGCTTCAAGATGCATACGCATCTTATTCTTCTAGTAGGGATATCCAGTTCCATCGAACACGGGGCAAGCAGTGGAGACCTTGATTATCCCTGCAGTCGACATAGCTGAAACTCTAGGTGGTTAAACCAAATCACACATAACAAGGGAGTACCTTGCTCTAATACCAATTGAAAGTGCTACTATCGACTAGAGGGGGGGTGAATAGGCGATTTTTATGAAAGTCTTCAAAGCTTGGAAATTTCGAAGACAAACAACAGAAATGACCTAATTGTTATGCAGCGGAAGATAAACTACCCTAAGAAAACCATAGTCAAGTATGCAATGATGTGAAAGTACAGGACTAATAGCAGCTAGATAGTAAGGATCAAGATGGAAGATAGTATGAAGCCAATCAACAGTAGTAGTCAAGCAATGAAGTCAAACAGATACACAGATAGGCAATGACTTCACGAAGACAAACTTAAGTAAGGTTGGGAAGGGATAGAACCAGTTGCTTGTTGAAGACACAGGATTTGTTAGACCAGTTCCAGTTGCTGTGACAACTGTACGTCTGGTTAGGGAGGCTGAGATTTAACTCAGAAGACCGTGTCTTCACCTTATTCCCCTTGAGCTAAGGACACCCAGTCCTCGCCCAATCACTCCGGTAAGTCTTCAAGGGAGACTTCCAAACCTTCACAGACTTCGTTCACCGGCAATCCACAATGACTCTTGGATGCTCAGAACGCGACGCCTAACCGGCTGGAGGATTCACAGTCCTCAAGTGTAATAAGTCTTCAGGTCACACAGACAGAAATACTTCAGTGATGCCTAACACTCTTTGGCTCTGGGTGTTTGGGCTTTGTCCTCGCAAGGATTTTTCTCTCTCTCAAATGCTTCGAGGTGGGTTGCTCTCAAACGACAAAAGCTGTGCACAAACTCTGAGCAGCCACCAATTTATGGTGTAGGGGGTGGGCTATTTATAGCCACTAGGCAACCCGACCTGATTTGTCCAAAATGACCCTGGGTCACTAAGGAACTGACACGTGTTCCAACGGTCAGATTTGAAACACACGCGGCAACTTTACTTGGGCTACAAGCAAAGCTGACTCATCCAGCTCTGGATAAGGTTTGCTCTCATTGTCTTCGCTCGAAGACATAGGATTTGAGTTGAGCATCACATCAGTCACTCTGACTTAGTTAACTTGGACCCCACTTAACAGTATGGTGGTTCCTATGACTCAACAAAGAAGAAAAGGAAACAACGAAACCACACAGTCTTCGCGCTCCATAGTCTTCACACAATGTCTTCTCATGTCATAGTCTTCAATATGAATATCTTCTCATACCACCATTGTCTTCAATGTCTTCATACATTTTTAGGGGTCATCTCCGGTAGGTAAACCGAATCGATGAGGGACACTACCTGCGTTATCCTGCAATTCTCACAAACGCATTAGTCCCTCAACCAACTTTGTCGTCAATACTCCAAAACCAACTAGGGGTGGCACTAGATGCACTTACACCCCTACATATGCTAGTCCACCTCTTCGAGAGCTCATACAACTTACTCAACTATGCGAGAGCCCATAATGGCTTGTGGCTGCACCGGAAGTTTCTAGGCATGAAATATCATATGATCCCTTTGAGCCTGGGTGGCGAACCGAGGATAAATCACATGGGTACTCCGGGATTTCCCAAATGGACAAACACTGGATTCTCCAAGTGCCCCAACCAATCCACCCAGATGTGTATTAAAGTTGCCACCTTAATGTTATCCAAAATTAATAACTCTCATAACTTCCATGTGTATCACGATCCAATCCCCGTCTACGAGCATGGCTAAGCAACAATAGAGCATAACGTATATTCCTGGGGTGATCAAAAGGTAATGGGTTCCTACCTCATAATACTACAACCAAACCACATGTTCCCAATCCTACTCATGCAAATATTTGAGGGCCAAAACTAATACATAGTAAAACTGGGTATAGAAAAGTATGATCAAAGTGTAACTTGCCTTGCTGGCGATTTGCAAAGTCTAGGTATTCATAGTAACAGGCTTCACACTCCGGATAATCTAGCGTAGACAAACAGTAGCATACAAAAGCAATCACTCAAACGAAACAAAGAGAAATCGAGAAAAGATCCAAATAAAACTCGAAACAAGCGAACGACTAAACTAAACAGGAAAAAAAACTAACAACATTATTTTCATGTGGATTAGATCTTAACAGTAGGTACATGTGATTAGCTATGATTTGCAAAAAGAATCAACTCAAACGGAGCTATGAAACTCAAGATACAAACGATACAAGATCGATTACTAATCTGAACTAACTCAAATTTTAAATTGTCAAAATTATGTTCAAGTTGGTTTACTTGAAAGAAGAGATTGTTACAAAGAATTAGGCCTTGTTTCATCTAATTTGGATAAACTAGCAAAAAGTTACGCTAGTTTTAAGATCAGGGGCTAAATCACGAGAAAACTATTCGCAGATAGGTCCCTAGCCGAAAATAAAACTAAAAAGAAAAATCTACAGAAGGAACGTTCGCTAACAGAACTAAACCAACGAATTCGTTCGTTAAAACGATCTAACGGGCGAGCGTTCATTAACTACACTAAAACAAAAAGAAAAACCGATCTAATGTAACTAAACGAAAAAAAGCTGAAAGAACCAGAGAAAACCGAATAGTTTATACCGGTCAACGCAGCGGCGAGGTCAACAGCGAGATCCGGCGGGTGGGGCGAGGCTCCGGCGGCGGCTCTAGGCGGCGGCAGCGGTGGCGGTGGTGCGCTGCGGCGGCGGTAGGGCGATGTAGTGGGGGGGGGGGCGAATATAAAGGGCCCCCGGGGGGGGGGGGGGGTCCGTCTTGGGAAGGGGGTCGGTAGAGCGGGGTGAGCTCGGACTCCCTCGGGAGTCCAGCGACGACGCAGGGAAGGCGATGGCGGCCTGCTGGGCCAACGCCCGGCTCGGCTGGGCTGACCCAGAAAGTTTTTTTAAACAATTTCTGCAAAGAAAAATCCTAATAAAAAATATAAATAAAATCCTAAAAATTTCAGAAACAATTTTCAACGTCCAAACCTAATATTGGGGACAAGATGAACAATTTTCTGGACTAAATGCAATTTTTAAAAATGCATGTTTTTCTCTAATTCAAATAAAATAGCAAATAGAGTTCAAATAAAATAATAATTTGATTTCAAAATTTCTTTTCCAATATTTCTCCTTTGTTTTTGAAGAAGTCATATTATCTTCTCTAATTTATTTTATTGTTGGAAATAATTGGAAATTTTTTTTATTGAAAATCAAATTGATCCTCTTTTCAAATTTGAAATAAATTCAAATATGAAAAATTTGTGAAACCTCCAACTCTCTCCTTGGGTCCTTGAGTAGCTTAAGATTTCTAGGATCACAACAAAATGCAAAATAAATATGATATGCATAAGATGTTCTATGTATAACATCCAAATTGAAAATTGGGATGTTACAGGCACCGCACACTGCTAAGAGAAATCTTGGTGTCCCTTTGGGGTGCCCCCTGGCCACGTATATGAAGGAGGGGGAGGAGGAGGCTGGTGGACAAGGAGGGCGCGCCAAGGGGGGAGTCCTACTTGAACTCCTAGTCCAAGTAGGATTCGGCCCCCTCCTTCCAATCAACGGAGAGGGGAAAGGGGAAGGGAGTGAGGGAGAAGGAAAGAGGGGGGCCACGCCCCCCTCTCCTTGTCCAATTCGGGTTGGGGCAAGGGGGACACGCGCCACCTCCCGTGGCCTGCCTCCTCTCCTACACTATAGCCCAATAGGCCCAATAACTTTCGGGGGGGGGGGGGGGTCCGGTAACCTCCCGGTACTCCAAAAATTCCCCGATCTTCTTCGGAACCATCCCGGTGTCCGTATATAACCTTCCAATATATCAATCTTTACCTCTAAACCATTTAGAGACTCCTCGTCTTGTCCGTGATCTCATTCGGGACTCCGGACAAGCTTCGGTCATCGAAAACACATAACTCATAATACAAGTTGTCAGCGAACGTTAAGCGTGCGGACCCTACGGGTTCGAGAACTATGTAGACATGATCGAGACACATCTCTGATCAACAACCAATAGCGGAACCTGGATGCTCATATTGGCTCCTACATATTCTGCAAAGATCTTTATCGGTCAAACCGCACAACAACATACGTTGTGCCCTTTGTCATCGGTATATTACTTGCCCGAGACTCGATCGTCGGTATCATCATACCTAGTTCAATCTTGTTACCGGCAAGTCTCTTTAATCGTTCCGTAATGCTTCATCCCATAACTAACTCATTAGTCACATTGCTTGCAAGGCTTATAGTGATGAGCATTACCGAGAGGGCCCAGAGATACCTCTCCGATACACGGAGTGACAAATCCTAATCTTGATCTATGCCAACCCATCAAACACCTTCAGAGACACCTGTAGAGCATATTTATAATCACCCAGTTATGTTGTGACATTTAATAGCACACAAGGTGTTCCTCCGGTATTCGGGAGTTGCTTAATCTCAGAGTCAGAGGAACATGTATAAGTCATGAAGAAAGCAATAGCAATAAAATTGTAATGATCATAATGCTAAGCTAACGGATAGGTCTTGTCCATCACATCATTCTCTAATGATGTGATCCCGTTCATCAAATGACAACACATGTCCATGGTTAGGAAACATAACCATCTTTGATTAACGAGCTAGTCAAGTAGAGGCATACTAGAGACACTATGTATTGTCTATGTATTCACACATGTACTAAGTTTCTGGTTAATACAATTCTAGCATGAATAATAAACATTTGTCATGATATAAGGAAATATAAATAACGACTTTATTATTGCCTCTAGGGCATATTTCCTTCAGTCTCCCACTTGCACTAGAGTCAATAATCTAGATTACAAAGTAATGATTCTAACACCCATGAAGTCTTGGTGCTGATCATGTTTTGCTCGTGGAAGAGGCTTAGTCCACGGGTCTGCAACATTCAGATCCGTAGGTATCTTGCAAATCTCTATGTCTCCCTCCTTGATTTGATGGCGGATGGAATTGAAGCATCTCTTGATGTGTTTGGTTCTCTTATGAAATCTGGATTCCTTTCCCAAGGCAATTTCTCCAGCATTGTCACAAAAGATTTTCATTGGACCCGATGCACTAGGTATTACACCTAGATCAGATATGAACTCGTTCATCCAGACTCCTTCATTTGCTGTTTCCGAAGCAGCTATGTACTCTGCTTCACACGTAGATCCCGCCACGACGCTCTTCTTGGAACTGCACCAACTGATAGCTCCACCATTCAATATAAATACGTATCTAGTTTGCGACTTAGAGTCATCCAGATCAGTGTCAAAGCTTGCATCGACGTAACCATTTATGACAAGCTCTTTGTCACCTCCATAAAGGAGAAACATATCCTTAGTCCTTTTCAGGTATTTCAGGATGTTCTTGACCGCTATCCAGTGATCCACTCCCGGATTACTTTGGTACCTACATGTTATACTTATAGCAAGGAACACATCAGATCTGGTACACAACATTGCATATATGATAGAACCTATGGCTGAAGCATAGGGAATGACTTTCATTTTCTCTCTATCTTCTGCAGTGGTTGGGCATTGAGTCTGACTCAACTTCACACCTTGTAACACAGGCAAGAACCCTTTTCTTTGACTGATGCATTTTGAACTTCTTCAAATCTTTATCAAGGTATGTGCTTTGTGAAAGTCCAATTAAGCGTCTTGATCTACCTCTATAGATCTTGATGCCCAATATGTAAGCAGCTTCACCGAGGTCTTTCATTGAAAAATTCTTATTCAAGTATCCTTTTATGCTATCAAGAAATATTGTATTATTTCCAATCAACAATATGTCATCCACATATAATATTAGAAATGCTATAGAGCTCCCACTCAATTTCTTGTAAATACAGGCTTCTCCAAAAGTCTGTATAAAACCATATGCTTTGATCACATTATCAAAGCGTATAATCCAACTCCGAGTGGCTTGCACCAGTCCATAAATGGATCGCTGGAGCTTGCACACTTTGTTAGCACCTTTTGGATCGACAAAACCTTCTGGTTGCATCATATACAACTCTTCTTTAAGAAATCCATTAAGGAATGCAGTTTTGACATCCACTTGCCAAATTTCATAATCATAAAATGCGGCAATTGCTAACATAATTCAGACAGACTTAAGCATCGCTACGGGTGAGAAGGTCTCATCATAGTCAACTCCTTGAACTTGTCGAAAACCTTTTGCAACAAGTCGAGCTTTGTAGGCAGTAACATTACCGTCAATGTCAATCTTCTTCTTGAAGATCCATTTATTTTCTATGGCTTGCCGATCATCAGGCAAGTCCACCAAAGTCCACACTTTGTTCTCATACATGGATCCCATCTCAGATTTCATGGCCTCAAGCCATTTTGCGGAATCTGGGCTCATCATCGCTTCCTCATAGTTCATAGATTCATCATGGTCTAGTAACATGATTCCAGAATAGGATTACCTACCACTCTGGTGCAGATCGTACGTACTCTGGTTAACCTACGAGGTTCGGTAGTAACTTGATCTGAAGTTTCATGATCATCATCATTAGTTTCCTCACTAATTGGTGTAGGAATCACTTGAACTAATTTATGTTATGAACTACTTTCCAATTCTGGAGAAGGTACTTTTACCTCATCAAGTTCTACTTTCCTCCCACTCACTTATTTCGAGAGAAACTCCTTCTCTAGAAAGGATCCATTCTTAGCAACGAATATCTTGCCTTCAGATCCGTGAAGGTGTACCCAACAGTTTCCTTTGGGTATCCTATGAAGATGCACTTCTCCGATTTGGGTTCAAGCTTATCAGGTTGAAGCTTTTTCACATAAGCATCGCAGCCCCAAACTTTAAGAAACGACAACTTGGGTTTCTTGCCAAACCACAGTTCATATGGCGTCGTCTCAACGGATTTTGATGGTGCCCTATTTAATGTGAATGCAGCCGTCTCTAAAGCATGACCCCAAAACGGTAGCGATAAATTAGTAAGAGACATCATAGATCGCACCATATCCAATAAAATACGGTTACGACGTTCGCACACACCATTACGCTGTGGTGTTCACTACAAAAAAATACAATTCTGTGATGATACGTGTTTGTCACAGCAGGTCGCGTTTTTTGTCATGCATGTACATCCATGATGATTTTATGACATAATCAAGATAGTCATACCTGTGCTGCCATAGAAGTGTTCCATGACATTACCAAAATTATCATCACAGAAGTGTCTACTTCCATGATGATAAATTGCGCGTCACAGAAGTGATTTCATCAAGGGTGAACGACACGTGGCACCCACCACAACGGGACGCCGTTAATCTATCGGGTCGGGTTTTGGATCCGATAACCCGTTAATAGCCCAGACCAATGGGAAATTTCCACGTGTAAAATTCTGATTGGCCGGAGGAAACACGTGTCAGCTCGTCAGTGGGTCAGATAGGCGCCTACGATATGTCGACACATGCGACGTCCCACCACTGGCCCACTTAGCTTACAAAGGCCGGTCCGTTTGACTTGGTCAAAAGTTAGCGGGTTGGCCCATGAAAAGCCTGTTAACGGTCTCTTTGCAAATAGCCCATTTTACGGCCCGGCAACTCACGACCCATTAGGGCCTAGCCAAAATCGGCCCAACAACGTCATGTGGGCCGTCGAATATAACACCAGCCCGTTTCACTTTCGGCCCATGTATGGCCCATGATGTCTATCGGCCCATATGAGGCCTTCATATCTTTAGGCCCTTCAGAGCTCACGGTGACTCTAGCCCATAATGAACAGTAAATTTCTTTGTACCCATTAATGGCCCATGATTCACATGGGTCGTTTCCAGCCCGTGTTAGCTTTCGGCCTACTGACGGCCGATACGTTCTTGGGCTCCTTTCCGGCCCTAGATTACTTCCGGCCTGTTACTGGCCTGTTCCCCTAATGGGCCAAATTTGGCCCGTGGCAAGTGTCGGACCGTTTCTGGCCTGTTAACCCGTTGCGCCGTTTCCAGCCTGTCCTATATTCTGGCCCATTAATGACCCATTATGCATGTGACATAATTAAGCCTTTGCTGTCCTCCGGCCTGTTAACGGCCCATTACCGTGCTGGACCGATACCAATTACGCCCGTTTATGGCCCATGTAGACCCATTTATCCGACGGCCTGTGGCCCACCGATTCTACGGCCCTATTGGAGGCCCATTTATCGACGGCCCGTAGGAGACCCATGGATCCTACGACCCGTAGCAGGGTCAAGGTTACCATGGTCCGTATATGGCCCATTGTTGTTGCGGCCACTAGCAAACCAGGGAAAAAGAAGACTAGGAAATAAATAAGCCCGAAACTAACGCTAGGCTATTAAGGCGATTGCACAGATTACATCCACTCGGCATCAAAGATCACCACCAGTGCAAATATAGGGAACACCCTACACTATACAAAAATGGCTTGCTATTTTCTTCAGCCGGTGGCTGCACGTTAAGAACAAATTTTGTATCACACCAAAACAAATTACAACTATAAAAGAAAAGGAAGGTTGGCATAAAAGTTAACAGTCTAGCAGATAAATGCACCACCAGAAGTTCAGAAGCTCAGTTCATTTGGCATGACTGTTATGTTTTCATGTTGTATTGTTCGATGGAGCACCATAACCTTCGCCTTCATTTCTCCTAGGCTCCTGAACAACATAGCAAATGTCTGATAGTCTGGCTTCAAAACCATGCATATCTTGACGACATCGAACAATGTGTCTCCTTGTTTCACAAAGGGTCTCTGTTAGGGAATGGACTTGTGTCTGGAGCGCAGATATAACATTGTTTTGAGCTTGCATATCTTGATCATGAGGCAGTTTGGACAAGATTGCCTTAACAACCAACCCAGTATTACACAGGAACGTGCTTTTGGCACTGTTAGTGGACTTGTACTGACCCACTGCAGCAAGAGCTGACATTGCAGTTATAGTTGCCTCGCCACCTTCAAAAGGTGGCGGTTCCGCCATTTTTTCCATAGCTTGCTGAAAAGTTGAGTTTTTACAGTAGTAGTACCAGAACAGAAGATATTAAGGAGGCAGCAAAACCAAACAAAATAGCTTTGGTCTATATACAGAACTTATTCTGGTGAACCCATGTAAAATATTAGTTGTATTTTATTGCAAAGTACATAATAAAACCAGGTTCCAAACAGATGACCATGTACCATCGCTAATGTATTGTCTATTTCTTCACATTGTATTGACAGCTAAGGATAAAGAGACGAAGTTTATAATACGGTAAGCATAGTATGACATCATTCATATCACAAAACAACTGAGAACAGACAAACAGGCAATTGTAACGTTGTGTGGGCAAGTCCAGCAAGGAACTAGATTACAGGTCAAGATCAAAGGAACATCACTCCTCTCTTTTAAAGCTTGTAAGGTGCAATGATACGCTAAGAAAATTGTGTATAAAATTGAAAAGAGTAATAGACATTGGCTGCAAACCATGCAGTTCAAGGCACAAGTCAGAGTAAGTGGTAGTTAAAAGGCATGAGGATTAAGGACTTATAACATCGGCTTTGACTGGTGTAGTCATGCCCTTCTTCTTGCTGTTGTAACAGTCCTTGAAGATTTCCACAACATTTGGTTCAGGTACTTTTTGGTCCTTGCGGGCTTTCCTCTGCATATGGAACAAGTCAATATAGATATGATAATATGGTACAATGAAAAGAGTGAAACAACAGCTAATTACAAGAGCCTCACAGTGTGCAATATAGCTACGAGATCCTGTCGTTTGTTGGAATTTCACTTTCATACGGTTGGCCTTGTTCTTTGAACAGTTCACCTACAAGAAGATAGATTTGTGTGGCACATGCGTAAATAGGACTTCAACATGTGATTTGATCACACATATATAATGTACCTGATACTTCAGATCAGACCCGTGTTTAACGAGGCCTCTGCAGTCTTCATCTGATATATTTTCCCCTGGAGATGTTTGGGCAAGTTCACTGTTAGCCTTGCCTTCAAAGTGAGTTTTCCTCAAGTTATACCGATACTGTCGTAGAGCAGACTTGAAAACATGGGTGCAAGCTTGTCTGGTGGCATCATCTTGGCTATCCAACTTGAACCTCATCTGTTGAAAATTATGGGAGTCTCATTTTCAGCAACCTAGAAAGTATGGGACAAAGCAAGACGATATTACTAGTTTCCATATAACCATACTTACAGATAAATGGTCGAGGAAGGTGTTGAACTGGATTTCGTCTTTGTCATTCCTATACTGAATCCATGTTGGGAGGATACATACATGAAACCTAACGACAACCGCTGCCTCTGATACTAACTTGGCTGACTCTGTAGCATCACGTGGCCTTTTTAAACCTGCCTCAAAACGGATCTCCATTCTTCCTCCTCTAGATTTAGTTAACCTATTGAGCATTATCCCTGATGTTTGTTTCCTCTTGCGCCTAGGTGCTAGTCCAACAATGAACATAGGAAGTGTTAGTGTACATCAAACTGTGAGACTACATATAAAGAAGCATGCAACTGTAAGTTGACTCTAGCAACTGCCTTCTTGCTATTGAAGCTCACAAAGTTCATCTGATCTTGCCAACTCATCTAGTGTCAAGAGTGCTTCGGAAGTAGTGTCAGGTGGCAAGGGAGCTTGGGAATGTGCTGCTAGCTAAGTTGACAAACGAGTAACTCGTGCATCTGGTGGTACTGTGGAAGGTGTTGCAACAACTAGGGATGTCTCTGCTTGTTTGGTGGCAGCTATTTGTTTCTATTTGGCTTGTTCTGCAGCTCGTGTAGCCCGGTATACCCTGTTTGTAGAATTTTCCGTTGGACTTTGACCTTCTATTGCACCATCAGTACCGGCAGAATCTGTAGGATTCTTCCTCTTCCCATTCCCTGTCATTCTGTGTTGCTTCCTCTTTCTCTGTGCCATGTTAAGTCAAGCCGACAAGAAAAACGAATAACAATTTAGTTGTTCAGAACAAATTGATGCATGATACAGACGAACTAAACTTTGATGTTAGACAACCACATGATAGGAGGATGTAATATGTACGAAAAACAGGACGACATGAGATAACCAGAACTATGATGTGTAAACTAAGCAGAAGAAATTTCACTAAATTAGAAGCAATGCATTGGAAGGTAGACACCATATAAAAGATGCTACAAATATCGCTCTGCTAAGTTAACAGTGTCTCATCATAAATGGCGTTTAAACAAATGTGAAGCAGTACAAGAAATAAATCATATGCAAGATGCAAACAACATCACACTACCAAGTTAGAGGTCTCTCGTCATTAGTGCCATTGCATATTCACAGCATTGCATATTCACAACTTATGATGTGTAAACTAAGGAGAAGGCATTTCAACAAATTAGAAGCAATGAAAGCTAGACACCATATGAAAGATGCAAAGAATATCACTCTACCAAGTTAAAATTGTCTCGTCATAAGTGCCATTTCAACAAATTAGTAGTACAAGCTAGAAAAGAATGCGAGATCTAACCTATATCACACTCCCAAGTCAAACATGTCTTATGATAAGTGATTGTTGGAGGTTACACAACAGTAGTAATTTGATGTAAGAACATGGTGTGATAGACAGATATTGTATGTTCTAGAAATAGGAACACATGTCTTATTCACAAGTATAATGTGTAAAGTAAGCAGATGGAATTCAACAAAATTAGAAGCAATACAAGCTAGACATCATACATAACATGCAACCACATATAACAATAAAGCTAGAGGGAGCACCTGTGATGGTGCACTAGGGGAGACATGCTCATCATCAACACAGTGATACGTCTCCAACGTATCTACTTTTCCAAACACTTTTGCCCTTGTTTTGGACTCTAATTTGCATGATTTGAATGAAACCAACCCGGACTGACGCTGTTTTCAGTAGAACTACCATGGTGTTGTTTATTATGCAGAAAACAAAAGTTCTCGGAATGACCTGAAAATCCACGGAGATAACTTTTGGAAAATATAAAAAATACTGGCGAAAGAATCAAGGCCAGGGGGCCCACACCCTATCCACGAGGGTGGGGGGCGCCCCCCTCCCCCTGGGTGCGCCCCCCTCCCCCTGGGCGCGCCCCCCTGATGCTCCACCGACCTAAACTCCAACTCTATATATTCCATTTCGCGGAGAAAAAAAAATCAGAGATAAAGTTTCATCGCGTTTTACGATATGGAGCCGCCGCCAAGCCCTAATCTCTCTCGGGAGGGCTGATCTGGAGTCTGTTCGGGACTCCGGAGAGGGGGATTCATCGCCGTCGTCATCATCAACCATCCTCCATCACCAATTCATGATGCTCACCGCCATGCGTGAGTAATTCCATCGTAGGCTTGCTGGACAGTGATGGGTTGGATGAGATTTACCATGTAATCAAGTTAGTTTTGTTAGGGTTTGATCCCTAGTATCCACTATGTTCTGAGATTGATGTTGCTATGACTTTTCTATGCTTAATGCTTGTCACTAGGGCCCGAGTGCCATGATTTTAGATCTGAACCTATTATGTTTTCATGAATATATGTGAGTTCTTGATCCTATCTTGCAAGTCTATAGTCACCTATTCTGTGTTATGACCCGACAACCCCGAAGCGACAATAATCGGGATACTTCTCGGCGATGACCGTAGTTTGAGGAGTTCATGTATTCACTATGTGTTAATGCTTTGGTACGGTTCTCTATAAAAAGGAGGCCTTAATATCCCTTAGTTTCCACTAGGACCCCATTGCCACAAGAGGGTAGGACAGAAGATGTCATGCAAGTTCTTTTCCATAAGCACGTATGACTATATTCGGAACACATGCCTACATTACATTGATGAACTGGAGCTAGTTTTGTGTCACCCTATGTTATAGCTATTACATGAGGAATCGCATCCGACATAATTATCCATCACTGATCCAATGCCTACGAGCTTTTTACATATTGTGCTTTGCTTATTTACTTTTCCGTTGCTACTGTTACAATTACTACAAAACTGCTATCTTTACTTTTTCCACTGTTACCATTACTATCATACTACTTTGCTACTAAATACTTTGCTGCAGATACTAAGTTATCCAGGTGTGGTTGAATTGACAACTCAACTCCTAATATTTAAGAATATTCTTTGGCTCCCCTTGTGTTCAAATCAATAAATTTGGGTTGAATATTCTACCCTCGAAAGCTATTGTGATCCCCTATACTTGTTGGTTATCACACAGCTATGTTGAGTGTCTATGCATGTGTTGTCTTGCAAATCATCTTGGGGGGTTGGAGGAGTATAATCTGTAGAGGCCCTCTGTTTGGAAGGAGCACCTTTATCCGCCGCCTTGCTAACTTCCTTCTGCTTTATTAATTTTGAATTGTCAAGTAAAACCGATAAGAAAAAGCAATAAAATTCTCTCTTCAGAACTCATTTGTGCATGATACTGACAACCACTACTTTGATGTAAGGCAAACACATGATACCAGGATGGAATATGTACGAAAAACAGGACGGGATGACATATTCACAACTGTTTGTGTAAACTAAGCATAAACCATTCCAACAAATAAGAAGCAACGCAAGCTAGACACCACATGAAAGATGCAACCAATATGACTCTGCCAAGTTAAAAGCGTCCCATCATAAATGGCATTTCAACAAATTAGAAGCAGCGCATGCTATAAATCATATGAAAGATGCAAGTAATATCGCATTGCATATACTAAAGGTGTCTCGTCATATTGATTGATGCGGGATACAGAAAAAACAATAGTTTTATGTAAGGACATGCTTAATAGACAGATGTACTATGTACTACAAACAGGAAGGCATGTCACATTAACAGGTATAATGTATAAACTAAGCAGAATAGCACATGCAATCTAACCAGATTGGGAGAATTACAATCTAGACATCGTATGCAACATGCAACCACATATCACACTGCCAAGTTAGAGTAAGCACCTGCGATGTTAGTGTAGGGGAAATGCGGTAATCAACTACAGAGGTACGTTAACTATCTTCATCTAGCCTTGCTGTTTCTTGAGAATCATGTTGGGAGGCTGACGCTGCATTCTTTAAATGAGGATCTTTACTCACAGTAGTCCACTTGCCGGACTGCCTCATCATAAGTGATTGCTGAGGGATACACAAGAACATTAGTTTTATGTAAGAACATGGTTAATAGATAGATGTACTAGTATGTACCAAAAATAGAAAGGCATGTCATATTCAAAGGTATAATGTGTAAGCTAAGCAGATGCAATTTAACCAAATTGGAAGCAATACAAACTAGACATCGGGCTGGAGTGGTGAGCATGATCATCTAGGACCTGAGAGCCTGGTGGGAGGCGGGCTGCTTCACCACCATCGTGGCTTTTTAGTTGGCTTCCAGGTGATGCCTATCTGTGCTGGGCTTGTCACTGGCTCGGCCAGTGCCCTGACTAGCTATTTGTCTTCTGGTGCTCATGGGATGGTGGTTCATGTAAAAAATATCTTTCCTTATCTTAATAAAGACCGACTTCGGCCTTTTGAATACAAGCTAGACACCATATGGAACATGCAACCACATATGAGACCGCGAAGTTAAAGCAATCACCTGGGATCGTGGTTCATTGCGAGCGAAGTCATCAACTCCAGAGCTACGTTTATCGTCTCCATCTGCTGACACTACACCCTTTATAACGGTGAAACGTGTCTGGCCTATCCGCGTACCATGTTGGAGCGACTTCTCTCTTTTATTTTTTGCTTATCTCATGGCAGCAGAGTCTGAAATACCGTTGCATAAAAACACAATAGTGAGAGTAAGGTTGAAGTGTGTGCAGAACTAGTGCACTGTAAAAGTAGCAGATAGCAGGTGGCTGAAAAATAAATGACAAGTGACATATGATAGCTCTACAACATTGCATGGCAAACAAAATTAGATTCTACTCCATATGATTTTGTAATATATGAGCACAGGAAATGCAGGTCCTCCTCCAGCACACCACCACATGTGGTCATATCAAGATAACAATCGACTTAAAATAAATAGGTCAGTCGATTTTTTTATGAACCGTCCGATCTATAAGGAACGGGCAGATGGCCTTCGTCTACCTCCCGCCAGTCACTGTTGATGATCTTTCTCGAACCGCCAGCGACCACCGGCCCAGACCCCTGCCTCCGCCGCCCCGCCCTCCCCTCGACCTCACACCACCGCCGTGCTTGGCAGCGCCCCCAGGCCATCCCTTTAATCTCGGTCGACCTCCAGATCAGGCGCCAGCAACTCTAGGCCCCACACGCCCCTAAGATAAACACCGAGGCGCTGCTTCCCCGGTGTAATAGGCGGACTAGCGCCTGTTACATCGGGGAATGCTTCTATTAATTGGGAATCAACTGACCAGGTATTGAAATCCAGGGGGGCGTCGGACCTCTAGCTAAGGTGAAATAGTATATGAGGAGAAACCTTGTGCATCGCGAGTTACTAGGAACATCTAGTATCAAGAAGAAGCGGTCAACTAGCGTCTTCTGTGGGATGAATACCGTGCAAGCAGACACGTAAGATTTGCATGAATAAGGGAAGAGGAGTACCATTTCCGGTTGCTAGTGTGGTCTCCTCCATATGTCGCGGCGATCTTATTTTTTCCAGGGTAACCGATGTTTTGGAGGATGGTGGAGCCTTGGACAGACCCATGGCCAAATTGTTGACTATGTTGCCGTGGCCGTATGTCGGTGGAGGGGAAGCAGATCCAAGGTGACGAAGGACGGCGTAGCAGGGACAACTCTAGTGTGGTGGACAGTGGCGAAGTTGGAGCGGCAGCGGTGAGGCGCAGGACGGCGTGGTTGAACTGGCTTGGCCTCGGCTTCAACTACTAGCCGTGGAGGGCGTTGAGGTTGAGGTTGCGGTGGACGACGACATCGGGGTATCGGCTCCGGCGTGATGAAGGAAGGCGGCGGTTGATGGGTAGGATGGGGTGGCGGACGGAGGACGCCGGGGTTTCGCAGCTGGTGGAGAGGTAGTTTTTGCACCTGCGGAGTATGAATGGGGAATCAGATGGGTGGGCGGGGGGGGGGGGGGGGTGTGGAGCTAAGGGAGAACCATGTTTCGGTCTGGGACACGCTTGTTTTTGGCTTTTTTGAACAGATGGGATGCGCTTGTTTGAAATTTGGGGGAAAGTACAAACTTTGCCCCCCTCTTAAATTTCAGACCTATTGTGGGTCGGGGGTAGGATGGTAATCCCAGGTGTCCCAAATAGTGGGCGGGAGTGATTTTGGCCGCGCGCATGTGTGTGCTTAGGCAGCCATTGTGTATGAATGTTTTTCGGAGGCGGTTGCGTGGCGTCTAGATGAAGCTACAAACTTACCCCGATTTAGACCTTTGGACGTCGAGCCAGTAGGTTTCACGGGTCAGAGTTATTAGAAAGTATTTTCCTTGTACTACCAAACATTGGTCTGACGCCGTTTCGGGCGAGTAGAGGCTCTTTTGGCGCTTCGTTCAAGTATTTTCCTTGTACTACCAAACATTGGTCTGACGCCGTTTCGGGCGAGTAGAGGCTCTTTTGGCGCTTCGTTCAAAATTTTGAAACAGAAGCATTCATGTTTAGAGTACTCTTGAACTTTGAGGATTGACCTAAATAGACAACATTAAATTTGACCTTGTATGTTTGAAAACCTCATTAAATTATCCGCTTCTTTTTGAAATTTTGACACTTGAAAATCCTATAACTACGATTATTTTGGAATGGAGGAGCTAAATTTGAATCTATTTTGTACACGACTACATATGCTATTATGTACAAAATCAGAGCAAAGATTGGTGCCCCCATAATTTAGGTATGATTTACAAATGCCATGATATTGAATTCAAATAGTTGAATAGACTTCATGTTGAATTCGATTATTTTAAACCACCTTAAGTTGAATTCAAATGTATGCTGGTTCATAGGTAGCTATTTATAATGTTCATTATGTAACTTTCATATGTATAATGTGCTTTACACACACAACATGAACTATACTCACGTTTATATTCGATTGCTAAAAGCGATGCATTGTCTGGAGTTCAAAATACTAACTATGTGGATCAATTATGTCGAATAATAACATAGACATACTCAAATTCGATAGAATATAGATGTCTGATGGATCAATGACCATTCCTTACGCGAACTGCAAATATCATGATCCCATCCTAGTATTTGGATACAATTTATATCTTTAATCAATGTGTACATCAGTCTTTTACGTGTAGTTTCACTCTCCATCGGTGGTCTCTCACACATGCTCACACACTCTCTCCCGAGGTGTCTTTCTCGCAGACATGCTCTCGATATAACCCTCCCTCCCTCTCGTAACCATTTACGACTGTTTTCACTAACCTTTATCGCAAGCACTCTTCCTCTCAGAAGCATACACACGCACAATCCCCATCGACCCTTTCTATATACATAGACCTGCCTATGTGTCTCCTGTACATATATTATCTTTAGGCCTGTCTCTCACGCATTGTCTCACACCTCTGTTCCTAATTGACGAGTATGATTCTAGCAAAGCATTCTGTAGGATGCCCCTTAAAGTTAGGTTGGATGAATAGTAATATCAGAGATAAGGGGTTACCTTAGTCCGAGAACCTAGGGTTACAAATCCTAGCCGGCTTTGTCAGTGGACACAGAGTCCTTCACAATTCTGCTATCTTTGTCTTGTACGACTAGTCATCCATGGGTCTCCCTAAATCCGTCAGGGGCCGACCAATGTGACGCAGGATGGAACTGAACGAAGGGCCTCACCTCGACCCACCGGACCTCATGCGGTGACACACCCTCTGCCCCAGGTCTCGTTATCTTCTCACACCCACACATACCAACACAGACACCACAATTTTTTTTTCTCTTGGTGCCTCTATCCCCTCCCCCCTTGCATATACACACTCAAGGGAATCTCTCGCTGTGACATCATATTCGTCTCTCTCTCTAGACCACTCTCATTTCTCGTGCTATCTCTCCCACGCCCCCCGTCGGCCCCTCTATCCATGCCTCTCTCGAATACGTAATAGACACACATACCTCTCTAGGCCCTGCCAAATACATCAACTACACATTCACACATGTTACACCACGTACCCCATTGATCTAAAAAGCCCTCTCTTCACGTTTATTTCGCATACAACATTCCTTTTGAATAAAGTGTGGCCAAGAAATTATTTTAGAATTTCTACATATATACAACTTTACAAAGTTATATGGAGGAGTATGAACGTTAATTTGCATTGCATGGTGCCCACAATGATATTTATTCCGCACTGTGAATTTGTATATTTTTATACTATATATAAAGTTAGTCATAATAGAGATAAACGAAGAGCATCTCTCTCTCCATCGCATACCCCCCTCTACGCCCCTTTCACGTACACACACAAACTATATCCAGGTCCTCTAAAAGTAAGCCCCCAGCACATTCACGCATGTTTCATCTTTCTCTCGCGATATATACAGTGACGATCATTGTATTTGAAGCGAAAGCATGATACGTACATTGGACTTCAGAATCCACTCATTACGGTCACCATTTATGTTTTGTGGTTATTATACAGCCACGGGCTCACCGTACAGCTCTGTATTTGCTCAAGATACGACTAGTTGACAAGTTAAACGCTCCACGTGGCACCTCTAGTGTTGCATCACATTATCTCACTACCATTGGGCTCACCTGTCGGCTTGTATCTACTCTACACTCTTATAAAAAACAGAGTTGGTGATGATGGTGTGCCTGCCATCCTGCAATATAGGCCGTCCGATTTATATCTGACGGATAGGAAGGAAACTATGGAAATTTTGCAAAAAGGTACCCACACACCTCTCAACATTTGCAAATAAGGCCTTCCCTCGTTCATCCTTTTTTCTCACAAGATAAACTAGTCACACAAATGCATCTTGATGTTACATGCAACGCATGGGCATCTTGCTAGTAAGAATGAAAACAAACGACAAAAAAATAATGGACGGTGGTTAGAAGTCATGACCGCGGGCACAACGGACAAGGTGGCGTTGTATTGGTATGCTAAGCCATCTGTTTTAGCACACATGATCTAGTGTGGTGATTATACACACACGCACGCATGCACACGAACTGCATGCACACAACACTCACATGAACACATGCAGCCACGCACGCACGCAACACTCACTTGTACACACGCAGCCACGCACGCACACAACACTCACACGCACACACGCACGCATGCATGCACACACCACACGACCAACACACACTCTCATGCTCAAGTGCTCAACCTACACATGCATGCGCACACACCAGGCCCTAACAGACACATACACAACTAGGTGATTTCCGCGCACGGGTTGGAGTCTTGTCGCGCCTGCATAAATTTGTGTTTATCTGACCTTTTTCCTATGCGAACTGACAGGTGCAACCCACAAGGAACATGGTCAATTTAACTAGTCAACATGGTGCCACGCAGACTATTTGGCCGGTCAACAGAGTGCAATCCAATGCTGAACCGTGAGCAAGTGACCGTACAATCACCGCAAAATGTATATAGTGACCGTAATCAACGTATTCTGAAGTTTAGTGACGTATTACGCTTTTCTCTCTGTAGGCCCTCCAAAACTACATCTCTACACGTTCTCGCATGTTACATCTAACAACTATGCAATACAGCACTACTACTACACTCTAACACAATAAATCATATGTGTTTTTAGTTTTACTAGATATCATATTGTTACTTAATTATTCAATTTGTATACATTAAAATTGCCTTTGAAATGTATGGCCAGTATCATCTACCACGCAGGAAAAATCCCGCCCTTTCCTGTTTAATCGAGTTTGTATCGATGGATCGTGCGAAACAACAAAATTATAGTACTATACAATACAAGTGACAGTTCATTGGGCCGCCATGTCGTGTACTCCTCCGTCGTAAGAATATGCAATACAACACTACTACTACACTCTAACACAATAAATATTCTAGTCCCTTTCGCCGACATGTGGGACATCAAGCTACCGGGTCCACGTGCCATACCGAAATACAGTGTAGAGCAGCCGGGGTGAAGCACCCCAGTCATGGCGCCGGTGTAGTAATGAGCAATGAGGCATGAAATCACAAAGCTACACCTTTCCCGCAGTTAAGGTGGAGGGGGGAGTAATAATGCTAAAAAAATAAGTTGGAGGGACGAAGCAACCATCATTTCACTCATTGCTGAATCCGCTTCTCCCTCATCTTCTTCAAGTTAACCACGTGTTGCTTCTGCCGTTGTTTTGCCTCATGTGAGACGCGGATCGGCTTGGTAAAGCACTGACACATGGGACTGCATGTTAGCAAACTGCCTGGATAACGTCCTCTAAAAATAAGAAACCTCCCCCACCATCCGCGTGGCAAAATCACGTCCTTTTTACTAATCTTGATTCTATAATTTTTTAGATCAATATAACTGAGATTTGTATAGATAGCACACAGGAGCAAAACCAAGTGGTATGGTTAAGGGCATCCACAATGTGTAGCTAAATGTGAAAATAGCTTTTGGCATCGATGGGAACCATTGTGGACGGTGCTGCCAAAGCCAAAAAGATGGAACCGAAGCTCCCTGATTGATTGATTGAAGGAATAAAAAATGCAACGTCTCTCCTCTTTCCCCCGTGCTTGGACGCATGTATAGTATAGAGCACAGAGTCTACTCCCTGTCCCTTCTACCACAAATCCCAAATCAGTGAGGCGTCAAATCACAAAGCACGGATGAAGCAACCATCATTTCACTCTTCGCTGACTCCACTTCTCCATCGTCTTCTTCGAGAAACCACCTCGCCGCACTAAAGCTGGATGGACGACGCTATTGTGTACTAGTAGTACTAGTACATTTACGCGTCCTTTGGTCCAACGAACTTCCTAGATGCAAATAAGGCGGTTGTCTCGGCTTGCAGGCGGCACTTGCGAACGACTTATCATGGTCTCCCTCAATGGTGTTCTCCATCGAACGCACTTCGCCAAACCACAACGTTCGAGATATCGTCAAAGTCACCGCAATGAGGAAGGAAGTCAGATATAGTTACTACCTCCATTTTTTATACACAAGGACAGTATATCCAAATTAGAATTTGCAAAAGGCCACTAACACTAATCAAGGCAAAATTGATGGGGTTTGCCTCGTACTAGCAACCAAGGACATTAATATACCCTTGCATGAATGCGGAAGTGAGAAGGTTAGTTTGCATGGCGCTGCATTAATCAAGCGATGAGGAGTGAGATGGTTAGGTCTTTGGGGTTTGGAGAAAAAAATACGCATTAATTGACATGTCAAACGAGGATTTGTATCGATTAATCCCGTGAAGGAAAACCCCGCCTTTCTTTTTTAACACTAGTACTCCTAGTACATACGTACTTATCCTGTTTGGGTCTAGGCCTTGCATTGCCATACTTCGCCACACATTTTTGCCAAGCTTGCCTAAATTTTTCAAAATGAAAAGGAGGTACACTTGCGCACGGCCGTCGCGGTCGCACCGCACCCTCACATGGTCGCTCCTGCATGCCGCGGTCGCACCGCACCCTCACACAGTCGCTCCTGCACGCCGCAAACGCAAACCAAGGGAACGCACCCTCACTGACACATGCTACCACATGTGAGCAAACCAAACTCAGCCATCCTACCGCTGACACATAATTTTCGTACATACAATATGTTTATCCAACCGCTGTTGGGGAGGATCCGTACGGCCCGTGCGGTGGTCTGTTGGGGAAGAAGAAGAGGTGAGGAAGAAGGGTTAGGAGACGTAGGATATTCATCCAACCTCCTGAAATGGTAGATTGACCCAAATTATGGAAGTCAGGCGACTTGCATAACAATATATGTTTTTACACAACAAAAGATCCCTAAAACTGCCGACGTGTGTCTCCGCACCGTGGTTGTCCTTGGCCTCCAACTACTCGTTCACGCGGAGCGTGCGGGCACTTTGCACGGACGAGAGAACAACCCAGTTCAAGTAGAGGACGTCCGGTTCCGCCTACAGGAGGGCCTCGATGGCAGCGACGTCCACGCGCTCCGCGTCGAGTTGAGCCTCTACCACCCGGTTCAAGTCTAGGATGTCCGGTTCCGCCTGCAGGAGGGCATCGATGGCAGCGGCATCCACGCGCTCCGCCTCAAGTTGAGCCTCTGCCACCCGGTTCACATCCACGACATCTGGTTCCGCCTGCAGGAGAGCCTCGATTGCAGCGGCATGCGCGCGCTCCATGTCGAGTTGAGCCTCTGCCTCCCGGTCCTCCTTTAGTATCGCCAGGTTGAACCGCTGGTCCGACTGCACCATGGGGGACCCGGACGCCGGCACGAAGTCGACATCCATCGTCTCATACCCATCGGGGGCCTTCTGCATCGCTACCTCCGCCATGAACATTGGATCGGCTTCCTCCTCCTCGTAGCTTGGCTCCAGAGAACTCGGGGATTGGCCCGCCGCAAAGCGAGCTTGGGAACGGAGGTCTGTGCCGCCGACCGCCACCGCGATTTCTGCGCGGCGCTCCGGCGTCAGCATCTTGTAGTACGTGATCTTGCGCCACACCATGGTTTTTCGGCGAACTAGGGGATGCTTGATGCGGGCTAGGGGATCGAAAGGTGGGGGAATGGGCTGGAGAGGAGGTGTGGTTTTGGGGCAGTGGCTGGTGTAGGCCGAGCAGCGAAGGTTCTGGTGTGAACAGTGGTTCTGGTGATGACCAGTCAATCAGTTTTGACTGTACATCGCTCTTGTCGCATTCGCGTTGCACCTCGGCACGCTGGACCCTCCACGTTGCTCATTGAATGGAACACACTTCCTCTTGCGTTTTTGCTCGCTTGTGGGACCGCAGTTGAGAGCAAACCGACGTCCCTCCCCCTCCCCCTCCCACGTCATTTATACTACCGCTCCCTCTGTTTTATGCGTAGTAAATAAAAACAGAGGGAGTATACTACGGATGAGGATCCCCTGACGTGGCCGAACCCATTGAGTAACTAACATGCGGGGCCTAGCAAGTATGGGGTCCGCCAGTAAGTGACCGAAAGGGAGGGTAAGGCAGGGATACCTACGTCAGAGGATCCACTTCCACTACTACTCCCTCCTTCGATTTACTATACATGGACAAATGCATTTTTCGAGGCTAACTTTGATCAAATGTTAGAGTAATAATATATGACATGCAGCTTACACAAAGCATACGGTCAAATTCGTATGTGAAAGGAGCTTCCAACGATATAATTTTCACATTATACGTCTCATGTACTATTAATCTTGTCAATAGTCAAAGGCGGTTTGGAAAAACGCATTAGAGCATGGTTAATAATATAGCCAGCCGATGGCTATAAGGAACTGCCATGTCATCTATAGCCATCATCTATGCACTCATACAGTAGTGTGGGCTATAAGGTTGGCTATTTCCCACAAAAATAATAATGAGGTTGGCTATTGTATTAGTACTTTTTTCCATCTCCTCTCTATCTCTTTCTTCATATTTATTGTATTTAACTAGGAATGCGTATATAGCTAGGCTCTTGCATGAGACCTCACTCCCCTTACTTTTTCACATCTCTCTCCTCCACATAGGCCCTATATAAATGGAAGGAGGGAGTACTATGAGCACTTCATACTCTAGTACATATGTTGTCAGTACTCCACTAGTACTATTGTACATGGAGCTTAAAAAAAGTTACTATTGGACTGGCTATACGTGGCGAAATCCTAGTAGGGAGAGCATCGCGAGAATAGGCACATTCACCTGGTTGAAAACAAATTGGAAACCATCTCTGTGTGAATACAAATCTAGGAGTACGTACGAATCTAACAATATTGATTGGGCATTGTTGAATGTTGATACTTTTTTCTGTAAGTTTCATCAATGTAGACATACTTGGACTACATATAAAACTTATATGTAAACTAGAAAGGATCGGAGGGAGTATATTGTACGTTCAAAAGCAAAACGAACATTGAACACCCTTTATATATGATTTGCGGATGCTATGATCACCGATTCAAAATTTTGAATCCGCCTTAGGTATCACACATGCTCCCACTCGTTCTCTCTCGATTTCATCTCGGGGTCTGGAGATCGATTGAAAGAGGACTAGGGTGGGTACAATATGTTCGTTTTGCTTATGAACGTACAATATACTCCCTCTGATCCCCACAGACCCCCCGACGGGTCATTTCTATCATAGAAACAGACCAAACCTTTATCTCCTTGCATGACACGCAATTGATCTCTCAACATCAATCGATCTCGTCAACATGTGTCAGGGCATGAACCGAATGGGATGTCAAAACTAAGACGCGAAGCAACACGTAGTGGAGGCAAAGTGAAACTTTAAACGAACCGTTTGTTTGTATGCATGTCAGACAAATTACAACATTGGAAATACAAGCATGGTCTAGGCCCACGTGCGAATGATACTCGGCGGAATGTTCAAATGAGGCATGTGGGAGGATGGACTCGACCGGAGGGAGGCATGATCGATGGAGAAGAAGGTTGGAGAGGAATGAGAAATAAGCAAACGCCACATGATTATACTTGAACGGCTCAAATAAACAATAAGTTGTCTTGCTTGGCCTACATAGTAAAAGGCCTAATGTGCAACCTGGAGCACTGGTGCTTGAATATGGTCTGGAAAACAGGGAAACCGACATGTGGGGCACACCTGTCGGGACGACGTAGCGCAGACTAGTCCAATGGAGGAGCTGCCCACGACCTCCTCGCCACCGGCGACCGTTCATGTGGGTCGTGGGGGCCAGCAACGTGGTGCAGCTCCAGCACCGCCTCTGGACACACTGACCGCGGTGAGCGACACGCTCATGGTTGCTGGACACGGTTGGTTTCAGTGTGCCGAGGGTGGCGTTAGCGCTGTGGCACGACCAGCAGATCAACACCCGGCTCGTCGAGGATGCATGGGGCGCCGAAGTGCGCGCGCGCCGGGACACGTCCACGAAGTGGTGTAGCGCGGCCAACTGCATCCCCAGGACCTGAGACCATGTCGGGTTGTCTTGCTTTTTCAATGACATGTGGGGATCTCATGTGAGCAAAGGCCATCTCCAACGTTGCCACGACCGCAGCTGACTACGCTGGCACACGAAAAACCCTCGTCCCTCGCATCGTCACGCGGTGCGTTCCCAGCCTGCGCCAGCTGCCTGCATTCATGTCGTTTGTCCGTATGCCGTCGTTAAGAGGCTTGGTGCCCGAGGAACCAAATCCGGTGACTTAATGATGCACCTGGACACTTGGCCTCATCGGAATGCGCTACTTAAAGCGGCAACACCCAGCTAACCTCCACACCATAGCGCATCGTCCTCCTACCTGGCACCACATCCTCCATGACCGTGAGCGTGAATGCTCTGCGGGAGAGCTTGTCTTCAGGGATGAAGCTCGAGGTCGCCGCACTCGCTCAAGTCGCCTCTCGCGACGCAATAGCGGCGTAGCCGGACGCGGACGCGACCGCACAAGCGGCGGCCACGCTGGCGGCCGACGACGGGAGCACCGTCAGCCACACGTCCTACTTGTCGCCGTCCAACGTCCGACACCACCGAGGTCGGGGACTCCTCCGAGGATGAGTAGGGCATGGGAGGCGGGAGGGCATGGTGTGCCAACTGGCCGGTCAATATCCCGTGTTCTACTCTTCCTCCCCGGAGACCACACCTTCACTTCACGGGTCTTGAACCCCGCCCCCATACATAGAGATCGCAGATGGAGGATGTCGGTCGCCGTCGTAGAATAGGTTTAGGGTCGGGTTTCTTTTATTTTTCTGTCCTGTAAAAGTTTGAAATGTAATGAAAATCTGCCGTGTTTGCATTAATCTCGGCCGGTGTATATGAACTTTCACAATAATATAGTATATTGTAGGAGTACTAGCAATATGCCCGTGCATTGCACGGAACATCAAGATCTTGTGGGAGAAAAGGATGAACGAGGGAAGGCCTTATCTGCAAATGTGGAGAGGAGTGCGGGTAAACTGTCATAGTTTCCTTCCTATCCGTTAGATATAGACCAGACGACCTACATTGCAGGATGACAGGCACATCATCATCACCAACTCTGCTTTTTATTGAACCGAGACAAAGCTAACATGCGAAGTAAATAAACACATAGGGTCTACATACACAATTTATCTTAGGCACTCCAATAGTACGTCCACTACACATTCACGCATTTCACATCTTTCTACATCTACGGGAACCTACGAAAGGGTTAACGTAAATTGCCTCTCTCTCTCCTCCCTGATTTTCATGGTGGTGGGCCCCTCCCTCTCCCAATCTACAATCAATAGCTCACACATTTCACATTACATTAATTACGTAACTGGGATTACGTAGGTGTAGCATTACTCGTCCTAAAAAACCCAACTAAGCGAACCTCCCAGCATATCGCGCGGGAAAAGACCCGGCCGCGCCGTTTTAGTCGGGATTACTGGATTACTAGTAGTAGTGTCGACGGATCGCGCAAAGCACCAAGTATTTTTTTGAGGGGGCGAAGCACCTAGTTTAAAAAGGAAAAAGGCAGTACACTCACAACACCCCCGTCGCGGTCGCATTGCACCCCACACATGTTCAGTCCTGCACACAGCTCACGCAAACGGAACGCGCTTCGGCTCGCCTCTTCACTGACACGTGGGACTGCACTTGGAGAAACTGACCCTCCCCCAAACTCCCCCGCCCACCGCGCGAAAATCCTTGCCCCCCAAAATTCCCCCCAAATCCCAAATTCAACCGCCCTTCGGCCAATTAGACAATAATATTCCCCAAACCCCCTCCCCACGTTCCCCTCCACTCCATTCGCTCCGCCAAAGCCGTCCTCCCCGCCGCACCTATACGTCGGCGCCGCGGTTCGTTGAGGGGACGCACAGCGATCCTCTCGCTCCCACAGTACACTCTCGTAGACTGCCGTCCTCTAGCCGCGCCGCCACCGCTGGCGACGTTCTTGTGGAGGCGCACGACGGTCAGCGTCGCCACTGCTGGCGACATTCATGTGGAGACGCACGGCGACCAGCTTCTCCCATGGTACGCGCATTCTAGACTAAGGCCCCATGCATGTCGGTGTAGCGTTGAATGTTAGCTGATAGACGCTGTTAATCTCACTGTTTGCCGAAGTAGTTTATAGCCAATATGCTCTGCTTAAGAAGCTTCCTTGCCTTGTTCTGCACTCAATCTGCTTAGCTGAGATGGCATGCCAAGGCCGATTAGTTGCTAAAATATCTTGCCATATATTTATTGTGACGTAGATTGCCATGGTCTAGTAGCCAATCTGTTAGGTGAAATAGATCTACACCGTTTTATACTCGATCTTTGTTGCTGCGATGGCCTTCGATAGTTTGATGGCTGTGTGCTCGGTCTCATTGACTGCTGAAACAGCCTGCCATAATTTAGCACTCAAATCTATTTGCTGAATTAGCTTTGCATATATTTTGTTACTTAGATCTGCTCGCCCAAATATGTTGCCATAGCTTTAGACATCGACCTAGGTATTTTTTCTGGACTTCTTAAAAAAGCATATATGTTTTTCCTGTAATATCTAGTAGAAGAACTCATTTGTATGTTGATATGTCTCCAATGTATCTATAATTTTTGATTGTTCCAAGCTATTATATTACCCGTTTTGGATGTTTATGGGCTTTACTCTACACTTTTATATCATTTTTGGGACTAACCTACTAACCAGAGGCCCATCCCAAATTGTTGTTTTCTTACCTATTTCAGTATTTCAAAGAAAAGGAATATCAAACGGAGTCCAAATGGAATGAAACCTTCGGGAGAGTTATTTTTGAAACGGAAGCAATCTAGGAGACTTGGAGTAGACGTCAGGGAAGCAACGAGGAAGCCATGAGGCAGGGAGGCGCGCCCTACCCCCTTGGTGTTGGGGAATGTAGCAGAAATTCAAAATTTTCTACGCATCACCAAGATCAATCTACGGAGATACTAGCAACGAGAGAGAGGGGAGTGCATCTTCATACCCTTGAAGATCATGATGCGGAAGCGTTACAAGGACGCGGTCGGTGGAGTAGTTCACGAAGCGATTTAGACCGCGGCCGAATCCGATCTAAGCACCGAACAACGGTGCCTCCGCGTTCAACACACGTGCAGCCCGGTGACGTCTCCCATGCCTTGATCCAGCAAGGAGAGAGGGAGAGTGTCGGTGTCAAAACCGGCGGATCTCGGGTAGGGGGTCCCGAACTGTGTGTCTAGGCGGATGGTAACAGGAGACAAGGGACACGATGTTTTTACCCAGGTTCGGGCCCTCTCGATGGAGGTAAAACCCTACTCCTGCTTGATTGATATTGATGATATGGGTAGTACAAGAGTGGATCTACCACGAGATCAAGGAGGCTAAAACCCTAGAAGCTAGCCTATGGTATGATTGTTGTTGTGTCCTACGGACTAAAACCCTCCGGTTTATATAGACACCGGAGAGGGCTAGGGTTACACAGAGTCGGTTACAATGGTAGGAGATCTACATATCCGAATCGCCAAGCTTGCCTTCCACGCCAAGGAAAGTCCCATCCGGACACGGGACGAAGTCTTCAATCTTGTATCTTCATAGTCTTGGAGTCCGGCCGATGATGATAGTTCGGCTATCCGGACACCCCCTAGTCCAGGACTCCCTCAGTAGCCCCCAAACCAGGCTTCAATGACGATTAGTCCAGTGCGCATATTGTCTTCGGCGTTGCAAGGCGGGTTCTCCCCCAGATTCCATGTGCTTGCCGAATAGTGTCCGACTTCTTTATAAATGTTGCGCTCCTTGGCTTCCACGTCCAATAATGGCCCTCTTCCACGTGTCGTATGAATGCGAAAAGCCAGGGTATTTTTATGTTTCACCCCCTAGCTACGCGAATAAGCTGTCTATAAGAGGAGCAAGGATCTAGATCCAAATCACACCATCCTCCTTCCGCGAGTACTCATCGAAGCGCCTCTGGCAAAAATCCACTCCATCATGGACAGTCGATGCGGCTCCTCCTCTCGCGCTCCCAGCCCTCAGCCAGGAGATTGGAGGAGATGTTCAGTTCCGCACAGCGAGCCGGTGATGCTCCAAGCAGAGGGATACCTTCCTCCGGCCTTCATGGTCCCGGTTCGAGCCGGATTGGCCACCTACAAAGGTGGAAAGCAGGCGGAGAACACCCCCAACCCCTCCAAAGGAGAGCGGGTGTGCTTTGTCCCTTATCTAATAAGGGGGCTCGGATTTCCCATACATCCGTTTCTCCGGGGGCTTCTGGAGTTCTACGGACTCCAGCTTCATCACCTTACACCCGCCTCCATCTTGCACATTGCGGGTTTTGTAGCTCTTTGCAAGCTGTTCTTGGGCATCGAGCCCCATTTTGCGCTGTGGAAGAGATTGTTTTGCCTCGTACCCCGTTCTCACAAGGGGTTGATATATCAAGTGGGTGGAGCCAAAATATGGCGCATCGCCGGGACCGGATATCTATCCAGAACCCCGAAGAAGGCGTCCAAAGACTGGCCTTCAGAATGGTTTTATATGGAAGACGCCCCGCTGCCGGACCCAGTTCGGATCGGCCTCCCGGAGTTCAGCAACGCTCCTCTGAAGAAACGCCTGAGTTGGCGCCCACGGAGCCCTCAACGGGAAGATGATAGGAGCGTCCAATATCTGATGGGCCGGATAAGGTTACTGGCCCATTCCGGATTGACCATGATTGGAGTCATGGACACGTGCATTATGCGAGGGTGCAGCCGCTCCAATATAGGGGCCACCCCATGTGGGATTTCAACGCGGAGAATGACGCCACCCGTCATGGACGCAAGGGGCCGGGATTGGCTGCCGATCTGGTGAAGATCCTGTCCGGCTTGTACAAGGGGGAGAAGGAGGACTTCCTCCGCTCGACTCCATTGAATGGATTCTCCATGAATAACCCTCGAAGCTGGGTAAGCGGACGTTTATTTATCCGATCCATATTCCCACAGTTAAGTGTCTCACTTCGTGATTTCGACGCAGGAGCTGCACCGGGACGTGGAGGGCATACACAGCCCGACTCCACAACCCGAGGATCCGGGACGATCCCTTGATCCGGCCTCCGAGGAGGATCCGGACATAGAGGTGGAGCTGATCGATGGGGTGTTCCACCAACTTAGCGTGGACAATGCTTTAGTCGCCATTACGGCCGACTACCCCGGTTTAACTCCGGCTTCCCAGGTAACTGCGACCGAGGTCTTGTCATTATTACTCATCCATGCTTATTTCTGAACACTGTATACCAACGGTGTCCCGCAGGAGGTACCTTTAGGGCGAGAAGCCGGATCCGTGGCGGCTGACCAACAAGGGTCAGTTCGGCCCAGCAGGTGGAAGAGGAGTGCGGCGTGAATCGAAACGTCGCCGCAACGGTATGGGGCACCACCGTATTTAAGGGAAAGATTCCTGGGAGGTATATTAACACTCCTGATTCTTCTAGGAGAAAGAGCGCGCGCCGGACTGTGCCGGGAGAGGTTGCCAATCAAGCCTCCGCTAGCCAGGCTCCAACGCCCGGTCCGGAGGGGGAGGCAAACACAAGGCGTGAGCCGGATGCTCCTCCAACGGAGGATGCCGATAGGCTGTCCGGCACCAGGTTCGAGGTGGAGAGCGCCATGAATCGTAGGCGCTGCCGGACGGTTCTTCATGACGCGTGTTTCTCCCCGGAGGCGTTGAATGCCTTTAATGCGGGGGACGCGCACCTCCGTGCTACTCAAGATGGTTTACCAGAGCCACGGAGCAGTATGTGAAAGACATACGGGTGAGAAATTTTAATAGTTATATATGCCAGTAGCCCCCGAGACTTAAAATAGTTAGAATAATTGATTTAAGGATCATTTGTTATGCAGGATCTTACGGAGAAGAATACCCACCTGTCTCAGGAGCTTCAAGGGTGCAAGGCCCAACTTGAGGCCGCACTAGCCGCTGCAGGGGGAGCCACAGAGACCCCCTCTGGTAATATATTCTTTTGAAAAGATAAGTCGTTTTTGAAGTGCGGCGTGTGCGTAGTTCTGACAATAATATTGCAGAGGGTGCCGGACTAGATCCGGACAAGCAACATCTGCTGTGCCAGCTGAAGGCCGGCGAGAAGGTGCTTATGAGGGTGCAGCAGGAGAGGAACAAACTCCAAGATGCCCACACCCATCTGGGAGAAGAACTAAAAGATGTTCGGGTCCAGCTGTCTAACTCCGTAAAGGAGAATCGGCGGCTTCGTCGCGGCATTTACAGTAAGTGCTTGAGCAAACTCTTTTGAAAAGAAGAGTTCGGCGAGGAAGTCAATTGACATAAATGTGTCTGTAGGTGTGCTCACTGGTCGTCCGGCGGAGGAGATGCCTGGTTCTATGGGTGACCTTCTTCCCGAGCTGCTGCAACTGCACGAACGTGTTTGGCAGGCGATGAGCGGCGTCGTCCAGGCCTTATGGCCGTCCGTCTCCCTACCCGAGGGTCTTGGAGGGCTTGTTGAGAAGCTTTAGGGAGCACGGCAGCGCTTCCGTCTGTGGAAGATATCGGCCTACCGTCAAGGCGCCAGGGAGGCCTGGGCCATGGTGAAGACGCGGTACACGAAGGCTGATCCAAACCACATGGCCGAGGTCGGACCTATGGGGCCCAATGGGAAGGAGATCCCTGCGAGCCTAATGTACGGCCAAGTAGAGTTGGCTGCGAAATATTCCCAACGGGACTGTAAACTAGACAGCCTGTTAGATGGGATTGAGGAGGAGTACAATCAGTCAATTTGACGATGTAATTTAAAACGACATGTAAAATGACTTCTAGCCGGATTGTAGATCGTTTGTCTTTGCGGACCTTTTCGCTTCAACCTCGGGACCCAACAGTCCGGAGTGTGTCCGAATGCCCTCACGGTTATAAAAACCGGGGCATGCATGGAGACCAGGCGTAGGGGTCATTAGTGCTTTATCAGACAAGTGCCCAACTAGTTATGTTATATTACATGGTTAGTAAGAAACATCTTGCAGGGAGAATAGTTCCGTTAGGGGTTCCTTTCCCTGGGAGGCATGCCCTAAAGTGCATGTCCGGACTGCGAAAAGAGCAGAAAAGCATCTGGGGGCAGATAAATAAATAAGTAAGAAATCATCTTTCAAGTCACCGACCGAATATTCCCTTAAGAACGCTAGCTTTTGGGTTCACCCAGTCTGAGGTACACATCCGGCTGACCCGGCAGTAACAATCGCAGAGGTGCTCCCTTTACCTCCTAGCCGAACAATCGGGAACGTAGGGGTAAGCACAGGAGCCAGGCAACCCAGCTTGGCCAAAACTTAAGTCATATCGATGCATATAATGGTGAATAAAATCTACATGCGGAAGTTTGACACATGTGTTGGGCATGAAGCCCGTATAAATAAGCTTCTGTTAGAGAAGCCCCCAGGTATAATGAGTGCGAGTAGCACGTCGAGTGTGTGCGGACAATGCGCAGATGAGCCTCCAAAGGCTTTAAGAAAAAAAAGGAGGGAGAAAGAGAGAAATAAAAGACAGCTAAAGTATAAAATGTAGACGGAGGAAGGAGACGAACTCAGAGTCCGGCGCTAGGCGTAGAATCTTCAGAGACGGGCTGCGTTCCATGGGTTCGGCTCGAGTCGGTTGTCCGATGCATTTCGCAGACGGTATGCTCCGCCGGTCAGGACTTGGTCGATGATGAAGGGGCCTTCCCATTTGGGCTTGAGTTTGTCCTTTTTCTTGTCCGGCAAGCGTAGAACTAGTTCGCCAACATTGTAAGTTTTGGCCCGTACTTCTCTGCTTTGATATCTTCGAGCCTGCTATTGATAGAATGCGGAACGAGCTTTTGCCACGTCGTGCTCCTCCTCTAAGGCGTCCAAACTGTCCTACCGATCTAGCTCGGCTTCTCTTTCTTCGTACATGCGCACGCGAGGTGAGTCATGGATTATGTCGCAGGGCAAAACTGCCTCTGTGCCATAGACCATAAAAAATGGTGTGAATCCGGTACTTCGATTCGGCATGCCTAGAGTACGGAGTCGAGCTCCTCTACCCAGTGCGTGTTAGATTCCTTGAGGGACCGCACTAGTCTGGGTTTGATGCCGCTCATGATTAGACCATTTGCTTGCTCGACTTGACCGTTAGTTGAGGGTGATAGACTGAAGCGTAGTCGAGCTTGATGCCCATGTTTTTGCACCAGAGTTTAACCTCGTCGGCTGTGAAGTTTGTGCCGTTATCAGTGATGAAGCTATGGGGGACACCGTAACGATGTACTACCCCTGATATGAAGTCTATCACGGGTCCGGATTCGGCCGTCTTAACTGGCTTGGCCTCTATCCATTTGGTGAATTTATCCACCATGACCAATAGGTATTTTTGCTTGTGGGTTCCCCCTTTAAGGGGTCCAACCATGTCAAACCCCCAGACCGCGAACGGCCAGGTGATGGGTATAGTTTTGAGGGCGGTGGGTGGCATGTGGCTCTGATTAGCAAAGAGCTGGCAACCGACGCATCGTTGGACTAAGTCCTGAGCATCTGCCCGGGCCGTCGGCCAATAAAATCCTGTACGGAAGGCCTTGCCTACAAGGGCCTGGGCTGCAGCGTGGTGCCCGCCGAGTCAGGCGTGAATTTCAGCCAGAAGATTTCGCCCTTCCTCTTCGGAGATGCACCTTTGAAGGACTCCGGTTGTGCTTTTCTTGTAAAGCTCTCCCTCGTGGACCTTGTAGGCTTTAGATCGCCGTACTATGCAGCGGGCCTCATTTTGGTCTTCGGGGAGTTCCTGCCTGATTAAGTAGGCTAGGAATGGTTCCGTCCACGGGGCAATGGCTGCCATTATTTCGTGGGCTGAAGGTGTTATTTCATTGGCTGAGCCACCGATTGTGTCAGAATGTTCGGTGTTGGGCGGTGCGGTTGGTTCCGGATTGTTGTTTCCGGACTCCTCTTCCCATACTACGGATGGCTTAAAGAGCCGCTCCAGGAAGATGTTTGGAGGGATGGCGTCGTGCTTTGCGCCGATGCGTGCCAACACGTCGGCCGCCTGGTTATTATCCCGGGCTACATGGTGGAATTCGAGTCCTTCGAACCGAGCTGACATTTTTAAGATGGCGTTATGGTAGGCTGCCATTTTCGGATCCTTGGCATCAAAGTCTCCATTTACTTGGGATATTGCAAGGTTTGAATCCCCGCGGACCTCAGGCGTTGAATGCCCATGGAGATTGCAATCCGGAGACCATGTAGAAGGGCCTCATATTCGGCTGCGTTGTTGGAGTCCGTGTACATTATTTGAAGTATGTATTGGACTGTGTCTCCGGTTGGGGACATCAAGACGACGCCAGCCCCCAAGCCGGCCAACATTTTAGAGCCGTCGAAGTGCATGATCCAATTGGAGTATGCGCCGTACTCTTTAGGGAGTTCGGCTTCAGTCCATTCAGCGATGAAGTCAGCCAAAACTTGCGACTTTATAGCTCGCCGTGGTTTGTAGGTTATGTCAAATGGTAAGATCTCAATGGCCCATTTTGCAATCCTGCCGGTCGCGTCGCGGTTGTTTATAATGTGGTTGAGAGGTACTTCGGAGGCCACTGTTACCGAACACTCTTGAAAGTAGTGTCGCAGCTTCCGGGATGCCATGAACACCGTGTACGCTATCTTTTGATAATGTGGATACCAAGACTTGCATGGAGTTAAGACAGTGGATACGTAGTACACTGGTTTTTGAAGAGGGAATTTGTGTCCTTCTGTTTCTTGTTCGACGACGAGCACCGCGCTTACAACTTGATGTGTTGCCGCGATATATAATAACATTGGTTTGCCCAAGTTGGGCGCGGCCAGGACCGGATTTGTTGCCAATATGGCTTTTATTTCTTCGAGTCTGGCCGTGGCAACGTCCGTCCACTCGAAGTGTTCGGTGCGCCTTTTCTCCCAAGCGGGAGATAAAGCGGCTTAAAGCTGCCACACATCCAGTCAATTTTTGTATTTGTTTGAGATCTTTTGGGATATCCAACTGTGATAGAGCTCGGATCTTGGCTGGGTTTGCTTCAATTCCTCTACCGGATACAATGAAGCCCAAGAGCTTTCCGGCTGGTACGCCGAAAACGCATTTTTCTGGGTTGAGCCTAATGTCATATGCTTGGAGGTTGTCGAATGTGAGCCTCAAATCGTCTACTAGAGTTTCGACGTGTTTGGTTTTGAGGACCAAATCGTCTACGTATGCCTCCACTGTTTTGCCGATCTGGGTTGCCAGACATGTCTGAATCATGCGCTGATATGTTGCGCCGGAGTTCTTGAGCCCGAAGGGCATTGTGTTGAAGCAGAATGGTCCATATGGAGTAATGAATGCCGTTGCGTCTTGGTCTATCTGCGCCATCTTGATTTGATGGTATCCGGAGTATGCATCGAGGAAGCACAATGAATCGTGCCCTGCGGTAGCATCGATGATTTGATCGATGCGGGGAAGGGGGAAAGGATCTTTTGGACAAGCCTTGTTAAGGTCTTTAAAATTGACACACAGGCGCCAGGATTTGTCCTTTTTTAGTACCATTACCAGGTTTGCTAGCCAGTCCAGATGTTTGATGTATCTGATGAATCCGGCTTCTAATAGTTTGGCTAGCTCCTCTCCCATTGCCTGTCTTTTGGGTTCGGAAAATCGTCGAAGAGCCTGTTTGACTGGCTTGAATCCTTTTAGGATGTTTAGGCTGTGTTCTACCAACCTGCGTGGGATTCCTAGCATATCTGAAGGGTGCCAGGCAAAGATGTCCCAAATTTACCGAAGGAATTCTCGTAGTGCGGCGTCTACATCAGGGTTTAATTGTACCCCAATGGAGGCCGTCTTTGTGGGGTCCGTTGGATGGACTTGGAATTTGACTATTTTGTCCGCTGGTTTAAAAGAGGTGGACTTGGATCTCTTATCGAGTATCACATCGTCCCTGTTCACTGTGGAGCGCAGCGCAGTGAGTTCCTCTGCCGCTAGGGCTTTGGATAGTGCCTCTAGGGCTAGTGCGGCTGTCTTATTTTTGGCGCGGAGTGCTATGTCCGGATCACTGACAAGAGTGATGATTCCATTGGGCCCGGGCATTTTAAGCTTCATGTACCCGTAATGGGGTATAGGTTGAAAAATTGTGAATGCCTCTTGCCCTAATAAAGCGTGATATCCGCTGCTGAACGGGGCTACTTGGAACGTGACCTCCTCGGACCTGTAGTTGTCCAGCGAGCCGAACACCACATCTAGTGTAATTTTTCCTGTGCAGCGTGCTTCCCGACTAGGGATTATTCCTCTAAAGGTTGTGCTGCTTCGCTCAATGCGGCTCCAGTCTATTTCCATTTTTCGAAGAGTTTCCTCGTAGATGAGGTTTAATCCGCTGCCGCCATCCATGAGTACCTTGGTAAGACGAAAGCCGTCCACTATTGGACTGAGGACCAATGCGGCTGTTGCTTGGGCTGTTCGAAATTTAGGTTCGTCGCTGGCGTTGAAGGTGATAGCCGTGTCACTCCATGGATTTGTTGTTGCTACTTGGTAGACTTCGGCGAGGCTGCGGATTGTTCGTTTCCGCATATTATTTGATGCGAAAGTCTCGAAGACTGTTAATACCGTACTGCTACTGTTGGGCTGGTTCTCCGGGGCTAGAAGCTCTTCGCCACTTTTGGCCACCTGCCGCAGTATCCAACATGCTCGAAGGCTATGTGTTGGAGTGGCGCCCTCTGTACTATGGATTTTACAGGGTCCGCTGAGCCATCCCTCCAGTACGGTTCCGTGCCCTTTAGGGGTTTTTTGCTTTTTGGTTTTTGTCCTAGGTGCCTGAGCATGATGCACCCTTTTATTTCGGACTAGGTTTGTGTTCGGAGCCGGATTGTCCCAAAACTTAGTTTCGTTTTTCTAGGCACTCTCCATCGCACAGTACTTTCGTACTACGGACGCCAGGTCGGCGAAGCGTGTAATTTCGCGACGATTTACGGCGTTCAAGATTCCCTTGTCCGTGCGATTGTTGCAGAAAATTGAGATTGCGTTTTTCTCGCGGCAGTCCTTTATCCTGTCCATAACTAGGAGGAATCTGGCCCAGTAATGATGCACTGTTTCAGCGGGCTCTTGCTAGATTTGAGATAGAGGGCGGGTGGAAATAAATTCAGAACCCCGCCCAATCTGAGGCTCAAGGGCCGAAAAGTTTCCGAATTTGGAAGTTTGGATTGCTGGATGTCGTCCAACGAATCTGGTCCGCTGCGTGATTT
The DNA here is from genome assembly GCA_963921465.1 of Triticum timopheevii. Classification (NCBI taxonomy): domain Eukaryota; kingdom Viridiplantae; phylum Streptophyta; class Magnoliopsida; order Poales; family Poaceae; genus Triticum; species Triticum timopheevii. The sequence goes on from OY997266.1 coordinate 328,335,241, forward strand.
TAGGTTAAGTACTTGATTGGCATCCGTCCCTTTGCGGGAATCCGGCATGGAGGGATCAGGAATGCGGACATAACTGGTCTTTAATATAGAAGAAGAGTCTCCGCGTTGTTCCTCCACCACAGCAACGTGGTGGGTAGCCTAGGGAGAGTTGATCTCTCTCAGATCGGTTTTAAGCCCAATCTGATCGTAGTCTGTAGCGACTCCCAGGGCGGCGATGCGATCTAAGAGCTCATTTACGGAGGAGAGCTCCATCGGATCTAGCTGCTCGGCGAATTCCGAGTTGACGCGATGATTGCTTTTGATGACCAGAGATGTCATTGTCGGAGCGGCGGCCGAACAGGCGGTCATAAGAAAACCACCTAGCCGGATAGTTTGGCCGGTGGCTAAAGCTCCCTTGGCAATGGTACCATCTTTAAAATGGGAAGAGGCATCCTTCCTGATTGCGATGGCACAGAGGAACTCTCAATGAAAGCACCAATGTCGGTGTCAAAACCGGCGGATCTCGGGTAGGGGGTCCCGAACTGAGCGTCTAGGCGGATGGTAACAGGAGACAAGGGACATGATGTTTTTACCTAGGTTCGGGCCCTCTCGATGGAGGTAAAACCCTACTCCTGCTTGATTGATATTGATGATATGGGTAGTACAAGAGTGGATCTACCACGAGATCAAGGAGGCTAAAACCCTAGAAGCTAGCCTATGGTATGATTGTTGTTGTGTCCTACGGACTAAAACCCTCCGGTTTATATAGACACGGAGAGGGCTAGGGTTACACAGAGTCGGTTACAATGGTAGGAGATCTACATATCCGAATTGCCAAGCTTGCCTTCCACGCCAAGGAAAGTCCCATCCGGACACGGGACGAAGTCTTCAATCTTGTATCTTCATAGTCTTGGAGTCCGGCCGATGATGATAGTTCGGCTATCCGGACACCCCCTAGTCCAGGACTCCCTCAGAGAGGTTGGGGAAGACTCCGTCCAGCAGCAGCACAACGGCGTGGTGGTGATGGAGGAGCGTGGCACTCCAGCAGGCCTTCGCCAAGCACTGGGAGAGACAAGGAGGGAGAAAGGTAGGGCTGCGCCTTGAAGAGAATAACTCATGTGTTGGGCAGCCCCTAGACCTCAACTATATATAGGGGGAGGGGAGGGGGCTGCACCCCCTCTAGGTTTCCCACCCCAAGGGGTGCGGCAGCCCCAGATCCCATCTGGGGTGGCGGCCAAAGGGGGAGAGGGGGAGGCGCACCTGGGGTGGGCCTTAGGGCCCATCTGCCCTAGGGTTTTGCCCCCCTCTTCTCTTGAGGCGCCTTGGGCCTTGGTGGGGGGCGCCCCAGCCCACCTAGGGGCTGGTACCCTCCCACACTTGGCCCACGCAGCCCTCTAGGGCCAGTGGCCCCACCTGGTGGTCCCCCGGGACCCTCCCATTGGTCCCGGTACGTTACCGATAGCACCCGAAACTTTTCCGGTGACCAAAACAGGACTTCCCATATATAAATCTTTACCTCCGGACCATTTCGGAACTCCTCGTGACATCCGAGATCTCATCCGGGACTCCTAACAACATTCAGTAACCACGTGTATCTGTTCCCTATAACCCTAGCGTCATCGAACCTTAAGTGTGTGGACCCTACGGGTTCAGGAACCATGCAGACATGACCGAGACCACTCTCCGGCCAATAACCAACAGCGGGATCTATATACCCATGTTTTCCCCCACATGTTCCATGATGACCTCATCGGATGAACCACGATGTCAAGGATTCAATCAATCCCGTATACAATTCCCTTTGTCTACCGGTATAGTACTTGCCCGAGATTCGATCGTCGGTATACCGATACCTTGTTCAATCTCGTTATGGCAAGTCTCTTTACTCGTTCCGTAACACATCATCCCGTGATCAACTCCTTGATCACATTGTGCACATTATGATGATGTCCTACCGAGTGGGCCCAGAGATACCTCTCCATCACACGGAGTGACAAATCCCAGTCTCGATTTGTGCCAACCCAACAGACACTTTCGCAGATATCCGTAGTGCACCTTTATAGCCACCCAGTTACGTTGTGACGTTTGGCACACCCAAAGCATTCCTACGGTATCCGGGAGTTGCACAATCTCATGGTCTAAGGAAATGATACTTGACATTAGAAAAGCTTTAGCAAACGAACTACACGATCTTGTGCTATGCTTAGGATTGGGTCTTGTCCATCACATCATTCTCCTAATGATGTGATCCCGTTATCAATGACATCCAATGTCCATGGTCAGGAAACCATAACCATCTATTGATGAACGAGCTAGTCAACTAGAGGCTTACTAGGGACATGGTGTTGTCTATGTATCCACACATGTATCTGAGTTTCCTATGAATACAATTCTAGCATGGATAATAAACAATTATCATGAACAAGGAAATATAATAATAACCAATTTATTATTGCCTCTAGGGCATATTTCCAACAGTCTCCCACTTGCACTAGAGTCAATAATCTAGTTCACATCACTATGTGATTGTAATGAATTCAACACCCATGGGGTTTGATCATATCTCGCTTGTGAGAGAGGTTATTAGTCAACGGGTCTGAATCTTTCAGATCCGTGTGTGCTTTACAAATCTCTATGTCATCTTCTAGATGCAGCTACCACGCTCTATTTGGAGCTATTCCAAATAACTGTTCTACTATACGATTCTGGTTTACTACTCAGAATAATCCGGATTGGTGTCAAAGTTCACATTGGCGTAACCCTTTACGATGAGCTCCTTTACCACCTCCATAATCGAGAAAATTCCTTAGTCAACTAGTTACTAAGGTTAAGTTTGACCACTATCTTGTGATCCATTCCTGGATCACACTTCTACCCCTTGACTGATTCATGGCAAGGCACACTTCAGGTGCGGTACATAGCATAGCATACTGTAGAGCCTACGTCTAAAGCATAGGGGACAACCTTCGTCCTTTCTTTCTCTTCTGCCGCGGTCAGGTCTTAAGTCTTACTCAAAACTCACACCTTATAAGACAGCCAAGAACTCCTTCTTTGCCGATCTATTTTGAACTCCTTCAAAATCTTGTCATGGTGCATATTCATTTGAAAGTACTATCAAGCGATTTTGATCTATCCTTATAGATCTTGATGCTCAATGTTCAAGTAGCTTAACCCAGGTTTTCCATTGAAAACACTTTTCAAATAACCCTATATGCTTTCTAGAAATTCTACAACATTTCTGATTAACAATAACATATACTCATCAGAAATGATATAGTGCTCCCACTCACTTCTTTGGAATTACAAGTTTCTCATAAACTTTGTATAAACCCAAAATCTTTGATCATCTCATCAAAGTGTATATTCCAACTCCGATATGCTTACTCCAGTCCTTAGAAGGATTACTGGAGCTTTGCATACTTGTTAGCATCTTTCAGGATTGACAAAAACTCCTGGTTGTATCACATACAAACTTTCCTCAAGAAAATCTTCGAGGAAACAATGTTTTGACATCCTATCTGCAAGATTTCATAAATAATGCAGTAACTGCTAATATAATTCCAACAGACTCTTAGCATCGCTACAAGTGAGAAATTCTCACCGTAGTCAACTCCTTGAACTTGTTGGAAAACATCTTAGCGACAAGTCGAGCTTTCTTAATGTTGACACTTACCATCGTTGTCTGTCTTCCTTTTAAAATCCATTTGTACTCAATAGCCTTACGACCATCAAGTAGTTCTTCCAAAGTCTATACTTTGTTTTCATACATGGATCCTCTATCAGATTTTATGGCCTCGAGCTATTCGTCGGAATCCGGGCCCACCATCGCTTCTCCATAGCTCGCAGGTTCATTGTTGTCCAGCAACATGACCTCCAAGACAGGATTATCACACTACTCTAAAGCAGTACGCGTCCTTGTCGTCCTACGAGGTTTGGCAGTGACTTGATCCGAGGCTTCATGATCACTATCATCAGCTTCCACTTCAATTGGTGTAGGTGCCACAGGAACAACTTCCTGTGCCCTGCTACACACTAGTTGTAGTGACGGTTCAATAACCATATCAAGTCTCCACCATCCTCCCACTCAATGCTTTCGAGAGAAACTTTTCCTCGAGAAAGGACCCGTTTTTGGAAACAATCACTTTTGCTTCTGGATCTGAATTGGGAGGTACACCCAACTGTTTTGGGTGTCCTATGAAGATGCATTTTATCCGCTTTGGGTTCGAGCTTATCAGGCAAAACCTTTTACATAAGCGTCACAGCCCCAAACTTTCAAGAGACGACAGCTTAGGTTTCTCTAAACTATAGTTCATACGGTGTCATCTCAACGGAATTACGTGGTGCCCTATTTAAAGTGAATGTGGTAGTCTCTAATGCCTAACCCATGAACGATAGTGGTAATTCGATAAGAGACATCATCGTATGCCCCATATCCCATGGGGTGCATCTATGATGTTCGGACACACCATCACACTATGGTGTTCCAGGCGGTGTTAGTTGTGAAACAATTTCCACAATGTCTCAATTGTGTACCAAACTCGCAACTCCGATATTCATCTCTATGATCATATCATAGACATTTTATCCTCTTGTCACGACGATCTTCAATTTCACTCTGAAATTACTTGAACCATTCAATAATTCAGACTTGTGTTTCATCAAGTAAATATACTCAGTATCTACTCAAATCATCTGTGAAGTAAGAACATAACGATATCCACTGCGTGCCTCAGCACTCATTGGACTGCACACATCAAAATGTATTACTTCCAACAAGTTGCTTTCTTGTTCCATTTTACTGAAAACGAGGCTTCCAGTCATCTTGCCCATGTGGTATGAATTTGCATGTCTCAAGTGATTCAAAATCAAGTGAGTCCAAACGGTCCATCTGCATGGAGTTTCTTCATGCGTATATACCAATAGACATGGTTCACATGTCTCAATCTTTTCAAAAACGAGTGAGTCCAAAGATCCATCAACATGGAGCTTCTTCATGCGTTTTATACCAATATGACTCAAATGGCAGTGCCACAAGTAGGTGGCACTATATCATTACTATCTTATATCTTTTGGTATGAACATGTGCATCACTACGATCGAGATTCAACAAACCATTCATTTTAGGTGCCATACCATTGAAGGTATTATTCAAATAAGCAGAGTAACCTTTATTCTCCTTAAATGAATAACCGTGTTGCGATAAACATAATCCAATCATGTCTATGCTCAACGCAAACACCAAATAACAATTATTTAGGTTTAACACCAATCTCGATGGTAGAGGGAGCATGCGATGCTTGATCACATCAACCTTGGAAACACTTCCAACACATATCGTCAGCTCACCTTTAGCTAGTCTCCGTTTATTCCGTAGCTTTTATTTTGAGTTACTAACACTTAGCAACCGAACCGGTATCTAATACCCTAGTGCTAGTAAAGTACACATTAACATAATGTATATCCAATATACTTCTGTCGACCTTTCCAGCCTTCTCATCTACCAAGTATCTAGGGTAATTCCGCTTCAGTTACCGTTCCCCTCATTACAAAAGCACTTAGTCTCGGGTTTGGTTTCAACCTTGGGTTTCTTCACTAGAGCAGCAACTGATTTGCCATTTCATGAAGTATCCCTTCTTTCCCTTGCCCTTCTCGAAACTAGTGGTTTCACTAACCATCAACAATTGATGCTCCTTCTTGATTTCTACTTTCGCGGTGTCAAACTTCGTGAATATTTCAAGGATCATCATATCTATCCCTGATATGTTATAGTTCATCACGAAGCTCTAGCAGCTTGGTGGCAATGACTTTTGGAGAAACATCACTATCTCATCTGGAAGATTAACTCCCACTCGATTCAAGTGATTGTTGTATTCAGACAGTCTGAGCACAAGCTCAACGATTGAGCTTTTCTCCCTCAGTTTGCAGGCTAAGAAACTCGTCGTAGGTCTTATACCTCTTGACGTGGGTACGAGCCTGAAATCCCAATTTCAGCCCTCGAAACATCTAATATGTTCCGCGATGTTTCTAAATCGTCTTCCGTGCCTCAACTCTAAACCGTTTAAGATTACTGAACTATCACGTAGTTATCAAAATGTGTATGTCAGATGTCCGCAATATCCACATACGATGTTGGAGGTTCAGCACACTGAGCGGTGCATTAAGGACATAAGCCTTCTATGCAGCAATGAGGACAATCCTCAGTTTACGGACCTAGTCCGCATAATTGCTACTATCAACTTTCAACTGAAATTTCTCTAGGAACATATCTAAACCAGTAAAACTAAAGCGTGAGCTATGACATAATTTGCAAAAACCTTTTTGACTATGTTCAGGATAGTTAAGTTCATCTTATGAACTCCCACTCAGATAGACATCCCTCTAGTTATCTAAGTGATACATGATCCGAGTCAACTAGGCCGTGTCCGATCATCATGTGAGACAGACTAGTCATCGTCGGTGAACATCTTCATGTTGATCGTATCCACTATACGACTCATGTTCGACCTTTCGGTCTCTTGTGTTCCGAGGCCATGTCTGTACATGCTAGGCTCGTCAAGTCAACCTAAGTGTTTTGCGTGTGTAAATCTGGCTTACACCCATTGTATGTGAACGTTAGAATCTATCACACCCGATCATCACGTGGTGCTTCGAAACAACGAACTTTCGCAACGGTGCATAGTTAGGGGGAACACTTCTTGAAATTATTATGAGGGATCATCTTATTTACTACCGTCATTCTAAGCAAATAAGATGCATAAACATGATAAACATCACATGTAATCAAATAGTGACATGATATGGCCAATATCATTTTGCTCCTTTTGATCTCGATCTTCGGGGCTCCATGATCATCATCGTCACCGGCATGACACCATGATCTCCATCATCATGATCTCCATCATCGTGTCTTCATGAAGTTGTCTCGCCAACTATTACTTCTACTACTATGGCTAACGGTTAGCAATAAAGTAAAGTAATTACATGGCATTATCATTGACACGCAGGTCATACAATAAATAAGACAACTCCTATGGCTCCTGCCGGTTGTCATACTCATCGACATGCAAGTCGTGATTCCTATTACAAGAACATGATCAATCTCATACATCACATATATCATTCATCACATTTTTTTGGCCATATCACATCACATAGCATACCCTGCAAAAACAAGTTAGACGTCCTCTAATTGTTGTTGCATGTTTTACGTGGCTGCTATGGGTTTCTAGCAAGAACGTTTCTTACCTACGCAAAGCCACAACGGTGATATGCCAATTGCTATTTACCCTTCATAAGGACCCTTTTCATTGAATCCGATCCGACTAAAGTGGGAGAGACTGGCACCCGCTAGCCACCTTATGCAACAAGTGCATGTCAGTCGGTGGAACCTGCCTCACGTAAGCGTACGTGTAAGGTCGGTCCAGGCCGCTTCATCCCACAATGCCGCCGAATCAAGATAGGACTAGTAACGGTAAGCAAATTGTACAAACCATCGCCCACAACTACTTGTGTTCTACTCGTGCCAAGAATCTATGCAATAGACCTAGCTCATGATGCCACTATTGGGGAACGTAGCAGAAATTCAAAATTTTCTACGCATCGACAAGATCAATCTATGGAGATACCAGCAATGAGAGAGAGGGGAGTGCATCTTCATACCCTTGAAGATCGTGGTGCGGAAGCATTACAAGAATGCGGTCGGTGGAGTCATTCACGAAGCGATTCAGATCACGGCCGAATCCTATCTAAGCACCGAACAATGGTGCCTCCGCGTTCAACACACGTGCAACCTGGTGACGTATCCCACGCCTTGATCTAGCAAGGAGAGAGGGAGATGTTGGGGAAGACTCCGTCCAGCAGCAGCACAACGGCGTGGTGGTGATGGAGGAGCCTGGCACTCCAGCAGGGCTTCACCAAGCACTGTGAGAGACGAGTAGGGAGAGAGGTAGGTGTCGGATTTCGGATTCCGGCAGACCCTTGAGGTTCGAACACTGGGGAGCACGCGGAGATTTCGCCCTCTACCTACCTGCTCCTCGCCGCCTCGCTAGGATCTAAACTACGGAAGGAACAACACAAGGGACACAGAGTTTATACTGGTTTAGGCCACCATTGCGGTGTAATACCCTACTCCAGTGTGTGGTGTGGTGGATTGCCTCTTGGGCTGATGATGAACAGTACAAGGAAGAAACAGCCTCGCGAGGGTCTGTTCTTGGCTGGTGCGATGAACTACTAGGGGGAGTTCAGTCGCTCTCTCTACTGGTTTCCTGGCGAGGATCCCGTCCGTTTCTACCTTGTGGTGGCTAGTCCTATTTATAGGCAAAGACCCTGGGCCTCCTCCCAAATATTGAGCAGGAAGGGCGCCAACAATTGGCCATTTTGAAGGGGAATATCTGGTACACTTATCCTGACTAAAGTTGGTCCTCGCCTGTCAAAGGCTCTGATGGTGACGCCTACTTGGGCTCCACAATGAATTCCTTCCTGCCGTTGGGCTAGTCTTGGTCTTGTTGCACCGAAATGGATGCCTTTGCTTGATGCTCTCGCCTGCGCTTGCTCCCTTTGCACCAAAGAGGAAAGGAGGACACTGCGCGGGCTGGCATCCGCCTGGCGCCCTTGGTCGTCATGGCTTGCGTCACGGGCACCTCGTGAGGTACCCCGCCTTGATCTCTCCGCCTCCTTGTGAGCCAGCCTGACGAGGCCGTGCCTGAGGAAGCTCCTTGTCGTCCGCCCCGCGAGGCTTGGCCCCTCGCGAGGGTCTTGATCTTGTGTTGATGAAGATGGGCCATGCTGGGCCCCCACTTGAGCCACGCCGCAGGCCGCAGGCAGGCAAGTCTGGGGACCCCCATTCCCAGAACGCCGACAGTAGCCCCCGGGCCCAAGGCGCGCCCGGGCTTGGCCAAGCAGAGAGGCGAAAGGGCAAGCGTGAAGCGCCGCGGGCCCTAACAGCCTGCGGCCTTGGGCGCCACGTGGTGGTTGATTGGACGTGGGCGTCTCCACTTCCCCATAACGCCTCGACAACTGCACGAATGGACAAGTCCCTGCATGCAAAGCGGGTCATTATTACCTTTGATCGTGGAGGTCGGCGGTTGGCCTCCTCTAGCTTTAAGTACAGCACGACGCGTGCCCTTCCAGTCTATCCCCTCTTGCTTCTCCTTCTTCTTCATGGCTCCGACAAGGAAGTTCTCGGCCGCAGAGAAAGGAAAGGCCCGCCAGGTTGAGCCTGCCTCTTCCCCGCCCAAGCGCGGTCGAGGCCGCCCTCGCAAACACCCTGTTGCCTCCATGGCGACTCCCCACGGTCGCGGAGGTGACTTCCCGCACGGTGATGGGCGGCTGGCCACGGCCGGGGGGCATGCTTCGGCCGTGCGACCCCCTAGGCCGCGCTTTCACGCTGCGGAGGTGCTGCCGGAGTTCGTTGTGTGGTCGGCGGAGCCGACTAGCGCCCGGCTTCAGCTCCCTTGCTTCCTCCTAGGTGTGCTCCTGGCTGGCGCCCCGGGCGGCCTCTGGCTCCAGGCAGACGGCTGCTGCAGCCGGGCCTCATGGGCTTCGCTGGAGGTCTCTGCAGCAGGGAGCCTGGCCTTGACCCGCGGCTGGCAGATGTTTGCCCGCACGCGTGGCCTGAGCCGTCGGTGCACCCTGCACTTCAAGTTCGACGACGATGCCACCCTCTACGTGAGGGTGTTTGGGGAAGATGGTCGCCGCGCAGGGTGCTGCCCTGAAGACGATGACCGCGACCGAGGACCCAGCCCCGGCGAGGACAGAGAGGACAATGCGCGCATGGTTGGCAGCGCCCAGGGTTCCTCAGGCTTCACTGGTTCTTCTTCGGGCATCGACTCTTCTAGCAGCGGCCGCGGTCAGCCTCCACGCCGTCGTTCCTGCTTGGAGGGTGGTAGCGGGTCTGACCGCCGTCGCGCCTCGGTGAAGCGCGAGAGGGAGTCCGCCTGAGCCCCGGAGGCGGCTCGAGTCTTCCCTGCGGGCCGGTGTTGGGCGAGCCGCGCCTGATTTGTTCTTTCTTTTCCTTTTTCCTGCGTAAAAAGACAGTAGTGTGGGGCCCCGTGGGGGCGTGTTTGGGTTACCGCTGTTAATCATCGCACTGTTTCCGTTATTTCGGTATTGCGCCTTCCGGCCGCACCCCCGCGCGTAGGTAGTTCCCAGCCTCAGCCGTGGGGGCGACCGGCCCAGGTCCTGTGTTCGCGTTGCGGTGCCCGTGAGGCATGGTCTGGAGGGGTGCTCCTGTAGTGGACCCGGGTTGAGAAACCTTGAACGATAAGGACAAAAACACCCGCGAGGGCGCTCGGGCTGCCCCCTCGCAAGACCTTGCACAAGAGAAATCGAGGCAGGAGGGCGAAAAGTCGAAGAGCCATAAGTCAAAGACGGCGACAGTTTCAATAAAACTTCAAATGAGAATGAACTAGCCAACTGCACAAAGCAAATGGGAAAGCTGCGTCCGACACCTAGTCTAGTCTTCGACTTCTTCTCACCAGCGCGGAGCTAAGTGCTGCCACTGGGCGTGGGAGGGAGCCCCAGGGCCTGAGGCTGGCGCTCCTGAGACTCCGGGGCCTGTACAGCCCCAACTCATTATTACGTGAGAGTGTCACGGGCGGCGAGCTTCACAGGCGTTGGCCTTCTTCATAGGCTCCGGGCCTTTCTTGGGGGAAGCAAGCTTCACGGGCATTGGCCCTCTTCACAGGCTCCGGGCCTTTTCCAAAACGCGACAGCTTCACAAGCACTTGCCTTCTTCACAGGCTCTGGGCCTTTTCCAAAAAGATAATCTTCACAGGCATTCACCTTCTTCACAGGCTCTGGGCCTTTTCCAAAAAGATAATCTTCATAGGCATTCGCCTTCTTCACAGGCTCTGGGCCTTTTCCAAAAAGGTAATCTTCACAGGCATTCGCCTTCTTCACATGCTCTGGGCCTTTTCCAAAAAGATAATCTTCACAGGCATTCGCCTTCTTCACAGGCTCTGGGCCTTTTTAGGGGTAAAACCTCCGGAGGTGCTGGATGTTCCACGCATTCTGGACTGGCACCCCCTCGTGAGTCTCCAAGCGCGCGGAGCCGGGCCTGGAAACATGAACAACCTTGAACGGGCCCTCCCAAATGGGAGAGAGCTTATGCAGTCCCTCCCTGGAGAGAACCCGCCTAAGCACGAGGTCCCCTACCTCAAGAGTTCGGGGTGGATGTTGCGGCAGTGGTATCGCCGCAGTGCTTGTTGGTATCTCGCCGCTTGCAACGCGGCTTCTCGGTGACGCTCCTCCCCCAGCACGAGGTCCACCCCCCGCATGGCGTCCTGCTGCGCCTCATCGAACGCCAGGACCCGTGCGGAACGACGTCTGACCTCGTGAGGGAGGACCGCTTCGGCTCCATAGACCAGGAAGAACGGGGTCTCTCTAGTCGGCTTGGTTGCGGTCATACGGATGGACCACAACACGGATTGAAGCTCATCGTACCAACCTCTGCCGCAGGCTTCCAGCTTCTTCTTGATTGTTCTGGTCTTGAAGCCCCTCAGGACCTCCGCGTTGGCCCGCTCGGCCTAGCCGTTGCTTCGGGGGTGCGCCACCGAAGCGTAGCATATATGCGTTCCAAGGTTAGCACAGTATGTTTTGAAGAGGTTACTGGTGAACTGCGAACCATTGTCGGTGATGATGCGGTTCGGCACCCCGAACCGGCTCATGATGCCCTTGATGAACTTGACCGCTGAACTTGCAGGGATGGTGCGGACGGCTTCCACTTCGGCCCACTTGGTGAACTTATCCACGGCAACGTAGAGGTAGCGATAGCCCCCTGGCGCCCGAGGAAAGGGGCCCAGGATATGCAGCCCCCAGACTGCAAATGGCCACGAGAGGGGTATAGTTTGCAGACCTCCTGCCGGCTGATGGATCTGCTTGGCATGGAATTGGCAGGCTTCGCAAGCCTTCACCAGTTCGACAGCGTCATTGAGCGCAGTAGGCCAATAGAAGCCGCTGCGGAATGCCTTGCCCACGAGGGTCTGTGATGACGAGTGGTGCCCACAGTCTCCACCGTGTATATCCGCCAGCAGCTCTTTCCCTTGCTCCCTAGATATGCAGCGTAGGGACACATCATTTGGTCGCTTCCGGTAGAGTTCTCCATCCCTGATGCAGTACGCTGAGGCTTGCCGCGCCACACGCTCCGCTTCCTCCTCCTTCTCCGGCAGGGTCCCTTGCGTTAAGTAACTCTGGAGCTCTGTGATCCAGCACCCCTCCCGAGGCTCCATCGTCAGGAGCAGGCGCGCTCCTGAGGCTGGGCCACAGACCGGGGCTCCCGAGGCAGGTGGCTGGGGGAGCTCTTCCCGAGGCTGCACCGTGTTTGATAGTGATGGCATGGCCGAGGGCTTGAAGAGCCGCTCCTCGAAGACTCCAGGCTCCTGAGGTAACCGCCTGGATGCTCGTTTGGCGATGTCATCGGCCTCCTGATTGGTGCCCCGGGGCACATGCTGCAACTCCAACCCCCAGAACTGCTTTTCCATCTTGCAGACCTCCGCAAGGTAGGCTTCCATGTGCTCATCTTTTGGCTCGTACACTTTATTGGAGAAATTGACGAGGAGCTGCGAATCGCCCTTGATGGTAAGGCGCTTTACCCCTAGGGCAGCCGCGGCCTTCAAGACTGCTATTAGACCTTCATACTCCGCTATGTTGTTGGAGACCTTTTTGCCTTGCTGGAAACAGAGCTGTACGGCGTAGTAGAGCTTGTCTTGAGTGGGAGATATGAGCACCACCCCAGCCCCAGCGCCATGCCTGGAGAACGCCCCGTCGAAGTACATGACCCAGCCTTCTGGCGCCTCACTTCCCGGGGAGAGGGATCGATCCTCGTCGGCCTTGAGGCCCGGTGCCTCCGTCCATTCGGCCACGAAATCCGCTAGCGCAGCCCCCTTGATGACTCTGGTCATGCTGAATTCGAGCTGAAATGCTTGCAGTTCAATGTTCCACTCGGCGACCCTTTCGGCTGAGTTAGGGCTCCCAAGCACCCTTTCCAAGGGGTATGCTGAGACGACCTTGATAGGGTGACCCTGAAAGTAGTGCCGCAGCTTGCGCGAGGCCACCAGTAGCGCGAGGAGGAGTTTCTATGACATGGGGTACCGTGCCCTCGCATCCCGCAACACCGTGCTGACGAAGTACACTGGGTGCTCGACGAGGCTTGGAGCGTCGGTGCCGGTGGTGTCCTCTGAAGACCGTGGCGCCTCCTGAGGCGGTGGAGCCTCCAGAAGCTGGCTACCTGGGGGAGGGGCCTCTTCCGTCCCCAGTGCACTTCCCTGCGGCGGCTGATCCTTCTCAGCCGTGGTAGTGGTCTCTGCGATTCCTTTTTGGCCCTGCTTTGCCTTGACCCGGGTAGCTGCCGCGGCTTTGGTCCGACGCTCCTCCCTAACCGCCACCAGAGCTGCGCTGGTGGAGTAGGGAGTGGCGACAAGGTAGAGCACCAGGGGCTCTTGAGGGCGTGGGGCCACCATCACCAGAGGGCTGGTTAGGTATCTCTTGAGATCTTGGAACGCCTTGTCGGCCTCTTCAGTCCATTCAAAGGGCCCCTTTTTCTTCATCGGCTGGAAGAAAGGCAGTGCTCGCTCCCCCAACTTGGAGATGAAGCGCCCTAGCGCAGTCACGCGCCAGTGAGCTTCTGCATTTCTCTGAGGGTCTTTGGCGGGCTCATGTCCTCGACCGCCTTGACCTTTTCTGGGTTGGCCTTGATGCCTCAGTGGGACACGAGGAAGCCTAAGAGCTTGCCCGAGGGGACTCCAAACACACACTTCTCCGGGTTGAGCCGCAGGTTCACTGCGTTGAGGTTTGCGAAGGTTTCCTCCAGGTCTTGTATCAGGGTCTTGGCCTCGCGAGACTTCACCACAATGTCGTCGACGTAAGCTTCCACATTCTTCTCGAGCTGCGGGCCCAAGGTGATGTGCATGAGCCACTGAAAGGTTGCCCCCGCGTTGCGCAGTCCGAACGGCATGCATGTATAGCAGTACACCCCACACGGGGTCAGGAAGGCCGTCTTCTCCATGTCTTCCACCGCCATCTTGATCTGGTGATACCCGGAGAAGGCATCCAAGAAGCATAACAGGTCGCACTCAGCGGTGGAATCGACGATCTGATCGATGCGAGGGAGCGGGAACGGATCTTGCGGGCATGCTTTGTTGAGGTTGGTGAAGTCGACACACATGCGCTCCTTCCCTCCCTTGTTTGGCACAACCACAGGGTTGGCCAGCCAATCTGGATATCGAACCTCGCGAATGACCCCAGCGGCTTCTAGCTTGCGGGTCTCCTGGACGATGAAGGCCTGCTTTTTAGTGGACTGCCGCCTCGCTTTCTGCTTCACGGGGCGCACGTTGGGGCACACGTTGAGGTGATGCTCGATTACGCTCCGTGGGATCCCTGCCAACTGGTCAGGCTCCCAGGCGAATACCTTCTTGTTTGCGCATAGGAACTTGACCAGGGCTTCCTCCTGCTCGGGCTTGAGGTTGGCGCCTATGGTGAAAGTGGCGTCAGTTGACCCGTCCTCGTCGACGGGTATCTGCTTGGTCTCTGCCTTGTCTTGGGTGAACAACTGTTTCTTCTTGGTTGGTGCAGCCCCCTTGGGCTCGGGGGTCCCCGCGCCGGCGGGCCGTGCTGACGCCGCCGTCTTGAAGGCGAGCTTGAGTGCTCGCAACGCATCCCCGGTGTCCCCAGGCACGGTGAGGACACCGCTACTCTCGGGCATCTTCATAAGGTTGTACGCCGGGTGAGTCGCGGCCATGAATTGGGCCAGTGCTGGATAGCCGAGGATGGCGTTGTAGGGGAGGCCGACGGGGGCGATATCGAAATCGACCAGCTCCGTGCGGAAGTTGTCGTAGGTGCCGAAAGTTACTGGGATCCGGATCTGTCCCAAGGAGTTGGATGACCCGCCCCCGATGCCCGAGAAGGGCCGGCTGGGCTGCAGCCGCTCCCGGGGTATGTAGAGGAGGTTGAAGGCCTCTACTGGGAGCACGCTGAGGCCCGCGCCGCCGTCGATGAGAGTCCTGGTAACAGCCACCTGGCAGTTGGTGGGGGTGCATAGCATGGGGAGCGCACCCGAGAAGGCCGAGTTGGAGGGGTGGTCCTCCGAGCTGAAGGCCAGACTGGCCTGTGGCTTCGACCGGTCCGGGGGAGCCCCCTGCCGCGTGGAGGCGGCGCCGAACCGGCGGATGAATGGCTTGACGTGGTGACTAGTGGGCGGCGTCTGCGAGCCGCCCAGGAGGGCCGCGATGACCGGGGGCGCCGGCGCGGCGTGGTGGGCGAGGAATAGGCCGCGCAGCTCTTCCCAAGAGGCCACGGAGGCCGCCGGCAGGTGGAGCAGCCATGCGCGCGGAGCACCCGTGAGGGCCATGGGAAACCAGTTGGCCATGACCCCGTTGTCACCTCCAGCTTCGGGAATGGCCTCCTCGTACGCCAGCAGGAAAGCCAGCGGATCGGTCACGCCGTTGTAGCGCGGCGGCGTCGTCGGCTTGAACTTGTCTGGCCACCCTACCCGTTGCAAGACTGGGGCCAGGGCTCGGAGCCCCCTAGCCCCAGCGCTGGCACTGGCGACCGGAGCGGGCGGCATGCTGCCCATCGCGAGGCGGGTCGCGACGGTGGCAGAGAGGAAAATTCCGGCGCCCCCCAACGTGGCGCGCCAAATGTCGGATTTCGGGGTCCGGCAGACCCTTGAGGTTCGAACGCTGGGGAGCGCGCGGAGATTTCGCCCTCTACCTACCTTCTCCTCGCCGCCTCGCTAGGATCTAAACTACAGAAGGAACAACACAAGGGACACAGAGTTTATACTGGTTCAGGCCACCATTGCGGTGTAATACCCTACTCTAGTGTGTGGTGTGGTGGATTGCCTCTTGGGCTGATGATGAACAATACAAGGAAGAAACAGCCTCGCAAGGGTCTGTTCTTGGCTGGTGCGATGAACTACTAGGGGGAGTTCAGTCGCTCTCTCTACTGGTTTCCTGGCGAGGATCCCATCCGTTTCTACCTTGTGGTGGCTAGTCCTATTTATAGGCAAAGACCCTGGGCCTCCTCCCAAATATTGAGCGGGAAAGGCGCCAACAATTGGCCATTTTGAAGGGGAACATCTGGTACACTTATCCTAACTAAAGTTGGTCCTCGCCTGTCAAAGGCTCTGATGGTGACGTCTACTTGGGCTCCACAATGACTTCCTTCCTGCCGTTGGGCTGGTCTTGGTCTTGTTGCACCGAAATGGATGCCTTTGCTTGATGCTCTCACCTGCGCTTGCTCCCTTTGAACCAAAGAGGAAAGGATGACACTGCGCGGGCTGGCGTCCGCCTGGCGCCCTTGGTCGTCATGGCTTGCGTCATGGGCAGCTCGTGAGGTACCCCGCCTTGATCTCTCCGCCTCCTCGTGAGCCAGCCTGATGAGGCCATGCCTGAGGAAGCTCCTTGTCGTCTGCCCCGCGAGGCTTGGCCCCTCGCGAGGGTCTTGAGCTTGTGTTGATGAAGATGGGCCGCGCTGGGCCCCCATTTGAGCCACGCCACAGGCCGTAGGCAGGCAATTCTGGGGACCCCCGTTCCCAGAACGCCGACAGTAGGGCTGCGCCATGAAGAGAATAACTCATGTGTTGGGCAGCCCCTAGACCTCAACTATATATAGGGGGAGGGGAGGGGGCTGCGCCCCCTCTAGGGTTCCCACCCCAAGGGGTGCGGCAGCCCCAGATCCCATCTGGGGTGGCGGCCAAATGGGGAGAGGGGGAGGCGCACCTGGGGTGGGCCTTAGGGCCCATCTGCCCTAGGGTTTTGCCCCCCTCTACTCTTGAGGCACCTTGGGACTTGGTGGGGGGCGCCCTAGCCCACCTAGGGGATGGTCCCCTCCCACATTTGGCCCACGCAGCCCTCTGGGGCCGGTGGCCCCACCTGGTGGACCCCCGGGACCCTCCGGGTGGTCCCGGTACGTTACCGATAGCACCCGAAACTTTTCCGGTGATTAAAACAGGACTTCCCATATATAAATCTTTACCTCCGGACCAGTCTGGAACTCCTCGTGATGTCCGAGATCTCATCCGGGACTCCGAACAACATTCGGTAACCACGTATATCTATTCCCTATAACCCTAGCGTCATCGAACCTTAAGTGTGTAGACCCTACGGGTTCGGGAACCATGCAGACATGACCGAGACCACTCTCCGGCCAATAACCAACAACGGGATCTGGATACCCATGTTGGCCCCCACATGTTCCATGATCATCTCATCGGATGAACCATGATGTCAAGGATTGAATCAATCCCGTATACAATTCCCTTTGTCTACCGGTATAGTACTTGCCCGAGATTCGATCGTCGGTATACCGATACCTTGTTCAATCTCGTTATGGCAAGTCTCTTTACTCATTCCGTAACACATCATCCCATGATCAACTCCTTGATCACATTGTGCACATTATGATGATGTCCCACCGAGTGGGCCCAGAGATACCTCTCCGTCACACGGAGTGACAAATCCTAGTCTCGATTCGTGCCAACCCAACAGACACTTTCAGAGATACCCGTAGTGCACCTTTATAGCCACCCAGTTATGTTGTGACGTTTGGCACACCCAAAGCATTCCTACGGTATCCGGGAGTTGCACAATCTCATGGTCTAAGGAAATGATACTTGACATTAGAAAAGCTTTAGCAAACGAACTACACGATCTTGTGCTATGCTTAGGATTGGGTCTTGTCCATCACATCATTCTCCAAATGATGTGATCCCGTTATCAATGACATCCAATGTCCATGGTCAGGAAACCATAACCATCTATTGATGAACGAGCTAGTCAACTAGAGGCTTACTAGGGACATGGTGTTGTCTATGTATCCACACATGTATCTGAGTTTCGTATCAATACAATTCCAGCATGGATAATAAACAATTATCATGAACAAGGAAATATAATAATAACCAATTTATTATTGCCTCTAGGGCATATTTCCAACACTTGGGCACGCCCCCACCCTCGTGGGCCCCTTGTGGCTCCCCTGACTGACTTCTTTCGCCTATATATGTCCATATACCCTAAAAACATTGGGGATCACAATAGATCGGGAGTTCCGCCGCCGCAAGCCTCCGTAGCCACCAAAAACCAATCGGGACCCTATTCTGGCACCCTACCGGAGGGGGGATCCCTCACTGGTGGCCATCTTCATCATCCCGGCACTCTCCATGACGAGGAGGAAGTAGTTCACCCTCGGGGCTGAGGGTATGTACCAGTAGCTATGTGTTTGATCTCTCTCTCTCTCTCTCTCTCTCTCTCGTGTTCTTGAGGTGATATGATCTTGATGTATCATGAGCTATGCTATTATAGTTGGATCTTATGATGTTTCTCCCCCTCTACTCTCTTGTGATGAACTGAGTTTTCCCCTTGAAGTTTTCTTGTCGGATTAAGTCTTTAAGGATTTGAGAACACTTGATGTATGTCTTGATGTGCTTATCTGTGGTGACAATGGGATATTCACGTGATCTACTTGATGTATGTTTTGCTGATCAACTTGCGGGTACAATGAACTTATGCATAGGGGTTGGCACACATTTTCGTCTTGACTCTCCGGTAGAAACTTTGGGGCACTCTTTGAAGTACTTTGGGTTGGTTGAATAGATGAATCTGAGATCGTGTGATGCATATCGTATAATCATGCCCACAGATACTTGAGGTGACATTGGAGTATCTAGGTGACGTTAGGGTTTTGGTTGATTTGTGTATTAAGGTGTTATTATAGTATGAACTCTATGATAGATCGAATGGAAAGAATAGCTTCATGTTATTTTACTACAGACTCTTGATAGATCGATCAGAAAGGATAACTTTGAGGCGGTTTTGTACCCTACAATAAGCTCTTCGTTTGTTCTCCGCTATTAGTGACTTTGGAGTGACTCTTTGTTGCATGTTGAGGGATAGTTATATGATCCAGTTATGTTATTATTGTTGAGAGAACTTGCACTAGTGAAAGTACAAACCCTAGGCCTTGTTTCCTAGCATTGCAATACCGTTTACGCTCACTTTTATCATTAGTTACCTTGCTGTTTTTATATTTTCAGATTACAAAAACCTATATCTACCATCCATATTGCACTTGTATCACCATCTCTTCGCCGAACTAGTGCACCTATACAATTTACCATTGTATTGGGTGTGTTGGGGACACAAGAGAC
This sequence comes from Triticum timopheevii, assembly GCA_963921465.1. Classification (NCBI taxonomy): domain Eukaryota; kingdom Viridiplantae; phylum Streptophyta; class Magnoliopsida; order Poales; family Poaceae; genus Triticum; species Triticum timopheevii. Next base: position 328,354,364 of record OY997266.1, read on the forward strand.
TCTTTGTTATTTGGTTGCAGGGTTGTTTGAGAGAGACCAGCTTCATCCTACGCCTACCACGGATTGAGAAACCTTAGGTCATCCACTTGAGGAAATTTTCTACTGTCCTACAAACCACTGCACTTGGAGGCCCAACAACGTCTACAAGAATAAGGTTGCGTAGTAGACATCAAGCTCTTTTCTGGCGCCGTTGCTGGGGAGGTTAGTGCTTGAAGGTATATCTTTAGATCTTGCAATAGAATCTTTTAGTTTCTTATTTTATCACTAGTTTAGTCTATAAAAGAAAACTACAAAAAAAATGGAATTGAGGGTGCCTCATTTGCTTCATCCTTTTAATATCTTTCGTGAAAATGATGGAAAGGAAAATTGTGCTCAAGTGCTAGAAGAAGAATGCATTAAAATGTTTGGCACTAAATTTTTGAATGATGAGCATGATTGCAATGTTGTTAGTATGAATTCCTTGAATATCCATGATGCTAATGATATGCACAGCCACAAGCTTGGGGATGCTACGTTTGATGAAGATGATGTTTTTAGTCCCTCAAGTTTTGATGAGCAAATTTATTATGATGACAGTATGCCTCCTATATATGATGATTATTGTGATGACACGCATGCTATAAATAATAAAGATAACCATGAAACTTGTCATCATGATTTTAATTTTCAATTGGATTATGCTTCACATGATAGTTATTTTGTTGAGTTTGCTCCCACTACTATTCACAAATTTGCTTTTGTGGAGAGTAATAAAATTTCTATGCTTGTAGATCATGAAAAAAAATGCTTTATGTGATAATTATATTGTTGAATTCATTCATGATGCTACTGAAAATTATTATGAGGGAGGAATATATGCTTGTAGGAATTGCAATAATATCAAGTTTCCGCTCTATGTATTTAAAGTTTTAAAGTTATGCTTGTTTTGCCTTCCTATGCTAGTTGATTATTGTTCCCATAAGTTGTTTGCTCACAAAATCCCTATGCATAGGAAGTGGGTTAGGCTTAAATGTGCTAGTCATATGCTCCATGATGCTCTCTTTATGTTTCAATTCTTATCTTTTATGTGAGCATCATTGAAATCATCATGCCTAGCTAGGGGCGTTAAACGATAGCGCTTGTTGGGAGGCAACCCAATTTTACTTTTGCTCTTTGTTTTTTGCTACTGTTTAGTAATAAATAATTCATCTAGCCTCTGTTTAGATGTGGTTTTATGTTTTAACTAGTGTTTGTGCCAAGTAGAACCTTTGGAAAGACTTGGGTGAAGTCTTTATGATCTTGCTGTGAAAAACAGAAACTTTAGCACTCACGAGATTAGCTGCCATTTTTTTATTGGAGAGTTATTTTAGGTTGATTCTTTTTGCAGATGATTAATAGACAAATTACTCAGGCCCACCAATTTATTTCAGAACTTTTGGAGTTACAGAAGTATACGTTTGATACTGATTACTACAGACTGTTCTGTTTTTGACAGATTCTGTTTCCTATGTGTTGTTTGCTTATTTTGATAAATCTATGAGTAGTATTGGAGGGTATGAACCATAGAGAAGTTGTAATACAGTATATATTACACCAATATGAATTTAGAATGAGTAGACAACAGTACCTAAGTGGTGGTTTTATTTTCTTATACTAACGGAGCTTACGAGTTTTCTGTTGAGTTTTGTGTTGTGAAGTTTTCAAGTTTTGGGTAAAGATTCGATGGACTATGGAATAAGGAGTGGCAAGAGCCTACGCTTGGGGATTAGCAAGGCACCCCAAGGTAATATTTAAGGACAACCAAGAGCCTAATCTTGGGGATGCCCCGGATGGCATCCCCTCTTTCATCTTTGTTCATTGGTAACTTTACTTGGAGCTATATTTTTATTCACCACATGATATGTGTTTTGCTTGGAGCGTCATTTTGTTTTATTTTGTTTTGCTGTTTGAATAAAATACTAAGATCTGAAATTCTTAAATGTTAGAGAGTCTTCACATAGTTGCATAATTATTCGCCTACTCATTGATCTTCACTTATATCTTTTGAGCTAGATAGTTTTTGCTCTAGTGCTTTAGTTATACTTTTTAGAGCACGGCGGTGGTTTTGTTTTGTAGAATTATTGATCTCTCATGCTTCACTTATATTATTTGAGAGTCTTTTAGAACAGCATGGTATTTGCTATGGTTATAAAATTGGTCCTAGAATGATGGGCATCCAAGTTGGGTATAATAAAAACTATCATAGAAAGTGAATTGGATGTTATGACCAATTTGATGCTTGATAATTGTTTTGAGATATGAGGATGGTAATATTAGAGTCATGCTAGTTGGGTAATTGTGAATTTAAGGAATACTTGTGTTAAAGTTTGTGATTCCCGTAGCATGCACATATGGTGAACCGTTATGTGATGAAGTTGGAGTATGATTTATTTATTGATTGTCTTCCTTATGTGTGGAGGTCGGGATTGCGTGATGGTTAACTCCTACCAACCCTTCCCCTAGGAGCATGCCTGTAGTACTTTGTTTTGATTACTTGTAGATTTTTACAATAAGTATATGAGTTCTTTATGACTAATGTTGAGTCCATGGATTATACGCACCCTCATCCTTCCACCATTGCTAGCTTCTCTTGTGCCAACTTTCGCCGGTACCATACACCCACCATATACCTTCCTCGAAACAGCCACCATACCTACCTATTATGGCATTTCCATAGCCATTCTGAGATATATTGCCATGCAACTTTCCACCGTTCCATTTATTATGACACACTCCATCATTGTCGTATTGCTTTTGCATGATCATGTAGTTGACATCGTATTTGTGGCAAAGCCACCTTCATAATTCTTTCATACATGTCACTCTTGATTCATTGCATATCCCGGTACACCGCTGGAGGCATCCACATAGAGTCATATTTTGTTCTAAGTATTGAGTTGTAATTCTTGAGTTGTAAGTAAATAAAAGTGTGATGATCTTCATTATTAGAGCATTGTCCCAAGTGAGGAAAGGATGATGGAGACTATGATTCCCCCACAAGTCGGGATGAAACTCCAGACTTAAATAAAAAAAGAGAAAGGCCAAAAAAAGGGAAAGGCCATAAAAAGAAGAGAAAGGCCATAAAAACAGAGAAAGGCCCAAAAAATGTGAGAAAAAGAGAGAAGGGACAATGTTACTATCCTTTTACCACACTTGTGCTTCAAAGTAGCACTATGATCTTCATGATAGAGAGTCTCCTATGTTGTCACTTTCATATACTAGTGGTAATTGTTTCATTACAGAACTTTGCTTGTATATTCCAATGATGGGCTTCCTCAAAATGCCGTAGGTATTCATGAGCAAGCAAGGTGGATGCACACCCACTTAGTTTCTTTTCGAGCTTTCATACACTTATAGCTCTAGTGCATCCGTTGCATAGCAATCCCTACTCACTCACATTGATATCTATTAACGGGCATCTCCATAGCCCGTTGATACGCCTAGTTGATGTGAGACTATCTTCTCCTTTTTTGTCTTCTCCACAACCACCATTCTATTCCACATAAAATGCTATGTCCATGGCTCACGCTCATGTATTGCGTGAAGATTGAAAAAGTTTGAAAATACTAAAGTATGAAACAATTGCTTGGCTAAAACCGGGGTTGTGCATGATTTAAATATTTTGTGTGATGAAGATAGAGCATAACCAGACTATATGATTTTGTAGGGATAACTTTCTTTTGCCATGTTATTTTGAGAAGACATATTTGCTTTGTTAGTATGCTTGAAGTATTACTATTTCTTATGTCAATATGAACTTTTGTCTTGAATCATTTGGATCTGAACATTCATACCACAATAAAGAAAATTACATTGAGAAATTTGCTAGGTAGCATTCCACATCAAAAATTCTGTTTTTATCATTTACCTACTCGAGGACGAGCATGAATTAAGCTTGGGGATGCTTGATACGTCTCCAACATATCTATAATTTTTGATTGTTCCATGCTATTATATTACCCGTTTTGGATGTTTATGGGCTTTACTCTACACTTTTATATCATTTTTGGGACTAACCTACTAACCGGAGGCCCAGCCCAAATTGCTGTTTTCTTGCCTATTTTAGTATTTCAAAGAAAAGGAATATCAAATGGAGTCCAAACGGAATGAAACCTTCGGGAGAGTTATTTTTGGAACAGAAGCAATCCAGGAGACTTGGAGTAGACGTCAGGGAAGCAACGAGGAAGCCACGAGGCAGGGAGGCACGCCCTACCCCCCGGGCGCGTGGCCCACCCTCGTGGGCCCCTCGTGGCTCCCCTAACCGACTTCTTTAGCCTATATATGTCCGTATACCCTAAAAACATCGGGGAGCACAATAGATCGGGAGTTCCGCCGCCGCATGCCTCTTTAGCCACCAAAAACCAATCGGGACCTTGTTCCGGCACCCTGCGGGAGGGTGGATCCCTCACCGGTGGCCATCTTCATCATCCCGGCGCTCACCATGACGAGGAGGGAGTAGTTCACCCTCGGGGCTGAGGGTATGTACCAGTAGCTATGTGTTTGATCTCTCTCTCTCTCTCTCTCTCTCTCTCTTGTTCTTGAGGTGATACGATCTTGATGTATCGCGAGCTTTGCTATTATAGTTGGATCTTATGATGTTTCTCCCCCTCTACTCTCTTGTGATGAACTGAGTTTTCCCCTTGAAGTTGTCTTGTCGGATTGAGTCTTTAAGGATTTGAGAACACTTGATGTATGTCTTGCCGTGCTTATCTGTGGTGACAATGGGATATTCATGTGATCTACTTGATGTATGTTTTGGTGATCAATTTGCGGGTTCAATGAACTTATGCATAGGGGTTGGCACACGTTTTCGTCTTGACTCTCGGGTAGAAACTTCGGGGCACTCTTTGAAGTACTTTGTGTTGGTTGAATAGATGAATCTGAGATTGCGTGATGCATATCGTATAATCATGCCCATGGATACTCGAGGTGACATTGGAGTATCTAGGTGACATTAGGGTTTTGGTTGATTTGAGTCTTAAGGTGTTATTCTAGTACGAACTCTATGATAGATCGAACGGAAAGAATAGCTTCGTGTTATTTTACTACGGACTCTTGAATAGATCGATCAGAAAGGATAACTTTGAGGTGGTTTCGTACCCTACAATAATCTCTTCGTTTGTTCTCAGCTATTAGTGACATTGGAGTGACTCTTTGTTGCATGTTGAGGGATAGTTATATGATCCAGTTATGTTATTATTGTTGAGGGAACTTGCACTAGTGAAAGTATGAACCCTAGGCCTTGTTTCCTAGCATTGCAATACCGTTTATGCTCACTTTTATCATTAGTTACCTTGCTGTTTTTATATTTTCAGATTACAAAAACTTATATCTACCATCCATATTGCACTTGTATCACCATCTCTTCGCTGAACTAGTGCACTGTCACGCCCAATATGCGACCCTATCCAAAAGGAACTCGAAGGTCCCACCAAGGATAGACCCGCATATTGAGACGCTTTTGCAAGGTGGATATCATTACATCAACATTACATAATAGATGGGGATACATACAAAATGCATACAAATGCCGCAAGAATACATCAATACATGATACATAAGATCAACATCCGGCTACAGATGGAACACAAACAGAAGCTCAAACGACATCCACCCTGCTAGCCCAGGCTGCCGACCTGGAACCTATCCCCTGATCGAAGAAGCAGAAGAAGAAACTCGAAAACAAGCAACATCGCTCTCGCGTCATGATCATCGCATAACCTGCACCTGCAACTGTTGTTGTAGTAATCTGTGAGCCACGAGGACTCAGCAATCCCATTACCATGGGTATCAAGACTAGCAAAGCTTAATGGGAAAGGAAGGGGTAAAGTGGTGAGGTTGCAGCAGCGGCTAAGCAAGTATGGTGGCTAACATACGCAAATGAGAGCGAGAAGAGAAACAAGCAGAACGGTCGTGAAGCTAGCAATGATCAAGAGGTGATCCTGAACACCTACTTATGTCAAACATAACACAGAAACCGTGTTCACTTCCCGGACTCCGCCGAGAAGAGACCATCACGGCTACACACACGGTTGATGCGTTTTAATTCGAATCAGGTGTGAAGTTATCTACAACCGGACATTAACAAATTCCCATCTGCCACATAACCGCGGGCACGGCTCTTGAAAGTTTATACCCTGCATGGGTGTCCCAACTTAGCCCATGATAAGCTCTCGCGATCAACGAAGGATATTCCTTCTCCTAGGAAGACCCGATCAGTCTCGGAATCCCGGTTTACAAGACATTTCGACAATGCTAAAACAAGACCAGCAAGACCGCCCGATGCACCGACAATCCCGATAGGAGCTGCACATATCTCGTTCTCAGGGCAACACCGGATGAGACAGGCTACGAGTAAAACCAGACCTCGAGTTTCCCCAAGGGGTCCCCGCAGGCGGCTCGGTTCGGACCAGCACTTAGACAAGCACTGGCCCGGGGGGGGGGGGGGGGGGGCTAAAATAAAGATGACCCTCGGGCTCTGGAAACCCAAGGGAAAAAGGGGTAGGTGAGGAAAATGGTAAAACCAAGGTTGGGCCTTGCTGGAGGAGTTTTATTCAAAGCGAACTGTCAAGGGGGTCCCATAAATCACGCGACCGCGTAAGGAACGCAAAATCCGGAAACATAACACCGGTATGACGGAAACTAGGGCGGCAAGAGTGGAACAAAACACCAGGCATAAGGCTGAGTCTTCCACCCTTTACCAAGTATATAGATGCATTAATAATATAAGAGATATTGTGATATCCCAACATAACCCTGTCCACCATGGAGCAATCTTCAACTTCACCTGCAACTAACAACGCTATAAGAGGGGCTGAGAAAAAGCGGTAACATAGACAAGCAACGGTTTTCTAGGAATGGTGTCAAAGGTTAGAGGTTCATGGCAATTTGGGAGGCTTGAAGAGCAAATGATAGGTAACGCAACATAGCGATAGAACGAAGCAACTAGCATAGCAATGATAGTAGTGAGATCCAGGGTAGCGGTCATCTTGCATGAAATCCCGCAAGGAATAAGAACGAGTCCATGAAGAAGATAAAGCCACGAAGACGAACCACACGTAGACGAATGCATCCTCACGATCGCAACGAAACGAGAACTATCGAGAAGAAGCACACAACATGGTAAACACACCACACATGAACAACACATGATGCACAAACAAGTATGATGCATGACAAAACTAGATGAAGCTACTCATGGCAAGAGATGATGCAAACAAGAACAACACATCAAGGCAAGTTTAAATGAGGCCGGAAACAACATATAACAATTCCGGTAAGTCCTCATATGCATATTTCGAAATTGGTCCAGATCTGAATAAACATTATGTTCAAGTTGTTAAACAGCAAGTTAAAGAGCACCAAGAGGATCTACACGAAATTCTAGTCAAGTTACATATAAAGTTCATTAGATTCGGAGCTACGGCCTAGAAGATATGAGCAAAACAAGCTAAACATGGCATTGATGCTAAATGCATATAAACATCAAGCAAACACCTCAAAACAAGGATGCAACATGATAATGTGAAGCTACATGCAAAATCAAGCAAGTTTCATATAGAGCACACTCAAAACGGAGCAACGGTTCAACACATGCACACTATACAAGTTATATCAACAATCTGTCCAAAACAGCAACTAGGCATATTGCAATCATCAAAACAATATGCTACAACACCCCAACATAATAACAAAAGGCATGGGCATGAAGTACAGGTAAAGCACAACAAAACATGAACACTGAGCTATCTACAGAAATCACTAGAACATGCTCAAACACACATGGTAAGATTGCAAATAATAACAGTTTCAGACTCAGCAGAAATAACATCAGGTTGCAATGTTTAGAGCTATCAAACAACATGTTACAGGAACTTATCATGGCAAACAAAATCATGGCATGAACCTACTAATTTCATAGAACAAAAGTCCCTTACTGACCATGAGCCAAAAAGGCATAGAAAATATGATGGCACCCATGTAAACATGGCAAGTTATATTACAGATTCATACATGGCAGGAACAATAATAAGTAGGCATGTTGATGAGCTTGAACCACTCACCACAGAGCAATACATGGCATGGCAAGGAAACCAACAGTAAGAAGACATGTTTATGAAGCTAAGCATGGCAAGATCAAGTTCATAGGGTGCATGGATCACTAGAAAACAATCATGGAAACATTGAACTTAATGTTAACAAGCTGACAGCAACATCATTTAGCAAACTTTGGAGCAAGATAACAACATGTTCCAGCAGGCTATAATTGCAACCAAGGGCATGAATGGATAGATCAAGACATGTAGATCAAAACATGTTTATACAACATCTCCAGATTATGCATAGAATGATTAGTAGCAACATGTTAACATAGCAACAAAATATAATAGAATCAGCCAAGCAAAACAGTAACAACAAGTACCCTCCTTAACAAGCTTGATGCACTCAACACACAACTCACAAAAATACATGGATAGCACCCCTGGAAAGATGGCATATCATAGATCAAAACACAAGTAGACATCAACCTCATAGGATGCACACATCAAACATGGCAAAAATGACACATGAGCAAGTTATATCTGTTTCAGCAGATTAACAGCAACATGCACTCTTCCAACAGAAGTTCGGGCATCAGGATGAGCTCAAATGAAAATGATGCAACGGAATGAAATGATGTACTCTTCGGGATGAACAATTTGACATATTACACGCGCAAAACGGAGCTACGGATGCAGATATACAACAGGTCAAACATGGCATGATAATTATTGCAGAATCGGGGACTTAGACGAATTTTCACCTCCGGGAGAAGTCAACGGTGGCGCGGATTTCGAGGTTCGCCGGAGATGTCGGGGACGGGGCCGGGGAGGACGAAACGGGATGGGGAAGGGGCGGATCCGGCCGTTCCCCGGCCGGATCTGGCCGGAGACGAAGCCGGCTGGGGGTGGCGCGGGCGGCGCGGAGGTCCGGTGAGACGGGGCCGGCTGGGAGGAGCGGCGCCGGCAGGCGCCATGGGCGCGGCGGAGCGAGGCGCTGGTGGCAGGGCGGCGCGGGCTCCTGCGGCCGGGAGGCGCGGCGCCCACGGCGGAGCGGCGCGGCGGCGAGCGCGGCCGAGGATGGGGCGGCGGCGATGCGGGGCCGGCGACGGCGGCGGAGGCCGGGGACGGGGTCGGGCGCGGCCGCGCGGGCGAGCGGCGGCAGGGCGCGCGGGCCGGGCGGGCTTCCTGCGGGCCTGGCGGGCCGGCGGTGCGGGGGCGGCGGAGCGCCCACGTGGCGCTCTCTCATTGGGCGAGGGGTCGGCGGCGGACGCGTCCGGTGGGAGGATAAAATGTCCGGCGGCGCGGGGAGGAAAATGGCTAGGGTTTGGACCCGGGATTTCGAAGGGGGAGGCTTATTTATAGGTAGAGGGAGCTAGGAGAGTCCAAATGAGGTGCGGTTTTCGGCCACACGATCGTGATCGAACGACTGAGAGCATGGAGGGGAGTTGGCTGGGTTTTGGGCCACTTTGGAGGGGGTGTTGGGCTGCACAAAAGAAGGAGTTTCGGGCTGTGTGGTTAACCGCTGGAGTATCAAACGACCTCCAAATGGCACGAAACTTGACAGGCGGTCTACCGGTGCTACAACAAGGCCGCTTCGCAAACCTCGGGCCATTCCGAGAAAGTTTAACACCTGCACAAGAGAAGAGGCAAAAGGGGGACGCCGGGGGACATAGGAGTGCCGGATTGCAAAATGGACAACAGGGAAAATGCTCGGATGCATGAGACGAACATGTATGCAAAATGAAATGTACATGATGACATGGCAAAATGCAACACACAAGCAAATGACATGGCAACGACGGCGAACAACTAGAAGACACCTGGCGCATCAAATCCGGGGCGTTACAACACTCCTCCACTAACAAGAGATACCGTCCCGAGATCCTAGGACCGAGACGGAAGGGAAAAGGGATGAGGTGAAACAAGAACTCAAGAGAAGAAGCAAAGAATCGAGAGCACTCGAGAAGAGAGGAATGACGAGAATGATGAGAATGACGAGAATCGAAAGCTCACGGAATCAGATAGACAATGAAATCACTCGTTCTAACCGGAGTGGTTAGAATGAGAAAAGAAACGGATAAGACTACAAGGATTTAGGCAGCACTTCGGCTGAACATGGAAAGAATAGAACACGAACTAGAGAGGTTGGAATGATACTTGATGAATTCTTGAAGAATGAATTAAATCATGAAGAACCACCATGAAGAACTCTGGTACCAAAAGGATGATGAGATAGAATGAAGGATGAAAGAATAAGATGAGCCTTGCGATGATTTACATGGAGGTTCCGACGAGATGGCCGAGGAAATTTATTGAATTCCGGAAAAGAAAAGATGGAGAACACTTGGAACTAGAATTTATTCGTCAAGAACAAACTCCGAAGGATGGAATTACTCACTTGGATGAAATAAGAATAAGATTTATTGTATGCTTATCCTTCATCAAATTAAATTGATGACAAGCAATGAATTTTTGCACACTACTTATTCTTTTTGAAAAAGATTGAGAAGTTACATATCTCAAACTTGAGAAGGTCTTCCTGAGCCACCGGTAGGATTCGAAAGAATGAATGAATTAATATGATAAACAAGGAAAAGAATCTGAAAGAACCACCGTTAGAATTTGGAAATGACTGATGAAAGAGTATGAATCACTGGGAAGAATTAGAAGAACCAATATGCTTGAGGGGATTTAGATGCCAAAGAACAGGAAGAACTCGAGCTGATTAAATAACACTTGAACGAAGCACCGGAAGAATACTGAGATGAACGAAGGGGCACGGATATAGAATAATTGGAGACCGAATTTGAAAAACTTAGAATGAAGAAATCTTCCAAAAAGATGGCCTCCGGATGATCGAGAGAGAAAGCAACTCCTGAAATGCTCCGGATGGATGAAAAGAATTTGCATGACTTGAAACAATTTGATAGGGTAACATCGAGCTAGCACCGCGAATCTCCGGGAGAACGGACAAGATTTAGAGGAAAAACTCTTCTTCGATCTTCAAATGACGACGAGAAACACCAATAAAATTATTGAGGTACTCTGGGAGAATGGCAAGCGGGAAGCGAAGAGGTTGAACCCAAGATGAAAAGAATTTGAAAGCGATCTTGGAGAAGGCATGTGACTGATGGAATTCATACTTACGTCATACTTGAAAGAATTGAGAATAACTCCGAGATAATTAGAAGAGTCAGGTAAGATCCTGGGAAAAGACCTGTGGGTTAGGGCCCACTGAAGAGAGAAAACACCATTGAAAAGGATTGTTGAAGGGATATGATGATGCACCGGAACAATTGAAATATTTGAATGAGGTGACACCCTCGAATTAATTGTAACACAGACGAATCTCCTAAGATGTCTTGCACCTCCGGAAGGATAATCTGGCGAGAGGCAAATGAGCAAGGAGAACACTTGATCCAAGGAAAAGAATGAAGAATGTCCACCAAGACGAGAATTCACCGGTTGAGATAATTGACAAAAGACTGAAGAGGCTCCGCACGAATGAAATTGATGCTTGAAAAGGACTCAGGTTCCGGGAAGAAGAGGGTGGGAGGGCGGGAAAAACACAGGCAACTGGAAGGGGGAACCGACGAATATCTAGAAGAGAAAACATCGGTTGAAATCATTGAGGAAAGAAAGCAAAGACTTCACACGAGTAGGATGGATACTCGATTACGGACTCCGGTTCCGAGAAGAAGAAGGGAGGGCGGGTGGGAAAAAACAACTGAGGATTGAACTTGGAAACGAAGAAGAGGCTCGAGTCAACTTGACGAGAAATGCATCGGATAAAAGAGGATGGACAACTCACGAAACTAACCCCGTGATCCTAAAGAAAATTTGAATGGGAAGAGGAGTAATTCAAAACACCTACGTCAAGGTTCCTCACCAGAGCGATGAAGGGGCTGAGGAGTAAAAAGAATTCCTACTCTCAGATATAACTAGACTCCGAAAATAGTTTTCTTCTAGACTCAACAACGGCCAAACTACACGATCAATCAAGGGGGGCTCCTAGGGTCGGTCGAGGCTCTAATACCAACTTGTCACGCCCAATATGCGACCCTATCCAAAAGGAACTCGAAGGTCCCACCAAGGATAGACCCGCATATTGAGACGCTTTTGCAAGGTGGATATCATTACATCAACATTACATAATAGATGGGGATACATACAAAAGGCATACAAATGCCGCAAGAATACATCAATACATGATACATAAGATCAACATCCGGCTACGGATGGAACACAAATAGAAGCTCAAACGACATCCACCCTTCTAGCCCAGGCTGCCGACCTGGAACCTATCCCCTGATCGAAGAAGCAGAAGAAGAAACTCCAAAACAAGCAACATCGCTCTCGCGTCATGATCATCGCATAACCTGCACCTGCAACTGTTGTTGTAGTAATCTGTGAGCCACGAGGACTCAGCAATCCCATTACCATGGGTATCAAGACTAGCAAAGCTTAATGGGAAAGGAAGGGGTAAAGTGGTGAGGTTGCAGGAGCGGCTAAGCAAGTATGGTGGCTAACATACGCAAATGAGAGCGAGAAGAGAAACAAGCGGAATGGTCGTGAAGCTAGCAATGATCAAGAGGTGATCCTGAACACCTACTTACGTCAAACATAACACAGAAACCGTGTTCACTTCCCGGACTCCGCCGAGAAGAGACCATCATGGCTACACACGCGGTTGATGCGTTTTAATTCGAATCAGGTGTCAAGTTATCTACAACCGGACATTAACAAATTCCCATCTGCCACATAACTGCGGGCACGGCTCTCGAAAGTTTATACCCTGCAGGGGTGTCCCAACTTAGCCCATGATAAGCTCTGCGATCAACGAAGGATATTCCTTCTCCCAGGAAGACCCGATCAGTCTCGGAATCCCGGTTTACAAGACATTTCGACAATGCTAAAACAAGACCAGCAAGACCGCCTGATGCGCCGACAATCCCGATAGGAGCTGCACATATCTCGTTCTCAGGGCAACACCGGATGAGACAGGCTACGAGTAAAACCAGACCTCGAGTTTCCCCAAGGGGGCCCCGTAGGAGGCTCGGTTTGGACCAGCACTTAGACAAGCACTAGCCCGGGGGGGCTAAAATAAAGATGACCCTCAAGCTCCGGAAACCCAAGGGAAAAAGGGGTAGGTGAGGAAGATGGTAAAACCAAGGTTGGGCCTTGCTGGAGGAGTTTTATTCAAAGCGAACTGTCAAGGGGGTCCCATAAATCACCCGACCGCGTAAGGAACGCAAAATCCGGGAACATAACACCGGTATGACGGAAACTAGGGCGGCAAGAGTGGAACAAAACACCAGGCATAAGGCCGAGTCTTCCACCCTTTACCAAGTATATAGATGCATTAATAATATAAGAGATATTGTGATATCCCAACATAACCCTGTCCACCATGGAGCAATCTTCAACTTCACCTGCAACTAACAACGCTATAAGAGGGGCTGAGCAAAAGCGGTAACATAGCCAAGCAACAGTTTGCTAAGAATGGTGTCAATGGTTAGAGGTTCATGGCAATTTGGGAGGCTTGAAGAGCAAATGATAGGTAACGCAGCATAGCGATAGAACGAAGCAACTAGCATAGCAATGATAGTAGTGAGATCCAGGGTAGCGGTCATCTTGCATGAAATCCCGCAAGGAAGAAGAACGAGTCCATGAAGAAGACGAAGCCACGAAGACGAACCACACATAGACGAATGCATCCTCACGATCGCAACGAAACGGGAACTATCGAGAAGAAGCACACAACATGGTAAACACACCACACATGAACAAGACATGATGCACAAACAAGTACTCCCTCCGTTCGGAATTACTTGTCGCACATATGGACGTATCTAGACATATTTTAGTTCTAGATACATTCATTTTTGAGACAAGTAATTCCGAATGGAGGGAGTATGATGCATGACAAAACTAGATGAAGCTACTCATGGCAAGAGATGATGCAAACAAGAACAACACATCAAGGCAAGTTTAAATGAGGCCGGAAACAACATATAACAATTCCGGTAAGTCCTCATATGCATATTTCGAAATTGGTCCAGATCTGAATAAACATTATGTTCAAGTTGTTAAACAGCAAGTTAAAGAGCACCAAGAGGATCTACACGAAATTCTAGTCAAGTTACATATAAAGTTCATTAGATTCGGAGCTACGGCCTAGAAGATATGAGCAAAACAAGTTAAACATGGCATTGATGCTAAATGCATACAAACATCAAGCAAACACCTCAAAACAAGGATGCAACATGATAATATGAAGCTACATGCAAAATCAAGCAAGTTTCATATAGAGCACACTCAAAACGGAGCAACGGTTCAACACATGCACACTATACAAGTTATAGCAACAATCTGTCCAAAATAGCAACTAGGCATATTGCAAGCATCAAAACAATATGCTACAGCACCCCAACAAAATAACGAAAGGCATGGGCATGAAGTACAGGTAAAGCACAACAAAACATGAACACTGAGCTATCTCCAGAAATCACTAGAACATGCTCAAACACACATGGTAAGATTGAAATAATAACAGTTTCAGACTCAGCAGAAATAACATCAGGTTGCAATGTTTAGAGCTATCAAACAACATGTTACAGGAACTTATCATGGCAAACAAAAGCATGGCATGAACCTACTAATTTCATAGAACAAAAGTCCCTTACTGACCATGAGCCAAAAAGGCATAGAAAATATGATGGCACCCATGTAAACATGGCAAGTTATATTACAGATTCATACATGGCAGGAACAACAATAAGTAGGCATGTTGATGAGCTTGAACCACTCACCACAGAGCAATACATGGCATGGCAAGGCAACCAACAGTAAGAAGACATGTTTATGAAGCTAAGCATGGCAAGATCAAGTTCATAGGGTGCATGGATCACTAGAAAACAATCATGGAAACATTGAACTTAATGTTAACAGGCTGACAGCAACATCATTTAGCAAACTTTGGAGCAAGATAACAACATGTTCCAGCAGGCTATAATTGCAACCAATGGCATGAATAGATATATCAAGACATTTAGATCAAAACATGTTTATACAACATCTCTAGATTATGCATATAATGATTAGTAGCAACATGTTAACATAGCAACAAAATATAACAGAATCAGCCTAGCAATACAGTAACAGCAAGTACCCTCGTTAACAAGTTTGATGCACTCAACACACAACTCACAAAAATACATGGATAGCACCCCTGGAAAGATGGCATATCATAGATCAAAACACACGTAGACATCAATCTCATAGGATGCACACATCAAACATGGCAAAAATGACACATGAGCAAGTTATAACAGTTTCAGCAGATTAACAGCAACATGCACTCTTCCAACAGCATTTCGGGCATCAAGATGAGCTCAAATGAAAATGATGCAATGGAACGAAATGATGTACTCTTCGAGGCGAACAATTTGACATATTACACGCGCAAAACGGAGCTACGGATGCAGAGATACAACAGGTCAAACATGACATGATAATTATTGCAGAATCGGGGACTTAGACGAATTTTCACCTCCGGGAGAAGTCAACGGTGGCGCGGATTTCGAGGTTCGCCGGAGATGTCGGGGACGGGGCCGGGGAGGCCGAAACGGGACGGGGAAGGGGCGGATCCGGCCGTTTCCCGGCCAGATCTGGCCGGAGACGAAGCCGGCTGGGGGTGGCGCGGGCGGCGTGGAGGTCCGGCGAGACGGGGCCGGCCGGGAGGAGCGGCGCCGGCAGGAGCCACGGGCGCGGCGGAGCGAGGCGCTGGTGGCAGGGCGGCGCGGGCTCCTGCTGCCGGGAGGCGCGACGCCCACGGCGGAGCGGCGCGGCGGCGGGCACGGAGACGGTCGGCGGGGGGCGCGGCCGAGGACGGTGCGGCGGCGAAGCGGGGACGGCGACGGCGGCGGAGGCCGGCGACGGGGTCGGGCGCGGCCGCGCGGGCGAGCGGCGGCGGGGCACGCGGGCCGGGCGGGCTTCCCGCGGGCCTGGCGGGCCGATGGCGTGGGGGCGGCGGAGCGCCCACGTGGCGCTCTCTGATTGGGCGAGGGGTCGGCGGCGGACGCGTCCGGTGGGAGGAGAAAATGTCCGGCGGCGCGGGGAGGAAAATGGCTAGGGTTTGGACCCAGTATTTCGGAGGGGGAGGCTTATTTATAGGTAGAGGGAGCTAGGAGAGTACAAATGAGGTGCGGTTTTCGGCCACGCGATCGTGATCGAACGACCGAGAGCATGGAGGGGAGTTGGATGGGTTTTGGGCCACTTTGGAGGGGGTGTTGGGCTGCACAAAAGAAGGGGTTTCGGGCTGCGCGGTTAACCGCTGGAGTATCAAACGACCTCTAAATGGCATGAAACTTGACAGGCGGTCTACCGGTGCTACAACAAGGCCGCTTGGCAAACCTCGGGCCATTCCGAGAAAGTTTAACACCCGCATAAGAGAAGAGGCAAAAGGGGGACGCCGGGGGACATAGGAGTGCCGGATTGCAAAACGGACAACGGGGAAAATGCTCGGATGCATGAGACGAACACGTATGCAAAATGAAATGCACATGATGACATGGCAAAATGCAACACGCAAGCAAATGACATGGCAACAACGGCGAACAACTGGAAGAGACCTGGCGCATCGAATCCGGGGCGTTACATGCACCTATACAATTTACCATTGTATTGGGTGTGTTGGGGACACAAGAGACTCTTTGTTATTTGGTTCGTTGTTTGAGAGAGATCATCTTCATCCTACGCCTCCCACGGATTGATAAACCTTAGGTCATCCACTTGAGGGAAATTTGCTACTGTCCTACAAACCTCTGCACTTGGAGGCCCAACAATGTCTACAAGAAGAAGGTTGCGTAGTAGACATCATATGTCTAACAAATGGACAGGACTTGGATAACTTCTGCTCGGAGATTCTCCGCTGCATATGTCGAGGGGGTTGAAAACTTCATGAACTTTATCAGCGCTGTGTACGATCGTCCAAAATCAGATGTGCTCTGCCCATGTAGCAGTTGTATGAATTCAGTTACAAGACCCCAGTCAACTGTGCAAAATCGTCTACACTTGTATGGGATGTCAGCCACATATACTAGGTGGGTTCATCATGGTGAAGCTGTGGACGTCAATGTTGTTGACTACATGGAAGCAGCAGATCACCATCTTGATTTGCCTAATGCTGAGGTGGAAGAGGAGGAGGAGGAGGTGGTGGCGGCGGAGCCAGTGAGTTTACCAACATTGAAACAATGCTACGAAATGCTCGTGCATTTCGTGAACTTTCACCTGCAGAAGAAAAACGGTGGGCCCACATGTTGGAACAATGCAACGTGGTTGTCACCCCAAGAAATAAGCTTTCAGTATTCTCAGCTATGGTTACCTTTCTTCAGGTGAAGACATCTGAGCAGATGACCAACAAATCATTCGATGCGATGTTGGCTGCTTTCCGCAAATCTTTCCCAGATGCATCTGAGATACCACACACCTACAGTAAAATGAAGAATTTCCTTCGTGCAGTTGGAATTGGATATGATATGATCCATGTTTGTAAGAATAATTGTGTTCTGTTCCAGAGGGATTATGCCAACTTAAGTTAATGCCCGAAATGCAAATCATCAAGATGGAAAGATGGTGATGCTGTGAAGAGGATTCCTCATAATATTCTGAGACATTTTCTAATTATACCAAGATTCCAGAGGTTGTTTCATGATGCTGAAACAAGAGAGGATGTACCGTGGCATTCTAGGAACCAGGAGTACAGATATCAGAATGCAATGAGCCATCCATCTCATGGTAGTGAGTGGAAAAGCTTCAATCATAAACACAAAAAGTTTACTGCTGACCCGAGAAACATTAGACTTGGCTTATCAGATGGATTTAACCCATTTGGCCACCAGAGCACCACATATAGCATGTGGCCAGTGCTTGTTATCCCTCAGAATATTCCTCCAAATGTCTGCACCAAAGAATCAAGCTACATGATGGCCTTGCTCATCCCAGGTCTGAAAAATCCTGGAAAGGATTTTGATTTATTCATGGAGCCTCTTGTGGAGGAACTTCAACAACTATGGAGGGGTGTTCTCACTCGAGACCTATATAGCAGCCCACCAGCTGATTTCTTTCTGCGTGCTATTATAATTTGGTGCATCCATGATTATCCAGCTTTGGGCACTATGTCAGGGCGAACAACACATGGTTACAATGCATGTGTTTGCTGTGACAGGAATCCGCTGTCATACGCAATACTTAGCAAGACCTGTTACATTGGACACCGCCATTTCCTTGCCAAGGACAAGCCGCATCCTAGAAAATACCAAATACATGTGTTCAATGCAAAGCATGAAAAACCGTGATGCGCCAAAGAGGCTCACCGCCGATGGGTTGCAAGTGGAATTAGAGAAGGTCAGACATATTACACCAGGAAACCATCCTGGTAATGGTAGTGGGAAAAGGAAGCATGGCAGGGCAGAAGAGAGATTATTGGTTACCCGCAGGTCCACTTTGTGGGACTTGGAGTATTGGAAAGATTTGGATCTACGGCATAATCTTGATGTGATGCACATCGAGAAAAATATATGTGACAACATTATCGACACAGTTCTTAATATTGAAGGCAAGACGAAAGATACCTTAAAATCTAGGATTGATTTGACACACCTGGGTATCAGACATGATTTGCAGGTGCAAGATGAAGGTAAACCACGGGATATGGCACCAACTGTGTATGTCTTGGACAAGGTAAAAAGAAAATAATTCTGCAAGGTCCTGTCACATGTGAGATTCCCACATGGATTTGCTTCCAACCCTGAAAGGAGAGTCGGTGCAGATGGAAACAAGGTACAAGGGTTGAAAACTCATGACTGTCGCGTCCTACTTCAAAGGGTTTTACCTGTTATCCTTAGAGGATTGGGCCGCCCTGACTTATACAGAGCAGTTGCAGAGTTGGGACAAATTCTTCAGGGAACTCTGTAGTAGAAATATCAGGATAGATGCTTTGGAGCGTCTTAGAGACAAGATACCAACTATCCTATGTGACCTTGAGAAGATATATCCTCCAACATTCTTTGATGTGATGGTGCATTTGGCTGTTCATCTACCTGATGAGGCACTACTTAGAGGTCCAATACAGTATGGCTGGATGTACCCTATTGAAAGGCGGCTAGGCACTTTCAAGGGCTATGTTAGGAACAGAGCTAGACCCGAGGGTTCCATTGTAGAGGCCTACATTGCCACAGAAGCGTTGACATTCTGCTCAAAATACATTGAAACAACTGATCAACTTAGCAAAGAGGTGGGTGAAGACAATCCCGGGCTCAATGTTTTCGATTATTCTATTCGAGTTACAGGGAAGTGTTGACAAGAGGACAAACTAAAGATTTGGACAAAATGGTTTGGTATGTGTTGAATAACTATCCTGAGATACTACCTTATATCAAGTAAGTGCTAAGTACTGCAGCTTATACATCGTAATCTACTAAACTTGCATCACATTCTTATATATTTAGATGTTTGAAGCGATCACTATGTTGTGCAACATCTACAAAAAGGAGTTACTGCCGCAAAATTGAAGAAACATTGACAAACTGGTTATGGCAGGATTTGCGAAATTGTTCAAGAGCCATGTAAGCTTTGGAATTGCACTGTCAGTTTTTTTAATATATTGAGTACATACGATGATCAACTTGTCTATTTTCTAACCATAGGTTAAGAAGATGCGGGAGGATGGGCATGCAGTTGATGATGCCCTTTACTCACTAGCAATGGGTCCTGATACTCGGGTAAGACATTATGAATCTTGCGTTGTTGGAGATGTGCGCTACAACACCCTTGCACGCGATGAAGGCAGGAAGACACAAAACAGTGCCATCATGAGCACGGATACGTACGACAAAGAGACAACTGAACTGTATGCTAACATATCAGACATTGTTCAGTTGCAGTATATCTCCAGTTTTGAATATCATCAGTGTGTGGTTCTGTTGTGCTGTCGTTGGTATAACCTATTTTCCAGGATTGCAAAACCGAAAGCTGATGATTATTTCAAATCTATCAATGTCAAGGCGACGTACCAGACCAACGAGCCTTTTATTTTGGCAAATCAAGCAACACAGATATTTTTCTTGGAAGACACATTTGCACGTAGCGATGACTGGAGAGTATTGCAAAGGTTTGAGCAGAGGAATTCGTTTAATGAAGTTGCACAACAAGATGATGCTTACGCTGCTCCTGATGTACAAGATAACACAGATGTTCCTAATATCTTTGAGAACCATCACGTCAATGACGCCGACGAAAAGATTTCCTGTCGTACTGTGGACATACAAGAGTTGATCAAGAATAAGCCAATGTTCGAGGACATTGAGGATGATGAAGAAGAAGACACTATGGGGAATTACGATTCAGACTGATACACATGGCGAAGATGTTGACGCTACTGCTGCGGATGATGATTAGATTGCTTTTGTCGTATTTGCCTGTCAGAAGACATTTTTTATCTAGTATGTGAAATTGTGTTTGCTATGACAACTAAAACCTGATGAATGTGTTGTTTAGTATTTTGCTGTGAGAACATCACTTGTTATGTATGCCAATTTGTGTTTGGTGATTGTATGACGACTAAAATATGATGACATTGTTGTTTAGTTGTACTCATATTTGGCTGTGAAACTTGAATTTGATGACATAGTTTGTTGTTGGACTGCAATTTTCTCGACGTCTTCGAATGGGAAAAAGCTGACCCGACAGGGCCTCTGCTAATTTATTTATTACCAAAAGGGCCTCTGCTATTTATTTATTTGTGAGCAAAAGGGGATACCCCCTGATTTCCATTAATAGAAATCATTAGATGTTCACAACACTACGCCCAGCCCGCTACACAGGTTTCATTCATTACTAGTTTCAGCAAAGTGCTCATGTCATAGCCACTGCATCACGAGTGCTACATACACTACAAATAAAGAGACAATCATCCTACAGAGCACATCGATTTTGCCCATTATCTTCACAAGCTCTTTCATCTCCTCATTGCTGTCAAGGCCATTCAACAGCTGTTGCTTGGCCATGATCAGAGGAACTACATCTTTAACCTTATGCTCTGCATCTTCCTCTTCTGCCGTTCCTTCAGTTACTTGTCCAACACCCCAACCTGCTGGTATTGGGATTCCTCGGCTAACCAAATAATCAGCATAGTTGCCTTCCCCCACATCATCAACTTCCCAGAAATACAAATCACACGAATCTTCCCTTTTCTACACGAATCAAATTGGAAGATCATCAACCAAACTATTAAAAAAACAGCAACTGAAAGCAGCAGAACAACACTTAAACATATTATTACCCCATGATTCGGGCATTTGTAGAAGACTCGGCCAGGGTTGAGGATTGTGGTTGAGATGCGATGGATGACTCTGCGTGATTTGTAGCAGTGGCAACACACCAACGGCAGCGGGTTGCGATGAGCAACCGGCTGCGGTGTGTGTGCCGGTGGGGGTGTGATGAGACCCACAGGCGATGGTACGGGTGGCGACTTGGCGCATATCTAGTTGTTGCCTGCAGAAGAGCAAGTGGAAGAGCAGCCAGCGGACATGGTTGCTGCAGCCAAAGCTTCTGATGCTAGGCAGAGTAAGTAGAGAAGAGGAGAAGCGAACGTTGGATATGTCAGTTCATTACTTGCAGAGTAGCATAGCACCATATATATAGTCATAGTCTAGGTTTGGATTCGAACCAGCTATAGGAGCACGTCTCTCTTTTTACTAAAACTCAGCAACATCTCTTTACTAGTACACTAGCTTGTTCTGTACGCCTTCTCAAGTCTTTGATTTCCATTCTTTTTTTTGCGAGGAAGGAAGGAGGATAAAATTGAGAGTTCCTGGGACTCGAACCCAAGACCTCTCGGTTGAAAGCCAAGGGTGCTAGTCACTTATGTGGCGAACGTTCCCTGGGAGGAGGACGACAGACGAACGCATTTTCCTCGCAGTTTTAGTTGCGATGCAAGATTGAACGGTCGCAGTTTCGGGAATTTTATCAGGCAAATGAGCCCAGTTTTTCTTTTCTTCATATATATAAAAAAATATGCTACTTGGTGTCGGCTTAGTCAACAAACGATTGTGACAACCTTGACCATTGGATTGACATTCAATGTCTGTCGTGTTTCTTTAGTCTCTTCTTCCTCCAGCCGGCAAAGCCAAACCAACGCCGGCGGGACCGCCTGCTCCCGCCTCCCATGGCTGGCTATGCTGCCGCGCATGCCTCATGGCCACATTGCACCCTAAAACTCTGCGCATCTTCCCCGGCTCCTGTTCATTCCCGTCCGAGGCCTCACCATCGTCCTCCACCTTGGTTCGCTCGCCACGGCGCCGCCCTCCGGTGTTGTAAACATGGTCAACAACTGAGAGGAATAAGGAGATGACTGTACATGGTGAGGATGACAGTAGGGACCCAACAGTGTGCAGTAATTTTGTTTTTTCGGGACGGAGAAGGGTATCAATTGGGTTGTGCGGGAGCTGTGGCCCGTCTTGCCCAGGCTTTTATTTCATATGTTTAGCACATGACCAGCCTAGTTTGTTTTTTCCTTTCTGAAAATGGCTAGCTAGCTAGTTTGTTTTTTGTAGAATAAGTTGACGGGGACGGAGGGCTTTGTCAACTTAGTCAATGTGAATGGTTCTAGCTCCAGTTACCATACGATGTTCATCCAACGGCAATAGTGCTTCTTCAACCTCTGGTTTTCTTGCTCCAGCCGCCCAAACCAGCGCCGGTCGTGCCATGTGCTCCTGCCTCCCGTGGCCGGCTGTGATGCCGCGGAGGCCTCACCACCCCCTACTACTCTCACCGCTGGCCAGGCCATCCCTCTACTCACCCACACCCCCTGTTATTCTGCGGTGACGGCAGCCTCACACCGCAGCCGAACCAGTGAACCCTCGTACTCCTCTCCGCGTGGGCATCCACTGCGGCGTCTTCCCCGGCTCCGCGTTGTCCCCTTCCTAGGCCTCGCCGTCGTCCACCGCCTTGGTGCTCTCGGCGCGGCATGGTCAATGTGGTCAACGAACGACTTCCATCGGAAGAGTAATGTACGTGGAGAGGCTGACAGCTGGGTCCACAACTGCAGCAAGGAAGTGCCTCCTTATTACACGAAAAATAATGATTCCTCCACCTGATAGCAGGGACCCACCGGACAGGCCACCGTATTTTGCAAAAAAACATTTCCCCCTGACTACTGGGACCTACCAGCTACATCTTCGCACACAAGGAAGTGCATCCATATTACGGGCAAAAAAAATGATTCGCCCCCTGACTGCTGGGACCCACCAGCTACATCTTCGCACGCAAGGAAGTGCCTGACAGTTGGGACCCACCTGGTCAAAGCATACGTAGTGTTGTCATTCTGGTCGCAAAAGTGTAGGTACATACTGGTCGATGTAGAGGCGCGCATGTGTCATAGTAGAGGCGCGCACGTAGCATGTACACATACGTACATCGGCCAGGGTGCAAGAAAGAAAATATGGCCACATACATACATACGGGCGGGCTCTCGAACGCCTACTCGCGGATACGTACGGCCAGGGCTCGTGTACATGGCTAGGTCGGAATGGAGAAATTGAGTTGTTGTCGTGTTCATGGGGAGCCAATAGGCTGGGTCGAAACGAAATGCGTCGTCGTGTTCATTGGGAGGGCTTGGACGGAACAGCCGATGGAAACGAGGCTTGGCGTACCGCATAACGGAGGAAAGGGCCTTGTGTTCGACTGGCCACGGTCAAAACGGGATCATGTTGATCGGGAGGGCTGTGGCGTACTGCAAAACAGAGGAAACGGGCGTGTGTTGGAGCCCTAGGGTCAAAACGGGGGTCCTGTTCATCGGGAGGGGTGTGGCGTATCGCAAAACGGGACTCCAAAGGATATTGTTCATCTCCACCGTCGACCTGCTCCAGCCTCCACAAGGTACTGTTCATCCACCATCGACCTCCTCCATCCTCGACCTGCAACTGTTCATCCACGGGCTCCTGTTCATCCAGCCTCCACCGGGCACTGCTCCACCGGCTACTGTTCAACCCGCCCTCTCCATGGGGTCCTGTTCAACCACCCCTCCATGGGCTATTGTTCATCCAGCCCTCCACCGGCTATTGTTCATCCAGCCCTCCACGGGGTCATGTTCATCCAGCCCTCCACGGGGTCCTGTTCATCCATGCCCAACTGGCTTGATCGATCGGGGTCCTGTTCATCCAGCAGCAACACCATGGGGTCCTGTTCATCCAACCCCCACCGAGAACTGTTCATCCAAACCCCCCAGCAACACTCACTGTTCATCCAAAGTTAGCATCGATCGGCTTCAGTTAGCAGCAGTAGCGAAGGAATCGCTCGATCGCTCGGGTTCAGTAACGCGTAGCCTACAGTGCAATCACTCGGGTTCAGTTAGGTGACGCCTCGCTCGGGTTCAATTAGAGCCCAACACCTCACACCCAGGCGCGTACGTGTACGAGAGAAATGCGCATCGCTCGGCCCCCGACCACCCACCATAACTGAGAACACCCCGATATTTTCCTCGCCTCGCTTCTACCACGGTTTATTCCGTCATGCACGGCCCAAAGAATGTCATGCAGCTGTATCTTCGGCCCGCCAGGGACGAAAAGCCCATTTTCTGTCATGATTTTTTGTCATAGAAGTAGGAGTTCACCATATCTATGATGATACAGGGTTTTTTCACAATTATTGTAATGCCCCGGATTCGATGCGCCAGATGTCCTCCAGTTATTCGTCGGTGTTGCCATGTCATTTGCTTGCGTGTTGCATTTTGCCATGTCATCATGTTCATCTCACTTTGCATACGTGTTCGTCTCATGCATCCGAGCATTTTCCCCGTTGTCCATTTTGCAATCCGGCACTCCTATGTTCCCCGACGCCCCCTTTTGCCTCTTTTCGTGAGTGGGTGTTAAACATTCTTGGAATGGACCGAGATTTGCCAAGCGGCCTTGTTACACCAACGGTAGACCGCCTGTCAAGTTTCGTGCCATTTGGAGGTCGTTTGATACTCCAATGGTTAACCGGGTAACCGTAAAGGCCTCTTATGTGTGCAGCCCAACACCCCTCCAAAGTGGCCCAATAACCCATCCAGACCCCCTCCATGCTCGATCGTGTGGGTGAAAACCGCTCCTCATTTGGAGTCTCCTAGCTCCCTCTACCTATATATACTCCCTGTCCCCCGAAATTTGCGGATGAAACCCTAGCCTTCTCCCTCCTCACGCCACCAGACACATTCTCTCCCCGCAGCCGGACATGTCCGCCCGTCGCCCCATCCAATGGGACGCCGCCACGTTGCCAACCCCGCTGCCGGTCAGCGCCTCCCACCGCGCGGGCCTGCCGAGCCTAGATCCGGCCCGCACCGGGCCAAGCCGGGCCCGACGCGCCCCGCCGCCTCCCGGCTCCCTCCGCCGCTACCGGCGTGCCTCGCCTCGCCGGCGACCGCCGCCACTGGCGACGTGCTCCTCCGCCGCCCCATCTCCTCGCCTCGCCCGTCCGCTCGCCGCCGGCAACCGCGCCTCCCGCGGGCTCCCACGCCGCCGCCCGCCAATGCTGTTCAGCGCCCCTCACCACCCAGCGTGCCACCGGCAGACCGCCCCCTTAGCCGCTCCTCCGGCCGCGGATCCGGCGAGCCGCCCCGAATCCCGTCGGCATCCACCCGTCCCCGCCTCGCCTCGGCTTCTACGCCCACGCCGGAAGTTCGCCGGAGTTCCCTCTCCGGTGGATCTGGAAAAGGTGGACCAGATCCACCAGTCCCTCCTTCCAAACGACGCCCCGATCCCGGATCTCCTCATCCCAGAACCCCTCCATCCATTTTTCCCGAGGTGAGAAATCTGCCAAGTCCTTTAATTTTCAGTGTTCTGTTGCCCTATTCGACATGCCATAACTCTCTGACCGTAGATCCGTTTTGCATGTATAATATATCAGAATGTTCATCATGAGATGCTCATCATGTCATTCCATTGTGGCATGCTTGTTTGAGTCAATCTTGATGTCCTAATCATCGTTGCAAGAGTGCTATATGATGTTAACCTGCTGAAACTGTTATAACTTGCTGTATTGTCTTTTTCGTTGCATTTTGTGTGTGCATCCTATAAGCTTGATGTCTACATGAGTTTTGAGCTACATCATGCCATCTTCACAGTGGTTCAATCCATGTATTTTTGTCAGTCTTGTAGTGAGTGTGTCTAGCTCATGAAGTAGGGTACTTGCTGTTGCTGGTTTGCTAGACTGATTCTGCTATATCATGATGCTATGTAAACCTACTGCTACAAGTCATTCTATGCATAATATGGAGATGTTCACTAAGGATGATTTGTTATACATGTCATGCTCTATCCATCCATGCCCCTGGTTGCATTTATGGCCTGCTGTAGCTTGTTGTTATCTTGCTCTGAAAATTGCTAAGTAATGTTGCTGTCAGCCTCTAACCTTTTCACCCTTCTTAGCAAACCATTTGTTTGGCTATGTTACCGCTTTTGCTCAGCCCCTCTTATAGCGTTGTTAGTTCCAGGTGAAGTTGAAGATTGCTCCATGGTGGACATGATTATGTTGGGATATCACAATATCTCTTATTTAATTAATGCATCTATATACCTAGTGTCGGTGTCAAAACCGGCGGATCTCGGGTAGGGGGTCCCGAACTGTGCGTCTAGGCGGATGGTAACAAGAGACAAGGGACACGATGTTTTTACCCAGGTTCAGGCCCTCTCGATGGAGGTAAAACCCTACTCCTGCTTGATTGATATTGATGATATGGGTAGTACAAGAGTGGATCTACCACGAGATCAAGGAGGCTAAACCCTAGAAGCTAGCCTATGGTATGATTGTTGTAATGGTTGTGTCCTACGGACTAAAACCCTCCGGTTTATATAGACACCGGAGAGGGCTAGGGTTACATAGAGTCGGTTACAATGGTAGGAGATCTACATATCCGTATCGCCAAGCTTGCCTTCCACGCCAAGGAAAGTCCCATCCGGACACGGGACGAAGTCTTCAAGCTTGTATCTTCATAGTCTTGGAGTCCGGCCGATGACGATAGTCCGGCTATCCGGACACCCCCTAGTCCAGGACTCCCTCAGTAGCCCCTGAACCAGGCTTCAATGATGATGAGTCCGGCGCGCATATTGTTCGGCATTGCAAGGCGAGTTCCTCCTCCGAATAATTCATAGAAGATTGTGAACGCCAGGATAGTGTCCGGCTCTGCAAAATAAATTCCACATTCCACTGTAGAGAGAATAATATGTACACAAGTTCAATCTGCTGACGTATTTTGTGGCATGACGTCACGCCACTACCAAGCCTTTACTTCAATTGTTTTTTATTATACCACCTCAGCGCGTTTAGCGAAGCGGTTTCCTTGGCACGTCTTGTCGAAGCAGAGATCGTGTTTCCCTTATTCCGGGATTCCCAACAATACGGACGTGGGTAACCCAACCGCGCCATTGATGGTGGCGCTTGGGAGATAAGCGAGTTTTACCAGGCCGGTGGGGACGCATAGTCTTCGTCCGCCCATATATAAGGGGATAAGGATCCACCTTTTTACCTACGCCTTCTTCCTCCTTTGCTTATCCATCTCCGCGCACTCGAGCTCCAGCGCCCAAGTCCGCACATCTCGTCTCGACCTTCTCCAGTCATGTCTGAAGCGGGAGGCAAGTGGATGGCCTCCTCCGTTACGGAGGGGCACATCCAAAAGCTGCGCGGCGCCGGATACCTTTCCAGCGACATCGCGCACCGGCTGCCCGACGAGGGGCAGCTCATCCCCACCCCCAGGCCCCATGAGAGGGTCGTATTCCTTCCCCACTTCCTCCGCGGACTGGGCTTCCCACTTCATCCCTTCATCCGGGGGCTCATGTACTACTACGGCCTGGACTTCCACGATCTGGCGCCAAACTTCATCCTCAACATCTCGGCGTTTATCGTCATGTGCGAGGCCTTCCTCTGCATCCGGCCCCACTTCGGCTTGTGGCTAAAGACCTTCAATGTCAAGCCGAAGGTAGTGAAGGGCGTCCAAGCGGAGTGCGGAGGCGCCATGGTGGGCAAAATGCCCAACAGCACCTGGCTCGAGGGGGCCTTCATGGAGTCCGTCAAGGGGTGGCAATCGGGGTGGTTCTACATCACCGAGCCGCGTGACCCTAAATGGGCAGCGGCCCCCGAGTTCAGATCTGGTATCCCCATGCAGCTCACCTCCTGGAAAGAGAAGGGCTTGCTATGGGGCAGTTCGGAGGAGCTGACAGGACTCCAGTCCTGTCTCTAGACCTTGGTGAACAAGAAGCTTAGGCTTGTCAATGTGATCCAGGTCATGCTCGTCCACCGGATTCTCCCCTGCCAACAGCGGGCCTTCAATTTGTGGGAGTTCGATCCGGCACAACACCGGACCCTGAGCAGGCTCTTCGACACGACGTACGAAGCTGCCTGGAGGGTGCTGTTCAAGGGCGGAGAAGCCCCCGCGTCCACGACGGAGGACCGCAGATTCAGCACCAAGCGCCCGGCCGGCGAGGTAAGCTTTGTTATCCTCTATGGGACACTTATTTTCTTTCATAGTTTGACTCTATGTGGGATTTAAAACTCCCAATGCCTTTAACAGGACTGGTAGAGGACGTCCGGACAGGTAGACTGTCCGGCTCCCCTTCCCGAAGACCCAGCGGACACCCGTTTGACGGGGCTACTGGTTCCGGCCCTTTACGTGGTGCTGGAGAAGAAGGCCAAGAAGAAGGCCACGGGAACCTGAAAGAGTTCCCGGCGCCAGGTGGTATCGGACTCATCGTCCGATGGCTCCGAGGCGGACTCCTCCCCGAAGACGAGGAGGAGAAAGAGGACTCTTCCCAGGAGGGGGAGAGAGGAAGAGGAAGGCTTCCCCAACGGGGGAGGCCGAAGGGTCCAAGAGGGGAAGGACCCTTCCTCCGGACAGCTCCGCCAACGCCAACATTGGCGACGAAGGGTGGCCCTCAAGGGCCAAGCCTCCGTCAAGATCGTAAGTATCCAGATTCCTGAATGATTTATAATTTCTCTTTTATGTCACATAGTGTCCTTCTAATGCCGCACACTACCTGTAGTCCGGCCGAGGACGATCTTCCCGCTTCATCAAGCGGGTCCTTGGCTCCGTCGGATGTAGATTCCATTCCGACTGCCTCCACCCCTCGCGACGCTGAGGACGCCGATGCGGGATCCCAGGAGGGGACCCATCAGGAGGAGGCTCCGGAGGTGCCACAAGGCAGCCTCCCGGACTTTGCGCCGGACTCCATGCCGGAACCCGCAGTGGTTCCGAAGTCCGGCAGGCGGCCCCTTCGTAAGCAGGGCAAGACCGTGACACCGGCAGCCTCCGTCCAACCGGAGGCGCCGGACAACTTGTTGGAGGCACTCAACGGCGCTTCCATCAAGGAAGAACACCGCACTATCATGAGTGCGGTGATTCAGAAGGTTCAGCTCGCCAAGAGCGGGCTGACCGAAGCCTGCAGCAGCCTTCTAATAGGCTTTGAGGTAAGAAGTTTTAAAATATGCAATGTAATACCGCATAGACCGTAGCCCCTGATGCTCAGTTCGGTGTTCGGAAAGATAAGCCGGACTGAGGATCTAAAAAGATATATGTAGGAGTTCTAAAAATTATGTCAATATGGGTTTGCAGGCTGCGCTGCTGACCTCTGCCGCATTGACTGCGGAGGTCGGTGCTTTGAAGCAAGACCTCGAGCGGGCCGAGAACGAGCTCGGCCTTGCCAAGAAGCAGCTCGAGGGCAAAGAAGGTGAGTAACACCGTAATAAGTTTGTACCTTACAGAAAAGGATTTTGGTTGCAATAGAAATGACAAGGATAACGTGGGCACTGCAGGGGCCACGAACGAGGTGGCGACCCTGAAGGAGGCCGTGTCCGCGGCCGAACGTAATGCGGCCGTGGAACGAGCGGAGCAAGAGAAGCAGGAGGCACGGGTGGCGGAGGTGAGGCAAGAGCTCCCGGTTCTCATGGAAAAGTATGAGAGTTTGGAGTGCGACTCGAAGACTCGAGAGTTCGAGCTTGCCTCGGCTCTTGAAAGTGCCAAAGCCGCTAAGGCCGAGGCCCATAAGGCCCTCCAGGAGATTGAGGCGGTGAAGAAAATAGCGGCGGGTAAGGCATTTTTCATGCAAAGCAAGCATGTGAATGTAAATTACCTGTTACTTACCCGAATTCGGAGCTCTCCAGGGGCGTTTGCAGATCTGCCTCGTAGCGTGTCCGATGCCGCCGCATTCTACCAGGCCGAGGAGGGGAGCTCAACGGAGAAGGTGTACTGGTCTCAGTATGCTGAGGCCGGACATCTGGTGCCCCTTAGCGACCAGCTGAAGCAGCTGATCGAGCTCCACAAGGTAGCCGAGCAGGCCATGAAGGGCTTCATAGTTCGGCTGTGGCCTGAAGAGGCCATGCCTGGGAGCTACTTCGGCATGGTGCGGCGGCTGGTGGATGCGTGTCCTTGGGTGGAAGTCATCAAGCGCTCCGCCTGCATTGAAGGTGCCCGTCGGGCCCTTGCCCGCGCAAAGGTGCACTGGGGCAGGCTGGATGCTGAGAAGCTTATAACGGACGCGCCGCCAGCGGGCAAGGAGTATCGTACGCCCGAGATGTACTATAAGAGTGTCCTGAAGGGTGCCCGCAAGATTGCGGATGAGTGCCCCAAAGATGTAATTATTGAGTAAACTCGCAATGTGTTATCCTGTGCGCTGAAAACTTTGTTCATATGCGCTAAGCAACGCTTATTGATTTAAAATATTACCTTCTGTGCGGCCGTTTATTAAATCTGAGAGATGGCAAGTCATCGGCCTCGGCCCCCATGCCACGAGTGCTGGGGTGTTCGGGATAAATTTGAGCAGTCTTGTTCCCATTTTTGGGTCCATCTAGGGAGGCGCTCAACACAACGAACAAGGCAACCGGACTTATAATGCTTGAACACTCTCACTTAGCCATAGAATTCTATAATTTTAAATTTCGGCGAAGCCCCTAGTATTCAGAAGACCGAGTTTGGGGCGCTATCCACGTGTGGGCCGGACGAAGCCGGTTCCTCGCTCTAAGCAGCATAAGTCTTTAAGGACTCGAAAAGACCTCTCGAATAGCGACCAACTCTCGCCTTATCATGACAGTCAGTTTTAGCTTTCTCCACTGAGGCGCTCGCCCAGCTCAACCGGGGCGCAATCGCAGTGGTTCTCCCAGTGCTACCTTAGCCGATAGAAGGGAACGTAAGGTACCAAAACATGGGAGCCGGGCAAACCCAACTATTGACCCAAGACATGATTCGGAGCCAATGCATATAGTGCTATAAGTTTGGGGTGCCGCACTTTTGAAAGTGTTCAGACTTATCACATCATAATGCGGGGAACATAAGCCCCTGGTGTATTTGGCCGTACCAAAGTGTACAGATGCAAGATGTCATAAATGAACATATAAAAAGAGGGCAATTAAAAAAAGTGATGCATTGTTTATTCAAGGAATTCTGCTATGAGTGCAGAACGATACAATTAGTGCGGTAAGCAAGGGTTTGGACTATTAGACATGTCCCCCTCCAGGGGTAGGCTGCGAAATGGTGTATTAAACAGATTTAATGCTCATAATGGAGACCACCTGGGTGTTCGTCGTAGCCATTGTCCCTCCCTGGCTGTTGCATCGTGAGTTCAGCCGATCTACTGCCGGACAGGGCCTCTGGTGAACGGATCCTGTGGAAAAAAGAGAAGAAAAAGGACAAAAAAGAAAAAAAAGGGTGACACACGTGGGAGCCCCTAGTGTGGATGAGCCGCACTCTGGGCCTATCGTGGTCGTGCCCCTCCCCCTATGCCCATGGTATCTTCAGAGCGTAGTGATGTACATGAAGAGCTCGTCTTGCAATCATGCAAGGGCTGGGGTTGGGGCCGCATTGCTACGCCTGCTCGGAACGTGGTAGGTGGTCTTGATGTATTTTACTCCGGGCGCGTTTGGCCGTGTCCGGTCGTTTAACGGCCGGACTCGAGAACTGCCTTAAGAGGCTGCTCTGTACTTCTGCCGCGAGAGCCGCTGTGTGTTCCTCCGTTCGGAGGGAGCGTTCAGTGTTTCCGTTGACCGTGATGACTCCACGAGGGCCTGGCATCTTGAGCTTGAGGTATGCATAATGCAACACCGCGTTGAACTTTGCAAACGCGGTTCGTCCGAGCAGAGCGAGATAGCCACTGTGGAACGGGACTATGTCAAAGATTAACTCCTCGCTTCGGAAATTATCCGGGGATCCGAAGACCACTTCCAGTGTGACTGAGCCTGTACAATTGGCCTCAACACCTGGTATGACGCCTTTGAAGGTTGTCTTTATAGGTTTAATCCTTGAGGGGTCTATGCCCATCTTGCGCAATGTATCCTGATAAAGCAGGTTCAGGCTGCTGCCGCCGTCCATCAGGACTCTAGTGAGGTGAAATCCATCGACGATTGGGTCTAAAACCAATGCAGTGAATCCGCCATGGCGGATACTGGTGGGGTGGTCCCTTCGATCGAAAGTGATCGGGCAAGAGGACCACGGATTGAACTTCGGGGCGACTGGCTCCATCGCATATACGTCCCTAAGTGCACGCTTCCGCTCCCTCTTGGGTATGTGGGTTGCGTATATCATATTTTACCGTCCACACTTGTGGGGGGAAACCCTTCTGTCCTCTACTGTTCAGCGGCCGAGTCTCTTCCTCGTCATCGCTGTGCAGCCCCTTGTCATTGTTTTCGGCAATTAACTTGCCTGCCTGCTTGAATACCCAACAATCCCTGTTGGTGTGGTTGGCTGGCTTTTCGGGGGTGCCATGTATCTGGCAAGAGTGGTCGAGTATTCGGTCCAAATTGGACGGACCCGGAGTAGTTCTTTTGAATGGCTTTTTCCGCTGACCGGGTTTAGAGCCTCTGAATCCGGCGTTGACTGCCGTATCTTCAGTGTTGTCGCCGTTAATGCGGCATTTGTTTTTGTTGCGACGCGACCTGCCATTGTGGTCCTTGTTGTCCGGACTGCCAGAATTTTTGCTGAGGTTGTTACTACGAGCTAGCCAGCTGTCCTCTCCCGCATAGAAGCGGGTCATGAGTGATGTGAGGGCTGCCATGGATTTCGGCTTTTCCTGTCCTAGGTGCCGGGCCAGCCACTTGTCGCGGATGTTATGTTTGAAGGCTGCGAGGGCCTCTGCATCGGAACAGTCGACGATTTGATTTTTCTTTGTTAGGAACCGTGTCCAGAACTGTCTGGCCGATTCGTCTGGCTGCTGAATTATGTGGCTTAGGTCACCGGCGTCTGGTGGTCGCACATATGTGCCCTGGAAGTTGTCGAGGAATGCGGCTTCCAGGTCCTCCCAACATCCAATTGACTCTGCGGGCAAGCTGTTAAGCCAATGCCGAGCTGGTCCTTTAAGCTTGAGTGGGAGATACTTGATGGCATGGAGATCGTCGCCGCGGGCCATATGGATATGAAGGAGATAATCTTCGAACCAAACCGCGGGGTCTGTTGTGCTATCGTAGGATTCAATGTTCACGGGTTTAAACCCTTCAGGGATTTGATGATCGATTACTTTGTCTGTGAAGCATAGTGGGTGTGGGGCGCCTCTATATTGAGCAATATCACGACGTAGCTCAAGAGAGCATTGTCTGCTGTGTTCGACCCGGCCGGAGTTGCTGTATCCGGCGCGACGGTAGTCGTCGTGGGTCGTGGGGCACCCACGTGATCCGTAGATGGATCTGGATTGTCTTGCCTTGTCCTCCAATATATCCCGCAAGTCCGGCGCATTCCCCCGTGGCTTCGCGCTTTTCGAGCGGTGCCGGGGTACGGTTCTGGCGGAGGGCCTAGATGCCTCTCTGTCTCGGCCACGAGGTGGTCGGTCTGTCGTATTGTGCGCTGGTGATGAAGGTTTGTACGCTTCATCATCTAGTCGGGGGAGCAACTTGTGTTTTGGGTAGCTTTTGGAGGGGCGTTCGAGTTCATACTCTTCGGCCGCGAGGACCTCGGTCCATCTGTCGGCCAGCAGGTCTTGATCAGCTCGAATCTGTTGCTGCTTCTTTTTTAGGCTATTCGCCGTGGCCATTAGCCTGCGTTTAAAACGCTCTTGTTCGACGGGATCCTCGGGCACGACAAATTCGTCGTCGTTGAGGCTTGCCTCGTCTCCGGAGGGAGGCATGTAATTGTCATCCTCTATCTCCTCGTCTGCCGCTCTCTCTTGAGGGCTGGCTTCTCCGTGCTCCTGTGCTGAATCTTGCTGGAGGGGGTTGTCTTCGGCACTCTCTGGGGTGTTATTATCTCCGGTGCCGGAATCTCCATTCTTGCTGTGGCGGGATTTAGAGTGGCGCCGCTGACGTCGGCGCTTGGGCTGTTTCTTAGAGGAATCTGCCTCCGCTGCTTCTTCGCCGTCCCCATCTTTTGGGGTGTCCACCATGTATATGTCGTATGACGAGGTGGTCTTCTAGTGCCCTATAGGCGCTGGTTCTTGATCGTCTCCGGCATCGTCGTCCATACCGTCGATGTCTTCGGAGTCGTAGTCTAGCATGTCGGTTAGATCGTCGACAGTGGCTACAAAGTGGGTGGTGGGTCGGCTTTGAATTTCTTTGTCGTCGGCATCCCAACCATCCTGACCGCAGTCCGGTCAGGGTTCTCCTGATAACGAGAGATGCATTAGTGAGTTCAGGATGCCGCCAAAGGGCGAGTGCTGAAAGATGTCCGCAGCGGTGAATTCCATGATCGGCACCCAATCGGATTCGATTGGTAGGGGCACATGAGGTTCGGAGTCCGGCACCTCGGAGTCACGAGCTTTATAAGGGACAAGGTCAGTATTAGGCTCCATCGCCGTAGAAGTTGCAGCTCCCGAGGCGGTGTCCAGCCACCTGTCCTCGATCTGCGCGGTCGGCTCTGAACTATGGGTCGGAGCGGATTCATGTGTGGCCTCCAAGGTTCTGTCCGGCAGCAGAGCTAAATCATGCTCATCGTGACAGTGTGGCACGCTCGGATGTGGCTCGAATCCATCGAAGATCAAGTCTCCGCGGATGTCAGCCGTGAAGTTTAGGCTTCCAAATCTGACCTGATGGCCAGGGGCGTATCTTTCGATCTGCTCCAGATGGCCAAGTGAATTGGCCCGCAGTGCAAAGCCGCCGAATACGAAGATCTGTCCAGGGAGAAAAGTCTCACCCTGGACTGCGTTGTTGTTGATTGAAGAATCCATCAAGCCTATCAGTGACGACACAGAGGAACTCTCAGTGAAAGCACCAATGTCGGTGTCAAAACCGGCGGATCTCGGGTAGGGGGTCCCGAACTGTGCATCTAGGCGAATGGTAACATGAGACAAGGGACACGATGTTTTTACCCAGGTTCGGGCCCTCTCGATGGAGGTAAAACCCTACTCCTGCTTGATTGATATTGATGATATGGGTAGTACAAGAGTGGATCTACCACGAGATCAAGGAGGCTAAACCCTAGAAGCTAGCCTATGGTATGATTGTTGTAATGGCTGTGTCCTACGGACTAAAACCCTCCGGTTTATATAGCCACCGGAGAGGGCGAGGGTTACACAGAGTCGGTTACAATGGTAGGAGATCTACATATCCGCATCGCCAAGCTTGCCTTCCACGCCAAGGAAAGTCCCATCCAGACACGGGACGAAGTCTTCAATCTTGTATCTTCATAGTCTTGGAGTCCGGCCGATGACGATAGTCCGGCTATCCGGACACCCCCTAGTCCAGGACTCCCTCACCTGGTAAAGGGTGGAAGGCTCGGCCTTATGCCTGGTGTTTTGTTCCACTCTTGCCGCCCTAGTTTCCGTCATACCGGTGTTATGTTCCTTGATTTTGCGTTCCTTACACGGTTGGGTGATTTATGGGACCCCCTTGATAGTTCGCTTTGAATAAAACTCCTCCAGCAAGGCCCAACCTTGGTTTTACATTTGCCTCACCTAGCCCTTTTTCCCTTGGGAGTCGTGCTCCCGAGGGTCATCTTATTTTTACCCCCCCGGGCCAGTGCTCGTTGTGAGTGTTGGTCCAACCTGTCAGCCACCGGTGGTCACCAGGGGCAACTCTGGGCTGGCTACCGGAATTTTGGACAATCCATTGTGCCCTGAGAATGAGATATGTGCAGCTCCTATCAGGATTTGTGGGCACATTGGGCGACTTTGCTGGTCTTGTTTTACCATTGTCGAAATGTCTTGTAAACCGGGATTCCTAGACTGATCGGGTCTTCCCGGGAGAAGTAATATCCTTCGTTGACCGTGAGAGCTTGTGATGGGTTAAGTTGGGACACCCCTACAGGGTATTAACTTTCGAGAGCCGTGCCCGCGGTTATGTGGCAGATGGGAATTTGTTAATGTCCGGTTGTAGAAAACTTGACACCAGATTCGAATTAAAACGCATCAACCGCGTGTGTAGTCGTGATGGTCTCTTTTCGGCGGAGTCTGGGAAGTGAACACGGTTTTGGGTTATGTTTGACGTAAGTAGGAGTTCAGGATCACCTCTTGATCATTGCTAGCTTCACGTCCGTTCCGTTGTTTCTCTTCTCGCTCTTATTTGCGTATGTTAGCCACCATATCATGCTTAGTCGCTGCTGCAACCTCACCACTTTACCCCTTCCTTTCCCATTAAGCTTTGCTAGTCTTGATACCCATGGTAATGGGATTGCTGAGTCCTCGTGGCTCATAGATTACTACAACAACAGTTGCAGGTACAGGTTTGCGATGATCATGACGCGAGAGCGATGTTCCTTGTTTTGGAGTTCTTTTTCTTCTTCTTCTTCGATCAGGGGATAGGTTCCAGGTCGGCAGCCTGGGATAGCAGGGT
Organism: Triticum timopheevii; assembly: GCA_963921465.1. Lineage (NCBI taxonomy): Eukaryota > Viridiplantae > Streptophyta > Magnoliopsida > Poales > Poaceae > Triticum > Triticum timopheevii. The sequence continues at coordinate 328,391,194 of OY997266.1, forward strand.
GGATGTCGTTTGGGTCTCTGTTTGTGTTTCATCGTAGTCAGATGGTGCTCTTATGTAAGATGAAGTTGTATTTGTGTGGCATTGTATGCCTTTTGTATGCATCCCCATCTATTATGTAATGTTGATGTAATGATATCCACCTTGCAAAAGCGTCTTCAAGATGCTCTTCTATCCTTGGTGGGACCTTCGAGGTCCTTTAGGATAGGGTCGCATCTTGGGTGTGACAAGTTGGTATCAGAGCCTCGACCGACCATAGGAGCCCCCTTGATTGATCGTGTAGTTTGGCCGTTGTCGAGTCTAGAAGAAAACTGTTTTCGGAGTCTAGTTATATCGGAGAGTAGAAATTCTTTTTACTCCTAAGTCCCTTCGTCGCTCTGGTGAGGAATCTTGACGTAGGTGTTTTGAATTACCTCTCTTCCCCTTCAAATTTTTCTTTAGGATCACGCGGTTAGTTTTTGTTCGTTGTCCATCCTCTCTTATCCGGTGCATTTCTCGTCAAGTTGACTCGAGCCTCTTCATCGATGCCAAGTTCAATCCTCAGTTGTTTTCTTTTCCCACCCACCCACCCTTTTCTTCTCAGAGCCGAAGCCCCTAATCGAGTATCCTCCCTACTCGTGTGACGCATTTGCATTCTTTCAACCTGTGTTTACTCTTCAAGTTATTCATCGGTTTTTCCCCTTCCAAGTTGCCTTTGTTTTCCCGCCCTCCCGCCCTCTTCTTCCCAGAGCCTAAGTCTCTTTCGAGCATCAATTTCATTCATGCGGAACCTCTTCAGTCTTTCGTCAATTGTTTCAACCGGTGAATCCTCGTCTCATTTGACATTCTTCAACTCTTTTCTTTTTCGGTGGACTCAATTCAAGTTTTTTTCGGGTTCATCACATTCTTTCCTTGGATCAAATGTTTTCCCCTTGCTCGTTCGCCTCTCGCCAGTTTATCTTTTCGGAGTGCTCAAGACTTCTCAGGAGATTCATCTGTGTTTCAATTAATTCGAGGTTATCACCTCATTCAAATATTTCAATTGTTCCGGTGCATCATCTATCTGTTCAACATCCCTTTGCAACGGTGTTTTTCTCTTCAGTGGGCCCTAACCCACAGGTCTTTTCCCAGGATCTTACCTGACTCTTCTAATTTCCCGGAGCTATTCTCAAATTCTTTTTGGAGTTTGACGTAAGAATGAATGTCATAAGTCAGATGCCATCTCCAAGATCGCTTTCAAATTCTTTTCATCTTTGGTTCAACCCTTCCTCTTTTACATTCTCCCGGAGTATCTCAGTAATTTTGGTGGTGTTTTCCGTTGTCATTTGAAGACCGAAGAAGAGTTTTTTCCCTCTAAATCTTGTCTGTTCTCTCGAAGTTTCATGGTTCTAGCTTCATGTTATCCTCTCGAATTATTCCAGTTGTTAGTTATTCCTTTTCTAACCCATCCGGAGTATTTCAGGAGTTGCTTTCTCTCTCGATCATCCGGAGGCCATCTTTTCGGTATATTTCTTCGTTCTAAGCTTTCAAATTTGTTCTCCAATTATTCTATACACGTGCCCCTTCGTCCGTCCTAATATTCTTCCGGTGCTTCGTTCAAATATTCTTTAATCAGTTTGCGATCTCTTCGTTCTATTGTCTCTAATTTTCCCCCAAGCATCGTCGTGCTTTTCTAATTCTTCCCGGTGATTCATTCTCCTTCGTTATTCAATTTTGAATTCTTACAGTGGTTTGTTCAAGATTTCTTTTCTGTTGTTATCATATCAATTCATTCGTTCTTTCCAGTCCTATCGGTGGTTCATGAAGACTTTCTCAAGTTTTGTGCTATACCCCCCTTAATCCTTTTCAAGAAGAATAAGTAGTATGCAAAATCCATTGCTTGTCATCAATTTAATTTGATGAAGGATAAGCATACAATAAATCTTATTCTTATTTCATCCAAGTGAGTAACCCCTTCCTTCAGAGTTTGTTCCTGATGAATAAATTCTAGTTCCAAGTGTCTTCATCTTTTCTTTCCGGAGTTCAAATTTCCTCGTCCATTTCGTCGGAACCTCCATCTAAGTCACCGCAAGCTTTAATCTTATTCTTTTCATCCTTCAATTTTATCTCGTCATCCTTTGGTTACCGGAGTTTTTCACGGTGGCTCGTCATGATTTAATTCATTCTTCAAGAGCTCATCAAGATTTTGTTCGTGGAGTTCAACTATCTTGTCTTCTCGCGTCTTGAAGTGCAAATAATTCTCCATTTTCTTCTGAAGTGGAGTTTTGCATTTTTTTCGTTCATCTCAGCTATTCAGACATTTGGTTGTGGTATAATTTCACCTAAGGTTTTGAGATGTTTTTGGACTGACTCCTGAGAAGACATCTTGCTTTATTCTGCAACAAGGACAGCTCGAAACGAAAACAGAGGATATTTGCATGATACGGTGGTCAAAACCTTCGGGAGTATATATAATGAATTTTTACCGACCAAAATACATAACATACAAGAAAACGGAGTCCGGGAGGCACACGAGGTGCCCACGAGACAGGGGGCGCGCCCTACAGGGGGGAGGGCGTGGCCTCCTCTCTCGTGGGAACCTCATGTCCCTTTCGGACTACTTCTTTCTTCCTAAAATTCTTAAATAATCCAAAACTGATAAAAAATGCCATTAGAGTTGTTTTGGAGTCGGTTTACTTACCGTACCACGTACCTATGCCTTTTCGGAGTCTGGAACGTTCTGGAAAGTGTCTCTTATGTATTCCTCAGGGGTTATGGTTTCAATAATATTAGTTTCAACATTGATAGGATTACCTGAAATATAATGTTTAATTCTTTGACCATTTACCACCCTCGGATTTGTGCCTTCGAAGTTGTTGATTTTTATAGAACCAGAACGATAGACCTCCTCGATAACGTAGGGACCTTCCCACTCTGAGAGAAGTTTTCCTACAAAAAATCTTAAACGAGAGTTGAATAATAACACATAATCTCCTACGTTAAACTCACACTTTTGTATCCTCTTATCATGCCAGCGTATGACTTTTTCTTTGAAAAGCTTGGCATTCTCATATTCTTGGGTTCTCCATTCATCAAGTGAGCTAATGTCAAATAACCTTTTCTCACCGGCAAGTTTGAAGTCATAATTGAGCTCTTTAATAGCCCAATATGCTTTATGTTCAAGTTCAAGAGGTAAATGACATGCTTTTCCATAAACCATTTTATATGGAGACATACCCATAGGATTTTTGTATGCAGTTCTATAGGCCCATAATGCGTCATCAGGTTTTTTGGACCAATTCTTTCTAGATCTATTCACAATCTTTTGTAAAATTAATCTGAGCTCTCTATTGCTCAACTCTACTTGACCACTAGACCGCGGGTGATAAGGAGATGCTATTCTATGATTGACATCACACTTAGCGAGCATCTTACGGAAAGCACCATGAATAAAGTGTGAACCACCATCAGTCATAAGATATCTAGGGACTCCAAACCTCGGAAAAATAACTTCTTTAAGAATTTTAATAGAAGTGTTATGATCAGCACTATTGGAATAGCTTCTACCCACTTAGTAACGTAATCAACAGCAACTAAAATATGTGTATAACCATTGGAGGCAGGAAAAGGCCCCATATAATCAAAGCCCCAAACACCAAATGGTTCAATAACAAGAGAATAATTCATAGGCATTTCTTGACGTCTACTAATGTTACCTATTCTTTGACATTCATCACAAGATATGACAAACTTACGAGCATCTTTGAAGAGAGTAGGCCAATAAAAAGCAGATTGCAGTACCTTGTGTGCAGTTCTATCTCCAGCGTGGTGTCCTCCATAGGATTCAGAGTGACACTTGCGTAGGATTTGTTCCTGTTCATGCTCAGGCACACAACGTCTAATAATACCATCTACTCCTTCTTTATAAAGATGTGGTTCATCCCAGAAGTAATGTCTTAAATCATAAAAGAACTTTTTCTTTTGCTGGTATGTGAAACTAGGCGGTATATATTTAGCAACAATGTAATTAGCATAATCAGCATACCAAGGAGCAGTACGAGAAGCATTGACAATCGCTAATTATTCATCAGGAAAGCTATCATTAATAGGCAGTGGGGCATCAAGAACATTCTCTAACCTAGACAAGTTGTCTACAACGGGGTTCTGAGCTCCCTTTCTATCAATAATATGCAAGTCAAATTCTTGGAGCAAGACAACCCATCTAATGAGTCTAGACTTAGCATCTTTCTTTTCCATAAGATATTTAATAGCAGCATGATCAGTGTGAATAGTAACTTTGGAATCAACAATATAAGGTCTAAACTTATCACATGCAAACACAACTGCTAAGAACTCTTTTTCAGTAGTAGCATAATTTCTCTGGGCAGTATCAACAGTCTTACTAGCATGCTGGATAACATTCAATTTCTTATCAACTCTTTGCCCTAAAACAGCACCTACAACATAATCACTTGCATCATACATAATTTCAAAAGGTAAATTCCAATCAAGTGGCTGAACAATAGGTGCAGTGATCAAAGCTTTCTTAAGTGTTTCAAATGCTTCTACACAATCATCATCAAAGACAAAAGGAATATATTTTTGCAATAAATTAGTCAGAGGCCTAGAGATTTTAGAAAAGTCCTTAATGAACCTCCTATAAAAGCCGGCGTGACCAAGAAAACTTCTTATACCTTTTATTTCCTTGGGACATGGCATCTTTTCAATAGCATCAACTTTGGCTTTATCAACTTCAATACCACTCTCGGAGATCTTGTGCCCCAAGTCAATGCCTTCATTAACAATAAAGTGACACTTTTCCCAATTCAGGACGAGACTAGTGTCTTCGCACCTCTGCAAAACTCGATCAAGGTTGCTCAAACAATCATCAAAAGAGGATCCATAGACAGAGAAGTCATCCATGAATACCTCACAAATCTTTTCACAAAAATCAGAAAATATAGCCATCATGCATCTTTGAAAGGTAGCAGGTGCATTACATAAACCAAAAGGCATACGCCTATAAGAAAAAGTACCAAAATGGCAAGTAAAAGTAGTTTTAGATTGATCCTTCGCTGACACAGGTATTTCAGAGAAGCCAGAATAACCATCTAGAAAGAAAAAATGTGTGTGTTTGGATAGCCTTTCTAGCATTTGATCAATAAAAGGTAAAGGGTAATGATCTTTCTTAGTAGCTTTATTTAACTTACGGAAATCAATTACCATCCTATAACCTGTAATAATTCTTTGCGGGATCAATTCATCTTTATCATTAGGAACAACGGTAATACCTCCCTTTTTAGGGACACAATGGACAGGGCTTACCCATTCACTATCAGCAACGGGATAAATAATACCCGCCTCAAGGAGCTTTAGTATCTCCTTTCTTACCACTTCCTTCATCTTGGGATTTAATCTCTTTGAAGAGTCTCTAACTGGTTTGGCATCTTTCTCCACTGAAATTTTGTGTTGACATAATGTGGGACTAATGCCCTTAAGATCATCCAGAGTATATCCAATATCAGCTCTGTGCTTCTTCAGAGTTTTCAATAATCTTTCTTCTTCTTTCTCTAAAAGGTTAGCACTAATAATAACATGATATATTTCTTTTTCATCAAGATAAGCATACTTAAGATTATCAGGTAAGGGTTTGAGTTCAAACACGGGATCACCCTTGGATGGAGGGGGATCCCCAAGAATTTCAACGGGAAGGTTATGTTTCAGCATAGGTTCTTGTTTAAGGAACACTTCATCTATTTCTTCCCTTTCCTGCATAAACATATCGTTTTCATGGTCTAGCAAATATTGTTCTAACGGATCAGTTGGAGGAATAGCAATGGAAGCAAGACCAATAATTTCATCCTTACTAGGTGGTTCTTGTTCACGAGGTTGTCTACTAAACTTTGCAAAATTGAACTCATGAGACATACCATCTATGCCAACAATGACGACCTTCCTTTCACAATTAATCTTAGCACTAGCAGTATTCAAGAAGGGTCTACCAAAAATAATAGGGAAAAATCATCTTGTGGGGAAGCAAGAACAAGAAAATCAGTAGGGTATTTAATCTTCCTACACAAGACTTCAACATCTCTAACAATCCCAATAGGTTTAACGGTGTCCCTATTAGCAAGCTTAATAGTAACATCAATGTCTTCTAATTCAACAGGTGCAATATCGTGCATAATTTCTTTATAAAGATCATAAGGTATTGCACTAGCACTAGCACCCATATCACATAAGCCATGATAACAATGATCTCCTATTTTAACAGAAATAACAGGCATGCCTACAACAGGTCTACGTGTCTTAGTATCGGGTCTAGCAATATTAGCAGTTTCACCCAAGAAAGAGATAACATGCCCATCTAAGTCTTCATCCAAGAGATCTTTAATCATAGCAATACCGGTTCAACATTAATTTGCTCAGGAGGTGTATAAGTCCTAGTATTACTCCTACGAACAACAGTCGAAGCTTTAACAAGATCTTTTATCCTAATAGGAAAAGGAGGTTTTTCAACATAAGCAGTAGGAATAATAGGATCACTATATGTAATGGTCTTTTCTTCGACTGTAATAGGTGCAACTACTTTCACTTCAACAGGAGGATTATATTTAAACCACTTCTCTTTAGGGAGATCAACGTGAGTAGCAAAAGTTTCACAAAAAGTAGCTACTACCTCAGAGTCAAGTCCATACTTAGAGCTAAATCCACGGAAAGCATCGGTATCCATAAAAGATTTAACACAATCGAACTTAGGTGTCATACCTGACTGCTTACCATCGTCGGAACCCCAATCTTCAGAGTTGCATTTAATTCTTTCCAATAAGTCCCATTTGAAATCAATAGTCTTGAGCATATAGGAACCAGCACAGGAAGTATCGAGCAGGTTGCGATTATCAAGAGAAAGCCGAGCATAAAAATTCTAAATAATCATTTCCCGAGAGAGCTCATGATTGGGGCATGAATATAACATTGACTTAAGCCTCCCCCAAGCTTGAGCGATGATTTCTCCTTCGCGAGGCCAGAAATTATATATGTAATTACGATTATGATGAACAAGATGCATAGGATAGAACTTCTGGTGAAATTCCAACTTCAATCGCTTATAATTCCAAGATCTCATATCATCACATAGCCTATACCATGTCATTGCATCTCCCTTCAAAGATAAAGGGAAGACCTTCCTTTTGACAACATCATCGGGAATACCTGCAAGCTTAAATAATCCTCAAACTTCATCCACAAAGATAAGGTGTAAATCGGGATGCAATGTTCCGTCTCCTGCAAAAGGATTAGCTAGCAGTTTTTCTATCATACCCAAAGGAATCTCAAAGTGAATATTTTCATCAAGTTCAGTAGGTTTAGGAGCATCTCTTTGCTCTTCTGGTTGGGGTGAATATACCCCAAACAAGCCCCTCAAAGGATTAGTTTCCATAGTGACAAGTAACAGAAAATTTCTGCACACTATATAAATGTTTCCTTACCAAGTTCCACTCAACAAGAGCGCTACGCTCCCCGGAAACGGCGCCAGAAAAGAGTCTTGATGACCCACAAGTATAGGTGATCTATCGTAGTCCTTTTGATAAGTAAGAGTGTCGAACCCAACGAGGAGCAGAAGGAAATGATAAGCGGTTTTCGATAAGGTTTTCTCTGCAAACACTGAAATAGTAGGTGATAGATAGTTTTGTGATAAGATAAATAGTAACGAGCAAAAAGTAAATAAAGTGCAGCAAGGTGGACCAATCCTTTAGGTAGCAAATGATAAGCCTGGACAAATTCTAATAATAAAGAAGGAGCTCCTGAGGACACATTGGGAATTATCGTCAAGCTAGTTTTCATGACGTTCATAAGATTTGCGTTCGGTACTTTGATAATTTGATATGTGGGTGAACCGGTACTTGGGTACTGCCCTAACTTGGACAAGCATCCCACTTATGATTAACCCCTATTGCAAGCATCTGCAACTACAAAAAGGAGTATTAAGGTAAACCTAACCACAACATTAAACATATGGGTCCATATCAACCCCTAACGAAGCAACGCATAAACTAGGGTTTAAGCTTCTGTCACTCTAGCAACCCATCATCTACTTATTACTTCCCCATGCCTTCCTCTAGGCCCAAATAATGGTGAAGTGTCATGTAGTCTACGTTCACATAACACCACTAGAGGAAAGACAACATACATCTCATCAAAATATCGAACGAATACCAAATTCACATGACTACTAATAGCAAGACTTCACCCATGTCCTTAGGAACAAACGTAACTACTCACAAAGCATATTCATGTTCATAATCAGAGGAGTAATAATATGCATAAAGGATCTGAACATATGATCTTCCACCAAGTAAACCAATTAGCATCAACTACAAGGAGTAATCAACACTACTAGCAACCCACAGGTACCAATTTGTGGTTTTGATACAAGATTGGATACAAGAGACGAACTAGGGTTTTGAGAGGAGATGGTGCTGGTGAAGATGTTGACGGAGATTGACCCCCTCTCGATGAGAGGATCGTTGGTGATGACGTTGGTGATGACGTTGGTGATGATTTCCCCCTCCCGGAGGGAAGTGTCCCTGGCAGAACAGCTCCGCCAGAGCCGTAGATTGATTCCGCCAAGGTTCCGCCTCGTGGCGGCGGAGTTTCATCCCGCAAGCTTGCCCATGATTTTTTCCAGGGTAAAAGTGATGATATAGCAGAAGATGGAAGGCGGAGGCCCACCAGGGGGCCCAGGAGATAGTGGGCCGCGCCATACTGGGGGGGCGCCCCCTCCCGTCTCCTGGACAGGGTGTGGGCCCCCTGGCCTATTTCTTTCGCTCATAAATTCTTATTAAATCCAAAAAGTTGTTTCGTGGAGTTTCAGGACTTTTGGAGTTGTGCAGAATAGGTTTCCAACATTTGCTCCTTTTCCAGCCAGAATTCCAGCTGCCGGCATTCCCCCTCTTCATGGTAATCCTTGTAAAATAAGAGAGAATAGCCATAAGTATTGAGATATAATGTGTAATAACAGCCCATAATGCAATAAATATTGATATAAAAGCATGATGCAAAATGGACGTATCAACCACCCACCGTAACCAGGAACTCCGCGAAAATTTCCTCACCCTCACTTCTACCATGACTTTTTATGTCATGGATGACCCAAAGAATATCATGAGGTGCATCCTCGGCTTGCCCAGGACAAAAATCCCATTTCCTGTCATGATTTTTGTCATAGAAGTAGGAGCCCACCACATCTACGATGATACGTATTTTTGTCACATTTATCGTCATATAAGTGTCATAACTATGTCATATTTTTTCATTTAGGCCATAATGTCATGGATGTGTATTTTTTGTAGTGCTAATTGATATAGAATATTTAATGGGGGCTCACAGTCATGAAATATGTCCAAGATAGTATATTTATATGTGATACCTCTCTTCTTTCATTTGGATTGCACCAATGACCAATGCTATGTTTGTTAACTTCCAAGAAATTTTATCCACTGTACTTCTTTTATGTGAAGTCATTACTCCCCATTACATAGCATATGATCTTTTCATTCTTTGTTATTTTTCTTTCATTGCGAAGATTGAAACAAGAAAGCAAAGCAAAACTCAAAACTACTCTTTATTAGATAACTCCCACACCATTACATAGATAGATAGATCCTGAAACAAGCACTCGAAACTAGATCCTACTAAAACTTTATTCTTCTAAATCATGAAATAAGGATTGAGCTAAGATAGATAATAATGATAAAAGTGATGGTGATATGATACCGGGGCACCTTACCCAAGCTTGGAACAAGCCAAAGGTGGAGCCCATACCCATGTACTCAAGTGTCTTTCTTTGGTGATGGTGGTGATGAGGAAGTAGGCTTGTCCTTCACCTTCAATATGTACTCCAGATTTTTATTGATATTCCGAAGGGCACAATTTTGCTCTTCCAACAAAATAACTTCATTAGTAATAGATGTACTATGAGCGCATATTGCTTCAAGTACCTTTAAGGTATCAATTTCAGATGGAGAGAGATGATCATAAAAGGGGTTGAAGTATGTCTCCCTTTTCTGCACTCTCTCCCATAGACATGGCTTGATCTCCCTCTTGGATCTGGCTTCCCACGGCCTCCTCAGCTTCATCCTGCTTGCTGGCGTCCTCTTGTCATGATGACCACTCGTAATAAACATCGCTAGAAGGGCGCTTGCCCAGCTAAGGTTGCATGATCTGGTGCTTGGTTAAGAGCCTTCGGAGAGCCATGGGGATCTGGATCTGTCAAAAAAATAGCTTGAAACAAGAACAGAGGAGAAACTTGCGACACGGTGGTTAAAAGATCCAAGAGTATATATAATGACTTTTTCCCATGCAAGACAAGTTATATGTAAGAAAAAAGAGTCCGGAAAGTCCACGAGGGAGCCACAAGTTCGGGAGGCACGCCCAGGGGAGTAGGGCACACCCCTAGGCTTGTCGCTTCCTGGTGCACTTTCTCAATTGTTTATTATTTTCCTAATTTTTTTATATATTCTGAAACGAACAATAAATACTTTTATCAAACTTTCGGAGTCGGTTTTTTATCAAACGAACAATAAATATTCTGAAAAAACCACGATAGTTGGCGCCCACCATGGGGCCCTCGCACGGTGGTTTAGAGTTCTTAAAGGGCAGCTTCTCAGGGATCAAGGGATATACCATGGGCCAGATGACCAAGATTCATCGTGGTAAGATCTACATCGATGATGATGACTGGGGTCCCGAGGCCGATTCGATCAAGTATGGGTACCAGGTCCCCTTCGGCGGAATTCATGTCTTCATCGGCAAGATTGGCGAGTCGGAGCCTGAGCTGGACATCTGCACCGACACAATTGAGACGGCTCGGCGCGTGCGACTGGCCAAGGTCGAACCCGCCCGGAAGCGCGCCTTAGTTGGCTTTGTTCATGGAGCAGATCTTGAGGAAGGTTCTGTGTCTGGTGGAGAGACATGCATCTATTCAGGTGTTGAGTCTTCAACCGGCGAAACTGAGTCAATCTATCGACTACAAGACGGCAAGCTTTGGGGCTACTCCGATGGTGACAGTATTCTGGACTCCTATGAGCCGCCGAGTAGGGATGCTATCTTCATGGCCGGTACGCAACATATGGTGATTCATCGACTATTGCAGCTATGATCTCCGGTTCAACGACCGCTCTGACGGCCGGAGCAAGTGGCTCTGCACTCCCACTGGCTCAAGTCTTATCCGAGCAATTGGATGCTTTGGCAACTCTATTAGTCGCAGCTTGGCCTCTTGTCTGTAGACCCAAAGACAAAGGTGGTATGGGAATAGTAAACCTAACCATCCAAAACAGAGCTTTCCTTTCCAAGCACCTTTCCAAGTTTTATAACAAAGCTGACATCCCTTGGGTTTCTCTTATTTGGAACACCTACTATGATGGTGTTGTTCCTCATGGCACAGTTTTATGTGGATCTTATTGGTGGAGAGACATCCTTAAACTCAATGAAGCTTTCAGACTATACTCTGAGGTAACCATAAACATGGGGGACTCTGTCCTTTTTTGGTTGATGCTTGGGTGTTCCTAGGCTCATCTGTTCCGCTCAGAGAGAGGTTTCCGAGGTTGTTCTATTTTGTCATTGATGATAAGGTGTCTGTTCATGAGGTGATTAACACACTTGATACGTCTGAGCTTTTTCATCTACCCTTATCGCCAGAAGCAATGGCTGAGATGAACACTGTCCAGGCTGGTCTACTTGACCTTAATGCTGATGAAGAGATTCATGATTCTTGGTCTTGGACACCTGGCAAAGGTATCTTCTCTGCAAAGAGTTATTATACAGTGATGCATGCTGACATGGCCACTGATACTCCATCCAAATGGATTTGGGAATGTAAGGCGACAATGAAGATAAAGGTGTTTGCGTGGTTAATGCTAAATGACAGGCTAAATACCAGAGATTTGCTGGTGAGGAGGCACTGGCGATCACCTCAGGAGGACAACACCTTCCCATTATGCTTTGCCCATGCTTATGAGGACAGAGATCACCTTTTCTTCACATGTCAATTCAGCACAAGAGTATGGAATTACTTGCACATCCAGTGGTTAGCTGGCTTAACCACATCTCAGTGTTTAGTTGCTGCAAGGAGGAGCTTTGGGCACCCTTTCTTCAGGGAGGTTGTCTATCTTGCAGCCTGGAATATATGGATCTTAAGGAATGGCAGAATCTTCAGACATGAAAGGCCAGCTTTTGCTGCATGGAAGAGAAATTTCATTCATGATGTTACTCTGCACTCTCACAGATTCAAGCCTAGTTTAAAACCTTTGCTGCTAGCCTGGGTCAATTCTTTGCCATAGTTGGCTGTATGTATATTTGTATATGGGCCTATAATTATGTAAATAGTTAACTAGGTAAGTAACTTCCCCTCCCCCATAGTTAGTTCATTTCTCAGAACCTTTTGTATGTTTGGTGGTTGAGTTTTAATAAAATACTGTGGGGTTGTTGCCTCACAGTTTCTAGTCAAAAGAAAAAAAACTCTGTTAGCCGCAGAAGTGACTTCGGCGACTCAAGCTCAACATAATGTGGAAGTTGCGAAGCTGTGAGATGAGGTAGCCCGGGCTAGAGAGGAGCTTAATGCAGAGAATGCCAGGATGGCAATGGAGCGAGCTGTGTTAGAGGCTGAGTCACAACGGAATCAAGCAGAGGCTTTTCGGTTAAACTTGGATCAGAATGTGTCAAACATTGTTCTTCAAAGGAGGCACCAAAGCTGCCTACCTGCATAGTTTGAGGGGCGAAACCTTTTTAGTACGCCTGGAGCAGGGCTGAGTAACCCTCCCGGTGTAACCCGGGTTGAGCAGGCGCCTGCAACTAGGGCGGCGGCTCAGCCCCGCATAACAGACCCACCTCGTTTGAATTTGACCCCGCCTCAGTGAGTGTCGACACCTCCGGGTCATTAATCTAACCAGTTGGATAACATGATTGCTGCGGCTTCGCGACTGGCGGCTCTTCCGGTTGAAGGCTATTCCCCAGCTGTGATAGAGACCCGGAATGTCGTAGAACTTCTTCAGACGGCTGTGGCTCAACAGGCGGCTCACTCTTACAGCCAAGAGCGAATTCATTCAACTCTGCTCCATAGTCGAAGCTACAGCTAGCGCATTGAGTCGCTGAGTCGCCGGCCGTTTCCAGTAGCGAGCAGTGTCGTAACCCGCCGGCCATGGAACATTGCTCATCTTCGGCCTTATTACACTTGAGCTACTGGATCTTGTGTTGCACATACTTCTATCATTGTATATATTATGATCAATATAATAAAACCGGCATCCCTGATAATTTAGGGCTTTTATCATTTCATTTCTAAGTATCTGAGTCTTTATTATTTTTTCATAAGGTTACTTGGGGCCTTCCAACCCAACGGGTTTAGCTTTCTTGCCCTTGTGACCTGGCTAGGTGCTGAGTCCTGAGTTTTGACCTGCTTGTCTACTTGATGCTTCTCCACTAGGTAATCCTCAATGACCCACTGTACTCTTAACAGTCAATCTTTTAACTAAGACCCTGAACTTGTGAAAGTTAAAACAGTGTTTTGTCATGTGAGGGCCGCCTTACAGTAAGCGAGGGCAACTCTAAGGCTGTGCGGCCCATGAAAGCACTTGAATCTTAGTGGCTGTGCGGCCCATGAAAGCACTTGGATTTTAAGGTTGTGCATCCTATGAAAGTACTTGAATTTTCTCTGAATTTCTTTTCTTCTGAATATTTTTGATTTGCATCCATTGAAGAATTTTTTCTGCTCAAGTGTGTACAATTCAGGCCATGTAGCCTTCACTATATGACTCATATTTGAGCATCTTTGGGTTTCATAACCCGCCCTGATAGAAAATAAGCCGCCAAGATATTTGCTTTGAGCAGTCCGCATCATGATATTTCATGTCTATGGCTTATCATTATCAAAGGAACTACCATGATATCAATCAACATGTATGTTCTTCCATGATAATATGAATATTTAGGGTTTGGCAAACCGCCCTGGTTTTCGACTTTAAGTCACCAGAATATTTCTTGCTTAGATGGCCTTTATTCTAGTCTTTCTATACAATGTTTCAAAGACTATTATATCAGGATTTGTTATCCACCCTGGCTTAAACCGCCAGGGCGTATACTGTTTACCATGTGTGCAGAAAATATGAAAACTTTGGTCTGCTCCACATTGGTGATGATGAAAGTGTAGGATCGAAAGTATGTCTAGAGTGGGGTGATTAGATTATTGACCAAATAAAAACTTATCCTTTTCCCAATTTTAGTTCTTGGAAGATTTTAGCAACTTTGGACAAGTCAAGCAATCTTAACACAATTCAAGCAAGCATGCAAAGAGTATATGAGCAGCGGAAAGTAAAGCATGCAACTTGCAAGAACGTAAAGGGAAGGGTTTGGAGAGTGCAAACGCAATGGGAGACACGGATGTTTTGTCATGGTTCCGATAGGTGGTGCTATCATACATCCACGTTGATGGAGACTTCAACCCACGAAGGGTAACGGCTGCGCGAGTCCACGGAGGGCTCCACCCATGAAGGGTCCACGAAGAAGCAACCTTGTCTATCCCACCATGGCCGTCGCCCACGAAGGAGTTGCCTCACTAGCGGTAGATCTTCACGAAGTAGGCAATCTCCTTGCCCTTACAAACTCCTTGGTTCAACTCCACAATCTTGTCGGAGGCTCCCAAGTGACACCTAGCCAATCTAGGTGACACCACTCTCCAAGAAGTAACAAATGGTGTGTTGATGATTAACTCCTTGCTCTTGTGCTTCAAATGATAGTCTCCCCAACTCTTAACTCTCTCTCACAGGATTTGGATTTGGTGGAAAGAAGATTTGAGTGGAAAGCAACTTGGGGAAGGCTAGAGATCAAGACTCATATGGTAGGAACGGAATATCTTGGCCTCAACACAAGTGTAGGTGGTTCTCTCTCAGAAAATGTAAGTTGGAAGTGTAGGTTCGTTCTGATGGCTCTCTCCACGAATGAAGAGGAGGTGGAGGGGTGTCGATGTACTAAAGTAGGGGTACCTTAGTATCCCGAACTTGTGCACGGGCAGTCGCAGCACCCAGCGGCAAGGCTTGCCGGGCGTCCGCCAAGATCCTCCGTAGCTCATATTGATGCCATTCAAGAACAGAGTGTTTTGACTGAGAAGACAAGACTCCAGCAAGAGTAGCTTGCCAGGAAGGGCAAGGCCCCGGCAAGAGGAGCTTGCCGGGAAGGCCAACCAAGGCATTTCAAGAAACTTGCCGCGACGCGCCGTGCGTCCCGGCAAGATCCGGCGAGCGACAAGCTTTCGGGTGCGACAAGACAACGACCGCGGCAAGGCGCTTGCCGCGGCAGAGCCACCACTCTGCGCCCACGCTCCAGTGCATCCGACGACGTGTCGCCCCAAGATCGTTCCTGGCGCACGTGGCGGGCGGCTGCGCAGCCAAACGGTGCGAGGTGGCAAGTGGAGATGACGAGAAGGCCATCATGGCAAGCGGTGGCGCCCCAAATGGTCGTTTTCTGCACTATTTGGGTGACCGGACGGGCATTAAATGCGCTTGTCCCCTGCCGTCAGAGTTAGGTAGGGTGCACTGTAGAGGCAGTTGTACCAACCCCTCTTTTTACTTTTATACCCCTGTCTGCGTTGCCACCTGTCGGTGACCCCTTTAGCCTATAAAAGGAGGCCCATGCGCAACGTAGAGGGGGTTCGACTCATTCGAAACTACATAACGCTCACTCCCTCGAGTAAGAACACAATACAAACACAAAGCAGCAGTAGGAGTCTTATCTCTCCGGAGAGCTCCGAAGCTGGGTAAAATCCCTCGCGTGCTTCGCCTCGATCCGCATGCACCGCGCAAACTTCGGCGTCCGTGCATGCACCGCGCCCCTCTCAGGAGGCGCGAGATCGACAACGCCATGGTACCCCTAGCACCGTGCTCGCGTTAGAACAAGGCCAAGCTGGTGGATCGCGGGACGCTCAAGGCCAACATGCACGCCAGCATGTCGGCGCGAGCGCGGCACGGTCGCCTGGACGAGATGTTGCTCCTTCTAACACTGTTAGAAGTTTGAGCATATCCCGCTCCTCGCGTCGTTCGCCCCCGCCGCCGAAAACTCCAGAAGAAGCGTTGGCTCGAGCCCAACTGCTACTAGACTACCCTCCAGCGCCGGACAAGATCGACGACTGGAGGATCACCATCCAGAGCCTCATCGGCTTCGCCAACGGCGACAAGCCCCAGGAACCAAGCACGTCGAAGCCTCGGCAAGACGCTCAGGCGCAAGCCGATGGCAACAAGACCGGTGGGGGTGCCACCACCGTGCACTTCCCGCCCCGAAGGCCAAGATCGCCGACTCGCCGGGCTAACCTCGACACCGACTCCACGGCGTCATCAGATCCGCGGGCTCGTCGTGATCAGCGCCAAGTTCTTCAAGAACGACAGCAAGAGGAGGCTCGTACCGTCATCGAGCGTCGGAGAGAAGCGCGGCGTCAATCAGACCAGCGCGCTGGGCCCACTGTCGACATGCATGCGCCAGGAGAACCAGGCGACTTGCCGTACGCGGCAGGTTGTCCTACGTTTACCCGTGAGCTGCGGCAAGTCCAGTGGCCCAGTACTAAGAACTTCAAGCCAGACGTACCCGAGAAGTACGACGGCAGGATACACCCGTCGGAGTTCCTCAGCATCTACACCATCGCGGTGCAGGCTGCCGGGGGCGCGACGAGAAGATCCTCGCCAACTACTTCCCGTTGGTGCTCAAACCCAACGTCAGATCTTGGCTCATGCACTTGCCGGACAACTCCATCTCTTCATGGGCAGATCTGTGCCATCAGTTTGTTGGCGCCTTCACAGGCGGCCACAAGCCCCATGGCCAGGAAAGCGATCTTCATCTGCTCGCCCAGAAGGAAGGAGAACCCCTGCGCAAGTTCATTCAAAGATTCAGCCAGGTGCAACGCAACATTCCAGACGTCCACCCCGCCGCGATTAGCAGCGCGTTCCATCAGAACGTGCGTAATCGCAGGATGAGGGAGGAGATGGCGATGTGCAAAATCAGAGATGTCAGCGAGCTCTATGCTCTGGCCGACAAATGCGCACGTGCTGAGGAGGGGAGGAAACTCCCCGGAGAAAATGCAGGAGCAGAAGGGTCTGACAGTGAAGATGCCGCCCCGGCAAAGAAAAACCGGAGGCGGAATAACAGAAAGAGGAAAGCTAAGGATGTGCTAGTCGTCGAGCAGTCCGGCAACGGAGGTGGTGCCGAGAAGGCCAAAGCTGGTGACTCCGGCGAGGCTGTGGTGGCCGCCAACAAGCAGGACGGCACCGGCAAGCAGTACTGCAAGATCCACCGCACCAAGGGCCATGATCTCCAGACATGCAAGAAGGTTGAGCAGCTCGTAGAACTGCAGAAAGCTGAGTACGAGCGCCGCGACAAAGAGAAAGCCCAAGAAGGTGGAGGAGGATCCGACAAGAAGCGTCCCGCCCGGGGAGGGCGCCGCGGCAAGGCCAAGCAGCGGCAAGGGGACAGACCTCCCCGCGGCCGCGACAAGGACGAAGACGAAGACGAAGATGAAGAGATGGATGAGGATGAGACCGACGAGCAGGAGTTTCAGAAGGCAACAAAGGTTTTGTGCGTCGACGGCGGTGCTTCTCTGCATACTTCGCACCGCTAGCTCAAACAGTGGGTGCGTGAAGTTAATGCAGCAGAACCATCAGTTGAGTCGCGCAAGCCTCTGAAGTGGTCCAGCACGCCCATCATCTTTGATGTTGAGGATCACCCTGATCGCATAACTGCGGTCGGGTGCTTGCCGATGTTGGTTTCGCCAACTATCTGCAACCTCAAAGTCACAAAGATGCTGGTTGACGGCGGGGCCAGCTTGAATCTGATATCCTCCGCGGTGCTCAAGAAGCTCCAGATCCCCGACAGCGAGCTCGAAGAGACTGGTACCTTTCAAGGAATTAACCCAGGAAGAAGCAAGCCAAAGGGGAAGATCACACTGCGAGTGACATTTGGCAGCGAGCTGAACTTCAGGACAGAGAAGGTCACCTTTGACGTTGCTGATTTCCCATTGCCCTACAATGGGATACTTGGCCGTCCAGCGCTCGCCAAGTTCATGGCAGCATCTCACTATGCTTACAACGTGCTCAAGATGCCCGGTCCGATAAGTGTCATTTCTGTCCCTGGCGACAAGAAAGATGCCCTTATCTGTACCGACAAGATCTACTGGGAAGCAGCAGCCGCAGCAGATCGCAAGACACTTGCCGCTGAAGCTCCCGGGGGGAAGAAGAAGACCAAGTCCGGCAAGAGTAGCTCTGATGCCCACTCCGGCAAGCGCACCTCTTCGGAGTGCTGCGCTACCATCGAGGACGCACCATCAAGCTCCACCGGCAAGTGCAAGAAGGCAAAGACAGCTTCACCAGAGACCAAGAAAGTGGCCGCCAAGGAGGACGGCACTGGTGGTACCTTCACCATTAGTGCCACGCTTGACCCTAAATAGGAAAGCGCGCTCGTTGATTTCCTACGAGCGAATGTCGATGTGTTTGCATGGCAACCGTCTGACATCCCCGGTGTTCCTAGGAAAGTAATTGAGCACCACCTTGCCGTCTGTCCTCACGCGCGGCCCGTCAAGCAGAGAGTTAGGAAGCAAGCGGTGGAACGCCAAGAGTTCATTGCAGAAGAGATCAAGAAATTGGAAGCAGCATGCCTTGTCCGAGGAGTGCTCCATCCTACGTGGTTGGCCAATCCTGTAGTCGTGCGCAAGGCGAACGGGAAGTGGAGGCTTTGTATTGACTTCACTGATGTTAATAGAGCTTGTCCCAGAGATCCATTTCCCTTGCCGCGCATTGACCAGATTGTCGACTCCACGGCAGGATGTGATTTGCTTTCATTTCTTGATGCATACTCAGGATATCATCAGATCTTCATGGCAGAAGAGGATGAAGAGAAAACCGCATTCATTACTCCATGTGGCACGTACTGCTTTGTACGGATGCCTTTCGAACTAAAGAATGCTGGTTCAACATTCACAAGAGTAGTCAGTCATGCTTTTGAGCCATAGTTGCACAGAAATGTAGAAGCTTACATGGATGATATAGTGGTCAAGAGCAAGGACAAAGCAACTTTGATCCAGGATTTGGACAAGACCTTTACAAATCTGTGCAAGATCAATATCAAGTTGAACCCCGAGAAGTGTGTGTTTGGAGTCCCCTCCGGCAAGCTTCTCGGGTTCTTTGTATCTCAGTGGGGGATTGAAGCCAATCCCGACAAGATCAAGGCCATAGAGCAGATTGAAGCCCCGAAACGCGTCAAGGACGTGCGAAGGCTTGCCGGCTGCGTTGCTGCTCTCAGCAGGTTCATCTCCAAGTCTGCTGAGCGCGCCCTGCCATTTTTCAAAATTTTGAAAAAGGCAGGTCCAATGAAATGGACTTCGGAAGTGGAGGCCGCGCTGCAGGACTTGAAGAGATACCTGTCCTCCACTCCAATACTTGTCGCACCTAAGCCACAAGAGAAGTTGCTGCTATATCTAGCGGCAACCAATCAAGTGGTTAGTGCTGCGTTAGTAGCGGAAAGAGAGGTAGATGATGAGCCAGCGACCACGGCAAGCGAGTCCAGTGACAAGCAGGGGGCTTCCCCGACAAGCTCTGGTCCCGACAAGGATGGATCTGTGCAGCCGCAAGAAGAGAGACAAAAGAAGATGGTGCAGCGCCCTAATTACTTTGTCAGTTCCCTTCTCCAGGGGGCTAGGTCAAGGTACTTTGGAGTGCAGAAGTTGCTTTTCGGCCTTCTCATGGCCTCGAGGAAGCTGCGCCATTACTTTCAAGCACATGAGATCACAATTGTCACTCGCTTTCCGTTGAAGAGGATATTGCAGAATCCAGAAGCAACAGGCAGGATTGTCGAGTGGGCACTGGAATTGTCAAGCTTTGGCCTCAAGTTTGAAAGTACTTCAACTATTAAGAGCCGAGCATTGGCAGAATTCATAGCAGAGTGGATGCCGACACCTGATGAAGAAACTCCAGAAACGAGCATCCCCGTCAAGAAGGCAAGCAAAGAATGGATCATGTACTTTGATGGCGCCTTCTCGCTGCAAGGCGCCGGTGCGGGCATACTACTTGTCGCACCCACCGGAGAGCACCTCAAGTACATAGTCCAGATGCATTTTCCCAAGGAGCAAGCGACGAACAATACTGCAGAGTATGAAGGCTTGCTTGCCGGACTCAGGATAGCGGCAGACCTTGGGATCAAGAAGCTTATTGTCAGGGGTGACTCGCAGCTTGTCGTCCGCCAAGTTAACAAAGATTATCAGAGTCCGTTGATGGAGGCCTACATTGATGAAGTGAGGAAGTTGGAAGAGCATTTTGACGGCCTGCAGATGGAACATGTTCCGAGAGCTCAGAACAATGTTGCCGATGGCCTGTCAAAATGTGCCGCACTCAAGTTGCCTGTGGAACCAGGGATCTTTGTGCTCAAGCTAACTCAACAATCTGTAACACCATCAACTGGACAGAGCAAGAAGAGGAAGATAGTTTCTGGTGACTACTTTCCGGCAGAGCTCCCCGAAGCCGCCGCCAAGAAGGTCCCCAAGATCAACACAGAAAGTGCTGAGGGGCAGTCTGCTCCCACAAGCCCAAGGGTTTGTTCCGTTGAAGCAGACGCCCCTGACAAGTTTTGCTCCGGCAAACTTGCCGGGGAACATCGAGCTCCGGCCGAACCGCAGGTTCTTGCCATAGAAGCTGATGTTCCCGCAGCAGCATTTGTGCCTTTAGTCCTTGTTGTTGAGCCGCAAGCTCCAACATGGGCACAACATATTGTCCATTTCCTTCAGACAGGAGAACTTCCCGAAGAGCAAGAAGAAGCAGAGAGAGTAGCCCGGCAATCAAGTATGTACCAGTTTGTCAATGACATACTGTACAGAAGAAGATTCAACGGAGTGAAATTGAAATGCATTTCCCGGGAAGAAGGACAGGAGCTGTTGGCGGAGATACATGGAGGCATATGTGGTCACCACATTGGTGCAAGAGCACTTGCCGGCAAAGCCTTCCGGCAAGGTTTCTTTTGGCCAACAGCCCTCCAGGATGCAACTGCACAAGTAACCAAGTGTGAAGCGTGCCAGTTCCACTCCAAGCAGATACATCAACCAGCTCAAGCTCTCCAAACGATCCCTTTATCCTGGCCATTTTCGGTCTGGGGGCTCGACATCCTCGGCCCTTTTCCCCGAGCTGTCGGGGGCTTTGAGTACTTGTACGTTGCAATCGACAAGTTCACAAAGTGGCCGGAAGTGGAAGCAGTGAGGAAGGTGACAGCATAGTCAGCAGTCAAGTTCTTCAGGTCGATTGTCTGCCGTTTCGGAGTCCCTAACAGGATCATCACCGACAATGGCACACAATTCACGAGCCGCACCTTCATGCAGTACGTCCAAGATCTTGGCGCCAAGATCTGCTTCGCTTCTGTTGCTCACCCGAGAAGCAACGGTCAAGCGGAGAGGGCAAATGCTGAAGTGCTGCGTGGGCTCAAGACCAGGACTTTCGATAGGCTGCACAAGTGCGGAAGAAATTGGATCGAGGAGCTGCCGGTGGTTCTTTGGTCGATCAGGACGACGCCAAATCGAGCCACTGGCCAGACACCTTTTGCTCTAGTCTAAGGAGCAGAGGCAGTTCTCCCCACGGAACTCATATACGGATCGCCTCGAGTACTTGCTTATGATGAGCTTGAGCAAGAGCAGCTGCAACAAGATGATGCGCTGCTCCTTGAGGAAGATCATCTTCAGGCTGTTGTACGAGCTGCTCGATATCAGCAAGCTTTGCGCCGCTATCACAGCCACAAAGTCAATTCCAGAAGTCTCGAGGAAGGCGACCTTGTTCTTCGGTGCGTTCAATCCGCCAAGAATTCCAACAAGTTGACGCCGAAGTGGGAAGGTCCTTATCGGGTGAAGCAAGTCACTAGGCCTGGCGCTGTCCGCCTTGAGACCGAAGATGGCTTTCCGATGAGCAACTCCTGGAACATTGAGCATCTTCGTAAGTTTTACCCATAAGGCGCGATTGCCGGAACCTCTTCCACAACCACCTTTTGTACAAGCCTTGCCGCAGTTGCATGTAACCCTTTGTACAAAGCCTGGCGCAGATCCCGTGCATAAATAAAGCTTACGTGTTTCACACATCTTGTCAAATTTTATGCATTTTTCTTTTCTGCATTTATTATCTGACAATTTGTGCAGCACTCACCCCCGGTAAGCAATAACGAGCCTTAAGGCTCCATATCATTATTTTCTCTTCTTTCTTTTTCCTAAAAGGAAGGTTCTCTCGCCCACAAGTTCACCGGGGGAGGGAGGAGAAGATAATGGTGTGGACCGGGCGTCGTTCAAAGAAGTATAGCCTTGCCGGGACGCAGGCGACATAAAAGCTAAGTTGCCAAAGCTTGAGCACAATCAGTTTTAAATTTTTTAAGTTATCTTCCTTGAACGACCGTGCTTTGTATGGAAAACCTGTGCGCGGAGGAACCAACTCGTGGCTAGTTGCGCCCTTACTTTGTTTCGAGTCCGCTCAACAACGTAAGTGTGCTGTGACTAGTTCCGACAAGGTTTCTTGCCGGAGGCAACACCGCCAGCAGGCTGCTGATGTTCCGCACTCAGTGCTCGCGGCAAGGGTGCCTGCGCCGGCAAGTTCCCTAAAAGCGTAGGGTAAAAACATACAAAGGAGGGAACCAAGTAAAGGAAATAACATAGCAAATACTACCCAGAATAAAGTTATGTTACAATAATAACTTGCCGCACTCTAATAGATTGTTCCTGCGACATGTCTAGCAGCGGCAAGAAAAAGGAGAAAATACGCGGCCTAATCTACGCGGTCGCCGTCAACCCTCCTGACTTCATTCACCTTGTCCACAATGGGTGTGACAAGGGCTTTGAGTTCTGCAAGATCAGCACCCGCCGACAGCTTCTTGAGAACGTTGGTGAGGTTGAGGTTCGGATTGCAGAAGAGCACCTTCACCAACACCTTCTCCAAGACTCTGGCACAGATTGCGCGCGACTCGTCAGCCAGCTGCCTGGGGATCCTTTCCCGGAGTTGCTGGAGAGCCGTCGCCACGCCTTTGAAGAATAGAGTAAGCTTGACGCTGGGCTGGAGGTTCTCGTCGGAGGAGTACCCGAAGCCCGCCAATCCAGTTGCGCCAGCTCTTCGTCGATGACTGCAGCGATGTTGATGAGGCCCTCCGTCCAGAGCTCCACCGTAGCCCTGAAGGTGTTTTGAGTCTCGGCGGCCCTCGTTAGCAGCTCCTCATTGGCCTTGATCTCTTTCTTCAAATCCTCCTCTCACTTCTTGGCGCCGCCCAGCGTCTCCGTCAGTGTGGCCAGCTTCAGCTCCAGATCAGCATTTGAGTCCTTGGCGGCATTCATTTCCTTGCCCTTGTCAGCGAGTTGGACTTGCAGATCACCATGAGCGAGGGCATCCTTCTCGCGTTCGCGCTGGAGCGCGGCAAGCTCCTCATCCTTCCCTTTCAGATTAGCCTCCAGCTGCGTCATCTTCACCTCCAATTCCTTCTTGGCGGCCTCGGCAGCTGCGGCAGCGTCCTTCGCTTCCTTGAGCGCCTCGCCAAGTGATTGCTCGCGTGCGGCGAGCTCCTCCTCGTGGCTGTCCAGATTGACTTTCCGCTGTGTCAATTCACCTTCCCGGGTGGACAGCTCTTCAGCGGCAAGCCTCTGTTGCTCCTCAGCTTCTGCCTTCCCGAGGAGGAAAGCCTTCCGCGCCTCGACAAGCTGCGCCCTCTCCTCCGCAATGGACTAGAGGGCCTCTTGGTTGCGGCTCTGGAGTTCCTCCGCATGCTTCTCTATGTCAATTCCCGCCCGCGCGACAAGCGCTTCCCGGGACTCCAGCTTCGCTTGCCGGGCGCGGTAGAGCGACACCAACTTCCGGAGCAACTGCTCCTCTTCGGACTCGCCACTGCTGCTGCTTGGCGCGTCAACCACTGTCAGCCCTACAGAGGCGAGCACCTCTCCGTCAAAGGCCTCTCCCTCGACCGGCACCCTGGAGCTCGACGCCCAGGGAAGCTTGATGAAGACACCCTCGCCGGCCTTCAAGTAGGCGCCGGGCTGGGGCTCTTCGGAGCCCGGTGCTGCGTCAGCGGCGGAGGGGTCGGTGTTCGGTGTAGCGCCTTGCGCTCCTGCGCCCTCGGGGTCGTCAGTATGATCGTCGGACCCCTCGCCAGCTCCTGCGCCAGCAGCCTTGGCGGCCTCTTCACCGGCGGGATCGTCAGCGCCGGCCTCTTCCTCGGTGGCGGCGACATCTTTAGTATTGCCGCGTGCGTCCTCCTCGCCAGTGGCCTCAGTCTCCATTGGATCTGTGGGAGGGGGATCTGAAGACAGGAAGAGGAAGGAAAAGTCAAGCAAACATCCAAAAAGAAGACCAGAAGAAGAAGAACCCAAGGGAAAATTTCCGACAAAGAGGGTTACCTGTGCTGGGCTTTGTGACCATGGGCTCTACCACCGAAGGCTCGCTGGTCCCATCCCTTGCCGGGGACCGCTCCCTTGCCGGATAGCGCTCCCTTGTCTGAGAATCGCCCCTTGGCGGCGTAGCTGAAGCAGATTGCACCTCCGGAGCGGCTTCTGGTTGCTCCTGATGGGCCTGTTCTGCTCCTACACAAGCAAATCAACAGTCAGGATATCAGCAAGGAAAGGGCACCCATGCGCGCCCCACAACGGGAAGTGAACAAATACTTACGCTGGGGGCTGTGCTGGGGGCTGCTTCAAGGAGAGGTTGCCGGGTCCGTCAAGGTGGTCTCGGACGCGTCCTCTGCCACCGCAGCGGGATCGTCCTCGATGACAACCACGGGGACCTTGGCCCTCTTCGCCGCTCTCTCGGCCAGAGTCCTGAAATGGAACGAGGTTCAGAGAGAAGCAGATCAGATACAAGACAAGAAACAGCAAGAATCAAAGAAATATAAGTACCACAGGAAGAAAGTCTTACTCCTCCTCCTCTTCTTCCTCCTCGTCGGAGCTGAGCGCGGAAAGGTCGAAGTCAGGTACCCTTTCTGCGTGACGGGGCGGAGGAGTAGGCTCCCTTGGGCGCTTGGCGGGAGCTGCAGCAGGATCGGAAGTGGCGGCCCGACAAGACCCCTCTCCAGTTGCCGGCACGGCGTGAGATGCTCCCGTGTCAGCGGTGCTTGGCGCGGTGGAGCGTGTCCCACGGCGCGGCGGCTGTTGGCCCGTCTGCCGCCCTGCTGTGTCTCTGGTCCTGTGGAGGCGCCTCCTTGGTTGAGCCGGGGGCTGCGCTGAAGGCCCCGTCTGCGGCAAGCTGCTTGAAGATGGCTGGCCACTCGCGCCCCCGGCAGGCTCGCTCGCCTCGGCCTCGGGCTCCCCCGCGCCAACGATCTCCCCGCCAAGATCCTCTCGGTCGGCAAGGCTTGCCGCCTCGGCTGCCTCTGCCTCCTCCAAAGTAAACCCGAACTCGCCCGCGGCGGCGGCTGCCGCCGCCTCTTCAGCCCTGGTGGCGATGTACCGCATCTCGTCGTCGGTGGTGTCGCGGGTGAGGAGCCTCTGCTCGTCGGCACGGACTGCTACCTCCACCAAGCCGTCGAAGAATTGCCGCACAATGTCGTCGGAGGGCTCCCGCCAAGTTGGGATAATCCCGTGCGAGTCGCACTCCGGCATCATTGCACGGATGCGATGAAGCTGGGAGTTGTTGCACAGTGGGATGACACCCTGCGGCAGCCTGAACCACTCCGGATGGTTGGGGTCGTGCTTGAACAGCTCCTTGAGCATCCCATCCAACTCCAAAACAGTAAAGTTAAATTTGAGGCCTGGGCGCAGCCTCATGATATCCGTCGGGCCCCCGAACAGCCAGGCGGGCCTCTCCCTCTCCTGCAGAGGGGCGATGCAGCGGCGAAGAAAGTCCGCGCCAACAGCCCCTACGGTGAGCCCGGCAAGCCTGAGCCGCAGGATCATGGTGGTGGCGATCTTCAGCTTGGCATCGTCCGCCGCCAGGGCGCTCCAGTTGCCGCCGCGCACTACTCGGGTTTGGCGCAAATTGGTGAATGGCTGCGGATCTGCGTCAACAATCCAACACCATTTGGCCCTCCACTCGTCCCATTTGCTACGGAGCTCCCCCTCCAGATACACCTCCTTCTTGCCGGCCCTCGAGATCCAGGAGACCCCGCCAGACAAGGGCTCTCCTTTCTCGACTCGGGGCATGAAATAGTGGCGGAAAAGGGCAACGTTGGGGTGGATTCCGACGAAGTTCTCGCAAAGATGCGCGAAAACCGCCATTGTCAGAACGACGTTAGGGGTGAAGTCAAGGAGATGGAGCCCGTATGTGTTCATGATATCACAGAAGAAATCGGAAAAGGGCGGGCAGAGCCCGCAATAGAAGAACAATGGGAAGAATTAGTACCCTTTTGGGCACCGCTTCGAAGTAGAAGTTTCGGCGGAGAGTGTCTGCGTGCGCGGATGCGCCCGCGTCTCCGTCGACCAGAAGAGATAGAACTCCTCCCGCAGCGCCTTCGGGGTGAGCTCGGGGGGGGGGGGGGGAAGTGCTCGCTCCTTGCGCAGCGCCTCAAGCCGCAGCGCCTCGGCCGACTTCGCACTCTTTTCGGTCTTCGGAGCCATGGCGGAAGCAGTGGAGGAGGGCGGCGGCGACGGGCGGCGGCGACGGACGGCGGAACGCTGCTCTCTTTCGGCTTGGGAAGCGGAGGGGAGCGGTGGAGCTTTCTGAGGAAGGAACCGCAAGTGGCGAAGGTGGGGGAACGGCCCCTGTTTCCCCTGCTTATAAAGAGGGGAGGCGAACGTTGCGCCTTTCTTGATTAAAGAATTGCCCACGATCTCTCCCACGACGCCGCGTTTGACGCGTGCCGTTACGGGAGGGCGCGGTGGATACGGAGTTAGATTTGGTATGGACCCAGGCCGCGCGTGCCCGTGCCCTGTTTTGGGCCTGGCCCAATAGCGCTTGGCACCGTGTGTGGCCCAGGCCCGGGGGCTCCTGTCGATGTACTAAAGTAGGGGTACCTTAGTATCCGGAACTTGTGCACGGGCAGTCGCAACACCCAGCGGCAAGGCTTGCCGGGCGTCCGCCAAGATCATCTGTAGCTCATATTGATGCCATTCAAGAACAGAGTGTTTTGACTGAGAAGACAAGACTCCGGCAAGAGTAGCTTGCTGGGAAGGGCAAGGCCCCGGCAAGAGGAGCTTGCCGGGAAGGCCAACCAAGGCATTTCAAGAAACTTGCCGCGACGCGCCGTGCGTCCCGGAAAGACCCGGCGAGCGACAAGCTTTCAGGTGCGACAAGACAACGACCGCGGCAAGGCGCTTGCCGCGGCAGAGCCACCACTCTGCGCCCACGCTCTAGCGCATCCGACGACGTGTCGCCCCAAGATCGTTCATGGCGCACGTGGCGGGCGGCTGCGCAGCCAAACGGTGCGAGGTGGCAAGTGGAGATGACGAGAAGGCCATCGTGGCAAGCGGTGGCGCCCCAAACGGTCGTTTTCTGCACTGTTTGGGTGACCGGACGGGCATTAAATGCGCTTGTCCCCTACCGTCAGAGTTAGGTAGGGTGCACTGTAGAGGCAGTTGTACCAACCCCTCTTTTTACTTTCATACCCCTGTCTGCGTTGCCACCTGTCGGTGACCCCTTTATCCTATAAAAGGAGGCCCGTGTGCAACGTAGAGGGGGTTCAACTCATTCGAAACTACATAACGCTCACTCCCTCGAGTAAGAACACAATACAAACACAAAGCAGCAGTAGGAGTCTTATCTCTCCGGAGAGCTCCGAAGCTGGGTAAAATCCCTCGCGTGCTTCGCCTCGATCTGCTCTTCGTGCGCCCTCCGCTCCCTGCCGGACCGAAAGGGGCCCTGCCCCATAGGTGTTCGTCTCCCACGACAAGGGGTATATATAGCCTCCACACAAAATCTAACTATTACACACAACTTGCCAATCTCGGTGGGACCGAATTGATAAACTCGGTCGGACCGATTCAGCAAATCTAGTGACCGTTAGGATTTTCGGTGGGACCGACATGCAACTCGGTAGGACCGATATGGTTAGGGTTAGGGCATAACGTAATCTTGGTGAGACCGATTACACAAACTCGGTGAGACCGATTTTGGTAATAAGCTAACTAGAGAGTTGGTCAGGTAAACTCGGTGGGACCGACTCGCTCATTTCGGTGAGACCAAAATGTTACGAAAGGGAAACAGAGAGTTTACATTTCAATCTTGGTGGGACCGAAACATTACAAAGGGAAACAGAGAGATTGCAACCCTATCTCGGTGAGACCGAGATCCCTATCGGTGAGACCGATTTGCCTAGGGTTTGTGGCAGTGGCTATGACATCTGAACTCGGTGGTGCCGGATAGAAAGAATTGGTGGGGCCGAGTTTGACTTTTGGTTTAGGTCAAATGTGGATGTGAGAAAGTAGCTGAGGGCTTTGGAGCATATCACTAAGCACTTTGAGCAAGAGCCTCATTAAGCAACACCTCATCCCTCCTTGATAGTATTGGCTTTTCCTATAGACTCAATGTGATCTTGGATCACTAAAATAGAAAATGTAGAGTCTTGAGCTTGAGCTTGAGCCAATCCTTATGTCCTTAGCATTTTGAGGGGTCCACTTTTCTCATCCATGCCATGCTAATCATTGAGCTTACCTGAAATATTTATCTTGAAATATCATTAGCTCAATGAGCTATATGTTGTTAGTAATTACCAAAACCACCTAGGGATAGGGCACTTTCAGAAAGGGAACAACGACGATTCATAAACCAGCTATATCAGCGGTTTAACAGTTCAACGTCTAAATATGCACGATGGCATAACAGATCATTGTTCGTAAGCCTAGGCTATTACAAGGCTGTAGCGGACGTACAAAATGGGACTTAAGTGTTTTTCAGCACATTGTGCTTGTTCTCTAATTTAAGAGTGGCCTAGTATTAATGGTCTTCGTCACGGCGGGTTGATGACTCTGGGTCATCCTGCTCCGGCTCTTCCTCTTCGCCGATCTGGAGGTCAGGAGACGTCCAGTCGTTGCCGATTAAGGCTTAGAATACATCTTCATCATTCATAATTGGGGACATATCAACATCAGGAGCAAATGTATGCTTACGGGTTGGAGGAGTGAGATCCACAACGTCGGAAGATGGCGCTTTCACTTTGGCATTCTCCATGGTTTAAGCCGACTGATATCTGGATAAATCAGTTTCCTCAGCTAGGTTGCATGCCAGGGGACGCGTCTGCTTTACGCACTTTGCAAAGTATTTCTAATTAAAAGGAGACCCATCTTCTTTGAGGCTTGGACAATTGGTGTGCATCTCCTCTAGGTCAAGTTCTGCTTGCCATGCTTTGGCTCGGCTAAGAGCTGTAATGTCTCCAGTGTGGGCGGATGATCGTTTGATTTCTTTGAGTTTTGGGGGCATTACAGACAGCTTGTCTAGCACTTCCCTGAAAAGGGTCGGCGGCTCTTTACCATTGGAGATAGCCACAAGAGTCCATTGTGTGCTAGTGTGTAACTGTTCAACCAGAGTGTACACGGCTTTGAGCTTCAACAACATGTCTTGGCCAAGATTGGAGCTCCTGGGGCCTATTGAGTAAACAGGCAGATGAGTCGCCAAGCGGATTAAAATTACAAATTGGAAAAGGTTAAACATTTCAAATTACTTACCAAAGATAGCAGATGTCATCTGTGAAATATGGCATTTTAAGTCGGTCAGCTCTACAGTGGTCTCCCTCAAGGAAGATTCAGCAGCTTCTGCCTTTTGTAGTAAAGAGGCCTTTCCCTCCTCCCAGGCGGCTCTCTCTGTGGAAAACCTGGCTTTGAGCTTCTCGTTCTCATCCAGGCAAAACTTAAACTTGGAGTAAGTTTTACATGTTTCAGCTTCTTGGTGCTCAAGCCTGTTCTTCACATCCACCAATTGGGACTCAGTCAAGCTTAATGCATCCTGCAAGTAAGAATCAAAAGGTTATAAACATATTTGTCAGTATACAATTTACATATAAGTCCCAAGCACATTGCAAGCAAAGCACATGGCACTTGGGGGCTAATGTATGAGGAAGTTCTTTTCAAATTGTATTACTGAAGACCCAGTTCATCTTTATCAGATAAGCCGACTTGTGAGGGCTATAAAGTGAATTTATCCTTGCAAGGTACTAAAGGTGATCTGGCTCATCTTTGTCAGGTAAGCCAGTCTGTGAGGTCTATGCCTGGAAATTTGCAATGGCATATTGACAAGTCTTAAACCATACTCAACATATTCTTTCCTATGGATAAGACTTGGGTCTGGATGAATGTATATTCAGGGGAAGAATGTATTCATACCTCGTATTTCTATTGCATTCTTTAAACCAATTCAGCTTCCAGGTCACGACCAGTATGCAGATGACTCAGATAACCAGAGTATAGTTCATTGACACCCAAGTTTAGGTAGCTCGCAATGTCAAATTTGGCTTGATTTTCTCACAAGAAAGTAGTTCCTCCTTGGCGAAATGCTTAGCCAAAATAGTGGGATTTCCCAGTTCTACACAGCCAGTGCCAGTGACCAAGACATCCTTAGTTTTTTCTTCAGCAGGCTTGATGGGGCTTGGAGGCTTAGCACTTGACGGGTCAACACCCATTGGATCCACATGGGTGTCATGAGTTTCTGGTGGGAGGTCACTAGTAGTATCTTCGGGGTTCTGATTTGAAGCTCCTAATGCTGGCGTCTGTTTCTCCGGCTCATTGATCTTGGGATTTTCGTCCGGCTTGCCTACCTTCAATTTCTTGCTTGGTTTGGCTATACCGCTGAAAATAAGACATATGAGGATATGAATATATTAGTTTAAAAGAGTTAAAACAAAGAAGTCAAATGTTCTTACCTAGGGGCAATCTTTAAGGGAGGCATCTGAGTCCCAGTAGAGTCGCCAAAAGATGCATGAGAAGTTCCCTGATAATTCAAGTCGAAAGGATTAAGTGGTTGACGAATAAGACCCGCCTTTGGAAAGAATAGGATTGAACTCTGAGGCACCTCTTTTGGCGTTTGCGAGGGACTGGCGTATTGGGTAAGCCGGCAGAAAGGTCTCCGCCTCCGCTATTCTGGGTTGTGCGCCGGGCTTCATGATGCCGTGTCTTCAAAATAATGTTTGGATCCAAGTAAGCTAAAGGGTGAGAAAACCTTACTTTCCGGGTCACTTGTCGAACTTTCTATCTTGGAAAAGGCTCTGAGTCAGAGGAAATAATAGTTACCTCTTCAACTTCTGCCTGGCTAGTCTCCACGTCATCCTGAGAGGAGTCAGCGTCAATAAGATGCATAAAAAGGAACCAAGAGAATTGAGTTCTACCTCCGACTCATTATACAGGGCAAATAGCTCTGATGTGTCTGATTTCTTCTTGGTTTTGTTCTGATCCTTGGTCTCTGCGCTGACCTTTTTGGCCGGTTTTTCCTGCAATTTCTTTTTCCAAAAGGAAGAGTCGGCCTGCATAAAGTAAATGATGATAAGGAGTGTGTAGTTTACCTGAATAATGAATAAAGTAAATGGGTTTGAACATTTACATCTGGAGACGGGTTAAGAGCGCATAAGGGATTCAACTCCGTCTTGATACAGCTTTATAAGCTTTCCCCGAGCAGTGTTTTAGTCATCTCATTGATCGCTTTATCCTCCAGATGCACTTGGTAGTGACGCTGTGGATCTTTGACATCGCAAGTGTATTCACACATTAAGCCGGGTCGGCGGCTCAAAGATATGATCCTCCAAGCGACCCAACATCAGACCAAATCAACTCCCATTAATCTGTTAGCCAGCAATGCTCTTACCTTCGAAAAGGTGGGCATATACTTAGCCCGTTCTGCGATGCTGATCCGGTCCAGAAGTTGATGTTTTGGGTTAAGCCAGCAGTCGCGGAAACCCGGCAGAGGATTTTCATTAGATGGAGATGTGTCCTTGCACTAAAACTAGGTCTGATTCCAGTCTTTTGGGTGACTGGGAAGTGCGGCTGCAGGGAAGATAGCATCTCTTCATCTTTGAATTGAGATTCAACCAAGTTCTAAGTTGGGTCCGTATGTAAATTCAATCTAGCGGTTCAACTAATAATACTCTCTGAAAAGGTCAACACTGGGCTCTTCTTGAAGGTATACTTCACAAAAGACTTCAAAGTTATAGATATTGGAAACAGAGTTGGGTCCAATGTCTTGAGGGTGAAGTTGAAAGTTCAATACATCGCGAAAGAATTTTGACCTGGGCGGTAAGAAACCACGGTATATATGGTAAACAAAGACTATGACTTCACCTTCCATTGGGTGAGGTCTAACTTCCGACCCTGGAACTCGCTAGTGGATGACATCTTTGGCTGCTAGGATGCCCGTCTGAACATATTCATTAAGACTTTGCTCTGTAACAGTTGAAGCGACCCAATTGCTCGAGGTGACAGTCTTAGTCATTTTTTATCACGTAAAGCCTAAGAAGGAAATATTGGCGGGTTAAATTCATGGTGGTAAGACGCCCAATGGTTAAAGAAAGCAAGTTCATTATGCAAAATTGGTTATGTGCAAAGATTGATCGCTTTGGAAGAGGAAAATAAAAAGCATGGCTAAATCGGCAAGGCACAACCGGGTAATATCAACATTGGATAAATACAGGCGATTTAAAAGTTCATAAGTAAGCTCGTTGTCATTTGGCAGGTTACAAAATATCTTTTAAACCCCACATACAGCAGTGATAAAGCAGTTATCTATAGATCTGGAGTTGAGTGAAATTTCACCAAGTGTTAAACAAACAAGTTTCACAGGTTCTGCTTATAATTTTAGATCTACGACAGTTCAAAAAATAGGTGGAAATTATTGAACCTAAAATGCGGAGGATGAACCACTGTGTTGGGCGTGAATCTCAAAAGAAAGGAGTGGATCTGTACTTTAGCAGATACTAAAATAATCAAGGCCTTTTCTTAGCATCTTGTTTGGGCTCAACTAAGCAACATAGCAGATGAGGTATGGGCAAGCACGATGAACTTCGATGAACACCGAAGAACTAGGGGAACCCTAATGCAGATTGGAAGCACAGGGAGATGTTTACCTGGCGATGCTAATGGATAGTGGAGGGGCGCCGCAGTTTTTCTGGTCGGAATCAGGTTGATGCAGTGGCTAAGACGACATTGTTGGCTGGGGCGGTAGAGCTCCGTTGGCGTCGGTCGTCACGAGGAGGAAGAAGAAGAGGTAGAGGCAGGGGTAAAAGTGAAAAAGAGGGCCCTTGTCCCTATTTATAAGGAGGTGATAGGATGGCATGCGCGGAGATCGAAGAGGCAAAATGAGATATCCTATTAAAGATAAAGATTCATTGAGATATCCTAGGTCCTGTGCAGAATTAATGCGCATGATGTCATGGCGGGTTACAATGATTTTGTTGACATGATGTCATGGCGGGTTATGGTGGTCTGCATAGAACTCGGCACTGATGCACAGTCTGTTAACAGTGAAGATTGACAGAACAAGTTCAAATCAACCTGGGACCTAATGTTGGGGATATAGCTCCGAGGTGTGACCCGCCCAGGAGGGGCTGGGTTACACCATTGGTGGCTTAATATGAAGAAGGTCTAAGGAGGCCCAAGGAGAAGTGTGGAGATGGCGGCACATGGAAGTAGGCCTGGTGAAAGCCCAAGGCCCGGGCCTATGAACCATTGTATGATAACTTACCCTGTAAGGCATAATTAGTTAGAATCCGAGCCGGTTATGTTGTGTGAGCCGATCGGGACTCTGTAGGCTTCCGGATATCAGCCAGTGTATATAAAGGTGAGATCCGACGGTGGGTTAACTCAAGAAAAAAATTGATGGATAGCTAGGTCAAGCGTATTCGCTCCCTTGATATCGAATCTCAAGCAATACAACTCGAAGTAGGACGTAGGCTTTTACCTCGTTGAGAGGGGCTGAACCTGTGCAAACTCTTTGTGTCCTTTGACCCATTCAACCCCTTTGAGCTAACCTAGCTGCGATGGCTCTACACCTAAGTCCTTTCACTAGGGCATCTGCCGTGACAAAACCACGACAGGTGCCCTCAGCATTTTTGATCTTAATAGCTCCAGAGCGATAAACTTCTTAGACGATATATGGTCCTTCCCATTTGGAGAGAAGTTTTCCTGCAAAGAATCTGAAATGAGAGTTGTACAAAAGAACTTGATCCCCTACTTTAAGTTCCCATTTTTGGATTCTTTTTTCATGCCATCTTTTAACTTTTTCTTTAAACAACTTGGCATTTTCATAGGCTTGTGTCCTCCATTCATCTAACGAGCTAATATCAAATAACGACAAGTTTGAACTCATAATTAAGTTCTTTACTTGCCCAATAATCTTTATGTTCTAAATCAAGAGGTAAATGACATGCTTTTCCATAGACCATTTTATATGGTGACATTCCCATATGGTTTTTTATAAGTAGTTCTATAAGCCCGTAATGCATCATCATGTTTCTTAGAACGATTCTTTCTGGTTCTATTAACGGTCTTTTGCAAAATTAACTTTATTTCTCTATTCCTCAACTCAACTTGACCTCTAGACTGAGGATGATAAGGTGATGCAATTCTATGGTTAACATCATACTTGGCAAGAAGTTTACGGAAAGCACCATGAATAAAATGTGAACCACCATCAGTCATTAGATGTCTATGGACTCCAAACCTATGGAAAATAACTTCCTTAAGCATTTTAATAGAAGTGTTATGATCAACACTACTAGTTGGAATAGCTTCTACCCACTTATTAACGTAATCAACAACAACTAAAAGAAGAGTATATCCATTATAGGAAGGAAAAGGTCCCATATAATCAAAAACCCATACGTCAAATGGCAAGTGAATAATTCATAGGAATTTCTTGATATTTACAAATATTACCTATTTTTGACATCCATCGCAGGATAAGACAAACTTCCATGCATCCTTGAAGAGAGTAGGCCAAAAAAATCAGATTGTAATACCTTATGTGAGGTTTTGTCTCCAGCATGGTGTCCTCTGTATGCCTCGGAGTGACACTTCCATAGGATTTGTTCCCGTTCATGCTCAAGTACACAACGTCTAATAACACCATCTACTCCTTTATATAAATGTGGGTCATCTCAAAAGTAAGGTCTTAAATAACTTTGTCTTTTGTTGGTACGTCTAACTAGGTGGTATATATATAGCAACAATGTAATTAGCATAGTCTGCATACCAAGCACTATTACAAGAAGCATTTATAAGAGCTAACTTCTCATCAGGAAAACTATCATCAATAGGTAGTGGGCCATCAAGAACATTTTCCATCCTAGACAAGCTATCTGCTACATGATTTTTCAGCTCCCTTTCTATCAATAATACGCAAATCAAACTCTTGTAATAGTAAAACCCACCTAATTAGCCTAGGTTTAGCATCTTTCTTTTCCATAAGATATTTAATAGTAGCATGATCTTTTTGAATAGTAACTTTGGAATCAACAATATAAGGTCTAAAGTTATCACATGCAAACACAACTGCTAAAAATTCTTCCTCAGTAGTAGCATAATTTTTTTGAGCACTATTTCTTTGAGAAATGTCTAGAGTCTTACTAGCATAATGGATAACATTTAATTTCCTATCAATTCTTTTGTCCTAGAACATCACCAATAGCATAATTACTAGCATAACACATAATTTCAAATGGTAAGTTCCAATCAGGTGGTTGAACAATAGGTGCAGAAATCAAAGCTTTCTTAAGTATTTCAAAGGCTTCTACAAAATCATCATCAAAAACAAATGGAACATCTTTTTAGAAATCTTAGAGAAATCTTTAATGAATCTTCTATAGAAACCAGCATGACCAAGGAAACTTCTTATACCTTTAATTAATATCTTTAGGACATGGAATTTGTTAAATTGCATCAACTTTAGCTTTATCTACTTCAATACCTCATTCAGAAATTTATGCCCAAGTATTGTACCTTAATTTACCATAAGGCAGCACTTCTCCCAACTCAAGACAAGATTAGTTTCCTCACATCTCTGCAAAACTCAATCAAAGTTGCTTAAGCAATCATGAAAAGAGGTCCCATAAACAGAAAAATCATCCATGAATACCTCAAAAATCTTTTCACAAAAGTCAGAGAATATAGCAGTCATACATCTTTGAAAGGTAGTAGGTGCATTGCACAAACCAAAAGGCATACATCTATAAGCGTAAGTTCAAAAGGGAAAGTAGAAGTAGTTTTCTCTTGATCTTCTTTTGACATAGGTATTTGAGAAAACCCAGAATATCCATCAAGGAAACAAAAGTGTGTGTGCATAGATAATCCTTCTAACATTTGATCAGTAAAAGGAAAGGGGCAATGATCTTTACTAGTAGCTTTATTTAATTTCCTAAAATTACCATCCTATACCCGGTTACAGTTCTTTATGGGATAAATTCATTTTTATCATTAGGAACAATGGTTATGCCTCCTTTATTAGGAACACAATGAACAGGACTTACCCATCTACTATTAGCTATAGGATAAATTATACCTACCTTGAGAAGCTTTAATATTTTAGTCGTTACCACTTCTTTCATTTTAGGATTTAGATGGCGTTGATGATCAACAACCAGTTAGCATCAGGATCCATATTAATCTTGTGTTGATCTACATAGAGTGGGACTAATGCCCTTAAGATCATCAATAGTATATCCAATAGCAGCATGATGCTTCTTCAGAGTTTTGAGTAATCTCTTTTCTTCATGCTCTGAAAGGTTAGCACTAATAATAACCGGATATATCTTCTTTTCATTCAGATAAGCATACTTTAATGTATCAGGTAGTTTCTTTAATTCAAACACGGGGTCACTCTTAGGTGGAAGATGATCTCCTAGAGTGTCAATAGGCAAATTATGTTTAAGGATAGGTCCTTGTTTAAAGAATATCTCATCTCTTTCACTTCTTTCATTCATATGAAAATCATTTTCATGGTCTAGAAAATATTGTTCTAACAGATCAGTAGGAGGCACATCAATAGAAGCATAACCAATAATCTCATCCTTAATAGATAATTCTTTCTCATGTGGTTGTCCACAAAACTTAGAGAAATTAAAATCATGAGATACATCACCAAACTTGACTCTAGCCTTTTCTTTAGCACACAATTTCAGCATTAACAGTATTCAAGAAAGGTCTGCCAAATATAATGGGACAAAAATTATCTTGTTGTGAACCAAGTACTAAGAAGTCAGTAGGGTATTTCATTTTTCCACACAATACTTCAACATCTCGAACAATCCCAAGTGGTGAAACGGTATCTCTATTTGCAAGCTTAATAGTGGCATCAATATCTTCAATCTCATTAGGTGCAATATCATTCATAATTTCTTGATATAAAGTAAGTGGAATAGCACCCATGTCACATAAATCATGATTGCAATGATCTCCAATTTTAACAGAAATAATAAGCATGCCGACCACTGGCTTATTCTTATATAACATATCTTGTTCATGTCTAGCAGGTTTAGCAATTCTAGCAGATTCATCATAGAAGTAACTAGCATGACCATCAATATTATCAACCAAGAGATCTTTAACCATAGCAATATTAGGTTCCACACTTATTTGTTTAGAGGCTTTAGGTGTTCTAATATTACTTTTATTAACCACAGTTGTAGCATTAGCATGTTCCTTAATCCTAATAGGAAAAGGAGGTTTCTCAATATAAGTAGTAGGGACACCAGGATCAACATTTTAAATAATACACTACTGCAGGATGCTGCTAACGTGACACTACAATCAGAGACCCTTTGACGAAACTGTGTGTGATGCATTTATCGCAAATGATGGTGTAAGAAAACCGTCAAAATGAGATGAATTGTTTGCCATGGCACATACATCAAACATCTCGTAGCTTGTGTACACGTCCTTGGCCGCGTACTTGACATGTTCTTCATCTAGTCTCTGATGCCAGGCACTGCACCAGGCATCCTAGTCCTTCTTGCTCTCATCCTTCATCTTCATGTAGTAGGGGTCGATGATGGCCGAGGAGAGGTCAACCAGAGAGTTCTATTTGTTGCTGGTGCTGCCTCAAACCTTGTGTGGACACATATACAAAACACCATGTCCCTAGTAAGCCTCTACTAGACTAGCTCGTTAATCAAAAGATGGTTAAGTTTCCTAACCATAGACATATGTTGTCATTTGATGAATGGGACCACATCATTAGAGAATGATGTGATGGACTAGACCCATCCATTAGCTTAGCATAATGATCGTTCTGTTTTATTGCTATTGCTTTCTTCATGTCAAATACATATTCCTCCGACTATCATATTATGCAACTCCCGGATATCGGAGGAATGCCTTCTGTGATGTCAAACGTCACAAAGTAGCTGGGTGATTATAAAGATGCTCTACGGGTATCTCCGAAGGTGTTTGTTGGGTTGGCATAGATCGAGATTAGGATTTGTCACTCCGAGTATCGGAGAGGTATCTCTAGGCCCTCTCGGTAATGCGCATCAGAAGAAGCCTTGCAAGCAAAGTGAATAATGAGTTAGTTGCAGGATGATGCATTACGGAACGAGTAAAGAGACTTGCTGATAACGAGATTGAACTAGGTGTGAAGATACCGACGGTCGAATCTTGGGCAAGTAACATACCGATGACAAAGGGAATTACGTATGTTGTCATAAGGTTCGACCGATAAAAATCTTCGTAGAATATGTAGGAGCCAATATGGGCATCCTGGTCCCGCTATTGGTTATTGACCGGAGAGGTGTCTCGGTCATCTCTACATAGTTCTCGAACCCGTAGGGTCCGCACACTTAAAGTTTGTTGACAATATAGTATTATATGAGTTATGTATGTTGGTGACCGAATGTTGTTCGGGGTCCCGGATGAGATCACAGACATGACGAGGAGCTCCGGAATGGTCCGAAGGTAAAGATTCATATATTGGATGATATGGTTAGGCCAAGGGGCCAGGCCCACGGGGTTATAGGTCGGTGCAAAAGAAAGTTTTCCGGAGGTTAGAGGCCAAACGCCGGAGAGCTTGGCATCTGGCCCTGTGCCAGACACCAAGGCCCATGGCGTCTGGGCTAGATACCAAGTATTGTGGTGTTCGGTACTGGAGTCCGAGTGGGACTCTTGCCTTTCGGGCAAAACCGACTTTGAGGAGGCTTTTGCTCCAGGTTTCTACCCCAGGGCTCAACATATAAATAGAGGGGTAGGGCTAGCACCAAAGGGACATCAAGATTCATAAAGCCGTGTGTCGGCAACCCCGTCCCCTCTAGTTTATCCTCCATCATAGTTTTTGTAGTGCTTAGGCGAACCCCTGCGGGGATTGTTCTTCACCAACACCGTCACCACGCCGTCGTGCTGCTGGAACTCATCTACTACTTCGCCCGTCTTGCTGGATCAAGAAGGCGAGGACGTCATCGAGTTGAACGTGTGCTAAATGCGGAGGTGCCGTACGTTCAGTACTTGATCGAGACAGATCGTGAAGGCGTACGGCTACATCAACCGCGTTGATAAAATGCTTCCGCTTAGTGATCTTCAAGGGTATGAAGATGCTCTCCCCTCTTGTTGCTATGCTTCTCCTAGACAGATCCTGCGTGAGCATAGGAATGTTTTTTAAATTGCATGCTACGTTTGAGGGAGTCCTGGATTTGGGGGTCCTCAGGTGTCCGGCCTATTGTGGCACCCCGGCTCAGAGCAACCGGTTTACCCTGCATTGCCAGCCCAGAGATCGAGTCTTCTGGCAATACAACAACATGGTATAGAAATAACCGTTTATTGATACTAGCATGGTACAAAGGTCTAATATTACATCGAGATTCGAGGCCAAGCGGCACACACGGTGCTGCTGGACAGTATGTACATTATTTAATGAACATGGCTAGGGCCTCGATCACACAAAATTACGTGGCAGCGGAAGAACGACGTAGCGGAACTCCATGGCACAGGGACACCGATGTGGACACGGCCTAGACACGAGATGCGCTCTGATGCGAATCAACTTGCCTGAAAGCTGGCATGACACGCCAGGTCATGTACTTGCCAGCTTACAACAAACATAAGCACGATGACAGACAATATCATGACAATTAATCAGGTTAAATTAATGCAAGAAATTACTACAACTGCAAGTTTATGCAAAGCAACTAAACAGCAAACCGAGTCACACGGATGCGCTTACCATACGGTTACCTCGTAACAAACGGTGACCACACCGGGGTCACACCTGAAACCAATCACTCATGAACACCTTGAGTGTTCAAGGTTCACCACGAAACAATGCACCACAACAATTACTAGTTTGCAAGATTAATTATAAAAGTTGATCCATGGTGTGACTTACTCCCGAGTCATGCCCATAACCGAGGGTGCGGCTATCACTAGATTAAATACACTCTGCAGAGGTAGCGCACTTTACCCA
Organism: Triticum timopheevii; assembly: GCA_963921465.1. Classification (NCBI taxonomy): domain Eukaryota; kingdom Viridiplantae; phylum Streptophyta; class Magnoliopsida; order Poales; family Poaceae; genus Triticum; species Triticum timopheevii. The sequence continues at coordinate 328,431,465 of OY997266.1, forward strand.
CACTATGGAATACCTGGCCTCGTACTCCCATTCGGGTGGACCAAAGTACTCCGACGAAACCCTCCCTTTTCCATGCACTCTCCCCGGCCACTCCGACCATCTCCCTCTCAGGGCTAGGTCTTGGGTGGCCCCGTGTCTACCAAAGACACCAACGGCCACCGTGGTGGCAAAATGGTCCCGAACGGGGACAAGGTACCATAACAACAAAACGAGCACACAAGGTTATGTCTGCCTACCGGGCCAGGGTATGCACACCCATAACCTTCCCTCGCGAGAGGCACCGGTGAGAGCCACGACAAAGGACCGAATCAAGACCTTCCCATAAGGTAAATGTGGTCACACTGAATTAAAAACCCGATTCACTGGCACCATGATGTGATCAACATCATATTCAGGTTGAACTTAATCAAGTATTAACTTTCAGAAAAACTTTTTATTACTAACATGGCATCATACCGGAAATCACGCAACTACTTGTCACACAGAGCAAGCAACTCTTAAGCATGGATCAAAACAAGCAATATAGCTAGGTTGCACTACTAAGATTAGAAACTTCTCTTGTTATAAGTCATTTTTTTCTACAAACAACATTTTTATTAGTTCATCATTTAGTTGAAAACTATTACTAGCAAAATAGCTACCATAACTTTCCATAACAAAATATCTAGTGCAAAATCTTACTCTACTTAGCCAAACAATTCTATGAACTCAACCAGAAGCTAAAACAAGCTTATCAAGCATCATAACACAACTAGCAATTAACCATATTAATTTATCAAATTTTAAATGCAAATAAAGACTCATATTCAAGTAGAAAATCATAGATATTGAAATAACACCATCCAAATGATGATGTGGCTTGCCTTAGTGCAGAGGAGGGTCACACTCCTCCTGGTTAGCTTCAAGGCAAGATCCTCCTTCTGAAAATATTTTAAAACCACAAAGATAAATGTCAAAACTCATTATGGAAATCACCATAAATTCTAGACAGCAAGGAAAAATCCACCTTTTGGTATGCTGCTAGAGCTTTCTGTAACAAACACAATGCAAAAAGAATCAACTCATTTGGACTTGTGGTTTAGAAGTTATGGCTGGTCAAAGTTTCGTCAAATTTCTGAATAAATTTGAATTAAACAGAAAATCCTAGGGGGTGACGTCGAAGGCGTAAAGTGGGAGTGCGCTTCCACTTGTACCGCTTCGGGCGCAAGTGGTGAAGCTGACACTGGGCACCACCAGACAGGAGAGAGAGAGGGGGATTGAGATCAGAGGGGCGGCGTTTCGCTGGAGCTCACGCCGGCGACGAGGGGGTTTGGGGCTATTCTAGAAGGATAGATTGGAAGCGGGGCTTGCGGTGCACCTTCCTGTACCCATGGCTTGGCGAGAGATGGACGGAGCTAGTCGCAGTCGAGCTCGCAAGCTTCGGTGGCGGACGGGGTTCGTCGGAGAGGTGGAAGACGGAGGCTAGAGGCAGCTCTGAGGGCTTGGCGGGGTCCAGGAAGCTCCATCAGACCACCAAGGCCCTGCCCAAGCAGCTGCTTGAGCTCGAGAGGCCCTGGAGAGCGGCAGCTGGCCTGTGGGGATCGCCGGAGTCCTCGGGTTGGGGCGAGGGCCAGAGGCCTGCCCGACCAAACTGCGGTCGTTCTACGTGTTCGTGGTGGTTGTGTGGAGTGGTGTGTGGCCAGGATTCGAGTCGGGGTGGCTTTATATAGCCGGAGCAAGAGGGGGAGACGTGTCCCCGCCGGAGCGCTCTGGACACGCGGCAAACGTCAACGAGAGGCTCCAATGTGAGGGGACAGGGTGTGGGGACAAGCACACGCACGCACTGTGCCATTTTGGCCGCGACTGGACTGGGCTTGCTGTGGTGGCTCCGGCATCGGCGAGCGCCAGGGAGGGGTCATGGGTGATGGGTCGAGGGTTGTAGCATTGTGCGACAGACGGTGGCGAGCGCTGGAACGTGCACGCACGAAACAGAGCGCAAGGCGCCAGCCAGAGCGCGTCAAGACGCATGCCAGGTACCGTGTCCACGCGCGGTCACCAGGCTGGCATGGTCAAAATGACGCCCAGGAGCGGCCAAACCTTGTCTACGCTCTCGACCATGCAGTGTTTAGTCTAGGGGAGGTGATGGATCATACCTAGGTCGACCAGAAGTGACGCCACTTAGCTGACAAGTTTCTGTACAGAAACTTGGTCGCCAAGTTTGGCCACCTTCTAGAAGGCCATTAGGGCTGATCTCCTGGGGTTTAGGGTTTCTTAGGAGGGTGTTTAAGCTCAAGAAAGATCAAGGCTGAAAGCTTAGGGGAAAATGCACTTGCTATACAAAGTGCATTTCTGGTCCAGAAGTGAAAAGATTTTCTACAACAAAAATATTACAAAAAGTGATGCAATATTTTTGCATGGGGAGATGTGCCATGGTCCTAAGAATATTTAGGAATTATCTCAGATTTTTCTGAGCAAGAAAAAATGAGGTTGCTTTGGAGCACAAGGTTCTGAAATGAACTTAAGAGAGAAAAATGTTTTATTATTTTGGGGATTTGTGGGAGGAATAAGGTAGATAGGTCACTTGGGTGAAAGCCAAGGATATGCCCAAGTGACAAGTCAATTAGAATTGATCCAAATCAAATCAAATCAGGGAAAAAACCACGATGAAAACCAAGTCCGGAAAGAGAGAGAAGGCAAGTCCGGTAAAAAGAGAGAGGGCAAAATCCAGGCTGTCACACCTATCCAATATGGGCCGGACCGATGGGCCGTGAAGATAAAGCGGAAAACTGTCCCCCGTGTCTGAGTAGGACTCTTGTGTGCGTGGATAGCAAGATTGGTGTCCGGATATATTATTGCCTTGCCCTGTAAACCGACTCTGTACAACTCTAGGCCCCCCCGGTGTGTATATAAACTGGAGGGTCTAGACCGTAGAGGCTATCAGAATATTCATAGGCTAGACAGCCAGGGTTTAGCCATTACGATCTCAAGGTAAATCAACTCTTGTAACCCCTATACTCATCGAATATAATCAAGCATGACGTAGGGTATTACCTCCTTTAAGAGGGCCCGAACCTAAACATTGTGTCCCATTGTCCCTTGTTAACATTGATCCTTGGACGCACAGCTTGGGCCCCCTACCCGAGATCTTCCGGTTTTGACACCGACATTGGTGCTTTCATTACGAGCTCTGTTGTGTAGTCTTGAAAAAGCGATCTATGGCTCGCTTTGTCATCAATGACAACATTACCTATGGAAGGAGCCTAACTTCAGGACATATCCTCCAGCTCGGCAATTTCACCGTGGGGGCCCGTACGGCCATTAAGCCAATAGCACCTCCCATGATCGCCAAACACCACCTCTACATCGGCCTCGAGTACTCTGAAAAGATGGATTCGGCAGACGTCTCGTCCTTAAACGAGCTGCTAGATCGCATCGCTGCCCTGGGGGTTTCAACGGATTATGGTCGGATCGGGCTTAAACCTGACCAGAGGGAAATCAATCTCCCGTCTATCACCCACCTGGTAGCGGTCCTCGAAGAACGAGCCGATAACGCTTCTTCCCCTATCTTAAAAACTAGATATGTTCGGGTCTCCGAACCCCTCGAGCCGCATACCCTTCCTTTGGAGGTGATTCCGCATCCTCATGGTCGGACATAGGGTCTGGGGAACACTTGGATCTTCCCGGACCCGAACTGGTGACCTCGGAGATTTTGAAAGCTCCAGACACAGATTTGGGTTGGGATTCAAATTTTAGCCCACCCACCCACCACAATCAATACTCTCCAAGAAATTCAAGCCCTCCAGACATATATGACCTGTTGTATGTACGACAGCAACCTCAGGAAACGGTCCATCACTTTTGGGCCAGATTCCTACTTGTTAAAAACAAGATCAAAGATTTTTGCGACGATGATGTAGTCTAAGTCTTTCATCGCAATTGTACCAACGAGGGAATATGGAATGCCCTTGATCGTCGTCACATACAGAGCTTCACCGAACTATCACAGGTGGTACAAAAGTACTGCACGATGGAAAGCACATGGAAGGCCCAGAAAACCCAACTGGAACCTGCTGCCTTTAAGCAGTGTGCGGCCCAGGCTAAACGGATACACCCTTGCGAGGCATGCGATTATCAGTCCGTCGGCAGAAAAAACAAACCCTTTATGGGATACAGGTCCATTCTTGACGAACTCCTTGACAAGCCCTGTCCGATACATGTGACTCCAAGTACAGACTCAACTCATAGTCCGCATGCATGTTGGGTACTCTGGCAAGTAGCAAAGAGTGGAGGCCATCCTCACCACCATCACTCCAGAGAAACACTCTCCAGAGAAGGACGATTTTAACATCCTCGCGGTCTTCGAGACCTTCTCTTAAAATAATCAGCGTAAAAGGGCACTCCATGACGCGGCAATAACCTTCACCGTCGAAGATGAACCATAGGCCCGATCAGTCCGAGCACCCACCACCCTAGTTCTAAACCCATAGTGGATGGCTTTCGACTCACAAAAGTGCTCATGGACGGCGGTAGTGGGCTTAACCTCATCTATGAGGACACACTTGACAAAATGCAGATTGATAGAACAGCATCGAGCAAAGCAGCACCACCTTTCGAGGCATCATCCCTAGTCGAGAAGAACGATGCTCTGGGAGAATTAAATTGGATGTATTATTTGGCATGCCCAAAAATTATAGGTCCGAAGAGTTGCTCTTCCATGTGGTCCCCTTCAACAGCGGATATCACGCCATCCTCGGACGGGATGCTTTCTCACGCTTCCAAGCTATACCCCACTACAGGTATATGAAGCTTAAAATGCCAGGGCCCAATGGAATAATCAGAATTTCGAGTGACCCGGATAAAGCACTCCGTGCCGAAAACAAAACTGCATCCTTGGCCCTCAAGGCACTATCCGAAGCCCTAGCGGCCAAATAACGAACCACCCTACAATCCACGGTGGACAACGACAATGTGATTCTCGATAAGAGACCTAAATCCACCTCTTTCAAGCCAGTGTATGAAATAGTTAAATTTCAAGTGCACCCGATGGACCCCAATAAAACAGCATCCGTCGAAGCGCAGCTGGATCCGGCAGTAGACATCGCCTTACGCACATTCCTACGTGAAAATTGGGATATCTTCACCTGCCATCCTTCGGACATGCCCGGGATCCCACACAGGCTGGCCAAACACGGCCTCAATATAATTAAAGGGTTTAAACCTTTCAAGGAGACGCTACGGCAATTTTCTGAACCCAAGCGTCAAGCTATGGGGGGAGAGCTAGCCAAACTGCTAGAGGTCGGGTTCATCAGGAAATCAAACACCCGGATTAGCTAGCGAAGTTGGTCATGGTTCCAAAGAAGGATAAATCCTGGTGCCTTTGTGTCGATTTCAAGCACCTCAATAAAGCTTGCCCTAAAGATCCTTTCCCGTTGCCTCGCATTGACAATATCACCGATGCGACCGCAGGACACGACTCACTATGTTTCCTTGATGCTTATTCCGGATACCATCAGATTAAAATGAAGGAATCTGACCAGGTTGCAACGACGTTCATCACCCCGTATGGCCCTTTCTGTTTCAACACTATCCCTTTTGGGCTTAAAAACGTTGGTGCCATTTACCAACGTATGATTCAAACATGCTTGGAAAAACAAATCAGAAAAACAGTTGAAGCATACGTGGACGACATGGTCATCAAAACCAAACACGTCGAAACACTGGTGGAAAATCCTTGCCTCACCTTCAACAACCTCCAAACATACGACATACAGCTCAATCCGGAAAAATGTGTCTTCGGAGCTCCAGCCAGAAAGCTACTAGGGTTCCTTATTTTGCATAGAGGAATTGAAGCAAACCCAGCTAAGATCCAAGCCTTGTCAGAATTGGCTATACCAATGGACCTAAAGCAGGTCCAAAAACTAGCAGGGTGCATGGCGGCTTTGAGCCGCTTTATCTCCATATTAGGAGAGAAAGCATTACCACTTTATAGGCTACTTAGACGCACCGATAGCTTCGAATGGATGGATGCTGCCATAGCCGGATGGGAAGAAGTAAAAACCTTACTAGCAAGCAACCCAATCCTAGCTACCCTAGGTGTTGGCGAGCCTATGTTGCTCTATATCTCCGCAACTCACCAGGTAGTACGTGATGTACTCGTCATTGAGCGAGGGAAAGAGGGACATAAATTCCCCATCCAAAAGCTAGTCTATTATGTATCAGAGGTCCTCACACCATGCAAATCTCGATACCATCACTACCAAAATATAGCTTATACGGTCTTTATGGCATCCCGAAAACTATGACACCATTTTCAAGAGTGTTCGATCATAGTGGCATCTGAAGTACCACTTAATGACAGTATCAACAACAGGGACACCACCGGCCGCATAGCTAAATGAGCCATCGAAATCTTACCGTTCGAAATAACATACAAGCCACGCCGGGCTATTAAATCTCAGGTGTTGGCCGACTTCATTGCTGAATGGATGGTAGCTGAGCTCTGTAAAGAGTATACTTCATACTCCAACTGGATTATGTACTTCGATGGCTCTAAAATGCTAGCCGGACTAGGGGCTGGCGTCATCTTGACATCCCCCACTGGGGACACAATACGCTACGTGTTACAAATCATTTATACAGACTCCAATAGTGCAGCCGAATACGAGGCGCTTCTACACGGTCTTTGGATGGCTTGCATACAATGCCTAGAGGTGCACGGCGATTCAAACCTCGCAATATCTCAGGTCAATGGAGAGTTCGATGCAAAAGATCCAAAAATGGCGGCATATCAAAACGTTGTATTAAAAATATCGGCTCGGTTCGAGGGACTTGAGTTCCGTCATATCACTCGAGACAGTAACCAGGTAGCCGGCATCCTCGCTCGCATGGGCGCCAAGTGCGACCCCGTCCCGCCTAACACCTTTGTGGAAAGGCTCTTTAAGCCATCCTGGTGTGGCAGGGCGAGAGCGGAGACGCCAGTATGGACCTGGTCACACGCCCAGCAGCCGAACACAATGCAAATACCATCGGGGGTTCGGATACCGAAATAACACCCTCTGCTCATGAGATCACGGTTGTTATTGCTCCATGGACCGAACCTTTCCTAGCCTACCTTAATAGGCAAGAGCTTCCCGATGATCAAAATGAGGTCTGTCGCATAGTTCGATGTTCTGAAGCCTACAAAGTTCATGAGGGTGAATTGTACAAGAAGAGCACTACCAGAGTTCTCCAAAGGTGCATCTCCGAAGAGGAGGGACGACAGCTCTTTGCGGAAATACATGTTGTTCTGGGCGGTCATCATGCCGCAGTCAGGCCCTCGTAAGCAAAGCTTTCAGGGTAGGTTTTTTCTGTCCAACGGCCCAAGCAGACGCACAAGCCCTTGTCCACGTTGTGTGGGCTGAGCTTTTTGCCAACCAAAGTCATATGCCTCCCACTGCCTTAACAATCCCCATCACTTTGCCCTTCGCGGTCTGCGGGCTTGATATGGTCGGACCCCTTAAAGGGGAAGCCACAAAAATAAATATTTACTGGTGATGGTAGATAAATTCACTAAGTGGATAGAGTCCAAACCAGTAAAAACAGCTGAAGCAGGGCCAGTGATTGACTTTATATCCAATGTGGTGCACCGCTATGGTGTCCCGCACAGCATCATCACTGATAATGGCTCCAATTTTACACCTGATGAGGTGAAAAACTAGTGTGCTAAGTTGGGCATTAAACTCGACTATGCATCCATATACCACCCTCAAACAAACGGTCAAGTTGAACGGGCCAATGGCCTGATAATTGATACGTCTCCAATGTATCTATAATTTCTGATTATTCCATGCTATTATATTACCCATTTTGGATGTTTATTGGCTTTACTTTACACTTTTATATCATTTTTGGGACTAACCTACTAACCGGCGGCCCAACCCGAATTGTTGTTTTTTTACCTATCTCAGTGCTTCAAAGAAAAGGAATATCAAAAGGAGTCCAAACGGGATGAAACCTTCGGGAGCGATCTTTTCGAAACAAATGCAAACCAGGAGACTTGGAGTGGACGTCAAGTAGCAAACGAGGCGGTCACGAGGGTACCCGGCGCGCCCTAGGGGGGTGGGCGCGCCCCCACCCTCGTGGGCTCCTCATGGCTCAACCGACCTACTTCTTCCTCCTATATATACACGTACCCCGAGAACATCCAGGAGCACCACAAAAAACCTAATTCCACTGCCGCAACCTTCTGTATCCGCGAGATCCCATCTTGGAGCCTTCGCCGGCGCTCCGCTGGAGGGGGAATCGACCATGGAGGGCCTTTACATCATCTCCGAGGCCTCTTCGATGAGTTGTGAGTAGTTTACCACAGACCTTCGGGTCCATAGTTATTAGCTAGATGGCATATTCTCTCTCTTCGAATCTCAATACAAAGTTCTCCTTGATCTTCTTGGAGATCTATTCGATGTAACTCTTTTTGCGGTGTGCTTGTCGAGATCCGATGAATTGTGGGTTTCTGATCAAGTTTATCTATGAGAAATATTTGAATCTCCTCTGAATTCTTTTATGTGTGATTGGTTATCTTAGCAAGTTTCTTCAAATTATCAGTTTGGTATGGCCTACTAGATTGATCTTTATTGCAATGGGAGAAGTGCTTAGCTTTGGGTTCAATCTTGCGATGTCCTTTCCCAGTGACAGCAGGGGCAGCAAGGCACATATTGTATTGTTGCCATCGAGGATAAAAAGATGGGGTTTATATCATATTGCATGAGTTTATCCCTCTACATCATGTCATCTTTCTTAATGCATTACTCTGTTCTTCATGAACTTAATACTCTAGATGCAGGCATGAGTCGGTCGATGTGTGGAGTAATAGTAGTGAATGCAGAATCGTTTCGATCTACTTGTTGCGGACGTGATGCCTATATACATGGTCCTGCCTAGATATTCTCATAACTATGCACTTTTCTATCAATTGCTCGACAGTAATTTGTTCACCCACCGTAATACTTATGCTATCTTGAGATAAGCCACTAGTGAAACATGTGGCCCCCGGGTCTATCTTTTATCATATAAGTTTCCCATCTACTTTTATTTGCATCTTTACTTTCCAATCTATATCATAAAAATACCAAAAATATTTATCTTATCTTATTATCTCTATCAGATCTCACTTTTGCAAGTTACCGTGAAGGGATTGACAACCCCTTTATTGCGTTGGTTGCAAGGTTGTTGTTTGTTTGTGTAGGTACGAGGGACTTTTGAGGAGCCTCCTACTGGATTGATACCTTGGTTCTCAAAAACTGAGGGAAATACTTACGCTACTTCGCTGCATCACCCTTTCTCTTCAAGGGAAAATCAACGCAGTTCTCAAGAGGTAACAAGAAGGATTTCTGGCGCCGTTGCCGGGGAGGTCTTCGCTCAAGTCAAGACATACCAAGTACCCATCACAAACTCATCTCCCTCGCATTATATTATTTGCCATTTGCCTCTCGTTTTCCTCTCCCCCACTTCACCCTTGCCGTTTTATTCGCCCTCTCTTTCCCGTTCTCCCCTCTTTTTTGCTTGCCTCTTGTGTGCTTGTGTGTTGGATTGCTTGTCACAATGGCTCAAGATAATACCAAATTGCGTGACTTTTCCAATACCAATAATAATGATTTCCTTAGCACTCTGATCTCTCCTCTTAATGATGCTGAATCTTGTGAAATCAATGCTGCTTTGTTGAATCTTGTTATGGAAGATCAATTCTCCGGCCTTCCTAGTGAAGATGCCACTACTAATCTAAACAACTTTGTGGATTTGTGTGATATGCAAAATAAGAAATATACAGATAATGATATTGTTAAATTGAAGTTATTTTTGTTTTCACTTAGACATCGTGCTAAAACTTGGTTTTCGTCTTTGCCTAAAAATAGTATTGATTCTTGGAATAAGTGCAAAGATGCTTTTATGTCTAAGTATTTTCCTCCCGCTAAGATCATCTCTCTTAGAAACGATATTATGAATTTTAAACAATTTGATCATGAGCATGTTTCCCAATCTTGGGAAGAATGAAATTAATGATTCGCAATTGCCCTACACATGGTTTAAATTTATGGATGATCATACAAAATTTTTATGCCGGATTGAATTTTGCTTCTAGAAATATTTTAGATTCGGATGCGGGAGGCACTTTTATGGAAATAACTTTAGGAGAAGCTACTAAACTCTAGATAATATTATGGTTAATTATTCTCAATGGCACACCGAAAGATCTACTAGTAAAAAAGGTCATGTGATAGAAGAAATTAATGTTTTGAGTGGAAAGATGGATGAACTTATGAAATTGTTTGCTACTAGGAGTGCTTCTATTGATCCTAATGATATGCCTTTATCTACTTTGATTGAGAATAATAATGAATCTATGGATGTGAATTTTGTTGGTAGGAATAATTTTGGTAACAACGCTTATAGAGGAAACTTTAATCCTAGGCCGTTTCTTAGTAATTCCTCTAATAATTATGGTAATTCCTACAACAATTCTTATGGGAATTTTAATAATATGCCCTCTGATTTTTATAATGGTGTTAAATAATTTATGATCTCCCAAAAGAGTTTCAATGCTTTGCTTGAAGAAAAATTGCTTAAAGTTGATGAATTGGCTAGGAACGTTGATAGACTTTCTCTTGATGTTGATTCGTTGAAAATTAGATCTATCCCACCTAAGCATGATATCAATGAGTCTCTCAAATCCATGAGAATTTCCATTGATGAGTGCAAAGAAAGAACCGCTAGGATGCGTGCTAAGAAAGATTGCTTTGTAAAAGCATGTTCATCTAGTTTCCATGAAAATAATGATGAAGATCTAAAAGTTATTGATGTGTCCCCTATTAAATATTTGTTTTGCAATATGAATCTTGAAAATGATGGGACTGGAGATGAGTCAACTTTAGTTAAAAGGCGTCCCAATGAATCGGAGTTTTTAGATCTTGATGCTAAATTTGGTAAAAGTGGGATTGGAGAGGTCAAAACTTTACATAGCATTGAAACCACTATTATGGATTTCAAGGAGTTTAATTATGAATTGTTCTTTAATATATTGTATTTCCTTGTTGCAATCTGTGTTGAATTCTCCTCATGCTTATAGTCAAAATAAAGCTTCTACCAAACATATCGTTGATGCTTTGATGCAATCTTATGAAGAAAAACTTGAATCGGAAGTTTCTATCCCTAGAAAAGTTTATGATGAGTGGGAACCTACTATTAAAATTAAAATTAAAGATCATGAATTCTATGCTTTGTGTGATTTGGGTGCTAGTGTTTCCACGATTCTGAAAACTTTATGTGATGTGCTAGGTTTCCATGATTTTGATGATTGCTCTTTAAACTTGCACCTTGCAGATTCCACTATTAAGAAACCTATGGGAAGGATCAATGATGTTCTTATTGTTGCAAATAGGAATTATGTGCCCGTAGATTTTATTGTTCTTGATATAGATTGCAATCTTTCATGTCCTATTATTCTTGGTAGACCTTTCTTTAGAACGATTGGTGCAATTATTGATATGAAGGAAGGGAATATTAGATTCCAATTTCCATTAAGGAAAGGCATGGAACACTTCCCAAGAAATAAATTCAAATTACCTTATCAATCTATCATACGAGCCACTTATGAATTGAATTCCAAAGATGGCAATACTTAGATCTATTCTCGCTTTTGTGCCTAGCTAGGGGCATTAAACGATAGCGCTTGTTGGGAGGCAACCCAATTTTATTTTAGTTCCTTGATTTTTTGCTTCTGTTTAGTAATAAATATTTCATATAGCTTCTGTTTAGATGTGGTTTTATGTTTTAATTAGTGTTTGTGCCAAGTAGAACCTATAGGATAACCTATGGTGATAGTTAACTGGATTCTGCTAAAAAACAGAAACTTTTGCGCGCACGAGAATAATTTTAAGAAATCACAGAAACGTGCTTTTGCGTTGATTCTTTTTGAAGTAGAAGATCAATAGACAAATTTCCCAGACTGCTATAGATTGTTCTGTTTTTGGTAGGATTTTTAGAGTTCTAGAAGTATTCAAAAGTTACAGATTGCTACAGACTGTTCTGTTTTTGACAGATTATGTTTTTCGTGTGTTGTTTGCTTATTTTGATGCATCTATGGCTAGTATCAGGGGGTATGAACCATAGAGAAGTTGGAATACAGTAGGTTTAACACCAATATAAATAAAGAATGAGTTCATTACAGTACCTTATGTGGTGGTTTTTCTTTCTTGCACTAATGGAGCTTATGAGATTTCTTATTGAGTTTTGTGTTGTGAAGTTTTCAAGATTTGGGTAAAGATTTGATGGACTATGGAATAAGGAGTGGCAAGAGCCTAAGCTTGGGGATGCCCATTGCACCTCAAGATATTCAAGGACAACCAAAAGCCTAAGCTTGGGGATGCCCCGGAAGGCATCCCCTCTTTCGTCTTCGTTTATCGGTAACTTTACTTGGAGCTATATTTTTATTCACCACATGATATGTGTTTTGCTTGGAGCGTCTTGTATGATATGAGTCTTTGCTTTTCAGTTTACGAAAATCATCCTTGCTGTACACACCTTTTGGGATAGACACACTTGATTTGGAATTTATTAGAATACTCTATGTTATTCACTTATATCTTTTGAGCTAGATAATTTTGCTCTAGCTTCACTTATATCTTTTAGAGCACGGGGGTGGCTTTATTTTGTAGAAATTGTTGATCTCTCATGATTCACTTATATTATTTTGAGAGTCTTATAGAATAGCATGATATTTGCTATGGTTATAAAATTGTTCCTAGAATGATGGGTATCCAAGTTGGGTATAATAAAAACTATCATAGAAAGTGAATTGGATGCTATGATCAATTTGATGCTTGATAATTGTTTTGAGATATGAGGATGGTGATATTAGAGTCATTCTAGTGGAGTAATTATGAATTTGATAAATACTAGTGTTGAAGTTTGTGATTCCCGTAGCATGCACGTATGGTGAACTGCTTTGTGATGAAGTTGGAGCATAATTTATTTATTGATTGTCTTTCTTATGAGTGGCGGTCGGGGACGAGTGAAGGTCTTTTCCTACCAATCTATCCCCCTAGGAGCATGCATGTAGTAATTTGTTTCAATGACTTGTAGATTTTTGCAATAAGTATATGAGTTCTTTATGACTAATGTTGAGTCCATGGATTATATGCACTCTCACCCTTCCACCATTGCTAGCCTCTCTTGTGTCGCACAACTTTCGCCGGTACCATACACCCACCATATACCTTCCTCAAAAAAAACCACCATACCTACCTATTATGGCATTTCCATAGCCAATCCGAGATATATTGCCATGCAACTTTCCACCGTTCCGTTTATTATGACACGCATCATCATTGTCATATTGCTTTTGCATGATCATGTAGTTGACATCGTATTTGTGGCAAAGCCACCTTCATCATTCTTCCATACATGTCACTCTTGATTCATTGCATATCCCGGTACACCGCCGGAGGCATTCATATAGAGTCATATTTTGTTCTAATTATCGAGTTGTAACTCTTGATTTGTAAGTAAATAAAAGTGTGATGATCTTCATTATTAGAGCATTTTCCCAGTGAGGAAAGGATAATGAAGACTATGATTCCCCCACAAGTCGGGATGAGACTTTGGACTTCATAAAAAAATGCCAAATAAAAAAAAGAGAAAGGCCAAATAAAAAAAGAAAAAAAGGGAAAAAAGAAAAGAAAAGAAAAAAATGAGAGAGAAAAAATTATTGACTCTAGTAAACCCTTCGGGTGTTGGTCACATGAAAATGTGAACTATGGGTGTTAATCACATACAGATGTGAATATTGGTGTTAAATCACATGGTGATGTGAACTAGATTATTGACTCTAGTGCAAGTGGGAGACTGAAGGAAATATGCCCTAGAGGCAATAATGAAGTTATTATTTATTTCCTTATTTCATGATAAATGTTTATTATTCATGCTAAAATTGTATTAACCGGAAACTTGATACATGTGTGAATACATAGACAAACAAAGTGTCACTAGTATGCCTCTACTTGACTAGCTCGTTGAATCAAAGATGGTTAAGTTTCCTAGCCATAGACATGAGTTGTCATTTGATTAATTGGATCACATCATTAGGAGAATAATGTGATTGACTTGACCCATCCCGTTAGCTTAGCACTTGATCGTTTAGTATGTTGATATTGCTTTCTTCATGACTTATACATGTTCCTATGACTATGGGATTATGCAACTCCCGTTTACCGGAGGAACACTTTGTGTGATACCAAACGTCACAACGTAACTGGGTGATTATAAAGGTGCTCTACAGGTGTCTCCAAAGGTACTTGTTGAGTTGGCGTATTTCGAGATTAGGATTTGTCACTCCGATTGTCGGAGAGGTATCTCTAGGCCCACTCGGTAATGCACATCACTATAAGCCTTGCAAGCATTGTAACTAATGAGTTAGTTGCGGGATGATGTATTACGGAACTAGTAAAGAGACTTGCCGGTAACGAGATTGAGCTAGGTTTTGAGATACCTACGATCGAATCTCGGGTAAGTAACATACCGATGACAAAGGGAACAACGTATGTTGTTATGCGGTTTGACCGATAAAGATCTTCGTAGAATATGTAGGAGCCAATATGAGCATCCAGGTTCCGCTATTGGTTATTGACCGAAGACGTGTCTCGGTCATGTCTACATAGTTCTCAAACCCGTAGGGTCCGCACGCTTAACGTTCGGTGACGATTTATATTATGAGTTTATGTGTTTTGATGTACCGAAGGTAGTTCGGAGTCCCGGATGAGATCGGGGACATGACGAGGAGTCTCGAAATGGTCAAGACGTAAAGATCGATATATTGGACGAGTATATTCGGACATCGGAAAGGTTCCGAGTGATTCGGGTATTTTTGGAGTACCGGGGAGTTAGGGGAATTCACTGGGAGAAGTATTGGGCCTTATTGGGCCATACGGGAATAGAGGAGAGAGGCCAAAAGGAAGGAGGCACACGCCCCCCCTCTGGTCCGAATTGTACAAGGGGTGCAGCCCCCTTTTCCTTCTCCCTCTCCCCCTCTTTCCTTCTCTCCTACTCCAGAAAGGAAAGGGGAATCCTACTAGGACTTGGGAGTCCTAGTAGGACTCCCCACACTTGGCGCGCCCCCACTAGGGCCGGCTCTCCCCCCTCCTTTATATACGGGGCAGGGGGCACCTCTAGACACAACAATTGATCATTGATCTCTTAGCCATGTGCGGTGCCCCCCTCCACCATATTCCACCACGGTAATATCGTAGCGGTGCTTAGGCGAAGCCCTGCGTCGGTAGCATCATCAACAACGTCATCACGCCGTCGTGCTGACGAAACTGTCCTGCAAAGCTCTTCTGGATCGGAGTTCGTGGGACGTCATCGAGCTGAACATGTGCTGGACTCGGAGGTGCCGTACATTCGGTACTTGATCGGTCGGATCGTGAATACGTACGACTACATCAACGGTGTTGTGCTAACGCTTCCGCTTCACCATGATCTTGCGTGTGCGTAGGAATTTTTTTGAAATTACTACGTTCCCCAATAGTGGCATCCGAGCCTGGTTTTATGCATAGATGTTATATACACGAGTAGAACACAAGTGAGTTGTGGGCGATACAAGTCATACTGCTTACCAGCATGTCATACTTTGGTTCGGCGGTATTGTTGGATGAAGCGGTCCGGACCGACATTACGCGTACGCTTACGCGAGACTGGTTCTACCGACGTGCTTTGCACATAGGTGGCGGACAGATGTCAGTTTCTTCAACTTTAGTTGAACCGAGTGTGGCTACGCCCGGTCCTTGGGAAGGTTAAAATAACACTAACTTGATGAACTATCGTTGTGGTTTCGATGTGTAGGTAAGAACGGTTCTTGCTCAGCCCGTAGCAGCCATGTAAAACTTGCAACAACAAAGTAGAGGATGTCTAACTTGTTTTTGCAGGGCATGTTGTGATGTGATATGGTCAGACGTGATGCTATATTTTATTGTATGAGATGATCATGTTTTGTAACCAAGTTATCGGCAACTAGCAGGAGCCATATGGTTGTCACTTTATTGTATGCAATGCAATCGCCCTGTAATTGCTTTACTTTATCACTAAGCGGTAGCGATAGTCATAGAAGCAATAGGTGGTGAAACGACAACGATGCTATGATGGAGATCAAGGTGTCGCGCCGGTGGCGATGGTAATCATGACGGTGCTTCAGAGATGGAGATCACAAGCACAAGATGATGATGGCCATATCATATCACTTATATTGATTGCATGTGATGTTTATCCTTTATGCATCTTATTTTGCTTTGATTGACGATAGCATTATAAGATGATCTCTCACTAAATTTCAAGGTATAAGTGTTCTCCCTGAGTATGCACCGTTGCGAGAGTTCTTCGTGCTGAGACACCATGTGATGATCGGGTGTGATAGGCTCTATGCTCAAATACAACGGGTGCAAAACAGTTGCACACGTGGAATACTCGGGTTAAACTTGACGAGCCTAGCATATACAGATATGGCCTCGGAACACTGAGACCGAAAGATCGAGCGTGAATCATATAGTAGATATGATCAACATAGTGATGTTCACCATTGAAAACTACTCCATCTCCCATGATGATCGGACATGGTTTAGTTGATTTGGATCACGTGATCACTTGTATGATTAGAGGGATGTCTATCTAAGTGGGAGTTCTTAAGTAATATGGTTAATTGAACTTTAATTTATCATGAACTTAGTCCTGATAGTATTTTGCAAATTATGTTGTAGATCAATAGCTCGCGTTGTTGCTTCCCTATGTTTTATATGTGTTCCTAGAGAAAACTAAGTTCAAAGATGATAGTAGCAATGATGCGACTGGGTCCGTGATCTGAGGTTTATCCTCATTGCTGCACAAAAGAATTGTGTCCTTGATGCACCACTACGTGACAGACCTATTGCAGGAGCAGATGCAGACGTTATGAATGTTTGGCTAGCTCAATATGATGACTACTTGATAGTTTAGTGCACCATGCTTAACGGCTTAGAATCGAGACTTCAAAGACATTTTGAACGTCATGGACCATATGAGATGTTCTAGGAGTTGAAGTTAATATTTCAAGAAAAAACCCGAGTTGAGAGATATTAAGTCTCCAACAAGTTCTAAAGCTAAAAGATGGAGGAGAATTGCTCAACTAGTGAGCATGTGCTCAGATTGTCTGGGTACTACAATCGCTTGAATCAAGTGGGAGTTAATCTTTCAGATAAGATAGTGATTGACAGAGTTCTCTAGTCACCATCACCAAGTTACTAGAACTTCGTGATGAACTATAATATGTAAGTGATGACCAAAATGATTCCCGGGCTCTTCGTGATGTTGAAATCGATGAATGTAGAAATCAATAAAGAGCATCAAGTGTTGATGATTGACAAGACCACTAGTTTCAAGAAAAGGGAGAGAAAGGGAACTTCAAGTAGAATGACAAGCAAGTTGTCACTCCCGCGAAGAAGCCCAAAGCTGGACCAAAAGCCTGAAACTGAGTGCTTACAATGCAAAGGAAATGGTCACTAGAAGCGGAAATGCCTTGAATATTTGGTGGATAAGAAGGATGGCAAAGTAAACAAGGGTATATTTGATACACAGGTTATTGATGTGTACCTTACTAGTGTTTATAGTAGCCCCTGAATATTTGATACTTGTTCAGTTGCTAAAAAATTAGTAAATCGAAAGAGGAGTTACAGAATAAACAGAGACTAGTTGATGGTGAAGTGACGATGTATGTTGGAAGTGGTTCCAAGATTTATATGATCATCATCGCACACTCCCTATACTTTCGGGATTAGTGTTAAACCTAAATAAATGTTATTTAGCGTTTGCGTTGAACATGAATATGATTGGATCATGTTTATTGCAATACGGTTATTCATTTAAAGTCAGAGAATAATTGTTGTTCTGTTTACATGATTAAAACCTTCAATGGTCATACACCCAATGAAAATAGTTTGTTGGATCTCGATCATAGTGATACACATATTCATAATATTGATGCCAAAAGATGCTAAGTTAGTAATGATAGTGCAACTTATTTGTAGCACTGCTGTTTTGGTCATATCGGTGTAAAGCGCATGAAGAAACTCCATAAAGATGGATTTTCGGAATCACTTGGTTATGAATCATTTGATGCTTGCCAACCGTGCCTTTTGGGCAAGATGACTAAAACTCCGTTCTCCAAAACAATGGAATGAGCTACTGACTTGTTGGAAATAATACATACCGATGTATGCGGTCCAATGAGTGTTGATGCTCTTGGTGAGTATCATTATTTTCTGACCTTCACAAATGATTTGAGCAGATATGAGTATATCTACTTAATGAAGCACAAGTCTGAAACATTTGAAAAGTTCAAAAAAATTCAGAAGTGAAGTGGAGAATTATCGTAACAAGAAAATAAAGTTTCTACAATCTGATCGTAGAGGAGAATATTTGAGTTACGAGTTTGGCCTTCATTTAAAAACAATGTGGAATAAGTTTCACAGCTCACGCCACATGGAACACCACAACGTAATGGTGTGTCCGAACGTCATAGCCGCACTTTATTGGATATGGTGCGATCTATGTATCTTACCGATTTACCACTATCGTTTTGGGGTTATGCATTAGAGACAGCTGCATTCACTTTAAATAGGGCACCATCAAAATCCATTGAGACGACGGCTTATTAACTGTGGTTTGGCAAGAAACCAAAGTTGTCGTTTCTTAAAATTTGGGGCTGCAATGCTTATGTGAAAAAGTTTCAACCTGATAAGCTCGAATCCAAATCAGAGAAGTGCGTCTCCATAGAATACCCAAAGGATACTGTTGGGTAGACCTTCCATCACAGATCCGAAGGCAAGATATTCGTTGCTAAGATGGATCCTTTCTAGAAAAGGAGTTTCTCTCGAAAGAAGTGAGTGGGAAGAAAGTAGAGCTTGATAAGGTAATTGTACCTTCTCCTGAATTGGAAAGTAGTTCATCACAGAAATCAGTTCCAGTGATTCCTACACCAATTAGTGAGGAAGCTAATGATGATGATCATGAAACTTAAAATTAAGCAGAACCTCGTAGGTCTTCCAAAGTACAGTCCACACCAGAGTGGTATGGTAATCCTATTCTGGAAGTCATGTTACTAGACCATGATGAACCTACCAACTATGAGGAAGCGATGATGAGCCCAGATTCCGCGAAATGTCTTAAGGCTATGAATTCTGAGATGGGATCCATGTATGAGAACAAAGTGTGGACTTTGGTTGACTTGCCCGATGATCAGCAAGCCATAGAAAATAAATGGATCTTCAAGAGGAAGATAGACGCTAATAGTTGTATTACTATCTACAAAGCTCGAATTGTCGAAAAAGGTATTCGACAAGTTCAAGGTGTTGAATACAATGAGATTTTCTCACTCGTATCGATGCTTAAAAAGTCTGTCTGAATCATGTTAGCAATTGCCACATTTTATGAAATCTGGCAAATGGATGTCAAAACTGCATTCCTTAATGGATTTATTAAAGAAGAGTTGTATATGATGCAACCAGAAGGTTTTGTCAATCCTAAAGGTGCTAACAAAGTGTGCAAGCTCCAGTGATCCATCTATGGACTGGTGCAAGCATCTCGGAGTTGGAATATACACTTTGATTAGTTGATCAAAGCATATAGTTTTATACAGACTTGCGGTGAAGCCTGTATTTACAAGAAAGTGAGTGGGAGTACTACAACCTTTCTGATAAGTATATGTGAATGACATATTGTTGATTAGAAATAATGTAGAATTTTTCTAGAAAGCATAAAGGAGTGTTTGAAAGGAGTTTTTCAAAGAAAGACCTTGGTGAAGCTGCTTACCCTTTGAGCATCAAGATCTATAGAGATAGATCAAGACGCTTGATAAGATTTTTTCAATAAGTACATACCTTTATTTTGAAGTAGTTCAAAATGGAACAGTCAAAGGAGTTCTTGCCTGTGTTGCAAGGTGTGAAATTGAGTAAGACTCAAATCCCGACCATGGCAAAAAATAGAAAGAGAATGAAAAGTCATTCCCTATGCCTCAGTCATAGGTTCTATAAAGTATGTATGTTGTGTAGCAGACCAATTGTATACCTTGCTCTGAGTTTGGCAAGGGAGTACAACTTTGATCTAGGAGTAGGTCACTGGACAACGGTCAAGATTATCCTTAGTAAGGACTAAGGAAATATTTCTCGATTATGGAGGTGATAAAAGAGCCAGTCGTAAAGAGTTACATCGGTGCAAGCTTTTACACCGATCCTGATGACTCTAACTCTCAATCTGGATACATATTGAAAGTGGGAGCAATTAGCTAGAGTAGCTCCGTGCAGAGCATTGTAGACATAGAATATTTGCAAAATACATACGGCTCTGAATGTCACAGACCCATTGACTAAACTTCTCTCATGAGCAAAACATGATCACACCTTAGTACTCTTTGGGTCTTAATCACATATCTATGCGAACTAAATTATTGACTCTAGTAAACCCTTCGGGGTGTTCGTCACATGACAATGTGAACTATGGGTGTTAATCACATACGGATGTGAATATTGGTGTTGAATCACATGGTGATGTGAACTAGATTATTGACTCTAGTGCAAGTGGGAGACTGAAGGAAATATGCCCTAGAGGCAATAATAAAGTTATTATTTATTTCCTTATTTCATGCTAAATGTTTATTATTCATGCTAGAATTGTATTAACCGAAAACTTGATACATGTGTGAATACATAGACAAACAAAGTGTCACTAGTATGCCTCTACTTGACTAGCTCGTTGAATCAAAGATGGTTAAGTTTCCTAGCCATAGACATGAGTTGTCATTTGATTAACGGGATCACATCATTAGGAGAATAATGTGATTGACTTGAACCATTCCGTTAGCTTACCACTTGCTCGTTTAGTATGTTGATATTACTTTCTTCATGACTTATACATGTTCCTATGACTATGAGATTATGCAACTCCCGTTTATCAGAGGAACACTTTGTGTGCTACCAAACGTCATAACGTAACTGGGTGATTATAAGGTGCTCTATAGGTGTCTCCAAAGGTACTTGTTTAGTTGGCGTATTTCGAGATTAGGATTTGTCACTCCGATTGTCGAAGAGGTATCTCTGGGTCCACTCGGTAATGCACATCACTATAAGCCTTGCAAGCATTGTAACTAATGAGTTAGTTGCGGGATGATGTATTATGGAACGAGTAAAGAGACTTGCCGGCAACGAGATTGAGATAGGTATTGAGATACCGACGATCGAATCTTGGGTAAGTAACATACCGATGACAAAGGGAACAACATATGTTGTTATGCGGTTTGACAGAAAAAGATCTTCGTAGAATATGTAGGAGCCAATATGAGCATCCAAGTTACGCTATTGGTTATTGACCGGAGACGTGTCTCGGTCATGTCTACATAGTTCTCGAACCCGTAGGGTCCGCACGCTTAACATTCGGTGACGATTTATATTATGAGTTTATGTGTTTTGATGTACCGAAGGTAGTTCGGAGTCCCGGATGAGATCGGGGACATGACGAGGAGTCTCGAAATGGTCGAGTCGTAAAGATCGATATATTGGATGACTATATTCGGACATCATAAAGGTTCCGAGTGATTCGGGTATTTTCGAGTACCGGGGACACTACAAAAAAATACGCTTCCGTGATGATACGTGTTTGTCACGGTAGGTCGCGTTTTTTGTCATGCATGTACATCCATGATGATTTTATGACAGAATCAAGATAGCCATACCTGTGATGTCGTAGAAGTGTTCCATGACATTACCAAAATTATCATCACGGAAGTGTCCACTTCCATGACGATAAATCGCGCGTCACAGAAGTGCTTCCGTCAAGGGTGACCGACACGTGGCATCCACTGTAACGGAACGCCGTTAAGCTATCGGGTCAGAATTTGGATCCGATAACCCATTAACATCCCTGACCAATGGGAAATTTCCACGTGTAAAATTCTGATTGGCCGAAGGGAACACCTGTCAGCTCCTCAGTGGGCCAGATGTTGCCCGTCCATTGGAGGAGACATGCCTATGATACGTTGACACGTGCCTGGGCCCAACAGAGGCCCATATAGGTTAAAAAGGCCGGCCCAGTCAAAGGCCCGTAGTACTTAATCAGGTACTAGTGGGCCAGCCCAATAACGGCCTAGTTAATAAAGGCCCATTTATGGCCTGAAGCCAGATCTGGCCCGTTAATTGTTCACCCAATATTTGGGCCCATTTACGGCCCGAAGCCAGATCTGGCTCGTTAATTGTTCGCCCACTATTTTGGGCCCATTTGCGGCCCGAAGCCAGATCTGGCTCGTTAATTGTTCGCTGAATATTTGGGCCCAACTACAGCCCAGTGACTTTCGGCCTGTTAGAGGCCTGATGTAGACATGGGCCCATTTCAGCCCGGTGTGACTTTCGGTCTGGGATTGGCCCGTGCTGCCCATGGGCCATATATGGTGCGACGGGACATCGGGCCCACTAACGGCCCGTGCTGAAGGTGGCAATAGTTAAGCCCAACGTGACTTTGGGCCTGTTAAAGGCCTGTCGCGTAATTCGGCCCGTTGATGCCTGTGCTAAGCTTTTGGCCTCTTAAAGGCCCATGATATCAGTGGGCCAACTAAGGCCCGAGATATGTTTCGGCCTGGTTACGGCCCGTGAGCGAACTGGGCCCAAAAAGGCCCGGTCTACATTTCGGCCTGCTGAAGGCCCGTCGACGACTAGTGAAAATTGAGGCCCAACATGCATTTTGGCCTGCTAAAGGCCCGTGGTTTCATCTCGGCCATAACAGGCCAGTACAATATTCAGCCTGTTAATGGCCTAACGCTACCTGGGCCAAACTAAGCACTGGGTCCACAAAAAGGCCCAACTAAAATATAGGCCGGTGTAAGTTTGGGCCTCGCGCAATGTGTGAAGCCCCCAATCATTCGGGCCCAAGAAATACGCAGGCCGGCCCAATTGTGGCCCGCTAAAAACCAGGCCCGTTAGAGTCGAATGTTTCGGCCCGGTCGACTACATCTGATTTTTTTTCAAATAGCGAATGATGGGCAGTAACTAGTAGGAATTAAGAACAAACCTACTCTATACAATAAAGAAATTACGCCATAGTAACTAAGAATAAACCTACACTATACAATAAAGGATTTAAGGTATATTACATCCATTGGCATCGAAGTTCGCCACCAGTGATCATAAAGCTCAACGAAGAAGCAGATTACAAAAACTGGGCACCATTGCAGCGTAACAAAATAATACTGAACCGAGACCACTTCCAAGACAGTTCAAGAAAGGTTATCCTTGTGGGGGAACTGCTGCGCAAGCTGCTGAGCAAGGCTGTGAGACCGGCCTAGCATGTCGGTCATAGCTTCGAGGTGTAGCTGTTTAGCGATGAGGTTCTCATTGGTGTTCTCCGCAATCTTTCTTAGAGATAGGACTTCAAGTCGAAGTTGAGTTGCAGAATGCCTTTCTGCTAGAACTTGGGACTGAAGAAGTCGAACTGATTTAGACAACGAATTCTGTGAGCTTGTCTGACTGTTAGTCTGAAGTAACTTGAACACTGCATCAAGACAAGACTTTGGGGTTGTCTCGCTATCTTCAAGATGTTTTGCCTTCTTTGCTGCAATATATGTTGGGTTTGTCTCACAGCCTTCAGCAGACTTGTGCATGCCATCAGGCATATCACCCTGAAACAAAGCAGAGAGATGACAGGTTTTGCATGTGTATAAACAAAGATGATAACTGTGCTGTCAATTCCATCCAATTTCAAATTAGAAAATAAAGAGTAAGTTCAAAATATCAATAGCATAATTTGGCATTGTTCATAATGCGTGGAGCTTCACCACACTACTGGATTACCATGTCAACATAACAAGCATAGATGAAGGGCAAATAAAATCATTGTATCTATTTCGGATAATGTGCATGGCATGTTGTTCATATCATCAGCCACATCAGTAAGATAAAACAGGAGATGACAAGGTGCAAACGTGGGCTGCTTCACCACACACTGGATTATAGATCCACAAAAACAAGCATACATATAGGGAGTATTAATTAATGTGCATGGTATGAATAAGGAATTTGGTTTTACAAGTAAAACTTAGAACTTACGGTTCTTGCGAACATGTATTTTGGGATAAATAGCAAACTAAACAGCAGTAAACGATAGGGAGTATGAGCAAATTAAACAACAGTTGAGGATAAAGGCTTTAGAAGGACTGACTTACATTAATAGTTAACTCCGGCTTTATAATGCCCTTCTCGATGTCAAGGGAAGGATAACTCAAGAATTTCAGCACAGAATCTTCTTCATAAGCATTGCATGTACTCTACATTTTGCAAAGAGTAATTATAGATATGATAATACTGGAAGGGATAGAGGATAATGAAGATAAGATGCAGATTGATGCTACATAATCAACTACCAATCCCTGGAAGTACAAGCATTACAGGACAAAATGTACTGACAAGAGCAATGGGCTACACTTCTGCACTGGCATTGTCTGTGTACTCTACTTGTTGGTAAGATTAAATATAGATCTGATCTTTTTTAGTAAATGGTGGGCGAGGGAGATAAGATGCAGAATGCTACAAAATGAACCAATCCCTCTTCCCATAATACAAGAGTGTTTTGAACACTGGTGTACTGTACAAAACGTTCTTATATTATGGGACGGAGGGAGTAGCTGTTAATGTAAGAATAGTGATAGACCACGTTTAGTCCTTACAAGAGGACTGTAGAGCTAAACCTCTTCAAAAGCATTGGGTTGATTCTAAATTTATGTAAGAGTCCACACGGATCTTATAATGTCCACCAAATGGACGATTACGAGGCTAACATGTGCAGTGATGCTACATAATCAAACAGCTATGAAAGTAAGTATGGTCATACAGGGCAAGAGGTACTCACAAGAGCAATGCAGTGTGCAGTATAGTTGCGAGATTCTGTGGTCCCTTGAGAATGAATTTTCTTCTGCTAACAGTTTTCGTACAAGTGAGACATTAAGGCAAATGCAGAAATGTAGTTCAAATTGTGATGTCATATCATAGACAGTACCTTATGCTGTAGCCGAGACCAATGTGTAACAAGATTATTCCAGTCACTGTCGGATAAATGTAGCATCGGAGACTTTACAAAAATTTCGTTCAGAGGCTTCCCATCGAAGTGCGCTTGCCTCAGGTAGGAACAATACTTCATCAACGAGTGCTTGAAAAGCGCAACCAACCCTTGCTCGTCATCACAATCCAGTTTGCTCCTCGCCTATTTAAAAGAATGAAATCTTGTGTCTTCTGTCAGCAGAAACATATGCAGTAATGACCATGAATAACATTAGTACATTACTTACGCGTAAGTTGTGGAGGAAGACTGGAAATTGTTCTGTGTCTGCGGTATAATCTTTCCATGAAGGAAAGATGCGCAGAAAGTTCCTGACAACAACATAAGCTTCGTCTTCTAAACTGGGAAGAAATGGAACAGGGGTCCTATTTGCGGCAATTGGGGCTCTCTCTGGTTCGAAAAGGGATTTGGCAATTGGATTTGGTGTACTCTTTGCTGGAATGGGGGTTTTGCGTCGTACAGCTGGTGCTATGTCAACTGGCATAATCATACTATTTGCTAGAGTTGGGGTCTGCTGAGTTGGGGCATCAGAAATGACCAGTGTAGTAGGGCTAGAGTCTTCTAGAGTTGGGGTGTTTTGTGGGTCAGGTGATATTGCAACTACACCTAATGGTCTATTTGATTTATCAGGTGCCACTACCTTTTCCAAATACTTTGCTTGTGCTCCTCCACGATTAGCAATCGCCCTCTTCCTTTTGAACGTCTGATACACAGGAACAACATTTGAATGGATAAATATGGTATGATGACAGATGGAATATGTACTGAAAATGGATAGGCAGGGCGTATTCACATAGACGATGTGTAAACTAAGCTAATGGCAGTTCAACAAAGTAGAAGCAATGCAAAGCATCAGTTGCAAGATATGTGCGAGCAATGTAACCTTGGAAAGTTAGAGCAAGTACCTTGATGGGTGAATAAGATAGGGCATCTTCCTCTGACTCCTCCACTAGGGAGCTACATTGACTTAGGTCTCCCTCTAGCTCAGAATCACTGTTAGGATCATATTCTGAGCATGAATCTGTAGGTGGAGAGCGTTTGCATTGCATTGCATCTAGACTTGATTTCAGTCCCTCAATGCCAAGTTTGACAGCCATGGCATTGTTCTGCTTTATTCTTTTCATGCACGCAAGCTCATAATCATTATGATGCTGTTCAGAATCTGAGATTCATGAAAACATAAGAAGTAGTCAGAATTGTAACTGCAGTAAGAGACCACCCTAAAAGAATATTGACAAAAAATATGACAAGGCAAGCATAGATGTAGTGAATCAATCATTTACTTATGAGCTTACTAGGACAAGTATGCAGAATTGTAACTGCAGTAAGAGACCGTCCAAAATCTAAATGAAGAAGTTTGTCTAGCACTTATTGTCTGCAACTAATCGACGTGAATAATTGGATATTATATCGAATGAGTAAGAAAGACAATTAAAATTGTCAACAAACCTGGCTTGCAGTAGTAATCTGGGTCAATGTCACTACGACCAACAATCCAAAATGACTAGTGTCTATTCTGAGGGCCGGAATTTTGAAAACCCTATGAACTTTAGAGGTACTAAAGATTACCGAAATACATCCGAACCATTAAGTGTAGGTATCACTGAGCACACAACAAACCCTAATGACAGTCCTGCCTAATGAGTAATGAATCAATTAGAAAATGGGTGATGAGGAGTGGCTGCTGAGTGTTGAGGACGTATCTTAGGATAAATCGGGTTGGCTTGGTGGGTGCTGCACGCCTGAGCCCTGAACGGACTGGGAAGGTAGGCACGGCGACGCGCCCGGGAAGCGGTGACGCTGTTGGGCGAGCGGCTCCTGGCCTCCTATTAGTCCGGCGTCTCCTCCTAGTGTCATGCCGTCCGAGGGCAAATCGCCGGCGAGGCAGGCGGCTGGGGGCGAGTAGAGATCGGAAGCACCCTGCAGAACAGAGGGGAATCGAGGCCTGGGACGACCCAAAATCCCAGGGTGGGCCGGCCCACCGTGGGCACCCTATAGAGATACACACCCGAGCGGCGAACATGCATTTTCGAAACTAATTTAGGAACATTTAGCTGACCAATTAAACAACTCTGTTTTAATAATATCAGATTCGTATTTGAACAACTAAGCTTGTTTAGCTTGATGGGTGGAGCAGTGTTATTATGACACGAAGCACGTATTCTGATCGTATAGTGATCATAAAAGGGGGAAACTTTAAGCATATTTTTTTAGCAAAAGAGGGTTTCCCCTCCGATTTCCATTAAAGAAACCACCACGGAACCAACATGATCAATTAAACCCTAAGCATGATCAATTAAACCATATTATGGCTGTGCCATGGCAGATTTGAAGCTGCAAACCAGAGAAATGATATTTATCATCCATTGTTTACTTTTTAACTAAGAACTAAATTCTAAGAGCTGAAAAGAAGTTAGAGTAACCAAGTTAAGATCTATTTTCTGGTTGAGATCGAAAAGTTGAGGAGATATGAAGTACCACCTCTCTTGCGGCGCCGTGTAGGCATCGGGGGTGCGATGGCTGTCGGTGGCGTTGAAGCAGATCTGCGACAGTAGACGGGTGCATAGGGGGATAAGTCCCGTTGTGGTGGAAGATAAGGTCGTGTGAGCGGCCCCGGCAAAGAGGACGACGACGCCAATGAAGCGAGAGGACGCGATGCAAGGCTATTGGTCCGTCGCCGTGGATGAGAAACGTCCATCTCTAGCAGTGGACGACATGGTCTTGGTAGGCGCTCCGGCATGGTGGAGGACGGTGGCGATGGATGTGGTGGAGGACGGCGACGATGGATGGGGTGGCGGACGGAGGCTGGTGTGGGGATGGGGTGTTCTAGCACGGACAGTGTATGAATGGGAAAATGGAGGGAGAGGTATAGGGAACCATGTTTTTGGGACGTGCCTGTCTGAAATATGGGAAAGTTACGAACTTAGCCCCCATTTAAAATTTGGACGTCTCGTTGGTTGGGGATAGGACGGTAATCTCGCATCTCGCCAATATTTGCCCAGAGCGATTTTGGGCGAGGAGAGGGTGGTTGGCGCCCATGGTGTATGAACGGGGTTGACAGGTAGGGCGGTTGTGCCACGTCTGAGAGAAGTTACAAACCTGCGCCTATTGAAAATATTTGCCTACATCGATTTCGGAAGAGTCGAGTTTGTTTTGCCGCCCACCATGTATGAATGGGGAATGGAGGGAGAAACAGGGGTCTTTCGGACGAGCTTGAATCAAATGTGTTTTGCCGCCCATGTTTGCTGCCCACCATGTCGGAATGGGCTCAGAGGTGGTCGTGTCACGTCTAATTGAAGTTACTAACCTACCCCTATTTGGAGCAGTGGAAATCGGGCCGATAGATTGTCCGTGTAATGGGTAGACAGTAATTTCCATCTCCCAAACACTTGGCTTCAGGCAGCTGACGTGGGAGTGGACATGTTGCCGCTTCTTTCGAATTTTGGGACGATAAGCATCCACATTTACCCTGGCAACTAAATTCGAATCCATTTTGTATTCCTATATGAATATTTATAAATCATTCTATGTGTTTTTATATATCTTCAGAAGGACGACAAAGATGTATTCCACTGTCATATATGAATATGGTTTACAAATGTCGATACTCAAATTCAGAAGCTAGAATCTAGTTTAAGGTGAATTCGAATATTTGGAACACTTCATGTCCAACTCAAATGTCACATGCAGCATAATGTGTACTCCCATTTAGATATGTACACAAGCGATGTATAAAGATTCAAATACCAAGTCAATCAACCAAGAATGAACAGAACTAACAGACATATAAACACTTATAGAGTATATGCACGTTCAGCCTGATTGGCATATTTGTAGGTCTGGCATAGCAATCCAAATGATATGTCTCCGAGTCTTATCAATTAATACAGACTTGTGCTCAAATAAAATTACAAACCAAAAAACAAAAAAAAACAATTATTACATGATCTCTAAAACAAATGGTTTGATTGATTACATGAACAGACAACACAAAGGTTATTCAACGATGGAAAGAACATTTTACCTATGATTTACCAAGTAGGAATTTAATTTCCTTTTTTCCTTTAGGACCTTAACAATCTAGTCAGTCTTAGCTTGCTTCGTTTTGAAATCCACCAAATATTTAATGGTTGTCTTGAGTACTGCTTGTGATTGTGCTGTTTGCTTCCTCAACATGTCAACTTCATCTCTAAGTGCAGAAGCAGAATCTCTTTATACCACTAGTTTAGCCTCTAGAGCATCTGCAGTTGGCAATTCATAATGCACGATTGGGCCGGTGCCACTGCTGTGGGATGATGCAACGTCCACGGGGACCTCGCTCTTTGATCTTGGGCTAACCTGTTTTGCCATTAAAGTTCCGATTGGATTCAGAAAAGTTGAAGTTAGCAAAACATCTCAACTGGGAGTTATAACAGCAAACCAGTTAAACAAACAAGGAATTAAAGAGTTTCAATTGGACCCTGAAAAGTAGTTATTAACATCATTGTAACCCGCTGTTGCAGCAGCAAAGCAGTTAAACAAACAAGTAGATATTTAAGTTAAGGCAAACAGGTAATTCTTAACAGTAAGTATCAAACACATAGATAGGCATAGTCTACAATATGATTAACAGGCTGTGGCATTATGTAATCAGTAGCATACTAAATTAAGCCAAGCAACGTAATTGAACAATTTTGCAATAAGTGGCTAACTAAAATTCCGAGAAGCATGTAACTGAACTTACGCTAGTTCTTTGTACAGGCACACTGTAACTTCTTTTTCGCTTACAAGGTTGTACGAAGGAGTCCATGGCATCAATTGCTTGGATACGCAGTCCCAATACTTGTTTCTTCCCACACTGCATTGGTAAGTCGAATGGTTAATCTGGTAAGATGGTGCGTCCTTGATATGTTATATGAGGACGTGTAGTCAGACTAGTTGTAGCCACACACATCACACTGGCTTTTACTATATATTTCATGCAATTACTTTTGGCATATCAAGATCTAAGCAATCTACAATAGGATGAAAAGACTGGCATCCTTCACATTATTGGCAAACTCAGTTCATAGAAACAAGCAATTCAACCATTCTGTGGGTAAATCAAAAGCGCCACTGGAATATTTTTCAGTATCCAATCATACACGCAAAAAGGGGCGACGCCACCATAGGGGCTGGTATGGGCGGCCGCCTCAGGTGGCTGGAAAGTGTGCACCTAGTTTGAGTCGTCCAGGTTGGCCCACACTAGTTTTGTTCGTCCCAACGCACGAGCAGGCAATGTAAAAAATGAAGAAAAATGTTTCAATTTGGATGGCCAATAACATAAGTGCAAGGCAGGCCCTATAGCAGGCTCGCGGCCCAAATGAGCGCCTCCCATATCGATCAACAGTAGGAAAAATCCCAATTCATTTGCTCTAGCGTCCAGTTTGGTTCGCTCCTAACCTAGCCGCCGCTAGACAGACCGACACAGCACTTCGTCGCGCCCTCGTTGGAGGGTGGTCGCCGGGCTTCAAGCAAACGGAAGGACAAGAAGATGAAGATCCAACCCTGGGTGTAGCCTGCGTGGGAGGCAGCGGCGGCAGCACGGGCAAGGCATCGAGCTTGCGCAAACGGACTGTCGCAGCTTGCAAGAGTAGCATGCGCAACGAGCAGGTACATCACATCCCTGATTATATCTAATTCAACTCTTCAATTTCTAGCCAATAGTTAAACCTAACGGTGTTGTAAAACTGCTTGTATGTAGGGATGAGAAAATGAAACCAATTTCTACTTATTTTATAACTCCCCCAATCAATACTGAACTGACTCAATCTGATGTATCTAATCAAGTTTCTGGTGCAAACATACAAGCTCATGTTGTTCTTGAGCCTGAAGTGTCTAATGAACAGACTGCTAATGAAGGATTTGATGCAAACATTTTACATGCTCCTGGAGATGAACATATAGTGTCTAATGAGGGATCTAATGCAAGCATTTTGCAAGCTCATTGAAGGATTTAGTGTCTAATGATGATCTACTATGTTGAGAGAGACAGAGATTTGCAGGCATTGATGACAAGCAAATTATAGTGCATTTTCATAGCTTGAGGAAACATCGAGGCCATCTACCAGAAAGTCCCCGTATCATGACAACATAGCATAAATACTTTTCTAATCTGTTGTTTGAAACTATTGGCATACTTGGGCAGGATAGATATATTGATATGCAGTTTGCGCACTGGTTATAGGTGCAATTACACTTCGATATTTTCAGCCAGAGAACGAATAATTCAAGCAGGTACAGACCATGTTTGTAGTCCTTGTACACCATGATGCATTTTGTGTTTTTTGGTGCTTACATCATTTAGTATTTATAATCTGAACTACTTTGGATCATTAGCTGGTTTTCAAGTGCATGTAGCTCCACATTTCTCAAGTTATGTTGATTTCCGGATTGCAAGTGCCTTCGTATTTTTTAAGTTAAATGTTCGCCCTGGTAACTTGAATTCATGGATCCGCCACTCCACACAAATCATACACGAATGCCAGTACGAATTAAATGAAATGCAGGGACTTACCCTAGCTCGTCGTACAGGCTCACTGCAGCTCTGCTTGCGCTTGGGATGCTCCATGTACAAGTCCATGTTACCACTTGCTTGGATGTGTAGGCCTTGTGCTCCTTGCATCCCCCTCTGCATTTTTGACACGGCGAATGGTTGATCAAATAAGTGGAATCTACCTTGATGTTGTACCAGAGGACAGATACTTACAAGGTTATACGGGTGTGCAGGATGTGTACCAGATCCCGTAGCACCGTCATGCTTCGCTAAAAATGGATTTGCTTGTTTCAGATGATATCTCCAGAAGAAATAAGAGTTAAAGTCAGAGTTGCATAGGCGTGTAAGCTAAAGAGCAGTGAAAGGATATCCTAACATCGTCGGAACAGTGCACAAGGGAGTGATGTGTGGATACCTAGTTCAGGCCGGCGTTTGGGCATGCTCGCCTAGCTAGAGTGCGGGTCACTTCAGAGCCGTTAAGGGTGATGCGCTGGCGTTGGCTAGTCGTGCACAGATGCAGATCTTGAGTGGCAGCGGAGCGCTACGATGCGATGGACGAGACCGTTGGTGAAGCCCCAACGGCCTCGGGGGGCGGAGGTGCGACGATGTGCTCGGTGAAGTAGCCCCGGTGAGCTGGGAGACGGCGTCGGTGAAGCGCACCTGATGCGACGGAACTCGGTGTCTGTGAGGCACGTCGGTTGCGGCGGCCGATGTGGTCGGTGGACCACCCGGTGCGGTGGACGAGGGCGTAGATGAGGTAGCTCCGATGTGGTGGTGAAGCGCGACCGTCGTCTTCGTCGTCGTTGTTCGGCACAGAGGTGGGGAAAGAGAAGAGACGAGGGGCGATTCGAACTTTGCTTGGGTTGGTGGCGAATTAGGATTTGAGCAATCTGGGCGCGGAAGGGGACGGTGGAGAAGAAGATTTTGCAGGGCTGGAATTAGGGCCGCTAGATATTTCAATCCGAAACATGGAAGCACGAACTTATTTTGTCATCGTCCTTTTGGGGGGGGGGGTGGGGGTGGGGGGTGGGGGAGTTGGGGAGGGAGGGAGGGGGGTTGGTGGCTGGGTGCTATGCGTCCGTGCGACACACGCGACCACCCCGACAGGACTATGCTTCGGTGCCTTAAGGCACCTGCCTTTGTGTCCATGACATGTGGGCCCAACAGGTGGCTGGCCCACATGTCAGTGACCCAAAGGCAGGTGCCTTTAAGGCACCGAAGCAGCGTCCACCCCGACACGACCCTGGTCTACCTGGTACGCCTACATTTGAGAATGCAAACGGATCTTCTTTCATTTGCAAACGAATCTGTATGTATTACCATGCCCGTATTTTCCTTGAATTAATTAGTCATTCGAAACGAGATACTCCCTCCATTAACTTTTGTAAGTCGTTTCAGACAACTTAAAATGAATTGTTTTGCACATTGTCTGAAATGTCTTCAAGGTCTTATAAAAGTGAACAGAGGGAGTACTATAAATTAATTAATGAGGAGTTATTTGAAAAAAAATTCGAAACGGTATCCACGCTAACGTGGATTAGAGTGTGTGTCACATAATTAGTTATTTGAATTAGAGTGTGTGTCACATAGCGATCTCCAATTCTAATGTGGATTTCGTATTTCACTGTATCCACGCTACTTTTTTAATACAAATTCGTATGTATATGATGAACACCATGGTAGTGAGAAAACTTTTGGATGGATTCAAACGTATGACCTACAAAAAAGCACAACAAATTGAGTCAATGTCAACTTTTCAAAACTTAGTATGGCACGAATTCAAAATAATTACCCGTATGCATGGTCCTCGGTTCAAATCTTACAATGTACACCGAATTGAAACATCGATATTAAGTCTCGTACTATGTACATTCAAATGTTGTTTTTAGCCCCCCCCCCCCCCCCCGCACAAGCGCTACATACTTCCTATCTCGGTCAATCTTCCTCTCCAAACCACCTTAGGAAGCTATCGGTTTCCAACACACGTTCATTCTTTCTCTCCATGTTTTGATCTCTAAGTCTCTCAACTACACAACCCCTTTTTCCACTCTGTTACCAAATGTATTTACCTCACACACCCGCCATTGCACCCCATGCTGAGCTCTCTCTCTCTCTCTCTCTTCTCTCTCTCTCTCTCTCTCTCTCTCTCTCTCTCTCTCTCTCTCTCTCTCTCCTCTCCCTCTCACCCTCTCACGCTAAATACATGCATTGCCTATCTAGCCCCCCAACTTCTCATGTGCACACACGCATGTTGTATATCTAGGTCACTCCCTCGAGACTGTCTCACTCTTTCTTCCGCATGGCGGGCCACACTCGCTCAATCTTGCTCTCTTTATCTGAGTCTCGTTTAACCTCGTTTTCTTTCACACACAAATGATATATCTCCCTGTTCGGGCCTTGATCGACACACTCTATACTATCTCACGCAGATTGTCTATCTAGGTCAGTCCATCCAAGCCGCCGCCACTCTTTCGACCTCATGGTGGGCCACGCTGACTCAATCTCTCTCTCTCTCTCTCTCTCTGTATGTCTTGATTGACCTTGCTCTTTCTCGGACAAAAACGATATATCACCATGTTTGAGCCCAATTCGACCTATTCACATTGGATACTCTCTCACGCACATTGTCTATCTAGGTCACTCTCTCCAACCCGTCTCACTCTCTCGATCGCACGGCGACCCTATGGGATCGGTTGACCTTGCTTCCTCCAACGCACAAAATATATCTACACGTCTGTGACTGGATCATCTCTCAAGCTCTATCTTACAGCCCTCACAATTGCCAAAAGCTCAATCGGACAATATCTCTCCAGAGCATATATATTTGTTCAATGAATGTCGGACCACACTCACTTTGTCTCTCTATCTATATGTCTCTCGATTGACCTCGCTTTCTCACACCGTATCTTCCACGCATTGAAGCTACTACCTCTCCATCCCTCGCAAAGCCGGAGCTATTTACATTGCGAGGGGCACTCCAACCTTGGATTAATTTGTGTAGGCATTTATTCCGGTCGTTTTAGATTATATTTTTGTAGCATTCGGTCCACAATTACTCCAAACACTGTTGCAACCCACGCAACTCCCCTAGTTGATTTCCCTCTGGCTTGGTCATCGCTCTCTCGTACGTCCTTTCTCGCCTTCAACGTTGCACCATGGTATTATTGAAAAAACTATGTTGTTCTCTTTAATTATTATAAATAAGCTACAAAACTACACACCGATAGTCCACTTGGAATGGAACAAATTTCGACCCACAAATTAAAGTGCTACCAACTACACACCAATAGGCAACATACGACCGGGCCTTCAAGCCGCACGTCATACGAGGGGCCCACATGTCATGAAACAAATTTGGACCCATATACAAATTAAAAAATAAAGGACGAGGATCGAACATGCGACCGGGCCTTCAAGACGCACGTCAATAGGCAACATACGTAGAACAACAATGTTTGTTGTACCCCCCTTTGTTCACATAATATTTTTATATTACCACAGCCTAACTAATGGATAACATGTAATATTATTTTTAGTACTATTCGCCTTCACTTACTGGTGGGTTCCATGTGTGCTCTCTCTCTCTCCTCCCCTTCTGCGTTTAGATGCACGGGCAAACACGAAGAACTCGCGGGCGATGGTGCCGTTGACCATATCTGGACGCGTCACAAGTCACGGCACCAGTTTCACGCACTAGCAGCACTAGTTAGTGCACGTTAATTTGGAAGTATATTAAGTGCATGCGGATATTAAGTACTAGAATATTATTTGCGTGTTATTATGTGATTAGCATTATTTTTGGCATGAAATTAACTGCACGCTAAACGTGTTGAGCGCTCGACATTGAAGCAGTCTAGGTCGTTGGATGACAAGGAATACATGTGGCTTGATGACGTTTTATATTTAATTTGATACGGCTCTAGCAGAACATTCAATCGATCGAACCATAGATTTCGTTCAGTCTGACTCCGACTTTAAATTATACGACGATCCATATAAAATAAACGTAAATGATGAACGTTCGTATTTTAAGCATGGCAATCCGATCGTTTTTCATGGAAAATTTAGATTACGCGGTGGCGACGGGGGCGTCTCGCGGTGGGAAGCGGCTCCTCTGCCATGCTCTGTGTGTCGTCGGGCCACTAACCGACGGCAACGGCGGCGTCTTGCGCTATTGTTGGCGTACTCCTAGACGTTGGCCTAGCTTCAAGGAAAGCCAAAAATGTTCTGGACTTCGGAGCGAGTCAACTGGCGGGAGGAGGCGACTGGCGTTGGTGCAAGGAAGCGGTCGACGGAGGTCATCCATGCCGCTGAGGGGGGCACTGGCACCCGCACTGGGACAGACACTGGTGCCCGCACGGGGACATGAACTGTCAATGGCGCGGCGGAGACATTCGTGTGCACGGGCACCGACACGGGCGCGCACGTCAGTGCACTCGCAGGCGCATGCGCTGGCAAGTGCACGGGCACTGGCACGGGCATGCGCGTGAGTGCACTCGCAGGCGCATGCACTGACAGGTGCACGGGCACGTGAAAGTCGGCGGGGACCTCGTGGAACCCCGTGGGATCAAGCTCGGCAACAATGTGCGGCTCCCAGCCCATCAATGCCACGGGCATGGGCGTGGTGCAGTCGGGGCGACGGGAGCCGGAATGGGAGCAGGGGAAGGCGCAGCGTCTTCCCGCAAGGCCAGTTCAAGCTCTTCCCAAAGCGCCTTATGTTCTTGAGACTCTGGCTGCGTGTCTTCCTCGGGAAACTAGAACACTAAGGGAAAACCATCATGATGCGGCATGGCGTACGTTTAGGTCAGGCTGGTTGGACGTAGATGACATGAGAATCAGAGAGGAAGAGAGAAGATTGTAGCGATACCGGGTAGTGCGGGGTTGATTTTAAACTGCGGCGCCAGCGACGTTAAAAGTGGGAGCAGTTGGGACGACGGTGGGCGAAGGAGCCTGGTCAAAGGGCTCGCCTCCCAGTGAGTCTGCATAGCGATCCGCTCGCACGCCTCCCTGACAGCCGGCGCAATGGTCTGCTCGCACGCCTCCCGTCGACTCACACGCTTGCTTGGACGGCACTTGCCTATGAGAAGCGGGTACTCGTGGCGGCACGTCAACGCCCATGGTTTCAATAGTGAAAGCGTTCGCCTTAACGTGACAGGTCTTTGTTCCAAAATACCTTGGCTCTTCATTTGTGCAATTTGTCATAAGCAGCTTGCCTCGAATTGAAGAAAAAACTTACGAAGTAATATTTGTGCCATATCACGTGACCATGCTTAGTTTCAAGAATTTATGCTCACTTTTGGATTTTCTGAAATTTAAGATCCAGGACTCGAAACAATATCATAACCTGCATCATGCAATAAATTTTCAAGCCGTACATCTGTCCTGTTGTATTTCTTAAGAAAGGATTTGGTCAAACATTTTGCTTAGTTAGACTTGAGACAAGTTATATATGCAGAGTAAAAGGATAATCCCTCCGTACCAGTGCATTGCCTGATATATTAAATCAAGTGCTAGGCACAAACTAACGGGCTCAATTCTGTGCTCATCCTGGTGTAGTAGTAGTAGTAGTACTAGGCAATGCAGTTGGCGGGTGACCTTGACGAGCGGCGACCGAGGGAATTGAACCGTGCTCGGCACGGTAGGTAACGTTGTCTAATTACTAAAGCATCCCTCCGTTGTTCATCGGTAGTCATTATGGACCGAGGACATGAGGGGAATTTCCTATGGCTGGAATTCTGGCCGCCAGATATTTCGACTTGAAACGCTGAGGCTCGACTGGTTGGGGTTGCCTAATGTGCATACCACGCACGCCATCGAAGGACACGAGCCCGGTTTTTTTAGTTCTTTTAATTTTTTTAGGATCAACACGAGCCAAGGTCTGGCTGGTACGCCGTTGGGTCCTACCATTCGAGAATACGAAAGGAACCTGTTAAATTGCCGAACGAATCTATGTGTATTACAATGCCCGTATTTCCCTTGCAAATACTAATCTCAACTTGGTAATTGATTTATGACGAGTTGTTGAATTAGAGTGAGTTTGTGATATAGTGATCTCAACGTGGATTTCACATTTCATGGTATCCCTAGTAAGTTTTCCAATGCAAATTCAAATTTAAAAGATGAACAATATGGAGGTGAGAAAACTTTGTATGTATCAAGCATATGACCACACACACACACAGACACACACGCACGAACACAACAACCCAATAAGTATAGTGCATCTATTTTTCCAAACCATGCATGTATGACACGAATTCAAAAATACTCCTTCTATTCCTAAATATTAGTCTTTTAGAGAGTTCAGCAAGTGACTACATACGGAGCAAAATGAGTGAATCTAGATTCTAAAATATGCCTATATACATCCGTATGTGCCAGTCCATTTGAAACCTCTAAAAAGACTAATATTTAGGAACGAAGGGAGTAAAATGTAAGACATCCATGGTCCTCAGTTCAATATTTAAAATGAACATGAAACTGAAACATGAATATTATGTCTAGTACTACATTACATGCAAATGTTGTGTTTAGGCGGAGCTATGATTGTTGGGGGTCAACCCCTCGACCTTAGATAAAATTGTGGAGCTCTGTTTAGTGTTGTTTAGATTATATTTGTCCCCACCCTCCCAACCACCGATTGGTTGTGCACCGCCCACCCCTCCTTCCCGGGAGAATATCATGTGCCCCCATACCTTAGATGCTATATGCCGATACGAGTTGCTTGGAGCTTGTAGATTTGAGATATAGCAGTTCACATGATGTGTCTAATTTTTTTTGCAGGAAACCTTGATGAGTTTGAGAATTGCACACAATTTGTACAAAAACTACTCAGATGCCCTTGGATCCCATATCCAACGACCCCGAAGCTCGTATCACTGTAGCATCTAAGATGAAGGAGGACATCATATTCTCCTGTATGTAAGAATATCATGTGCTACCGCACCTTAGATGCTTTGGTGATACAAGCTCTTCAGAGCCGTTGGATTTGTGACTCAACACCTCCTCGGTGGTTTGAATGGTTTTTTGCAGAAAAGCCCCAAAAGAGTTCAGCCACTACTTACAAGCACAAAGACTGCTCAGATGCCATTGGATCTCAGATCAAACAACCTCCAAGCTCGTATCACCGTAGCATCCAAGCTGCGATATCACCTTATGTTTTCTCGCAC
This sequence comes from Triticum timopheevii, assembly GCA_963921465.1. Taxonomy (NCBI): domain Eukaryota; kingdom Viridiplantae; phylum Streptophyta; class Magnoliopsida; order Poales; family Poaceae; genus Triticum; species Triticum timopheevii. Next base: position 328,470,273 of record OY997266.1, read on the forward strand.
GGGAGAATATGAGGGGCTCCCGCACCGTAGATTCTATGGTGATACAAGTTCACTGAGATCTAACGGCCCACATTAGGAGGTTTGAATGTTTTTGCAAACGGCTGATAGAGTTTGGGAAATGCGCAGAAAGTACAAGTACTACACATGTGCCATCTGATCACTGATCATACGACCTAGATGCTCATATCACCGTAGCGGGTAATTAAGCTACGGGGAGCACCTAATATGAGCACTGGGGATCCGTTGGATTGAAGATGCAGCGACACACACAAGACCTGACTGTTTTATTTGCAAAAAAACCTTTGGAGAGTTTGGAAATTGTGCCTAATTACAAAGACTACTCCCAAGCCATTGGATCTCACTTCCAACGGTGTAAAAACTCTTATCACCATAGTATCTAAGTTGTGGGGTGGGTGTGATATTCTATGCCACTGTCATTTTTGTTCGTAAACTTGCAAAATACGTGTAACTTGTGCCGTTACTTGTCTAACCGTGCAAAGTGTTTGTTCAAAAAAACCATCCTGCACTGAAATATCGGAACAACACACGGGGGTCCCACTTGTCATTAATCAAATTTGGACCTAAAACTAACAAATATGAAAGACGAGATTTGAACTGGCAACCTGGACTACAAAGCGTAAGTCGATAGCCTGAAACAAAAATGGTTGTTGGCTTTGTCCCATAACTTGATTTTATACAGTACTTGCCTTGAGTAGAGTAGAGGGAGTGCCTCGTCAACACGTGCATGACCGTTGTCTCACTTACTGGTGGGTCCCAGGTCTGCAATCTCAATCTCTCTTCTCTCCATCGTCTAACCTTTGCACGGGCACACATGAAGAGTGGCGCTAGCTTGCCGTGGTGTTATTACAACTAAAAAAAGCTTGGAAAATAGAAGAATCTCCTAGAACAAGAGGCATTGTGGTTGGTCGAGACGGAGCTAACCACATCTATCCTCCGTGCCACGTTTGCATGATGAAGCTGTGTGGATAGTGGGGTGTTTTCGATCGACTGGCTGGGTCCCGAGGTCAAACCATAGGTACTACTCTGATACAATATATTTTTACACACACATTTTTCCTCCGTGCCGAGACGTGGCACACCCTACCGTGCGGTTTCGGGGTCCTCCCGGATGGTGCACGCATATATTCTACCTGACGTGGGACGCCCTACCGCGTGTTTTATGGGCCCTCCTCGGTCGTATCACCAAAGCAAGTAAATGAGTTGTCAAATCATGAAAGACCGCCTTTCCTGCCGAGTACATCAGTGACGCACGGTGGCTAGCTAGTTGGGCTAGTTCGACCGATTAGCTGGGCCGCCGCCACATTTGTTTTTTCACCCCTTTTTTTATCTACTTGCCGGCAGGTAAATTTAAATATCCACCACGGCGTTGCTCTGGTGTTTGGGTGCGGCAGGATTTTTAATTTTTTGATTGACGGGAGCAGGCGCGGCAGGATTTTTAATTTTTTGATTGACGGGAGCAGGCGTGGCAGCAATTAGTCACGATGACTCCGCCTGTAAAAATCCACTGCTCCCTGATGTGAGAAGTCATCGAATGGTGCTTTACCGTGGTGAAAACCAAAAGATTCCCCGCTCCTCGGCTGGCTCCCTCCGCCTTCCCGTAGATTGCGTTGCCTTTCAGCTGTTTCGCCCCCTCTGCTTCCTCTCCCGATTGCTACTACCTCGTGCCATGGCGGCGCAGCAGATCACGGAGTCCGAGGTGAGGCGCCTGACACAGGAGTGATACGTCTCCAACATATCTATAATTTTTGATTGCTCCATGCTACTTTATCTACTGTTTTGGACTATATTGGGCTTTATTTTCCACTTTTATATTACTTTTGGGACTAACCTATTAACCGGAGGCCCAGCCCAGAATTGCTATTTTTTGCCTTTTTCAGTATTTTGAAGAAATAGAATATCAAACGGAGTCCAAACGGAATGAAACCTTTAGGATCGTGATTTTCCAACCGAACGTGACCCAGGAGACTTGGACCCTACTCCAAGCAGTGCCCGAGGAGGTCACGAGGGTGGAGGGCGTGCGCCCCTACCTCGTGGGCCCCTCAGAGCTCCACCGACGTACTCCTTCCTCCTATATATACCTACGTATCCCCGAACGATCAGAACAGGAGCCAAAAACCTAATTCCACCGCCGCAACCATCTGTATCCACGAGATCCCATCTTGGGGCCTGTTTCGGAGCTCCGCCGGAGGGGGCATCCACCACGGAGGGCTTCTACATCATCACCGTAGCCCCTCCGATGAAGTGGGAGTAGTTTACTTCAGACCTTCGGGTCCATAGCTAGTAGCTAGATGGCTTGTTCTCTCTTTTTGGATCTCAATACAATGTTCTCCCCCTCTCTCGTGGATATCTATTCGATGTAATCTTCTTTTTGCGGTGTGTTTGTTGAGACCGATGAATTGTGGGTTTATGATCCAGTATTATCTATGGAAAATATTTGATTCTTCTCTGAATTCATTTATGTATGATTGAGTTATCTTTGCAAGTCTCTTTGAATTATCTTTTTGGTTTGGCCAACTAGATTGGTAGTTCTTGCAATCGGAGAAGTGCTTAGCTTTGGGATCAATCATGCGGTGTCCTTACTTAGTGACAGAAAGAGTTGCAAGGCACGTATTGTATTGTTGCCATCGAGGATAACAAGATGGGGTTTTTATCATATTGCATGAATTTATCCCTCTACATCATGTCATCTTGCTTACGGTGTTACTCTGTTTTTACTTAATACTCTAGATGCATGCTGGATAGCGGTCGATGAGTGGATAATAGTAGTAGATGCAGAATCATTTTGATCTACTTGTTTTGGACGTGATGCCTATATACATGATCACTGCCTAGATATACTCATAACTATGCTCAATTCTGTCAATTGCTCAATAGTAATTTGTTCACCCACCGTAGAATACTTATGCTCTTGAGAGAAGCCACTAGTGAAACCTATGGCCCCCGGGTCTATTCTCATCATACCAATCTATATCACTTTATTTACTTGCTTTGTTTTTACTTTGCCTTTACTTTTTACTTTACATCTATCTATCAAAAATACCAAAAATATTATCTCTATCAGATCTCACTCCGTGACCGTGAAGGGATTGACAACCCCTAAGCGTTGGTTGCAAGTTGCTATCGTTTTGTGTAGGTACGAGGGACTTGTGCGTGGTCTCCTACTGGATTGATACCTTGGTTCTCAAAAACTGAGGGAAATACTTACGCTACTTTACTGCATCATCCTCTCCTCTTCGGGGAAATCCAACGCAGTGCTCAAGAGGTAGGAAGAAGAATTTCTGGCGCCGTTGCCGGGGAGGCTCACGCAAGAAAGTCAAGAATACCAAGCACCCATCGCAATCCCTATCTCTCACATTACATTATTTGCCATTTGCCTCTCGTTTTCCTCTCCCCCAGTTCACCTTTGTCGTTTTATTCGCCCCTCTTCCGTCCAATCTAGTGTCTCCATGTACCTTCTTTTTTTGCTTGCATCTTCGCTTTCTAAAAGTTTATGGATCCTCATCCACTTGCTAATCTCTTTAAGAGATCCAATTATGTTGAACCTATTGCTAGTGAGTTGAGTGCACTAGATTATCTTTATGAGGTTTTGCTTGAAATTCATGAATCTAAAAATTATGATGAAGAAATTTATGAAGAGATTCAAGATAACTCCTTGAATAAAAAGCATGATTGCAATGATTTTCCTATAAATTCTCTTGATGTCAATTGTGCTAATAATATGCAAAACCCTAAGCTTGGGGATGCTAGTTTGGCTATGTCTACTACTTGTTTCAATGATCATGATTGGGGTGATTCTTCTTACAACCTTGAAAATTTATTTAAGCCCCATGATAAATATGAGATTGATAATAATGTTTGCAATAATATTGAAAGTGGGTTTGGAAGAGTGTCAACTTTAGATCCCACATTTTTGGAGTATGTTCAATCTTATGATATTTTTGATAAATGTGGGTTCGGAAAGGTCATGACTCTAGCTAATGTTAATCCCACTATCTTGGAAGAGTGTCAACTTTGCATGCATGTGGATCGTGTTGAGAATATGTTATGTGATGGCTATTTTGTTGAATTTTCTTATGATCCTACATGTAATTATTATTAGAGAGTAAAATATGGTTGTAGAAATTTTCATGTTACTAAATTACCTCTCGTCATGTTGAGATTGCTATCGTCTCTTTCTTATTCCTTGCATATGCTAGTTTTTGTTTGCCTTGCAAATTCGTTTGCTTATAATATGCCTATGAATAGGAAGTATGTTAGACTTAGATGTGTTTGTCACATGTTTCATGACGCTCTCCTTGCGCTTCAATTCTTGTCTTTCTTGTGAGCATCATTAAAATTATCAATGCCTAGCTAGGGGCGTTAAACGATAGCACTTGTTGGGAGGCAACCAATTTTACTTTGTGTTTTTTGTTTTTGCTTCTGTTTAGGAATAAATAATCCATCTACATTCTGTTTGGATGTGGATTTATGTTTTAATTAGTGTTTGTGCCAAGTAGGACCTATACGATAACCTACGATGATAGTTGATTTGATTCTGCTGAAAAACAGAAACTTTGCGCGCACGAATTTAGTTATGATAAATCACGGGAACGTGATTTTGCGTTGATTCTTTTTGATCCTGATCAATAAACAAAATTTCCAGGACTTCCTATTTTGGTAGAAGTTTTATTGTTCCAGAAGTTCGCGTTAGTTACAGATTGCTACAGACTGTTCTGTTTTTGACAGATTCTGTTTTTTGTGTGTTGTTTGCTTATTTTGATGAATCTATGGCTAGTAAATTAGTTTATAAACCATAGAGAAGTTGGAATACAGTAGGTTTAACACCAATATAAATAAAGAATGAGTTCATTACAGTACCTTGAAGTAGTCTTTTGTTTTCTTTCTCTAACGGAGTTCACGAGATTTCTGTTGAGTTTTGTGTTGTGAAGTTTTCAAGTTTTGGGTGAATTCTTTTGATCGACTATGGAACAAGGAGTGGCAAGGTCCTAAGCTTGGGGATTCCCATGGCACCCCCAAGATAATACAAGGACACCAAAAATTCAAAGCTTGGGGATGCCCCGGAAGGCATCCCCTCTTTCGTCCACTTCCATCGGTAATTTACTTGGAGCTATATTTTTATTCACCAACATGATATGTGTTTTGCTTGGAGCGTCTTGTATTATTTGTGTCTTTTCTTGTTAGTCTACCACAATCATCCTTGCTGTACACACCTTTTGAGAGAGCCATACATGAATTGGACTTTGTTAGAATACTCTATGTGCTTCACTTATATCTTTTGAGCTTGATAGTTTTGCTCATAGTGCTTCACTTATATCTTTTGAGCATGATAATTTTTGCTCTAGTACTTCACTTAGATCTTTTAGAGCACGGTGGTGGATTTGTTTTAAAGAAACTATTTGATCTCTCTTTCTTCACTTAGATTATTTTTAGAGTCTTTAATAGCATGGTAATTTGCTTAATGTTAATATACTTTGTGTTCAAGATATGCGAAACTTTCTTTTGAGTGAATTGAATACTAAGATAAGTTTGATGCTTGATAATTGTTTTGAGATATGGAGGTGATAATATCAAAGTCGTGGTAGTTGGGTGATTATGAATTTGAGAAATACTTGTGTTGAAGTTTGCAAGTCCCGTAGCATGCACGTATGGTTAAAGTTGTGTAACAAATTTGAAACATGAAGTGTACCTGGCTTGTGCATCCTTATGAGTGGCGGTCGGGGACGAGCGATGGTTTTTTCCTACCAATCTATCCCCCTAGGTGCATGCGCGTAGTACTTGAATTTTTGATGACTTCTAAATTTTTGCAATAAGTATATGAGTTCTTTTGACTAATGTTGAGTCCATGGATTATACGCACTCTCACCTTTCCACCTTTGCTAGCCTATTCGGTACCGTGCATTGCCCTTTCTCACCTTGAGAGTTGGCGCAAACTTCGCTGGTGCATCCAAACCCCATGATACGATACGCTCTATCACACATAAACCTCCTTATATCTTCCTCAAAACAGCCACCATACCTACCTATCATGGCATTTCCATAGCCATTCCGAGATATATTGCCATGCAACTTCAACCATCATCATCATGACATACATTACTTTTGTCATATTGCCATTGCATGATCTTGTAGTTGACATCGTATTTGTGGCAAAGCCACCATGCATTATTTTCCATACATGTCACTCTTGATTCATTGCACCATCCCGGTACACCACCAGAGGCATTCATATAGAGTCATATCTTGTTCTAAGTTTCGAGTTGTAATCCTTGTGTTGTAATCAATAGAAGTGTGATGATCATCATTATTAGAGCATTGCCCAAATAAAAAAAAGAGAAAGGCCAAAAAAAGAATGGCCCAAAAAAAAGAAAATAAAGGGCAATGCTACTATCTCCTTTTCCACACTTGTGCTTCAAAGTAGCACCTTGTTCCTCATGTAGTGAGTCTCATAAGTTGTCTTTTTATAGTAGTGGGAATTTTTCATTATAGAACTTGGCTTGTATATTCCTATGATGGGCTTCCTCAAATGCCCTAGGTCTTCGTGAGCAAGCGAGTTGGATGCACACCCACTAGTTTTCTTTTGTTGAGCATACATAGCTGTAGTGCATCCGTTGCATGGAAATCCCTACTCCTCATGTTGACATCAATTGATGGGCATCTCCATAGTCCACCGATTAGCCTCGTCAATGTGAGACTTTCTCCTTTTTGTCTTCTCCACACAATCCCCATCATCATATTCTATTACACCCATAGTGCTATATCCATGGCTCACGCTCATGTATTGCGTGAAGGTTGAAAAAGTTTGAGATTATTTAAGTATGAAACAATTGCTTGGCTTGTCATCGGGGGTATAGAAGTTGGGAACATCTATGTGTGTCGAAAATGAAGCATAGCCTAACTATATGATTTTGTAGGGATGAACTTTCTTTTGCCATGTTATTTTGAGAAGACATGATTGCTTTGATTAGTATGCTTGAAGTATTATTATTTTTGTGTCAATATGAACTTTTGTCTTGAATATTTCGGATCTGAATATTCATATCACAATTAGGAAGATTTACATTGAAATTATGCCAAAGTATCACTCCGCATCAAAAATTCTTTTTTTATCATTTACCTACTCGAGGACGAGCAGGAATTAAGCTTGGGGATGCCTGATACGTCTCCAACGTATCTATAATTTTTGATTGCTCCATGGTACTTTATCTACTGTCTTGGACTATATTGGGCTTTATTTTCCACTTTTATATTACTTTTGGGACTAACCTATTAACCGGAGGCCCAGCCCAGAATTGCTGTTTTTTTTCCTTTTTCAGTATTTCGAAGAAACAGAATATCAAATGGAGTCCAAACGGAATGAAACCTTCGGGATCGTGATTTTCCAACCAAACATGACCCAGGAGACTTGGACCCTACTCCAAGCAGTGCCCGAGGAGGTCACGAGGGTGGAGGGAGCCCCCCCTGGGCGCGCCCCCCTACCTCGTGGGCCCCTTGGAGCTCCACCGACGTACTCCTTCCTCCTATATATACCTACGTACCCCCGCACGATCAGAACAGGAGCCAAAAACCTAATTTCACCGCCGCAACCTTCTGTATCCATGAGATCCCATCTTGGGGCTTGTTCCGGAGCTCCGCCGGAGGGGGCATCCACCACGGAGGGCTTCTACATCATCACCGTAGCCCCTCCGATGAAGTGTGAGTAGTTTACTTCAGACCTTCGGGTCCATAGCTAGTAGCTAGATGGCTTCTTCTCGCTTTTTGGATCTCAATACAATGTTCTCCCCCTCTCTCGTGGAGATCTATTCGATGTAATCTTCTTTTTGTGGTATGTTTGTTGAGACCGATGAGTTGTGGGTTTATGATCCAGTATTATCTATGGAAAATATTTGATTATTCTCTGAGTTCTTTTATGTATGATTGAGTTATCTTTGCAAGTCTCTTCGAATTATCTTTTTGGTTTGGCCAACTAGATTGGTAGTTCTTGCAATGGGAGAAGTGCCTAGCTTCGGGTTCAATCTTGCGGTGTCCTTACTCAGTGATAGAAAGAGTTGCAAGGCACGTATTGTATTGTTGCCATCGAGGATAACAAGATGGGTTTTTATCATATTGCATGAATTTATCCCTCTACATCATGTCATCATGCTTACGGCGTTACTCTGTTTTTACTTAATACTCTAGATGCATGCTGGATAACGGTTGATGAGTGGAGTAATAGTAGTAGATGCAGAATTGTTTCGATCTACTTGTTTTGGACGTGATGCCTATATACATGATCATTGCCTAGATATACTCATAACTATGCTCAATTCTGTCAATTTCTCAACAATAATTTGTTCACCCACCGTAGAATACTTATGCTCTTGAGAGAAGCCACTAGTGAAACCTATGGCCCCGGGTCTATTCTCATCATATCAATCTATACCACTTTATTTACTTGCTTTGTTTTTACTTTGCCTTTACTTTTTACTTTGCATCTAATCATCAAAAATACCAAAAATATTATCTCTATCAGATCTCACTCTCGTAAGTGACCGTGAAGGGATTGACAACCCCTAAGCGTTGGTTGCGAGTTGCTATCGTTTTGTGTAGGTATGAGGGACTTGTGCGTGGTCTCCTACTGGATTGATACCTTGGTTCTCAAAAACTGAGGGAAATACTTACGCTACTTTACTGCATCATGCTCTCCTCTTCAGGGAAATCCAACGCAGTGGTCAAGAGGTAGCAAGGAGCTCCATGCCAAGGATGCGGAGCTCAGGGGCAAGGACATGGAGCTTCGTGAGCTCAAGGAGGAGAGGAGTGCCATGCTCCTCCGTATGTGCGGGAGTTCACGGAGCTTCAAAAGCGGCAGGCGTCCACCACAAAGATGCTCGAGGCGTCGGCAGCGTTGCTGCAGAAAGCGGGAGATATGATAGGCCGTTAGGGGAGCCGGCTGGAGCGCGAGCGGGCCGATCGTGACGAGGTCCATGATCGCCTCAGCCACTTGGTGAACCAAGTTACCACGCACGTGTTGCGGCTGCGCGATGGCTACCGTCGTGCCAGCGCGATGAAGCCGGCCGTCGGGCTAAACCCGTTCGACCACCCGGTCGACTTCAACGAGCTGCGGCTTCCTGACCTGGCCTCCTTCTTCACCTATATCTCCGAGGAGCTGAGCCGTCTCCGCGCGATGGTGGAGGGCTGAGCTGGACAAGGAGGGTTTGCGGACTGCCGTCGCCGTTGCCGGGCGAATCCTTTCAGGGCTCCGTCATCGGTATCCATTCGTGCCATTGGACGCCGTCTTTGATGAGCTAGCTCCCGTCGACCGGGAGCGGGCTCTGCGGGCGGTTGCACCCTGCATCACCAACGTCATGCTCCTCGAGAAGCAGAGGGACTTCGGTGGTGTTTAGGCGCCCTCTGCATGGGCATGTCCATGTCTTGGCGCAACATGACCGTTGGATCAAACTCAGACGGTGCAGATCAGTCACTGCAGCACAAAGCGTGTGGGTGTGTTTGGTTGCATTCTCATCTCAATATAGTTGTTTCCTCTTTGTGTATTTTTGTCAACCTATTAGTGTGGACTCATGCACCCTTCATGCACTCTGCCAAACACCCAAAAGTGGGTCGAGAAGGGAACTTTTGCTCCCATCCCGTGCACCCTTCATACACCCTGCCTAACACAATTCGTGCTTCATATGGTTCATGTTTTTGTGGAGTACTGTAGCACCGTACTCTCCGTGCGCTCTGGACCTAGTTCTGTTAACATTGATCTCACCGTTCATTCTCGACCGGATAGTCGAAAAAGCGGTACTATGTTACATATAGAAGTAGTTGACATGCGCACATCATTTGTTATCGTCATATCTTACTACACTAGCAACAATATTGTGTAGTACTGACGTATGAACCACTGCACATGCCTAGTAGTAGGAGCACTGTGTATGTTCAAGTGGCTGCCATGTTTCGCACTCCTCCGTCGTAAGAGTGGAAACGCTTGCTGTAATCATTTTTTTCTTCAGAAAAACAGTGGACACGCTCTACCGTGCAGATCCTCCTCCATCCATGCACTAAATTACTCACTTTCACCGACGTGTGGGACAACCAGCACCTGGGTCCACCAGCCATGCACTAAATTACTCCGCAGGAGAGTGATGGTAGACTACCCCGATCGAACCGCCGCAGTAATGTCCAATGAGCCGTCAAATCACAAAACCCCCTCCTTTCCAGCAGTAAGTTGGATGGACGAAGCAACCATCATTTTACTCTTCGCTCTCAGCTATCTCTCTTGAAGAAAACCCCCACTCGCTTCGCGTCTCCCTCATCTCGTTCCTCCTTTCACTCTTCTCTCTCAGCTTCCTCTCTTGGATGGACACCGGAGCACCGGCCGACGTGATGTCTGTGGCTCTGGCCAAAACCGTCAAGGCTCATGGTACGAAGAAGCGCAAGCACCCCTCCGAGACTACCGTAGACAAGCTCAAAGCCATCGCCCTGTCCAAGCCCCCCTCTCCGGGATCCCTCATTAAGCAAGTCCAGGTAATGTCTCTTGTTGACGATCTTTTTCTCGATCTTGATCGTGTTTTTTCATCTAACACGCAGTACTAGTACTGGTAGTACAACTTTCTGGGTGATCTTGCATGTGATTTTCGTGTGCCAAATGACGGTTCTAAATTCCTCTTTTGACCAAAACATGCGAGAGGTTGACACTGATTTCTTATAGATTACTTTCAACTACTCCCTGTGTCCAATTTTCTTGTCTTAGATTTGTCTAGATACGGATGTATCTAATACTAAAATGTGACTTGATACATCCATATCTAGACAATTGTAAGACAAGAATTTTGGGACGGAGGGAGTACTTTATGAACATCAATGCTACCTTTTAAGAGGGTATATTTGCCTCAGTAACTTGTGTTATGGATATTGCATGTAATCCCTCTGCTCTCATGCCTTTGAAGACATGTTCTAGTGTCTTTGTTCACTCATTTCTGTGCGTATATGTAGTCATATATGGAGTATAATATCAAAAATCATCTTATATTTCTGAACAGAGGTAGTAATAAAATATGGTTTCTGTTTGAATTAGAACCAGATCCGCGGTGGAGATGAAGTTCTCAAAGTCATGCCGTGTGAACTGGAAGACCTGATGATGAGTTCTACTACTGAACTATCCAGCTGTTGTGTCCTTGTCACCATGTGTCCTGAACTAGGGTTTTCCTGTAGCTTTGTTGTCAAGCGTGTTCTCGAGGCTGTACTTGACCACAATAATTTCCTGGCTGTGCCTTCGATTACGAAGGGTGTGGTTCTTGTAAAGCTTCCAACAAATCTGATGCGGCCTGTCTTCATCATCATGTTTAAGAGTGGAAAAACCACTCTGTTAGGTACTCTAAGGTTGACAAGATGGTGATGGTGCATGTAGACATCTCACATGAAGTCCATGGCCTAGTAAGTTATGCGGGGTTCATCCCATAGGCCGGTGGCAAGAAATAGTCTGCAGAGTTTAGTTAGTGCAACTTTGCTTGTCTGTAGTAAGTACTATTGTTCAGTACTTGATTTGCGTTTGTGAACCCTGTATTGTTTATTAGTACTGCCGCTTTTTGTGTGTGGTCAGTCCTGAGAACGGTCTATGTTAATGTCTGTCCACTCAATACAGTCTGTATATTTTGAAGTATCCAGATTATATTTTTTGTGAGGACGGTTTATCAATTATGGTTACACTCCAATATCTATATGCATTGTAGGGTTTATCGCACCCACCAGGATTTCTAGGCCCATGGATGTTCGGTCCATACGATTTGTCACGACCTTTGGACTGTCCTGCTTGTGGGAGTAGGCGGGACCCCTCCATGCCACGCGTAGTTGGACGATCAATCTTCTGTTTAGTACTTCAACATAGTGATTTCCTGGTAAGGATTAACTCGTGTCACATCAAGTAAATCTTATTGATTTACTATCTAAATCTTATTGATTTAATGTCATGTTTTCTTTCTTTTCCTGCAATTTTGTGATGCAGGTTTTGCCATGTGACATTCATCACAGAATAAACCGTTTGGTTTGCTCTACGATGGCAATTTTTGTAGGTTTCACTTCTTATGTCGTGTCAGTAACGAAGGCACTGTCCATCACTTATATTACTGGAAAAAATTGGATCAGTCTGTTGTCTGAGTACAAGCTGAATCCCTATGATGAACTGCAGTTTGGTTTAACAAAAACACCAAATTAGTCCTTCTCGTATTTAAAAGAAATGAAGAAAAAAACTGGATCACGGTCACGTATCCTAGTCAAGTTAGAAAGCTGATCATAGCATACCAGACACGATCACCGCTGTCTCGCACATCGGTACCACCTTCAGCAATGGATCGAGCACCGGCAGTTGCTCTAGCACTGACAGCGGCAGCAGCTCAGTCTGATCCAGCTGAGGATTGGGCACCGACCACGTCAGCGGATCAGTCTGATCTATCGAAGGATCGGGCATCGACACCGGCACCAGCTCTACAAGGAGCACCATCTCCTGCAGCAGCAGCGGCTTTCGGCACCTACACCAACACTTGCACTTGCATCTGCTCCGGCCCGTGCAGTTGCACCGGCAACAGACTAGGCTACAGTTCGCACTTCATATACCAAAGTCCTTACAAAACTGACATGTCCACTTTCTTGGTAAGCATTGGCCGCCGAAGTGCTTCGTTCTTTTTTCTTTCCATGTTGTTTCACATGATTCACTGTGTTCACCTAACTGTTTGGGTATGTCTTCTTGTTTGCAAACAGAGGATTCCTAGGGCAACGAGGGAGTCGTTCAACAATCCGGGCGACCGTGGCCAAGTTTCTCTTAGCATGTGCAGCCTTGGTGTGAATGAACCTGCTCAATATACCGTAAGTACAAAGGATGGTCGCATGATGATTCATGCTAAAGGATGGTCAAGGTTCAAATCTAAATCATATCTTGCGGTAGGCGATGATGTCAAAATCGAACTTTCTCGGCAAGGAGAGCTGGTCCAAATCAACTTTGAAATTCTTTAGTAGCAGCACGCAACTGCCGAACTGATCTATCCTCCGAGAGATTTTGATGTAATAATATGGCATGGTGAAACAAGTGTCATGTGTGTATAAGTAGTACGACAGTATTATTTATCACATGGTATATCGTTGATAGAATTGCAACTCTTATTGCTGGTTAGGAACTGTCATTCGATTTCACTCCAATAGCTATCGTGCTTTATTCAATTTTGTGTATTCGCCTTGCGACAGCATCTAAAACCAGCGCCGTACCAATCGCTTGCAATATGAAAAGCGCTGAGGTAGAACTCATGGGCCCCCAAACATGCAGGATCGGCCTGTGGCCCAAAGTCCAGAACCATGAGCCTATCTGATATTATATTCTCAGCTAAACCCCCATAAAAAAAGCTAAACCCCCATAATGCCTGTGCATTGTAGAGGCAGTATATTTCTCGGCAAGGTGAGCCTATGATATAAAAGATTTGTATATTTCTTTACAAAGGGAGTATCTCTCTGTTAAAAAATATATTTATGTGTAACTAGTTACTCCTGTCTTTCTACTTCCTTTCGCTGATATGTGGGGCAACCGGCAACGGGGTCCACATGCCATATGCACAAATTAGAGTGCACAACTTCATGGTAGACACACCCCGGTCGTAGTGCCGCAGTAATGCCCAATGAGCCGTCAAATCACAACCCCCCCTTTCCAGCTTTAGCAGTAAGCTGGACGGACGAAGCGACAATATTTCACTGGGCCTAAATCCCCTTCTCCCTCGTCTGCTTGTTTAGAGAAAATCCCCTCTCGGCGATTGCATAGGGTTTTCTCATGGAGAACCAGGTACGAATTCTTCATCCATCCCCGATAAATCCAAGTCCCTTGGTCGCAGGTAATCCTAGGATGGCAGCCACCGCAACTGATGCATTTTTCTTCCTACTGAATCTAGTGTGTTTCATTTGCAGTGCCCAAAGTGCGAGTACCCTACAGGTTTCTGCGCCCTCGGCGAGACGCCACACTTGTTCCTTCTCATCCTAACACAACATTTTGAAATGCGCACAGTATGTTCCTAGAATCCTCTTTTCTATCCGGGAGGGTGGGGGTTTTCTGAACATGTTGTGTTCTCATATTATTTTTCCTGCAGTTTATTATTTGCTCTGCCAGAACACATGTACTCAAGATGCTCGGCCTTGCCATAACTGAATACACTAGTTTAATGGTCATAGTGAAGACAAACCATGGATATAAGTTCTGAGTTGGGTTCATGAACCAAGAAGATCGCTGTTTTTTTATGGCCAAACTTGGATAAACTTTCTCAAGTGTTACGGACTGAAAGTTGGCGCATGAATGTCGATGGAAATAGCAGAACCTGGTCTCATCTTCACTGCGATCTTCCACCCCGACGTCGTTCCAATTGTTCATCCATGTTAGTTTTGTATCTAGTTCATGCTTGTTGCCTCGATTACTTCTTAATCCACCTATTCTGTCTAACTAATCACAATTTAACTTTAGAAGTAGCAACGAATCTCTCACGAAGATGCTACTTCTAACTAATGTTTTCTTATAATTGGTGGCACGTGTAGGTTTTTTCAGAGTTAAGCAGTCTGCTCGTTTGTTACTCTGTAATAACTCGGCTGTTACTGATGGCACTAAAGTTGACTGGATCGACATCCACAAGTTCCTACACTTCATTGATCGTCTTGAGGTCCTTGTGGGGCGTTTCAATGGTGGAAGGCCACATGGGATATGTTTGCCACTGCTACACTCGTTGAACATGTCCAACTGTGTCGAGAAACTTATGGTACGAGCTGTTTTCTGTTATATATGTTGTTCATAAACTATTGCTTATACACAGTTTTACAGCTGTGATCTTCTTGAAACAGGAACTCTGAGTTCTATTGTTCCTATACAGATGCCTGAACATGGTCGGGTCAGACTTGCGCTTGGTCACAACATGATGTTTATGTCAACCTACTCAATTCCCCTTGGAGGTGAAAAGATACTTATTCATGCGTGGTCTCAAATAATGAAGGCCCGTCCATCTTGGAGAATATGACAGAAGATTATGTTCATGCTTTTCCATGGCTCTAACGCGAATATCCTATTTATTGAGCATGTTGCGAGATGAAGCCGCTTTCAGAAGGTTGTGGATGCGCGGGGTGGCGCCTGGGCCTTGTCCTGGGGCTTGGCGGCCTCACCCTTGGTTAACTGTAGGCAAAGTAGCACTGTTCGAGGCGTGCTTTGTACGGTTGAACCTGTATAAGTACTCATACTGCTTTCAGCTTCGGTTGTTAAGTGCCCCTGCTGGTTTCAGTTAAGGTTGCTAAGTACTCCTGCTGCTTTTACAGTCTGTCGTGTTTCTTCAGTCCTGTCTTCCTCCAGCCGCCAAAACCAAACCAGCGCCGGCGGGGCCGCCTGCTTCCGCCTCCCACGATTGGCTGCGCCTCAGTGCATGCATCGCCGCCCCACTGTCTCCTAAATCGTTAACGCCGACGTCCTCCGCGCACTTTGGTGCGCTCGCCGCGGCGCCGCCCTCTCGCGTTGTCAACATGGTCAACAAACAACAGGAATCAGCAGAAGTACGTGGAGAGGATGACAGTAGGGGCCCACCACGTCAGTGTATGGAAAAATAAAATGCTTCCTCCTAGTGTTTTTCTGACATCTGGGACCCATGACATTGTGAGCGTATATAGTCAATAGACAAGAGAACAACACAAGATCGACTGATACCTGGGACGTAGCTACTCAAGCCGTATTTTTTGGTTTGGTATTGCTGAGATGGAGCAGGGTTTGAACTGTGCTGTGGCCCATCTAGCCCAGGCTTATATTTTATGTTCACCATGTGACCAGCCCAACTATTTTTTCTTTGTGAAAATGAGCCCATTTTATTTTTTCTAAAGAATACCCAATCCAGGCCTACTTATTTTTCTACACCCTGATGGGCTGCAACTCTTTCAAGACGCCTACAAATCTTGAAAGTAATATGAAATGGGTTGTAAATATAAAAACAGATGACAAATTGGCAATTACTTTATAATTTCTGGATTTTTTCACATTTTCAAATTCCTATTTCACTAGGCATTAACCTAATTTATATATATATCTTCAAAGTACTTTAAATCTGGCTCGACATTTTAGAAGTAAAAATAGTTTGGAACCCACAGAAATATGCGAAATTGTCCCTGGCCAACCAAAAAAACGACTGCAATAAATTGCATAAGAAGTTGCCATGAGCTATATATAAATTATTGAAAAAAGAGGGAGTGGTCTGACTTGTGGGACTATTTAGTGGACGTGTATGCAAGATTTTTTTAATCATTATATACGTCAACAAATGATTCTAGCAGACGTAACTGTTGGATGTCAATCCAACGGCCGTCGTGTTTCTTCAATCTCTGATCTTCTTGCTCCAGCCGCCAAAGCAGCGCCGGCGGGACCGCCTACTCCCGCCTCCCGTGGCTGGCTATGCTGCCGCGCAGGCCTCAGCGCCCCCTACTACTCCCACCGCTGGCCAGGGCATCCCTCTACTCACCCACACCCCCTGTTATTCTGCGGCGACGACAGCCTCACACCGCAGCCGAACCGGTGAACCTTGTACTCCTCTCCGCGCGGGCTTCCGCTGCCGCGTCTTCCCCAGCTCCGCGTCCTCCCCTTCCTAGGCCTCGCCATCGTCCACCGCCGTGGTGCTCTCGGTGCGGCGTGGTCAATGTGGTCAACGACCGACTTCCATCGGAAGAGTACTGTACGTGGAGAGGCTGACAGCTGGGTCCACGGCAGCCGCAAGGAAGTGCCTCCTTATTACGCGGAAAATAATTATTCCTCCACCTGACAGCAGGGACCCACCGGACGGGCCACCAGTATTTCGTGAAAAAAATGTTTCCCCCTGACTGCTGGGACCCACAGGACGGGCCACTATATTTCGCGGAAAAAATGTTCCCCCCGCTGTCAGCTCGGACCCACCGGAAGTGCCTCCTTATTACACACAAAAAATGAATACCCCCTGCTAGCTGGGACCCACCTTGGTGGGAGGCTGACTTGTGGGCATACTAAGTTGACTAGGACGGAGGCCTTTGTCAACTTTAGTCAATATATGAATGATTCTAGCTCCAGTGACCGTACGATGTCCATCCAACGGCCGTAGTGCTTCTTCAACCTTTGGTCTTCTTGCTCCAGCCACCCAAAGCAGCGCCGGTCATGCTGCCTTCTCCTGTGGCCCGTGGCCGGCTATGATGCCGCGGAGGCCTCACCGCCCCCTACTACTCCCACCGCTGGCCAGGCCATCCCTCTACGCACCCACACCCCCTGTTATTCTGCGGCAACAGCAGCCTCACACCGCTGCCGAACAAGTGAACCCTCATACTCCTCTACGCATGGGCATCCACTGCCGCGTCTTCCCCGGCTCTGCGTCGTCCCCTTCCTAGGCCTCGCCGTCGTCCACCGCCCTGGTGCTCTCGGCACGGCGTGGTCAACGTGGTCAAGGAACGGCTTCCATCGGACGTGGACGGTACGTGGAGAGGCTGACAGTTGGGTCCACGGCCGCACCAAGGAAGTGCCACCTTATGACGCACAAAATAATTATTCCTCCACCTGACAGAGGGAACCAACCGGATGGGCCACCGTATTTCACGAAAAAAATGTTTCCCCCTGACTGCTGGGACCCACTAGCTACATCTTCACACGCAAGGAAGTGCGTCCGGGCAAAAAAACGATTCACCCCCTGACTGCTGGGAACTACCAACTACATCTTCGCACGCATGGAAGTGTGTCCGGGCCAAAAAAAAACGATTCGCCCCCCTGACTGCTGGGACCCACCAGCTACATCTTCGCACGCAAGGAAGTGTGTCCGGGCAAAAATAACGATTCACCCCCATGACTGCTGGGACCCACCAGCTACATTTTCGCACGCAAGGAAGTGCCTGATAGTCGGGACCCACCTGGTCGAAGCGTACGTAGCGTTGTCATTCTGGTCGCAAACGTGTACGTACATATATACTGGTCGATGTAGAGGCACGCACGTGTCGTAGTAGAGGCGCACACGTAGCATGTACACGTACGTACAACGGCCATGGTGCAAGAAAGAAAATACGGCCACGTAAGTACATAGGGTCTCGAACGCCTACTCGCGCATACGTACGGCCAGGGCTCGTGTACATGGCTGGGTCGGAACGGAGAAACAACATCGTCGTCGTGTTCATGGGGAGCCAACCGGCTGGGTCGGGACGGAATGCGTCGTCGTGTTCATCGGGAGGGCTTGGACGGAATAGGCAATGGAAACGAGGCCTGGCGTACCGCCGAACGGAGGAAACGGCCTTGTGTTCGACCGGTCACGTTCGAAATGAGATCTTGTTCATCGGGAGGGGTCTGGCGTACCGCAAAACGGAGGAAACGGACCACCTACGGTCGAAACGGGGGTCATGTTGATCGGGAGGCGTGTGGCGTACCGCAAAATAGAGGAAACGGACCTCCTACGGTCAAAACGGGTGTCCTGTTGATTGGGAGGGGTGTGGCATACCGCAAAACGGACGAAACAGACCTCCTACGGTCGAAATGGGGGTCGTGTTGATGGGAGGGGTGTAGCATACCCAAAACGGACGAAACGGATTTGTGTTGGAGCGCTACGGTCGAAATAGGGGTCCTGTTCATCGGGAGGGGTGTGGCGTACAGCAAAACGGGACTCCACAGGATACTGTTCATCTCCACCATCGACCTCCTCCAGCCTCCATGGGCTACTGTTCATCCACCGTCGACCTCCTCCAGCCTCCACCTGCGACTGTTCATCCACGGGCTCCTGTTCATCGAGCCTCCACCGTGCGCTACTCCATCGGCTACTATTCAACCACCCCTCCACCGTCTACTGTTCATCCAGCCCTCCACACCACGGGGTCTTGTTCATACAGAGGCAACGCCACATCTCACTGTTCATCCACCCCCCACCCCCCCGCAACACTCACTGTTCATCCCAGAGGCAGCATCCATCGGCTTCAGTTAGCAGCAGTAGCGAAGGAATCGCTCGATCGGGTTCAGTTAACAGCAATCAATCGATCGCTCGGGTTCAGTAACGCGTAGCCTGCAGTGCAATCGCTCGGGCTCAGTTAGAGCCCAACGCCTCACTCGGGTTCAGTTAGAGCCAACGCCTCACACACACGTGCGTACGTGTACAAGAGAAACGCGCTTCGCTCGGCCCCCGACCTCCCACCGTAACCGGGAACTCCCCGAAATTTTCCTCGCCCTCGCTTCTACCATGGTTTTTTCCGTCATGGACGGCCCAAAGAATGTCATGCAGCTGCGTCTCTAGCCCGCCCAGGACGAAAAGCCCATTTTTTGTCATGATTTTTTTGTCATAGGAGTAAGATCCCACCACATCTATGATGATACCGGGTTTTGTCACAATTATGGTCATAGAAGTGTCATATGTATGACAGGAAAAAAATTCGTTCGGCCCAAATGTCACGGATGTGTCTTTTTTTTGTAGTGGGAGTTAGGGGAATTCACCGGGAGAAGTATTGGGCCTTATTGGGCCATACAGGAATAGAGGAGAGATGCCGAAAGGAAGGAGGCGCACGCCCCCCCTCTAGTCCGAATTGGACAAGGGGTGCAGCCCCCTTTTTCTTCTCCCTCTCCCCCTCTTTCCTCCTCTCCTACTCTGGAAAGGAAAGGGGAATCCTACTAGGACTTGGGAGTCCTAGTAGGACTCCCCACACTTAGCGTGCCCCCTCTAGGGCCGGCCTCTCCCTTCCTCCTTTATATACGGGGGCAGGGGGCACCTCTAGACACAACAATTGATCATTGATCTCTTAGCCGTGTGCGGTGCCCCCCTCCACCATACGGGGGCAGGGGGTAATATCATAGCAGTGCTTAGGCGAAGCCCTGCGTCGGTAGCATCATCAACACCGTCATCACGCTGTCATGCTGACGAAACTCTCCTGCAAAGCTCTGCTGGATCGGAGTTCGTGGGACGTCATCAAGCTGAACGTGTGCTGAACTCAGAGGTGCCGTATGTTCGGTACTTGATCGGTCGGATCGTGAAGACGTACGACTACATCAACCGCATTGTGCTAATGCTTCCGCTTTCGGTCTGCGAGGGTACGTGGACAACACTCTCCCCTCTCGTTGCTATGCATCACCATGATCTTGCGTGTGCGTAGGAATTTTTTTGAAATTACTATGTTCCCCAACAGTTAGTATGCTTGAAATATTATTGTTTTTATGTCAATATGAAATTTTATTTTCAATCATTTGGATCTGAACATTCATGCCACAATAAAGAATATTACATTGAGAATTATACTAGGTAGCATTCCACATCAAAAATTCTGTTTTTATCATTTACCTACTCGAGGACGAGTAGGAATTAAGCTTGGGGATGCTTGATACGTCTCCAACATATCTATAAATTTTTTATTGTTCCATGTTATTATATTACCTGTTTTGGATGTTTATGGGCCTTACTTTACACTTTTATATCATTTTTGGGACTAACTACTAACCGGAGGCCCGGCCTGAATTGCTGTTTTTTTTGCCTATTTCAGTGTTTCAAAGAAAAGGAACATCAAACGGAGTCCAAACAGGATGAAACATTCGGGAGCGATTTTTTCGGAACAAATGCAAACCAAGAGACTTGGAGTGGACGTCAAGCAGCAAACGAGGCGGCAACGAGGGTGCCCGGCGTGCCCTAGGGGGGTGGGCGCACCCCCACGCTCATGGTTCCTCGTGGCTCAACCGACCTACTTCTCCCTTCTATATATATCCACGTACTCTGAGAACATCCAGGAGCACCACGAAAACCTAATTCCACCGCCGCAACCTTCTGTATCCACGAGCTCCCATCTTGGAGCCTTCGCCGGTGCTCCGCCGGAGGGGGAATAGACCATGGAGGGCCTCTACATCATCTCCAAGGCCTCTCCGATGAGTTGTGAGTAGTTTACCACAGACCTTTGGGTCCATAGTTATGAGCTAGATGGCTTCTTCTCTCTCTTTGAATCTCAATACAAACTTCTCCTCGATCCTCTTGGAGATCTATTTGACGTAACTCTTTTTGCGGGGTGTTTGTCGAAATCTGATGAATTGTGGGATTATGATCAAGTTTATCTGTGAGAAATATTTGAATCTCCTCTGAATTATTTTATGCGTGATTGGTTATCTTTGCAAGTCTCTTCGAATTATAAGTTTGGTTTGGCCTACTAAATTGATCTTTCTTGCACTGGGATAAGTGCTTAGCTTTGGGTTCAATCTTGCGGTGTCTTTTCCCAGTGACAGCAGGGGCAGCAAGGCATGTATTGTATTGTTGCCATCGAGGATAAAAAGATGGGGTTTATATCATATTGCATGAGTTTATCCCTCTACATCATGTCATCTTTCTTAATGTGTTACTCTATCCTTCATGAACTTAATACTCTAGATGTAGGCAGGAGTCGGTCGATGTGTGGAGTAATAGTAGTAGATGCAGAATCGTTTCGATCTACTTGTTGCGGACGTTATGCCTATATACATGATCATGCCTAGATATTCTTATAACTACGCACTTTTCTATCAATTGCTCAACAGTAATTTGTTCACCCACCGTAATACTTATGCTATCTTGAGAGAAGCCACTAGTGAAACCTATGGCCCCCGGGTCTATCTTTTATCATATAAGTTTCCCATCTACTTTTATTTGCATCTTTACTTTCCAATCTATATCATAAAAATACGAAAAATATTTGTCTTATCTTATTATCTCTAGCAGATTCACTTTCGCAAGTTACCGTGAAGGGATTGACAACCCCTTTATCGCGTTGGTTGCGAGGTTCTTGTTTGTTTGTGTAGGTACGAGGGACTTTTGAGGAGCCTCCTACTTGATTGATAGCTTGGTTCTCAAAAACTGAGGGAAATACTTACGCTACTTTGCTGCATCACTCTTTCCTTTTCAAGGGAAAACCAACGCAGTGCTCAAGAGGTAGCAATAATGAGAGGTAGTAAGCCCAGACTTGTGCACTCCTTACGAGAATCAGACAAGCACTGGGTCGAGGAACTCAATTCCGTACTCTGGGGGCTGTGGACCACGCCTAATCGAGCGACCGGATACACACCTTTCTTTATGGTGTACGACACAGAAGTTGTCCTGCCCTACAACATTATTCATGACTCACCTTGAGTGTGCATGTACGAAGAGCGAGAAGCTGAGTCGATTGGTAGGATGACCTAGACGGACTCGAAGAGGAGCGCGATGTTGCAAAGGCATGTTCCGCATTTTATCAACAACAGGCCAGGCGATACCAAAGCAGAGAAGTGCGGGCCAAGATATATAATGTCGGCGACCTTGTCTTACGTCTCCTAGAGAATAAGAAGGATAAGCTCAAACCAAAATCGGAGGGCCCATTCATCATAGATGAAGTTCTTACAGGAGAAGCCTATCACCTTCGTAATGCATCGGATAATCGCCTTGAGCCAAATCCACGGAATGCCGCTCGGCTCCGAAGATTCTACGGATTGATCGGTTGCAATCTCTTTATTTTTTTACTTTGACTAGGTTTCTCCTTCTCCTCTCCTCCTTGTTTTTCCTTTTTATATCCCATGGTATGTTCGGATCTACCGAACTATTAGGGGTACGCATCTTTAAATGTATACACCCCA
This sequence comes from Triticum timopheevii, assembly GCA_963921465.1. Taxonomy (NCBI): domain Eukaryota; kingdom Viridiplantae; phylum Streptophyta; class Magnoliopsida; order Poales; family Poaceae; genus Triticum; species Triticum timopheevii. Next base: position 328,492,861 of record OY997266.1, read on the forward strand.
CTATAACTAGGGGCTTCTTTAATGAAGCTTATTATTAAAAGCTTGTGGCTTACATTGTCTGCGTCGTTTGTTTAATATGTCTTTTGCCATTATATGCACCTCTATGACTTAAGTTTTTGCCAAGCTGGGTTGCCTCGCTCATGTGCTTACACCCTACATTCCCGATTGTTCGGCTAGGGTGTAAAGGCAGTACCTCTGCGATTGCTACAACTGGGTTATCCGGATCTGTGCCTCAGACGGGTGAAGCCGAAAGCTAGCGATCTTAAGGGAATAATTGGTCAGAAGCAATGACGAACTGTTCTACGTTTATGTAATTCTTCTAAACAAATGCGGGATAGGTTGCCCGTAATTCGGATTCAAGCCTAGGCATGCATAATTGAGCATGTTGACCCAGGGAAAGAAACCCCTAATGGAACTATTTTCCCTGGAAGATGTTTCTTATGTTAAATAGTAATATAACATACCTCCCCGAACAAATTTTGTCTGTTTGAGCAATATGACCAGATTGCCTGGTTTCCGGACATACTGAATGTTTATTACATTCCGACATAGTATCCGGAAACACTCCTACTTGTTGGTTCAGAGGTTGAATCCGAAGGCCTGCGATGACAAATTTCGAGAAGTTTGGCCGGAGATAAAGTCTGATGATAAAGTACATTGGTATATAGAATTAAACGCCTACTCTTTCTCTATGCCATCTATAAGACTGTCTAACCTACAGTCTTCTTGTGAATATTTCACAGCTATCATCACTTGGTCATATACCAAGTTCACATGAATTTCTTTTCCGTCTGGTCCCTGAGGTCCAACTCGGGCCATATGATTCCGATCGAGTCCGGTGTAGCGCGTCTTCACCATCGCCCATGCCTCTCGTGCACCTTCCTGGCATGTTGACGCCTTCCATAGCTGGCAACGACGCCGGGCACCTTTAAACAGGTTTGCCAACCCCTCCATACTTTTCAGAGGGGCATCAGATGGCCATAAGGCTTTGATCATACTCTTCATGGCTTTTCGGGCCCGCTCATGCACTCTAGACAGTTCTTTTAGAATGTCGTGTTGGAATCCGGACTCTTCTTCTTCAGAAGCCCAGTTAACAGACCTGCAAGAACAACATTATAAAATTCTGCATTATAAGGTTATATGAGTCCCCTGGATAGTTCAAAGGACATACCGAATATGCCGCCTTTCAACTTTTTGTTCTCTTCTTGTGCGGCCGATAATTGAGCCTTTAAGCTCTTTATCTCTTCGGCTTGATTATCCATCTCCGCTTCGAGTTTGTTCTCCTGGTCACTGGTCACTGTGCCTTTCCTAAATTCCTCTAACTCGGAGGTGGCGGCATGTAGCTTTGTTCGGATTTCTTCAAGCTCCTGGGACAACGCATTAATCTTCTCTTTGAGATCCTGCGGTGACAACGAACCTTAAACCAGTTGGTCTAAAAACTGCTCGAAGTCTCGGGGGCTACTGGTATGTATCTATTAATTTCACATAAACAGTTACATGCATATCTTTTGACAATAGGTGAGCAACTCTGGTAAGTCCATCACGGGCGGCTCGGATATATGCATCCACGGTGCTGAGGGCGGTAAATTCCTACTCAGTGAAAGCTGGAGCATGACACTATCTCTTTTAGTCATTGATGATTCATCGCGCTCTCCACTTTGGAGTTCATGACGGTTACGTCATCCGAATTCTCATGAGGTGGATGAGTCGGTGCCGCATCCGTATTGGTTCTCGTCCTGGTTGATGAGCCCGATGCCGGATTGGCTGATGCTCAGCTAGCTGGGATTTTGGACACGATTCGCCGTGTGCTCCTCCTGGGGTAATAGAAGGGGGAGAAATATGACAATTTGGTCTTATGCCTAGACATATATTAAAGGTCATACCTCTTTGATGATGGAGGGGGTTTAGCGGTGCTCCTGATCTCCTTTCGTTTTGAACGCTCACCCTGCAAAGATGCTACCTTCGTTGGGGCCGCCCTTGATTGGTATGGCTCACTGAGCGCCGATCCTATAAAGCACAGTTCAGTGTGATGGATGAGATCACTACAAAAAAGATACATCCATGACATTTTGGGCCGAACAAATTTTTTTTGTCTTACTTATGACACTTCTATGACGATAATTATGAAAAAACCCGGTATCATCATACATGTGGTGGGCTCCTACTTCTATGACAAAATATCATGACAGAAAATGGGTTTTTTGTCCTGGGTTGGCCGGAGACGCACCTACATGACATTCTTTGGGCCGCCGATGATGGAAACAATCGTGGTAGAAGCGAGGCCGAGGAAAATTTCGGGGAGTTCCTAGATCGGGGCCGAGTGATTCACGGAGGTTTGCACGCTTCTCTCATACACGTATGCATGTGGGTGCCAGTCGTTGGTCTCTAACTGAACCCAAGCGAGGCGTTCGCCTATCGAACCCGAGCGATTGCAGTGGCAACGCATTACTAAAGCCGAGCTATCGATCGATCCCTGGCTGTTAACTGAACTCGATCGAGTGATTCCTTCGCTACTGGTGCTAACTGAAGCCGATCGACCTGCTGCCTCTTGATGAACAGTGAGCATTGTTGGGGGTTGGATGAATAGTTCCCAGTGGGGGTTGGATGAACAGGACCCCGTGGGGATAGAGTCCATTGTCGTTGGATGAACAGGATCCCGATCGAGCCGGTTGGGGGTGGATGAATAGGACCTCGTGGAGGGCTGGTTGAATAGTAGTCGGTGGAGGGATGGATGAATAGTAGCCCGTGGAGGGGTGGTTGAATAGTATCCGATGGAGGCTGGATGAACATGAGCCCGTGGATGAACAGTTGCTAGTGGAGGCAGGAGGGAGACGTCGTGGATGAACAGTCGCGGGTGGAGGCTAGAGGAGGTCGACGGTGGATGAACGGTAGCCCGTGGAGGCTGGAGCGAAGTAGTAGACGGTGGATGAACAGTAGCCCGTGGAGTCCCGTTTTGCGGTACGCCACACCCCTCCCGATGAATAGGACCCACGTTTCAATAGTAGGAGGTCGAAGGGAAGTCTGTTTCCTCTGTTTTGCGGTACGCCACACCCCTCCCGATCAATGGCACACTGTTTCGACCATAGGAGCTCAAAGACAAGTCCGTTTCCTCCATTTTGCGGTATGCCAGACCCCTCCCGATGAACAGGACGCCGTTTCAACCGTAGGCATTCGAACAGAAGGCCGTTTCCTCTGTTCTGCAATACGCCAGGCCTTGTTTCGGCTGTTCCATCCAAGTCGGTTGGCTCTCGATGAACAGGACGTGTTCCGACCCAGTGGCTTCACTCCCGTTGAACAGGACGCATTTCGACGCAGTCACTTGGCTCTCGATGAAGATGATGCTGTTTCCTCCATTCCGACCCAGTCGGTTAGCTACCGATGAACAGGATGATGTCACTATCGTCCATTGCCTCTCCATGTCACGAGCCCTTGCCGTACTTATGTGTGAGTACGCATTCGAGACCCCGCCCATATGTACGTACGTAGCCATATTTACTATTGCAGCGTGGCTGTACGTACGTGTACACAATATAGACGGGACTGCGTGACATGCTACGTTCGTGCCTCTACTTCAACACGTGCCGCTCCTTACTCGGCCATGGTACGTCGCTGCAGAGAGACTGATCAACCACTACGTACATACATGTTCGTGGCCGGACAGATAACGCTACCTTCGCTTCAACCGGGTGGGTCCCAAATGTCAGGGGGTAAGAAGGAAGTTCCTTCTATGTGAAGATAAAGCCGGTGGGTCCCAGCTATCAGGGGGAACATTTTTTCGTGAAATGCAGAGGCCCTTCCGGTAGGTCCGAGGTGTCAGGTGGAGGAATCATTATTTTGCGCATAATAAGGAGGCACTTCCTTGCTTGCGGCCATGGACCCAGCTGTCAGCCTCTCCACTTACAGTCCTCTTCTGATGGTTATCGTTCGTTGACCATGTTGACGATGCCGTACCGGCAGAGAGCACCAAGGTGGTGGATGATGGCGCGACCTAGGAAGGGAACAACTCGGAGCTAGGGAATACGCAGCAGTGGATGCCCACGCGGAGGGGAGTACGAGGGTTGACTACTTTGGCTGCGGTTTGAGGCTGCCATTGCGGCAGAATAACAGGGGATGTGGGTAAGTAGAGGGATGGCTTGGCCAGTGGTGGGAGTAGCAGGGGGCGGTGAGGCATCCGCGGTAGCACAGCCGGCCACGGGAGGCAGGAGAACGCGATAGTTTGGACGGCTGGAGCAAGAAAATCAGAGGTTGAAGAAGCAGGAGGACCGTTGGATGTTAACAATCCAAGGGTCACTGGTGATAGAATCGTTTGTTGACTAAGTTGACAAAGCCCTCCGTACGTGTCAACTTAGTAGGGCCACAAATCAGCCTCCAAATCTGGTGGGCCCTAGCTCTCATGGGGAGCACTCGTTATGTTTCGCTTAATAAGGAGGCACTTCCTTCCGTGCTAAGATATAGCTGGTGGGTCCCAGCTGTCATTGGGAGCTACTTGCTTGTGTGTGGTCATGGACCATGCGGGTCCTAACTGTCAGCCTCTCCATGTACATCCCTCTTCCGATGTTGTTGTTTTTTGACAACATTGATCACACCGTGTCGAGAACACCAGCGCGATGGACGACGGCAAGACCTAGGAAGGGAATGACCCGGAGGCGGTGAAGCCACAACAGTGGAGGGATGTGGATGAGTAGAGGGATGGCCTTGCCAGCGGTGGGAGTAGTAGGGGCAGTGAGGCCTGCACGGCTGCACAGCCGGCCATGGGAGGCGGGAGCAGGCGGTCCCCCTGGCGCTGGATTTGGCGGTTGGAGCAAGAAGATTAGAGATTGAAGAAGTGTAAGTGCATCTAGTGCCCCTTAGTGATTTTGGTGTATTGAAGACTTATAGGTTAAGGGACTGATGCGTTTGTGAGTGTACGCGGGTCTATAAGTCTATGAGGAGTTTGATATTTACAGAGAAAGTCGATCCCTAAAAATGAAGTTCTTCAACTGAAGACTTTGGATCTCTGAAGACTTTCTGAAGACTTTGAAAGTGATGAAATTGGTGTGACCTTGAAGACTAGGCAATCATTTGAGGAACATGAAGCGTGAAGACTTTTGTTTTCATAGTTTCATTTTCTTTTTCTTGAGTCATAGGAAACACCGTACTGTTAAAGGGGGTCGAGGAAATACTAAGGAAAAATTTCCATGTGATGCTCAATTCAAAATCCAACACCTACCAATCCCTTCGAGTGAAACCATTGGAAATCTCATACAGTTCAGTCATATTCTTCAGTGACAGAGACAACGTTCTTCTGGTCTCTGAGGAATTTGTTCTGACTAAGGAGTTAGGAATTCACCAGTGTGAATTGCCTACACGGTGAGGAACATGATAGCCCTGAGGATTTTGATAGTCAAAATTCCGACCGTTGCTGTGCTATGCACCGGCGGTTCCAAAATATCTACCCACCTAACGGTCATATCAGACAAGGGCATTTATGTCTTATCATGTCGGGCTGCTCCCTAGGCTATAAATAGCAGCCCCCTTCAACCACTAGCTGGTTGGCTGCTCCGAGAGAAACTGACACTTGTCATTTGAGAGCATCCCATCCTCCGAGGACTTTGAGCGAAAATCATCAAGTGAGGAAAACCCAAAAACCCAACACCTACAAACCCAAAGTGATTGAGCATCACTGAAGAGATTGATCCTGGTGGATCCGATGCTTGTTTCCTTTGAAGACTGTGCTTCTTCCAGACGGTTAGGCGTCAAGGTCTAGAGCATCCAAGAGGAATTGTGGATCGCTGAGTGACCGAGTTTGTGAAGGTTCAGAAGTTACCTGAAGACTTACCACGAGCGATTGGGCAAGGTCTGTGTGACCTTAGCTCAAGGAGAATACGGTGAGGACTGTGTGTCCTGGACTGGGTGTCCTCGAGTTTAAATACTCAGCCGCTCCAACCAGATGTACAACTGAGACAGCAGTTGGAACTGGTCCACCAAATCATTGTCTTCACCAAGCTTACTGGTTCTATTTCCTCAGCTCTTTCATTTCTTCTTGTCTGTTGTTGCGTGCCTGTTCATATCTGTTTGAAGACTTTGACTGAATACTTTGTCAATTTCCTCAGTTCAATTTCTTCAGTTTGTCCGTCTTCTTTCTTGTGTTATCCTATGTTTACGCTTCCTATACTCTGTGCTTGTCATCATCTCGCCATGATGACTATGGTTGTATTCTGTTATGTTTACTTCTGAGTACTTATTCCGCTGCTAGTAGTTCTTCATTTAGGAATTTCCTCACCAGCAAATTCCTCTGTGAATAATTCATAAAAATCGCCTATTCACCCCCCCTCTGGTCGATATAATGCACTTTAAATTGGTATCAAAGCCAGGTTCTCCCTTGTTCTGTGTGATTTTGGTTTAACCGACTGGAGTTTTAGTTATGTCGACTGCAGGATTGAGGAACGTATCCTGCCCCATCTTTGATGGTCATGAGTATCCCCGTTGGAAGGCCATGATGAAGAAGCGACTCATGGCTATGGATAGCGAACTGTGGACCGTCACTGAGATTGGTCTTACCGATCTATGCAAGATGGCGGAGGCTGATGACATTCGCAAGTGCACTCTACTGAACCTCACGTCAAAGGATGTCATCTGCTCATGTCTGTCCCGAAATCAGTTCAGGAACGTCATGCACCTCAATCATGCGAAGCTAATCTGGGACCGACTTTCTGAGGTCTATGAAGGTCATCGTACTCGTCATGATCCTTGGTTTGAGGATTACAAGGATTCTCTCAAAGAGATGACTTTCACACCTGAATCGTCATCCTCTTCACCGTGCCTCATGGCAGAGGGTGCCAAGGTAAATGAATGCTACCTTTCCGAATCTAGTGATGATGAATCAGGTGATGAATTTGGCCCCAGCTATGTCAAACTTGCTTCCCTTGCCACTAAACAACAAAGAGCTTTGGAAAAAGTTCAATACATGCTTAATGAGAGCGATGATATGTTGGGTGAAGAAATGGATCAGTCAAAAGCATTGGCTGAGAGTCTTCAGAGACTTCAGTCCAAGTTTGACGCCCTTCAAGATCATCATAATTCTCTCTTGTCTGATCGCGAGAAGCTTTCTTCTGAATCTCTTCAAAGAAAGCAAGATCTTGAAAAGCTAAGAGTGGATTTTGAAGATCTTCAGAAGGAGCGCGATTCATTACTTGCTCAACAAGCAGCACTACCCAGGAAGAATTTGTTCCTCCATGTCTGAAGTGCATTGAACGTGAAACTACTAATTCTTCACTTGAATGTTCAAATGCTTCTAATGCTACAAATTCTTCATATGTCTCTGCTGTCACTAATTCCTCATCTGAGGACAATGCAAGTATCACTCATGATGCAGGGATGAAGGAATTGTACATGACAGGCATGTACAAAAGCCTCAAAGGGTATCAGACTCTTTGTGATGTGCTCAAAAAGCAGATCCTCAACAGAAACCCTAGGAAAGAGGGTATTGCCTTTGAGAGGAAACTCAATGCTGATGGAACATATTGGAAGCCTGAGTAGTACCCCAAAACCTCATGGGTTTCTCCAAAGGGACCTCCAGTTTATCCATCCAACTTATCTGGATTTACATGTGAATCTCCTCATTCTTCTGATGAGTCATTTGACTCTAACTATAAACTGTTCAAAAATTAGAATGGTGAAGTATTTGCTAGATATGTTGGGACTAACTGCAGGAACCGTTCTCCTATGAAGAAAATCTGGGTTCCCAAAAGTTGCCTTGAAAGTCTTCAGCTGAATGTCCTCATGACACCACCTATGAAGAAAAGGAACTCCAGATCAGATTCTTCATATGAACCAAATTCTTCATATGGATCCAAGTCCTCAGGTGGACCAAATTCCTCACGTGGATCAAATTCCTCAAAAGGATCAAAGTCCTCATATGATCATCATCGTGCTAACCCTTATGTTTTGCAGGGTAGAGCTAAGGGCTATGAATATGTGCATTATTCTTCAAATCATTATGTTCATAAGTCCTCGAAGAATTTCTCTGCTTATTCATATGCTTACCCTAACACCTCTTATGTGAAACGAAGTGGACTGGCGTCCATGCCACCTTTCTCATATGGTGCTCGCAGAGTGATGAATTCTTTGCCACCCCTCCAGATGTGGGTGGTGAAGAAAAAGAACTAATCTCTTATGCAGGGTCAGGTCTCCAGTCGTGCTCAAAACGACTGAAGAATTTGCTGGAGACCTGAATAGTGCCTGATAGGACGCAGGCTAATCATGATGAAATGAACCTTCATTTCTCACGTCCTCATACTGATTATCTGTTCTAATTGCTTGATGAAGTTGACTTGATGATACTGATGTCATATTCCTCACTGATGAAGTATATGAGTTTGTAAGCTGCACTATTTCATCTGTAGGATGATCAACCCAAAGCAAATGAGTGGGTCCTCGATAGTGGATGTACAAATCACATGACTGGTGACAAGAATCTATTGATGGATGCTCCCTTATCACCGTCACATCTGAAGCATATCATCTTCACTGACAAAGGAAAAAGTCAGATATTGGGTCTAGGTAAGGTTGCGATCTCTAAGGACATACACATGGACAAAGTCATGCTTGTCGAGTCCTTAGGATACAACCTCATGTCTGTCTCAATGCTTTGTGATCTTGGTATGGTTGTTGTCTTTGGAAAGTATCGTTATGTTGTGATCTTGGAAGCTGACAATTCCAAAGTCTTCGAAGGCTTTAGGAGAGGAGACTTGTACATTGTTGATTTCTCTACAGGACCACAGCCTGCTGTGTGCTTACTTGCAAAAGCTTCAGAAGGCTGGCTATGGCATCGACGACTTGGTCATGCTGGCATGAGGAATCTGCACACGCTCACGAAGAAGAAGCATGTCATTGGCATTGAGAATGTCAAATTCCTCAAGGATCACTTATGCGGAGCCTGTGAAGCTAGGAAGATGGCAAAGGCCAAGCATCTAGCGAAGACTATCATGACTACCACTCGACCATTTTAATTGCTTCACATGGATCTCTTCGGTCCTAATCATTATTCTGCTGTGACAAATGATGCATCTCTATATGGCTTTGTTATTGTTTATGATTATTCTCATTACACATGGGTACACATTGTCACTTACAAACATGAAGTGCAGGAAGTCTTCAAATGATTTTCCTCGAGGGCTTCAACCAACTTTGGTGTGAAGATCAAGCACATCAGGAGTGACAATGGAACTGAGTTCAAGAATTCCGTTCTTGATGACTATCTTGATGAACTTGGTATTACTCATGAGTTATCTGCTCCTTATACAACTCAACAGAATGGCGTCGTGGAGCGCAAGAACAGAACTCTTGCTGAGATGGCTTGCACTATGCTTGATGAATACAAGACGCCTCGTCATTTCAGGAGTGAGGCAATTGATACTGCTTGCCGCATCATCAACAGAGTATATCTTCACAAATTCTTCAAGAAGACTGCCTATGAACTCCTCACTGACAAGAAACCTAATGTTTTGAAGATCCAAAGAATCCCGACAAAGTCTTCAAGCTCAACAAGGCCCTGTATGGCCTCAAGCAAGCCCCTCGGGCGTGGTATGATACCTAGAAGGAATTCTTCATGAAGAAAGGCTTCAAACCCAGTTCACTCGACCCAACTCTTTTCACTAAGTCTTATGATGGTGAATTGTTTGTGTGCCAAATATATGTTGATGATATCATTTTCGGCTGTACTGATCAACGATATAGTGATGAATTTGCCTATATGATGAGTGAAGAATATCAAATGTCTATGATGGGAGAGTTGAAATTCTTCTTAGGTCTTCAAATTCGTCAATAGCGCAATGGAATATTCATATCTCAAGAGAAATACCTCAAGGACGTATTGAGGAAATTCGGCATGCAAGATTGCAAAGGGGTCAAAATTCCAATGCCCACAAATGGCCATCTATGCACTGATGAAAATGGTAAAGACTTCGATCAAAAGGTACACCGCTCCATGATTGGCTCTTTATTGTACCAGTGTGCATCTAGGCCGGACATTACACTTAGTGTTTGCATGTGTGCCCGATTTCAAGCTACACCGAAGGAATCACACCATAAGGCTGTGAAGCATACTCTTCGATACTTAGCTCACACACCAACACTTGGATTATGGTATCCCAAGGGATCCACTTTTAACCCCATTGGATATTCAGACTCTGACTATGCTGGCGATCGCGTGGACCGCAAGTCAACATCTGGTACATGTCATTTCCTCGAACGATCTTTGGTCTGTTGGTCCTCGAAGAAACAGAACTGCGTATCTCTCTCCACTGCAGAAGTTGAGTACATTGCTGCGGGATCGTGTTGTGCTCAACTACTATGGATGAAGCAAACACTCAAGGACTATGGCGTCAACGTGAAGAATGTGCCTCTCTACTGTGACAATTAGAGTGCCATCAAGATTGCTCATAACCTAGTTCAGCACTCGAAGACCAAGCACATCCAAATTTGTCATCATTTTCTTCATGATCATGTGTTGAAGGCCGACATCTCCATCGACCATGTCAGCACTGAAGATCAATTGGCCGATATCTTCACAATGCCCTTGGATGAGAAGAGATTTAGCAAGTTGCAGTGTGAGCTAAATATCCTAGAATCTTCGAATGTTCTCTGAAATGGACACACCTCCTAACACTTATGATGACTTGATGACTTAGATGCGCAACACATGAAGTAATGTTTTTCTTCAATCAATGAAGACTAACCCTCTAAGTGTGAAGAAATTAATGAAGAAATTGATTCCCAGAGCCCTACGACAATTGTACGCGGTGTCTGAAATCAGCTTTCTTATACGGTGGGTTACGCCACCAACCAAAGTTGAAAATCTTCAATTTGAGTTTTTCTTCATTTTTGAAAATTCCTCAGTTTTTCAAATTCTTCAACTTGCATTGTCTTCACTCTTTCCGGTGTTGTTCTTCATTCGAATATATATATATATATATATATATATATATATATATATATATATATATATATATATATATATATATATATATGAGTTTTATGTCCTCTACAGCATTCACTTGTTGTTATTTCTTCAAAGTTATTTCTTTTGCTAAGTGAATGTGATCGGACCCTTCCCCCTCTATGCTAAACTCAACCCAGTCTATTCACAAATTCCTCATATGTGATCTAGTTGAAACTCATTCAAATTCTTCACCGTGTTCTTGACAGCTGAAGAAATTGAAAATGGAACTTTTAGCTTATCTTATCTAAATTTTCGGCTTTGCCGCTCAAACCGTTCGGCTTCTCACGACAATACTTATCTATTCACCTATGATCCTACACAATCGCCACCTCTCAGTATGTGGATGACACATGTCAAGCGAATGAGAAGAGGCCAGGGGCATGTTCGTCCGGTTTCTTCGGTTGAATAGTTTTTCACTCCCTCTATAAATACCCCTGTATCTTCCTCACTTCACTTTCACCTTGCTCGCACTCTCTCTCCCGCTCGAGCTTCCCAAAACCCTAGCGCCGCCACTACTTCATAGTCGCCGGTGAGGAAGAGCTTCACTGCCTCAACCTCGTCGCTGTCGTACTCGCGCCGGTTGCAGATTTCTTCACTCCGCCGCCGCCGTAGCCGTCTTACTCTGCCGAGTTAGGGCGTGGAAGATCTGTACTGATGAACTTCACACCTGTTCTTCCCAGTTCGTCGTGTTCTTCACTTCAGGTAATTAAAAGTTACTTTTAACTGCTCGCTTTGATTCTCAAGTTTTCCTGAAAATCTTCAAAGGTGTTTATTCTTCAAATCTTCACACACCTGAACACCTCACACATCATCTGCTCTTGATTTGTTTCTCTAAGCAATGATTTTCTTCAAGATTCCTCAATTGTGTGGATTCTCAATCTATACAACTCTGGAACCTAAGACAAAGTACGCTTAGTGAAATTCGTCAAGACTCATCTGGTCAAATTCCTCAAAACCTATTCTTTTTGAAAAACCTTCTGAGAACGCATATGACCTCTCCAAATTCCTCGCAACTATACTCTGTTCACAGGTACAAATGTCCGCTGCTGAATCACTAGGTTCTCATCAACTTAACTCATTTGCAGCGTTCCTCGAAGAAAAGTTGCACACCTCTTCATATTCCTCAGCTGAAGAAAATGGGTGACAAAAGGCCACAGAAGGGAGGAAAGAGGCCTGAGGTCAATACTGCGTTTGAAATCCCTGAGGACATATACAAGGACTACTGCACACCTGATGAAGCCAAATTCAGCAAAGAGGACAAGGATCAGCGCAAGGTGCGCATACAAAGGATAGAGAGGAGATGGGCACGAGAATGGAGGGAGTACCGATATGTCACTCCCAAGTACATGAAGAAATTCGCACTCAACCCTCCATGCCCAAGACCTCCATTGGCACCAGGCCAGTTGGCAGATCCCACCAGCCTCAAGCGCGGTGAGGATTATCCTGATGAATGGGCTAAGCGCCAAGCCAAACTGGCTAAGCAAGCAAAGGAAGCAGTGAAGAAATTCAACGCAGACTCTGCTGAGGCCTCTGCTAGTCAGCCAAAGAAGGCGATGCACAAGAAGCCTGCACATAAATCCAGTGCTTCACCTTCAATGCCCTCACGGCCAAGTTCCTCTGTTATGCCATCAAGGTCAGATTCCTCAAGGCCCTCACGGCAAATTCCTCAGACTGCTCCGTCAAAGTCCTCAGCTCCTCCGTCAAAGTCTTCAACTGCTCCGACAAAATCCTCGGCACCTATGCATCTCACCACGTGCCAAAGGACTCAAGGCTTCTCTATTGCCTCAGGTGCATCTGCAAGCTCCTCAGCTGCTCGAAATTCCTCAGCTGGTCCCTCTCTACTGAAGAAAAAGGCCACTGCTGGACGAGGCACTCGACCAAGTCCTCACAAGAAGTAGGTCGCCTTCCATGTACCCTCTGATAATGATGAGGCTGATGATGAAGAACTTGCCGAAATCATCAGAGACAGGCAAGCCAGGGCCTCTAGAGCCAAAGGCAGCACTGTGTCGCTGATGCTGGATCCAAAGTTGATCCTTGACTATATTGACCTGTGGCACAAGGATCCTAACACACCTTTGCCGGAGATGAACCTCACTCTTGGTCAAAGTTATGTTCTTACTGCCTTCATTGAAGAAGAAAAGTGGAAATTTGAACAAGGCAGAACTTTGAAGAAAGCGTAGTACAAGAAACAGCGCTACCTCAAGGACAATGTCCTCACTCTCACTCCTCATCAGCTCCTTACCTTGCAAGTTGAAATCAAACAGCTGAGTGATGAATTTGATAGATACCTTATACGTCCATTTTCCATCATGCTTTTATGTCAATATTTATTGCATTATGGGCTGTTATTTCACATTATGTCTCAATACCTATGGCTATTCTCTCTTATTTTACAAGGTTTACATGAAGAGGGATAGTACCGGCAGTTAGAATTCTGGGCTGGAAAAGAAGCAAATATTGAAGGCCTATTCTGAGTAACTCCAAAAGTCCTGAAACTCCACGGAATATCTTAAAATAAATAAAGAAAAATCCTCGCCAAAGATGAAGGCCAGGGGGCCCACACCCTGCTCACGAGGGTGGGGGGCACGCCCCCTACCTCGTGGGCCCTCTGGTGGCTCTCCGACGCCCATCTTCTCCTATATGAAGTCTTCTGATGAGAAAAAAATAGAAGGCAACCTTTCGGGATGAGACTCCGCCGCCACGAGGAGGAACCAATCTAGGGCTCCGGCAGAGCTGTTCTGCCGGGGACACTTCCCTCCGGGAGGGGGAAATCATCACCATCGTCATCACCAACGATCCTCTCATCGGGAGAGGTCAATCTCCATCAACATCTTCACCAGCACCATCTCATCTCCAAACCCTAGTTCATCTCTTGTATCCAATTCTTGTCTCCAAGTCCGGGATTGGTGCTAGTAGGTTGCTAGTAGTGTTGATTACTCCTTGTAGTTGATGCTAGTTGGTTTATTTGGTGGAAGATCATATGTTCAGATCCTTTATGCATATTATTACCCCTCTGATTATGAACATGAATATGCTTTGTGAGTAACTACGTTTGTTCCTAAGGACAAGGGAGAAGTCTTGCTATTAGTAGTCATGTGAATTTGGTATTCGTTCGATATTTTGATAAGATGTATGTTGTCTAACCTCTAGTGGTGTTATGTGAACGTCGACTACATAACACTTCACCATTATTTGGGACTAGAGGAAGGCATTGGGAAGTAATAAGTAGATGATGGGTTGCTAGAGTGACAGAAGCTTAAACCCTAGTTTATGCGTTGCTTCGTAAGGGGCTGATTTGGATCCATATGTTTTCATGCTATGGTTAGGTTTACCTTAATACTTTTTTTGTAGTTGCAGATGCTTGCAATAGAGGTTAATCATAAGTGGGATGCTTGTCCAAGTAAGGGAAACACCCAAGCATCGGTCCACCCACATATAAAATTATCAAAGTACCGAACGCGAATCATATGAGCGGGATTGAATCTAGCTTGACGATATTCCCATGTGTCCTCGGGAGCGCTTTTCCTATTATAAGAGTTTGTCCAGGATTGTCCTTTGCTACAAAAAGGATTGGGCCACCTTGTTGCACTTTATTTACTTTTGTTACTTGTTGCTCGTTACAATTTATCCTATCACAAAACTACCTGTTACCACTTATTTCAGTACTTGCAGAGAATACCTTGCTGAAAACCGCTTATCATTTCCTTCTGCTCCTCGTTGGGTTCGACACTCTTACTTATCAAAAGGACTATGACAGATCCCCTATACTTGTGGGTCATCAAGACTCTTTTTTGGTGCTGTTGCCGGGGAGTGAAGCGCCTTTGGTAGGTGGAACTTGGTAAGGAAAAACTTATATAGTGTGCTGAAATTTTCTGTCACTTGTTACTATGGAAAGTAATTGTCTGAGGGGCTTGTTCGGGGTATCTTCACCCCATCTAGTAGAGAAAAGAGTTGCTCCTCAACCTACTGAACCTACTGAACCTATTGAAAATGAAACTTCTTTTCAGATTCCTTCGGGTATGATGGAAAAACTGCTAGCTAACACTTTTACAGGAGATGGAACAAAGCATCCTGATGAACATCTACGCTATGTGGATGATGTTTGTGGACTATTTAAGCTTGCAGGTATACCCGATGATGTTGTTAAGAAGAAGGCCTTCCCTTTATCTTTGAAGGGAGACGCATTGACATGGTATAGGCTATGTGATGATATGAGATCATGGAACTATAAAAGATTGAAATTGGAATTTCATCAAAAGTATTACCCTATGCATCTTGTTCATCGTGATCGCAATTATATATATAATTTTTGGCCTCGCGAAGGAGAAAGCATCGCTCAAGCTTGGGGGATGCTTAAATCAATTTTATAATCATGCCCCAATCATGAGCTCGCAAGAGAAATAATTATGCAAAGTTTTTATGCTCGGCTTTCTGATAACAATCGCACCATGCTCGATACTTCTTGTGCTGGCTCTTTTATGATGAAGCCTATTGAATTTAGATGGAATTTACTGGATAGAATTAAATGCAACTCTGAAGATTGGGACCTCGACGAAGGTAAGGAGTCAAGTATGACACCTAAGTTTGATTGTGTTAAATCTTTTATGGATACCGATATTTTCTGTAAGTTTAGCACTAAATATGGACTTGATTCTGAGATAGTAGCTTCTTTCTGTGAATCTTTTTCTACTTATGTTGATCTCCCCAAGCAGAAGTGGTTTAAATATCATCCTCCCATAGAAGTAAAAGTAGCTGCACCTATTAAAGTTGAAGAAAAGACTGTCACTTACAATGATCCTATTGTTCCCACTTCTTATGTTGAGAAACCACCTTTCCCTGTTAGAATGAAGGATCATGCTAAAGCTTCAACTGTTGTCCGTAAAAGCAATACTAGAACTTATACACCTCCTGAGCAAGTTAAAGTAGAACTCAATATTGCTATTGTTAAAGATCTCTTGTCTGATAATATTGATGGGCATGTTATTCAATTCTCTGGTGAAACTGTTAGAATTGCTAAACCCTATGATAGAGATAAACATAGACCTATGGTAGGCGTGCCTGTTATTTTTGTTAAAATAGGAGATCATTGTTATCATGGCTTATGTGATATGGGTGCTAGTGCTAGTGTTATACCCATTGACTTATACAAAGAAATTATGCATGAAATTGCACCTGCTGAGTTAGAAGATATTGATGTTACAATTAAACTTGCCAATAGAGATACTATTTCTGCAATAGGAATTGTTAGAGATGTTGAAGTCTTGTGTGGAAAACCCAAATATCCCACTGATTTTCTTGTTCTTGTTTCTCCACAAGATAGCTTTTGTCCCATTATATTTGGTAGACCCTTCTTGAATACTATTAATGCTAAGATAGACTGCAAAAAGAATGTTGTTACTATTGGCTTGGATGATATGGTTCATGAGTTTAATTTCTCTAAATTTAGTAAACAACATTGTGAGGAAGAATTGCCTAGTAAGGATGAAATTATTGGTCTTGCTTCTATTGCTGTTCCTCCTAGTGATCCTTTAGAACACTATTTGCTAGACCATGAAAATGATATGTTCATGAATGAAAGAAGGGAAATAGATGAAGTATTATTTAAACAGGAACCTATTCTGCAACACAATTTGCCTGTTGAAATCCTAGGGGATCCTCCTCCACCCAAGGGTGATCCCGTGTTTGAGCTTAAACCGTTGCCTGATAATCTGAAATATGCTTATCCTGATGAAAAGAAAATATATCCTGTTATTATTAGTGCTAACCTTTCAGAGCATGAAGAAGAAAGATTATTGAAAACTCTGAAAAAGCACAGTGTCGCTATTGGATATACTTTGGATGATCTTAAGGGCATCAGTCCCACTCTATGTCAACATAAAATAAATTTGGAAGCGGATGCCAAACCAGTTTGTGATCCTCAACGACGTTTGAATCCTAAAATGAAAGAAGTGGTAAGAAAAGAAATACTCAAGCTTCTGGAGGCAGGTATAATTTATCCCATTGCTGATAGGCAGTGGGTAAGTCTTGTCCATCATGTCCCTAAGAAGGGAGGTATTACTGTTGTCCCTAATGATAAAGATGAATTGATTCCGCAAATAATTATCACAGGTTGTAGGATGGTAATTGATTTCCGCAAATTAAATAAGGCTACTAAGAAAGATCATTACCCCTTACCTTTTATTGATCAAATGCTAGAAAGATTATGTAAACATACACATTATTGCTTTCTAGATGGTTATTCTGGTTTCTCTAAAATACCTGTGTCAGCTAAAGATCAATCAAAGACTACTTTTACATGCCCTTTTGGTGCTTTTAATTATAGACGTATGCCTTTTGGTTTATGTAATGCACCTGCTACCTTTCAAAGATGCATGATGGCTATATTCTCTGACTTATGCAAGAAAATTTGTGAGGTTTTCATGGATGACTTTTCCGTCTATGGTTCCTCTTTTGATGATTGCTTGAGCAATCTTGCTCGAGTTTTGCAGAGATGTGAAGAAACTAATCTTGTCTTGAATTGGGAAAAGTGCCACTTTATGGTTAATGACGGTATTGTCTTGGGGCACAAAGTTTCTGAAAGAGGTATTGAAGTTGATAAAGCCAAGGTTGATGCTATTGAAAAGATGCCATGTCCCAAGGACATCAAAGGTATAAGAAGTTTCCTTGGTCACGCCGGATTCTATAGGAGGTTCATTAAGGACTTCTCAAAAATCTCTCGGCCTCTGACTAATTTATTACAAAAAGATTTACCCTTTGTCTTTGATGATGATTGTGTAGAAGAATTTGAAATACTTAAGAAAGAATTAGTCTCTGCACCTGTTGTTCAGCCACCTGATTGGAATTTACGTTTCGAAATTATGTGTGATGCTAGTGATTATGCTGTAGGTGCTATTCTAGGGCAAAGAGTTGATAAGAAATTAAATGGTATCCATTATGCTAGTAAGACTCTAGACAATGCTCAAAGAAATTACGCTACTACCACAAAGGAACTTTTAGCAGTTGTATTTGCTTGTGATAAATTCAGAGCCTATATTGTTGATTCTAAAGTAACTATTCACACAGATCATGCTTCTATTAAATATCTTATGGAAAAGAAAGATGCAAAACCTAGGCTTATTAGATGGGTTCTCTTGCTACAAGAATTTGATTTGCATATTGTTGATAGAAAAGGAGTTGAGAACCCCATTGCAGACAACTTATCTAGGTTAGAGAATGTTCTTGATGACCCACTACCTATTGATGATAGTTTTCCTGATGAACAATTATATGTCATAAGCAGTTCTCATAGCACTCCTTGGTATGCTGATTATGCTAATTATATTGTTGCTAAATTTATACCACCTAGCTTCACATACCAACAAAAGAAAAAGTTTTTATATGACTTGCGACATTACTTTTGGGATGACCCACATCTTTATAAAGAAGGAGTAGATGGTGTTATTAGACGTTGTGTACCTGAGCATGAACATGAACAGATCCTACGCAAGTGTCACTCCAAGGCTTATGGAGGATACCACGCTGGAGATAGAACTGCACATAAGGTATTGCAATCCTGTTTTTATTGGCCTACTCTCTTCAAGGATGCCCGCAAGTTTGTTTTGTCTTGCGATGAATGTGAAAGAATTGGCAATATTAGTAGATGTTGTGGGAAACGAACACCTATGGGGCAGGGCCCCTTTCAGTCCGGCAGGGAGTGGAGGCCGCACGAAGAGCGGATCGACACGAAGCACGCGAACGATCTTACCCAGCTTCGGAGCTCTCCGGAGAGATAATACTCCTACTGCTACTTTGTGGTTGTATTATGTTCTTGCTCGAGAGCGTGGGAGTGTTCTGGTTTCAAATGAGTCGAACCCCCTCTACGTTGCGCATGGGCCTCCTTTTACAGGCTCAAGGGGTCACCGACAGGTGGCAACGCATGCAGGGGTAAAAGTGTAAAAGGTGTGGTTGGTACAACTGCTTCTATAGTGGATCCTACCTAACTCTGACGGCAAGGGACAAAGGCATTAAATGCCCGTCCGCATCACCCAAACAGTGCAGAAAAGCGACCGTTAGGGGCGCCACCGCTCGCCACGATGGCCATCTCGTCATCTCCACTCGCCACCTCGCACCGCTTGGCTGCACAGCTTCTCGCCACGTGCGCCTGGAGTGGTCCTGTGGCGACACGTCGACGGATGCACTGGAGCGTGGGCACAGAGTGGTGGCTTCGCCGCGGCAAGCGCCCTGCCGCGGTCGTTGCCTTGTCGCGTCCGGAAGCTTGTCGCTCGCCAGGTCTTGCCGGGACGCGCGGCGCGTCGCGGCAAGTTTCTTGAAATGCCCTGGTTGGCCTTCCCGGCAAGCTCCTCTTGCCGGGGCCTTGTCCTTCCCAGCAAGCTCCTCTTGCTGGGGCCTTGTATTCTCAGTTAAAACACTTTGTTCTTGAATGGCTCTAATAGGAACTACGGAGGATCTTGGCGGGCACCCGGCAAGCCTTGCCGCGGGGTGCTGCGACTGCCCGTGCACAAGTTCGGGATACTAAGGTACCCCTACTTTAGTACACCGACACGAGCCCCCGGGCTTGGGCCACACACGGTGCCGAGCGCTGTTGGGCCAGGCCCAAAACAGGGCACGGGCACGTGCGGCCTGGGTCCATACCGTATCTAACTCCGTATCCACCGCGCCCTCCCGTAACGGCACGCGTCGAATCAGGGGAAACAGGGGCAGTTCCCCCACCTTCCCCACTTGCGGTTCCAATCTCAGAAATCTCCGCCGCTCCCCTCCGCTTCCCAAAGCCGAAAGAGAGCAGCGTTCCGCCCCCCCCCCCCCCCCCCCGCCGTCGCCGCCGCCACCAACGCCCTCAATCTCCCCCACCGCCTCCGCCATGGCTCCGAAGACCGGGAAGGGTACGAAGTCGGCCGAGGCGCTGTGGCTTGAGGCGCTGCGAAAGGAGCGGGCACCCCCCCCCCCCCCGAGCTCTCCGTGAAGGAGCTGAGGGAGTGGTTCTATCTCTTCTGGTCGACGGAAACGCGAGGGCATCCGTGCACGCAGGTACTTTCTGCCGCTGCTTCTACTTCGAAACGGTGTCCAAAAGGATACCCCTTCTTCGCACCGTTCTTCTATTGCGGGCTCTGCCCGCCCTTCTCCGATTTCTTCTGTGATATCATGAACACCTACGGGTTCCACCTCCTTGATTTCACCCCCAACGCCGTTCTGACCATGGCGGTTTTCGCACATCTCTGCGAGAACTTTGTCGGAATCCACCCAAACGTAGCCCTCTTCCGCCACTACTTCATGCCCCGGGTCGAGAGAGAAGAGCCCTTAGCTGGCGGGATCGCCTGGATCTCGAGAGCCGGCATGAAGGAAGTCTATCTGGAGGGGGAGCTCCGCAGTAAATGGGAGGAGTGGAGAGTGGAATGGTGTTGGATTGTTGATGAGAACCCGCAGCCGTTCACTGCCCTGCGCCAAACTCCAGCAGTGCGCGGCAACGATTGGAGCGCCCTGGCGGCGGACGATGCTAGACTGAAGATCGCCACCACCCGGATCTTGCGACTCAGGCTTGCCGGGCTCACTGTAGGCGCTGTTGGCACAGACTTTCTTCGTCGCCGCATCGCCCCTCCGCAGGAGAGGGGTAGACCCGCCTGGCTATTCGGGGGTCCGGCGGATATCATGAGGCTGCGCCCGGGACTCAACTTCAATTTTACTGTCTTGGAGTTGGATGGGACGCTCAAGGAGCTGTTCAAGCACGACCCCAATCATCCCGAGTGGTTCAGGCTGCCGCAGGGCGTCGTACCGTTGTGCAATAACTCCTCGCTCGATCGCATCCGCGCAATGATGCCGGAGTGCGACTCGCATGGAATTATTCCAACTTGGCAGGAGCCCGCCGACGACGTAGTGCAGTAGTTCTTCGATAGCTTGGTGGAGGTGGCGGTCCACGCCGACGAGCAGAGGATCCTCACCCGCGATACCACCGACGATGAGATGCGATTCATTGCCACCAGGGCGGAAGAGGCGGCGGCAGCCGCCGCCGTGGGCGAATTTGGGTTTACTGTGGAAGAGGCAGAGGCAGTCGAGGCGGCAAGCCTTGCCGATCGAGACGAGCTTGTCGGGGAGGTCGTCGGCGAGGGAGGGCCCGAAGCCAAATCGAGCGAGCCCGCCGAGGGTGCAAGCGGCCAGACGTCTTCAAGCAACTTGCCGCAAGCGGAGCTCCCAGTGCAGCCCCCAGCTCCACCAAGAAGGCGCCTCCGCAGGACCGGAGATATAGCAGGGCGGCAGACGGGCCAACAGCCGCCGCGCCGCGAGACACGCTCCACCGCAACAAGCACCATTGCCACGGGAGCATCTCACGCCGCGCCGGCAACTGGAGCGGGGTCCTCTCGGGCCGCCGCTTCTGATCCTGCCGCAGCCCCCACCAAGCGGCCAAGGGAGCCTACTCCTCCGCCTCGTCGCGCTGAAAGAGTACAGACTTCGACCTCTCCGCGCTCAGCTCAGACGAGGAGGAAGAAGAGGAGTAAGTTTCTCTGTTGTGTTTGTATTTCTTCAATTCTTGCTGTTTCTTGTCTTGTATCTGATCTGCTTTCTTCTGAACCTTGTTCCTTCTCAGGACTCTGGCCCAGAGGGCGGCGAAGAGAGCCAAGGTCCCCGTGGTTGTCATCGAGGACGATCCTGCTGTGACAACAGAGGGCGCGTCCGAGACCACCTTGTCGGACCCGACAACTACTCCCCGAAGCAGCCCCCAGCGCAGCCCCCAGCGTAAGTATATAATTTTACTTCCCACTGTCAGGCGCGCCTGGGTGTTCTTTCCTTGCTGATATCTTGATTGTTGGTTTGCTTGTGTGGGAGCAGAACAGGCCCACCAGGAACAGCCAGAAGCCGCCCCTGAGGTGCTATCTGCTTCGACTACGCCGCCAAGGGATGACTCCCCGGCAAGGGAGCGCTCTCCGGCAAGGGAGAGGTCCCCGGCAAGGGGCAGTTCTCCGGCAAGGGACGGGACTAGTGATCCCCCGATGGTGGAGCCCATGACTACAGAGCCCAGCACAGGTAATCCTTCTTGAGAGAAAACTTCCCTTGGGTTCTTCTTCTTCTGATCTTCTTTTTGGATATTTGCTTGACTTTTTCTCCCTCTTCCTGTCTTCAGACCCACCTTCCCCGGAGCCAATGGAGACTGAAGCCATCGGCGAGGAGAACGCGCGCGGCAACACTGATGACGCCGCCGCTACCGAGGAGGAGGCCGGCGCTGATGATCCTGCCGGCGAAGAGGCCGCCAAGGCTGCTGGCGCAGGAGCTGGCGAGGGGTCTGGCAATCGCACTGACGACCCTGGGGCCACAGGAGCGCAAGGCGCTACGCCGACCGCCGATCCCTCCGCCGCTGACGCAGCGCCAGGCTCCAAGGAGCCCCAGCCCGGCGCCTACTTAAAGGCCGGCGACGGTGTCTTCATCAAGCTCCCCTGGGCGTCAAGCTCCAGGGCGCCGGTCGAGGGAGAAGCCTTCGACGGAGAAGTGCTCGCCTCCGCTGGGCTGACAGTGGTTGACGCGCCAAGCAGCAGCAGCGGCGAGTCTAAGGAGGAGCAGCTGCTCCGGAAGCTGGTGTCGCTCTACCGCGCCCGACAAGCCAAAGTGGAATCCCGGGAAGCGCTTGTCGCATAGGCGGGAGCAGATATTGAGAAGCGTGCAGAGGAGCTCCGGGAACGCAATCAGGAAGCTCTCCGGTCAATTGCAGAGGAGCGGGCGCAGCTCGTCGAGGCACGGAAAGCCTTCCTTCTCGAGAAGGCTGAAGCTGAAGAGCAACAGCGGCTTGCCGCCGAGGAGCAGTCCACGCGAGAAGGCGAGCTGACACAGCGGAGAGTCAATCTGGATAGCTATGAGGAGGAGCTGGTTGCGCGCGAGCAAGCACTTGGCGGGGCCCTCAAGGAAGCGAAGGATGCTACTGTAGCTGCCGAGGCCGCCAAGAAAGAGCTGGAGGTGAAGGTGACGCAGCTAGAAGCCACTCTCAAGGCGAAGAATGAAGAGCTTGCCGCGCTCCAGCGCGAGCGCGAGAAGGATGCCCTTGCCCACGGTGAGCTGCAGGGTCGTCTCCTCGAGAGGGGCAAAGAGCTGAGTGCCGCTAAAGATTCAAAAGCTGGCCATGCTGACTGAGACGCTGGACGGCGCCAAGAAGCAGGAGGATGACTTGAAGGAGGAGATCAAGGCCAACGAGGTGTTGCTGACGAGGGCCGCCGAAACCCAGAACACCTTCAGGGGCACTATGGAGCTCTGGACAGAGGGCCTCGTGAACATTCCCGCGGTCATCGACGAGGAGCTGGCGCAACTGGAAATGGGGGGCTTCGGGTACTCCTCCGACGAGAACCTCCAGCCCAGCGCCAAGCTCACTCTGTTCTTCAAGGGCGTGGTGACGGACCTCCAGCAACTCCGGGAAAGGATCCCAAAGCAGCTGGCCGACGGGTCGCGCACGATCTGCGCCAGAGTTCTGGAGAAGGTGTTGGTGAAGATGGTCTTCCGCAACCTAGGCCTCAACCTCACCAACGTCCTAAAGAAGCTGCCGGCGGGTGCTGATCTTGAAGAGCTCAAGGCCCTTGTCGCACCCATTGTGGACAAGATGAATGAAGTCAGGAGGGTTGACGGCGGTTGCGTAGACTAGGCCGCGTGTTTTCTCCTTTTCTTGCTGCTGCTAAACATGTTATGGGAACAATCTATTAGAGCGCGAGAAGTTATTTTTGTAACATAACTTTATCTTGGGCAGTATTTGCTATGTTATTTCCTTTACTTGATTCCTTCCTTTGTATGTTTTTACCCTACGCTTTTAGGGAACTTGCCAGCGCAGGCACCCTTGTCGCGAGCGCTGAGTGCGGAACATCAGCAGCCTGCTGGCGGTGCTGCTTCCGGCAAGAAACCTTGTCGCAACTAGTCGCAGCACACTTAAGTTGTTGAGCAGACTCGAAACAAAGTAAGGGCGCAACTAGCTACAAGTTGGTTCCTCCGCGCACAGGTTTTCCATACAAAGCACGGTCGTTCAAGGAAGATAACTTAAAAAAATTTAAAACTGATTGTGCTCAAACTTTGGCAACTTAGCTTTTCTGTCGTCTGCATCCCGGCAAGGCGATACTTTCTTGAACGATGCCTGGTCCACACCATTATCTTCTCCTCCCCCCCGGTGAACTTGTGGGCGAGGGAACCTTCCTTTTTCTTAAGAAAAAAAGAAAGAAGAGAAAATAAAGATATGGAGCCTTAAGGCTCGTTATTGCTTACCGGGGGTAAGTGCTGCACAAAGTGTCAGATAATAGATGCAAAAAAGAAAGAAGCATGAAATTTGACAAGATGTGCGGAGCATATGATCTTTATTTATGCACGGGATCTGCGCCTGGCTTTGTACAAAGGGTTACACGCAACAGCGTCAAGGCTTGTACAAAAGGTGGTTGCCGGAACGGGTTCCGGCAACCGCGCCTTACGGGTAAAACTTACGAAGATGCTCAATGTTCCAGGAGTTGCTCACCGGAGAGCCCTCTTCGGTCTCAAGGCGGACAGCGCCGGGCCTAGTGAGTCGCTTCACCCGATAAGGGCCTTCCCACTTCGGCGTCAACTTGTTGGAATTCTTGGCGGATTGAACGCGCCGAAGAACAAGGTCGCCTTCCTCGAGACTTCTAGCATTAACTTTGCGGCTATGGTAGCGGCGCAAAGCTTGCTGGTATCGAGCAGCTCGTACAGCAGCCTGAAGACGATCTTCCTCAAGGAGCAGCGCGTCATCTTGTCGCAGCTGCTCTTGCTCAAGCTCATCATAAGCAAGCACTCGAGGTGATCCGTATACGAGTTCCGTGGGGAGAACTGCCTCTGCTCCATAAACTAGAGCGAAAGGTGTCTGGCCAGTGGCTCGATTTGGCGTCGTCCTGATCGACCAAAGAACCACCGCCAGCTCCTCAATCCAGTTCTTTCCGCACTTGTGCAGCCTGTCGAAAGTCCTGGTCTTGAGCCCACGCAGCACTTCAGCGTTTGCCCTCTCCGCTTGACCGTTGCTTCTCGGGTAAGCAACAGAAGCGAAGCAGACCTTAGCGCCAAGATCTTGGACATACTGCATGAAGGTGCGGCTCGTGAATTGTGTGCCATTGTCGGTGATGATCTTGTTAGGGACTCCGAAACGGCAAACAATCGACCTGAAGAACTTGACTGCTGACTGTGCTGTCACCTTCCTCACTGCTTCCACTTCCGGCCACTTTGTGAACTTGTCGATTGCAACGTACAAGTACTCAAAGCCCCCGACAGCTCGGGGAAAGGGGCCGAGGATGTCGAGCCCCCAGACCGAAAATGGCCAGGATAAAGGGATCGTCTGGAGAGCTTGAGCTGGCTGGTGTATCTGCTTGGAGTGGAACTGGCACGCTTCACACTTGGTTACTTGTGCAGTTGCATCCTGGAGAGCTGTCGGCCAAAAGAAACCTTGCCGAAATGCTTTGCCGGCAAGTGCTCTTGCGCCAATGTGATGACCACATATGCCTCCATGTATCTCCGCCAACAGCTTCTGTCCATCTTCCCGGGGAATGCACTTCAATTTCACTCCGTTGAATCTTCTTCTGTACAGTATGTCATCGACAAACTGGTACATACTTGATTGCCGGGCTACTCTTTCCGCTTCTTCTTGCTCTTCGGGAAGTTCTCCTGTCTGAAGGAAATGGACAATCTATTGTGCCCATGCTGGAGCTTGCGGCTCAACAACAAGGACTAAAGGCACAAATGCTGCTGCGGGAACATCTGCTTCTACGGCAAGAACCTGCGGCTCAGCCGGAGCTTGGTGTTCCCCGGCAAGCTTGCCGGAGCAAAACTTGTCGGGAGCGTCTGCTTCAACGGGACAAACCCTAGGACTTGTCGGAGCAGACTGCTCCTCAGCGCTCTTGGTATTGATCTTGGGGACCTTCTTGGCGGCGGCTTCGAGGAGCTCTGCCGGAAAGTAGTCACCAGAAACCAACTTCCTCTTTTTGCTCTGTCCAGATGATGGTGTTACAGATGGTTGAGTCAGCTTGAGCACAAAGATCCCTGGTTCCACGAGTAACTTTAATGCAGCGCATTTTGACAGGCCATCGGCAACATCGTTCTGGGCTCTTGGAACATGTTCCATCTGCAAGCCGTCAAAATGCTCTTCCAACTTTCTCACTTCATCAATGTAAGCTTCCATCAACGGACTCTAATAATATTTGTTTACTTGGCGGACGACAAGCTGCGAGTCGCCCCTAACAATAAGCTTCTTGATCCCAAGGTCTGCCGCGATCCTGAGTCCGGCAAGCAAACCTTCATACTCTGCTGTATTGTTTGTCGCTTGCTCCTTGGGAAAGTGCATCTGGACCACGTACTTGAGGTGCTCTCCAGTGGGTGCGACAAGTAACACGCCCGCACCGGCGCCTTGCAGCGACAAGGCACCATCAAAGTACATGATCCATTCTTTGCTTGCTTCCTTGACGGGGATGCTCGTCTCTGGAGTTTCTTCATCGGGTGTTGGCGTCCATTCTGCTATGAATTCTGCCAATGCTCGGCTTTGGATAGTTGAAGTACTCTCAAACTTGAGGCCAAAGCTTGACAATTCCAGTGCCCACTCGACAATCCTGCCTGTTGCTTCTGGATTCTGCAATATCCTCTTCAACGGAAAGCGAGTGACAACTGTGATCTCATGTGCTTGAAAGTAATGGAGCAGCTTTCTCGAGGCCATGAGAAGGCCGAAAAGCAATTTCTACACACCAGAGTACCTTGATCTAGCCCCCTGCAGAAGGGAACTGACAAAGTAAACTGGGCGCTGCACCATTTTCTTCTGCTTCTCTTCTTGTGGCTGCACAGATCTATCCTTGTCGGGACCAGAGCTTGTCGGGGAAGCCCCCTGCTTGTCGTTGGACACGCTTGCCGTGGACGCTGGCTCATCATCCGCCTCCCTTTCCGCTACTAACGCAGCACTAACCACTTGATTTGTTGCCGCTAGATACAGCAACAACTTCTCTTGTGGCTTAGGTGCGACAAGTATTGGAGTAGAGGACAGGTATCTCTTCAAGTCCTGCAGCGCAGCCTCCGCTTCCGGAGTCCATTTCATTGGACCTGCCTTTTTCAATATTTTGAAAAATGGCAGGGCGCGCTCAGCAGACTTAGAGATAAACCTGCTGAGAGCAGCCACGCAGCCGGCAAGCCTTCGTACGTCCTTGACGCGTTTCGGTGCTTCAATCTGCTCAATGGCCTTAATCTTGTCGGGGTTGGCTTCAATTCCCCGCTGAGACACAAAGAATCCGAGAAGCTTGCCGGAGGGGACTCCAAACACGCACTTCTCGGGGTTGAGCTTGAGGTTGATCTTGCGCAGATTTGCAAAGGTCTCGTCCAAATCTTGGATCAGAGTTGCTCTGTCTTTGCTCTTGACCACTATGTCAGCCATGTAAGCTTCTACATTTCTGTGCAACTGTGGCTCAAAAGCTTCGTGAACTATCCTTGCAAATGTTGAACCAGCATTCTTTAGTCCTAAAGGCATCCGTACAAAGCAGTATGTGCCACATGGAGTAATGAATGCGGTTTTCTCCTCATCCTCTTCTGCCATGAAGATCTGATGATATCCTGAATATGCATCAAGAAATGAAAGCAAATCACATCCTGCCGTGGAGTCGACAATCTGGTCAATGCGCGGCAAGGGAAATGGATCTTTGGGACAAGCTTTATTAACATCAGTGAAGTCAATACAAAGCCTCCATTTTCCGTTCGCCTTGCGCACGACTACAGGATTGGCCAGCCACGTAGG
The DNA here is from genome assembly GCA_963921465.1 of Triticum timopheevii. Lineage (NCBI taxonomy): Eukaryota > Viridiplantae > Streptophyta > Magnoliopsida > Poales > Poaceae > Triticum > Triticum timopheevii. The sequence goes on from OY997266.1 coordinate 328,520,562, forward strand.
ATGGAGCACTCCTCTGACAAGGCCTACTGCTTCCAACTTCTTGATCTCTTCTGCAATGAATTCTTGGCACTCCACTACTTGTTTTCTGACTTTCTGCTTGACGGGCCGCGCGTGAGGACAGACGACAAGGTGGTGCTCAATTACTTTCCTGGGAACACCGGGGATGTCAGACGGTTGCCATGCAAACACGTGGACGTTTGCCCGCAGGAAAGCAACGAGCGCGCTTTCCTATTTAAGGTCAAGCGTGGCACTGATGGTGAAGGTACCACCAGTGCCGTCCTCCTTGGCGGACACCTTCTTGGTTTCTGGCGGAGCTGCCTTCACCTTCTTACACTTGCCGGTGGAGCTCGATGGTGCATCCTCGACGGTAGCGCAGCACTCCGAAGAGGTGCGCTTGCCGGAGTGGGCATCAGAGCTCTTGCCGGACTTGGTCTTCTTCTTCCTCCCGGGAGCTTTAGCGGCAAGTGTCTTGCGATCTGCTGCGGCTGCTGCTTCCCGATAGATCTTGTCGGTGCAGATAAGGGCATATTTCTTGTTGCCAGGGACAGAGATGACACTTATCGGACCTGGCATCTCGAGCACGTTGTAAGCATAGTGAGAGGCTGCCATGAACTTGGCGAGCGCTGGACGGCCGAGTATCCCATTGTAGGGCAATGGGAAATCAGCAACGTCAAAAGTGACTTTCTCTGTCCTGAAGTTTAGCTCACTGCCAAATGTCACTGGCAACGTGATCTTCCCCTTCGGCTTGCTCCTTCCCGGCTTGATTCCTTGGAAAGTACAAGTCTCTTCGAGCTCGCTGTCGGGGATCTGGAGCTTCTTGAGTACCGCTGAGGAGATCATGTTCAAGCCGGCCCTGCCGTCAACTAGCATCTTTGTGACCTTGAGGTTGCGGATAGTTGGTGAAACCAACATCGGCAAGCACCCAACTGCATTTATGCGATCAGGGTGGTCCTCAATGTCAAAGGTGATAGGTGTGCTGGACCACTTCAGAGGCTTGCGTGACTCAACTGGTGGTTCTGCTGCATTAACTTCCCGCACCCACTGTTTGAGATGGCGGTGCGAAGTATGCAGAGAAGCACCACCGTCAATGCACAGAACCTCTGTGGCTTTCTGAAACACCTGCTCGTCGGCCTCATCATCATCCATGTCTTCGTCGTCGTCTTCATCTTCATCCTTGTCGCGGCCGCGGGGAGGCCTGTCTCCTTGCCGCTGCTTGGCCTTGCCGCGGCGTCCTCCCCGGCCGGGGCGCTTCTTGCCGGATCCACCAGTACCTTCCTGGGCCTTCTCCTTGTCGCGCCGTTCGTACTCAGCTTTCTGCTATTCAACAAGCTGCTCAACTTTCTTGCAAATCTGGAGATCATGGCCCTTGGTGCGGTGGATCTTGCAGTATTGCTTGTCGGAGCCGCCCTGCTTGTCGGCGGCCGCCACAGGTTCTGCTTCCTTGGCGCCACCTCCGTTGCCGGACTGCTCGACAGCTACCACATCTTTGCCTTTCCTTCTTATGTTGTTCCGCTGCCGGTTTTTCTTCGCCGGGGCGGCATCCTCACTGTCGGATCCTCCTGCTCCTGTGTTCTCTCCGGGGAGTTTCCTCCCTTCTTCAGCACGTGCACACTTATCGGCTAGGGGTAGAGCTCAGTGACGTCCCTTATCTTGCACATCGCCATCTCCTCCCGCATCCTGCGGTTACTTACGTTCTGATGGAATGCGCTGATGACCGCGGCGGGGTGAACATCTGGGATGTTGCGCTGCACTTGGCTGAATCTCTGAATGTAGTTGCGCAGGGACTCTCCTTCCTTCTGGGCGAGCAGATGAAGATCTCTCTCCTGGCCATGGGGCTTGTGGCCGCCTGTGAAGGCGCCGACAAACTGATGGCACAGATCCGCCCATGAGGAGATGGAGTTGTCCGGCAAGTGCATGAGCCAGGATCTGACATTAGGCTTGAGGACCAGTGGGAAGTAGTTGGCAAGGATCTTGTTGTCGCATCCCCCGGCAGCCTGCACCGCGATGGTGTAGATGCTGAGGAGCTCCGACGGGTGCAACCTGCCATCATACTTCTCTGGTACATCTGGCTTGAAGTTCTTGGTACTGGGCCACTGGACTTGCCGCAGCTCACGAGTGAACGCAGGGCAACCTACTGCGTAAGGCAAGTCGCCTGGTTTCCCTGGCGCATGCATATCGACAGTGGGCCCAGCGCGCTGGTCTGATTGACGCCGCGGTTCTCTTCGATGCTTGATGCGTGTACGAGCATCTTCTTGCTGTCATTCTTGAAGAACTTGGCGCTGATCGCGGCGAGCTCATGGATCTGATGACACCGTGGAGTCGGTGTCGAGGTTGACCTGGCGAGTCGGCGATCTCAGCGTTCGGGGCGGGGAGTGCACGGTGGTTGCCCCCCACCAGTCTTGTCGCCATCGGCTCGCGCCTGGGCGTCTTGCCGCGGCTTCGATGTGCTCGGTTGCCGGGGAGTGTCGCCGTTGGTGAAGCCGATGAGGCTCTGAATGGTGGCCCTCCAACCGTCGATCTTGTCCGCCGTCGGAGGGTAATCCAGGAGCAGTTGGGCTCGGGCCAACGCTTCTTCTGGAGTCTTTGGTGGCGGTGGCGAACGGTGCAAGGAGCGGGATATGCTCGGACTTCTAACTATGTTAGAAGGAGCAGGATCCCGTCCAGGCGACCGTGTCTTGCTCGTGCCAGAAGGCTGCCGTGCGTGCTGGTCTTGAGCATCCCGAGATCCGCCAGCTCGACCTTGGTCCAACGAGCGTATGGTACTGCGAGTACCATGACGCTGTCGGTCTCGCGCCTCCTGAGAAGGGCGCGGTGCGTGTACGGATGCCGAGGTTTGCGCGGCCTTGTCCTTGGACCTGGCGGTAGCTTGAGCTTCCTCGTCGGCGCCCGTTCGTCCGCCGGCGTCTATCCCACCGCCCGTTTGCTCCGGTGGCGGTGGAATCGACGCGGACGGAGCAGCCACCTCCGAAGCCTTCTTCTTCGGCGGCATGTCGATGAAGATGATGAAGATCTGGCTCGCGTGAACGCCGGATCGGGTTCACACAACCTCGACGCCCCCTACCTGGCGCGCCAAAGATGTCGTGGGAAACGAACACCTATGGGGCAAGGCCCCTTTCGGTCCGGCAGGGAGCAGAGGCCGCACAAAGAGCGGATCGAGGCGAAGCACGCGAACGATTTTACCCAGCTTCGGAGCTCTCCGGAGAGATAATACTCCTACTGCTGCTTTGTGGTTGTATTATGTTCTTGCTCGAGAGCGTGGGAGTGTTCTGGTTTCGAATGAGTCGAACCCCCTCTACGTTGTGCATGGGCCTCCTTTTATAGGCTCAAGGGGTCACCGACAGGTGGCAATGCATGGAGGGGTAAAAGTGTAAAAGGTGTGGTTGGTACAACTGCTTATACAGTGGATCCTACCTAACTCTGACGGCAGGGGACAAAGGCATTAAATGCCCATCCGCGTCACCCAAACAGTGCAGAAAAGCGACCGTTAGGGGCGCCACCGCTCGCCACGATGGCCATCTCGTCATCTCCACTCGCCACCTCGCACCGCTTGGCTGCACAGCTTCTCGCCACGTGCGCCTGGAGTGGTCCTGTGGCGACACGTCGATGGATGCACTGGAGCGTGGGCACAGAGTGGTGGCTTCGCCGCGGCAAGCGCCCTGCCGCGGTCGTTGCCTTGTCGCGCCCGGAAGCTTGTCGCTCGCCGGGTCTTGGTGGGACGCACGGTGCGTCGCGGCAAGTTTCTTGAAATGCCCTGGTTGGCCTTCCCGGTAAGCTCCTCTTGCCGGGGCCTTGTCCTTCCCGGCAAGCTCCTCTTGCCGGGGCCTTGTCTTCTCAGTTAAAACACTTTGTTCTTGAATGGCTCCAATAGGAACTACGGAGAATTTTGGCGGGCACCCGGCAAGCCTTGCCGCGGGGTGCTGCGACTGCCCGTGCACAAGTTCGGGATACTAAGGTACCCCTACTTTAGTACACCGACAGTAGACGTCAAGAAATGCCTATGAATTATTCACTTGTTATTGAACCATTTGATGTTTGGGGCTTTGATTATATGGGACCTTTTCCTGCCTCTAATGGATATACAAATATTTTAGTTGCTGTTGATTACGTTACTAAGTGGGTAGAAGCTATTTCAACTAGTAGTGCTGATCACAACACTTCTATTAAAATGCTTAAGGAAGTTATTTTTCCGAGGTTTGGAGTCCCTAGATATTTAATGACCGATGGTGGTTCACACTTTATTCATGGTGCTTTCCGTGAGATGCTTGCTAAATATGACGTTAATCATAGAATTGCATCTCCATGTCACCCGCAGTCTAGTGGTCAGGTAGAATTGAGCAATAGAGAGCTCAAATTAATTTTGCAAAAGACTGTTAATAGGTCTAGAAAGAATTGGTCCAAGAAACTGAATGACGCATTATGGGCCTATAGAACTGCATACAAAAATCCTATGGGTATGTCTCCCGTATAAAATGGTTTATGGAAAAGCATGTCACTTACCTCTCGAACTAGAACATAAGTAATCATATGACAAAATCTATATATGGTGATGTTATGAAATAATCATGATGCCTTCATGTCCGTATTTTATTTTTATCGACGCCTCTACCTCTAAACATGAGGACATATTTATTGTTATCGGCTTTTCGTTGGAGGACAAGCAAGGTCTAAGCTTGGGGGAGTTGGTACGTCCATTTTGCATCATGCTTTTATGTCAATATTTATTGCATTATGGGCTGTTATTTCACGTTATGTCACAATACTTATGGCTATTCTCTCTTATTTTACAAGGTTTACATGAAGAGGGAGAATGCCGGCAGATGGAATTCTGGGCTGGAAAAGGAGCAAATATTGAAGGCCTATTCTGCGTAACTCCAAAAGTCCTGAAACTCCACGGAATATCTTCAAATAAATAAAGAAAAATCGTCGCCAAAGATGAAGGCCAGGGGCCCCACACCCTGCTCATGAGGGTGGGGGGCGCGCCCTCCCCCCTGGGCGCGCCCCCTACCTCGTGGGCCCCTGGTGGCTATCCGCCCATCTTCTCCTATATGAAGTATTTCGATGAGAAAAAAATAGAAGGCAACCTTTCGGGACGAGACTCCGCCGCCACGAGGCAGAACCAATCTAGGGCTCCGGTAGAGCTGTTCTGCCGGGGACACTTCCCTTCGGGAGGGGGAAATCATCACCATTGTCATCACCAACGCTCCTCTCATACGGAGAGGGTAATCTCCATCAACATCTTCACCAGCACCATCTCATCTCCAAACCCTAGTTCATCTCTTGTATCCAATTCTTGTCTCCATGTCCGGGATTGGTGCTAGTAGGTTGCTAGTAGTGTTGATTACTCCTTGTAGTTGATGCTAGTTGGTTTATTTGGTGGAAGATCATCTGTTCAGATCCTTTATGCATATTATTACCCCTCTGATTATGAACATGAATATGCTTTGTGAGTAATTACGTTTGTTCCTGAGGACAAGGGAGAAGTCTTGCTATTAGTAGTCATGTGAATTTGGTATTCATTCGATATTTTGATAAGATGTATGTTGTCTAACCTCTAGTGGTGTTATGTGAACGTCGACTACATAACACTTCACCATTATTTGGGCCTAGAGGAAGGCATTGGGAAGTAATCAGTAGATGATGGGTTGCTAGAGTGACAGAAGCTTAAACCCTAGTTTATGCGTTGCTTCGTAAGGGGCTGATTTGGATCCATATGTTTCATGCTATGGTTAGGTTTACCTTAATACTTTTGTTGTAGTTGCGGATGCTTGCAATAGAGGTTAATCATAAGTGGGATGCTTGTCCAAGTAAGGGCAGTACCCAAGCACCGGTCCACCCACATATCAAATTATCAAAGTACCGAATGCGAATCATATGAGCGTGATGAAAACTAGCTTGACGATATTCCCATGTGTCCTCAGGAGCGCTTTTCCTATTATAAGAGTTTGTCCAGGCTTGTCCTTTGCTACAAAAAGGATTGGGCGACCTTGCTGCACTTTATTTACTTTTGTTACTTGTTGCTCGTTACAATTTATCCTATCACAAAACTATTTGTTACCACTTATTTCAGTACTTGCATAGAATACCTTGCTGAAAACCGCTTATCATTTCCTTCTGCTCCTCGTTGGGTTCGACACTCTTACTTATCAGAAGGACTACGACAGATCCCCTATACTTGTGGGTCATCAATACCATGTTGATTGGAAGGGCGCCAAGGTGCATTTTGTCAATCTGACGAAGAAATTCACTTCAAGTGTTGCTCCACCTGTGCACGTTGAAGTTACTCAGGCTGAGGCTTCTGCTCAGCCTACTGAACAAAATGCCAGCACTGCTGATGACAATCAGGCTGCTGAAGAAAATGAGAGTGTCAGTGCTGATGACTCCATTCCAGCCGCTGAAGATATTGCCAGGGCATCCATTAGTGATGTGCCTGAGGAAAGTGAACAAATCAGGACAACTGTATCAGTTGTGCCTGAGGAAAATGAACCAAATTCCTTTGCACCTCCTGCGCCTACACCAACTCCAATCCTTCCATCTGCATCAGATGCGAAGAAGACCAAGGCTGCAGAACGTGCAACTATGAAGAAAAGGAAGGCATCAACTTCTTCAAATTCTTCAGCTCTGAAGAAGATGAAGACTCTGATCAGTTCAATTGACAATCCAATTGATGCCGTTCGAGTCTCATCAATGCCATCAAAGGATCTTGTTCCATTTGGTGAAGATTATGTGATTCCCGATGAATCTAATGAAGAATCTCCTTCTGCTGCTACGTTAGAGCAGTTGGACGAAGAAATTGAAGTGTATAAGATCCCTTCAACCCCAGTCATTTCCTCACCTTTGCCTCACTTTACTGCTGAAGAGGCAGGTGTTGAAGAAATTGAAGAGGAGGATGTGGACATTGGCTGTACCACTCCTGTGCTCAATGATGAATTTTGGGACAGTCAACATCCCAACTCTCCAATGTTCACTCCCCTTCAAGCTATTCCTCAGTCCCCTGCCGCCACTGAAGTGCAAATGGGATCTGAAGAACCTCATGCAACCCCAAGTATTCATGAAGAAATTCCAGCTACTAGTGCTGAAGAAATTGTCAATGAAGAATTGATGACCCAGGCTGAAGCTGCAGAAGAGCCTGAAATTCCTCAGCCTGAGGACCTGAGATTGCGATTCCTGAAGTAGTGCTGCAATTGACTGACACTCCTCAGCCCGAGCAAAAGGATCCTTTCTCCAAGAAGCAAAAATTCAAGGCTGATGATTTCTTTGGTGAGCATGTATTCTTCACGGAATTCAACCCCTATGACAATGCTCGTCTTAGAAGGAAGCGTTTCTGGACTGCCAGCCAGGCCAACTTCTATTCCTTAGTGCTCCTCAACAAGGACAAAGTCTTCGATCATGAGCATATTCCTCATGTGGACATGGAATCCATGCCTTGCTTCTCTCAAGTCCTCAGCATGATTCATGATGCTGCCTTGCTCAATTTCTGCTCTAACATAGTTGATTGGAATGAAGAGCTTATTCTTCAGTTCTATGCAACTTTGCATATCACAGGCGATGCTGCTGACGTCAACTCGTGGGTATTGGACTGGATGACTGAAAACACTCATTACAAGGCACCAGCCTCTGAATTGCTTCGTGCCTTACCAATCAGTCCTCCACCTGACGGTGCTCGTTGTCTGTATGATGAGCCTGAACTCACTGATCACTATATGCAAGTGCTCATGAAGCTGCTGAAGCCAGGACAAGCTCCAAGGACCAAATTCCTCGTGAAGGAGTTGCTCTATGTGCCAAGAACAATCTACCGCATTCTGACGAAGACCATGAGCCCATAAAAGTCCATGACTCATCCGATGAAGAAATTATCAGAATGATGAAGAATATGCTTTTCAACATCATGCATGGCATTCCCATAAATTATCATGATTTCTTCATGAGGACTCTAGCGAATGTTGCACTTTCTCCATTTGAGCTGAAGCCTTATGCACCGTGGATCATGAGATTCCTCAAAACAAGGTCTTCACTCAACTACAAGGCTGATTTTCAGAATCACCTCAGGTACTTGCCCCCTATTGAAGTCCTCAAGCGGACAATTTCCTCATCTGATGAAAAGGGCAACTCACCAGCCATTATCGATGAAGGCATTCGTCCATTGGATGGTCAGTTCTGCAAAGCTGCATCTTACTCCACCAATGATGACTTTGCCACTCATGATACTGTTGCCAATGCTACCAAGACAAGTCCTCAAGCTACTGCTCCTCGTGTGTTGACTGATCGTGAACTACTGATAAGTCTTCACCAGAAGGTGGATCGCAACCACAAGTGGGTTAAGCGTCAGTTTGGTTCTATTCTTCACAACATGACTTCCACACATAATGCAGTGAAGAAAAACCACTACTACCTCCATGAAGTGTTTGATCGCACCTGGGCTATTCTGTCACATCTATATGGTGAGGAAGATTTGAAGCAAATGGGCTTCAAGGAAGACTTTTACTGGTCTGCTCCTCCACCGAAGAGATTCAAGAGGGTCAAGGTTCCTTCCGTGCTAGCCAACTCATATTCTTCATCAAGCGTCATGGACGAGCACGAAGACTTGGACGACTCTGCAGCAGGCCCTAATCGACTCAAGACCCTGACAACGGTGGCGCTCCTCCATCTTCATGATATTCTTCAGGGGTGTTAGTCCTCAGTTTCAACCCTTTTGGTCATTCGATGACAAAGGGGGAGAAATTTGAGTTAGTCTTCAAGCGGGTCTATCTTATATGGGCGTTTTTTTGCTAAGTTACAACTCTTGTTCTTCTAATGACTTTGCTGGATCGAGTTGTAATCTTAAACTCTATGGTGACCTGATACTTTTACTGTGTTCTTCTACATGCTTATTCCTCATTAATGTTAATGGACGTATGCTGAATCACATTAGTCACCATATTTCATCATGCATTTCAAATTCTTCATATTATATATCAAATGCGTGTATGAATTACAAGATATAGGGGGATATCTCGATGATTATACTCTTGAAGTGTGCATTGCTTCAAAAGCAAATTCCTCACTATGCACATCTTCAGGGGGAGTTCTTCTATATCTTGCAATCAAATTCCTCAAGATCAGTACTTACACTTCACATGTTTATCCCCATTGAAAACTTAACCTATATTGTCATCAATCACCAAAAAGGGGGAGATTGTAAGTGCATCTAGTGCCCCTTAGTGATTTTGGTATATTGAAGACTTATAGGTTAAGGGACTGATGCGTTTGTGAGTGTACACAGGTCTATAAGTCTATGAGGAGTTTGATATTTACATAGAAAGTCGACCCCTAAAAATGAAGTTCTTCAACTAAAGACTTTGGATCTCTGAAGACTTTCTGAAGACTTTAAAAGTGAAGAAATTGGTGTGACCTTTAAGACTAGGCAATCATTCGAGGAACATGAAGCGTGGAGACTTTTGTTTTCGTAGTTTCATTTTCTCTTTCTTGAGTCATAGGAAACACCGTACTGTTAAATGGGGTCGAGGAAATACTAAGGAAAACTTTCCATGTGATGCTCAACTCAAAATCCTACACCTACCAATCCCTTCGAGTGAAGCCATTGGAAATCTCATACAGTCCAGTCATATTCTTCAGTGACATAGACAAAGTTCTTCTGGTCTCTGAGGAATTTGTTCTGACTGAGGAGTTAGGAATTCACCAGTGTGAATTGCCTACACAGTGAGGAACATGATAGCCCTGAGGATTTTGATAGTCAAAATTCCGACCGTTGTTGTGCTATGCACCAGCGGTTCCAAAATATCTACCCACCTAACGGTCATATCATACAAGGGCATTTATGTCTTATCATGTCAGGCTACTCCCTAGGCTATAAATAGCCGCCCCCTTCAACCACTAGCTGGTTGGCTGCTCCGAGAGAAACTGACACTTGTCATTTGAGAGCATCCCATCCTTTGAGGACTTTGAGCGAAAATCATCAAGTGAGGAAAACCCAAAAACCCAACACCTACAAACACAAAGTGATTGAGCATCACTGAAGAGATTGATCCTGCGTGGATCCGACGCTTGTTTCCTTTGAAGACTGTGCTTCTTCCAGACGGTTAGGCGTCAAGGTCTAGAGCATCCAAGAGGAATTGTGGATCGCCGAGTGACCGAGTTTGTGAAGGTTCGGAAGTCACCTGAAGACTTACCACGAGTGATTGGGCGAGGTCTGTGTGACCTTAGCTCAAGGAGAATACGGTGAGGACTGTGTGTCCGGGACTGGGTGTCCTCGAGTTTAAATACTCAGCCGCTCCAACTAGATGTACAACTGAGACAGCAGTTGGAACTGGTTTACCAAATCATTGTCTTCACCAAGCTTACTAGTTCTGTTTCCTCAACTCTTTCATTTCTTCTTGTCTGTTGTTGCGTGCATGTTCATATCTGTTTGAAGACTTTCTCAATTTCCTCAGTTCAATTTCTTCAGTCTGTCCGTCTTCTTTCTTGTGTTATCCTATGTTTACGCTTCCTGTACTCTGTGCTTGTCTTCATCTCGCCATGATGACTATGCTTGTATTCTGTTATGTTTACTTCTGAGTACTTATTCCTCTGCTAGTAGTTCTTCATTTAGAAATTTCCTCACCAGCAAATTCCTCTGTGAATAATTCATAAAAATCGCCTATTCACCCCCCCTCTAGTCGATATAACGCACTTTCAAGAAGCACGACTGCCGTTGGATTGACATCCAATGGTTATGTCTGTTGACCTATATAATAAGTAAAAAATGTGGCGTGTGCATCAACTTCATAGGCCCATAAGTCAGACAATTCCCTATTTTTTTAATAATTTACAGCTCCTTGCAACTTCTTATGCAATTTATTGCAGTCCTTTTTTTGTTGGCCAGAGCCAGGGTTAAAAATTTAAACAAAATTTCGCATATTTCGGTGGGGTCCAAACTATTTTTAATACCAAAATGTCGAGCCAGATTTAAAGTAATTTGAAGATATATTTAAATTAGGTTAAATCCCAGTGAAATTGGAATCTGAAAATGTGAATAAATTCAAAAATTATAAATTGATTACCAATTTGTCATCTGTTTTTTATATTACAGCCCATTTCATATTACTTTCAAGATTTGCAGCCGCCTTGAAAGAGTTGCAGCCCATCAGGGCGTAGAAAAAAAAGTAGGCCTGGATTGGGTATTATTCAGAAAAAAATAAACTAGCCTCATTTTGAGAAAGGAAAAAATAACTGGGCTGGTCATGTGGTGAATGTAAAATATAATCCTGGGATAGACGGGCCGCAGCCCAATTGAAACCCTGCTCCATCTCAACAATAACAAAAAAAAATACTGCTCGAGCAACTACGTCCCAGGTGTCAGCCGATCTTGTGATGTTCTCTTGTCTATTGACTATATACGTCGACAATATCGTGGGTCCCAGATGTTAGGAAACCACTAGGAGGAGGCATTTTATTTTTCTATACGTTGACAATGGAGAATATAAAAAATGAGTAACTTGCTTGCGTAGGGCCATGGACATGATGGGTCCCTATTGTCATGCTCTCCACGTACAATCCTCTCCCGATTCATCTTGTTTGTTGACCATGTTGACAAAGCGAGAGGGAAGCATCGCGGCGAGCGCACCAAAGCGCGCGGAGGACGACGGCGAGGCATCAGATGCCGGTGTTAACGATTTAGGAGACGGTGGGGCGGTGATGCATGCGCTGAGGCGCAACCAGCCGTGGGAGGCGGAAGTAGGCGGCCCCACCGGCGCTAGTTTGGTTTTGGCGGCTGGAAGAAGACGATACTGGAGAAACACGACAGGCTGTAAAAGCAGCAGGAGTACTTAACAACCTTAACTGAAACCAGCAGGGGCACTTAATAACCATAGCTGAAAGCAGTATGAGTACTTATACAGGTTCAACCATACAAAGCACGCCTCAAACAGTGCTACTTTTCCTACAGTTAACCAAGGGTGAGGCCACTAAAGCCCCAGGAGAAGGCCCAGGCGCCACCCCGCGCATCCACAACCTTCTAAAAGCGGCTTCATCTCGCAATGTGGTCAATAAACAGGATATTTGCTGTAGAGTCATGGAAAAGCTTGAGCATAACCTTCTGTCCAGTTCTCCAAGATGGATGGGCCTTCATTATTTGAGACCACCCATGAGTTAGTATATTTTCACCTCCAAGGGGAATGGAGTAGGTCGACATAAACATCATGTTGTCACCAAGCGCAAGTCTGACCCGACCATGGTCAGGCATCTATATAGGAACAATAGGACCGGGCAGTTTTTGTTTCAAGAAGATGACAGTTGTAAAATTGTGTATAAGAAAGAGTTTATGAACAACATATATAACAGAAAACAGCTCGTACCATAAGTTTCTCGACACACTTGGACCTATTCAACGTGTGCAGCAGTGGCACACATATCCCACGTGGCCTTGCACCATTCAAATGCCCCACAAGGACCTCAAACGATCAAAAAAGTGTAGGAACTTGTGGATGTCGTCCCAGTCAACTTCAGTGCCATCAGTAACAGTCGAGTTTTTATAGAATAATAGACGAGTAGCGTGCTTAACTTTGAAATAACCTACACGTGTCACCAGTTATAAGAAACTTTAGTTAGAAGTAGCATTTTTGAGAGAGAAGGGAATCACAAATCGTCGCTACTTCTAAAGTTAAATTGTGATTAATTAGACAGAATAGGTGGATTAAGAAGTAATCGAGGCAACAAGAAAGAACCAGATACAAAACTAACATGGATGAACTACTGGAACGACGTCGGGGTGGAAGATCACAGTGAAGATGAGACCAGGTTTTGCTATTTCCATCAACATTCGTGTGCCAACTTTCAGTCTGTAACACTTGAGGAAGTTTATCCAAGTTCGGCCATAAAAAAATAGCGATCTTCTTGGTTCATGAACCCAACTCGGAACTTATATCCATGGTTGTATTCAATGTAACCATTAAACTAGTGTATTCAGTTATGGCAAGGCCGACCATCTTGAGTACATGTGTTCTGGCAAAGAAAGGAATGCACTACAGGAAAAATAATATGAGAACACAATGTATTCGCTATCCAAATCTAGAAATAATTTCCTCCTTCACGTCAGTGTTGACCATGGTACTAGTACCTTTTATCCAAATATAGCAATCCAAATTTCCAAATTAGTTGACAGCATGTTCAAAAACCCCCATCCTCCCGGATAGAAAAGAGGATTCTAGGAACATACTGTGCGCGTTTTAAAATCCTGTGTTAGGTTGAGAAGGAACAAGTGTGGCATCTCGCCGAGGGTGGAGAAACCTGTAGGGTCCTCGCACTTTGGGCACTGCAAATGAAGCATACTAGATTCAGTAGGAAGAAAAATGCATCAACGATGGCGCCTGCCATCCTAGGATTACCCGTGACCAAGGGACTTGGATATTGGGGATGGATGAAGAATTCGTACCTGGTTCTCCATGAGAAAAACCTATACAATCGCCGAGAGGGGGTTTTCCCTGAACAAGCAGACGAGGGAGAAGAGGATTCAGGCCTAGTGAGAGAGGGGGTTTCTCTGAACAAGAAGACAAGGGAGAAGGGGATTCAGGCCTAGTCAACTATTGTTGCCTCGTCCGTCCAGCTTACTTCAAAAGCTGGAATGGTGGGGTTTTTTGTGATTTGACGGCTCAATGGGAATTATTGCGGCGCTACGACTAGGGTGAGTCTACCGTGCAGTTGTGCACTCTAATTTGGTGCATGGCACGTGGACCCCATTGCTAGATGCCCCATATATCACCGAAAGGAAGTAGAAAGGCAGGAGTAACTAGTTACACATAAATACATTTTTGACAAAGAGATACTCCTGCTATAAAGAAATATAAAAATCTTTAATATCACAAATTTATACATAAGAAAAATCAAGGGGAATATATATAACATAATATGGGGGTTCAGCTGAGAATATAATACTCAGACAGGCTCACGGTTCTGGACTTTGGGCCACAGGCCGATGGGCCTGCATGTTTGGCGGCCCATGTGTTCTGCCTCAGCGCATTTCATATTGCAAGCGATCGCTACGGCGCAGGTTTTAGATGTTGTCGCAAGGCGAATACAGAAAATCGAATAAAGCACGACAGTTGTTAGAATGAACTCGAATGGCAGTTCCTAACCAGCAATCAGAGTTGCAATTCTATCAACGATATCCTATATGATAAATAATACTCTAGTTCTACTTATACGCGCAAGATACTTGTTTCACCATGCCATATTATTACATCAAAATCTCTCGTAGGATAGATCAGTTCGGCAGTTGCGTGCTGCTACTGAAGAATTTCAAAGTTGATTTGGACCAGCTCTCCTTGCCGAGAAAGTTCGATTTTGACATCATCCCCCACCGCAAGATTTGATATAGATTTGAACCTTGACCATCCTTTAGCATCAATCATCATGCGACCATCCTTTGTGCTTACGGTATATTGAGCAGGTTCATTCACACCAAGGCTGCGCATGGTAAGAGAAACTTGGCCACGGTTGCACGGATTATTGAAGGAATCCCTCGTTGCTCTAGGAATTCTCTGTTTGCAAACAAGAAGACATACACAAACAGTTAGATCAACACATTGAATCATCTGAAAAGAACAAGAAAATTAAAAAGAACGAAGAACTTCGGCGGCCAATGCTTACCAAGAAGGTGTAGATGTCAGTTTTTGTAAGGACTTCGGTATATGCAGTGTGAACTGCAGCCCAGTCTGTTGCCGGTGCAACTGCTGGTTCCGCTGCCGCTGCACGAGACGAACCGTATGCAAGTACAACTTCAAGTATTGGTGTAGGTGCCGGAGCCATTGCTGGTGCCCGTGCCAGTGCGACTGGTAGTGTCGCTGCTACTACCGGAGGTGGTGCTCCTTGTGGAGCTGGTGCTAGTGTCGGATCTTGTGCCGGTGTCGATGCCTGATCCTCCGGTAGATCAGCCTAATCCGCTGACGCGGTAGGTGCCCAATCCTCGGGTGGATCAGACTGAGCTGCTGCCACTGTCTGTGCTAGAGCAAGTGCCGTCGGAGAAGGTGCCAGTGCTCGCCGTTGCTGAAGGTGGTACCGATGTGCGAGACAACAGTGATCGTCTCTGCTCTGCTATGATCAGCTTTCTAACTTGACTAGGCTCCGTGACCTTGATCTAGTCTTTTTCTTCATTTCTTTAAACACGAGAAGGACTAATTGTGGCGTGTTTGTTAAACCAAACTGCAATTCATCATAGGGCTTCAGATTGTACTCAGACAACAGACTGATCCAATTGTGCCCAGTAACATAAGTGATGGACAGTGCCTTCGTTACTGACACGGCATAAGAAGTGAAACCTGCAAAAATAATCATCATAGAGCAAACCAAACGGTTTATTCTGCGACGAATGTCACATGGCAAAACCTGCATCGTAAAATTGCAGCAAAATTAAGAAAACATGACATTAAATCAATAAGATTTAGATAGTAAATCAATAAGATTTACTTGATGTGCACGAGTGTAACCTTACCAGGAAATCACTATGTTCAAGTTGTAAACAGAAGATTGATCGACCAATTACGCGTGGCATGTAGGGCCCCAGCTTACTCCCACAAGCAGGACATACCAAAGGTCCTGACAAATCATATGGACCGAACATCCATGGGGATGGAATCATGGCGGGTGCGATAAACCCTGCAATGCATATAGATATTGGAGTGTAACCATAATTGATAAACCGTCCTCACAAAAAAGATGATCTGGATACTTCAAAATATACAGACTGAATTGAGTTGATAGACATTAACATAGACTATTCTCAGGACTCACCAGACAACAAAAGCGGCAGTACTAGACAATATAGGGTTCACACACACAAATCAAGTACTGAACAATAGTACTTACTACAGACAAGCAAAGTTGCACTAATTAAACTCTGCAGACTATTTCTTGCCACCGACCTACGGCATGTGCCCCGCATAACCGACTAGTCCATGGACTTCGTTAGAGATGTCTACCAGCACCATCACCATCTCATCAACCTTGGAGAACCTAACAGAGTGGTCTTTCCACTCATAAACATGACGATGAAGACAGTCTACATCAGATTTGTCGGGAAGCTTTACAAGAACCACACCCTTCGTAATTGAAGGCACAGCCAAGAAATTGTTGTGGTCAAGTACACCCTTGAGAACACGCCTGACAACAATGCTACTGGAAAACACTAGTTCAAGACAAGTGGCGACAAGGACACAGTAGCTGGATATTTTAGCAGTAGAACTCATCCTCAGGTCTTCTAGTTCACAAGACATGACTTTGAGAACTTCGTCTCCACCGCGGACCTGGTTCTAATTCAAACAGAAACCAAATATTTTATTACTACCTCCATTCAGAAATATAAGATGTTTTTCGATATTTTACTCCATATAAGACTACATATACACACAGAAATGAGTGAACAAAGACACTAGAACATGTCGTCAAAGGCATGAGAGCAGAGGGATTACTTGCAATATCCATAACACAAGTTACTGAGGCTAATATACTCTCTTCAAAGGTAGCATTGATGTTCATAAATTAGTTGAAAGTAATCTATAAGAAATCAGTGTCAACCTCTCGCATGTTTTGGTCAAAATAGGATTTTATAACCGTCATTTGGCACACAAAAATGACATGCAAGATCACCCAGAAAGTTGTACTTCTAGTACTAGTACTACGTGCTAGATGAAAAACATGATCAAGATCGAGAAAAATATCATCAAGAAAAGATATTACCTAGACTTGCTTAATGGGAGATCCCAGAGAGATCGAGGGGGGCTTGGACAGGGCGATGGCCTTGAGCTTGTCCGCGGTAGTCTCGATGGGGTGCTTGCACTTTTTTGTACCCTGAGCCTCGACGGTTTTGGCCAGAGCCACAGTTTTGGCTGGAGCCATAGACATCACTTCGGCCGGTGCTCCAGGGTCCATCAAGAAACCGTCAAATAGAAATAAAAGAAACGAAACCATAATCACAAACCTAGAAGAACAGAGAGGGAGTTATAGGATCGGTTTCGGGGTTGTAAGACCGGGCCTTGGCCAGAATTAACACCATTGATGCGCTCACCGTTTCTTCTTTGGGAGAGAACAATGGCAGAAGCAAGTCGGGGTTTTCTTGAAAGAAATGAGGAACAAGATGAGGGAGAAGCGAGTTGGGGTTTTCTTCAAGAGAGGAAGCTGAGGGAGAAGAGTGAAATGATGGTTGCTTCGTCCATCCAAATTACTGCTGGAAAGGTGGGGGATTTTGTGATTTGACGGCTCATTGGGCATTACTGTAGTGCTTCAATCAGGGTAGTCTACCGTGCAGTTGGGCACTCTAGTATGGAGTAATTTAGTGCATGGCTAGTGGACCGTGATGTTGGTTGTCCCACACGTCGGCGAAAGTGAGTAGCAAGGTTCCCGACGACCGTCGAGGAGGATCCGCACGGTAGAGCGTGTCCACTATTTCTGAAGAAAAAAATGAGTACAACAAGCATTTCCACTCTTATGACGGAGGAGTGCGAAACACAGCAGCCACTTGAACTTACACAGTGCTCCTACTACTAGGCATGTGTAGTGGTTCATATGTCAGTAGTACTACATAATCTTCTTGCTAGTGTAGTAAGATATGATGACAACAAATGATGTTGTGCATATGTCAACTATATGAACAGTAATGCGACATAGTAGCCCTTTTTTGACTATTCGGTCGAGAATGAACAGTGAGACCAATGTTAACAGAACTAGGTCTATAGTGCACGGAGAGTACAGTGCCACAGTACTCCACGAAACATGCACCATATGAAGCATGAATCAGTGTTAGGCAGGGTGTATGAATGGTGCATGGGATGGGAGCAAAAGTTCCCTTCTCGACCCACTTTTGGGTGTTTGGCAGAGTGCATCAGGGGTCCATGAGTCCACACTAGTAGGTTAACACAAATACACTAGGAGCATGCATGAAGAAGGGTGATGAGATGAGCATGCACGAAGAGGGAACAACTACATTGAGATGAGAATGCAAGCAAACACACCCACACGCTTTTTTCCATAGTGACTTATTTGCACTGTCTGAGTTTGATCCAATGGACATGTTGCACCAAGACATGGACAGAGGACGCCTAAACACCACCGAAGTCCCTCTGCTTCTCAAGGCGCACGATGCTGGTGATGCAGGGTGCCACCGCCCATAGAGCCTGCTCCCGGTCAACAGGAGCCAGCTCCTCAAAGACAGCGTCCAATGGCACGAATGGATTCCGGTGATGGAGCCCTGAGAGGATTCGCCCGGCAATGGCGACGGCAGCCCGCAACCCCACCTTGTCCAGCTCCGCCCCCACCATTGCACGGAGACGGCTCAGCTCCTTAGAGATATAGGTGAAGAAGGACACCAGGTCAGGAGTCCGCAGCTCGTTGAAGTCGACAGGGTGGTCGAATGGGTTTAGCCCGACAGCCGGCATGGTCGTGCTGGCACAAGCACAACAGTAGGCATCACGCATCCGCAACACGTGCGTGGCAACATGGTCGACCAAGTGGCTGAGGCAATCCTGGACCTCGTCACGATCAGCCCGCACGCGCTCCACCCGGCTCGCCTGACCGCCTATCGTATATCCCGCTTTCTGCAGCAATGTCGCCGATGCCACGAGCATCTTTTTGGTGGACGCCTGCCGCTTTTGAAGCTCCGTGAACTCCCGCACATAAAGGAGGGGCATGCCTCCTCTCCTCCTAGAGCTCACAGAGCTCCACGTGCTTGGCCCTAAGCTCCGCGTCCTTGGCCTGGAGCTCCTGTGTCATGCGCCTCACCTCAAACTCCGTGATCTGGTGCGCCGCCATGGAACCAGGTAGAAGCAATTGGGAGAGGAAGCAAAGGGGACGAAAGGGCTGAAAGGCAATGCAATCTACGGGAAGGGGGGAGCCAGCCGAGGAGCGGGGTGAATATTTTGGTTTTCACCATGGGAAAACACCAGTCGACGACTTTTGACATCAGGGAGCAGTGGGTTTTACGGGCGGAGTCATCGTGATATTAGCTGTCAGCCTTCTCCCGTCAATCAAAAAATTAAAATCCTACCACGCTTGCCGCACCCAAAGACTAGAGCAACGCCGAGGTGGATTTAAATTTACCTACCGGCAAGGAGATAAAAAAAGGGTGAAAAAACAAATGTGGCGGCGGCCTAGCTAATCGGTAGCACTGGCCCAACTAGCTAGCCACCGTGCTTCACTGATGTACTCGGTGGGAAAGGTGGTTTTTAGTGATTTGACGACTCACTTGCTTGCTTTGGCGCTACGACCGAGGAGGACCCAAAAAACACACGGTAGGGCATCCCACGTCTCGGCAAGGAAGAAAATATGCTTGCACCACCCGGGAGGACCCCGAAACCGCGCGGTAGGGTGTGCCACATCTCGACATAGAGGAAAAATGTGTGTGTAAAAATATACTATACCAGGCGTACTACCTATGGTTCGACCTTGGGACCCAGTCAGTCGGTCGAAAACACCCCACTAGCCACACAGCTTCATCATGCTAACGCGGCATGGAGGATAGGTGTGGTTAGCTCCGTCTCGACCAGCCACAACGTCTCTTGTTCTAGGCAATTCCTCTATTTTCCAAGTTTTTTTAAGTTATAATAACACCACGGCAAGCTCGCGCTGCTATTCGTGTGTGCCCATGCGTCTAAAGGAGACGATGGAGAGGAGAGAGAGATCGCAGACACAGGACCCACCAGTAAGTGAGTCAACGGTCAAGCACGTGTTAACGAGCCACTCCTTCTACTCTACTCAACGTAATACTGTATAAAATCAAGTTATTATGGGATAAAGCAAACAACCGTTGTTGTTTCAGGCTGTCGACTTACGCTTTGTAGTCCATGTTGCCTGTTCAAATCTCGTCTTTTAGATTTGTTAGTTTTAGGTCCAAATTTGATCAATGACAAGTGGGACCCCCATGTGTTGTTCCGATATTTCAATGTAGGATGGTTTTTTGCACAAAAACTTTGCACGGTTAGACAAGTAATGGGACGAGTTACACTTATTTTGCAAGTTTAGGAACACAATGACAGCGGCACAGAATATCACATCCACCCATAGCTTAGATGCTATGGTGATACGAG
Source organism: Triticum timopheevii (assembly GCA_963921465.1). Lineage (NCBI taxonomy): Eukaryota > Viridiplantae > Streptophyta > Magnoliopsida > Poales > Poaceae > Triticum > Triticum timopheevii. The sequence continues at coordinate 328,540,607 of OY997266.1, forward strand.
TTTTTACGTCGCTCGAACTGAGATCCAATGGCTTGGGACTAGTCCTTGTAATTATGCGCAATTTCCAAACTCTCCATGGTTTTTTTGCAAATAAAACATGCAGGCCTCGTGTGTGCCGATGCATCTTGGATCCAACGGCTCCAAGTTCCTCACATTAGGTGCTCCCCATAGCTTAATTAGCTGCTACGGTAATACGAGCATCAAGCGTATGATCTATGATAACATGCCGCATGCGTAGTACTTGTACTTTCTGTGCAATTCCCAAACTCTCTCAGGCGTATATTGCAAAAACATTAAAACCTCCTACTGTGAGCTGTTAGATCTCCGGGAACTTGTATCACCATAGAATCAATGATGCGGGAGCACCTCATATTCTCCCATGCGAGAAAACATCAGGTGTTCTTGTAGCTTGGATGCTACGGTGATACAAGCTTCGAGGTCGTTCGATCCGAGATCCAATGGCATCTGAGCAGTCTTTGGGCTTGTAAGCAGTGGCCGAACTCTTTGGGGGCTTTTATGCAAAAAACATTCGAACCACAAAGGAGTTGTTGGATCACAGATCCAACGGCTCTGAAGAGCTTGTATCACAAAAGCATCTAAGGTGTGGTAGCACATGATATTCTTACATACAGGAAAATATGAGGTCCTCCTTCATCTTAGATGCTACAGTGATGCAAGCTTTGAGGTCGTTGGATATGGGATCCAAGGGCATGTGAGTAGTTTTTGTACAAATTGTGTGCAATTCTCAAACTCATTAAGGTTTCCTGTAAAAATGCTAAGACATCATGTGGGCTGCAATATCTCAGATCTACAAGCTCCAAGCAACTCGTATCAGCATATAGCATCTAAGGTGTGGAGGCACATGATATTCTCCCGGGGAGGAGGGTGCACAACCAATCGGTGTTTCGGAGGGTGGGGACAAATATAATGTTCGAAAAATATAATCTAAACAATCCTAAATAGAGCTTTGAAATTTTATCTAAGATCGAGGGATTAACCCCCGACAATCTACATAGCTCCACCTAAAGATAACATTTGCATGCATGTAGTACTAGACTTAATATTCATGTTTCAGTTTCCTGTTCATTTTAAATATTGGATTGAAGAGCATGCATGTCTTACATTTTACTCCGTCGTTCCTAAATATTAGTCTTTCTAGAGATTTGAAATGGACTGCCACATTTTAGAGTGTAGATTCACTCATTTTGCTCCATATGTAGTCACTTGTTGAAATCTCTAAAAGACAAATATTTAGGAACATAGGGAGTATTTTCGAATTCGTGTCATACATGCATGGTTTGGGAAAATAGATGCACTATACTTACTGGATTGTTGTTGTATTCGTGTGTGTGTGTGTGTGTCGTCATATTCTTGATACATACATAGTTTTCTCACCACCATACCGTTCATCTTTTAAATTTGAATTTGCAATGAAAAACTTACTAGGGATACCATGAAATGTGAAATCCACGTTGAGATCACTATATCACAAACTCACTCTAATTGAAGAACCCATCATAAATCATTTACCATGTTGAGATTACTATTTGCAAGAAAAATATGGGCATTGTAATACATATAGATTCGTTCTGCAATTGAAAAGATTCATTTCGTATTCTCGAATGGTAGGAGTAGCACCCAACGGCATACCAGCCAGACCCGGGCTCGTGTTGATCCTTAAAAAACAATACTCGGGCTCGTGTCCTTCTAGTGGCGCGCGTGGTACGCACATTAGCCAACCCCAACCAGTCAAGCCTCCTCTTTTCGAATCAAAATATCTGGCGGATAGAATTCCAGCCCTAGGAAATTCCCCTCATGTCCCCGGTCCATAATGACTACCGATGAACAATGGAGGGATGCTTTAGTAACTAGACAATGTTACCTAGTGTGCCGAGCATGGTTCAATTCCCTCGGTTGCTGGTACCCATGGTCAGTCATCAACTCCATTGCCGAGTAGTACCTAGGAGCACTACACCAGGATGAGCACATATTTTAGCCCCATTTGTTCGTCCCTAGTACTTGAGTTAATATATCAGGCAATGCACTGGTATAAAGGGATTATCCTTTTACTTTGCATATAACTTGTCTTAAGTGTAACTAAGCAAAATGTTTGACCAAATACTTTCTTAAGAAATATTAACATCTACAACTATAAAGATGTATCGCTTGAAAAAATTATTGCACGATGCAGGTTATGATATTGTTTCGAATCCTGGATTTTAAATTTCAGAAAATCCAAAAGTGATCGGAAATTCATGAAACTGAGCATGGTCTTGTGATATGGCACAAATATGTTGTCGTATTTTTTTGGTTCAATTTGAGACAAGCTGCTTATGAGAAGTCGCACAAATGAAGAGCCAAGGTATTTTGGAACAAAGACCTATCACGTTAAGGCGAATGCTTTAACTATTCAAACTGTGGGCATTTACGTGCCGCCACGAGTCCCGGTTCTCATCGGCAGGTGCATCCAAGCAAGGGTGTGAGTCGACGGGAGGCGTGCGATTAGGCCACTGCGCAGGCTCATCGGGAGCCGAGCCCTTTTACCAGGCTCCGCCGCCCACCTTCGTCTCAACTGCCCCCACTTTTAATGGCTCGGGCGCCGCAGTTTAAAATCACCCCCGCACAACCCGGTATCGCTACAATCTTCTCTCTTCGTCTCCGATTCTCCTGTCATCTACCTCCAACCAGCCTAACCTAACCATACGCCATGCCGAATCACGATGGTCTGCCCTTAGTCTTCCAATTTCCTGAGGAAGACACCGTGCTTTGGGACGAGCTTGAATCGGCCTTGCGGGAAGATGACGTGCCTGTCCTCGCTCCCGTCGACCCGACTGCGGCAGCACCCACCCCCATGGCATTGATGGGCTGGAAGCCGCACATAGTCGCCGAGCTTGATGCCACGGGGTTCCACGAGGTCCCCGCCAACTTTCATATGCCCGTGCACCTGCCGGTGCATACGCCTGCACGTGCACTGATGCGCGCACCCGTGCACACGAATGTCTCCGCCGCGCCGTTGTCACCGCCTGTCCCCACGCGGGTGCCAGTGCCCCCATCAGCGGCATGGATGGCCGCCGTCAACCACTTCCTTGCACCAACGCCTGTCGCCTCCCCCCGCCAGTTGACTCACTCCTGGAGACCGAAGTCCAGAACATTCTGGCCTTCCTTTAAGCTAGGGCCAACGTCCAAGAGTACACCAACAACAGTGCAAGATGCCGCCGTCGTCGTCGCCGTCGGTCAGTGGCCCGACGACACATAGAGCACGGCAGAGGAGCCGCTTCCCACCACAAGACGACCCCACCGCTGCCGCGTAATCTAAACTTGCCATGAAAAATGTTCGGATTGTCATGCTTAAAATCCGAACGTTTATCATTTCCGTTTATTTTAGATCGATCATCGTATGAATGTAAAGTCGGAGTCAGGCTAAATGAAATCTATTGTTTGATCGATTGAATGTTCTGCTACAGCCGTATCAAGTTAAATATAAAACGTCATCAAGCCACATGTATTCCTTCTAATCGCAAGCATTTCATATTAAATACCACGTCAATTCCAAATATTTTCTTAGGGAAGTCAATTCCAAATACTTGTAGGGCGCGACCTGTCCCCTTGTTTGAGCACTAGGAGATACATCTATTTATCAACGTATTTAATTATTACGGAGTATTAGATAAATATACAGTACTAGGTAACTTGTCTGTCATGGTCACTTTTGTTCCTAAACTTGTTACATGTATAATGTATATCTATACCATCTATACCAAAGGGCCAGATCCAATTAATCTCGGCCATCAAATCATATCAATCTAATGACCTAGACTGCTTCAATGTCGAGCGCTCAACACGTTTAGCGTGCAGTTAATTTCAAGCCAAAAATAGTGCCAATCACATAATAACACACTAATAATATCCTACTTAATATCCGCATGCACTTAATATACTTCGAAATTAACGTGCATTGCATGTACACATTGACTAGTGCAACTAGTACATGAAACTGGTGCCGTAACCTGTGAACGCGTCCAGATATGGTCAATGGCAGCATCGCCCGGGACTTCTTCATGTTTTCCCGTGTGTCTAAATGTAGAAGGGGAGGAGAGAGAGAGAGGAGAGGAGACATGGAACCCGCCTGTAAGTGAATGCGAATAGTACGTGCTAACGAGCCGATACCGCTAATGCACTAAAATTAATATTGAAACATGTTATCCATGAAATAGGTTGTGGTAATATGACAACATTATATCAATAGAGGGGGTACAACAAACGTTGTTGTACTATGTTGCCTATTGACGTGCGGATTCAAGGCCGTGGTCGCATGTTAGATCCTCGTTCTTTTTAATTTTGAATTTATATATGGGTCAAATTTGTTCCATGACAGGTGGGCCCCTCGGTGTGTAGTTTGTAGCACTTTAATTTGTGGATCGGAATTTGTTCCATTACAGGTGGACTATCGGTGTGTAGTTTTGTAGCTAATTTGTACTCCCTCCGTCCGGAAATACTTACCATCAAAATGGATGAAAGGAGATGTATCTAGAGGTATTTTAGTTCTAGATACATATCTTTTTATCCATGTTGATGACGAGTATTTTCAGACAGAGGGAGTAATAAGTAAAGAGAACAACAAAGTTTTTTTTTGCAAAAATACTATGGTGTGTCGTTGAAGGTGAGAAAGGATGTGCGAGAGAGCGATGACCAAGGAAGGGGTGTCAACGTTCTGGATACGGGGGTACCCAGACTTGCCTGCCTGTGGGCCACGGCTTGGCTCCATCGACGTCCTGGTATGACCCAGCTTCAGCATCAACTACTCAAGACCCTCGTGAGGGGCCAAGCCTCGCGAGGCGGATGATACCAACACCTCCAAGAGGATTGGCCTCCTCAGGCTGGCTTCTGAGGAGCAGAGATTTCTATGCAAGGTGCACCTCATGAGGCTCAGCTGATGTGAGCCATGATGACCAAGGCCAGGCGGGCGCCAGCGGGCGCAGTGTACCAGTTTCCTCTTCGGTGCAAAGGAGGCAAGCAGCAGGCGCAAGGTCCCGAGGAATCAGCCAAAGGTTACCATTCTGGTGCAACAAGACCAAGACCGCCAAGACAGTAGGACGGAGGTCATCGCCGAGCCCACTGCAGCGTCACGACCAGAGGCTTTCGCAGGCAAAGACCACTTTAGTCAAGATAGGATGTACTTGTTGTCTCCCTTCAAATCTGGCCGTTGTGGGATACCTTCCCGCCAACATTTGGGAAGAGGACCAAGGCCACTATAAATAGGAATTAGCCACCACCATAGAGGGGGATCGAATCCATTCCGCCCTCACCACCTCAGCAGCTCACTTGAGCTCAAGAACACCTCACCTCATGAGGTTGTTCTTCCACTGTACTAGTTCATCCTCAGCCCCTCGAGGCAATCCACCAAAAAGCTGGAGTAGGGTATTACACTGCAAGGTGGCCCGTACCAGGATAGACTGTTGTGTCTCTCTTTCCCTTTGAGCTCGACACGCTAGGCTATGAGGATCGCGAGTAGGTAGGCTGGGCAGGTTGAGATCTCCGCACGCGCCCTAGAGTTCGAACCTCTCAAGAGTTTGGGGAACCCAAAATCTGACATTTGGCACGCCAGGTAGGGGTGCGTCGGAGATCCGCTACTTCGCCCGCCACATTCCGCCACCGGTTCCGATGGTAGGCGCTCCCCCATCGACTAGGCCGTCGCGCACCTTTGGGGGAGCCATGGGCCTCCGCGCTTTCACCCCCACCTTGCGACAGGTGGAATGGCCACCCAAGTTCAGGCCGGAGATGCCGCCCCGCTACGACGGTGTGGCGGATCCGGCTTCCTTCCTCCATGTGGACAAGGAGGCAGTCTGGGCGGCCGATGGAGATGACAAGGTGACGGCCAACTAGCTCCCCATGGCCCTCGTAGGCGCACCGTGCACCTGGTTGCTCAACCTGCCGGAGTCTGCTATGGCCTCCTGGGAGGAGCTGTGCGGCCTCTTCATCACACACTTCGCGGCACCGGCGCCCCCCATCATCACAGCTCTCCTGGGTGGCTCACAGGCGCCACCCTCCGACCGCCACATCAGGCAATTCTACCACCAAGTCAGTGCCGCCTAGGTGAGGATGAGGGCTCCCCCGGGCTGGGCGGCGCCCAAGGCCGACCTCACCTTCGGCCCAGAAGATCACCCAGCTACCATAGTGGGAGCAGGCGCGCTCCCAATGCTCTGCACCCCCAACATCTGCAATGTGGCGGTCACCAAGACCCTCATCGATGGTGGAGCCGGCCTCAATGTGCTCGCTGTGGAGGCATTCGGCTTGGTCCATGTGCCCCACGGCCGACTCCGCCCCACCAAGCCCTTCTCCGGAGTCGGTGACGTCTCCACCAGCCCCCTGGGGCAAATTCGCCTCCCCGTCACTTTAGGGACCCATGACAAGTACCGCACCGAGCTCATCGATTTCAACATCGCCCGGATCGACCTGCCATACAACGCCATCCTTGGGTACCCAGCCCTGGCCAAGTTCATGGTGGCAACTCATACGGCCTATAACCTCATGAAGATGTCAGGCAGCAGCGGTGTCCTCACGATGGCAGGGGACACCAAGGACGTGCTGCAGGCCCTCAAGCTCGTCTTCAGAGTTGCGGCGTCCGCGCAGCCGAGCGAGAAAGGGGGCCCTGAGGCTCCGAGGGAAGCACCAGCCAAGAAGAAGCAGTTGTTTTCCCAAGACCGAGCCGAGACGAAGCAAGTGCCAGTTGATGAGGATGGGGTGTTGATAACCTACAAGTATAGGGGATCAATTGTAGCCTCTTTCGATAAGTAAGAGTGTCGAACCCAACGAGGAGCTAAAGGTAGAACAAATATTCCCTCAAGTTCTATCGACCACCGATACAACTCTACGCACGCTTAACGTTCGCTTTACCTATAACAAGTAGGAAACTAGAAGTACTTTGTATGTGTTGTTGGATAGGTTTGCAAGATAATGAAGAGCACGTAAATATAAACTAGGGGCTGTTTAGATAAAGAAGCAATAAAGTAAATATAGCGAATGTGGAAAAGTGGTGGTAGGAGTTGTGAAATTGTCCCTAAGCAATTGACTACTTTACTAGACCGATAGCAACTTTCATGTGGGAGAGGCATAAGCTAACATACTTTCTATTCTTGGATCATATGCACTTATGATTGGAACTCTAGCAAGCATGCACAACTACTAAAGATCATTAAGGTAAAAATGAACCATAGCATTAAAGTACCAAGTCCTCTTTATTCCCATACGCCACAACCCCCTTACTCGGGTTTATGCTTCTGTCACTCAAGCAACCCACTATAAACGAATCATGAACGTATTGCAACACCCTACAACGGGAATCCCTCACGCTTGCGCGACACGGAGGGCACAATAGGACAACAACATAACCACAAGCAAATTAAACCAATCATAGCAATGCAGCAATTACCAATAGGACACTGAAAATCTACTCAGACATCATAGGATGGCAACACATCATTGGATAATAATATGAAGCATAAAGCATCATGTTCAAGTAGAGGTTATAGCGGGTTGCGGGAGAGTGGACCGCTGAATATAGATGGGGGAAGGTGATGGAGATGTTGGTGAAGATGATGGCGGTATTGGTGTAGATCACGGTGATGATGATGGCCCCAGCGGCGTTCTGGCGCCACCGGAAGCGAGGGGGAGAGAGCCCCCCTTCTTCTCCTTCTTTTTCCTTGACCATCTCCCTAGATGGAAGAAGGGTTTCCCCTCTGGTCCATGGTCTCCATGGCGTGGGAGGGGCGAGAGCCCCTCCAAGATTGGATCTGTCTCTCTGTCTCTCTCTCTGTTTCTGCGTTTTTAGATTCTGCCCTTTCACCATTTCTTATATATCCGGAGATCCCTAACTCCGAGTGGATTGAAACCTTTGCCATGATTTTTTTCTGGAAATTAGCTTTCTTGCGGCAAAAAAAGAGCAGCAACCGCCTTACGGGGTGCCCACGAGGATCAGGGGCGCGCCTGCCCCCCTGGGGCGCACCCCCTGCCTCGTGGTCCCCTCGGGCATCGTCTCGCATTGGTTCTTCTTCCCAAAAATCATAAATATTCCAAAATATTCTCCATCTGTTTTTAACCCGCTTGGACTCCGTTTGATATGGGTTCTCTGCGAAACATAAAACATGCAACAAACAGGAACTGGCACTGGGCACTGGATCAATATGTTAGTCCCAAAAATAGTATAAAAAGTTGCCAGAAGTATATGAAAGTTAAATAATATTGGCATGGAACAATCAAAAATTATAGATATGACGGAGACGTATCAGCGTCCCCAAGCTTAATTCCTGCTCGTCCTCGAGTAGGTAAATGATAAAAAAAGATAATTTTTGATGTGGAATGCTACCAAGCATAATGTTAATCATGTAATCTAATCATGGCATGAATATTAAGACACGAGTGATTGAAAGTAATAGTCTATCATTTGACAAAAAAACAATAGTACTCAGGCATCCCAACAAACAAACATGCCTTTCAAAATATCAATGCTTACAGAACGTTATCCCTACAAAATCATACATTCTTTTATGCTCCCTTTTCTTAACACAAGGTACCCCTCATGCCTATCCTGGTGTCAGCCAAGCAATTGGTTCATACTTTTTAACGGGCTTCAGCTTTTTCAACCTTCACGCAATACATGAGCGCAAGCCATGGATATAGCACTACAGGTGGAATAGAGTATGATGGTGGAGGTTGTGTGGAGAATACCAAAGGGAGAAAGTCTCACATCGACGCGGCTAATCAACGGGCTATGGAGATGCCCATCAATTGATGTCAATGCGAGGAGTAGGGATTGCCATGCAACGGATGCACTAGAGCTATAAGTGTATGAAAACTAAGTGGGTGTGCATCCAACTTGCTTGCTCATGAAGACCTCGGGCATTTGAGGAAGCCCATCATGGGAATATACAAGCCAAGTTCTATAATGAAAAATTCCCACTAGTATATGAAAGCGAAAGCATAGGAGACTCTCTCTATGAAGAACATGGTGCTACTTTGAAGCACAAGTGTGGTAAAAGGATAGTAACATTGCCCCTTCTCTCTTTTTCTCTCATTTTTTCTCCTTTTTTTATTTTTTTTATTTTTTTTGGTGTGCTTCTTTGGCCTCTCTTTTTTATTTGGGATTCTTTGGCCTCTTTTATTTTTCATAAAGTCCGGAGACCCATCCCGACTTGTGGGAATCATAGTCTCCATCATCCTTTCCTCACTGGGGCAATGCTCTAATAATGATGATCATCACACTTTTATTTACTTACAACTCATTATTACAACTCGATACTAGGACAAAAATATGACTCTATATGAATACCTTCGGCTATGTACCGGGATATGCAATGATCTAGCATAGCAATGACATCAAAAAATGGACAAGCCATGAAAACATCATGCTAGCTATCTTACGATCATGCAAAGCAATATGACAATGAATGATCAAGTCATGTATATGATGATGATGGAAGTTGCATGGCAATATATCTCGGAATGGCTATGGAAATGTCATAATAGGTAGGTATGGTGGCTATTTTGAGGAAGATATAGGGAGGCTTATGTGTGATAGAGCGTATCGTATCACGGGGTTTGGATGCACCGGCGAAGTTTGCTCCAACTCTCGAGGTGAGGATGGGCAATGCACGGTACCGAAGAGGCTAGCAATGATGGAAGGGTGAGAGTGCGTATAATCCATGGACTCACATTACTCATAAAGAACTCATATACTTATTGCAAAAGTTTATTAGCCCTCGAAGCAAAGTACTACTACGCATGCTCCTAGGGGGAAGGTTCGTAGGAGTTAACCATCGCGTGCCCCCGACCTTCATGCAAAGATAAACAATCAAAATACAATGCGCGCCAATTTGGTTACATAGTTAGGAGACCATACATGCATGCTTCGGGAATCACAAACCTTAACACCAATATCCTTACTAAACACAACCATTTACTAGTACCTCCCACATATTATCATCTCTATATTGCAAAACTATTGCATGGAATCAAACATATCATATGCAGTGATCTACAAGTTTTATGTAGGATTTTATGACTAACCATGTGAATGACCAATTCCTGTCATCTCTCTAAATAGATATAAGTGAAGCAAGAGAGTTTAATTCTTTCCACAAAAGATATGCCCACGCTCTAACAAATATAAGTGAATAAAAAGAGCATTCTACAAATGGCGGTTTTCTATGTGAAGAGAAACAGGCAATCCAAACTTCAAATGATATAAGTGAAGCACATGAAGCATTCTAATAAGCCATACTCAAAAAAATATAAGTGAAGTGCAATGAGCATTCTATAAATCAACCAAGGACTAACTCATACCAGCATGGTGCATAAAAGAAAAGTGAAAACTAAATGCAAAAGACGCTCCAAGATTTGCACATATCGCATGAATGAAACGAACCCGAAAACATACCGATACTTGTTGAAGAAAGATGGGATGCCTTCCGGGGCATCCCCAAGCTTAGATGCTTGAGTCTCCTTGAATATTTACTTGGGGTTCCTTGGGCATCCCCAAGCTTGAGCTCTTGCCTCTCCTCCTTTTCCTCATATCGAGACATCCTCGATCTTCGAACACTTCATCAACACAAAACTTCAACAGAAAACTCGGTAAGATCCGTTAGTATAATAAAGCAAATCACTACTCTAAGTATTGTTGCAAACCAATTCATATTTTGTTATTGCATTGTGTCTACTGTAATATAACTTTTTCATGGCTTAATCCACTAATAGAAATTGATAGTTTCATCAAAACAAGTAAACTATGCATCAAAAACAGAATCTGTCAAAAACAGAACAGTCTGTAGCAATCTAAACATTCACCATACTTCTGTTACCCCAAAACTTCTTCCCAAATTACGAAAAATAAACAATTTGTATAGAAAGACAGTGCAAAAAGTTTCAGAACCATTTGACGTTCCAGTAAAAAACGTAAAATTTCGCACTACAGCCAAAGTTTCTGTCCTGCACCGCACAAACCAACAAGCATTGTAAACATCCTAAAGGGAAACCTTGGCACATTATTGTTGAAAATTTTCTGTAATCAAGATTCACAAAGTTTCCGTGAGCATGAACAAAGTTCAAGGAGCTCCCCACTTCAACAATGCTTGTCTTTCTCACTTCCACTTTCCTTTTTGAAAAGTTTTGGGTTCCCCACTTTATTTATTTTTTAAAACTTTATAAAAGCACACAACAGAAATAAATGACTCTCTAAAACTTCCGGGTTGTCTCCCTGGCAGCGCTTTAAAGCCATTAAGCTAGGCATATAGTGCTCAAGTAATGAATCCACCCAGATCCCAAGGTATATTAAAGCCAATTTTAATTAACAATGATTTGTAATTTAGTAGTGAGCACAACGTAACATATATCAAGCAATGATGAAGTCTAACTCTCTTCCTATGCATGGGCATGTCATAAAAGAACAATTCATGCACACATAGTAAAGGCCAATGCATAGTATAAGCAATTTCTTGCAATTTTATCATATTGGAAACATAGAGAGGTGGAGATATAGTTCCTCTCTCATAATAATTGCAAGTAGGAGCAGCAAGCACATGCATATTATATCTATCAAAGTCATCATGTGTAGTAGTAAAAGGCAACCCATCAATATAATCCTTAATAAGCACTAACTTCTCCAATATAGTGTAGTCGGGAGAATTCAAAAAGATAATAGGACTATTATGTATGGGTGCAATAGCAACAATTTCATGTTTAACATAAGGAACTCTAGCAAGTTCATCTCCATAAGCACAATTCATATTGGCATCTTGGCCACAAGCATAGCAAGCATCATCGAAAAGGGATATTTCAAGAGAATCAACGGGATCATAACAATCATCCTTTGGTAAGTACGAAGGGAAATTAAACAATGTATGAGTTGAAGAGTTACTCTCATTAGAAGGTGGGCGCGGGTAGCTAATACGCTCTTCCTCCTTTTATTCTTCGCTCTCCTCATCATCTTTTTCATCAAGTGAGCTCGCAGTTTCATCAATTTCTTCTTCCATAGACTCCTGCAAAATATTAATCTCTTCTTGGACAGTGGAGGAGTCCTCAATATATGGTTTAACATAGGCATTAGAAGCATAATTATCATAACAATATTTAAGTATGGCAAAATTTTCAGATTTGTAAAGAGTAGCATCATACTTTCCAATCAAAGAAGCAATTTCGTAAGAACCCTTAAAAGCAACAAATTCTTCAATTTGTTAAACATCATAGTAATTATAAACACCCTTAGCATACGAAGATTCGATTCTATTATCACTAAACTCACATTGCTAGGGAAGGTGTTTCTTAGGGTCTTCAGAACAACAAGTAAAATCATATATTTCAAATAAATTCCAAGCATAGCATTGCAAACGATAAATTTGATCCAGTAAAAGTTTCCCTTTTTGAGATAACCGGTGTCGCACATAACAAGCATGCTCATCTAAAGATTTTCCCTCAACTAAGCTAGTTGGCGTTTCAACACGACCACATAGGGATCGAAGATGATCCGAGTAAAAAGCTTCAGGAGTGTGATAGATTTTGAGTGGTTCTTCAACCATTGGTGTAGTAGGTACAACTAATTTTTTTGGTATTTTGCGTTTCCTACCCATAACAAAAGATAGAGAACAACTAAGAACAGCAAATAAAAATTACTTAGTGATAAAGCAAACAAGCACACACGAGAATATTCACCCCACGCTATGACTCCCCGGCAACGGCGCCATAAAAAGGTCTTGATAACCCACAAGTATAGGGGATCAATTGTAGCCTCTTTCGATAAGTAAGAGTGTCGAACCCAATGAGGAGCTAAAGGTAGAACAAATATTCCCTCAAGTTCTATCGACCACCGATACAACTCTACGCACGCTTAACGTTCGCTTTACCTAGAACAAGTATGAAACTAGAAGTACTTTGTAGGTGTTGTTGGATAGGTTTGCAAGATAATAAAGAGCACGTAAATATAAACTAGGGGCTGTTTAGATAAAGAAGCAATAAAGTAAATATAGCGAGTGTGGGAAAGTGGTGGTAGGAGTTGTGAAATTGTCCCTAAGCAATTGACTACTTTACTAGACCGATAGCAAGCTTCATGTGGGAGAGGCATAAGGTAACATACTTTCTCTTCTTGGATCATATGCACTTATGATTGGAACTCTAGCAAGCATCCGCAACTACTAAAGATCATTAAGGTAAAACCCAACCATAGCACTAAAGTATCAAGTCCTCTTTATTTCCATACGCCACAACCCCCTTACTCGGGCTTATGCTTCTGTCACTCAAGCAACCCACTATAAGTGAATCATGAACGTATTGCAACACCCTACAGCGGGAATCCCTCACGCTTGCACGACACGGAGGTCACAATAGGACAGCAACATAACCGCAAGCAATTTAAACCAATCATAGCAATTCACCAATTACCGATAGGACAACGAAAATCTACTCCGACATAATAGGATGGCAACACATCATTGGATAATAATATGAAGCATAAAGCACCATGTTCAAGTAGAGGGTACAGCGGGTTGCGGGAGAGTGGACCGCTGAATATAGATGTGGGAAGGTGATGGAGATGTTGGTGAAGATGATGGCGGTGTTGGTGTAGATCGCGGTGATGATGATGGCCCCGGAGGCGTTCCGGCACCAGCGTAAGCGAGGGGGAGAGAGCCCCCCTTCTTCTTCTTCTTCTTGCTTGACCTTCTCCCTAGATGGGAGAAGGGTTTCCCCTTTGGTCCATGGTCTCCATGGCGTGGGAGGGGCAAGAGCCCCTCCGAGATTGGATTTGTCTCTTTGTCTCTCTCTATTTCTGCATTCTCAGATTCTGCCCTTTCACCGTTTCTTATATATCCGAAGATCCGTAACTCCAATTTGATTGAAACCTTCGCCATGATTTTTCCCAGAAATTAGCTTTCTTGCGGCAAAAGAAGAGCAGTAACCGCCTTACTGGGTGCCCACGAGGGTCAAGGGCGCGCCTGCCCCCCTAGGGCGCGCCCCTTGCCTCGTGGCCCCCTCGGGCATCATCTCGCGTTGGTTCTTCTTCCCAAAAATCATAAATATTCCAAAAATATTCTACGTCCGTTTTTATCCCGTTTGGACTCCGTTTGATATGGGTTTTCTGCGAAACATAAAACATGCAACAAACATGAACTGGCACTGGGAACTGGATCAATATGTTAGTCCCAAAAATAGTATAAAAAGTTGCCAAAAGTATATGAAAGTTGAATAACATTGACATGGAACAATTGAAAATTATAGATACGATGGAGAGGTATCAGGCGTCAGGCGCCACCTTTACCATAGGACCTGGCCTCCCCCGGGCCAAGAGAAAGCGTTGGTTAGCTCCTTGCGCGCTAACAAGGAAGTGTTCGCATGGGAGCCCAAGGACCTGGTCGGGATCCCAAGGGGAATAATTTAGCATCACCTGAGGGTGTGCCAAAATGTGCGCCCAGTGAAGCAGAAGGCCCGATGACAGTCCACCAAGAAGCAGGCGTTCATCGTCCAAGAAACTCGCAAGCTGCAGGATGCTGGTGTCATTCGCGAGGTGCGGTACCCGGAGTGGCTGGCAAACCTAGTCATCATCCCCAAGAAAGGAGGGAAGGAGCGCATGTGTGTCGATTTCACCAACTTCAACAAGGCTTGCCCTCAGGATCCCTTCCCGCATCCACGCATTGACTAGATCATCGACTCCATCGCCGAGTGCGACCTGCTGTGCTTTTTGGACGCCTTCTCGGGCTACCACCAAATCAAGATGGTCGTGCAAGATGTAGAGAAGACGGAGTTCCTAACCCCCTGCGGGGTGTACTGCTACACCTGCATGCCTTTTGGGCTACACAATGACGGGGTTACCTTCCAGTGGCTGATGCACATCGCCCTGGGCCGGCAGCTCGGGAGGAATGCTGAGGCTTATGTTGATGACATAGTGGTGAAGTCTCGGAGGTGAAGACCCTGATTGAGGATCTTAAGGAAACGTTTGCCAGCCTGCGCAAGGTGGACCTGCGGCTCAATCCCGAGAAGTGTGTGTTCGGGTTCCCCTCTGGCAAGTTGTTGCGTTTCCTAGTGTCGCACAGAGGAATCGAGGCCAATCCGGAGAAAGTCAAGGCCATAGAAGACATGAGCCCTCCGCAGACGCTCAAGGAGATGCAGAAGCTGGCGGGCTGCGTGACCTTGTTGGGGCGCTTCATCTCCAAGATGGGGGAACGCACCCTCCCGTCCTTCAAGCTGATGAAAAAGAAGGGGCCGTTTGAGTGGACCCATGCGGCCTTTCAAGACCTCAAGAGATACCTGACCATCCCACCGGTGATGGTGGCGCCACGCCCTCTCGAGCCCTTGGTGCTCTATTTTGCCGCCACCCCTCACTCTGCCAGCGCCGCTCAAGTGGTGCTAAGAGAAGAGCGCCCGATCAAGGACCCTCAGCAGGGCGCCCGGTCACCAAGCGAAGCGCAGCAACCTCGGGATGGTGCTCCTGAGGCCTCAGCTGACTCAACAGCCTACATCCTTCCCGAGGCTCAAACCGACCCTTCGGCCGGAGGGGCTCCTGAGGCTGAGGCTCGCGAGACCGCAGTTGGCGCAGCAGGTGATGGGACCCCCGAAGGTCAGCATCCTCAAGAGACACAAGACCTCATCAACACCTCCTCCCTCATCGAGCACCCGGTCTACTTCGTCAGCATGGTGCTACGGGAGGCACGGGCGTGCTACCCCATGCCCCAAAAGCTTTTGCTCGCACTTCTCGTTGCCTCTCGAAAGCTGCGCCACTACTTCCAGGGCCACCCCATCAAGGTCATTTCAGCCTACCCACTGGAGAGGGTACTCCGGAGCCCTAACGCTGTCGGGCGAGTCACAGAGTGGAACATCGAGCTTTAGGCGTCCCAGCTCGAGTTCAGCACCACCAGGGTCATCAAGGGCGCGACCCTCGCAGATTTCGTGGCGGAGTGGACTGACATCCCAAACTGCGGAATATGCGAGGATCGCTCCCTCTTGCCTGGAGACGAGGTGCCAGACGGGTGGATCATGTACTTGGATGACGCGTTCTCATGGCAAGGCACGTGGGCTGGAGTCGTCCTCATCTCACCCGCCATGGACAAGCTCTACTATGTTGTACAACTCTGTTTCCAGCAGGGTGAAAAGGTCTCCAACAACGTCGCAGAGTACGAAGGCTTGGTCGCCAGCCTCAGAGCCGTGGCGGCGCTGGGGGTGAATCGGCTCACCATCAGGGGCGATTCCCAGCTCCTCGTCAACTTCTCCAACAAAGAGTACAAACCCAAGGACGAGCACATGAAAGCATACCTGGAAGAGTTATGGAAAATGGAGAAATGATTTTTGGGCTTGGAATTGTAGCACGTGCCACGAGGTACGAACAAGGAGGCAGACGACATCGCCAAAAGGGCATCCAAATGACTAGCTCGGGAGCCAGGAGTGTTCGAATCGTAGCTATTCAAGCCATCGGCGGTTCCCCCGACGCAGCACCATCACCACTTCAGGAGGACCTACCCCAAGCACCAGCAACAGGCGCCCCGGCATGCGGCCCATCCTCAGGGGCCCGCCTGCTCCTCGCACTTGAGCCTCAGGAGGGGTGCTGGACCGAGGAATTCAAGACGTACCTGCTTCAGGGGACCTTGCCGGAGAAGGAGGAGGATGCCGAGCGCGTGGCTCGTCAGGCCACCGCGTACTGCATCCAGGACGGTGAGTTGTACCGCAAAAGGCCCAATGACGTTTCTTTGCGATTCATCTCCAGGGAGCAGGGGCTTGAGTTGCTGGCAGACATACATGGTGGGGACAGCCCACACCACTCTTCGTCACACACCCTCGTGGTCAAGGCGTTCTACAGTGGGTTCTATTGGCCCACGACACTCAACGACGCCACCAAGCTGGTGTGCTCATGCGAAGCCTGCCAGTTTCACGCCAAACAGATCCACCAGCCCGTGCAAGGCCTCCATACTCCTGCTCACATGGCCGTTCGCGGTCTAGGGGCTGGACATCTTGGGGCCATTTCCTCGAGCGCCAGGAGGCTACCACTACCTCTACATCGCTATCGACAAATTCACCAAGTGGGCGGAAGTAGAAGCCGTCCGCACCATTCCAGCCGGGTCAGCGGTCAAGTTCATCAAAGGCCTCGTGAGCTGGTTTGGGGTTCCTAACTGCATCATCATCGACAACGGCTCGCAGTACACTAGCAACCTTTTCAAAACATACTATGCTAACCTTGGAACGCAGATATGCTATGCCTCAGTGGCACACCCCTGGAGCAACGGCCAGGCCGAGCACGCCAACGCAAAAGTCTTGAGGGGCCTCAAGGCAAGAACCTTCAAGAAGAAGCTCGAGGCCTGCGGCAGGGGTTGGCTCAACAAGCTCCAGTCTGTGCTGTGGTCCATCCGCACCACTGCGACCAACCTAACGGGCAAGACACCATTCTTCCTCATCTATGGAGCTGAAGTGGTTCTCCCACACGAGGTCAAGCATCGCTCCACGCATGTCCTGGCGTTCGACGAGGCACGTCAGGATGCTACGAGGGGGATGGATCTCGTGCTGGGGGAGGAATGTCGCCGTCAAGCCTCGCTCCAAGCGGCAAGGTGCCAGCAGGCGATGCGGCGGTACCACTGTCGTAGCGTCCGCTCCAGGATGTTGGAGGTGGGCCCTCGTCCTCAGGCGGGTGCTCTCGAGGGAAGGGCTACACAAGCTCTCTCCCATGTGGGAGGGCCTGTTTAGGATTGCCCGTGTCTCCAGGCCCGGCGCCATGCGCTTGGAGACACAGGACGGGGTCCCCATCCAAAACTCCTAGAACATGCAGCACCTCCGGAAGTTCTACCCATGAAGCAAGGCTCCGGCCTGTGAAGGTTTCCGCTTGTGACACTCTCACATAATAATGAGTGGCGTTGTACATGCCCGGGAGTCTCCTGAGAGCTGCCCTGGGGCCTCACGGGGGCTCCCTCCCACGTCCTAGTGGCAGTACTTAGCTCCGTGTTGGTGAGAAGACTAGACTAGGTGCCACACGCGGCTGTTCATTTGCTTTCCAAAGTTGCTTCGCAATCTTTTAGTGATCTTTAATGGAGTTGGTGTTTTCGTGCTTTGGTTTTCCAAGTTGGATTTTCTCTCCTCTCGATTCGTTCATTCTTAGCCTGGGCCAGGAAGGAGTGGCAGTTGCCCGTCTCTTTTCCTTGTGTGCCTCGTGCATGGGGGCAAGGCAGGTGTGTGCGCACGGGCCCGCCCTCGCACAAGCACACCTCGCCGAACCCTGTTGCCCCTGTGCTTCGGCTTTATCCTTGCGAGAGGCCCTCGATCAAGCTCATGGGCACCAGCACCCTCTCATGTTCGTGCCCCTCGGGCAGCGCGACGCGGTGCACCAAGCCACAGCTAACCTATGACAGGGGGCTCGCGCAAGGAGGAATGAGATGCTCGATAGGTTTTATTTTTCTCTAAACAGCTCTGCAGCAGATCTATAGCGTCTCCCGAGGCCTCAAACGCCGCCCGAGACCAGTGGCCCCCGAGTCACCAGGAATGGGGGCTTTGCCAGGTGTCAAGGGTCTCGCTCTCATGAGGTGGGAAGCTACTGCAAATATGTCAAGCTAAGTTATCCTACCCTTGCCTACCCAGAATACAGACATCATGGCACAACATTAAGATAATTAGCATAGCATAAAGGGGCATAACAGCCATAGTTCATTACACACCCAAGTGGGGCACCCTACTTTTTTCAAATTGCAGAAGAAAGGAAAGGTTAAACAAAAGTGGCCGCAAGACCGCAGCACGTCTTGAGTCCAAGTTCGGCAGCCCCGAGCTCAGGTCGGGCTCTCGTCCTGCTTCATCGGGACGTGGCGATGAGATGATCCGCTGCCTCCCTCAATCCAAGCTTGGTGGCGCGGACGTTTATCATAGCCGCCACTGCTTGAGCTCTCGCCCGAGGAAGAGCTGCTGCTGCGGGAGGAGGAGTGGATGTCTTCAAGGCCAAGCCCACCCCCGCCGTCGGCGCAGCTGACGTCAAGGCCAAGCTCATCATCGATGTCGTCTTCTTGGCAGCACCCTACGCGGCGGCCGTCCTCCCTGAACACCCTCACGAAGAGGGTCGCCAGGCCATCGTACTTGAAGTGGAGGGTGCACCTCCCGCTTAGGCCTCGTGTGGGGGCAAACGCTTGCCAGCCACGAGTCAGGACCATGCTGCCCATGGTGGCGACCTTAGTCCCCACCCACGAGGCCCTGCTGCAGCAGCTGTTGGCCTACAGCCAGAGGCCGTCGTGCCCCGAGGATGGCAACTCACCGGAGAAGAAGCGCGGAAGCTGGAATGAGGTGCCCGCGGGCCTCTCTGACCACACCACAAACTCTGGAAGCACGTCCAGCAAGGAGAAGCACCGTCGAGGAGGGCGAGCAACCACAACACGCCTCCCCTCGTCGCGGGGGATGCCCCGGGGCCGGTGGGCCCCGCCGCAAGAAGAAGCACCACCACGAACACCAAGGGAGACGTCGTTCCTTGGAGATGCGTGCCCGCGCCCCCTGGGGGCCACCGCCGGGGTCGCGGCATGCTTGCTGGGACGGCCGTGGCCCCTCTTCGGTGGTGGAGAAGCTGGCCCCTCCTTAGGATCCTTCCCCTTCTCAGCGGCCAAGAACCTCCTCGTCGGTGCCATGGATGCTATAGCAAGATGGAGAAGGAGAAGAGACGAGCATCGAGAAGATGGAGAAAGAGAAGAGTGAGGGGGGCTCTGCCCCCTCCCTCATTCATAGCCAGAGGGAGGCCAACCGCCAGCCTCCACGACCTCGTGCAATGATGATTTTCTGCATGCAGCATTGACTCGTGAAGTTGAATGGATTTCAAGGCAGCGTGGGGGAGTGGAGACGCCCATATCTCATCAATCGCCATGCGTCGTCCAAGGCCGTAGGCAGTTAGGGCCCGCGGCGCTCCGCACTGGCCCTTTGGCTTCGCCTTGAAGCCAAGTCCGAGCGTGCCTTGGGCCAGGGGCTACTTTCAGCGTTTAGGATATGGGGGTACCCAGACTTGCCTGCCTGCGGCCCACGGCATGGCTCCATCGACGGCCTGGTACGGCCCAGCTTTAGCACCAACTACTCAAGACCCTCGCGAGGGCCCAAGCCTCACGAGGCGGACGACACCAAGACCTCCTAGAGGATCGGCCTCCTCAGGCTGGCTCCCTAGGAGTGGAGATTTCTATGCAAGGTGCACCTCACGAGGCTCAGCTGACGTGAGCCATGACGACCAAGGCCAGGCAGGCGCCAGTGGGCGCAGTGTACCCATTTCCTCTTCGGTGCAAAGGAGGCAAGCAGCAGGCGCAAAGTCCCGAGGAATCAGCCAAAGGTTACCATTCCGGTGCAACAAGACCAAGACCGCCAGGACGGCAGGACGGAGGTCATCGCCGAGCCCACCGCAGCGTCACGACTAGAGGCTTTTGCAGGCGAAGACCACTTTAGTAAGGATAGTATGTACTTGTTGTCTCCCTTCAAATTTGGCCGTTGTGGGATCCCTTCCCGCCAACATTTGGGAAGAGGGCCAAGGCCACTATAAATAGGACTTAGCCACCACCATAGAGGGGGGATAGAATCCATTCCGCCCTCACCACCTCACCAGCTCACTTGAGCTCAAGAACACCTCACCTCCTGAGGCTGTTCTTCCACTGTACTAGTTCATCCTCAGCCCCTGGAGGCAATCCACCAAAAAGCTGGAGTATGGTATTACACCGCAAGGTGACCCGAACCAGAATAAACTGCTATGTCTCTCTTTCCCTTCGAGCTCGACGCGCTAGGCTGTGAGGATCGCGAGTAGGCAGGCTGGGTAGGTTGAGATCTCTGCACGCACCCCAGAGTTTGAACCTCTCAAGCGTTTGCGAAACCCGAAATACGACAAGGGGCAAATCAATTGGGGGAGGTGCGGGGGTTGCAACGATGTTTGGAGTAGTTGTGGGCCGAATGCCACGAAAATATAATCTAAACCCACCGGAATAAATTCCTTCACAAATTAATCCAAGGTTGCAGTCCCCCTCGCAATGTAAATAGCTCCGGCTCTGCGAGGGATGGAGATGTAGCTTCAATATGTGGAAGATATTGCGTGAGAAAGTGAGGTCAACCGAGACACAAATAGATAGAGAGACAAAGTGATTGTGGTCCGGCATTCATTGAAAATATATATATGCTCTGGAGAGATATTGTTCGATTGAGCTTTTGGGAAGGGTGATGGATGTAAGATAGAGCTTGAGAGATGATCCAGTCACAGACATGTAGATATATTTTGTGTGTGGGAGGAAGCAAGGTCAATTGATTACATATATAAAGGCAGAGAGATTGAGCGAGTGTGGGTAGTCGTGCGATTGAAAGAGTGAGACGGGCTGGAGAGAGTGACCTAGATAGACAATGTGCGTGAGAGAGTATACAATATGAATATGCCGAATTGGGCTCAAACATGGAGATATATCGTTTGTGTCCGAGAAAGAGCGAGGTCAATCGAGACATACAGAGAGAGAGAGAGAGAGAGAGAGGAGAGAGATTGAGCGAGCATGGCCCGCCATGAGGTCGAAAGAGTGCGAGCAGCTTGGATGGACTGACCTAGATAGACAATCTGTGTGAGAGAGTATAGAGTGTGTCGATCAAGGCCCGAATAGGGAGATATATCATTTGTGTGTGAAAGAACGCAAGGTTAATCGAGACTTAGATAAACAGAGCGAGATTGAGCAATTGTGGCCCGCCATGCATAAGAAAGAGTGAAATAGTCTCGATAGAGTGACCTAGATAGACAACGTGCGTGCGTGCGCACGAGAGGGGGCGTCTGCATAGGCAATGCATGTATCTAGCGAGATAGGGTGGGAGGGAGAGAGAGAGCTCGGCATGGAGTGCAATGGCGGGTGTGTGAGGTAGATACATTTGGGAACATAGTGGGAAAAGGGGGTTGTGCAGTTGAGAGTGTTAGAGATCGAAACATGGAGAGAAAGAATGAACGTATGCCGGAAACCGATAGCTTCCTAAGGTGGTTAGGAGAGGAAGATTGATCGATACAGGAAGTATGTAGCATGTGTGCCGAGGGGGGGGCTAAAAACAACATTTGAATGTAGACAGTACGACACTCAATATCGATGTTTCAATTTAGTGTACATTGTAAGATTTGAATTGAGGACCATGTATGCGGCTTCCGTAATTATTTCGAATTCGTGCCATACTAGGTTTGGAAAAGTTGTGATTGGCTCGATTGTTATGCTATTTTGTAGGTCATATGTTTGAATCCACCCAAAGTTTTCTCACTACCATGGTGTTCATCATACACATATAAATTTGTGTATTTAAAAAGTAGCGTGGATACCGTGAAATGCGAAATCCATGTTAGAATTGGAGATCGCTATGTGACACACACTCTAATTCAAATAACTCCTTATTAATTAATTTATAGTATCTCATTTCAAATGACTAATTATTTGCAATGAAAACACGGGCATGGTAATACATACAAATTCATTTGCAAATGGAAGAAGATTCGTTTGCATTGTCAAATGTAGGCGCAATAGGCAGACCAGGGTCGCGTCATGGTGGTCGTGTGTGTCGTACGGACGCTAGCACCCAGCCACCCACCCCCTCCCTCCCTTCCACATTCCGGATTGAAATATCTGGCAGCCCCAATTCTAGCCCTACAAAATCTCCCTTCTCCATCGTCCCCTTCCGCACCCAGAGCGCTCAAATCCCTAATTCGCCGCCAACCCAAGCAAAGTTCGAATCGCCCCTTGTCTCGTCTCTTTCCCAACCTCTGTGCCTGACGGCGACGACGAAGATGACGGTCGCGCTTCATCACCGCACCGCAGCGACCTCATCTACGCCCTTGTCCACCGCACCGGGTGGTCCACCGACAACGTCGGCCGCCGCAATCGACGTGCCTCACAGACACCGACTTCCACCACATTAGGTGCGCTTCACGAACACCATCTCCCACCTCACCGGGGCTACTTCACCGAGCACATCGTCGCACCTCCGCCCCCCGAGGCCGTTGGGGCTTCACCAACGGTCTCGTTGACTGCATCATAGTGGTCCGCTGCCACGCAAGATCTGCATCCATGCGCAGCCAGCCAACACCAGCGCATCACCCTCAACTGGTCTGAAGTGATCTCCGCTCTAGCTAGGTGAGCATGCCCAAACGCCGGCCCGAACTAGGTATCCACATATCACTCCCTAGTGCACTATTCCTACGATGTTTGGATATACTTTCACTGCTCTCTTAGCTTACACGCCTATGCAACTATGACTTGAACTCTTATTTCTTCTGGAGATATCATCTGAAACAAGCAAAACTATTTTTTAGCGAAGCATGACGGTGCTATGGGATCTGGTACACATCCTGCACACCGGTATAACCTTGTAAGTACCTGTCCTCTGGTACAACAGCAAGGTCGACTCCTCTTATTTGATCAACCATTCGTCGTGTCAAAAATGCAGAGGGGGATGCAAGGAGCACAAGGCCTGCACATCCAAGCAAGTGGTAACGTGGACTTGTACATGGAACATCCCAAGTGCAAGCAGAGTTGCAGTGAGCCTGTACAATGATTTTTGTGCAGTGGCGGATCCACGAATTCAAGTTACCAGGGGCGAAAATTTAACTTAAAAAATATGAAGGTACTTGCACTCTGGAAATCAACATAACTTGAGAAATGTGAAGCTACATTCACTTCGAAAACTAGCTTATGATCCAAAGTAGTTCCAGATTATAAAACACTAAATGATGTAAGCACAAAAAAACACAAAATGCAACATGGTGTACAAGGACTACTAACATGGTCTGTACCTTCTTGAATTATTCGTTCTCTGGCTGAAAATATCGAAGTGTAATTGCACCTATAACCAGTGCGCAAACTGCATATCAATATATCTATCCCGCACAAGTATGCCAATCGTTTCAAACAACAGATTAGAAAAGTATTTGTGCTACATTGTCATGATACGAATTTCTGGCAGATGGCCTCAATGTTTCCTCAGGCCATGAAAATGTACTATAATTTGCTTGTCATCAATGCCTGCAAATCTCTATGTCTCTGTCAACATAGCAGATCATCATTAGACACTAAATTCTTCAAGGGAACTTTCAAAATGCTTGCATTAGATCCCTCATTAGGCACTATATGTTCATCACCAGGAGCATGTAAAATGTTTGCATGAAATCCTTCATTAGTTGTCTGTCCATTAGACACTTCAGGCTTAAGAACAACATGAGCTTGTATGTTTGCACCAGAAACTTGATTAGATACATCAGGTTCAGTCAGTTCAGTATTGATTGGGGGAGTTATAAAATAAGCAGAAATTGGTTTCATTTTCTCATAGATTCCCTACATACAAGAAGTTTTATGACACAGGCAGGTTTAACTATTGGCCAGAAATTGAACATTTGAATTAGATATAATCGGGGATGTGATGTACCTGCTCGTTGTGCATGCTGCTCTTGCAAGCTGCGACTGTCCATTTGCGCAAGCTCGATGCCATGTCGTGCTGCCACCGCTGCCTCTCACACAGGCTACAGCCAGGGTTGGATCTTCATCTTCTTGTCCTTCCATTCACTTGAAGCCTGGCGACCGGCGTCCAATGAGGGCACGAAGAAGTGCTATGTTGGTCTGTCCAGCAGCGGCTAGGTTAGGAGCAAACCAGACTGGAGGATGGAGTAAAAGCCAGTGTGATATGTGTGGCTACAACTAGTCTGACAACCCGTCCTCATATAACATATCAAGGACGCACCATCTTATCAGATTAACCATTCGACTTACCAATGTAGTGTGGGAAGAAAAAAGTATTGGGACTATGTATCCAAGCAATTGATGCCATGGACTCCTTCGTAGAACCTTCTAAGTGAAAAGAAATTGCAGTGTGCCTGTACAAAGAGCTAGCGTAAGTGTGTGTGTGTGTGTGTGTGTGTGTGTGTGTGTGTGTGTGTGTGTTGGAATCGTTTTGCTTACATCAAAGAAATTTACAGATGTTTGTGTTGCTGGTAAACGGTACCGACTTGTTACTTTAATACATTGCCAAGAACTTGTTAGTTTTACTAGTTCATGTGTAATTTAATATGTTGCCAAAACTGGTTAGTTTTAATAGTTTGATGTTAGTTTCCTATGGCTCTTGCAACACTTTATTTATGATTGCTAACATTCCAGTTTGCAAGATCCAACTGAAACTCAGTTGGCACAACAGGTATGTTGTCAGAAACTTCCTTGTTTACCTAGTTTGTTGTTGTAACTTGTTGTTGTAATCATCTTACCAACTTCAAGTTTTTAGAATCCAATTGGAAGTCCAATTGCACAACAGGTATATTTTCAAAAAAATATTTGTGTAACAGGTTTGCTGCTGCAACCGGTTGCTCTAATCACATTACTGGCTACTCAACTTTTCAGGATCCAAGAGAAACTCAAATGCAATAATAGGTACCTTTTGCAAAACTTGTTTGTTTAACTGCCTTGCTGATGCAACCGGTTACAATGATGTCAATAACTACTTTTTAGCATCCAATTGAAACTCTTTAATTCCTTGTTTGTTTAACTGGTTTGCTGTTATAACTCCCAGTTGAGATGTTTTGCTAACTTCAACTTTTCGTAATCCAATCGGAACTTTAATGACAAAACAGGTTAGCCAAAGATCAAAGAGCTAGGTCCCCATGGACATTGTATCATCCCACAGCAGTGGCACCGGCCCAATCATGCATCATGAACTGCCAACTTCTGATGCTCTAGAGGCTACACTATTGGTAGAAAGAGATTCTCCTTCTGCACTTAGAGATGAAGTTGACATGTTGAGGAAGCAAACAGCACAATCACAAGCAGTACTCAAGACAGACAATAAATATTTGGTGGATTTCAAAACAAAGCAAGGTGAGATTGACCGCATTGTTAAGGTCCTGAAGGAAAAAAGGAAATTATTCCCACTTGGTAAATCATAGGTGAAATGTTCTTTCCATCGTTGAATAACCTTTCTTATGTTTGTTCATGTAATCGTTCAAACCATTTGTTTTAGAGATCATGTAATAATTGTTTCTTGTTTTTTTGGCTTGTAATTTTTTTGAGCACATGTCTATATTAATTGATAAGACTCTGAGACATTTCATTTTGATTGTTGTGCCAGACCTACAAATATGCCAATCGGGTTGAATGTGCATTCAGCAATAATAGTAGTATAAATGGTCCTTAAGAGGCATGCATCTGAAAGGGACAAGATGTTGTACTAGCTTCGCTAAAAAAAGGATGCTCTTCTAGCAAAAAAGTACAGCGGCCTGGCTTATGTATGTTAGTTAATATTATTGATCCATATACTCTATAAGTGTTTATATGTCTGTTGGTTTTGTACATTATTGGTTGATTGACTTAGTATTTTGAATCTTGAGACATCGCTTGTGTACATCCTAAATGGGAGTACACATTATGCTGCATGTGACACTTGAGATGGACATAAAGTGGTATTCGAATTCATGTTAAACTGGATTCTAGCTTCTGAATTCGAGTATCGGCATTTGTAAATCATATTATATGACAGTGGAATACATCTTTGCCGTGTTTTTGAAGATATATAAAAATGCATAGAATGATTTAGAAAGATTTGTATAGAAATACACAATGGATTCGAATTTAGTTGCCAGGGTAAATGTGGATGCTTATTGTCCCAAAATTCGAAAGAAGCGGCAAAATGTCCACTCCCAAGTTGGTTGCCTGAAGCCAGTGTTTTTTGGAGATGGAAATTACTGTCTACCCCTTACACGACAATGCATCTGCCTGATTTCCATGGCTCTCAGTAGGGGTAGGTTAGTAAATTCAACTAGAAGTGACACGACCGCCTCTGAGCCCATTCCGACAGGTGGGCGCCAAACATGGGCGGCAAAACACATTTGATTCAAGCTCGTCCGAAAGACGTCTATCTCTCCCTCCATTTCCCCATTCATACACGATGGGCGGTAAAACAAACTCGACTCGGCCGAAATCGATGTAGGCAAATATTTTCGATAGGGGCAGGTTCCTAACTTCACTCAGACATGACACAACCGCCCTACCTATCAGCCCTGTTCATACACCATGGGCGCCAACCATGGGCGCTAAAACACCCTGTCCTCGCCCGAAATAGCTCTGGGCAAATATTGGGGAGATGTGAGATTACCATCCTATCCCCAACCGACGTGACGTCCAAATTTTAAATGAGGGCTAAGTTCGTAACTTTCCCATATTTCAGACAGGCGCGTCCCAAAAACATGGTTCCCCGTACCTCTCCCTCCATTTTTCCCATTCATACACCGTCTGTGCTAGAACATGATCCCCACACTAGCCTCCTCCGTCTGCCACCCCATCCATCGCTGCCGTCCTCCACCCCATCCATCACCAACGACCTCCACCATGCCAGAGCTCCTACCAAGACCGCATCATCCACTGCTAGATATGGTCGTTTCTCATCCATGGCGACAGACCAGGAGCCTTGCATCGCGTCCTCTCGCTTTATCGGCGATGTCGTCCTCTTTGTCGGGGCCGCTCACACGACCTTCTCGTCCACCGCAACGGGACTTATCCCCCGATGCACCCGTCTACCGTTGTAGATCTGCTTCAATGCCACCGACAGCCATCACACCCTTGATGCCTACACGGCGCCACAAGAGAGGTGGTACTTCATATCTGCTCAACTTTTTGATCTCAACCAGAAAACAGATTGTAACTTGGTTACTGTACTTTTAGAATTTAGTTCTTAGTTCGAAGCAAACAATGGATGGTATATAGCATTTCTATGGTTTGCAGCTTTAAATCTGCCATGGCACAGTCATAATAGGGTTTAATTGATCATGCTTAGGGTTTAATTGATCATGTTGGCTCCGTGGTGGTTTCTCTAATAGAAATCGGAGGGGAAACCCTATTTTGCTCAAAAAAATGCTTAGGGTTTCCCCCCTTTTATGATCAACATACGTGCTTCGTGTCATAATAGCACTGCTCCTCCCATCAAGCTAAACAAGCTTAGCTATTAAAATAATAATCTGATATTATTAGAACAGAGTCATTTAATTGGTCAGCTAAATGTTCCTAATTTAGTTTCAAATATGCATGTAGGTCGCTCGGGTGTGTATCTACAGGGTACCCACGGTGGGTTGCGGCCCACTCTGGGATTTTGGGTCGGCCCAGGCCCGATTCCCCTCTGTTCTGCTGCGCTTCCGATCTCTACTCACAACCAGCCGCCTGACAAGCCAGCGACTTGCCGTCCCCGGACGGCATGACTCTAGGAGGAGAGGCCGAACTAACAGGAGGTCAGGAGCCGCTTGATACGTCTCCAACGTATCTATAATTTTTGATTGCTCCATGCTACTTTATCTACTGTTTTGGACTATATTGGGCTTTATTTTCCACTTTTATATTACTTTTGGGACTAACCTATTAACCGGAGGCCAAGCCCAGAATTGCTGTTTTTTGCCTATTTCAGTATTTCGAAGAGAAGGAATATCAAACGGAGTCCAAACGGAATGAAACCTTCGGGAACGTGATTTTCTAACCGAACGTGATCCAGGAGACTTGGACCCTACTCCAAGCAGTGCCAGAGGCGATCACGAGGGTGGAGGGCGCCCCCCCGGGCGCGCCCCCCTACCTCGTGGGCCCCCTGACGCTCCACCGACGTACTCCTTCCTCCTATATACACCTATGTATCCCCGTACAATCAGAACAGGAGCCAAAAACCTAATTCCACCGCCGCAACCTTCTGTATCCACGAGATCCCATCTTGGGGCCTATTCCGGAGATCCGCCGGAGGGGGCATCCACCACGGAGGGCTTCTACATCAACACCATAGCCCCTCCGATGAAGTGTGAGTAGTTTACTTCAGACCTTCAGGTCCATAGCTAGTAGCTAGATGGCTTCTTCTCTCTTTTTGGATCTCAATACAATGTTCTCCCCCTCTCTCATGGAGACACTACTAGGAAAAAGGCTACTAGCAGCGCGGGTAAAATGGCTACTAGCAGCGCGGGTACCCGCGCTACTAGTATCGCGCTACAGCTAATAGTTAGTAGTAGCGTGGGTAGACCCTCGCTACTACTAACTTTGTTAGTAGTAGCGTGTGTGACGCCCGCGCTACTGCTATTACGGAACCGCGCTACTACTAACAAAGTAGTAGTAGCGTGCTTATAATACCACGCTACTAGTATTCAAAATACTAGTAGCGCTCAATGTGTTCCCACGCTACTACTAACTATTTAGGATTTAAAAAAAATAAAATTAACCAATTCCATTTTGTGCATACAATTCTGAGAAACAATTGTGATGGAAAAATGTCACTATCACACAGTTGCCATATTCCTTATTCCTGATTCTACTATCACACAGTTGCCATATCTGCTACCACACAATTTCTCATTCTACATGTCCTCACTCCAATAGTAAGAAAAATGAAAAGGAAAAATAGAGCTAATCTGCCATTGAAATGTCCTTATTCCTGAGTAATATTCAATGGAACGGTGCAATTGCACTACAGTCTCATGGATTCACTCTGCCGCTTCAACATCTCATTATCCTGCAGCGATAGAAATGAGCATCAGCAAGGCATATAGATATAATGAATAAATGAAGAGGAAGCATAATCTCAGACGATGCAGGAGAAAAGGACTAAGATTCTGATACAATGCGAATATGCACTGTAAGTACACATATATTTCAGTTACAAAAAGATATTCAGTTAAAAAGTGACAAATAACTGAATGAAACTCAGACTATATATTTCAGTTACAAAAAATATTTCAGCTTAGGAATGCAGTGTATAAATCAGACTAAATAGATAACACTAACAAAGCTTAAATTTTAAATGTGCAGTTTAAGTACGAGCACCTACCAACTGAATATAGCTAGCTAGCATAAATGTCAATTGGCGCATGATTTTTCTTAGTGCATTTGCACTAGGAAACTAGTCCTAACATATCAATATTTTGATCAGCATTATCATACAGACCCTGTGTAGCAGAGTTGATGATCTTATTATCCTACAAACCCATCACTCAAGTGCATAACTAACAGTAGTAACCATCAACAGTGCATAACTAACAGTAGTAACCATCAACAGTGCATAACTAACAGTAGTAACCATCAACAGTACAGACGTATGTAATAACATTACTAACTCAAAGAAGATGCTAGGGGTTCGTTAAGAATGCTAAATATCTCTAAGTTACCAAAGCTAGTGAGAATGATCTCAAATTTGTAAACCCACTTCACTTATCTTGTTCCAACTTGTGAATGGCGACTGAATTTGTTTTAGACAGTAAGGTTGGTAACGGTGCAGCAGAGTGGCAGGATTCAGATACTATTGCAGAAAGAATGGTGGTGGTAATGCAGGAACGGAAGGCGGTCTGACTTATGAACCCATGGCAATCTGACTTATGATGTTCAATTTTCTATATCAAATGGATAAGTTCAGTCTTCGAACAAAAAAAAGCATAAGTTTCAGTAGAATCGAATCTATATAGCATTAGTTACATACTAGGTTCTTTTGGTGTCATGCCAAGACTGAATAAAAGAAAATGTTTCTTTAACCCAAGAAAATGTGAGAATTTCCATGGCACATGTCTACAGACTAGTTATGCGCTGGGGTGTTCTTCTCATGTCAGGAAATAGCATAATTGTGCAGTGTGGTTTTTCTGAATCAAGATGTGATTGATCTCTGAATCAAGGTATACACAAATTGGCAATAGTTATGCTAGAAGGAAAGCAACCTGCTAGTGAATGAGTTTAGAAATTTTTCTACGGATGAGAAACAAGCGAACAGAAGCAAAAAGAAAACAAGCAACTCAGACATGTTGCCATGTTGGTGATTACACAGCCACCATATGCCAATGATGCTAACATGTCTAGTGTAGTACACAGGAAAGCGGCTTTAGCACTTTACTAACACATGACACGGCGAGGAATCCAAAAATGCACGAGCTAGAAAGAGACAGCGTACTAGTAGCACTCAAATGATTCTCGCTAAAGAGCAGCGAACCCTGGATAACACGGAACGACAACATCTACAGCCCATTCATCATCAGTGAAGTAAATGGGTGTGTATCAGACTATTAGGGCAGAATTTTACCCAACAACTTATTGCGGTGCACTGAACCTTAAAAATGTTAGCTAGCCAGCTAGAGGGAAGTAAAACTAAAGAGTTGCTGAGTCAATCCAAGTGCAACGGCCAAGAAATCTGCAATAAGTACAGAATTAATTGATGGTTGGAGTTAATGTATTTGTTACCAAAAAATAATACTTCCTCCCTCCCAAAATAAGTGACTAAACGTTATACTAGCTTTAGTACAAAGTCGAGTCACTTATTTTGTGACTGAGGGAGTACATCCAGGCTACTTCGGTCAGTTGATGTACGCATTTGTTACCAACAAGAAGCTACGTGAGCTGCTGATGCGTTTGTCACAGCAGAAGAGAAACCAAAAAAATAAGGCACCCTCCGTTTCACCCAAACTAGATGGATCCCAAAGTGTGCGTGGGCGGCCAAATCTGAACGAAGGAAGAGATGCCACCTCGGGTTACGTTACAGGCGGATTAATTGGAGCAGGTGGTGGTGATGTTGAGCAGCTTCTCCTTGGCTGGCAGATGGGAGCAGCTTCTCCACGGCCCCCTTGACCAGATCGGATCAGAGCAACCTGCACACACACAAAAAAGCTCACTAATCAGGTATGGAGATGAAGAAGAAGACATCCATGGGTGGAATTGTGGAAGAGAGCAGATGGGATCCGGAAGGCACTCCTCCTCTGGTTGCGGGCGTCGGATCCGGAAGCCCCACTGTGGGCATGGTGGATCCGGCCGGTCTGGGGCCTTCCCTTTGGAGGGAAAGTGAGGGGCAGAGGAGAGGGTGGGTAGAGGTCGCCGGCGGGGATTGGGGAGTCGACGGAGTGCGGCGGCGTTTGGGTAGGAAAAATAGGGGCTTCTAGTGTTTCCGGCGCGAGGAGGGATGGAGAGCCTGGCCGGATCTGGTCTAGTCGATCTGGGAGGGGAGGGGAGAGGGCACCGGTGGTGGGGGAAGAGGAGGTCGCCGGCGGAGGGGTTGGGTGGGAGGAGGCGAAGAGGAGTGGGGTGGAAGGGGGGTTCGCCATCGATTTTTTCGTTTTGTTTTGTTTTGTGTCGACAGACGAACGGGAGACCGGCGCAGGAGGGGATACGGAGGTACACAGTAGCAGCGCGGGTATATAACACGGGCTACTGCTATTCATTTAGTACTATCGCGGGTTTTACACCACGCGCTACTACTACTGCCTGTCTGATGAGGCATGACGGAAACCATTTAGTAGTAGCATGGTTTAAAAACCCGCGCTACTACTATCAACTTAGTAGTAGCATGGGTTCTTAACCCGCGCTACTACTAATTAGCAGTAGCGTCTCTTTTTATACCGCGCTGCTGGTAAGATCATGTGTATAAGGTTTTCCTTAGTAGTGAGATCTATTTGATGTAATCTTCTTTTTGCGTTGTGTTTGTTGAGACCGATGAATTGTGGGTTTATGATCCAGTATTATCTATGGAAAATATTTTATTCTTCTCTGAATTCTTTTATGTATGATTGAGTTATCTTTGCAAGTCTCTTCGAATTATCCTTTTTGGGTTGGCCAACTAGATTGGTAGTTCTTGCAACGGGAGAAGTGCTTAGCTTTGGGTTCAATCTTGCGGTGTCCTTACTCAGTTACAGAAAGAGGTGCAAGGCACGTATTGTATTGTTGCCATCGAGGATAACAAGATGGGGTTTTTATCATATTGCATGAATTTATCCCTCTACATCATGTCATCTTGCTTAAGGCGTTACTCTGTTTTTTTACTTAATACTCTAGATGCATGCTGGATAGCGGTCGATGAGTGGAGTGATAGTAGTAGATGCAGAATCGTTTCGATCTACTTATCTCGGACGTGATGCCTATATACTTGATCATTGCCTAGATATACTCATAACTATGCTCAATTCTGTCAATTGCTCAACAGTAATTTGTTCACCCACCGTAGAATACTTATGCTCCTGAGAGAAGTCACTAGTGAAACCTATGGCCCCCGGGTCTATTCTCATCATATCAATCTCTATCGTTTTATTTACTTGTTTTGCTTTTACTTTGCCTTTTACTTTTTACTTTGCATCTATCTATCAAAAATACCAAAAATATTATCTCTATCAGATCTCATTTTCATAAGTGACCGTGCAGGGATTGACAACCCCTAAGCGTTGGTTGCGAGTTGCTATCGTTTTGTGTAGGTACGAGGCACTTGTGCATGGTCTCCTACTGGATTGATACCTTGGTTCTCAAAAACTGAGGGAAATACTTACGCTACTTTGCTGCATCATCCTCTCCTCTTCGGGGAAATCCAACGCAGTGCTCAAGAGGTAGCAAGAAGAATTTCTGGTGCCGTTGCTGGGGAGGCTCACGCAAGCAAGTCAACCATACCTAGTATCCATTGCAATCCCTATCTCTCGCATTACATTATTTGCCATTTGCATCTCGTTTTCCTCTCCCCCAATTCACCCTTGCCGTTTTATTCGCCCTTCTTCCTTCAATCTTATGTTTGCTTCCACCTTCTTTTTTCTTGCATCTTCGCTCGCTAAAATTTTATGGATCCTCATCCACTTGCTAATCTCTTTAATAGATCCAATTATGTTGAACCAATTGCTAGTGAGTTTTGTGCACTAGATTATCTTTATGAGGTTTTGCTTGAAATCCGTGAATCTGAAAATTGTGATGAAGAAATTTATGAAGAGATTCACGATGGCTCCTTAAATAAAAAGCATGATTGCAATGATTTTACTATAAATTCTCTTGATGTCAATTGTGCTAATAATATGCAAAACCCTAAGCTTGGGGATGCTAGTTTTGCTATATCTACTACTTGTTGCAATTGGGGTGATTGTTTTTATGATCTTGAAAATTTATTTAAGCCCCATGATGAATATGAGATTGATAATAGTGTTTGCAATAATATTGAAAGTGGGTTTGGAAGAGTGTCAACTTTAGATCCCACATATTTGGAGTATGTTGAATCTTATGATATTTTCAATAAAAGTGGGTTTGGAGAGGTCATGACTTAGTTAATGTTAATCCCACTATCTTGGAAGAGTGTCAACTTTGCATGCATGTGGATCGTGTTGAGAATATGTTAAGTGATAGCTATTTTGTTGAAATTTCCTATGATCCTACATGTAATTATTATGAGGGAGGAAAATATGGTCGTAGAAATTTTTATCTTACTAAATTACCTCTCGTCATGTTGAGATTGCTATCGTCTCTTTGTTCTTCCTTGCATATGCTAGTTTTTGCTTGACTTGATAATTTCTTTGCTTACAAGATTCCTATGCATAGGAAGTATGTTAGACTTAGATGTGTTTGTCACGTGTTTCATGATGCTCTCTTTGCGCTTCAATTCCTATCTTTCATGTGAGCATCATCATAATCTCAATGCCTAGCTAGGGGCGTTAAACGATAGCACTTGTTGGGAGGCAACCCAATTTTATTTTGTGTTTTTTGTTTTTGCTTCTGTTTAGTAATAAATAATACATCTAGCCTCTGTTTGGATGTGGTTTTATCTTTTAATTAGTGTTTGTGCCAAGTAGAACCTATAGGATAACCTACGATGATAGTTGATTTGATTCTCCTGAAAAACAGAAACTTTGCGCGCACGAATTTAGTTATGATAAATCACAGGAACGTGATGTTGCCTTGATTCTTTTTGCTGCTGTTCAATAAACAAATTTTCCAGGACTTCCTATTTTGGTAGAATTTTTAGATTTCCAGAAGTTTGTGTTAGTTACAGATTGCTTCAGACTGTTCTATTTTTGACAGATTCTGTTTTTTCGTGTGTTGTTTGCTTATTTTGATGAATCTACGGTTAGTAAAATAGTTTATAAACCATATAGAAGTTGTAATACATTATATTTAACACCAATATAAATAAAGAATGAGTTCATTACAGTACCTTGAAGTAGTTCTTTGTTTTCTTTCTCTAACGGAGCTCACGAGATTTCTGTTGAGTTTTGTGTTGTGAAGTTTTCAAGTTTTGGGTGAATTCTTTTGATGGATTATGGAACAAGGAGTGGCAAGAGCCTAAGATTGGGGATGCCCATGGCACCCCCAAGATAATCCAATGACACCAAAAACTCAAAGCTTGGGGATGCCCCAGAAGGCATCCCCTCTTTCGTCCACTTCCATCGGTAATTTACTTGGAGCTATATTTTTATTCACCAACATGATATGTGTTTTGCTTGGAGCGTCTTGTATTATTTGCGTCTTTGCTTGTTAGTTTACCACAATCATCCTTGCTGTACACACCTTTTGAGAGAGCCATACATGATTTGGAATTTGTTAGAATACTCTATGTACTTCACTTATATCTTTTGAGCTTGATAGTTTTGCTCATAATGCTTCACTTATATCTTTTGAGCGTGATAATTTTTGCTCTAGTGCTTCACTTATACCTTTTAGAGCACGGTGGTGGATTTGTTTTAAAGAAACTATTGATCTCTCATGCTTCACTTAGATTATTTTGAGAGTCGTTAATAGCATGGTAATTTGCTTAATGTTAATATACTTGGTGTTCAAGATATGTGAACCTTCCTTTTGAGTGTGTTGAATACTAAGATAAGTTTGATGCTTGATAATTGTTTTGAGACATGGAGGTGATAATATTAGAGTCATGCTAGTTGAGTAGTTATGAATTCAAAGAATACTTGTGTTGAAGTTTGTGATTCCCGTAGCATGCACGTATGGTGAACCGTTATGTGATGAACTCGGAGCATGATTTATTTATTGATTGTCTTCCTTATGAGTGGCGGTCGGGGATGAGCGATGGTCTTTTCCTACCAATCTATCCCCCTAGGAGCATGCGCGTAATACTTTGCTTTGATAACTTCTAGATTTTTGCAACAAGTATATGAGTTCTTTATGACTAATGTTGAGTCCATGGATTATACGCACTTTTTCCCATCCTTCCACCTTTGCTAGCCTCTCTAATACCGCGCACTTTTCGCCGGTATCATACACCCACCATATACCTTCCTCAAAACAGCCACCATACCTACCTATCATGGCATTTCCATAGCCATTCTGAGATATATTGCCATGCAACTTTCCACCGTTCCGTTTATTATGACACGCTCCATCATTGTCATATTGCTAGCATGATCATGTAGTTGACATCGTATTTGTGGCAAAGCCACCGTTCATAATTCTTTCATACATGTCACTCATGATTCATTGCATATCCCGGTATACCGCCGGAGGCATTCATATAGAGTCATACTTTGTTCTATGTATCGAGTTGTAATTGTTGAGTTGTAAGAAAAATAAAAGTGTGATGATCATCATTATTAGAGCATTGTCCCAAGTGAGGAAAGGATGATGGAGACTATGATTCCCCCATAAGTAGGGATGAGACTCCGGACGAAAATAAAAAAAAGAAAGAAAAGAGGCCAAAAAAAAGGAGAAAGGCCCAAATAAAAAAATGAGAGAAAAAGAGAGAAGGGACAATGCTACTATCCTTTTACCACACTTGTGCTTCAAAGTAGCACCAAGATCTTCATGATAGAGAGTCTCTCATTTTGTCACTTTCATATACTAGTGGGAATTTTTCATTATAGAACTTGGCTTGTATATTCCAATGATGGGCTTCCTCAGAATGCCCTAGGTCTTCGTGAGCAAGCGAGTTGGATGCACACCCACTTAGTTTCTTTTGTAGAGCTTTCATGTACTTATAGCTCTAGTGCATCCGTTGCATGGCAATCCCTACTCACTCACATTGATATCTATTGATGGGCATCTCCATAGCCCGTTGATACGCCTAGTTGATGTGAGACTATCTTCCCTCTTTTTGTCTTCTCCACAACCACCCTTCTATTCCACATAGTGCTATATCCATGGCTCACGCTCATGTATTGCGTGAAGATTGAAAAAGTTTTGAGAATGTCATAAGTATGAAACAATTGCTTGGCTTGTCATCGGGGTTGTGCATGATTTAAATATTTTGTGTGGGGAAGATGGAGCATAGCCAGACTATATGATTTTGTAGGGATAACTTTCTTTGGCCGTGTTATTTTGAGAAGACATGATTGCTTTGATTAGTATGCTTGAAGTATTATTATTTTATGTCAATATGAACTTTTGTCTTGAATCTTTCTGATCTGAATATTCATATAAAATTAAGAAGATTTACATTGAAATTATGCCAAAGTATCACTCCGCATCAAAAATTCTTATTTATCATTTACCTACTCGAGGACGAGCAGGAATTAAGCTTGGGGATGCCTGATACGTCTCCAACGTATCTATAATTTTTGATTGCTCCATGCTACTTTATCTACTGTTTTGGACTATATTGGGCTTTATTTTCCACTTTTATATTACTTTTGGGACTAACCTATTAACCGGAGGCCCAGCCCAGAATTGTTGTTTTTTGCCTCTTTCAGTATTTCAAAGAAACGGAATATCAAATGGAGTCCAAACGGAATGAAACCTTCGGGAACGTGATTTTCCAACCGAACGTGATCCAGGAGACTTGGACCCTACTCCAAGCAGTGCCAGAGGTGGTCACGAGGGTGGAGGGCGCGCCCCCCTACCTCGTGGGCCCCCCTGACGCTCCACTGACGTACTCCTTCCTCCTATATATACCTACGTATCCCCGTACGATCAGAACAGGAGCCAAAAACCTAATTCCACCGCCGCAACCTTCTGTATCCACGAGATCCCATCTTGGGGCCTGTTCCGTAGCTCCGCCGGAGGGGGCATCCACCATGGAGGGCTTCTACATCAACACCATAGCCCCTCTGATGAAGTGAGTAGTTTACTTCAGACCTTCGGGTCCATAGCTAGTAGCTAGATGGCTTCTTCTCTCTTTTTGGATCTCAATACAATGTTCTCCCCCTCTCTCGTGGAGATCTATTCGATGTAATCTTCTTTTTGCGGTGTGTTTGTTGAGACCGATGAATTGTGGGTTTATGATCCAGTATTATCTATGGAAAATATTTGATTCTTTTCTGAATTCTTTTATGTATGATTGAGTTATCTTTGCAAGTCTCTTCCAATTATCTTTTTTGGTTCGGCCAACTAGATTGGTAGTTCTTGCAATGGGAGAAGTGCTTAGCTTTGGGTTCAATCTTGCGGTGTCCTTACTCAGTGACAGAAAGAGTTGCAAGGCACGTGTTGTATCGTTACCATCGAGGATAACAAGATGTTTTTTTATCATATTGCATGAATTTATCCCTCTACATCATGTCATCTTGCTTAAGGCGTTACTCTGCTTTTTACTTAATACTCTAGATGCATGCTGGATAGCGGTCGATGAGTGGAGTAATAGTAGTACATGCAGAATCGTTTCGATCTACTTGTCTCGGACATGATGCCTATATACATGATCATTGCCTAGATATACTCATAATTATGCTCAATTCTGTCAATTGCTCAACAGTAATTTATTCACCCACCGTAGAATACTTATGCTCTTGAGGGAAGTCACTAGTGAAACCTATGGCCCCCGGGTCTATTCTCATCATATCTATCTCTATCGTTTTATTTACTTGCTTTGCTTTTACTTTGCCTTTTACTATTTACTTTGCACCTATCTATCAAAAATACCAAAAATATTATCTCTATCAGATCTCACTCTCGTAAGTGACCGTGAAGGGATTGACAACCCCTACGCGTTGGTTGCGAGTTGCTATCGTTTTGTGTAGGTATGAGGGACTTGTGCGTGGTCTCCTACTGGATTGATACCTTGGTTCTCAAAAACTGAGGGAAATACTTACGCTACTTTGCTGCATCATCCTCTCCTCTTCGGGGAAATCCAAAGCAGTGCTCAAGAGGTAGCACCGCTCACCCAACATCGTCACCGTAGCCCGGGCGTGCCGCCGTGCCTACCTTCCCAGTCCGTTCAGGGCTCAGGCGTGTAGCAGACACTAAGCCAGCCCGATTTATCCTGAGATACGTCCTCAACACTCAACAACCACTCCTCATCACCCATTTTCTAATTGATTCATTACTCATTAGGCAGGACTGTCATTATGATTTGTTGTGTACTGAGTGCTACCTACACTTAATTGTTCAGATGCATTTCAGTAATCTTTAGTACTTGTAAAGTTCACAGGGTTTCAAAATTCCGGCCCTAGGAACAGACACTAGTCATTTTGGATTGTTGGTCATAGTGACATTGACCCAGATTACTACTGCAGACCAGGTTATTGACAATTTTATTTGTCTTTCTTACTAATTCGATATGATATCCAATTATTCACATCAATTACTTGCAAACAGGAAGTGCTCGACCAACTTCTTGATTCAGATTTTGGAGGATCTCTTACTGCAGTTACAATTCTACATACTTGTCCTAGTAAGCTCACAAGTAATGATTAATACACTACATCTATGCTTGCCTTGTCATATTTGTTGTCAATATTCTTTTAGGGTGGATCACCCTGTTACAAAATACAGGAACCGCAGACATGAGTGAATAGTATTTCTCTGTGTGATCTCTTCCAGCATGTGTGGGCAACGAACACTGCATTGTATAGAAAGAAAGTGTCATTGTCGGTGTCAAAACCGGCGGATCTCGGGTAGGGGGTCCCGAGCTGTGCGTCTAAGGTCGATGGTAACAGGAGACGGGGGACACGATGTTTACCCAGGTTCGGGCCCTCTCTATGGTGGTAATACCCTACTTCTTGCTTGATTGATCTTGATGAATATGAGTGTTATAAGAGTTGATCTACCACGAGATCGTAATGGCTAAAACCCTAGAAGTCTAGCCTATGGGATTATGATTGTCCCCTATGGACTAAACCCTCTGGTTTATATAGACACTCGAGAGGACTAGGGTTACAAAGTCGGTTACAGAGAAAGGAATCTACATATCCGAATAGCTAGGCTTGCCTTCCACGCAAAGGAGAGTCCCATCCGGACACGAGAAGAAGTCTCCTATCTTGTATCTTCATAGCCAATAGTTTGGCCCATGCATATAGTCCGGCTGTCCGAGGACCCCTTCATCCAGGACTCCCTCAGTAGCCCCTGAACCAGGCTTCAATGACGATGAGTCCGGCACGCAGATTGTCTTCGGCATTGCAAGGCGGGTTCCTTCTCCGAATACTCCAACATAGTCTTCGAACATAGAAAATGTGTCCGAATCTACAAAATAATTACATCACACAACCGTAGAGAGTATAATATTCCACGAGTCCAATCCGCTGACAACTTTTTGTAGCGTGACATCATGTCACCGCCCGACCATTATTCGAACCATTTTTTTAGCCTGCCGCTTCATATTTCGAGATGCGGTTTCATTGGAACGTCTTGTCAAAGCAGAGATCGTGTCCTCTTATTATGAGATTATTATTAATATGGGTGTTGGTAATCCAACCATTCCGGTGGCATGATTCCTTGGGAATAGGCATGTTTTAAGGCCTAGGAGGGACGTTTGATATTCACTGCCTTTATAAGGGAGCAGAGACTCGTCATTTTTCCTTTATGCCAAGCCTTTTCAACCTTTCCCACCTCGAGTTCTACACGCAAAACTCAATCTGATCGGTTCACGTTGCTTGATCATGGCCGGCCCCAGCCGTCAAGGCCAGTGGGTGGCTTCCTCTGACACAGAGGAGGATATCGTGAAGCTCTGGGAGGCAAGATACCTGACTGCAGAAATCCTTCACAGGCTTCCTGCTCAAGGGCAGGCTATTCCTACCCCCAGATCTAATGAGAGGGTTGTATTCATCTCCCACTTCCTTCAAGGGCTAGGATTTGGTCTTCATCCCTTCGTCTGAGGGCTCATGTTCTATTACGGGTTAGATTTTCACGATCTAGCCCTGGATTCTTTCCTTCACATCTCATCGTTCATTATTACGTGCGAGGCCTTCCTCCGAATCCCCCCACACTTTGTCTTGTGGCTCAAGACCTTGAAGCCGAAGGTGATCAACGGGAAGCAAGCAGAGTGCGGCGGTGCTGCGGTGAGCAAACTCGCCAATACTACTTGGCCAAAGGGCACCTTTACAGAAACTTCCGACATGTGGCAATGGGTGTGGTTTTACATCACTGAACCTCGTGGTAACAAGTGGGCGGCTACGCCTGCGTTCTGACCCGGCCCTCCGCTACAGCTTGCATCATGGATTAACAAGGGGTTGGACTGGGGATCCGTCCATGAAGTGAAGATGCTGCAAAGCCGCATCCGGAGCCTTATTGAAAAGGACACTGGTCTTATCAACATAATTCAAGTAATGCTAGTTCGTCGGGACCTGTCGTGCCAGCGACGGCCTCTCCGTATGTGGGAGTTCAATCCAGATGGACCACGAACCCTTCAGCACCTCTCCGGCGCGATGCTCAGAGGAATGTGGAAATCATTCTTCGGGACGCGGAAACATTGGCCGGGCACTACAAAGGACATCGGCCTTGACTGCAACCATCCAGATACATCTAGAGGCATGCCAGGCCCTTTGTCCGGGGAGATTGGAACTTCCACCTCCAAAGGTGGAAAGTAAGGCAAACTGACATCCCTTCTCCTCATGGGAAGAAGAGGACTGCCTCCGAAGACTTGAAGAGAGAAGCTTCTAAGCGGGAGAAGATACCCCGGTCGGGGGACTCTGGTTCGGGAGGCAACGTTGACGCGCAGTCTCTCTGCAAAGTTAGGCCTTTAGCTGAATCGTAAGTGAACAAGGGTGTTTAAACATATCCCGTTTCTCTCTAGTTGTAAGGGTAATAATTAAAATATATGTTTGTAGTCTGGCATGCGGCCTTCCCCAATAGTCCTCCTCCTCAGGGGATCTCCTTCCGGAGATGATGGAGAGCAAGACGCCTCCACAGATCTCCCTGCCTGATAAGGCAGACGACACCGAGGTGTCGTCTCGGAGGATCTCTCTTGATCAACAAGCTGTGCGAGGGACCGAGAAGACCGAGCCCGAAGGTGATACTTCGGCGGCCCGTGGTCCGAGGTGTGCGGCTCCTACGGGGACCAAAAGCGAAGGTCCCGGACTATCCAGGCTCCAAGGGACGGTGCAATCTGCTCCAAATCTAGAGGCGTCGGGTACATTGATGGACACATTGCGACATGCGTCCATCTTGGAGGAATATCGTTCCTTGATGGGTACGGTGGTTGAGAGGGTTCGGTCCACAAAAAGCGGATTGAATGAAGCCTTTACGAGCCTGCTAAGAGGCTTCGAGGTACGTGATGTAGTATTTTTAACTGTGTTATAAACGCAAAATGTGCCTGTGTATAGATAGTAGCCCCTGAGACTCTGGTTGGCGTCCAAAGGGAGGCGATCAGAGGATCAAGAAATATATACTCATGAAACCATCTGACTAAGTGAAACACAGGCTGTTACATCCGTGAGGACTGCCCGAGCTACAGAATTGAACATCTAAGGCGGAAAGTTGATGTGGAAGATGATCACATCACGCTTATGAACAGACGGCTTGATGAGGCGCAAGGTATGTCTTTGAGGCACTAAGTATATGCAGTTATTATGACACGGGCATGACGCTGAGAAACTGTATACTGAAATATGCATAACTGCAGATAGTGCCGCCGCAATTGAGGCCCAGCGAGACGAGCTTGCCCGGGCTAAGGAGAAGGCCAGGATGGGTGATGCGGCTGCCGAGAAGGCAGCCACTAAATTAAAGGCCGAGAAGGCTGCTCGGTGCCAGTGCGAGGAGAGAATATCTACTATGGCGCTTCAGCTAAAGGATGCTGCTAGCCGATGCCAATTTCTTGAGAAATATAACAAAGCCAAACCGACCGATCTTAACAAAGCCTTACAAGAGGCGAGGGAACCCCGGTCTGAGTCTAGAGTAGCCTGGGAGGAGATCCGACAAGCTGGGAAGATCGCGACTGGTAAGCCCTGCTACGTCTTGAGCTTGTCTTGGTTTTCCTTGAAGAGGAAAGGGTGATGCAGCAATAGTAGCGTAGGTATTTCCCTCAGATTTTGAGAACCAAGGTATCAATACAGTAGGAGGCTCCTCAAAAGTCCCACGCACCTACACAAACAAACAAGAACTCGCAACCAACGCAATAAAGGGGTTGTCAATCCCTTCACGGCCACTTGAGAAAGTGAGATCTGATAGAGATAATATGATAAAATAAATATATTTTTGGTATTTTATAATATAGATTGGAAAAGTAAAGATGCAAATCAAACTAGATTGAAAGCTTATATGATAAAAGATAGACCCGGGGGCCATAGGTTTCACTAGTGGCTTCTCTCAAGATAGCATAAGTATTACGGTGAGTGAACAAATTACTGTCGAGCAATTGATAGAAAAGCGAATAATTATGAGATTATCTAGGAATGATCATGTATATAGGCATCACATCCGTGACAAGTAGACCGACTCCTGCCTGCATCTAGTACTATTACTCCACACATCGACCGCTATCCAGCATGCATCTAGAGTATTAAGTTCATAAAGAACAGAGTAACACATTAAGAAAGATGACATGATGTAGAGGGATAAACTCATGAAATATGATATAAACCCCATCTTTTTATCCTCGATGGCAACAATATAATACATGCCTTGCTGCCCCTGCTATCACTAGGAAAGGACACTGCAAGATTGAACCCAAAGCTAAGCACTTCTCCCATTACAAGAAAAATCAATCTAGTAGGCCAAACCAAACTGATAATTCGAAGAGACTTGCAAAGATGACTTAATCACACATAAAAGAATTTAGAGGAGATTCAAATATTTCTCATAGATAAACATGATCATAAACCCACAATTCATCGGATCTCGACAAACACACTGCAAAAAGAGTTACATCGAATAGATCTCCAAGAAGATCAAGGAGAACATGGTATTGAGATTCAAAGAAAGAGAAGAAGCCATCTAGCTAATAACTATAGACCCGAAGGTCTGTGATAAACTACTCACAACTCATCGGAGAGGCTATGGTGTTGATGGAGAAGCCCTCCGTGGTTGATCCCCCCTCCGACGGAGCGTCGGCGAAGGCTCCAAGATGGGATCTCGCGGATACAGAAGGTTACAGTGGTGGAAATAGTTTTTCGTGGTCTCCCCTGATGTTCTTAGGGTACGTGGGTATATATAGGAGGAAGACATAGGTCGGTGGATGCCCGAGGGGCCCATGAGATAGGGGGCGCACCCAGTAGGTGGGTGCGCCCTCCACCCTCGTGGCCTCCTCGATTGCTTCTTGAGTTGCACTGCAAGTCCTCTGGATCACGTTGGTTCCAAAAAGATTGCTCCCGAAGGTTTCATTCCGTTTGGACTCCGTTTGGTATTCCTTTTCTTCGAAACACTGGAATAGGCAAAAAACAGCAATACAGGTTGGGCCTCCGGTTAGTAGGCTAGTCCAAAAAATGATATAAAAGTGTAAAGTAAAGCCCATAAAAATCCAAAACGGGTAATATAATAGCATGGAACAATCAAAAATTATATATACGTTGGAGACGTATCAAGCATCCCCAAGCTTAATTCCTGCTCGTCCTCGAGTAGGTAAATGATAAAAACAGAATTTTTGATGTGGAATGCTACCTAGCATAATTCTCAATGTAATTTTCTTTATTGTGGCATGATTGTTCAGATCGAAATAATTCAAGATAAAAGCTTATAAAACATAAAAATAGTAATACTTCGAAGCATACTAACAAATAATCATGTCCTATCAAAATAGCATAGCCAAAGAAAGCTTATCCCTACAAAATCATATAGTTAGGCCATGCTTCATTTTCATTACACAAAATACTCCCATCATGCACAACCCCGATGACGAGCCGAGCAATTGGTTCATACTTTTTGACGCGCTTCAGCTTTTTCAACTCTTACGCAATACATGAGCGCAAGGCATGGACATAGCACTATGGTGGTATATGGTGGTGGTTGTGAGGACAAAAAGGGGAGAAGATAGCCTCACATCAACTAGGCGTATCAACGGGCTATGGAGATTCCCATCAATAGATATCGATGTGAGTGAGTAGGGATTGCCATGCAACGGATGCACTAAAGCTATAAATGTATGAAAGCTCA
The DNA here is from genome assembly GCA_963921465.1 of Triticum timopheevii. Classification (NCBI taxonomy): domain Eukaryota; kingdom Viridiplantae; phylum Streptophyta; class Magnoliopsida; order Poales; family Poaceae; genus Triticum; species Triticum timopheevii. Next base: position 328,585,525 of record OY997266.1, read on the forward strand.
ACAAAAGAAACTAAGTGGGTGTGCATCCAACTTGCTTGCTCACGAAGACCTAGGGCATTTTGAGGAAGCCCATCATTGGAATATACAAGCCAAGTTCTATAATGAAAAATTCCCACTAGTATATGAAAGTGACAACACAAGAGACTCTCTATCATGAAGATCGTGGTGCTATTTCGAAGCACAAGTGTGGAAAAAGAGATAGTAGCATTATCCCTTCTCTCTTTTTCTCTCATTTTTTATTTTATTTTTTTATTTTGCCTTTCTTTTTTTGGCCTTTCTTTTTTTTCTTTTTTGGTGGGCTCTTTGGCCTCTTTTTTATTTATTTGAAGTCCGAAGTCTCATCCCGACTTGTGGGGGAATCATAGTCTTCATCATCCTTTCCTCACTTGGGACAATGCTCTAATAATGAAGATCATCACACTTTTATTAATTTACAACTCGAGAATTACAACTCAACACTTTGAACAAAATATGACTCTATATGAATGCCTCCGGCGGTGTACCGGGATATGCAATGAATCAAGAGTAACATGTATGAAAATTATAAGGGTGGCCTTGCCACAAATACAATGTCAACTACATGATCATCCAAAGAGCAATATGACAATGATGGAGCGTGTCATAATAACGGAACGGTGGAAAGTTGCATGGCAATATATCTCGGAATGGCTATGGAAATGCCATAATAGGTAGGTATGGTGGCTGTTTTGAGGAAGGTAAATATTGGGTGCATGATACCAGCGAAAGTTGCGCTGCACAATAGAGGCTAGCAAAGTGGAAGGGTGAGTGTGCGTATATCCATGGACTCACATTAGTCATAAAGAACTCATATACTTACTGCAAAAGTCTACTTAGCCCTCGAAGCAAAGTACTACTACGCATGCCCCTAGAGGGATAGATTGGTAGTAAAAGACCATCGCTCTTCCCCGACTGCCACTCATAAGGAAGACAATCAAAAGAGCACCTCATGCAACAAATTTATCACACAACTTTTACCATACGTGCATGCTACGTGACTTGCCAACTTCAACACAAGTATTTCTCAATTTCATAATTACCCACTAGCATGACTCTAACATTACCACCTCTATATCTCAAAACAATTATCAAGCATCAAATTGATCCGAGTGTTTTATGCACTTTCTATGATAGTTTTTATTATACCCAACTTGGATGCTCATCATTCTAGGACCAAATTTATAACCATAGCAAATACCATGCTGTTCTAAAATACTCTCAAAATAATATAAGTGAAGCATGAGCGATCAACAATTTCTTCAAAATTAAGCCACCGTCGTGCTCTAAAAGATATAAGTGAAGCACTAGAGCAAAAACTATCTAGCTCAAAAGATATAAGTGAAGCGCATAGATTATTCTAATAAATTCTAATCAAGTGGGCTTATCCCAAAAGGTGTGTACAGCAAGGATGATTGTGGAAAACTAAAAAGCAATGACTAATATCATACAAGACGCTCCAAGCAAAACACATATCATGTGGCGAATAAAAATATAGCTCCAAGTAAAGTTACTGATAAACGAAGACGAAAGAGGGGATGCCTTCCGGGGGCATCCCCAAGCTTAGGCTTTTGGCTATTCTTGAATATCTTGGGGTGGCATGGGCATCCCCAAGCTTAGGCTCTTTCCACTCCTTATTCCATAGTCCATCAAATCTTTACCCAAAACATGAAAACTTCACAACACAAAACTCAACAGGAAACCTCATAAGCTCCGTTAGTGAAAGAAAGAAAAACCACCACATAAGGTACTGTAATGAACTCATTCTTTATTTATATTGGTATTAAACCTACTGTATTTCAAGTTCTCTATGGTTCATACCACATAATACTAGCCATAGATGCATCAAAATAAGCAAACAACAAACAAAAAGCAGAATCTGTCAAAACAGAACAGTCTGTAGCAATCTGTAACTCTCGAATACTTCTGGAACTTTAAAAATCCTACCAAAATAGTAAGTCCTGGGCAATTTGTCTATTGATCTACAGAAAAAGAATCAACGCAAAAGCACGTTTCTGTGAATTACTAAAATTATTTTTGTGCGTGCAAAGTTTCTGTTTTTCAGCAGAATCAAATTAACTATCACCATAGGTTATCCTATAGGTTCTACTTGGCACAAACACTAATTAAAGCATAAAAACACATCTAAAAAGAAGGTAGATGCAAAATTTATTAATAAACAGAAACAAAAAAACACAAATAAAATTGGGTTGCCTCCCAACTAGCGCTATCGTTTAACGCCCCTAGCTAGGCATAAAAGCGAGGATAGATCTAAGTAGTGCCATCTTTGGCACTTGGAAAGGAAGGAGAGGATTTCCTTTCTATGGCATTCATTCTTCTATTTAGGGAAAGCACATTGCCATTAATGGATGAAGTAAGATTAAGCACGTTACGAGAATTTGCCTCTAAACTAGTCTTCATTTCTTTGATAATTTCATTTTGATAAAAGCATAAGAGAGTGGTCAATTCAACCTTATCATTCATTGGGTGTCCAAATATAGTTTTCATTTTTTCATAGATATCTATAGCATCCCCCTTAAGAAAACCTTCTTCAAAAATAGAATCTAGAACTTGCTTGAAAGAAGCGAGTAAGCTAACATAGAAACTTTTTAGGTAAACTTCAATTTGATATTGTGGCACATAGCTAGCCCGAATCCTTAATAACCTATCCCAAGCATCTTTTAAAGACTCATCAAGTAAATAGCAAAAAATTCCGGAGTCATCTTCATCAAAATTATTTAAACTCTCATTGGTGACCTCGGTGGGTCTTTCCATAGCATCATTATTTATGTGCTTAGAGAGGATAGAGGGGCTATCCAAGGTACTAGAGCCCTGGAAAGGACCCTTAGTTCTTTTTGATTCGGCCATGGCAACGGGAAGGCAAACGGAAAAGAGAGAGGAGATTGGAAAAGAGAGGGAGAATAAAATGGCAAGGGTGAAGGGGGGGAGAGGAAAATGAGAGGCAAATGGCAAATAATGTAAATGCGAGGTAAATGAGTTTGTGATGGGTACTTGGTATGTCTTGACTTGAGCGAAGACCTCCCTGGCAACAGCGCCAGAAATCCTTCTTGCTATGTCTTGAGCTTGCGTTGGTTTTCCTGGAAGAGGAAAGGGTGATGCAGCAATAGTAGCATAAGTATTTCCCTCAGTTTTTGAGCACCAAGATATCAATCCAGTAGGAGGCTCCTCAAAAGTCCCACGCACCTACACAAACAAACAAGAACTCGCAACCAACGCAATAAAGGGGTTGTCAATCCCTTCACGTCCACTTGAGAAAGTGAGATATGATAGAGATAATATGAAAAGATAAATATAGTTTTGGTATTTTATAATATAGATTGGAAAAATAAAGATGCAAATCAAACTAGATTGAAAGCTTATATGATAAAAGATAGACCCGGGGGCCATAGGTTTCACTAGTGGCTTCTCTCAAGATAGCATAAGTATTACGGTGGGTGAACAAATTACTGTCGAACAATTGATAGAAAAGCGAATAATTATGAGATTATCTAGGCATGATCATGTATATAGGCATCACGTCCGTGACAAGTATACCGACTCCTGCTTGCATCTACTACTATTACTCCACACATCGATCGCTATCGAGCATGCATCTAGAGTATTAAGTTCATAAAGAACAGAGTAACGCGTTAAGAAAGATGATATGATGTCGAGGGATAAACTCATGCAATATGATATAAACCCCATCTTTTTATCCTTGATGGCAACAATACAATACGTGCCTTGCTACCCCTGCTGTCACTAGGAAAGGACACCGCAAGATTGAACCCAAAGCTAAGCACTTCTCCCATTGCAAGAAAGATCAATCTAGTAGGCCAAACCAAACTGATAATTCGAAGAGACTTGCAAAGATAACTTAATCACACATAAAAGAATTCAGAGGAGATTCAAATATTTCTCATAGATAAACTTGATCATAAACCCACAATTCATCGGATCTCAACAAACACACTGCAAAAAGAGTTACATCAAATAGATCTCCAAGAAGATCAAGGAGAACATGGTATTGAGATTCAAAGAAAGAGAAGAAACCATCTAGCTAATAACTATAGACCCGAAGGTCTGTGGTAAACTACTCACAACTCATCGGAGAGGCTATGGTGTTGATATAGAAGCCCTCCATGGTTGATTCCCCCTCCGGCGGAGCACCGGCGAAGGCTCCAAGATGGAATCTCACGGATACAGAAGGTTACGGTGGTGGAAATAGTTTTTCGTGGTCACCCCTGATGTTCTCGGGGTACGTGGGTATATATAGGAGGAAGAAGTAGGTCGGAGGACGCCCGAGGGGCCCATTTGATAGGGGGGCGCCCAGTAGGGGGGCGCGCCCTCCACCCTCGTGGCCTCCTTGATTGCTTCTTGACTTGCACTCCAAGTCCTCTGGATCACGTTTGTTCCAAAAAGATCGCTCCCGAAGGTTTCATTCCGTTTGGAGTCCGTTTGGTATTCCTTTTCTTCGAAACACTGAAATAGGCAAAAAAAACAGCAATACGGGCTGGGCCTCCGGTTAGTAGGTTAGTCCCAAAAATGATATATAAGTGTAAAGTAAAGCCCATAAACATCCAAAACGGGTAATATAATAGCATGGAACAATCAAAAATTATAGATACGTTGGAGACGTATCAAGACCTTCTTATTACAAACTAAGTTTGGCGATCCAAAGTATGCCCCGCTTAATCAAATGTGGAGTTCTCCAGACGCATTTTTGGACTTGCCAGAGAGCGTTGCCGATGCAACTCAGTTTTTCAACGTGCAAGGAGGACATGCGATGGAAAAGTTATTCTGGTCGCAATTCAACATGCCAAAGCGTCTGCTATTGAATGAACAGATGGCCCAATGGTCCGAGCTCCACAAGATGTCCGGATCTGCCATGAAGGACGTCATAGTACGGCTGTCCACCCGAGGGCAAGGACCATCACATGCCAGAGCATTAATTTGAAGATATCCTAGAGGGTGCCCGCTTGATAGAGGGCCAGTGCTCGAAAGATATTATGTTCGAGTGAAGTGTACCAAAATTGTAACAACAATATTATGATATATTTAAGACTATTTTTTATACTTTTTGCTCGAAAAGTTTTGGTGCCTCCTGTGCGATCGTTTTATATATATATATATATATATATATATATATATATATATATATATATATATATATATATATATATATATATATATATATATATAATCTAAAAGTTTGCAGTCATCGGCTTCAGCCCCCTCACGTATAACGTGGGGGTGTTCGGAAAAGCACTTGATCACACTTGATCCAATGTCTTGGTCCGTTAAGGAGGTGTTAGTGCGGCGAACCAGGCAATTGGACTATAGGGCTTTAACACTTTCACTTAGCCATAGGAGTTTGATGGTGGGTCTATGATATAGCCCCTGGTATGTACGCGTTTATCCGAGTACGGTGCGTTTACATACGTGACCAGAAGAACGGTCCTTTGTTTAATACGGCGGGAATCACAAAGATTCCGATGAGTCATCGAGTGGTTGACCAGCTCTCGCCGCATCATGACAGTCAGTTTTCGGCTTTCTCTACTGAGGTGCTCATCCGGACGAACAGGGACACAATCGCAGTAGTTGTCCCTTTACTACCTTAGCCGATAGAGCGGAACGTAAGGTAGCAAGCACAGGAGCCGAGCAACCCAACTATTGACCAAAGACATGATTCGGAGCTAATGCATATAAGGCCAAATTCGCGAAGCCAAACACTCCCTATAGGTATCCGGACTTTTCAAAGTATACCGGGCCGAATACAGCCCCTGGTAATGGACCCTGGTGTCAAGGAACGTGTGGCAATAGATAATGCCAATTACTTCCTAGGATATTGTACATGCCAGAAAAGTATAAGACAAAAAGAGATAAAAAGGTTTACACAAGGTTTTAATCTAAAAAGAAACCTTAGTGCAGGGCCCTACTGCACGTCTGCGCCATTTTCTCCTTTGTGATGTGTCCTTGAAGGGGGGGTGTGATGGCCATCTGTGAAAAAAAGAAAAACACTGGAAAATAAAATCCAGTGTGGCCATACATAAAGTTTGTTTGATTAACCTTGAAAGATAACTGTAGAGTCCGAATAGGGTCGAGCCAAACTATGGACTATTTGTGTGCAGTGTGCCCCCAGCGCTTCCCAAGGGATTTTAAGAATGTACTTGTGTATACGAGGTACATATGATGTCGCCTTATGGGGTAATTGATGGGGGCGTAGCCGCTAATCAAGCTCAAGTTTATCTGAGCTGCCGCACTGAGGCGTACTCCGGACACGTTTAGCTGTGTCTGCGGTCTTAACAACCGCTGATCTGTTTGCTTGAGTAGGCTGTTTTGGACCCCGACTGCTAGGGCCGCAGTGTCCTTCTACGTACGAAAAGAGCGCTTCATATTTCCACTGACCATAATGACGCCCCGTGGTTCGGGCACTTTGAGCTTTAAATAAGCATAATGCGGGACTGCATTAAAGCGGGCGAAGACCGTTCTTCTGAGTAGTGCATGATAGCCACTTTGGAACGGAGCTATGTCGAAGATTAGCTCTTCGCTTCGAAAGTTGTCAGGAGAGCCGAATACGACTTCCAATGTTAAAGAGCCAGTGTACAGGGCTTCTATGCCCGGTATAACTCATTTAAAGGTCATGTTGCTTGGCTTGATTTTTGACGGGTCTACCCCATCTTGCGGACAGTGTCCTAATATATTAGATTTAGGCTGGTGCCGCCGTCCATGAGGACTCGAGTGAGATGGTATCCGTCGATTATCGGGTCGAGCACTACGGCAGCTGAACCCCCATGACGGATACTAGTCGGGTGGTCCCTGCGATCAAAGGTGATCGGACAGGCCACCCATGGGTTGAATTTGGGAGTGGCAGGCTCAACGGCATAGACTTCTCGGAGTGCGCGCTTGTGCTCCCTCTTTAGGATATGAGTGACGCGGATCATGTTCACTGTTTTGATTTCTGGTGGAAATTTCTTCTGTCCCCCCGTGTTCGGCTGGCGAGGTTCATCCTCGTCTTCGCTCTGAGGTCCCCTCCCCTTGTGTTCGGGGTGAGCTTGTCGTCCTGCTTGAAGACCCAACAACTGCGGTTGGTATGGTTCGCGGGTTTGGCGGGTGTGCCATGGATCTGGCAATTCCTGTCTAGTATTTTGTCTAGGCTGGATGGACCTTCTTCGTTTCCTTTAAATGGTTTCTTCCGCTGACCGGGTTTGGAGCCACTGAATCCGGCATTTACTGTTGTATCATCTAGGCTTCCAGCGTTGTTTCGACATTTGTTTTTTTATGTCATGGCTTTCCATTGCCATCCCTGACTTCAGATGTGTCGGGCTCGCTGGTGCTGCTGCGGGCTAACCAGTTGTCCTCGCCCGTGCAAAAGCGGGTCATGAGCGCAGTTAGGGATGCCATTGTCCTTGGCTTTTCTTGGCCAAGGTGCCTAGCTAGCCATTCGTCCCGTACACTGCGCTTAAAAGCCGCTAAGGCTTCGGCGTCCGGACAATCGACGATTTGGTTCTTCTTATTGGGAAACCGGTTCCAAAGCTTACGGGCTAATTCCCCGGGTTGTTGGATTATGTGACTTAGGTCATCAGCGTCCGGGGGCCGGTCATAAGTCCCTTGAAAATTGGCCCGAAAAGCATCCTCAAGTTCTTCCCAACTTCCAATGGAATTTTCTGGGAGGCTTTTCAGCCAGTGCTGAGTTGGTCCTTTCAGCTTGAGGGGTAAGTATTTGATGGCGTGAAGATCATCTCCTCGAGCCATGTCGATGTGGAGAATAAAGTCCTCTATCCATATCGTAGGGTCCGTCATTCCATCATATATATCCCTCGATGTTCACGGGTTTAAACCCTTCTGGAAATTCACGATCCAGCACCTCATCGGTAAAGCACAGGGGGTGCGCAGCACCCCTGTATTTGACTGTGCCGTGGCGTGAGTTCGACGGTTGCGATGTTCGGTATTGACTCCGAACTGGTATATGACCGGCATATTTGGCTTGATAGCCACAATCCCATGTGGGGGCACAGTCCCTAGAGCCGTAGATGGATCTGGCTTTCCCGGCCTTTTTGTCCAGGTCCTCACATAGATCGTGTTTCTAGACTTTAGCCGCAACCTCCCTGTCGGCGTTCTAGGAACGGGGGTACCCAGACTTGCCTGCCTGCGGCCTGCGGCGTGGCTCAAGGAGTGGCCCAGCATGGCCCATCTTCATCAACACATGCTCAAGACCCTCGCGAGGGGCCGAGCCTCGCGGGGCGGACGACAGGAGGCTTCCTCGGGCACGACCTCGTCAGACTGGCTCGCGAGGAGGCAGAGAGATCAAGGCGGGGTACCTCACGAGGTTCCCATGATACAAGCCATGATGACCGAGGCCCGGCGGGCGCCAGGCGGGCGCCGGCCTGCGCAGAGTCCTTGTTTCCCCTTTGGTGCAAATGGGGCAAGCGCAGGCAAGGGTATCAAGCAAAGGAAACCATTTCGGTGCAACAAGACCAAGACCAGCAGGACGGCAGAGCGGAGGTCATCGTGGAGCCCAAGCCAGCGTCATTGTCAGGGTCTTTGGCAGGCGAGGACCAACTTTAGTCAGGATAAGTGTACTAGATGTTCCCCTTCAAAATGGCCAATTGTTGGCGCCCTTCCCACTCAATATTTAGGAAGAGGCCTGGGGCCTTCGCCTATAAATAGGACTAGCCACCCACTAAGGGGAGGGGATCGGATCCGCATCAGAGAGAGAGAGAGAGAGAGAGGGGCGACTGAACTCCCCTAGCAGTTCATCACACCAGCCAAGAACAGACCCTCACGAGGCTGTTCTTCCCTTGTACTGTTCCACATCAGCCCCAGGGGCAATCCACCACACCACCAACTGGAGTAGGGTATTACACCACAATGGTGGCCTGAACCAGTATAAATCTCCTGTCGCTTGTGTTGTTCCTTGTGTAGTTTAGATCCTGGCGAGGCGGTGAGACATGGGTAGGCTGGAGGTGTGATCTCCGCGTGCACCCTAGTGTTCGAACCTCAAGGGTCTGCCGGTACCCGAAATCCAACATTTGGCGCGCCAGGTAGGGGTGTGCCGGAATCCGCCTTCCGTCACCTCTTGTTTCGCCGCCCGTCCCATCCATGTCAGACGCACGTCGCGCCCGCGCTAAGCGCTGGGCCGCTCTCGCCACCCACGTCGCCCAGACGGCCCCCGTTGGCGGGCGCCCTCACCGTTCCCCGTCGCCTGCCGTCAACGCCGCCCCCGGCCCGGCGGGGAACGAGCAGCAGGCGTCGTCCCTGCATCCTTCAGTGCGGCGAGAAGGCCGCACCGCCACCCCGTCGCTGACTCCGGCCGGCTCCTCGTCCCATGCCCGTCGCGCTCCTGCGGACGCGCACGCCGTGCTGCTCCTAGCGTGGGAGCTCATGCACTACCATCCCGTCAACGACCTCTATGACGAGTGGCTCGCCCGCATGACCGAGCTCGTCAGCGTCGCTGGGGGCTCCCCTGCACCATCCCTCTCACTGCATCGCGCCCTGCCCTGCGCGGGCGACGAAGCTCCGGGGGCGCCTCAGCCGCCTCCCCCTCAAGAAGGCGCCTTGGCCCCAAGGCGCGTGGACCCTGGGCAGAACCCGCTCCGTCCGGCGCCAGCACAGTAAGAGAAGAGCTGCCAAGAGATCCCTCGTCCCCAAGAAGCCGCTCGAGTGCTCCCCGCGCCGGCCCGGCACGAACGCGCACCTGCTCCAGCGCATCAAGACCCCGCGCTGCACCTGGCTGCAGCGCACAGAGACCTGCAAGATCAAGCTCTCCGTCACCAAAGGGCTCCCGCGGCCACTGCAGGCTGCCGTGCCTTCTCCGCCGAGCTGCGCAGCGTGGCTTGGCCGGGCAAGTTCAAGCCAGACCTGCCCCCACGCTATGATGGCACGGCTGACCCTGCTGAGTTCCTCCAGCTCTACGACCTGGGCATCAAAGCCACCAACGGGGACGAGAAGGTCATGGCGAACTGGTTCCCCATGGCGCTCAAGGACGGCGCCCGCACCTGGCTCCTGAACCTGGCTCCTGGCATGATATCCTCCTGGGACGAGATGCGCACCCGATTCATCGCCAACTTCCAAGTCACCCGCGACCGGGCCCCGGCCATGAGCGACTTGCGCCGCATCAAGCAGCAGCCGGGAGAGACCCTGCAGAAGTTCATTCAGTGCTTCAACAGCGCTCGCCTTAAGATCCCCAAGGTGTCTGAGGAGTCCATCATCTCAGCCTTCTCCGATGGCATGCGTGATGTCAAGATGAAGGAGGAGCTCGTGATCCATGAAGACCTGTGCACCTCACTGGAGCTGTTCAATCTGGCGACCAAGTGCGCTAGGGCTGAGAAAGGGCACCTTTCCCTCCTCGAGCTGCCAGCTGCTGACCCAGAAGAGAAGAAGCCCAAGGCCAAGGACGTGAAGCGCAAGGGGGCTGCCGTGCTTGCAGCAGAGCCCGACACCAAGCGAGGCAGGGACCAGCCTGAGTCATCCCAGGGCAGCCAGTACTACGTGTACCACGACCTCCACACCCACACCACCAACGAATGCCAAGAGCTCAGGGCCATACGAGATGTGCGTGCCGGCCGACGCCCCGAGCGCAGCGACAGGGGCTATGGTCGAGGAGGAGGAAGAGGTGGAGGATGATGGGAAGACCGTGGCCCTCGCCAAGGGTGGCGTGACCGACCTCGCGAGGACCGCTGGCAGGACCAGCCTCGTGAGGGAGGTTGGAGGGACCCACCTCGCGAGGGGGGTTGGAGGGATCAGCCTTGCGAGGATCGCCCACAAGGCAATGCGGGCCTCCCTCCTCTAACACCATAGCCAAGGAGGAATGAAGACCATCACCAGGACGAGGGGACTGGAGGCTTCCAGGAGCCGCGCACAATCGCTTGCATCTTGGGCGGCGCACAAGCCCCGGCCTCTCAGCGCATCTTCAAGCAGTTTGCTCGCGAAGTGAACGCAGTCCTCCCCAAGCTTGAGGCTACACGCCCCCTCGGGTGGTCAGCGTGCGCTATCACGTTCAGCTCAGCGAATCAGCTCAAGTGCGGGGCCACAGCAGGAGTCCTCCCGATGCTTTGTTCCCCAATCATCAGCAATGTGCAAGTCACCAGGACCCTCATCGATGGTGGAGCAGGGCTCAATGTCCTATCCGTCGAGACGTTCAGCAATCTCCAAGTGCCATACAATCAGCTGCAGCCAACCAAGCCTTTCTCAGGAGTCACTGATGGTTCCACGGTTTCGATAGGGAAGGTCCGCCTTCCTGTTACCTTCGGTAAGCGCGACAACTACCGCACCGAGCTCATTGACTTCGACGTCGCTCACATCCGCCTGCCTTACAATGCCATCCTCGGGTACCCAGCCCTGGCCAAGTTCATGGTCGTGACCCATCACGGCTACAATGTCGTCAAGATGCCAGGAAGCGGTGGGGTCACCACTATGCCTTGTGAAGAGAGAGACGCTGTGTGTTCTCTGGAACGTGCTTTCCAAGCCGCATCGATTGAAGACCCAGATCACAGGATCGGGAGGCCTCCCGAGGCTGCTCCTAAGAAGAAGAAGACATCGCCTGGCCCGACCCCTCGGGAGGCAGGCCCCTCAGGGTCCGCGCCTATTCAACGGGCACCTCCTTCTGTCGCATAGGAAGGCATGCCCGGCGCCCTCCTCGAACAAGGCTCGGGGGCTCTCTTCTGGAGGGCCATCGACTTTGCTAAGATCACGAGGGAGGCGCTCGGGCACCACTTGGAGGCGTGCTTCAACGCACGTTTCCCTCTGGAAGGAGCAAGGCAAGGAGGGCCAAACCCTTAGGAGTTCGTCAGCGAGATCATCCAGGAGCTGCAGGAGTTAAGAGTCATGAGTGGCAGCCGCCGCTTGCCCGCCGTAGCCCCCCATCCAGGAGAGGATGGTGGGCTGCGCGTCTGCATCGACATACCAGGACTCAACCGAGCCGCCTCTCAGGAGCGCCTCTGGCCCTCACGCGTGGGGCACTGCGAAGGTCCACCCCACAGCTATGTTCACATGCCTTACGGCCTGCCGAACGCGGCTGTTGTGCGTCAGCGCCTCATGAGGAGCATCTTGAAGGCTCAGGCGGTCAGGCATTCCGCAGTCCTGGCGGAGATGGAGATGGTCCACGAGGGGCCGTCGGCGCCTCCAGAGCCTCCTGAGGCCCCTGGGCCTGGGTGCTCGTGAAGATCGTCTCCCGCAGTGCACGCCCTCTGCTACTTCAGCATCCCTCCATCTTCAGCATCATCAGGTGACATCCTTCGAGTTTCATTTTCAGCTGGGAGCGCCCCTAGGGCTGCATCATTCCCGGCCGCATGGGTCCGTCCCTACGGCATGTATCCCTTTAGTTCATGTTTTCAGCTTACTTTATTGGGGGCGCCCCTCGGGCTGCATCATCCCCAAAGTCGCTCAGGCCCGACCCAGTGGAGATCTTCTCTTTCTGCGTCTATCTAAATGGATTTGCTCCTTCATGGCTAACGTGCTCGACCTAATCGCCCGCTCGATTGACACCAACTAATGGAGCTGCTCCCTCACGGCACGACGCTTGCGCATGGGTCCGTCCCTGCAACGTCGACAAACCTGGACGGCTGAGCTCTGGCTGCGGCAACCCCGCAGGGCGCCACCTCACCAAGCCTTCAGTGCCTTGTCACCTTCCTAGAGCAACCAACAGCTGGCCCGCAATTGTCATCGCTTTTCTCATGATGAACTCGCAAGATCGTTTTAAGGAGCAACATTTGGCAAGGCCTCCGCGGCGTCTCCTTCGCTCTCGTCCACGCGAACCGCTTGCGCATTAAAGGGGGGGGGGTACCTGAGCATCGCGACTCATGGGCTCTTACTGGCTCTCCAGCCCTCACCCTCTGGCCTTGTCCACGGCATCGCGACCTGGCATACCAGCGATGGCTGAGCCCGCTTGAGGGCCGGGACCTGAGGACGTAGAGCACGAAGGGGAGCAAAGGCGAGAGGGAAGAGGCACGTGGGGACCTCGCCAGGCAACTCCTCGGTTGCCAACGCACGGGCCCGGCGCCGCGCCAAGGAGTGGTTTCTAACCCCCGAGATAAGTCATCCTCCGGAAACACTAGCTGTCACGGCGCCAACCTTGCACCTAATGCAGTCCCGCTTTGGCAATGTCGTGCTCCTTTCTCACCAAACGATGGCTGCTTGAGTGCTAAAGGGGACCTCCTGAGCATCACGACTTAGGGGCTCTTACTAGACCCCGGGCCGCTCACCTCCTGGCCTTGACCACGGCATCGCGACCTGGCATACCAGCGACGGCTGAAGCCTACCTTGGGACCAGGACCTGTCAGCGCAGAGCATCAAGCCCTCGCGAGGTTCGGAAGAAGGAACTAAGCTAAGATGGGACGAGCATCCCGCACCACTTCATAATAAGGATCATATTAACAAATGGAACTACAAGCACCTTACAAACCCCTGCGGGGTGTGTTCTTCGATTCCTCGCAGGGAACAAAAGGAGCAGATCCTAAAGAGTGCTAACTACGCGCGCCTCCGCAAGAAATGCCATCATTAACAGCGGGCCGTCAGCCACCGGCGCCAACCCCATACAGATCAGTGGCGACGGCGGCCCGACGAGCCCGCCCTGCTCCGGGAGTGACGCAAGCTCGGGGGCTCGTAGCTGTCGTTGCTCATCTCCGAGGTCGCGAGGAGCTCGGCGGAGTCGCTGGATCCTTCGACACCTCCGCTACCTGAGGAGCTGCTAGGGAAGCGGTTCACGAGCCTAGTCCTCACCGCAGCAGGGCCCAGGGCAGCACTCAAGCCGGCGTCCCTCCATGTCGAAGACCTTGAAGAACATCAGGGAGGCGCCATCATACTCGAGGTGGATTGCAAGGGCGCCACCCATCCTGCCGACCCGGGCGATCTCGCCCCAGCCACGGGTCAGGTAGACCCTGCCCGGAGCGACAACCTCGACCTCCGCTTTGGTCGCAGGGGCACTGCAGTCAGCATGCTGCAGCCAAAGCTCGATAGGCCCCCTCGGCGGGATCTCGAAGGAGACGGAAGGAGGGAGGTGAATCCAGGACCGAGGAGGCATGGCGGCGTGAAGCACGAGCTCGCAAGGAGAGCCTCCGGCGTGAACTCCTGGAGGAACGACGCGCACTGCCGTGACCCGCCGGCAGCGACGGCGCCTCTGGCGATGCCGCTCGGCGCCAGCACCTTCAGGGCCCTCGATCTGGGCATACAAGGGTAGTGGGAATCCCGGCGGCGGCCGCTCAAACCATGGCCTCGACACTTCCTGCCGAGCGCCCCCTTCCCCGTGGCAAGGGATGAGCCGTTTCTTTGGAGGAAGCGGGACAGGACTCTCGGGGGGGCTTCCCCTTCTCTTCGGCAGAAAACCGACGGATCAGTGCCATTGGCGAAGGGAGGAGCAAGGACGAAGAGGAAGACGAAGAGTAGCGGGAAGAGATGGATTGGAAGGGCTCACGCCGTTCCGTACATATAGCCGAGGGAGGCCAACCGACGGCCTCCACGATCATAGGTAATCGTGACCCGTTTTTGCATGCTGGGACTTGTCAATTCGTGCAGTTATCGAGGCGTTGTGGGGGAGCCAGAACGCCCAGGTCCAATCAACCACCACTAGTGCCCAAGGCTGCAGGCTATTGGGGCCCGCGACGCTTCGCACTTGCCTCTTCGCTTCTCTGCTAAGCCAAGTCCAAGCGCGCCTTGGGCCCGGGGGCTACTGTCGGCGTTCTGGGAACGGGGATACCCAGACTTGCCTGCCTGCGGCCTGCGACATGGCTCAAGGAGTGGCCCATCATGGCCCATCTTCATCAACAAATGCTCAAGACCCTCATGAGGGGCCGAGCCTCACGGGGCGGACGACAGGAGGCTTCCTCAGGCACGGCCTCGTCAGGCTGGCTCGCAAGGAGGCGGAGAGATCAAGGCGGGGTACCTCACGAGGTGCCCATGATGCAAGCCATGATGACCAATGCCTGGCGGGCGCCAGGCTGGCGCCGGCCTGCGTAGAGTCCTTGTTTCCCCTTTGGTGCAAAGGCGGCAAGCGCAGGCAAGGGTATCAAGCAAAGGCAACCATTTCGGTGCAACAAGACCAAGACCAGTAGGACGGCAGAGCGGAGGTCATCGTGGAGCCCAAGCCAGCATCATCGTCAGGGTCTTTCGCAGGCGAGGACCAACTTTAGTCAGGATAAGTGTACTAGATGTTCCCCTTCAAAATGGCCAATTGTTGGCGCCCTTCCCGCTCAATATTTGGGAAGAGGCCCGGGGCCTTCGCCTATAAATAGCACTAGCCACCCACTGAGGGGAGGGGATCGGATCCGCATTAGAGAGAGAGAGAGAGGCGACTGAACTCCCCTAGCAGTTCATCGCACCAGCCAAGAACAGACCCTCGCGAGGCTGTTCTTCCCTTGTACTGTTCCACATCAGCCGCAGAGGCAATCCACCACACCACAAACTGGAGTAGGGTATTACACCACAATGGTGGCCTGAACCAGTATAAATCTCGTGTCCCTTGTGTTGTTCCTTGTGTAGTTTAGATCCTGGCGAGGCAGTGAGACATGGGTAGGTTGGAGGTGTGATCTCCGCGTGCACCCAGTGTTCGAACCTCAAGGGTCTGCCGAACCCGAAATCCGACACTCCCTTCCTTTATGGGGAGGGGGTGCGGGTTTGTGTGTGGCATTGCTAGCCGCTCTGTCTCGACCACGAGGTGGTCGGTCCGGTTTGTTGGCCGTATTTGTTTTTCGACGGTATAGGCGTCGTCGAATTCGGCCAGCAGCTTACGCTTAGGATAGCCCTTTGTTTGGTGGTCACCGCCGTATTTTTCCTCAGCTTCTAGCACTTCGTTCCATCTGTCATTGAGCGTATCCTGTGCGGCTTTAAGCTGTTGCTTCTTCTTCTTCAGGCTCCTTGTAGTGGCGATAAGCCTTTGATGGAGGCGTTCTTGTTCTAATGGTTCTTTTGGGACGACGAATTCTTCGTTGCCCAAGCTGATCTCCTCTTCAGAGACAGGTTGATAATTTCTATCTTCGGCATCACTGTGGTCAGACAACATCCGCAGACTGTGTTCTGTGTCCTCTCGCACTTCCTCCTCCAGCGCTGGATCTGCGGTGTCCTCGGTTTGGTTTGGATTATCACCGTCGTCCGTGACAATGTTGTTGTTTTTCCCTTTGCCGGATCGAGATCGGTGCTTTTGATGTTGACACTTGGGAGGTTCATCGACAGGCATATTGTTATCGCCGTCGGAATCCTTCTCTTTAAGTGTGTCCACCATGTATATATCATTTGATGATGTAGCCGTCCACCCCCTATGGGTGGTGGTTTTTGTACCTGCTCTTCTCCGGCATCGCCATCCATGCCGTCAATGTCTACGAAGACATAACCGAGCGTGTCGGTGGTTTTCGACAGTGGCTATGTAGTGGGTGGTGGGTGGGAAGCAAAATTCCCCGTCATCAACTTCCAACTCAAGCCGGATATAATTCGGCTGAGAGCCCCCGGATAAGGAGAGGGCTTTTAATGAGTTTAGTACATCGCCGAAAGGTGAGTGCCGGAAGATGTCTGCGGAGCTGAACTCAACAATTGGTGCCCAATCAGATTCGATGGGCACGGATGCACGTGGTTCGGAACCCATGGCCGGAGACGAATTTGAGGTTCCGATAACACATGCCCACTTGAGGTTGGATCTGTGTGCGCCACTATCGCTGCCAAGTCTGCGGCTTCCGCGGCGGGGTTGAGCATCCCGACCTCGGATGGCGCGCTGCTCCGGATCTAGGTCCAGAGCGGTTGTAGGTGATATCTCCTGAGCACAGCCCGATGACAGATTTAGGTCATGTTCATCGTGGTGACAGGGAGTGGCAGGCATGGGCTCAAATCCGTCGAAGATCAAGTCTCCACGGACATCGGCCACATAATTGAAGCTTCCAAATCTGACTTGATGGTCAGGGGCGTAGCTGTCGATCTGCTCTAGATGGCCAAGCAAGTTGGCCCGCAGTGCGAAGCCACCGAATACGAAGATCTGCTCGGGGAGGAAAAACTCCCCTGGACTGCGTGGTTGCGGATGATTGATGGAGCCATCAAACCTTTTTGTGATGATGCAGCAGAACTCTCAGTGGAAGCACCAATGTCGGTGTCAAAACCGGCAGATCTTGGGTAGGGGGTCCCGAGCTATACGTCTAAGGTCGATGGTAACAGCAGACGGGGGACACGATGTTTACCCAGGTTCGGGCCCTCTCTATGAAGGTAATACCCTACTTCCTGCTTGATTGATCTTCATGAATATTAGTATTACAAGAGTTGATCTACCACGAGATCATAATGGCTAAAACCCTAGAAGTCTAGCCTATGGGATTATGATTGTCCCCTACGGACTAAACCCTCCGGTTTATATAGACACCGGAGAGGACTAGGGTTGTACAAAGTCGGTTACAGAGAAAGGAATCTACATATCCGAATCGCCAGGCTTGCCTTCCATGCAAAGGAGAGTCCCATCCAGACAAGGGAAGAAGTCTTCTATCTTGTATCTTCATAGCCCAATAGTCCGGCCCACGCATATAGTCCGGCTGTCCGAGGACCCCTTAATCCAGGACCCCCTCAGTCATTTCCACCTTTTACATAGACTATGATCTTTTACATGGAATACAATCTGCCTATTTGCTTTGTGTCGCACTACCAGCACTCCATCCTTGAAGCTAAACATTATGCCAATCATAATTCCTTAGTTTATTTGTTCAAATACGAATTGAATATGATTCTAATGTTCCTACTTCAGTTTTGAAATGTGTGTCTGCCTGTTATAGAGACATAAGAGGTTTGTATTTCTGCCTGTGGTTTGGTTAGCAGGTTGGGGGGTGAACTTTGCATATGAAGGGGTTTATAGGGAGACACTCTTAGAGTTGAATCCGCAATGCATTCCTAGATATTTTGTCTACTTTTTATGTTTTCATGAATCTCAGATACTGAACAGCATCATAATGATTATGAGCTTGCGCGCGTGAAAAGAATAAAGCAGAACAATGCCATGGCTGTCAAACTTGGCATTAAGGGACTGAAATCAAGTCAGGATGCAATGCAATGCAAATGCTCTCCACCTACATATTCATGCTCAGAATATGATCCTAACAGTGATTCTGAGCTAGAGGGAGACCTAAGTCAAGGTTATATTGGTTGCACATCAAGGTGCTTGCTCTAACTTTCCAGGGTTATATTGGACGCACATATCTTGCAACTGATGCTTTGCATTGCTTCTACTTTGTTGCACTACCATTAGCTTAGTTTACACTTTGTGTATGTGAATACGCCCTGCCTATCCATTTTTGGTACATATTCCATCTGTCATCATACCATATTTATCCATTCAAATGTTGTTCTTGTGCATCAGACGTTCAAAAGGAAGAGCACGATTATTGATCGTGGAGAAGCACGAACAAAGTATTCGGAAAAGGTAGTGACACCTGATAAATCAAATAGCCCATTTGGTGTAGTTGCAATATCACCAAACCCAGAAAACACGGCCACAACTCTATGAGACTCTAGCCCTAGTACACTGGCCATCTCTGATGCCCCAACTCAGCAGACCCCAACTGCCACAAACAGTATGATGATGCCAGTTGACATAGCACCACCTCTACGACGCAAAACCCCCATTCCAGCAGAGAGTACACCAAATTCAGTTGCCAAATCCCTTTTCGAACGAGAGAGAGACCCAATTGCAGCAAATAGGACTCCTGTTCCACTTCTTCCCAGTTTACAAGACGAACCTTATATGGTTGTCAGGAACTTTGTCCGGATCTTTCCTTCATGGAAAGATTATACCACAGACAAAGAACAGTTTCCAATCTTCCTCCGCAACTTATGCGTAATGAATGTACTAATTTTATTCATGGTAATTACTGCATATGTTTCTGTTGAAAGAAGACACAAGATTTCATTCTTTTAAATAGGCAAGGACCAAACTGGATTGTCAAGACGAGCAAGGGTTGGTTGCACTTTTCAAGCACTCCTTGATGAAGTATCGTTCCTACCTGAGGCAAGCGCACTTCGATGGCAAGCCTCTAAACAAATTTTTTTGTAAAGTCTCCGGTGCTACATTTAACAAACAGTGACTAGAATAATCTTGTTACAAATTGGTCTTGTCTGCAACGTAAGGTACTGCCTATGATATCACATCACAATTTGAACTACATTTCTGCATGTGCCTTAACGTCTCACTTGTACGAAAATTGTTTTTAGAAGAACATTCATTCTCAAGGGACCATAGAATCTCGCAACTATACTGCACACTGCATTGCTCTTGTGAGTACCTCTTTCCCTATATGACCATACTTAGTTTCATAGCTGGTTGATTATGTAGCATCACTGCACATGTTAGCCTCGTTATCATCAATTTTGTGGACATTATAAGATCCATATGGACTCTTACATAAATTTAGAATCAACCTAATGCTTATGAAGAGGTTTAGCTCTGCAGTCCTCTTGTAAGGTCTGAACGTCGTCTATCACTGTACCTACATTAACAGCTACTCCTTCTGTCCCATAATATAAGAACGTTCTGTACAGTACACCAGTGTTCAAAACACATATATTATGGGAAGAGGGATTGGTTCATTGTGTAGCATTCTGCATCTTATCTCCCTCGCCCACTGAGGGAGTCCTGGACTAGGGGGTGTCCGGATAGCCGGACTATCATCGTCAGCCGGACTCCAAGACTATGAAGATACAAGATTGAAGACTTCGTGCCGTGTCCGGATGGGACTTTCCTTGGCATGGAAGGCAAGCTTGGCGATACGGATATGTAGATCTCCTACCATTGTAACCGACTCTGTGTAACCCTAGCCCTCTCCGGTGTCTATATAAACCGGAGGGTTTTAGTCCATAGGACACACAACCATTACAACAATCATACCATAGGCTAGCTTCTAGGGTTTAGCCTCCTTGATCTCGTGGTAGATCCACTCTTGTACTACCCATATCATCAATATCAATCAAGAAAGAGTAGGATTTTACCTCCATTGAGAGGGCCCGAACCTGGGTAAAAACATCGTGTCCCTTGTCTCCTGTTACCATCCGCCTAGACCACAGTTCGGGACCCCCTACCCGAGATCCGCCGGTTTTGACACCGACATTGGTGCTTTCATTGAGAGTTCCTCTGTGTCGTCACCGATAGGCTTGATGGCTTCTTCAATCAACAACAACGCAGTCCAGGGTGAGAATTTTCTCCCCGGACAGATCTTCATGTTCGGCGGCTTTGCACTGCGGGCCAATTCACTTGGCCATCTGGAGCAGATCGAAAGCTACACCCTTGGCCTTCAGGTCAGATTTGGAAGCCTAAACTTCACGGCTGACATCCGCGGAGATTTGATCTTCGATGGATTCGAGCCACAGCCGAGCGTGCCGCACTGTCACGATGGGCATGATTTAGCTCTACTACCGGACAGAACCTTGGAGGCCGCACACGAATCCGCTCCGACCCATAGTTCGGAGCCGACCGCGCAGATCGAGGACAGGTGGCTGGACACCGCCTCGGGAGCTGCAACTTCTACGGCGATGGAGCCGCATACTGACCTTGTCCCTTATAAAGCTCGTGACTCCGAGGTGCCGGACTCCTTGCCGGACTCCTTGCCGGACTCCGACCCTCCTGCGCCCCTACCAATCGAATCCGATTGGGCGCCGATCATGGAGTTCACCGCCGCGGACATCTTTCAGCACTCACCCTTTGGCGACATCCTGAATTCGGTAAAGCATCTCTCATTATCAGGAGAGCCCTGGCCGGACTGCGGTCAGGATGGTTGGGATGCGAACGACGAAGAAAGTCAAACCCCACCCACCGCCCACTTTATAGCCACTGTCGACGATCTAACCGACATGCTAGACTACGACTCCGAAGACATCGACGGTATGGACGGCGATGCCGGAGACTACCAAGAACCAGCGCCTACCGAGCACTGGAAGGCCACCCCAACCCATGATGTATATATGGTGGACACCCCAAAAGGAAGCGATAACGAGGAACAACGGGACGCGGCAAAGGATAATTCCGCCGACAAACAACCAAAACGGCGACGCAGACACCGCCCTAAGTCCCGCCTCGACAAAAACAGCACTCCTAATGACCCAGCAATAGAGCAGGGCAAACCAGTGGATGACGAACATGCAACCAAGCAACCATCCGAACAGGAGGAATCGGATAATCAATCCATGCCCGGCGAAAACAACAGTCCAGACGATCTCACGCCGGACACACCACCGGAGCATAAGAACCTTCACAAAAGACTTGTCGCCACTGCAAGAAGTCTGAAGAAGGAAAAATGGAAGCTCAAAACAGCGGAAGACATACTCAGAATGAGATGGAGCAAAGTACTCAAGACCGCGGACAAATATGGCAATGGCCACCAAACAAAGAGATACCCGAAGCGCAAGTTGCTGCCAGAATTCGACGAGGAGGCCATAGAGCCCCCACAGTCAAAAAGCAAAGAGGCCGCCTGGCCGGATAGACGACCAGATGACAGGCCAAAAGCGACAAGCGGCGCCGCACACAAGCCGACACATGATGCTCGTAAAACAGATGGCCCGGTCAGGTCCATTTATGGGCCAAAAAAGAGGGGCCCAGGAAGCAACACAACACGCCGCATGTTCGAAGATAACGGCACGCCTAAATACAGGGGCGCCGCACACCCACTATGTTTCACCGATGAGGTGCTGGATCATGAATTCCCAGCGGGATTCAAGCCCGTAAACATAGAGGCATACGACGGAACAATAGACCCCGGAGTCTAGATTGAGGATTACATCCTGCACATACACATGGCTAGAGGAGACGATCTCCACGCCATAAAATATCTACCCCTCAAGATCAAAGGGCCAGCTCGGCATTGGCTCAAAAGCCTCCCAGAAAATACCATTGGAAGTTGGGAAGAGCTCGAGGACGCCTTAGAGCAAATTTTCAAGGGACTTATGTCCGCCCTCCAGATGCAGATGATTTAAGTCACATAACTCAACAGCCCGGAGAGTCAGCGCGCAAATTCTGGAACAGGTTCCTTACCAAAAAGAACCAAATAGTCGAATGCCCAGACGCCGAAGCCTTAGCAGCTTTTAAACATAATGTCCGAGACGGTTGGCTCGCTAGACACCTCGGCCAAGAAAAGCCGAGAACAATGGCCGCGTTAACAAGCCTCATGACCCGCTTTTGCACGGGGGAAGACAGCTGGCTAGCAAGATGCAGCACCAGCGACCCGAGTACATCCGAGATCAGAGATGGAAACGGAAAATCACAGCGCAGAAAGGACCAGCGCCGAAATAAAGAAAAAAGCCCAAAGAACACGGTGGTCAACGCCGGATTCAAAAGCTCGCGGCCAAACAACAAAACACTGCCTCTTAAGGACAACAGTGACGAGCTATCCAACTTAAACAAAATTTTGGATCGGATATGTCAAATCCATAGCACCTCCGGAAGGCCTGCAAACCACACCCACCGAGATTGTTGGGTCTTCAAACAGTCCGGCCGACTCAAGCCGAACACAAGGGGCTCGACGCGCCAAGCGAGGATGACGACGAACCCCACCAGCAGAGCGCCGGAAAACAAAAGACTTTCACACAAGAAGTCAAAACAGTAAACTCACTTCATGTGATAATACGGAACAACAATGCAGCACCTGCCAAAGTAGGCGTCGCATGGTCCACCCCAGCGGAACCTCGAGATTGGATGTCAAAACCAATTACTTTCGACCAACTGGACTATTCCAGAAATATTCAAAATGCAGCATGGACTGCTCTGATATTGGATCCTATAATCGACGGACTACAATTTACACAAGTCCTGATGGATGGCGGCAGCGATTTAAACCTGCTATATCCAGACACAATCCGCAAGTTGGGGATAGACCTTACTAAAATTCGACATAGCCGCACTTCCTTCAAAGGAGTGACGCCAGGCCCTTACGCCAAGTGCACGGGCTCCTTACTACTAGAAGTTGTGTTCGGGTCACCCGACAACTTCCGACGCGAAAAGCTAATCTTTCATGTCGCCCCATTCAAAAGTAGCCATCAAGCACTATTGGGACGTGAAGCTTTTGTCCACTTTAACGCAATACCACACTACGCGTCTCTTACACTTAAAATGCCCGGTCCACGCGGCATCATCTCATTAAAAGGTCGTTCAAGACCCCGGACATGGCTAGACGAGTCCGGCATAAATAAGCTGGGGGCTCCCTAGCCGCACACCCCCTTACAAGGGGCTGTGCGTATGAGCTAATATAAGCTCAGCTTTATTCATTCATTCATATTTCGATTTTTAATACATTTTTTGCACGATTTCCTTTCAAGCTAAGTTCCTCTCTTTTTACAGATGAACAACGTGCACACCCATCCAGGATACGGCACAATGGAGACACAGGCGCAGACGTGCAGCAGGGACCCGTTGCAAGGATTCTTTTCAGATTAAGTCCCTGCGTAAACCTTTCTTACTGTCTTTTGTTGATTCATATCCCACGGTTTTTCACCATAACCAACGAGGAGGCTGGCATTTTGGCATCGGCCACGCCAGAAATTCTCGCCTGTACTTGGACACTAGGGGCTTAGGGCATTGTTCTGCCCGTTATTATAAAGACCGAATACCTTAGGGAGTGTTCGGCGTCTCGAGTTAGGCCTTATATGCATCAGCTCCGAGTCATGTCTTTGGTCAAATGTTGGGTTTGCCCGGCTCCTGTATTTTGCTACCTTACGTTCCGTATTCGGCTAACGCGGCACTAGGAGAACTACTGCGATTGTGCCCCGGTTCGGCTGGGCGAGCACCTCAGTAAAGAAAGCCGAAAACTGACTGTCATGATATAGCGAGAGACTGGTCAACCACTCGATCGACTATCGGAATGTTTAGAATTCCTCCGCCTTGACGAAGGACCGTTTCCCGGTCAGGCACATACGCGCCCCAAATTCGGAGAGCGCGGTGCCCCTAGGGGCTATATCGTAGCCCCACCTTTGAACTCCTATGGCGAAGTGAAAGTGATAAAGCATTATAGTCCGGTTGCCTAGTCTGCTACGCTATCACCTCCTTCACAGGACTAAGACGTTGGATTAAGTGTGAAAATGCGCTATTTCGCAAACACCCCCGCACCATGTGCGTGGGGGCTGAAGCCGAAGACTGCCATCTTTCAGGTTATACACAAGTATACATTAAACGGCCGCACAGGAGATATTTCAATACTTGAACGCACAAGTACAAAAAGCGCTTATATTATAAACATCGTTTTACAAACCATAAAGTTCATTTGAACACGACATTTTTTGAGCACTGCGACTCTATTACACGAGCACCACGCAGAACTTCCCCAAAATAGTGCTCGGCGGGTAACCGGCTCTCGTCCGAACCCTGGGTCGCAACAGCGGTGGCATCCATCTCCGCCCAGTGTGTCTTCACACGGGCGAGCACCATCCTCGCACCCTCTATGCAGGCTGACCGCTTCATCGCCTTATATGCGGCACCGCCCCAAGAAATTGCTGCAATAAGCCAAAATAACTCTTCGGCTTGGGCCTATCCGGCCAGACATGAGCCACGATATCTGTCATGGCAAGTCCGGACAGCCTATTCAGCTCGGCCCACTAAGCCAACTGATCGGTCAGCGGAAGTGGATGCTCCGGACCATGGAATTGAGACCAAAACAGCTCTTCCGTCTCGTGATCCTTCTGACTTCGGAAGTGCACAACGGCATCTGCCGCACTCACCGCTAAATCCATATAAGGATCCTCCGGACCCCACAGCTGGCCAAGCTGAGCATACTTTGGGTCCGTAAACCTCCGGCGCAGCAGAAAGGGTTTGCCAGCCACAATATCTCCGGCCTGGCGCAGCTCCTCCTTTATAGCCCGCATTGCAGAACGGGCATCCTTGGCTTCGGCGGTGGCCTTCCTCAGGTCCTCTTGCTCCGCTCGGCGTTCTTTTCCAAGAACCTCATAGCGGTCGGTAGCATCTCTCAACTTCACGGCCAATTCGGCCATCTCCTCCCTGCTCCGGCAGTGAGCAGCCTTTTTGGCTTCTAGCTCTTCGGCCGCCCTCGAGGCAGCCGCATCACTCCTTCTGGTCTGCTCCTTGGTTCGAGCAAGTTCTGCCCAAGGCTCTCCACAACAGAGGCACCATCTGCATTGAGCACACATGTTGTAAGGAGTGGGCTTCGGCTCCCTTACTAGGTGACCACGGAGAAAAACCTACCTTGTGACTCGTCAAGTCGCTTATTGACCAGCGCGATGTCCGCATCCGCAACGTCAAGTTGCCGCTTTAGTTCGGCAACTCCATCAGTCCAGCTGGCCACCGGACTATCCACCACCTACATAGGAAAGGCGAAAATCAATACCTGCGATTTTGATCCTTGGCACGCTGTCGCTCTCGACAACCTACCGAGTCCCAGGGGCTACTAGCTATACAGGGCGCACTTCATGTGTAAAACTGTCAAAAGGCATGTCATTTTTACATACCTCAAACCCCGCCAGCAAGCTTCTGACGGCATCATGCAACCCGCCTTCGGCGGACGAAATTCTTCCAATCACCATACTCATCAATGTATGGTGATCTTCTGAGATAGACGCCCTCTCAAGCAGATCCCTCAGCTCCCCCGGCCGTACACTAGTTGGCGCCGAACTCTTCGGCTCTGCCGGACTCGGGGATACCCTCCGTAATGACACCTCAGGGTCGTCTGCTCCACCTGACGGCGCGGTGGATGGAGGCGTCTCGCTCTCCATCATCTCCGGACAAAGGTCCCCCAAAGACGAGCTCATCTGAGAAGGACGAAGATCCGAACTACAAGGTAAAAACTTAAGTTATCCTCAGAAGCAAAAATAGGGATGTCCCAAATTACAAAACTCCCTTTTTTCTACTTACGGCTCACTGGAGGGCTGGTTCTTTAGGGGAGACTGTGCGGCCGGGGCCTCCCCGGACGCAGGACCCTCTGGTGAAGATCTCTTCCCCCGCTTCGGGGCTTTGGCCTCCGGGTTTTCAGAAGCGGTCCTCTTCTCCCCTTGGAAGGAGGGATTCTCTATCCCCCCTTTCTCAAAAGCCTCCTCGGTCGAGGCGGTAGCTCCTCTGTTTCCCCCTTCGCCTTCCTCTGAAGGCGCAACCTCCAGCATCCTGACCAGCACGGGATCCGGCGCGGTCTCTGGGAGGGGGGCCGGACACCGTATCAACTTTGCTTGCGCTATCCACTCATGTTTAGAGGACAACTAGTTAAAAGGCGAATCATAGAAAGGCAAACCAACGGTATGTCCGGACTCAGAGCTACTTACTTGTGTATCCGGGCGATTGCAGCTTAGGCCGGCGTCCTCGTTCAATTCCGGACACATCTCTTGTGATCCGAAGAACAATTTGTACATCTCCACGGGTGTCGTACCCATGAAGTGTTGGAGAATTCGTGGTCCCTCCGGATTAAACTCCCACAACCGGAGAGGACGGCGTTTGCAGGGCAGGAGACGCCTAATCAGCATGACCTGCATCACCACGACCAGATCGATCTCCCTCGCTTGGAGGTCTTGAATCCGGCCCTGCAATAGGGGCACGTCCTTTGACGGCCCCCAGTTGAGCCCTTGGCTGACCCCTGACATCAGCCGCTGTGCAGGGCCCGGGCGGAAGATGGGCGGCGGCTTCTGCCTGCTGCCCCTGGGAGCGGTTATGTAGAACCACTACTGCTGCAACAAGCCGAGATCCTCCTGGAAAGAGCCCTCGGGCCACAGAGCGTCAGCCCTTCTGCTTACAACCGCCCCGCCGCACTCTGCTTGACGCCCCTCGATCATCTTTGGCTCCACGTCGAAGGTCTTAAGCCACAAGCCGAAGTGAGGGGTAATACGGAGGAAGGCTTCGCAGACGACAATGAATGAAGAAATCTGGAGGATGGACTCCGGAGCCAAGTCGTGGAATTCCAACCCATAGTAAAACATGAGCCCTCTCACAAAAGGATCCATCGGGAAGCCTAAACCCCGACGGAGGTGGGACACAAACATGACATACTCGCCGGGCTCGGGGGTGGGAATGACTTGCCCTTTGGCGGGCAACCTATGCGAAATATCGTAGGTCAGGTACTTGGCTTCTCACAGCTTTAGCACATCCTCTTCCGTGATGGAGGAGGGCATCCACCGGCCCTGTGGGTCGGAGCCGGACATTGTTGAAGGTCCGAAGCGCTCGAATCTGGGGCTCTGGGTGTTGGAACTCGGGGCAAGGAGTAGATTCGATTGAGGATTGAAGAAAAGAAATGAGCCTTGGTCCCATTATAAAGAAGGAGAATACCAAGAGCCGTCCCCGTGACCGTCCGGGACTCGCCTCCGATAGAGGGGGCATGGCAACGGGCATGGTTGGGTTACCCACGTCCGTATTGATGGGAATCCCAGAATAAGGGGAACACGATCTCTGCATCGACAAGATGTGCCAAGGAAACCGCTTCGCTAAACGCGCTGAGGTGGTATAATAAAAAACGATTCAAGTAAAGGCTTGGTAGTGGCGTGACGTCATGCCACAGAATACGTCAGCAGATTGAACTTGTGTACATATTATTCTCTCTATGGTGGAATGTGGAATTTATTTTGCAGAGCCGGACACTATCCTGGTGTTCACAATCTTCTATGAGTTATTCGGAGGAGGAACCCGCCTTGCAATGCCGAACAATATGCGCGCCGGACTCATCGTCATTGAAACCTGGTTCAGGGGCTACTGAGGGAGTCCTGGACTAGAGGGTGTCCGGATAGCCGGACTATCATCGTCAGCCGGACTCCAAGACTATGAAGATACAAGATTGAAGACTTCGTCCCATGTCCGGATGGGACTTTCCTTGGCGTGGAAGGCAAGCTTGGCGATACGGATACGTAGATCTCCTACCATTGTAACCGACTTTGTGTAACCCTAGCCCTCTCCGGTGTCTATATAAACCGGAGGGTTTTAGTCCATAGGACACACAACCATTACAACAATCATACCATAGGCTAGCTTCTAGGCTTTAGCCTCCTTGATCTCGTGGTAGATCCACTCTTGTACTACCCATATAATCAATATCAATCAAGCAGGAGTAGGGTTTTACCTCCATCGAGAGGGCCCGAACCTGGGTAAAAACATCGTGTCCCTTGTCTCCTGTTACCATCCGCCTAGACGCATAGTTCAGGACCCCCTACCCGAGATCCGCCGGTTTTGACACCGACACCCACCATTTACTAAAAAATATCATATATATATATATATATATATATATATATATATATATATATATATATATATATATATATATATATAGACACACACACACACACACACACATATATATATATATATATTTAATCTTACCAAAAAGTTGAATATACAGACAATGCCAGTGCAGAAGTGTAGCCCATTGCTCTTGTCAGTACATTTTGTCATGTAACGCTTGTACTTCCAGGGATTGGTAGTTGATTATGTAGCATCAATCTGCATTTTATCTTCATTATCCTCTATCCCTTCCATTATTATCATATCTGTACTTACTCTCTACAAAATGCAGAGTACATGCAATGCTTATGAAGAAGATTCTGTTCTGAAATACTTAGGTTATCCTTCCCTTGACATGGAGAAGGGCATTATAAAGCGGTGTTAACTGTTAATGTAAGTCAGTCCTTCTAAAGCCTTTATCCTCAACTGCTGTTTAATTTGCTCATACTCCCTATCATTAACTGATGTTTAGTTTGTTGTTTCTGTCAAAATGCATGTTTGTAACAACCGTAAGTTCCAAGTTTTACTTGTAAAACCAAATTCCTTATTCATACCATGCACATTACTCGATACTCCCTATATGTATGCCTGTTTTGTGGATCTATAATCTAGTGTGTGGAGAAGTAGCCCACGTTTGCACTTTGTCATCTCCTGTTTTATCTTACTGATGTGGCTAATGATATGAACAACATGCCATGCACATTAACCAGAATAGATACAATGATTGTCTTTGCCCTTCATCTATGCTTGTTATGTTGACATGGTAATCCAGTAGTGTGGTGAAGCTCCCTGCATTATGAACAATGCTAAATTATGCTACTGATATTTTGAACTTACTCTTTATTTTCTAATTTGAAATTGGATGGAATTAACAGCACAGTTATCATCTTTGTTTATACACGTGCAAAACCTATCATCTCTCTGCTTGTTTCTGGGTGAGATGCGTGATGGCATGCACACGTCTGCTGAAGGCTATGAGACAAACCCAACATATATTGCAACAAAGAAGGAAAAACATCTTGAAGAAAGAGAGACAACCCCAAAGTCTTGTATTGATGCGGTGTTCAAGTTACTTGAGACTAGCAATCAGACAAGCTCATAGAATTTGCTGTCTGAATCAGTTCGACTTCTTCAGTCCCAAGTTCTAGCAGAAAGGCATTCTGCAACTCAACTTCAACTTGAAGTCCTATATCTAAGAAAGATTGCGGAGAACACCAATGAGAACCTCATTGCTAAACAGCTACACCTGGAAGCTATAACCAACATGTTAGGCCGGTCTCACAGCCTTGCTCAGCAGCTTGCGCGGTAGTTCCCAAGCAAGGCTAACCTTTCTTGAACTATCTTGGAAGTGGTCTTGGTTCAGTATTATTTTGTTATGCTGCAATGGCACCCAGTTTTTGTAATTTGCTTCTTCGTTGCGCTTTACGATCAGTGGTGGCGAACTTCGATGCCCAGTGGATGTAATATACCATAATCCTTTATCATATAGTGTTGGTTTATTCTAAGTTACTATGTCATAATTTCTTTATTGTATAGAGTAGGTTTGTTCTTAATTCCTACTAGTTACTACCATCATTCGCTATCTGAAAATAAATGGAGAAAATCTGATGTAGTCGACCGGGCCGAAACATTCACCTGTAACTGGCCTGCTTTTTAGCGGGCCATAATTGGGACGGCCTGCAACTTTCTTGGGCCTGAAAGGCCATTGGGGCCTTCACACTTTGTGCTAGGCCCACAACTTACACGGGCCTACATTCGTCCCATGGTTTAGTTGGGCCTTAAGTGGACCCAAAGCTTAATTGGGCCCATGTAGCTTTGGGCCATTAACAGGCTGAATATTGTGCTGGCCTGTTACAGCCGAGAAGTAACCATGTGCCTTTAGCAGGCCGAAATGCATGTTGGGCCACAATTTTCACTAGTCGTCGATGGGCCTTCAGTAGGCTAAAATGTAGTCCGAGCCTTTTTGGCCCAGTTATATGACGGGCCATTACTAGGCCGAAACATATCTCGGGCCTTAGTTGGCCCACTGATATCATGGGCCTTTAACAGGCCGAAAGCTTTGTAAAGGCATCAACAGGCCGAATTATACGACATGCCTTTAACAGGCCCAAAGTCACGTTGGGCTAAATTGTTGCCAGCTTTATCACGGGCCATTAGAGGGCCGGATGTCGCATCGGACAATATATGGACCATGGGCAGCACGGGCCATTCCCAGGCTGAAAGACACACCGAGTTGAAATGGGCCCATGTCTACATCGGGCCTCTAACAGGCTATAATGTCACTGGGCCATAATTGGGCCCAAATATTCGGCGAACAATTAATGGGTCATATCTGGCTTCAGGCCATAAATGGGCCATGTTTAAAGAGGCCGTTATTGGGCTAGCCCACTAGTACCTGAATAAATACTACGGGCCTTTGACTGGGCCGGCCTTTTTAACCTATATGGGCCTTGGTTGGGCCCTGCCACGTGTCGACGTATCATAGGCATGTCTCCTCCATTGGACAGATGAATCTGGCCCACCTAGGAGCCGACACGTGTTTCCTCCAGCTAATGATGATTTTACATGTGGAAAATCCCCATTGGTCCGGGCTGTTAACGGATTATCGGATCCAAACCGGAACCCGATAGATTAATGGCGACCCGTTACGGTGGATGCCATGTGTCGGTCACCCTTGACGAAAGCACTTCGATGATGCGCGATTTATCGTCATGGAAGTGGACACTTCTATGATAATAATTTTGGTAATATCATGGAACAATTCTACGACAACACATGTATGACTATCTTGATTCTGTCATAAAATCGTCATGGATATACATGCATGACAAAAAACGTGACCTACTGTGACAAACACGTATCATCATGGAAGTGTTTTTTTTGTAGTGAATGCGAGCAGGGCCTCCTATTTTTAGGATAATTTCCGGGCACTTACCTTAATGAAAGGGAGAAGGTCGGGGTAGTCGACCGTAATAGCCACTTCCGAGCCGTCAAGGCTCGCTTGATAAAAGACTCCATCATCAAACACTATAAATATGTCCGGATCCTCGTGGAAGTTGGGGTCTTCATTGCGAGCATGATCCTCTGGTTGAGGGGAGGGGCAGCGAACGTTTTCGACTACCTTTCTCCATGTCTGCTTTAAAAGACAATCAGAATAGTTAGCACCCCTCGATAACAGAGTAGAACAATGCTGATAAACAACAAACTTACCCATTCGATGGGGTTGTACATGGAAAAACCTTCCCGACAATTTAAGCGGAGAAATTCTTCTTCCTCCCCGTTATAAAGATCTGCCAGAATGGTGGCCAGAGCGGCTGAGGTATCGCCCTTGCGCTTATAGCGAGATGAGTCGTCCTGCCCATTGTAACACCATAAAGGGGTCACTCTGGACTGAAGGGGCTGGATGCATAGCTTTATCGCGATAGCCATGACTTAGATTATCGAGAGTCTGGAGTGTGGCAAGTAATCTAACCTTGCTAACTAACCTCATTACTTCGGCACTATCTTCTTGCTTGGGGCTCCGGGGACGCCAATTAAGTAGCTTATTCAGAGGAGCACTAGAGAATTCAGGAAGCCCACACCAAACTGCATTCAGAAGGGGAACATCTTCAATATAGAACCATTCTAAAGACCATTCTTCGGACCCCTGGACCCCTTCTTGGGAGTTTTGACGGGGTAGCCTGACCCGGCTATGTGCCAAACTTCGGCGCCAC
This sequence comes from Triticum timopheevii, assembly GCA_963921465.1. Taxonomy (NCBI): domain Eukaryota; kingdom Viridiplantae; phylum Streptophyta; class Magnoliopsida; order Poales; family Poaceae; genus Triticum; species Triticum timopheevii. The sequence continues at coordinate 328,617,391 of OY997266.1, forward strand.
CCACTTCAAATATAGAATCACCTTGGTGATGGGGGACGAGGCAGAAGAACTTTCTCCACAGTTCAAAATGAGCCTCATAACCTAAGAACAGCTCGCAGAGAGCAACAAAACCCAAAATATGTAGGATTGAACCTAGCGTGAGGTTGTGCAGCTGGATCCCATAGAACTCCAACAGACCCTGAGAAAGGGATGAATCGGGAATCCTAAGCCCCTTAGAATAAATGAGAAGAAGCACACCCTCTCCTCCCCATTGGGGTTGGGGAAATTCTCTGCTAGCGCATCATTACCCATCGAGGCTAAACCCGCCCGTGCGGAGACTAGATCTACAGGAGGGAGATATCCCTGCGTCTGAAGTCGACTCAACTGGAGATGAGACACTAAACAACTTCGCCAATCACCCTCTTAAGGGCCATGGGACGCGAGGAAGAGCTAGGGGCGCTCGTCATGTTTTGGAGTTTTTTGTTGTTTTGCTTCGATGCTCTTTGTGCGATGTGGGATGGCATTTGGGGATTTGACCTATTTATATAGATGTCGCTCGTGCGAGGCAAGGGGTTCATCGGTAATAAAATAATGGGTCGTTCGCATTCACCTTATGCGTGGAAATCGAGGCGACGACAGGAAGGGATCATAAAGGCAGAACATGGAGGCCAAAGCCGGACAACCGTCGATCCAAAGTACGTTAAAGAACCTTCCTTGCAAAGCCAAAGACATAAGCCGGATACAACATCGTCATTGAAGGCAAGTTTGAGGGCTACTGAGGGAGTCCTGGATTCGGGGGTCCTTAGGTGTCCGGCCTATCCAATATGAGTCAAACTGATGGGCCATGAAGATAAAGTGGAAAACGATCCCCCGTGTCCGGGTAGGACTTTTGTGTGTGTGGATAGCAAGATTGGTGTCCGGATATACTATTTCCTTCCCCTGTAAACCGACTCTGTACAACCCTAGGCCCCTCCGATGTGTATATAAACTGGAGGGTCTAGTCCGTAGAGGCTATCAAAATATTCATAGGTTAGACAGGTAGGGTTTAGCCATTACGTGTCGGCGTTCTGGGAACAGGGGTCCCCAGACTTGCCTGCCTGCGGCCTGCAGCGTGGCTCAGTCGGTGGCCCAGTATAGCCCGTCTTCATCAACCAACACTCAAGACCCTCTCGAGGGGCCAAGTCTCGCGAGGCAGACGATGCAAGGCCTCCTCAGGAGTGGCCTCACCAGGCGGGCTCGCGTGGAGGCGGAGAGATCAAGGCAAGGGGTACCTCGCGAGGTACCCGTGACGCAAGCCATGACGATCAAGGCCAGGCGGGCGCCAACCCTCGCAGTGTCCTCGTTTCCTCTTGGGTGCAAAGGGGGAAAGCGCAGGCGTGGAGTATCGAGGCATCAAGCAAAGGTTTCCATATCGGTGCAACGAGACCAAGACCAGTAGGACGGCAGGATGGAGGTCACCATGGAGCCCAAGACGGCGTCATCACCAGCACCTTTGGCAGGTGAAGACCACCTTTAGTCAGGATAGCTCATACTAGCTGTCCCCCTTCAAAATGGTTGTTGTTGGATCCCTTCCCGCTCAATATTTGGGAAGAGGACCAGGGCCTCTATAAATAGGGCTAGCCACCGCAGTAGAGGGGATCCGAACTAGTTCATATATACACTACAAAGCACAAGAACACCTCTCCTCGCGAGGCTGTTCTTCCCCTGTACTGTTCATCATCAGCCCAAGAGGCAATCCACCACACCACACACAGGAGTAGGGTATTACACCACAGCGGTGACCCAAAACTATATAAATCTTGTGTCTCCTGTGTTGTTCATCGATCTAGCTTAGGGATCGCGGTGAGGCTAGGAGCGAGATTCGGTAGGAGGAGATCTTCGTGCGCACCCAAGAGTTTGAACCTTAAGGGTTTTGCCGGAACCCGATATCCGACATTTGGCGCGCCAGGTAGGGGTGCACCGGAGCTCTTCCTTTCGTCGACCCGCTCTCCACCAACACCGTGCTTCGCACTCATGGCGGGCATCGTGCCTCTGACTCCGGCGGTCGGTGCCAGCACCGGGGCCAGGGGGCTCCGAGCCTTGGCCCCCACCTTGCGGCAGGTGCAATGGGCGCACAAGTTCAAGCCAGAGATGCCGCCGCGCTAGGATGGCGCGGCGGACCAGCTGGCTTTCCTGCTGGCATACGAGGAGGCCATCCTCAAGGCCGGAGGTGACGACAAGGTCATGGCCAACTGGCTCCCCATGGACCTCACTAGCGTCCCGCACGCTTGGCTGCTCAACCTGCCGGCATCTTCTGTGACCTCCTGGGAGGAACTGTGCGGCCTCTTCCTTGCCCACTACGCGGCGCCGGCGCCCCCGGTCATCGCAGCTCTCCTAGGCGGCTCGCAGGTGCCTCCCTCGGACCGCCATGCCAAGCCATTCTTTCACCAGATCGGCGCCGCCCTTGTGCGGCAAGGAGCTCCCTCGGGTTGGGCGGCACCCAAGGCCGACCTGACCTTCAACTTGGACGATCACCCCGTCAACACCGCCTGCTCGGGCGCGCTCCCGATGCTTTGCACGCCCACCATCTGCCGGGTGGCCGTCACCAAAACCCTCATCGACGGTGGCGCCGGCCTCAATGTGCTCTCGGTGGAGGCCTTTAGCCTCCTCCATGTACCGCTGGAACAGCTCCGACCCAGCAAGCCCTTCTCTGGCGTTGGAGCCGGTTCCTCCAGCTTCCTGGGGCAGATCCGCCTTCATGTGACCTTCGGCACCCATGACAACTACCTCACGGAGTTGGTCGACTTTTACATCGCCCATATCAGCCTCCCGTACAACGCCATCCTCAGATACCCTGCCTTGGCTGAGTTCATGGTAGTGACCCATCAGACCTACAACCTCATGAAGATGCCCGGGAGCAGCGGCGTCCTCACCATAGCTGGAAATACCAAGGAGGCTCTGTTGGCGCTCAAGATCACCCTCAAGACCGCCGCGGCAGCACAACCTGCCGGCTTGGACACCTCCAAGGCCAAGGGGGCTGCACCGACCAAGAAGAAACAGTTGTTCACTCAGGACAAGGCGGAGACCAAGCAGGTGCCAGTTGAGGAAGATGGGTCCTCAGGAGCACCTTCACCATAGGTGCCAACCTCAACCCCGACCAAGAGGAGGCGCTGGCGAAGTTCTTGCGCTCTAACAAGGAGGTGTTCGCATGGGAACCCAAGCAGCTAGCGGGGGTCCCAAGGGAGGTGATTGAGCATCACCTGAATGTGTGCCCCAATGTATGCCCCGTGAAGCAGAAACCAAGGCGGCAGTCCACTGAGAAGCATGCCTTCATCGCCCAAGAAACCCGCAAGCTAGAGGCAGCAGGTGTTATTTGTGAGGTTCGTTACCCCGAATGGCTGGCAAACCCCGTTGTCGTGCCAAAAAAGGGAGGAAAGGAGCGCATGTGCTTCGACTTCACCAACCTCAACAAGGCCTGCCCTCAAGATCCGTTCCCACTCCCCCGCATCGATCAGATTGTTGACTCCACAGCCGAGTGCGACCTGCTGTGTTTCCTAGTGCGTTTTCGGGTTATTACCAAATCAAGATGGCGGTGGAAGACATGGAGAAGACAGCCTTCCTGACCCCATGTGGAGTGTACTGCTACACTTGCATGACGTTCGGGTTGTGCAACGCGGGCGCGACCTTCTAGCGGCTAATGCACATCGCCTTGGGCCGGCAGCTCAGGAAAACGCCAAGGCTTACGTTGACGACATTGTGGAAAAGTCTCGGGAGGCAAGGACCTTGATCCAGGATCTGGAGGAGACCTTCGGGAGCCTCCGCCAGGTGGACCTACGACTCCACCCGGAGAACTCCGTGTTTGGTGTCCCTTGGGCTTCCTCGTGTCCCACAGAGGGATCGAGGCCAACCCGGAGAAGGTCAAGGCAATCGAAGACATGAGTCCACCGCAAACCCTCAGAGAAATGCAGAAGCTCGCCGGTCACGTGACTGCGTTAGGACGCTTTATCTCTAAGCTGGGGGAGCGTGCCTGGCCGTTCTTCAAGCTGATGAAGAAGAATGGCCCTTTTGAGTGGACACAGGAGGCCGGCCAAGCGTTTCAAGACCTCGAGAAATATCTGACCAGCCCTCTGGTGATGGTGGCACCGCGCCCTCTCAAGTCCTTGGTGCTCTACCTTGCCACCACTCCCTACTCCACCAGCGCAGCCCTGGTGGCGGTTCGGGAGGAACGTCAGGCTAAGGCCGCATCACGCCTGGCCACGGCTTCAGCCGTGACGGCACAAGACCCAGAGGGCCCCGCGAGGACCACAATCACGGCAGCCGGAGACCCACCTCAGCAGGAAGACGCCCCCAGGGCCGAAGAGGCCACACCAGGCAACCTGGCGCTGGGGGCTCCATCGTCTCAGCAGGCGCGTCACCCTCCGGAGGATGCAGGCTTCGTCAACACACCCACCCTCGTCGAGCATCCGGTGTACTTCGTCAGCACGGTGTTGCGAGATGCAAGGGCACGATCCCCCATGCCTCAGAAGCTCTTACTCGCGCTCTTGGTGGCCTCGCGTAAACTGCGGCACTACTTTCAAGGTCATCCATCAAGGTCGTCTCGGCCTACTCATTGGAAAGGGTACTCAGGAGCCCCAACTCCGCTGGAAGGGTCGCTGAATGGAACATCGAGCTGCAAGCATTTTAGTTGGAATTCAGCACAACCAGGGTCGTCAAGGGAGCAGCACTAGGTGATTTTGTGGCAGAATGGACAGAGGTGCCAGGGCTCAAGGCGGGCGAGGATCGGTCTCTTTCCCCAGGAAGTGAGGCACCAGATGGTTGGGTCATGTACTTCGATGGAGCATTCTCGTGGCAGGGCGCGGGGGCTGGTGCAGTGCTTATATCCCCCACTCAGGACAAGCTCTACTACGTGGTACAGCCCTGTTTCCAGCAGGGTGAGAAGGTCTCCAACAACATAGTAGAATATGGGGGTCTCATAGCAGGCCTGAAAGCTGCAACAGCACTGGGGGTGAAGCGCCTCGTCATCAAGGGCGATTCACAACTCCTCGTCAACTTCTCCAACAAGGTGTATGAGCCGAGGGACGAGCACATGGAAGCATATATGGCGGAAGTACACAAGATGGAAAAGCAGTTTTGGGGGCTGGAGTTGCAACATGTGCCCCGCGGCACCAACCAAGAGGCTGATGACATCGCCAAGAGGGCGTCCAGGCGGCTGCCTCAGGAGCCTGGCGTTTTCAAGGAACGACTCTTCAAGCCATCGGCGGCACCGTCACTTTCAAGCACGGCATATCCTCAGGAAGAGCTCCCTCAGCCACCTACCACGGGAGCCCCGGCCTGTGGCCCAGCCTCAGGAGCCCGCCTGCTCCTGGCGCTGGAGCCTCAGGAGGGATGCTGGACCACGGAATTCAAGGACCACCTGATGCAAGGGACACTGTCGGAGAAAGAGGAGGATGCGGAGCGCGTGGCCAGGCAGGCCACGGCCTACTGCATCCAAGATGGTGAGTTATACCAGAGGCGGACAAACGACGTTTCCCTATGCTACATCACCAGGGAACAGGGGAAGGAGCTGCTGGCCGACATACATGGTGGAGATTGCGGACACCACTCATCGTCACGGACCCTCGTCGGCAAGGTGTTTTGCGGCGGGTTCTATTGGCCTACAGCACTCAACGACACAACCAAGCTGGTGAAGTCCTGCGAAGCCTGCCAATTCCACGCCAAGCAGATCCATCAGCCAGCTCAGGGCTTGCAGACCATCCCGCTCTCGTGGCCGTTCGCGGTCTGGGGGCTGGATATCTTGGGCCTGTTCCCTCGAGCGCCTGGGGGCTATCGCTACCTCTACATTGCAATCGACAAGTTCACCAAGTGGGAAGAGGTGGAAGCCGTCCGCACCATCCCAGCCGGTTCTGCGGTCAAGTTCATCAAGGGCCTCGTGAGCCGGCTTGGGGTCCCTAACCGCATCATTCGCAATTCACCAGCAATCTCTTCAAAACGTATTGTGCTAACCTTGGAACGCAGATATGCTACGCTTCAGTGATGCACCCCTGGAGTAACAGCCAGGCCGAGCGCGCCAATGCGGAGGTCCTAAGGGGCCTCAAGACTAGAACCTTCAAGAAGAAGTTGGAGGCCTGCGGCAGGGGCTGGTACGACTAGCTCCAGTCCATGCTGTGGTCCATCCGCACCACCGCCACCAAGCCAACTGGCAAGACCCCATTCTTCCTCGTCTACGGAGCAAAAGCGGTTCTCCCTCACGAGGTCAGGCGTCACTCCGCACGGGTCCTAGCGTTTGATGAGGCGCAGCAGGATGTCATGCGGGGGATGGACCTCGTGTTGGGGGAGGAACGCCACCGTGAAGCTACGCTGCGGGCAGCAAGATACCAGCAGGCGTTGCGGCGGTATCACTGTCACAACATCTGCCCCAGGACTCTCGAGGTAGGTGACCTCGTACTCAGGCGGGCACTCTCCAGGGAAGGGCTTCATAAGCTCTCACCCATGTGGGAGGGCCCGTTCAAGGTTGTCCACGTCTCTAGGCCTGGCGCCGTGCGCCTGGAGACTCAGGATGGGGTGCCCATCCCGAACGCTTGGAACATTCAGCACCTCTGGAAGTTCTACCCCTGAAGAAAGGCCCAGTGCTTGTGAAGAAGACCCGGTGCCTGTGAAGCTCGCCGCCCGAAGAAAGGCCCGGTGCATGTGAAGAAGGCCCAGTGCCTGTGAACCTCGCCGCCCGTGACACTCTCACGTAATAATGAGTTGGGGTTGTACACGCCCTGGAGTCTCCGGAGTGCCCCCCTTGGGCCTCGGGGCTCCCGCCCACGCCCAGTGGCAGCACTTAGCTCCGCGCTGATGAGAAGACATCGAAGATTAGACTAGGTGCCGGACGCAGCTTTTCATTTGCTTTCCGTAGTTGGCTTGTTCTCCCTTGTTTGAACCTTTATTTAAGTTGCTTCTGGTGTTCTTTGCCGGTTCTGTCCATCGTCTTCTGCCCTCGTTCTCTGTTTTCAGCTTTTTGTCTGACTCGTTCTCTCTCTCGCAAACCTCGGGAGGGGGCTGCGCGGGTGCCCTCGTGAGTCCTTCCTCTCCTGGTTTTCACGAAGCTCTCTCGTTCGAGTTCGCAGCGGGAGCACCCCTCCCAGTCTATGCCCCTCGGTCATCGCGACACCAAGCACCGGGCCATGGCCGGCAACCCTCGCGACCAAGGTTCGGAAATGATTCTCCCAAACAGATTTTTTGCAGCTCTTAAGGCGCCCGGCGAGGCCTGAAGCAGGCACCTCGCGAGGCGGAAACTACTTCAAATGCCTCAAGCTAAGTTGTTCCTACACGCGAACGCATAACAACGACACCATAACACAGCACAGGAACAATAAATGCAGTACGATAATAGGGAATCATAGTCTATTGCACGCCCCCACGGGGCCACATACTTCTCTCTCTCGATGCAGGGAAAGGAGGAAAACAAAATAAAAGCAGCACGCGCCTTGCGATAGCTCGCGAGGAGGGATCTGCGTCGTCCTCCTGAGCTCAGTCAGACACCGCCTCGCGCTTCACCGGAGCACGGCGACGGGACGACCCGCTGCCGCCTTTGAAGCGGGCGCGGCGGTGTGGCGGCTGATCACGACCACCACTGGAGGAGCTGTCGCCGGAGGAGGAGCCGCTGAAGCTCGACGAGCTGCGGTCACCGCCTGGAGCGGGTTCGCCTTCGCCCTCGTCACAGTCGTCGCCAAGGCCGAGCACCTCGTCGCCATCGTTGTCTTCAGGGCAGCACCCAACTCGGCGGCCATCTTCTCCGAACAACCTGACGCAGAGGGTCGTGTCGCCATCATACTTCAAGTGGAGGGTGCACCGCCTGCCCAGGCCACGCGCGCGGGCAAACGTCTGCCGGCCCCGGGCCAGGGCAACGTTCCCGGCGACGGAGATCTCCACCGTGACCCAGGAGGCCTTGCTGCAGCAGCCATCCGCCTGCAACCAGAGCCCGTCGGGGCCAGCGGCCGGCAGTTCGCCGGCAAAGGAGCAAGGGAGCTGAAGCCAGTTGCCGGCAGGGTTATCCGACCACACAACGAACTCCGGCAGCGCCTGCGCCGAGTGGAAGCGCAGTCGGGGAGGCTGCGCAGCCACGACACGCCTTCCCCCACCAACTGGGCTGCCTCGACATGGGCGGCACCACCGCATGAAGGGCCACCACCGCGACCGCAGGAAGCCACAGCAGGGGACGCGGGATGCTTGCAAGGATGACCACGGCCGCGCTTGGGCGGAGGAGAGCCAGGCCCTTCCTAGCGAGCCTTCCCCTTCTCTGTGGCCGAGAACCTCTTCACGGGCACCATGGGGGCACTGCAAGCAACAGGAGCGAGGAGGGAGAAGAAGCAGGCAGAGTAAGAAGCGATGGCAACGGAAGCTATCACCCCTCATTTATAGCCCAGCGGAGGCCAACCGTCAACCTCCACAATCGCAGGTAATGATGACTCTTTTTGCATGCGGCAGGGACTTGTCAAATCGGGCAGTTGCTTAGGAAGCGTGGGGAAGCGGAGACGCCCACGTCCAAGCAGTCGCCACACGGCGACCACGGTCGCAGGCTGTTGGGGCCCGCGACGCTCCGCACTTGCCCTTTGGCTTCGCTGTTAAGCCAAGGCCGAGCGCGCTTTGGGCCCGGGGGCTACTGTCAGCATTCTAGGAACGGGGGTCCCTAGACTTGCTTGCCTGCGGCCTGCAGCGTGGCTCAATTGGTGGCCCAGTATGGCCTGTCTTCATCAACTAACACTCAAGACCCTCGCGAGGGGCCAAGCCTCGCGGGGCGGACGACGCAAGGCCTCCTCAGGAGTGGTCTCGCTAGGCGGGCTCGCGAGGAGGCAGAGAGATCAAGGCAAGGGGTACCTCGCGAGGTACCCATGATGCAAGCCATGACGATCAAGGCCAGGCGGGCGCCAGCCCGCGCAGTGTCCTCGTTTCCTCTTGGGTGCAAAGGGGCAAGCGCAGGCGCGAAGTACCGAGGCATCTGGCAAAGGTTTCCATATCGGTGCAATGAGACCAAGACCAGCAGGACAGCAGGATGGAGGTCACCATGGAGCCCAAGACAGCGTCATCACCAGCACCTTTGGCAGGCGAAGACCACCTTTAGTCAGGATAGCTCGTACTAGCTGTCCCCCTTCAAAATGGCCGTTGTTGGATCCCTTCCCGCTCAATATTTGGGAAGAGGACCAGGGCCTCTATAAATAGGGCTAGCCGCCACAGTAGAGGGGATCTGAACCTAGTTCATATATACACCACAAAGCACAAGAACACCTCTCCTCGTGAGGCTGTTCTTCCCCTGTACTATTCATCATCAGCCCAAGAGGCAATCCACCACACCACACACAGGAGTAGGGTATTACACCACAGCGGTGGCCCGAACCTGTATAAATCTTGTGTCTCCTGTGTTGTTCATCGATCTAGCTTAGGGATCGCGGCGAGGCTGAGAGCGAGATTTGGTAGGAGGAGATCTTCGTGCGCACCCCAGAGTTCGAACCTTAAGGGTTTTGCCGGAACCCGATATCCGACATTACGATCTTGAGGTAGATCAAGTCTTGTAACCCCTATACTCATCGAATACAATCAAGCAGGACGTAGGGTGTTACCTCCTTTAAGAGAGCCCGAACCTGGGTAAACATTGTGTCCCATTGTCCCTTGTTACCATTGATCCTTAGATGCACAGCTTGAGCCCCCCTACCCAAGATCTGCCGGTTTTGACACCGACAACATTCCCCAACAAATGTTTGCGGCCGAGCGATGGTGGTAAAGTGTTTGACATTCATTCCCATTTCTTTCATGGGACCTAAGCATGCAACCAAGGACACACATTTGATTTTTCAACCCATTTATATGCACTGGAGCATGTGCATGTAGTTCAAATTTGAATTATGCACATAAATGCATAGAAAACTCAGTTAATGTATAAAAATGTCCAAATGAACTCCAAAAATTCCAAAATTTAACACAACACTCATGTTGTTCTATGTTCATACTAGAAAAAATTTGAAAGCAATAAGAGGCAACGAATATTGTTTCGTCCAAAAAGATGACATGTTGACTACCGCAACCATGAGGCTTGTTGTTAGAAGCTCTGGTTTGTGAGAAGCTTATACCCCAACCTGCCCCAAATGGGATAATATTTTTACCACAACATGTTGATGTCGTTCCATGATAGCATGCCAAGTTTCATAAATTTCAGATGAGTTTTTGAATTACTAGAAGTTAAAAACCATGTATCTCAATGTTAGCGGCGGAGCGATGGTGGCGAGGTGTTTGACATTCATTCCCATTTCTTGCATGGGACCTAATAATGAAACCAAGGACACACATTTGATTTTTGAACCCATTTATATGCACTAGAGCATGTTCCTGTAGTTCAAATTTGAATTATGCACATAAATGCATAGAAAACTCAGTTAATGTATAAAAATGTCCAAACGAACTCCGAAAAATCCTAAAATTTAACACAACACTCCTATGATTCTATGTTGACACTAGAAAAAGATTGAAAGCAAGAAGAGGCAACGGATATCATTTCGTCCACAAAGGTGACACGTTCCCTACCGAAACCATGAGGCTTGTTGTGAGAAGTTCTGGTTTGTGAGAAGCTTATACCCAAACCTGCCCCAAATGGGACAATATTTTTACCATGGCATGTTGATGCCATTCCATGATAGCATGTCAAATTTCATGAATTTTAGATGAGTTTTCGATTTACTAGAATTTTAAAACCATGTATCTCAATGTTAGTGGTCGAGGGACGGTGTCAAGGTGTTTGACATTCATTGTCATTTCTTGCATGTGACCTAAGCATGCAACCAAGGACACACATTTGATTTTCAGCCCATTTTTATGCATTGGAGCATGTGCTTGTAGTTGAAAGTTGAATTATGCACATAGCCTAGAAAACTCAGTTAATGTATAAAAATGTCCAAGCGAACCCCAAAAATTCCAAAATTTAACACGACACTCCTGTTGTTCAATGTTGACACCAGAAAAAAAATGAAAGCAAGAAGAGGCGACAAATATCGTTTCGTCCACAAAGGTGACACGTTTCCCTACCAGAACCATGAGGCTTCTTGTGAGAAGCTCTGGTTTGTGAGAAGCTTATACCAAAACCTGCCCCAAATGGGAAAAAAAATTAACCCTGGCATGTTGATGCCATTCGATGATAACATGCCAAGGTTCATGAATTTCAGACGAGTTTTGGATTTACTAGAATTACAAAAGCAAGTATCTCAACATTTGCCGGCGAGCCACAGTGCCGAGGTGTTTGAAATTCACCCCCATTTCTTGCATGGGACATAAGCATCAACCCATGGACACACATATGATTCTACAACCCATTTTGGTGCACCAGAGCATGTGCATGTAGTTTAATTGTGAATTGTGCACCTGAAATGCCTAGAAAACCAAGTTAATGTATAAAAATGTCCAAACGAACCCTAAATAATTCCAATTTTTTGATGGCACACATATTGTTGCATGTTCACTGCAGATAATAGTTCTAGCAATTCAAACACCCTCCTTTGCTGTCCTGACCCGATTATGTATTTTAAATCAAGACGAAAAATCAAGTAGATCGCACACAGTTTATTATCACCAATCATGTGAGATACAGTACAAAATATCTTGGAGCACTGTCGGAGTATAGTACGTATATGGCTTACGCGGGCAGGTAATATTTGTTTAATTAAGAGCGCCGGTCCTTAATTTGTTAGAGATGTTTAGCTCAGCTACCTCTGTTTAATTGTTGTACTTGCAAAATTAAGAACTGCGGCTATGTTGTAGCCTCTTTTGTGTACCCAAATTATGCAATGACGTGGATTACCACTATAACCAGGGAAATTCGGACCAAAATTTCCATGTTCAAACTCATCACACACGGGATAAGTTATATAAATCATTTGTCATGTTCACATATCATACACAGTGCTTAATAAAGGACCATGTCTGAGGACACTTTGCGTGCTAGTTTTTCACTTCACCAAGCCAAAGTTTTTGGATTCCCCGGAAATATCTACCTTCTCGCCTCCTCCCCATTACCAAAAGCCACATTTCCCATGTTTCTGCCTTTCTTTCCAAGTTCAAACCTTCACTCCTTGCTTGCAGCGCCGCCTCCTCGCCGGCGACCCTCCTTCATACTGCTTGGCCTCGTCGATCCAAGTAGGTAATCGACACCCGACCCCCATCCTCCTCCTCCTTCTACATTCCACATGCCCCGACCGCCGGGACGACACCTTCCACCCAAATCACCTACCCCTACCCCAAATAAGCGCCACTCTAAGCCATGGTGCATGTAGTATAGCCAAGAGCTCAAGGAGCATTTAGAAGTGGAGAAGAAAATCACGGCCGCACGTGCGGATGAGGTCGTGATGGCTACCATTCGTGTCGACCCCTAGATCTTGGAGGAGCACCTCACAATCGAGGCCATCGTCGATGCCTCGCGTGCCGATGCCCCAACGCAGTTGGCTGCTTTAAATGACAGTTTGTGGCATTTCCTCGAGGCCACCATCAGTGCCTTCGACAAAGACTACGAGGTGTTTTCTCAGAGTACCCATGCTTACCTCAACTCGAGAGTGCTACCTCTTGAGCTTGCATTGGTTTTACCTTGAAAAGGAAAGGGTGATTCAGCAAAGTAGCGTAAGTATTTCCCTCAGTTTTGAGAACCAAGGTATATCTAGTAGGAGACAACGCACAAGTCACCGAATACCTGCAAAAACAATCAAGAACTTGCAACCAACGTGATAAAGGGGTTGTCAATCCCTTCATGGTCACTCGCAAAAGTGAGATCTGATAGAGATAGATAAACGGTGAAGTAAATATTTTTGGTATTTTTGGTTTATAGATTGGAAAGTAAAGATTCCAAAATAATAGATCGGAAACTAGCAAGATGTAAACGAGATTTAATATAATGGAAAAGAGACCTGGGGGCCATAGGTTTCACTAGTGGCTTCTCTCGAGGTAGCATATATTATGGTGGGTGAACAAATTACTGCCGAGCAATTGATAGAAAAGCGCATAATTATGATGACATCTAAGGCATTGATCATAAACATACGGATCACGTCCGTGTCAAGTAGACTGACTCCTGCCTGCATATACCACTATTGCTCCACACATCGACCGCTATCCAGCATGCATCTAGAGTATTAAGTTCATAAGAACGGAGTAACGCATTAAGCAAGATGACATGATGTAGAGGAATTAACTCAAGCAATATGATGAAAACCCCATCTTTTTATCCTCGATGGCAACAATACAATACGTGCCTTGCTGCCCCTACTGTCACTAGGAAAGGACACTGCAAGATTGAACCCAAAGCTAAGCACTTCTCCCATTGCAAGAAAGATCAATCTAGTAGGCCAAACTAAATCGATAATTCGAAGAGACTTGCAAAGATATCAAATCATTGATATAAGAATTCAGAGAAGAATGAAATAATATTCATAGATAATCTTGTTCATAAATCCACAATTCATCGGATCACGGCAAACACACCACAAAAGAATATTACATTGAATAGATCTCCAAGAACATCAAGGAGAACTTTGTATTGAGAATCAAAGAGAGAGAGAAGAACTCATCTAGCTAATAACTATGGACCCGAAGGTCTGTGGTAAACTACTCATGCTTCATCGGAGAGGTAATGGTGTTGGTGTAGAAGCCCTCCGTGATCGAATCCCCCTCTGGCAGATAGCCGGAAAAGGCCCCAAGATGGGATATCACGGGTACAGAAGGTTGCGGCGGTGGAAAAGTGGTTTCGTGGCTCCCCTTGATGTTTTTAGGGTATAAGAGTATATATAGGTGAAGGAACTAGGTCAGCGGAGCTACGAGGGGCCCACGAGGGTGGCGGCGAGCCTACCCCCCTGGGCGCGCCGTCCTGCCTCGTGGCTGCCTCGTTGCGTCTCCGACTTCATCTCTAAGTCTTCTGGTTTGCTTTCAGTCCAAGAAAGATCATCGCGAAGGTTTGATTCCGTTTGGACTCCGTTTGGTATTCCTTTTCTGCAAAACTTTAAAATAGGAAAAAAAATAGAAACTGGCACTGGGCCCTCAGTTGATAGGTTAGTCCCGAAAATAATATAAAATGGCTTATCAAAGCCCATTAAACATCCAAAACAGATAATATAATAACATGGAACAATAAAAAATTATAGATACGTTGGAGACGTGTCAGAGAGCCAGTAGGTTAGTGCCCGGAGCGGCTCAGACAACTCACCACTATGAGGGGGGCACCCACGATGTGGAGGTGAAAGTGCAACTATCCCTGTGTGGTTTTGGTAATTATTAATAACATATAGCTCAATGAACTAATGCTATTTCAAGATGAATATTTTAGGAAAGTTCAATGATTGGCATGGCATGGATTAGGAATGTGGACCCCTCAAACTGCTGAGGACAAAGGATTGGCTCAAGCTCTAAAGCTCAAGACTCTACATTTTACTTTTAGTGATCCAAGATCACATTGAGTCCATAGGAAAAGCAAATACTATTAAAAGGGGATGAGGCGTTGCTTAATGGCTTGCTTGCTCAAAGTGCTTAGTGATATGCTCCAAAAACCCTCAACCACTTTCTCATATCCACATATGTTCCAAACTAAAACTCAAACTCGGCCCCACCGATTTGACCTATCCGGCGCCACCGAGTTCATTTGACATAGCCACTGCCAGAAACCCTAGTCACTTCGGACTCACCGAGATGGGATTGCAAAACTCTCTGTTTTCTTTCGTAATGTTTCAGTCTAACCGAGATGAGCAATCGGTCCCACCGAGTTCGCAATGCAAACTCTCTGTTTCCCTTTCGTAACATTTTGGTCTCACCGAGATGAGAGAATCGGTCCCATCGAGTTTGCCTGACCAACTCTCTGGTTAGCTTATTACCAAAGTCGGTCTCATCGAGTTTGTGTAATCAGTCTCACCAAGATTACGTTATGCCCTAACCCTAAAGAAATCGGTCCCATCGAGTTGACATGTCGGTCCCACCGAAATGCCTAACGGTCACATTATGAACTAAATCGGTCTGACCGAGTTTTCTGATTCGGTCTCACCGAGTTTGATAAATTGTGTGTAACGGTTAGGTTTTGTGTGGAGGCTATATATACCCCTCCACCCTCTCTTCATTTGTGGAGAAAGCCATCAGAACATGCCTACACTTCCAGCATTCATTTTCTGAGAGAGAACCACCTACTCATGTGTTGAGGTCAAGATATTCCATTCCAACCACATAAATCTTGATCTCTATCCTTCCCCAAGTTGCTTTCCACTCAAATCATCTTTCCACCAAATCCAATCCTATGAGAGAGAGTTGAGTGTTGGGCGGACTATCATTTGAAGCACAAGAGCAAGGAGTTCATCATCAACACACCATCTATTACCTTTTGGAGAGTGGTGTCTCCTAGATTGGTTAGGTGTCACTTGGGAGCCTCCGTCAAGATTGTGGAGTTGAACCAAGGAGTTTGTACGGGCAATGAGATCGCCTACTTCGTGAATATCTACCCTAGTGAGGCAAGTCCTTCGTGGGCCATGGACACGGTATGATAGACGAGGTTGCTTCTTCATGGACCCTTCATGGGTGGAGCCCTCCGTGGACTCGCATAGTTGTTACCCTTCGTGGGTTGAAGTCTCCATCAACATGGATGTACGATAGCACCACCTATTGGGACCACGCCAAAAATCTCCGTGTCTACATTGCGTTTGCTCCCTCAAACTCCTCCCTTTACCTTCATCTGCAATTTTTTACATTCCGCTGCTATACTCTTAGAATTGCATGTGTAGGTTGATTGCTTGACATGTGTAAAGTTGCTAAAATCTGCCAAGACTTAAAATTGGGAAAAGGGTAGATTTTTATTTGGTCAAGTAGTCTAATCACCCCCCTCTAGACATACTTTCAATCCTACAAGTGGTATCAGAGTTATGGTATCTATTTGCCTTGATTTCCATAGCTTTTGGTGATCATAGCCTTGGTTTCACAACTTAGGAGAGTATGGCGTCTAGCGAGGGAAATTACCACCGTAGAGGTCCTTACTTTGATGGTACTAATTTTGCTAGTTGGAAGCTTAAGATGAAAATGCATATTCTTGGACATAACCCCGCCGTTTGGGCTATTGTGTGTATTGGCTTGCAAGGTGAGTTCTTCGATGGGAGAGAACTAAACCGTGAAGCTACCGCGGAAGAGTTGAAGATCCTGCAATACAACGCTCAAGCTTGTGATATTCTCTTCAATGGGTTGTGCCCCGAAGAATTCAACAAAATCAGCCGCCTTGAGAATGCAAAGGAAAATTGGGATACTTTGATTGATATGCATGAAGGTACTGACTCCGTCAAGGAATCCAAATTAGATGTGCTTCAAAGTCAGCTTGACAAGTTCAAAATGAAGGATGGTGAAGGTGTCACTGAAATGTACTCTAGGCTTGCTCTCATCACAAATGAGATTGCCGGCTTAGGAAGTGAAGAGATGACCGATAGATTCATCATCAAGAAGATCCTAAGAGCCTTTGATGGAAAATATGATACCATGTGCACATTGATCCAAATGATGCCCAATTACAAAGATCTCAAGCCAACAGAAGTCATTGGAAGAATTGTTGCTCATGAGATGTCACTCAAGGATAAAGAAGAGCTACACAAAAAGTCAAGTGGTGCTTACAAAGCCTCATGTGATGCTCCTACATCATCAAGTGAGAAACAAACCTTCAACAATGAATTGAGCCTAATGGTGAAGAACTTCAACAAGTTCTACAAAAGTAGAAGCAAGGAAAGAAGTTCCAAGTCAAGGTCCTACAATAACAAAAGATCTTCGAGTCATGAACGTAATTGCTACAATTGTGGAAGACCCGGACACTACTCCAATGAGTGTACGGCTCCCTACAAAAGAAGATAAGATTCACCTAAAAGAAGAAGTAGAAGAGAAGAATCACCACCAAGAGAGAGAAGGAGTAGAGATGATCGTTATGAACGAAGAACCTCCCAGAGAAGCAAGGATTCAGAAAGGAAGGACAAATCATCAAAGAGCTACACAAAACAAAGACATCAAGCTCACGTTGGTGAATGGGTATCCGGATCCGATTCCGACCATCACTCCGAAAGAAGTTATCACTCCGACTCCAAATATACTCAATATGAAGGTGTTGCCGGTCTAGCACTCGTGTCAACCAACTCCTATGACATGTTTGGCTCACCAAATGAAGGAATTGGAAGGTGCTTCATTGCTAAAGGCCCAAAGGTATCACACCCCTAGTATGTTGATTTCAATAGTGATGAAGATGATTTGCTAGGTGATGATGGTTTACTTGTTGATAACTCTAGTTATGAAAACTATGATGAATGTGCTATTAATCATGCTAATCAAGATAAAACGAATGACGATGATAAGAAGGAGATTTATAGTCTAACTAAAGAACTAAATACTCTTAAGTTAGCTCATGAAAATACCTTGGAAGATCATAGAGAACTTTTAAAGACTCATGAGAAGCTACGCTTTGAAAAGCTCAACCTAGAGCAAGAGCATGAGTTTTTAAAGGCAATCAATGATGATCTTCACAAGAAAAGTTCTTATTACATTGCCAAGCGTTTACTCTTGTCTACTTACATGCCACAAGTTAAATCTAGCAACAAAAGTAAGAAAGATTCTTCTTCTAGTAGTAACAATAATCATGCTAAATCCAAAGTTGTTGCTTCTAGTAGTTCTCTTGATTCCACTAATGATTCTCTTAGCCAAGTTACACTTGAGCAAGAAAATAGTTTATTGAAGGGAATTATAGAGAAAGGTGTTTACAAGAGCATTGCCGGAAGTAAGCAATTTGAGGAAATTGTACGCAAGCAAGGAAGGCACCGGAAGAACCAAGCTGTTGGTTTTGAACGAAAGTTCAATGCCAATGGAGTTGAATGGGAAGAAGATCAATACCCCAAGACAAAGTTTGTTCCTCAACAAGAGAAGTATGATCCTACTTATTTCCAAGGGACACAAGCTCAAGATGATCTTCCACCACAAGACCACAAGCAAAAAGGCAAGGATAAGCTTAAAGAGGAGATTGATGCATTTGAAGAAGCTCCCAAGGCCTTGGTCAAGTGGGTTCCCAAGACTACATCAAGTGCTACTTCATCAAGTATGACTACAACCCCAAGGATTCCCATCAAGATGATGTGGATCCCGAAGAAGAAGAACTAGAGAGTTCTTGAGGGTGACTCCGCCAACACACTTCACTCATATCATTTTGGCAAGAACAAGTGCAAATAACTACCATATGTTGCACTAGTTCAAGGAGTCACAAACCCTCTTGTTGGTAAGACAAGGGACAAGGTAACCTAATAATTTCATGGACATCATCTTGTGTGTACAACATTCTATGTCTATGGATATCCTTGCTTGTTCCTTGTGGGACTAACCCGTGTTGGTATTGAAAGTGCAACTCACTCCAATGGATTGCTCTGAATGATCTACATCAACATTGAGCGTTCACATCTTCAACACCTACATGAAGTCATCATCGACAAAATCCAAGGTTAGTTCATCCCTCTTAGGGGGGGCATCGCATCTAGGGGGGCTTTACTCTAAGAATTGAGCTAAAGCAACTCTAACGGTGTGAACACAACAATGCTTTATGTAAAAGTGGTAACCCCACTTGTGCTTAAACGATGAGTATGACCTATGATCAAATGTTCTCATTTGACTCCTAAGTCAATATACTCATATATAGATGGCCTAGTCATCGCAAATTGCTTGATAGATGCTAGAGTGTTTGGGTATGCTTTGCCACATAATTCATTTGCCATTTTATTGTGTGAGCATGTTGGTTGCATATTTTACTCATTCGAGGACATCCACTTGTTGCTTTGATTGTTTGGCTCTTTCTCTTTTGCCAAGTGGATGGACAAGAATGCCTAAGAACTTCTAGCTATCTATGCTTTTGTCGTGTCAAACTCTATTCATGCTACATCACAAAGTTTGATCAAGTCAGATTCGAACCACTTTGTGTGAGGAGCACTCGGAGTCCCCGATTCTTCATAGACTTAAACTTCCAAAAACCTCTTTGTGCATTTCGGTATGACCGAGTCAACCATTTCGGTCACACCGAGTTCACTAAGTTGATATAGGTTTTCATCTTGGTGCAACCGATTTGAACATTTCGGTCACACCAAGTTGCAGTAACCGCTTGCAATTCTGCATCTCGGTGCCACCGAGTTGTTCCACTCAGTCACACCGACAGGATCTGGATATATATATCCACGAGTGAGATTTTGGAAATTTCTTAAAAATCCTTCAGCCCGCGTGTATCCTGCTCTGCCTCCTCGGGTCTCCGGGTCGTCTCCTCGCCGCCAACGACCTCCCACCGCTGGTTTCTGTCACCGTGGAATCTGCTCCGCCGTTGCCGCCGTAGCGAACTCCTGCCGAACTAGGGTATGACTTCAACCCCTTGTGCTCTCTTTCTACCTCCGATTCTAAGCACAAGGTCAATGCCATGATCTTTGCCATGTATGAAATCAATTTATCCAGAGAAAACTTCCTTTAGGTTAAGTTTGATTCGAAAATTTAGGGTTAGGTCTCCGCTGAACTCATCTCGGACTGACCGAATTGTAGAAATTGGTCTCACCGATTTGGCTTAGGCCATTGCACATGCGCTTTTCGGTCTGACCAAAAACTGCAAATCGGTGTGACCGAGTTCAATTCTCTGCGAAACCCTAGCAATCTTAGTACCACCAAACTGTGACTCGGTCTGATCGAGTTCACTAGTTTAGGTTACAAATGTTGCTTCGATACACCGAGTTTATCAATTCGGTAGCTCCGAAGTCATTTCAATAGAGAACTAAAACTAAGATTTTGACTCATTTGTTTTGCAAAAAATCTCTGCACTTTGTGATGCTCATCTACTCTACCTCGTCTATATCTTTTCACAGGGTTTGCTGTCAGTTTGCCTGCCAAGATGTCTGACCAGAGTGATAGCCATAATAAATCTGAAGAGCAAGTGCAAATGAGTGAGGGCACTAGTCCCTCAAGCAGCTATGATGATGGCAGCAGGAGCACTCCAAGGAACTTGCCAAAGTCAGCCACCAGGACAAGAAAGAAGAGAACCTCACACTCTGAGGATGAGGACTATGTGGCTGTTGAGGATGAGGCCACCTCAAAGAAGAAAGTGTTGAAGAAAGAGTATGGTACTGCTGCTGCAACAAATCCAGGGTTGCATAAGAAGGCACCAGCAAAGAGAGTCCCAATGTCAAAGCCAAGGAAAGTTCCAATAGGAGAAACCATGAAATTCACAATAGAATCAGATGATGGTGAGGCAGTTGGAGATGGCAAGAAGAAGAAGAGGGCAAGAACCACATTTGCAAAAGTTCTTGGAAAGTCAACTATGGTAAGAGATTCAGAAGAAGAGGAAGAGGAAGAGGAAGTTGCACCAGCACCCAAGTCACAAAAGCTTATGGGAGATGCAATCAAGTCAGGGACTGCTACTTCTAAGCCCAAACCTGCTCCCAAAGCTGTTGCTCAAGCCACCAAGTCTACACCCAAGAGAAGCACCAGAAACATTCCTGCTGAGGAGAAGAACAAGGCCCCAATGCCTGAGATGGATGAAGAAGAAGATGTTGAAGCCCAAGTGCTCAGAAAGCTTAAACCAAAGATTCCATACCACAATGACACTCATCCAGTGGCAGAGGACATGAACATCAAAAAGGATGCAGGATTGAGACATTGGAGACAGTCTGATCCATATGCTGTGAGAAGGAAAACTGTTGTGGACTATAGGTTCCACACCAAAGAACAGCAAGATTTCTATGAGACCATTCTGCTTGACAAGAAGCCAATTGTCTATGATATGAGATGGGTTGATTGGGAATATATTAAAAAGAATGAAGATCACTTTCCAGGTGTACATGACAGCTTCAAAGCTTGTGGAGTTGACAAGTTCATTGGACAGAAGCTCACCGAATGGAATGATGAGCTAATCATGCAATTCTACCGCACTACTCATTTCTATCCAGATGGAAGGATAGTGTGGATGTCTGAAGGTACAAGGTACCAGTCAGCTGTTGAAGAATGGGCAAAGTTGATCAATGCCCGAGAAGACCATGAGGATGATTTGGATGTGTATGCCAAGAAGAAGAAAGACCACAACTCCATGGCAAAGATGTATAAGGAAATTCCTGATAAAGCCCTGGAAACTCATAAGTTGGGCTCAGTGAAATATTTGTTGTCTGGTCTACCTACTATCAACACCATCTTAAGGCATACTCTGTTGCCCAAATCTAGAGATCATAGGATGATAAGAGGACATTCAATCAACTCGCTGCACATTTTTGATGTGCCTCAAAAATTCAAGATCATGAGTCTGATTGTAGAGACAATCAAGAGGACAACTGGTGACCAGAAAAGATCTTGTGGGTATGCTCCACACATTCAGGTGCTCATCAACTCAAAGATGGGCACAGGCACTTACTTGTTGGACAAGGAGCATTTACCTCTCTACCCAGAATTTGAAGACAACACAATTGTAATGGATGAGGATGAACCTTCATCAGTGCAAGCACAAGTGAAGAGAGCTAAGGCAAAAACAGAAAAAGCTGCAAAGATGCCAAGTGCTAAAGAGGCATCTCAAGTGTTCTTGAAGAGCAAACAAGATCAACTTGGATATTTGATCCAATAAAATTTGAGGATTGAGAAGGGCTTGGCCACCCTGACTCAGAATCAGGAGAGCTTGGAGAGGATCATTGAACAAAAAATCTATGATCTTGATCTGAAAGTGACTGAGATGCAGACAGCTATTGAGTAGCTCCAGGAGGAAGCATAGGAGAAGAAAGGGAAGGCAACTACAGACGCTTTTCAGCGAGTGCCAAGAGGTCAGAGGTCAGCTGCAGTGCCAGTACCAGATACTAGAGCTACCACATCAGCACCAGTAGCTAGAACTTCAGTGCCACCTCCAGCAGCCACTCCACCAACTCCAGCTACATTGATTGATGCCTTGATCCTTGGAGTTCTCTCTACACCACCTCCCGAAGACCAAGCCTGAGAGACGCATAGCACTATGCATATTTGAACTTTTTGGTAACTTGTTGCCAAAGGGGGAGAAATATGTATAGATCATAGGCTTCGAGAGAGAGTGTTGCTTTCTGTCTCTCTTGCTATTTGTTTGGTTGAACTTTATTGTGTGCTTATTTGATACCTTATGTCCTTGTGTGAGATACTTGTATGATCATGTGTTTGTTCATATGCTACTTTAATGTTTGCTTGGATGATATTATCTCTTATATCCATATATGATCATTCACTTTGCTTGGTTATGAGTGCATGCTTTTAATTGCTATCATTTTGAGCGCTCCACCAAGATGTATGTGACATGGAAGAGTAACCCATGATACTAATCGATTGAGCATTTGCATTCAAAAGCAAGTCTTAAATAATGCACAAATTTAGGGGGAGCTCTTTCTTATCACATACTTCTCAAAGCGATGATGAATTTCAATCTTATTATCATTTGTCGAAGCTTTGATCTATATGTTGTCATCAATTACCAAAAAGGGGGATATTGAAAGTGCAACTATCCCTGAGTGGTTTTGGTAATTATTAAAAACATATAACTCATTGAACTAATGCTATTTGAAGATGAATATTTCTGGAAAGTTCAATGATTGGCATGCCACGGATTAGGAATGTGGACCCCTCAAAATGCTAAGGACAAAGGATTGGCTCAAGCTCTAAAGCTCAAGCCTCTACATTTTACTTTTAGTGATCCAAGATCACATTGAGTCCATAGGAGAAGCCAATACTATTAAAAGGGGACGAGGTGTTCCTTAATAGCTTGCTTGCTCAAAGTGCTTAGTGATATGCTCCAAAAACCCTCAACACTTTCTCATATCCACATATGTCCCAAACTAAAAGTCAAACTCGGCCCCACCAATTTGATCTATCCGACGCCACCGAGTTCATTAGACATAGCCACTGCCAGAAACCCTGGTCACTTTGGTCTCACCGATAGGGATCTCGGTCTCACCAAGATGGGATTGCAAACTCTATGTTTCCTTTCGTAACATTTCGGTCTAACTGACATGAGCGATCGGTCCCATCGAGTTCGCAATGCAAACTCTCTGTTTCCCTTTCATAACGTTTTGGTCTCACTGAGATGAGCGAATTGGTCCCACCGAGTTTGCCTGACCAACTCTCTGGTTAGCTTATTACCAAAGTCGATCTCACTGAGTTTGTGGAATCGGTCTCACCGAGATTACGTTATGCCCTGATACGTCTCCAATGTATCTATAATTTATGAAGCATTCATGTTATTTTATTATCTGTTTTGAATGATTACGGGCTTTATTATACACTTTTATATTAATTTTGGGACTAACCTATTAACCGGAGGCCCAGCCCATATTGCTGTTTTATTGCCTGTTTCAGTATTTCGAAGAAAAGGAATATCAAACGGAGTCCAAACAGAATGAAACCTTTGACGGCGTGATTTTTGGAACGAACGTGACCAAGGAAACTTGGAGTGCAAGCCAGGGGAGCATCGAGGAAGCCACGAGATAGGGGGTGCGCCCACCCCCTTGGGCGCGTCCTACCCTCTCGTGGGCCCCTTGAGGCTCCCCCGACCGACTTCTTTCGCCTATATATTCCCATATACCCTAAGAACATCAGAGACGAAGATAGATCGGGAGTTCCGCCGCCGCAAGCCTATGTAGCCACCAAAAACCTCTCAAGAGCCCATTCTGGCACCCTGCCAGAGGGGGGAAACCATCACCAGTGGCCATCTTCATCATCCCGGCGCTCTCCATGACGAGGAAGGAGTAGTTCACCCTCGGGGCTGAGGGTATGTACCAGTAGCTATGTGTTTGATCTCTCTCTCTCTTGTGTTCTCTCTATAGCACGATCTTGATGTATCGCGAGCTTTGCTATTATAGTTGGATCTTATGATGTTTCTTCCCCCCCCCCCCCCTCTACTCTCTTGTAATGGATTGATTTTTCCCTTTGAAGTTATCTTGTCGGATTGAGTCTTTTTAATGATTTGAGAACACTTGATGTATGTCTTGCCGTGCTTATTTGTGGTGACAATGGGATATCACGTGCCACTTGATGTATGTTTTGGTGATCAACTTGCGGGTTCCGCCCATGAACCTATGCATAGGGGTTGGCACACGTTTTCGTCTTGACTTTCCAGTAGAAACTTTGGGTCACTCTTTGAAATACTTTCTGTTGGTTGAATAGATGAATCTGAGATTGTGTGATGCATATCGTATAATCATGCCCACGGATACTTGAGGTGACAATGGAGTATCTAGGTGACACTAGAGTTTTGGTTGATTTGTGTCTTAAGGTGTTATTCTAGTATGAATTGTTGAATAGATTAATCCGAAAGAATAACTTTGAGGTGGTTTCGTACCCTACCATAATCTCTTCGTTTGTTCTCCACTATTAGTGGCTTTGGAGTGACTCTTTGTTGCATGTTGATGGATTGTTATATGATCTATCTATGTTATTATTGTTGAGAGAACTTGCACTAGTTAAAGTATGAACCCTATGCCTTGTTTCCTATAATTGCAATACCGTTTACGCTCACTTTTATCATTAGTTACCTTGCTGTTTTTATTATTTCAGATTACAAAAACTTATATCTACTATCCATATTGCACTTGTATCACCATCTCTTCGCCGAACTAGTGCACCTATACAATTTACCATTGTATTGGGTGTGTTGGGGACACAAGAGACTCTTTGTTATTTGGTTGCAGGGTTGCTTGAGAGAGACCATCTTCATCCTACGCCTCCCACGGATTGATAAACCTTAGGTCATCCACTTGAGGGAAATTTTCTACTGTCCTACAAACCTGTGCACTTGCAGGCCCAACAACGTCTACAAGAAGAAGGTTGTGTAGTAGACATCAAGCAATTTCTGGCGCCGTTGCCGGGGAGGTGAGTGCTTAAAGGTATATCTTTAGATCTTGCAATCGAATGTTTTTGTTTCTTGTTTTATCACTAGTTTAGTCTATAAAAGAAAACTACAAAAAAATGGAATTGAGTTTGTCTCATACGCTTCATCTTTTTAATATCTTTCGTGAGTTTGATGAAAAGGAAAATTGTGCTCAAGTGCTAGAAGAATAAATCTATAGAATGTTTGATACTAAATCTTTGTATGATGAGCATGATTGCAATGTTGTTAGTATGAACTCTTTGAATATCCATGATGCTAATGATATGCAAAGCCACAAGCTTGGGGAAGCTATGTTTGATAAAGATGATATGTTTAGTCCCCCAAGTTTTGATGAGAATATTTATTATGATGAAAGCATGCCTCCTATTTATGATGATTATATTGATGAAAGTGGATTTGGAGAGGTCATGACTTTATTTAGTGATGATTCCACTATTTCGGAAGAGGTTCCAATTGATTATGAAAACAAAGTTGCTATCTATGATGATTATTGTGATGACTTGTATGCTATTATGAATAATGATAACCATGAAACTTGTCATCATGATTTTAGTTTTCAATTGGATTATGCCACACATGATAATTATTTTGTTGAGTTTGCTCCCACTACTATTGATGAGAAGAAATTTGCTTATGTGGAGAGTAGTAAATTTTCTATGCTTGTAGATCATGAAAATAATGCTTTAGGTGCTGGTTATATTTTTGAATTAATTCATGATTCTACTGAAAATTATTATGGGGGAGGAACATATGCTTGTAGGAATTACAATAATGTCAAGTTTCCTCTCTATGTGCTTAAAGTCTTGAAGTTATGCTTGTTTTACCTTCCTATGCTAGTTGATTATTGTTCCCATAAGTTGTTTGCTCACAAAATACCTATGCATAGGAAGTGGGTTAGGCTTAAATGTGCTATTCATATGCTTTATGATGCTCCCGTTATGTTTCAATTCTTATCTTTTATGTGAGCATCATTGCCATCATCATGCCTAGATAGAAAAGCATTAAAGAAAAGCTCTTGTTGGGAGACAACCCAATATTTATAATTACTGTTTTTGGTGTGTCCACATGATTATGCTACTGTAATAATCATGTTTTATAGCTTTTGTTTCAATAAAGTGCCAAGTAAGACCTTTAGGATAGCTCACGGTGATAGTTGTGCTGATCCTGCTGAAAATCAGAAACTTTGCACCCAGTAAATTAGTTTTCTTAATTCACAGAAACGTGCTTCTGATCTGATTATTTTTGCTATGGATTTTTATACAAATTTCTTAGGACTTCCTAATTTGGTAGGATTTTTGGAGTTCCATAAGTATACGTTTGATACAGATTACTACAGACTGTTCTGTTTTTGACAGATTCTGTTTTCTATGTGTTGTTTGCTTATTTTGATGAATCTATGAGTAGTATCGAAGGGTATGAACCATAGATAAGTTGGAGTACAGTAGATATTACACCAATATAAATTTAGAATGAGTTCATTATAGTACCTAAGTGGTGGTTTTATTTTCTTATACTAACGGAGCTTACGAGTTCTGTTGAGTTTTGTGTTGTGGAGTTTTCAAGTTTTGAGTAAGGATTCGATGGACTATGGAATAAGGAGTGGCAAGAGCCTAAGCTTGTGGATTCCCAAGGCACCCCAAGGTAATATTCAAAGGACAACCAAGAGCCTAAGCTTGGGGATGCCCCGGAAGGCATCCCCTCTTTCGTCTTCGTTCATCGGTAAACTTTACTTGAAGCTATATTTTTATTTACCACATGATATGTGTTTTGCTTGGAGCGGCATTTTCTTTTGTTAGTATTTGCTTTCTGTTATTTATATTAATGTTTTGCATCTTTATTTTCAATAAAAATGTCAGGGATAGCCTTTACCATGCTTATTTTTCTAGTATACATGTTGCTGTTTGAAAACAGAAAGTTTACCGCTGTTGCAAAACTTCCCTAGAAAAGTCAGAGAATGATATAATGATGAAACATTTTGCATAATGATCTATGATAAATTTACTACAGTGGGAATTTTCTCTCATAATTTTTGAAGCTAGGGAAGTATTGATACTCTTGCATTCTTTACAGACTATACTGTTTTGGCAGATTGCTGTTATGGTTGCATTGTTTGCATATGTTTGCTTGTTTAATGATTCTATTTGAGGATATGAGTATTAAATATGCAGAGCATTTAGTATGCAATGTTGAATAATAATTTTAGTGATTTATTACAGTATAAAATGATAAGGTTTTGCATTGGTTTATACTAACCTATCTCACGAGTTCTTGTTGAGTTTGTTGTGGATGAAGCTTTTGAGAAATAGAGAAACCAGGATATGAGAGGAATTAAGGAGACACAAAAGTCCAAGCTTGGGGATGCCCAAGGCACACCAAGATAATATTTTAATAAGTCTCAAGCATCTAAGCTTGGGGATGCCCCATTAGGCATCCCACCTTATTTCTCCAACCACTATCAGTTAGTATCGGTTGAGCCTAAGTTTTTGCTTCTTCACATGAGTTGTGCTATCCTTGCAATGTCATTTTATTTTGTTTTGCTTGCTGTTTGAATACAATACCAAGATCTGAAATTCTTAAATGAGAGAGAGTCTCCACATGGTTACATAATTATTTAGCTACTCATTGATCTTCACTTATATCTTTTTGGAGTAGTTTGTCATTTTACTCGTGTTCTTCACTTATATCCTATGAGTAAATGGTTGAATGAGTTGAAAGTCATAAATCTGAAATTATTTATGTTTCATTTGCTTACCCCATGGAGAGTAATGACTTCACATCTAAGAAGAAGAGGTTGTAAATTTATTGAAGGTTAGCAAGCATTGTATTGGTCATTTGAACAATTTATGAAAGAATATTGAAGGAAGGGAGATTTCACATATAAATATACTATCCTAGACATCTTTTATAATTGTGAGCACTCATTAAGTATGACATGCTAAAGAGTTGATGTTGAACAAGGAAGACAACATAATGGGTTATGTTTTCGCACATTTCAGTTAAAGTATATTGTCATGGATCATTCAAACATGTGAGCTTGCCTTTCCCCCTCATGCTAGCCATAATTCCTTGCACCAAGTAGAGATACTACTTGTGCTTACAAATATCCTTAAACCCAGTTTTGCCATGAGAGTCCATCATACCTACCTATGGATTGAGTAAGATCCTTCAAGTAAGTTGTCATCGGTGCAAGCAATAAAAATTGCTCTCTAGATATGTATGATCTTTTGGTGTGAAGAAAATAGCTTTATACGATCTTGTTATGGAAGCAATAAAAGCGACGGGCTGCATAATAAAGGTCCACATACAAGTGGCAATATAAAGTGACGTTCATTGGCATTAAGATTTTGTGCATCCAACCCTAAAAGCGCATGACAACCTTTGCTTCCCTCTGCGAAGGGCCTATCTTTTACTTTATGTCTTTTACTTTATGCATGAGTCAAGGTGATCTTCACCTTTCCCTTTTTCATTTTATCCTTTGGCAAGCACCTCGTGTTGGAAAGATCCTGATATATATACCCAATTGGATGTAAGTTAGCATGAACTATTATTGTTGACATCACCCAAAGGTGAATAAGTTGGGAGGCAACACTATAAGCCCCAATCTTTCTTACTGTCCGATTGAAACTCCATAACCATTAGTATTGCGTGAGTGTTAGCAATTGTAGAAGACTATATGATAGTTGAGTATGTGGAGTTTGCTATTCCTGAAAATAAGATGAATTGCAATTGTTTCATGACTGAGAATGAAGTTTGCTAGTTTTCAAGAAAGTTTATGGTTTATGCTTTGACATGTGAATTGCTTGTTACTTTATCATGAGAAGTTTTATGAGATGAACTACTATTATGACATATTATCATGCTAGAAAAGGTGATTGAAATTATCATTGATCAAACTTGTGCACCTTCTAGCATTCACACTTCATAAATTCTTTCTTTATCATTGTCCTACTCGAGGACGAGTAGGAATTAAGCTTCGGGATGCTGATATGTCTCCAACGTATCTATAATTTAAGAAGCATTCATGCTATTTTATTATCTGTTTTGAATGATTACGGGCTTTATTATACACTTTTATATTACTTTTGGGACTAACCTATTAACCGGAGGCCCAGCCCATATTGTTGTTTTATTGCCTGTTTCAGTATTTCGAACAAAACGAATATCAAACGGAGTCCAAACGGAATGAAACCTTCGGCAGCTTGATTTTTGGAACGAACGTGACCCAGGAAACTTGGAGTGCAAGCCAGGGGAGCATCAAGGAAGCCACGAGATAGGGGGCGCCTACCCTCTTGTGGGCCCCTCGAGGCTCCCCCGACCGACTTCTTTTGCCTATATATTCCCATATACCCTAAAAACATCAGAGACGAAGATAGATCAGGAGTTCCGCCGCCGCAAGCCTCTGTAGCCACCAAAAACCTCTCGGGAGCCTGTTCCGGCACCCTGCCGGAGGGGGGAACCCATCACTGGTGGCCATCTTCATCATCCCGGCGCTCTCCATGACGAGGAGGGAGTAGTTCACCCTCGGGGCTGAGGGTATGTACCAGTAGCTATGTGTTTGATCTCACTCTCTCTCGTGTTCTCTCTATGGCACGATCTTGATGTATCGCAAGCTTTGCTATTATAGTTGGATCTTATGATGTCTCTTCCCCCCTCTACTCTCTTGTAATGGATTGAGTTTTCCCTTTGAAGGTATCTCGTCGGATTGAGTCTTTAATGATTTGAGAACACTTGATGTATGTCTTGGCGTGCTTATCTGTGGTGACAATGGGATATCACGTGCCACTTGATGTATGTTTTGGTGATCAACTTGCGGGTTCCGCCCATGAACCTATGCATAGGGGTTGGCACACGTTTTCGTCTTGACTTTCCGGTAGAAACTTTGGGGCACTCTTTGAAGTACTTTCTGTTGGTTGAATAGATGAATCTGAGATTGTGTGATGCATATCATATAATCATGCCCACGGATACTTGAGGTGACAATGGAGTATCTAGGTGGCATTAGGGTTTTGGTTGATTTGTGTCTTAAGGTGTTATTCTAGTACGAACTGTTGAATAGATTGATCTGAAAGAATAACTTTGAGGTGGTTTCGTACCCTACCATAATCTCTTCGTTTGTTCTCCGCTATTAGTGGCTTTGGAGTGACTCTTTGTTGCATGTTGAGGGATTGTTATATGATCTATCTATGTTATTATTGTTGAGAGAACTTGCACTAGTGAAAGTATGAACCCTATGCCTTGTTTCCTATCATTGCAATACCGTTTACGCTCACTTTTATCATTAGTTACCTTGCTGTTTTTATTATTTCAGATTACAAAAACTTATATCTACTATCCATATTGCACTTGTATCACCATCTCTTCGCCGAACTAGTGCACCTATACAATTTACCATTGTATTGGGTGTGTTGGGGACACAAGAGACTCTTTGTTATTTGGCTGCAGGGTTGCTTGAGAGAGACCATCTTCATCCTACGCCTCCCACGGATTGATAAACCTTAGGTCATCCACTTGAGGGAAACTTGCTACTGTCCTACAAACCTGTGCACTTGCAGGCCCAAGAACGTCTACAAGAAGAAGCTTGTGTACCAGACATCATGCCCTAACCCTAAAGAAATCGGTCCTACCGAGTTGACATGCCGGTCCCACCGAAATGCATAACGGTCACATTGTGAACTACATTGGTCTGACCGAGTTTTCTGATTCGGTCTCACCGAGTTTGGTAAACTGTGTGTAACGATTAGATTTTTTGTGGAGGCTATATATACCCCTCCACCCTCTCTTCATTTGTGGAGAAGGCCATCAGAACATGCCTACACTTCCAGCATTCATTTTCTGAGAGAGAACCACCTACTCATCTGTTGAGGTCAAGATATTCCATTCCAACCACATAAATCTTGATCTCTAGCCTTCCCCAAGTTGCTTTCCACTCAAATCATCTTTCCACCAAATTCAATCCTATGAGAGAGAGTTGAGTGTTGGTGAGACTATCATTAGAAGCACAAGAGCAAGGAGTTCATCATCAACACACCATCTATTACCTTTTGGAGAGTGGTGTCTCCTATATTGGTTAGGTGTCACTTGGGAGCCTCCGGCAAGATTGTGGAGTTGAACCAAGGAGTTTGTACTGGCTAGGAGATTGCCTACTTTGTGAAGATCTACCCTAGTCAGGCAAGTCCTTCGTGGGCGATGGCCATGGTGGGATAGACATGGTTGCTTCTTCGTGGACCCTTCGTGGGTGGAGCCCTCCGTGGGCTCGCGCATCCGTTACCCTTCGTGGGTTGAAGTCTCCATCAACGTGGATGTACGATAGTACCACCTATCGGAACCACGCCAAAAATCTCCGTGTCTACATTGTGTTTGCTCCCTCAAACTCTTCCCTTTACCTTCATGTGCAATGTTTTACATTTCGCTGCTATACTCTGAGAATTGCATGTGTAGGTTGATTGCTTGACTTGTATAAACTTGCTAAAATCTGCCAAGACTTACAATTGCGAAAAGGCTAGATTTTTATTTGGTCAAGTAGTCTAATCACCCCCCTCTAGACATACTTTTAATCGTACAGGAGGCCTCGCCCTCTTCCATGTCCAAGGAGCCAATCATCATCGATATCTCCCACGATGGAGGAGTATTTTGTCTTACTAGCTCACTATAAGGACATATGTTCAGTTAGCTAGCTACGCCGGTTAAGCATGCTCGGTTTACCCATTGCATGTGCTGCTCTTGCCCTTCTTTATCAAATTCTAGTGAATTGTCCTATCTAATTTTACAATGCAATTTGTTCCTCTAGTGTATATATTCTATATGTCGTGCAATGTTGTCGTGGTTTCGCCACGGCAGATGTCCTAGTGTGAGGACTTAGTCGTGAGGCCAACGCATCTAGGTAGTAGCTTGAACAGGGTTGGTAAGAATCGAGAGACCGGAGTTTTACCCAGGTTCGACCCCGCATGGTGGAGAGAAAGCCTACATCATGCTTCATTGATATTGATGATGACAACGATCTCACTTACAAGGGCAGTATTTTGCTACCTCTATCTCAAGAGCATCTACTTTGATCTTGTCTAAGACTTGCATATTTCTTAACCTGTCTATCTTGACCCCTGCCCCTCCTTATATAAGTTGAAGGGGCGGCTTACATGTAGAGTCCTAGTAGGATTAGGACTAGTCTATCTTCTATTACAAACCGGATACAAGTCCGGGTCTTCTTGCTCTTCTTTGAACCTTCTCCGAGAGTCGGCTGTCCAGGCAGGTTACCGATGAGGCGCCAAGTCCTGGCCAGGTTAGTATTTGGGTTACACAATCTGTCGGGTTAGACAATCTGCCAGGTTAGGATCCGGGTTATGCCTATCGGGTTACGCCTTCTGGGTTACACCTGCCGGGTTACACTTGCCGGGTTAAGTCCAGAGATGACTTAACATGGTTGCTTAAGTCCAGAGATGACTTAACATCATAAGCTGGTTTTAACTGCAGGTCCCTCGACATTAGCCCCTAGATTAGCTTGAATACAGGCTTGGCGTGCTAAGCTTCTTGAAATGATAATAGATAGTGAACCACCTCCTGAAAAATTTGGCTCTCTATCATATCAATATGCCGATGGTAATTCCATGTAGAAAAATAACCTAGATGATATCTTGAATTGTCTTCAAAAACGCCTTGGCTTGATAAAAAGAAAATTCCATCTGATGTTGTACCAACTTTCAATGCTTCAAAGTTGTCTGAATAGCTTACAGCAAATAACCGTTGCAAATTTCTCCATGAAAAAATATGAGACCTGGTTCACTCATAACTGAGAATTTGAAGCTATACCTTCCTTATATCCATATTACATATAGCCCCCAAGTCTTAAGAGGGGAACGAAGTGATAGCTTAAGGCTTGTTTCAATATAAATATTTCAACTCTGGAGAAATTCGGGTTGTTCATCTGAGTCACCAGTCATAAACTGAATGTTTTGTATTCCACATATGTAGCCCCCAAGTACCGGGTTGTCTTGCCTGCAGCAACCTAGGACTTGTAATTGCCTTATGTTCATAAAACTTCAGCCTATGTAGCCCTCAAGGGCCGTGTCATTATGCAATAATGAGCAAGGACTTTTTGTAGATATGATTATATAGACTTGAGGAGTAATGTGTAGCCCACAAGGGCCGGCTCAATAAGATAATGCTGGGCTGGGACTTTACAAATTGATGGAAGGCCAGCTCGTCTCCCTGAGATAATCGGGTCTGTTGAAAATGTGATAATGTGAAAAAACAACTTGCATTAGCCCCCAAGTGTCATGGTGCATGATTGCAGTGACATGGGACTTGCATACTTGATATAATCGTGATTTCAATAATCTAGTCCCCAAGTGTCGGGTCGTGTGCCTGCAGCGACTCTAGACTATTCCTTCCAAATAAAATCATATCCACTATCTGGATGGTGTTACTGAATGCTTTGCATATCAATATTGAACCATGCTCCTTGTTGTAAGCTAGTATTTTTGGATGATGAAATAATAGCCATTTTTCTGAAGCGGTTTTCAAAACCTCAATCATTAAATATCGGCTATGATAACCATAATGAAAATCCGGCCATGTTGGCTATTAAAGATTGGAATAATGTAAACCGGTTTGAAAACTGGTTCCTGCAACATAAACCAATATATACGTGCATATATGATGCATTGTATGATGATGCAATGTATGATGCAACATACGATGATGTATGTGCATGATAACAGAGTATAAAAATGTCGGCTTTTGAGGCACGACACAAAGACTGGCCTTTCAGGCTCAAATCTTGCTTCAATGAAGCTTGGCATCAAAGCCTTGGTTTATGCTCGCTATCAGTAAGTTGGCTCTCACATGACTTAAACCACCGTTTTAACCTTGACAAGTTCAGGGTCATGAAGATTGACTTGTTCGGAGTAGCATCAAGCATACATGCAGGTTTAACCAATAATGTGCCATTTTTGCTGGGTCAAAAGGGTTTTGTAAGCGAAACTCCGTGAGTTGGAAGCCCCCTAGTGCCCTTATGATCACTTAATAAAGATACATGCCTAGTAAATATGAGATGAAACGACAGAGGCCCCGAGTTTCGGGGATGCCGGCTATATCACTACAAAAAAAGACACATCCGTGACATTTTGGGCCGAACGAAATTTTTTTCTGTCATCCATATGACACTTCTATGACGATAATTGTGACAAAACCCGGTATCATCATAGATGTGGTGGGCTCCTACTTCTATGACAAAAAATCATGACAGAAAATGGGCTTTTCGTCCTGGGCGGGCCGGAGACGCGGCTGCATGACATTCTTTGGGCCGTCCATAACGGAAAAAACCGTGGTAGAAGCGAGGGCGAGGAAAATTTCCATGAGTTCCCGGTTACGGTGGGAGGTCGGGGGCCGAGCGATGCGCGTTTCTCTCATACAGGTACGCGCGTGTGTGCGAGGCGTTGGCTCTAACTGAACCCGAGCAAGGCGTTGGGCTCTAACTGAACCCGAGCAATTGCACTGCAGGCTACGCATTACTGAACCCGAGCGATCGATCGATGGATGTTAACTGAACCCGATCGAGTGATTCCTTCGCTACTGCTGCTAACTGAAGCCGACCGATTGGATGAACAGTGAGCATTGCGGGGGGGTTGGATGAACAGTGAGCAGTGGCGTTGCCTCTGGATGAACAGGACCCCGTGGTGTGGAGGGCTGGATGAACAGTAGACGATGGAGGGGTACCCGTGCAGGGGTGGTTGAACAGTAGCCGGTGGAGTAGCACGCAATGGAGGCTGGATGAACAAGAGCCCGTGGAGGCTGGAGGAGGTCGACGGTAGCTCGTGGAGGCTGGAGGAGGTCGACGGTGGACATGAACAGTATCCCGTGGAGTCCCGTTTTGCGGTACGCCACACCCCTCCCGATGAACAGGACCCCCGTTTCGACTGTAGTGCTCCAACACAAGTCTGTTTCGTCCGTTTTGCGGTACGCCACACCCCTCCCAATGAACAAGACCACCGTTTCGACAGTAGCGCTCCAACACAAGTCGGTTTCGTCCGTTTTGCGGTATGCCACACCCCTCCGATCAACAGGACCCCCGTTTCAATCGTAGGAGGTCCGTTTCCTCCGTTTTGTTGTACGCCACACCCCTCCCGATGAACAAGATCCCGTTCCAAACGTGGTCAGTCGAACACAAGGCTGTTTCCTCTGTTCTGCGGTATGCCAGGCCTCGTTTACATCGCATGTTCCGTCCAAGCCCTCCCGATGAACACGACCACGCATTCCGTTCTGACCCAGCCGGTTGGCTCCCACGTGTTCTGTTGCCTCCCCATGAACACGACGCATTCCGTTGCCTCCCCATGAACACGACAAGGACGCTGTTTCTCCGTTCCGACCCAGCCATGTACACGAGCCCTGGCTATATTTTCTTTCTTGCACACTGTGTACGTATGTGTACATGCTATGTGTGCACACCTCTACTAAGACACGTACGCGCCTCTACTACGAAACGTGTGCGCCTCTACATCGACCAGTATATATGTACGTACACGTTCGCGACCAGAATGACAACACTACGTACGCTTCGACCAGGTGGGTCCCGACTGTCAGGCACTTCCTTGCCTGTGAAGATGTAGCTGGTGGGTCCCAGCAGTCAGGGGGGCGAATCGTTTTTTTTTTGCCCGGACGCACTTCCTTGCATGCGAAGATGTGGCTGGTGGGTCCCAACAGTTAGGGGGCGAATCGTTTTTT
Source organism: Triticum timopheevii (assembly GCA_963921465.1). Lineage (NCBI taxonomy): Eukaryota > Viridiplantae > Streptophyta > Magnoliopsida > Poales > Poaceae > Triticum > Triticum timopheevii. Next base: position 328,652,972 of record OY997266.1, read on the forward strand.
TTTTTTGCTCGGACGCACTTCCTTGCGTGCGAAGATGTAGCTGGTGGGTCCCAGCAGTCAGGGGAAATGGCTTTTTCATGAAATACGGTGGCCCATCCGGTGGGTCCCCTCTATTAGGTGGAGGAATCATTATTTTCCACGTAATAAGGAGGCACTTCCTTGCTGCGGCCTCTCCACGTATAGTCCATGTTTGATGGAAGTCGTTCCTTGACCAGGTTGACCACGCCACGCCGAGAGCACCACGGCGGTGGACGACGGTGAGGCCTAGGAAGGGGACGACTCGGAGCCGGGGAAGATGCAGCAGTGGATGCCCACGCGAAGAGGAGTACGAGGGTTCACTGGTTCGGCTGCGGTGTGAGGCTGTTCTCGCTGCAGAATAATAGGGGGTGTGGGTGAGTAGAGGGATGGCCTGGCCAGCGATGGGAGTAGTAGGGGGCGGTGAGGCCTCTGCGGCATCACAGCCGGCCACAGGAGGCAGGAGCACGCGGCACGACCGGCGGTGGTTTGGGCGGCTGGAGCAAGAAGACCATATGTTGAAGAAGCACTACAGCCGTTGGATGAACGTCGTACGGTAATAGGAGCTAGAATCGTTCATATTGACTAAGTTGACAAAGCCCTCCGTCCCTGTCAACTTGGTAGGCCCACAAGTCAGCCTCCCACTATGCTGGGTTCCAGCTGGTAGGTGGAGTATTCTTTTTTTTGTGCGTAATAAGGAGGCACTTCCTTGCATGCGAAGATAGCTGGTGGGTCCGACATGTCAGCGGGGGGCACGTTTTTTTCGTGAAATACAGAGGCCCTTCCGGTGGGTCCTAGATGTCAGGTGGAGGAATCATTATTTTGCGCGTAATAAGGAGGCATTTCCTTGTGTGCGGCCGTGGACCCAGCTGTCAGCCTCTCCACGCATAGTCTACTTCCTATGGTGTCGTTCATTGACCACGTTGACCACGCCGCGCCGAGCGCATCCAAGGTGGTGGACGACGGCGAGGCCCCGGACAGCAACGAACCGGAGATGGGAAGACGTGGGAGTAGAGTCGCAGACGGAGAGGTGTACGAGGGTTAGCTGGTTCTAGTGCGGTGTGGTTCGGCAGTCGGTGGAGAAGAACATGAGGTGTGGAGGGGTGGAGGGATGGCCTGGCCAACGGTGGAGTAGCACTTCATAGCGAAGCGTGCTAAGCAGAGCTGCTAGCAGCAGGAGGCGGGAGGTGGTCCCGGCGCCGCTGGAGGAAGAAGACGGGAGATTGAAGATGGATGCCGGTCGCTGGATGTAAATCCAACGGCTAACATGTCAGAATCATTTGTTGACTAAATTTACAACGACTTGCGTTGGCTTCGACCTATTGTCCCACATTTCAGCCTCCAAAAATGTGGCGCGTATTCAACCCATAGAATTTACAGTCTTTTTTTTGCATGGTAGAATTTATAGTCAATTTGATCTTTTTTTGAATTACAGCCATTAGCTGGGCTGGGAGAACAAATAATGTAGCGTCCATGCGGCCCATTTATTTTATTTCCTAAAAAATTACAGGCCATTAGCACTTTCTCGAAATACACGATTTTGCTGGGCTGATTCTAATTATAACGTTGGGTTGGGCCAGCAATGTTATCAAAAAATAAAAAGGGGCTGAGCATTTTGTTATAAATATATTTAAATAATAAGCGATATTATTACATTCGTCCTTAAATCTTACCAAGCTTTTGTACACAATCACTAGGATTTTCGTGCCAAAACAATCCATGATTTTATTGTTAAGAATTTTTTTTATAAGTTAATAAGATGTGGGATATTGTTTTCTTACATATGTAAGTATCTGTTAAATATATGATGACAATAAAAATAATATATAATAACATATAAAATAATTTAAATATATATAATATAGTTAGAAGGGAAACATAAGGTGGACCTGGCGTTCCTATTTTTATATAGAGAAATAGAACAGACCTCTGCGTTTTCTTCAAAAAAATACATAAATTGGGCTGCCAAAAATAAAACCTCGGATGGGAGGTCCATAGGCCGGTCGATACATGACGTCCCTAAGAAAATACAAACAGGCCTATGGACCTCCCATGCGAGGTCGTGGGTTGCGCATGTTAAAAATGAAAGCCTAGACGGGGCAGCCCAAAACCACGTCCAACACTTGCCAAAACATCGTCCCTCATTTTCACTGTGTTCCGCACACTCGACATTGTGTGGGCGTTTTGACTGTGCATCATATGAAGATGTGTTATGCATGAATGTTGATCAGCATGATGTTAACTGGCTGGTAGTTCCATTTTCGACCATGAATAAAACTTCCAACATGATGTTAACCCTGTTTGAAAAGGCCGTGTTAATATAAATTCTCTGCCTCTAAAAGTTGCAGTTTCTTATCTGAAACTGAAACTTGCAGTTTCTTCTCTAAGAATCACATTGTCTGCACTTTTATACTCCTATGAAACTACATTTTTTTAAGTGCTAAAAATAGATCTCTAGAATTCATAAAATACTTCATATGCTCAATACTACAACTCTGAAATTCAAAAGACATTCATATCTGAAAGTACTCTCAAGATACACAACACAAAACACAATTCACAACCTGCCCGACTATTGGGCTGGGGGGCAGTCCCCTCCTATTCCTCGAAGGCAGACAGTCGCCCCGTGAGACGATGTGAACAGCGAGAGAGACGATGGCAGGGAAGCATCGTCGGGCCAACTACTTTTCTCCTCTTGCAGTTGGGTTCGGTCGACGAAGACTCAACCGGCTCGCTCTGGCAGGACACCCTCACAAACGGCACCCTGTAGATGCTCGATCCTTCAGTCTCTGGTGGATGCTCCATCTGGGATCGATACTCCCACCACCGCTCCCTCACGATCGGATTAGGTGATATGTTTGCTCCATGGCCCAGAGGAGCAGCTCTACGTACTCCGGCGTGACTCCCTCCGGGAGTATCACCGCCTTTTCGCTCTGTTGCAGATATTTGGCCATGGATGTCGCCGTCGCCACTAGTTGGTCCTTGTTGTCAAACCAAGGCTGTATCTCCAACATCCTAGCTAGCTTCACAGGGTCGCCGTCTGCAATCCTCATGTATCGGTTGTACTTCTCCATCGATCTACTTCTCCACAACACCTTCACTCGCCGGCGGTGGTTTTTGAATGGAAGAGGAGAGGAGCAGCACTGGTTTTGGATTAGAATGGGAGAGGAGCGATGCTGGTTTTGGACTAGAACAGGAGAGGAGGGGTGGTGGTTTTGAAATGGAAGAGGAGAGGAGCGGCGCTGGATTTAGATTGGAACAGGAGAGGAGCGGCGGTGGTTTAAGAGGAGAAAAGCGGAAGAGCGGCGCTGGTCTTGGAAGTATTTTTTTTGTTGTCTTGCGTATTTTGGGTCAAAGTTTGACCACGTATTGTATTTGACAAGCAAAATGTGAATGCATGTCACCAAAAATTGTATTTTTTGGTTCGTATCTGAATGTACTTTCAAATTATATTATTTTTGCAATGTATAACATATATTTTATGTGCGAAAATCATGGTCAATTATGACCTAGAATAAAAGGGAGACTAGTTAATGTGGGGTTGCTTTCTTAATTGAAGGGTAAATTGATTTTGATTTTGATCCAGTCACAGCGCGCCGGCCCTCTCGTCCAATCCTAAATCGCTGCCGCACGCTCCTCTCGCTCTTCTCCATTGCAAAACCACCTCCTCTCCTCTCCATCATCTCCATTCCAAAACCACCATCTCACCTCTCCCTCTTCTGATCTTCTCCATTGCAAAACCACCTCCTCTCCTCTCCATCATCTCCATTCCAAAACCACTGTCTCGCCTCTCCCTCTTCTGATCTTCTCCATTGCAAAACCAACTCCTCTCCTCTCCATCATCTCCATTCCAAAACCACCGTCTTGCCTCTCCCTCTTCTGATCTTCTCCATTGCGAAACCACCTCCTCTCCTCTCCATCATCTCCATTCTAAAACCACTGTCTTGCCTCTCCCTCTTCTCTATTGCAGGACCACCATCTCTCCTCCCATCTTCCAAAGCTAGCACCGGACCACTCAGAAGGACATCTATGGAGAGGATGCAGCAGTGAATCAGGCAGATCACCGGCGACGGCCAGGCAAAGTTAGCTAGGTTGAAGGAGATCCTTAGTTGGTTCGACAATGAGTGGGAGATTTCGAGGACGGTGCGGGCCATGTGGCAATGTATGAGAAAGAGCGAGACGACGGCGATGAGGGCGGCGATGTACATGTACTCCTTGGCGACAGTCACACCACAGTCCTCCGAGTTCATTGAGTATCTACTCTGGGCGATGGAGCAGATAGATTCGCCCGAGGCGACAGTCAGGCGGAGGTGGTGGGTACAGGTCGAAGGTCGAGCACCCAGAGCATAACAAATCGATCGAGTATGGTGTGTCATTCGTGAGGGTGCAGAGCGAGCCGGAGCCACAGGAGTATTCGTTCTCCCACTGCAAGAGGAGGCCGGATGGCGCGACATCGCTTCCCCGTCGTTCTCCACGGTTCCCTCAACACTCGCCTCATTTCAACGGCGGCGGTAGGGTTTAAGGTAAGCTTCGCACTAACCTAATCTTCCACCTGCTCATGCTTACAATCAGTGTGACAGCTAATGAAAATCATGCTTACAATGAGTCTCCGAGTACTACGCCAATCACCCTAAAATAGCTCTGGACCTTTGGGTCAAAGTTGTGACACAGTGTACAAATAAAGAAAAATAGATTGGTGCTTCTTTCAGAAAAGAGTACTCCCTAGAAAACTGCCAATATAAGCTACTAGTATTTGGTTAGAGGATTTGCTGCCGAGAAAGATCCGTCCACAGAGAGCGCCACACATCCCACTGGTGGTGGTGGATGCCAATGCGTGCATGCAGCATGGTTGGTGTCGGTAATTTTTACTTCGCACACCTCGCACTCTGCATATATGCCGGTAACATACGTACATTTGTGCAGTTCCACCAAAATGCAGCTGAATAACCCTATTTGCACAGATAATGAAAAAGCGTGATTACATTATAGTGGCACTAGTTGATTAAACACACAAAATAAATAAAAGAAAATATTGTGATAGTATCATAGTATGCCATGCTGCGAGGGCGAGATGGGCCCTGCGACGCCTCATACGGTACGCCTCATACTGGACATCGTCCCAAGTCTCCCAGATACACCTTCTGCCAGTGATGAACATCAGTGTACAGTGTTAGTACAAGGATGCGCCTTGAGACATTCAAATCTCTATTTTTGTACAGATCAACTAAAATTAAGCACCCCATTTTGCAGAAACGCTTAAACATTAAGAATGGGACTAGTTGATGAAACATACATTAACAAAGAGAAGCACTTTCTTTATCTACATTGGAAATGAAATGATAGAGATGACACTCGCTCTATTTTAACTGTATTATTACTTCATTTTATCAGTGACACTAGGGTCGAGCAGGTGGCAAACGAGGTGTACCGTGCATCGCAAGGATGGAGGCCGGGGGTGCTTAGACTGGGATGCTGAAGCTAGATCTTTCAGTCACCAACATGGATGATTCAATTCATGGGACCTTTTGGTGCAGTTCACCTAAAATGAAGCAATGTCCCGTGAGCTAGCAGCTTCTTCTTCAATATTTTTTAAGAAAAGGGCTCCAGCCCCGGTTCCATTTCCATCAGAAAACGAAACCCACAGAGCTTCTTCTTCATTAGTTGCAATAAAATTGAGCAACATCAAGGTTGGTTGTGAAGCTCCTAGAATGCTCAACTATAATTTGGATATCATTTGTGCAGTTCAACTAGGATCGAGCGTGAAATGTATATCTCTGTTTGCACAAAAAAGGTGGAAAGGAGGGTGACTACAAGTGATGAAACATGCATCAAATGAAAAGAAGCATGTTCCTTATCTGAATGGCAATCCTACAAGGACAGTAGCAATTTCTAAAGCAATGGCATTACTAGATATTAGTGTGGGCATTTGGATTAACTATGACAACGTTGAATACGACATTACTTTAGGCACAGGAGAGTAGGTGGACCAGGACAGTTGCATTTCTAACGAAAAGAACCAACTTATCTTAATGGGAAATTTAGCAGGACATGTAAAAAGTGCCATTGATTCATATTACTGGAGGCATTACATTGAAAACAACATTGGTTTAACGTGTCCTTACTTTTAACAATGTGACTGCTACATTTTACCAGTGGCATTACATAAGAGTGGTTCGGGGCAACAAACATGAGAACATGGTATCTGGGTTGGTCCCATTTTTGTTCGGTATAGCCACCTTATACTGTGTGAGGCTAACAAATCTAGTGTTGGACTTACTCTGTTGACTTGTCCCCCAGTCCTCACTTTCTTTCCTTTTTCAACCAATAGATCGAGTTTATATTGAGTTTGTACTTTTTACCCTTTATTTCCCTATTAGACCTAGAGACTAGTTGGATAGCCAGTCTCTACTACTTTTCGCCCCCATTATTTCCTCTTTTGACCAAGTCCTAGATTCAGGTAACAAATCCTCCCCCACCCCCCACCCCATTTCTTCCTTGTTTGAACCAAGTAGTACTAGATTCGAGTGCATGAACTAGTTTTACCTCTTAAACGTAAAAAAAATTAGGTGGTTTTCGAACAGCCGAACGATCCTATCTACGAGGGGGCCTGAGAAATAGTAAAAGATACAAATGCAGCGACATCAGGAGCTCGGGAAGTAGAGCAAGGCCGGTTTCGAAGGAAGTTATACCTGATGGTCGCCGGGATGTCGCTAGGTGGGCGGCGGGAGGCCGAATCTGCCCACACTACGGCAGCAAGGAAGAAGGGGTCGGAGGCCCTCCCTCGCCAGCGGTGCTTGGGAGAGAACGGCAAGGCAGGCTGATTGGGACGCGCCCAGCAGTGGGTAAGAGCCGTCGCCGAGGACGACCGCGTGAACATTGCACCTTCTCACCTTCCCCGGTGCAGAGGATCCGGCTGGATCTGTGACCAGCAGTGAGCAGAGAGAGAGAGAGAGAGAGAGGCCACTGCTGTCGTGTTTAGATCTGGAGAGGCCGAGACAGTGTGAAGAGAGCAACACTAGCAAGCAAGCGCGGAGGCTCCTGCCTATATAGTGGAGTAGTACTAGTTTTCTTTTGTCTCCCGGAGTCGGCTTGACCTCGTCAATGACTGTCGAGAAGTCTTCATGCACGTGGCCCAGAGGCGCAGTTGTCATCATTTTGATCTGAAGCGCCGGATTATAACATATAACATGAAAAAATGCCACATGACAAGAAATCATAACCTCACTGTCCAAAGGAGACAACATGAATCCCGACGGACAAACTAGACGAGGAACAAAGCTCAAATTAAAGATAAACTCGTAGAAAAGGGGTCCGTCGATAGATGTCCTAATTAACATAGCCGGCTTGACCTAGATGGCAGCCGAGTAGTCACTGTTTGTGCATGTGCCCCCAATGACTAGCCCAACTCAGTTGTCGCTGTTTAACCCTCGCAGTGATCCGAAGCACATGACACCTAATTTTGTGAGTGACAAGAAACCTTTTTTTAGATTTCTCACCACAACTACAGCCATGTACAACACAACCTGCACGATATGTAGACGATAGCCAACCCAGGCGTGTCTACTGGAGTCTGGTCACATGCATGGAGAACTGATCTTCTGTGACTTGCAGGGATCGTCCAGGCACCAACGTAGTACAATACTTCTCTAGTACTATTGCTCATCTCCCTCTTCTATTAAGTCACCCTACTTGCACGGCCGGGGATGTGCCTATGGTCAGTTCTCAATTGTTGTCCCACATGTGTGTGCAGATGCAATATGACGCGCGTTCCATTCAGAGAGCAGCGTGCCAGACCAACCGACCGTCTAGGGTGCGATGCGAACGCGACGAGCATGCTGTATACTCCGTACATGTGTACCGCCGTTTTCTAGAGGCTTTTCTCCATGGCGCAATCCATGGATACAAAATTAGTATACTGTATACTATTTAAAAGTCGAGGGCGGGCTTTTCCTGCGTGGTAGGCGGCGGGGCAGTTCCGACTAGTCGGTTCGACAGAGACACGAGAAGACGAGGGAGTAGGCTGCTACAAACGTAGGGTTGTGTGATTTGACAGCGAGTTACTGTTGGACAGGTGGGGCCACGTGATTTGACTTGCCATTATCATTTTAACTGTGGCGCTACGACTGGCGTGAGTCTCCTGATTCCCGACCACCTCCATACAGGTGCCTCTTCCAATGCTCCACCATGTAGTAAAGGTTGGCTCTTGCATGAGAGCCCACTTCTCCACTTTTTTCTTGCCTCACTTTCCTCCACATATGCAAAAATGCCCTGTAAAGCGCACTATTGTACTTACTTTTACTTTCTCCTATAGGTGCTAAGCTTGCCACATAGGCATAAAGTCTGATGTGGCAAGTTAATCAAGAAGAGAGAGACTAGTTTGGTGACCCAAGGAAGAAACGGTGCTAAGTGCGTGTACCTAGGTGAAAAGACAGTTTTGAGCCTATAGCTAATTAAATGAAGCAAACTTAGCAACAAAAAACTAGTACTCCCTGTGAAATGATGTGGCACCAACGTAGCACACCATTTCATTGGAAGAGGTCACTCATTGGCAAATGCAATAAATACTAGTACTCCCTGTGTCCCATAATATAAGAACGTTTTTTGCACTACACTAGTGTCAAAAACGTTCTTATATTATGGGACGGAGGGAGTATGAAGAAAGAGATAGAGAGAAGTAAAAAAATACACTTATAGCCAACCTTGTTGTAGTATGAGTGACTAAGTGATGACTATGTATGACATGCCAACATCAGATAGCCTAACGCACCATGTTAAATCTCCAAGGGCGCGACTGCGCGAGCGACGCGACGGTCGTGGTAGGCGCGACCATGATACGGGCTGCTGGCAGCCCTTGGATCTGAGATCAAATGGTCGCATGCTAAATTGCTGAAAATTTGCAGAATAACCCTCCAGGATAGGATATTCACCCGTAGGTCTGGAATCACGCAATGCAACCATTCAATCTCAGGTCCAAGGGCTCTCGGAAGCCTGTATCATGGGAGAATGGAAAGCCACTACCCTGCCGTTCGCACGCTGGCAGTTCGCTCCTACTCATCCCCGCACGTCCTTTAATACTATGGCGGTTCGCTCCTAGTCGTCCCGTCCATTCACATTACGGCAGTTCCACTAATCCTAACCCTCCTCCCAATTCCATGGCATCCCAAATCTCCACGATCGGCAGTGAGTACAAGGTTAGAACCATCACCGCCGATGAGTTTGACGTCATCTACACCCGTTCTTCCGCGACAGTGAAAGGATGCCTTTCTCGCTTCAGACGCATGTTCGAAGACTCAGATGATGAGTGGGTCGTTGGGCTAGATGTTGAGTACACCACAGTCCTGGGACGAGAGAAGAATCTAAAGGACGAAGAGAGGAAGAAGCCCGCCGTGATGCAGGTTTGCGTGCATGACTTATGCTTGGTCTACCACATATGCCATGCCGACGTTGAGTGCCAGGATTTTAAGGACTTCCTCGAGAGCAACCTAGTCAAATTTGTTACTGTAGACTTTGGTAACGACAAAGAAGTCCTGGGTCGGATAGGCCTCATTCTAGGCAACACCTTCGACCTCCAGAAGAATTGGCTGGTGTCCTCTCGTCATCCTTCAATGCTGACCCTAGCAGGAGCCATGGTTCATCCTTCGTACGGTAAACTAGAGAAACCTCCATACATGTTTCATCGTTATGCATGGCAGCAGAATGTACTAGATATAGACCACATCCACTACGCTGCAATGGATGGCTACCTTTGCTTCAATATCTACAAGGGGAACGTTGCAGAAAATTAAAAATTTTCCTACGGCTTCACCAAGATCCATCTATGGGTTCATCTAAGCAACGAGTCATGGGAGAGAGTTTGCATCTACATACCACTTGTAGATCGCGTGCGGAAGCTTGCAAGGTGATGATGTAGTCGTACTCGAACGTGATTCAGATCACCGATGCCAAGTGCTGAACGGACAGCACCTCCGCGTTCAACACACGTACGGCACGGGTGACGTCCCCTCCGTCTTGATCCAGCAAGGAGGAAGGAGAGGTTGAGGAAGACAGCTCCACCGGCAGCACGACGGCGTGGTGATGGTGGAGAAGCAGTACTCCGACAGGGCTTCGCCGAGCACACAACGGAGGAGGAGAGGTGTTGGGGAGGGAGAAGGAGGCAACCAAAGGCCAAGGACTCAAGGTATGAAGTCCCTCCTCTCCCCCACTATATATAGGAGGGCCAAGGGGGGGGGGTGGCCGGCCCTAGGAGATCCAATCTCCTAGGGGGGCGGCGGCCAAGGGGGGTTTCCCTCCCCCCCAAGGCACCTAGGAGGTGCCTTCCCCTCCTAGGACTCTTCCCCCTTGAACCCTAGGCGCATGGGCCTATGTGGGGCTGGTGCCCTTGGCCCATGCAGGCCAAGGCGCACCCCCTACAGCCCATGTGGCCCCCCCGGGGCAGGTGGCCCCACCCGGTGGGCCCCTGGGACCCCTCCGGTGGTCCCGGTACAATACCGACAAACCCGAAACTTGTCCCGATGCCCGAAACAGGACTTCCCATATATAAATCTTTACCTCCGGATCATTCCGGAACTCCTCGTGACGTCCGGGATCTCATCCGGGACTCCGAACAACATTCGGTAGTCACATACTTGACTTCCTACTAACCCTAGCGTCACCGAACCTTAAGTGTGTAGACCCTACGGGTTCGGGAGACACGCAGACATGACCGAGACGACTCTCGGGCAATAACCAACAGCGGGGTCTGGATATCCATGTTGGCTCCCACATGCTCCTCGATGATTTCATCGGTTGAACCACGATGTCGAGGATTCGATCAAACCCTGTATACAATTCCCTTTGTCAATCGGTACGTTACTTGCCCGAGACTCGATCGTCGGCATCCCAATACCTTGTTCAGTCTCGTTACCCGGCAAGTCACTTTACTCGTACCGTAATGCATGATCCCGTGGCCAACACCTTGGTCACATTGAGCTCATTATGATGATGCATTACTGAGTGGGCCCAGAGATACCTCTCCGTCATACGGAGTGACAAATCCCAGTCTCGATCCGTGTCAACCCAACAGATACTTTCGGAGATACCTGTAATGCACCTTTATAGTCACCCAGTTACGTTGTGACGTTTGATACACCCAAGGCACTCCTACGGTAACCGGGAGTTACACGATCTCATGGTCGAAGGAATAGATACTTGACATTGGCAAAGCTTCTAGCAAACGAACTATACGATCTTTTATGCTATGCTTATGATTGGGTCTTGTCCATCACATCATTCTCCTAATGATGTGATCCCGTTATCAACGACATCCTATGTCCATAGTCAGGAAACCATGACTATCTATTGATCATAACGAGCTAGTCAACTAGAGGCTCACTAGGGACTCATTGGGTCTAAGTGTTCACACGTGTATTACGATTTCCGGATAATACAGTTTATAGCATGAACAAAAGACAATTATCATGAACATTGAAATATAATAATCCTTTTATTATTGCCTCTAGGGCATATTTCCAACAGTCTCCCACTTGCACTAGAGTCACCAATCTAGTTACATTGTGATGAATCGAACACCCATAGAGTTCTGGTGTTGATCATGTTTTGCACGCGAGAGAGGTTTAGTCAATGGATCTGCGACATTCAGATCCGTGTGCACTTTGCAAATCTCTATGTCTCCATCTTGAACATTTTCACGGATGGAGTTGAAACGACGCTTGATGTGCCTGGTCTTCTTGTGAAACCTGGGCTCCTTGGCAAGGGCAATAGCTCCAGTGTTGTCACAGAAGAGTTTGATCGGCCCCGACGCATTGGGTATGACTCCTAGGTCGGTGATGAACTCCTTCATCCAAATCGCTTCATGCGCTGCCTCCGAGGCTGCCATGTAATCCGCTTCACACGTAGATCCCGCCACGACGCTCTGCTTGCAGCTGCACCAACTTACTGCTCCACCATTCAACATATACACGTATCCGGTTTGTGACTTAGAGTCATCCAGATCTGAGTCGAAGCTAGCGTCGACGTAACCCTTTACGACGAGCTCTTCGTCTCCTCCATAAACGAGAAACATGTCCTTTGTCCTTTTCAGGTACTTCAGGATATTCTTGACCGCTGTCCAGTGTTCCTTGCCGGGGTTACTTTGGTATCTTGCAACCAAACTTACGGCAAGGTTTACATCGGGTCTGGTACACAGCATGGCATACATAATAGATCCTATGGCTGAAGCATAGGGGATGACACTCATCTCTTCTTTATCTTTTGCCGTGGTCGGTGACTGAGCCGAGCTCAATCTCACACCTTGTAACATAGGCAAGAACCCCTTCTTGGACTGATCCATTTTGAACCTCTTCAAAATCTTATCAAGGTATGTGCTTTGTGAAAGACCTATGAGGCGTCTCGATCTATCTCTATAGATCTTGATGCCTAATATATAAGCAGCTTCTCCAAGGTCCTTCATTGAAAAACACTTGTTCAAGTAGGCCTTAATGCTGTCCAGGAGTTTCATATCATTTCCCATCAAGAGTATGTCATCTAAATATAATAGGAGAAATGCTACAGAGCTCCCACTCACTTTCTTGTAAACGCAGGCTTCTCCATAAGTCTGCGTAAACCCAAACGCTTTGATCATTTCATCAAAGCGAATGTTCCAACTCCGAGATGCTTGCACCAGTCCATAAATGGATCGCTGGAGCTTGCATACTTTGTTAGCGTTCTGAGGAACGACAAAACCTTCCGGCTGCATCATATACAGCTCTTCCTTAAGATGTCCATTAAGGAATGCCGTTTTTGACGTCCATCTGCCATATCTCATAATCATAGTATGCGGCAATTGTTAACATGATTCGGACGGACTTAAGCTTCGCTACGGGAGAGAATGTCTCGTCGTAGTCAATCCCTTGAACTTGTCGATAACCCTTAGCGACAAGTCGAGCTTTATAGATGGTAACATTACCATCCGTGTCCGTCTTCTTCTTAAAAATCCATTTATTTTCTATCGCTCGCCGATCATCGGGCAAGTCCGTCAAAGTCCATACTTTGTTTTCATACATGGATTCTATCTCGGATTTCATGGCCTCAAGCCATTTGTTGGAATCCGGGCCCGCCATTGCTTCTTCATAGTTCGAAGGTTCATTGTTGTCTAGCAACATGATTTCCATGACAGGGTTGCCTTACCACTCTGGTGTGGAACGTGTCCTTGTGGACCTTCGAAGTTCAGTAGCAACTAGATCTGAAGTACCTTGATCATCATCAACGTTTTCCTCTTCAGTTGGTGTGGGCATCACAGGAACGGTTTCCTGCGCTGCACCACTTTCCCGTTCGAGAGGTAGTACTTCATCGAGTTCTACTTTCCTCCCACTTACTTCTTTCGAGAGAAACTCTTTCTCCAGAAAGCATCCGTTCTTGGAAACAAAGATCTTTCCTTCGGATCTTAAGTAGAAGGTATACCCGACAGTTTCCTTAGGGTATCCTACGAATACGCATTTTTCCGACTTGGGTTCGAGCTTTTCATGTTGAAGTTTCTTGACATAAGCATCGCACCCCCAAACTTTTAGAAACGACAGCTTAGGTTTCTTCCCAAACCATAATTCATACGGTGTCGTCTCAACGGATTTAGACGGTGCCCTATTTAAAGTGAATGTAGCTGTCTCTAGAGCGTATCCCCAAAATGATAGCGGTAAATCAGTAAGAGACATCATAGACCGCACCATATCCAATAGAGTGCGATTACGACGTTCGGACACACCGTTTCGCTGAGGTGTTCCAGGCGGCGTGAGTTGTGAAACGATTCCACATTTTCTTAAGTGTGTACCAAATTCGTGACTTAAGTATTTGCCCCCACGATCTGATCGTAGGAACTTTATCTTACGGTCACGTTGATTCTCTACCTCACTCTGAAATTCCTTGAACTTTTCAAAGGTCTCAGACTTGTGTTTCATTAAGTAGACATACCCATATCTACTCAAGTCGTCAGTGAGAGTGAGAACATAACGATATCCTCCGCGAGCCTCAACTCTCATTGGACCGCACACATCGGTATGTATGATTTCCAACAAGTTGGTTGCTCGCTCCATTGTTCCGGAGAACGGAGTCTTGGTCATTTTGCCTAAGAGGCAAGGTTCGCATGTGTCAAATGATTCATAATCAAGAGACTCTAAAAGTCCATCAGCATGGAGCTTCTTCATGCGCTTGACACCAATGTGACCAAGGCGGCAGTGCCACAAGTATGTGGGACTATCGTTATCAACTTTACATCTTTTGGCATCCACACTATGAACATGTGTAATATTACGCTCGAGATTCATCAAGAATAAACCATTGACCATCGGAGCATGACCATAAAACATATCTCTCATATAAATCGAACAACCATTATTCTCAGACTTAAATGAGTAGCCATCTCGTATTAAACGAGATCCAGATACAATGTTCATGCTCAAACTTGGCACTAAATAACAATTATTGAGGTTTAAAACTAATCCCGTAGGTAAATGTAGAGGCAGCGTGCCGACGGCGATCACATCGACCCTGGAACCATTCCCGACGCGCATCGTCACCTCGTCCTTCGCCAGTCTCCGTTTATTCCGCAGCTCCTGCTGTGAGTTACATATGTGAGCAACGGCACCGGTATCAAATACCCAGGAGTTACTTCGAGTACTGGTAAGGTACACATCAATTACATGTATATCAAATATACCTTTGGTGTTGCCGGCCTTCTTATCCGCTAAGTATTTGGGGCAGTTCCGCTTCCAGTGCCCCTTCCCCTTGCAATAAAAGCACTCAGTCTCAGGCTTGGGTCCATTCTTTGACTTCTTCCCGGCAACAGGCTTACCAGGCGCGGCAACATCTTTGCCGTCCTTCTTGAAGTTCTTCTTACCCTTGCCCTTCTTGAACTTAGTGGTCTTATTGACCATCAACACTTGATGTTCTTTCTTGATTTCAGCCTCTGCTGACTTCAGCATCGAGAACACTTCAGGAATGGTCTTTACCATCCCCTGCATGTTGTAGTTCATCACAAAGCTCTTGTAGCTTGGTGGGAGCGACTGGAGGATTCTGTCAATGACCGCCTCATCTGGGAGGTTAATGTTCAACTGGGTCATACGTGCGTGTAACCCAGACATCTTCAGGATGTGTTCATTGACAGAACTGTTCTCCTCCATCTTACAACTGTAGAACTTGTCGGAGACATCATATCTCTCGACCCGGGCATGAGCTTGGAAAACTAGTTTCAGCTCTTCGAACATCTCATATGCTCCGTGATGCTCAAAACGCTTTTTGGAGCCCCGGTTCTAAGCTGTAAAGCATGCCGCACTGAACGAGGGAGTAATCATCAGCACGAGTTTGCCAAGCGTTCATAACGTCTTGGTTCTCTGGGACGGGAGCGGCACCTAGCGGTCCTTCTAGGACATATTGCTTCCTGGCAGCTATGAGGATGATCCTCAGGTTTCGGACCCAGTCCGTATAGTTGCTGCCATCATCTTTCAGCTTGGTTTTCTCTAGGAACGCGTTGAAGTTCATGTTGACATTAGCGTTGGCCATTGATCTACAAGACATATTTGCAAAGGTTTTAGACTAAGTTCATGATAATAAAGTTCTTAATCAAAATTATGAACTCCCACTTAGATTAGACATCCCTCTAGTCATCTAAGTGTTACACGATCTGAGTCGACTAGCCCGTGTCCGATCATCACGTGAGACGGACTAGTCATCGTCGGTGAACATCTTCATGTTGATCGTATCTTCCATACGACTCGTGTTCGACCTTTCGGTCTCCGTGTTCCGAGGCCATGTCTGCACATGCTAGGCTCGTCAAGTTAACCCTAAGTGTTTTCGCTGTGTAAAACTGTCTTACACCCGTTGTATGTGAACGTAAGGATCCATCACACCCGATCATCACGTGGTGCTTAGAAACGACGAACTGTAGCAACGGTGCACAGTTAGGGGAGAACACTTCTTGAAATTTTGTAAGGGATCATCTTATTTACTACCGTCGTCCTAAGTAAACAAGATGCATAAACATAATAAACATCACATGCAATTATATGGTTGTGACATGATATGGCCAATATCATCAAGCTCCATTGATCTCCATCTTCGGGGCTCCATGATCATCTTGTCACCGGCTTGACACCATGATCTCCATCATCATGATCTCCATCATCGTGTCTTCATGAAGTTGTCACGCCAACGACTACTTCTACTTCTATGACTAACGCGTTTAGTAATGAAGTAAAGTAGTTTACATGGCGTTCTTCAATGACACGCAGGTCATACAAAAAATAAAGACAACTCCTATGGCTCCTGCCGATTGTCATACTCATCGACATGCAAGTCGTGAATCCTATTACAAGAACATGATCTCATACATCACAATTCAACATTCATCACAACTTCTGGCCATATCACATCACATGATCAATCGCTGCAAAAACAAGTTAGACGTCCTCTAGTTGTTGTTGCATCTTTTACGTGGCTGCGATTGGGTTCTAGCAAGAATGTTTTCTTACCTACGAATCACCACAACGTGATTTTGTCAACTTCTATTTACCCTTCATAAGGGCCCTGTTCATCGATTCCGCTCCAACTAAAGTGGGAGAGACAGACACCCGCCAGCCACCTTATGCAACTAGTGCATGTCAGTCGGTGGAACCGGTCTCACGTAAGCGTACGTGTAAGGTTGGTCCGGGCCGCTTCATCCCACAATACCGTTGAGCAAGAAAAGACTAGTAGAGGCAAGTAAGATGACAAGATCAACGCCCACAACAAATTGTGTTCTACTCGTGCATTAGAGAACTACGCATAGACCTAGCTCATGATGCCACTGTTGGGGAACGTTGCAGAAAATTAAAATTTTTCCTACGGCTTCACCAAGATCCATCTATGAGTTCATCTAAGCAACGAGTCATGGGAGAGAGTTTGCATCTACATACCACTTGTAGATCGCGTGCGGAAGCTTGCAAGGTGATGATGTAGTCGTACTCGAACGTGATTCAGATCACCGATGCCAAGTGCTGAACGGACAGCACCTCCGCGTTCAACACACGTACGGCACGGGTGACGTCCCCTCCGTCTTGATCCAGCAAGGAGGAAGGAGAGGTTGAGGAAGACAGCTCCACCGGCAGCACGACGGCGTGGTGATGGTGGAGAAGCAGTACTCCGACAGGGCTTCGCCGAGCACACAACGGAGGAGGAGAGGTGTTGGGGAGGGAGAAGGAGGCAACCAAAGGCCAAGGACTCAAGGTATGAAGTCCCTCCTCTCCCCCACTATATATAGGAGGGCCAAGGGGGGGTGGCCGGCCCTAGGAGATCCAATCTCCTAGGGGGGCGGCGGCCAAGGGGGGTTTCCCTCCCCCCCCCAAGGCACCTAGGAGGTGCCTTCCCCTCCTAGGACTCTTCCCCCTTGAACCCTAGGCGCATGGGCCTATGTGGGGCTGGTGCCCTTGGCCCATGCAGGCCAAGGCGCACCCCCTACAGCCCATGTGGCCCCCCCGGGGCAGGTGGCCCCACCCGGTGGGCCCCCGGGACCCCTCCGGTGGTCCCGGTACAATACCGACAACCCCGAAACTTGTCCCGATGCCCGAAACAGGACTTCCCATATATAAATCTTTACCTCCAGATCATTCCGGAACTCCTCGTGACGTCCGGGATCTCATCCGGGACTCCAAACAACATTCGGTAGTCACATACTTGACTTCCTACTAACCCTAGCGTCACCGAACCTTAAGTGTGTAGACCCTACGGGTTCGGGAGACACGCAGACATGACCGAGACGACTCTCGGGCAATAACCAACAGCGGGGTCTGGATATCCATGTTGGCTCCCACATGCTCCTCGATGATTTCATCGGTTGAACCACGATGTCGAGGATTCGATCAAACCCTGTATACAATTCCCTTTGTCAATCGGTACGTTACTTGCCCGAGACTCGATCGTCGGTATCCCAATACCTTGTTCAGTCTCGTTACCCAGCAAGTCACTTTACTCGTACCGTAATGCATGATCCCGTGGCCAACACCTTGGTCACATTGAGCTCATTATGATGATGCATTACCGAGTGGGCCCAGAGATACCTCTCCGTCATACGGAGTGACAAATCCCAGTCTCGATCCGTGTCAACCCAACAGATACTTTCGGAGATACCTGTAATGCACCTTTATAGTCACCCAGTTACGTTGTGACGTTTGATACACCCAAGGCACTCCTACGGTAACCGGGAGTTACACGATCTCATGGTCGAAGGAATAGATACTTGACATTGGCAAAGCTTCTAGCAAACGAACTATACGATCTTTTATGCTATGCTTATGATTGGGTCTTGTCCATCACATCATTCTCCTAATGATGTGATCCCGTTATCAACGACATCCTATGTCCATAGTCAGGAAACCATGACTATCTATTGATCATAACGAGCTAGTCAACTAGAGGCTCACTAGGGACTCATTGGGTCTAAGTGTTCACACGTGTATTACGATTTCCAGATAATACAGTTTATAGCATGAACAAAAGACAATTATCATGAACATTAAAATATAATAATCCTTTTATTATTGCCTCTAGGGCATATTTCCAACAGGTTTGCGTGCATGACTTATGCTTGGTCTACCACATATGCCATGCCGACGTTGAGTGCCAGGATTTTAAGGACTTCCTCGAGAGCAACCTAGTCAAATTTGTTACTGTAGACTTTGGTAACGACAAAGAAGTCCTGGGTCGGATAGGCCTCATTGTAGGCAACACCTTCGACCTCCAGAAGAATTGGTTGGTGTCCTCTCGTCATCCTTCAATGCTGACCCTAGCAGGAGCCATGGTTCATCCTTCGTACGGTAAACTAGAGAAACCTCCATACATGTTTCATCGTTATGCATGGCAGCAGAATGTACTAGATATAGACCACATCCACTACGCTGCAATGGATGGCTACCTTTGCTTCAATATCTAGAAGGGTTGATGAAAAGCAACAGCCAAGTGTGCGGTTCAAGCAAAGAAGTATCGGCCAAGAGGAAGAGGGACAAGGACGAAGTCGAGGACGTGGACGAGGACTCCGATTAAGGTGGCAGTGTTGTTGCTCATGGTGGTTCTAAACTTCTAATGCAGTGTCTACCGGAATAGTTGCAAAGTTTAATTTCAGGTGTGCTTAATTTAATTTGAGGGGTGTGCTGTGTTGAGCCCCAAGCAGAACTATGTTATGTTTCTTCTCGTTACTTTAACTCTTCAGTACGTACATACTAGTATTTCTTACATTTCATCTTTTAGTTGGTATAGTACTACCACTCGTTTCTTCACATTATATACGTACAGTATATATGGCCAACATCATATAGCCAGCAGTTTAGTTGTCAAAGAATTTCAGGGTGCTTAGTTATTCAAAGAATTCCAGGATGCTTAGTTTTATTTGAGGGGTGGGTTGTGCTGGACACCATTATTGTGACTAGCCTTTTTAATAGTACTATATGCATAATTTGGTGACGAGTGCTCTCTATATGTACCACCTTTTTTTTAATTTCAAGTTTTGCTCCATGGCGCAATCCACCGATACTACTGTTGTACAAAAGTATACATTTTTTAAAAGGCTAAAGGGCGGGGCAGTCTAGCTTGGTCGGTTTCACGAGAGGCGAGGGCCTTTGTGATTTGACGGCTCATTACTGCTGGAAGGCGGGGCCCTGTGCTTTGATTGCTCGTATAAATGCGCCGACGACCTGATCGAGGAGGAGCAAAGAATCGTGCGGTATACTCAAGTTTTCCACTGGAGTAGTACTGCGACGGAGGAGCACAAAACACGGCAGCCAGTGCCATATGGCGATAAAAAATGATCTAATTTGCTAGTCATCTCATTGTTAGCATTGTTCTATTCATTCCCTCAAAAAAAAGCATTGTTCTATTCATGTCTCGCAGAGAACGTGACACATGCGGCGAAACACCCGAAGCAAAAGATGAAACACAGGAGCAAAAGAAGAAGGAAGATTATCACCCCAAATGATCTAATTTGCCGCAGAGTCGTAACTACTTCTTCATCGCCTCCACGACCTCCATCTCCTTCGCGTCTCCTCCGCCATCTTCTTCATTCTGTACATGACGCGGGATCTCTCGACGCGAGCCTTCATCATCTGTTCCACGGCAGCATTACGTACCTTGACAGCAGCCGGGTGCTCGATGCGGAGCTTCGCCAACTCCTCCTTCTATTCCATGACGAGGGCCTGCAGCATCTTCATCGAGGAACTACTATTCTCATGCAGCTTCTTCCAGCCGACGTTCTTGTCCATCAACTGGTCGATCTCATGGCAGAGCTTCGCCTTGTCCTCCTGAAGTCGCAGGATTTCGCCGGTCGCCTTCTTCTCTGAGGCAATGCTCTTCTTCAGCAGCATCACCAAGCCGGCGGTTAACTCCCCCTACTGATTGAGCTTAGCGGGCATGTCGTCGAGGCTCTCCTTCAGCAACTCCATCAAGCCTTGGATGAACTCCCTCTGCTTATTGAGGTGCTTATTGAGCTGCCGGGCATGCCGTCGAGGGATAACGACTCCAGCTCCGCCGGCTCGACATGTTCGCCTCCATGGCTAGGGCACTCCTGGGAGCCATCGCCTGCCCGTGAGAGATCTTTCGAGGTATCTGCATGGCGGCGAGCCCTCTCTTTTTTTTCTACAGCCTTGGTTGCCGCTCCCTTGTTACGAGTAGTTCTCGACCTAGAGCTCTGCTCACCGGCCATGGCAACGACGGACGAAGAAGAAGCACTTATGAGGAGGAAAGGTAGAGTAATTTTCGGTTAGGTAGTTCCCTTTTTTATAACCTCAGTACTAGCACTAGTACTAATACCTGCATAGTGGGAACACGTTCAGGTTTGGTACGTACTAGTAGGTGTGAGCAGGCTTTCGAATGTGATGGGAACAAGGTAAAGATTAATTGATGGTTTTGGTTTCGAGGCCCGAAACGGCTCCCGATGAGTTTAGCAGAACATAAATTTCAAGTACTACACTGCTCAAATGCGTAAATATTATGTTACTGTCAACAATTGGCACAAAATACGAAGGAGACCAATGGAAGTACTACTAGCAACCCACGATTCAACTACTCGCATACGTGCAGTGGAGTAATAATGTCTTTCTTCCACCCTCACATCCACTCAATTTGCATGCATTGTATTAATTGACCATCAATGAAGTGAACGACTTTACACGCGTCAAATTATCACATGGGGTGGATCTTGGTACAAAATTACGTCCGCCCGTTTACCCGCGTGTGCGTGCGAGGGAATGAGTGTGTGCGTGGCGTGCGTGCACATCTTTGCTTCGTGCATGTACCGCCAGTATGGCTCAGGGAGGACGAGTACATTCTTCTGGAACCAGCAGCACGTCACTGTGATCAATCCACGCAAGGAGGTTGCGACAACGCCTCCACATGTGCCACGTGGCTTCATGAATTGTAAGAGAGACACTGTGTAGTGTGCCATTGGTATTCTAATTTACGTGTTTTGCACATACTCGAAGTACTAGTAAGGTACACGTGCATTGCACGCATCAAATTTTGCAACCAAATTATGAATATATACCACACTATAGCATGTAAGCTCTGAGTCATATATGCCTGATGTAGCCCTTCGTTTAATTCTTATAGTTCATCTCATTCAAAATCAATTAGTTTTTATAAAAAAAGCTAAGAACGCGGGAATAGGAAAACATGGGATTATAGTGGAATGTTGTCTTGAATCCTACAGGATTGTACGAGTGTTTGATTGTGCATAGAAAAAACGCAGAATTCTTTCAAAGAGGTTTGAGTGGATGGGATGTTTCCTATGAAATCTAGTGCAAATGAATCATATGGAAAAATTCCTATGGTTTACAATCCTACGAATCAAACAACTAAGATAGGAAAAATTCCTAATGATTAGAATCCTCCAAAATTCCTTTGAGAATCCTTTGAATCAAAGAAGCCCTTAATCTATTTGATGATTCATAGAATTATGCGTTGTAAAGCATAAAGTAAAAAACAAATAATGGCAATTCAACTAGAAAAAAAGTTTGGGCGGTTATGATATGGAAGATTCTAGAACAAAAGAGAACCACTGTTGTTTTGAGGTTTGTGGATTATGCTTAAGTTCAACCATGGAATCTGCTAGATTATACATGTGGCAAAATCCGGTGGGGGCTAGAATATGGTGCGAGGGGCCGAGTGGAGGGAGACTATGAAGGAATGCACAAGTGCGAGATCGATATTTAGAGAGAGGGGGCGAGAACGTGCGTTGTTGCATGCAGTGGCGGAGCCATGAAAAATAAATGAGCTAGGGGGCCAAGCATTGCTAATCCTTTACGAGGAGGGTCAATTCATGAACTTAAACCATTTTTAGCAGCAATTATCTAATGATCACATTCATATTAGCCTCGATATATAGTGATGTTAGGGGGGGCCTTACTGCCCCCTGTCTTCGCCATTGTGCACGCGTCTGAGAGATAAAGCGGAAGGCATGGATGATGAGAGGGGGACGTTGGATATATAATTAATGTGGGTGTATTAGCTATATATGGTATTCCTATATAGAGAGTTATAGATTGATCGATGTGGACGTGGGAAAGAGGGTGAGACCTCACTGGATATATCGATTGATTGGTTTGTGTGGAAAACTATCAAAGACCTAGCTATATACACACATACATAGAGGAACATCGATCGTTGTGCATGCACGCGTGAGAGATAAAGAATGCCCAATATGATGGAGAGGGGGATGCATGTGGGTGTGTGCCTTCATGGGAGACCGACCTGAAGAAAAAGATTGCATGTGTGCGATAGATAATGCCGACTGGTAGTGTGTGTGCATGCATGCACGAGAGAAAGTTAGTGGTACAATTATAAAGAGAAGACGACTGTGTGGGTGTAAAAGACTAGGTGAGGTCATAATCAATGTAAAGTTGAATTCAAATATTTGAATAAGAGATCCTGATGTTTGAAACCCATGCATGCATGAATATAACGGAGATCTGCGCGGTGTGGTTTGGAAACGAGCATGTTATAA
Source organism: Triticum timopheevii (assembly GCA_963921465.1). Classification (NCBI taxonomy): domain Eukaryota; kingdom Viridiplantae; phylum Streptophyta; class Magnoliopsida; order Poales; family Poaceae; genus Triticum; species Triticum timopheevii. The sequence goes on from OY997266.1 coordinate 328,675,977, forward strand.
TGTATACACATTGAACAAGGTCAGACTGATTTGAATTTGAGATACTGATGGCAGACATCATTTGACCACGTCGCATCCGTGCATGGACACACTATTCTAATTGGAGATGGTGGGCGGCTTTCGCATCACATATCTATATCTATACCCCTATATATATATTATATTATATATATTTTTATATTGTGTGCGGGTAACTTTAACTTTGAAAGATGGTCGTTGGATGAGGCAAATCCGATGGTCCAAAGATGGCAAATTTGAGCACTACTGGCCGTTGGATATCATCTAGATTCCACCAGATTTCACCACATGTATAATCTAGAAGACTCCATGGTTGAACTTAAGCATAATGCACAAACATCAAAACACAAGCACTTCTTATTTGTTCTAGAATCTTCCATATCAGAATTTCCCAAATGTTTTTCTACATGATTTGCCATTATTTGTTTTTACTTTATGTCTTACAACGCACAATTCCATGAATCTTAAAATAGATTAGCTTTCTTATAAAAACTAGATGATTTTGAATGAAATGAACTATAAGAATTAAACGAACATCTACATCATGCATATATGACTCAAAGCTTACATGCTTTAATGTGGTATTTATTCATAATTTGGTTGCCAAATCTCATGTGTGCAATGCACGTGTACCTTACTCTAGTCTAAATGGTGTTTGTGTGTGTGTTGTGCATGTTGAGGTGCAAATTGTCTTTTTTTTGGTACACGTTAAGCTTGTTCTACTGAAATTTCAAGCCGCGCCTTGTTATGCCGAAAATTCAAGATAGCGTCTCTGTCTATCATGCTGCGAAACTCCCGCCTCTTCAACCCGTGCCTTGTTAGCCCAAAATATTTAAGATATATCCTTGTCTCGTCATGCTCCGACAACTCCCTCCATCTCAACCCGCGCCTTGCTATTCCGAAATTACAACATGCGCGAAAACTCCCACCTCCTGTGAAATCCCGACACGCGAAATGCTCGTGGTACCCCTGAACCGAAAGAAGCGCCTCAAATCGGTGGGGGTACTTTTGTCACTTACCCCACATTTCGGACAAGCGCGTCTCTAAGCCATGGTTCCCCACTGTCATCCCATCCACCCACCCATTCGTACACCGAGGCCGTGAAAACCCGCGATGAAACCCCACACCCTGCTCCGTCCGCTACCCAGCCGGAGCCTCTTCCCCGACGACGTCGTCCACAGCAACACCTCAACGTCCCTCATCCACCGTACCGGATGAGGATCCGTCATCGATCTCGTCGTCCCACCGGTTCAGCCACCCGTCCTCCACCTCCAAGGAGCTGCCCTGACATTTCCCTCGTCTTTCGCGCCACCTCCATTCCCACACTGCCGTCTTCACCTGCACCACCGGAAGAGCATCATCATCACCGTTTCCTCGGATGAAGCTGCGGCCTAATCGGCGCCACCAAAGAGGTTGTACACTAACCGCCGCATTTTCTTCTTGATTCGATCTCACAGTGTTGTTGGTGCTCGGTCCCGAGCCGACACGGCGCGGCTCCATCCACGGCCGCATGGCCGGACACTTCCTCCATGGCGTCGCTCCCTCGGCGGCGACGTCCACATCAGTAGGAGCTGCTGCTGCTTTAGCTCTTGCTCGCACTGCTGCTCTGCTCTTGCTCTCGGTCCCCTGCCTGGTCTGCTCTTGCTATTGCTCTTGCTCGCGCTGCTGCTCTCGCTCTTGTTCTTGCTTGCGATGCTGCTCCGATTTAGCTACACTTCAGTCGACTGAATTGACTTTTGGGTCGGTCGATTTTTGGGGGGTGGGGGGGCTCGCCGGGGTGAAGGAAGAACCAACCGCAGCGGGGAGGGGGGCTCACTGGAGAGGTACCCCACTATCTATCTTAGGGTTCAGGGTGGGGGCGGTGGTCGCCGGCGGTGGCGGGACGGTGGCATGGGGATTGCCGGAGAAAAAGCTCGGCACGGGGGGGGGGGGCCTAGAGGGATGGCCGGGGCGATGGTGGACCGGCGGTGGGGAGTGTTTTCGGGGTGGGCGGGGCGGTGCACCGCCGGCCGCGGGCGGCGGGAGGCTGTTGTTTGGCCGGTGGTCGCTGGCGGCTCAAAGGGGTGGAGGTTGAAGATGAACCGCATGCCATTGATTTTGTATCCAACGGCTGCAAAATCGACTGACCAGAGATGAAAAAGTCAGTCGACCGACGTGTAGCCTCACCTTGCTAGTGCGTTCAATTTCGACGGCAAAATTTAGTTTCGACAGCAAAATTCAGTTTCGACAGTTAAGTTCAGTTTCGACAGTTAAATTCAGTTTCGATAGTTAAGTTCAGAGATGAGCGACTGATGTATTTTACATCTAGCACTTTGTGGTTATGTATTTTACGTCATGTATTAGAGATGCTATTAGAATTCCACTCAAGTTAAGGTTGTTCGTTGTCTCTCTTGTCCTGCCTCTGCCTCGGCGTCGTACAACTCACCGAAGCTGCTCCAACGACAAAACCCTCTATCACAGCGGAGCAGTACCTCAGGCTCCATCTCCAGACGCCTAAGATCTTCTTCCCCTCCTCCGACATCCAAGTTAGTCGGAGCATCCTCACCGGCCAACCCAATCACGCTGAGATCGTCATGGCTTCCGCCAAAGAGGTTGTACACTTGTTGCATCTCTTTTTTACTCTACATGTTATATATATTGTCCACTGAGCACTCGTAGTAACGGGAAATACGATTATTTTATCCTACTATATGACAAGCAGTGAGGTACGAGGCAACTTAGCTATCCGTGATGGACTCTCTTGAATGCCATCATTATTTATCTCTGCGCGTTTGAGTTGTGCATTTGTCGATGGGCCTGGGAGTTGAGCTAGTATGACAGTGGCCTGGGTCCAAAGTAATAGAAGTAGCACAAAAACATTTTTTTAGTGTAGGATTTTCCTTACTCAAGCCTGCCTACTAGAATCGCCAGTGCTTGAAAGGAAAAGTGAATGAAAAACATAGGAATTGGAAAGTTTCCTATGGTACTACTTCTCATGAATTTGGTGCAAAGGAATGGAGCAAAGGAAAACTATAGGATTTGTTCCTTTAGTGTCTCCTTGAAAGAAAAACCGTAGGAACTCTAATTTCCACTTCTCCTCCTTTTCATATTCCTATTCATCAAGCACAAGACTAAGAGACAGTAGCATAATAGCATTATAACCGTACATTTTTTTGTGGTTTGACTTAATCTCACCATGCTTTTTTGCATCCTGTGATCTTCCAATTGTTGTGAATCAAACACCCAGATTGGCAGAAATCCTGTGTTTTTAAATTCTCTATTTTGCACGTGCATTCCTATCCTACTCCTGTCTATTTCCTATCCCTGCATTGTTAGAATTCTCAAATTCAAACAAGCCCTTACTCAATTACTTTTGTTACAGATATGTGTCAAAGAAAACCTTGTGTTGTTTGTCCTGCTCCTGCGGCGATGTGTTCCACCCCAGCTCAGCTGATCCAACGAGGGAAGGGTTTAGCACAGCAGGGATCCGCTCTCCAGACTGTCTTTCGCCGCCTTAGATCTTCTTCCCCGCTGCCGGCAGCCACGACAACTGCATTACCATCATTAACTGAGTAGATGACCTTGAGGACTACACGGGTCCGCAAGAGAGGTCGCACTCTTCCATGTCTTCTTACGTTATGCGTCGCTTAATATGATGACATGCTACATTATCGTCGTGTTCACCTATTAGACTCCGAGTCGGGTCCAAACTAATGCTGAACTTGAGTTTTTAAATGGTTGTGGGGTACATATTGGGGTAGCAATCAGTACTATCTGTCTACTATCTGGTTAATCTCCGGTGTCTACTATGAGTTTCATGTTGGGTGCAAACAAACATTAAAGGAGCCATTATCTGTATTTTTTAACTAAAGCTATTATCTGCCTGCTATCATTGGTTTCGGGTCTATCCACAGTTTGCTACCATCACTCTGGATTTGTGCATGCACTCCTTACATAATCTCACTATGTTTTATTCCTATGGATGCCAGTTATTGTACACAATGGAACTGATCATGTAGAGCAAAAGAGATGAGCCTTGTGTGGCAATAAAATTTCATGCAGACGTCGTTCCATGGTGGGCGCAAAGGCAGCCCCCCCTCCACCCATTTCGGATTGTAATCAAGAGGAAGATACCTATTCTAAGGGGGATTCGGAAGGAGAAGACCACTCCTATTTACCCATGAGGTCTTCGCTCTAACTTGGCATGCTGATGTTGGTAATATCATGCATATGGTGCCTTGCATTGCTTACTATATACATTAAAGATGTCATATGCTTAGTTTATACATGCTTTGTGTCAATGCCATCTGTTTAGTTTCTTTATCGTATATATGAATCATGCAATGCCATCTTGTCTAGCCAGGCATCATCTATGTGAAATTTGTAATGCCACCCTGGTTAGCCAGTCATCTTATATGTGAATTATATCATGCCATCATTTCTTTATTACGTGTTAAATTTGTCAACAATTTTAGTACATTCAATTACTCCTCCTATGCATTAGCCATTTGGCACGGTCATGGAAAAATCTGGAGTGGAAACAAGGTCTTTAGAGCAGACAATGCTATCTGACGAAGCGCATGTCTTGCTGGTTACTGATAGCTCCTCAGAGGAGGATTCAGAGACAGATGACCAGTCATATCCCCCCCCCCCCCGAGGTGCATGCCCTAACTTGGCAGGGTTATGTTGCCCATATCGTGCGTATGGTATCTTGCATTGATATGTCATTTGCTTAGTTTAGACATGCTTTGTGTGAATGCCACCTGTTTAGTGTCTAATTACCATATATGTGAATTATGCAATGCCATCTTGTTGGAAGACATTATATATGTGAATTATGCAATGTTATCTTGTTGCAACGCATTATGTATGTGAATTATGCAATGCCATGCTGTTTAGGCAAGCGTCATATATGTGAATTATATCATGCCGTCCTTTTTTTGTATTTCTCATTGCTTTTGTCGACAATGTTTGTATATTCAACTGCTCTTCCTGTGCATCAGCCATTTGAATTGGTGATGGAGAAATCTGGAGTGAAAACAAGGTCTTCAGAGCAGACAATGCTACCTGCTGAAGCAGATATCTTGCTGGTTACAGATAGCTCTTCAGAGGAGGATTCAGGGGCAGATGACCAGTCCTATTATCCCCCTGAGGTGTATGCTCAAACTTGGCAGGGTTATATTACTCATATAATGCATATGTTGTATTGCAATGCTTAGTTTTTACATCATATACACAATATTGAATGCCATCTCCTCAGTTGACACATCATATATCCGATTGCCCTCTGCTCACTTCCTTAGTATATAAATCATATATTTGAATTATGTCATGCCATGATGTTTACATAGACAGCATGTATCTGAATTATGGCATGCCAACCCATTTTCTAAAGACATAATATAGTTATATCATCTCATCCTGTTTACATAGTCATCATATTTTAAATTATGTCATTCTATCCGTGAATTATATCATGCCATCATGTTTCCATCGACAGCATGTTTGTGATTTATGGCATGCCACCACTTTAATAGACCCATCGTATAGTTATATCATGTCATCCTGTTTACATAGTCATCATATTTTGAAGTATGTCATTCTATCCTGTTTAGTTAGCCATCATACATGTGAAATTGTGTCATGCTATCTTGTTTAATTAGCCATCATATATGTGAAATTATGTCCTGCTATTCTGTTTGCTTAGACAACATAAATGTGAATTATTTCATGCCCTGTTTTATTCCCTACTATCCATTGCACCTGTCTATCTTACAATGTCTGTGCATTCAATTACTTTTCTTGTTTATCAGCCATTTCAATTGGAGGGAGTGATGGCAGTATCTGTGGGAGTAAAAACACGGTCTTTAGAAAAGATTGTGCTACCCGTCGATGCAGATAGAACCACGGTTGTACTTGCCCAAGAACTAGCCCCACCACACATAACCCACACTCATGCAGATTGTACCCCTACCCAGTTGGACAGAGAACCAGCTACACCCCTTCTAACCCCAACCCCAGCAGATAGACACCCAGTTCCCATTGACACAGCACCGTCTCCACCACAGAGCACTCAAATACGAGCAGTTAGTAAGGCAAATGCAGTGCCCAAATCACGAGGACCACCACTCCGAACTCAAAGTCAACGCTTAAAGCAAAAGAAGAATTGTTCTCAGGTCAGGTTCCGTAGCTATGGTTCATACTACTTTGCTCTTGCATCACTGTATTTACTGATACCAACTAATTTCAAATTTGAAGGATGCAATTGAAACTCTAATGGTGCAACAGGTATGTTTTAAACCTGTTTCTTCAACGTGTTTGGCTGTTTGCTGTTGTAACTTGCTCTATGCTGATTTTAGTTTCAATTTAATAAACAGTTATGTTCTCATGCCATGCACATTACAAGTGTTGTTATTGCTGTGTAGTTTCCCACACTTATATTCTGTCTATGCTACTTTGTCTTAAATAGATATGATTCGAACTATATCTATCTTGATTTGGCAACATAAACTAGAATGATATAGACCATACAGTGACCATACTACATAGATATATGTTTGTTTCATGCTGTTATCCTGTCCACCTTACTACTGAACTGGTTTACCAAAATGAGTTTCATATACTACATTGTAAACCTAAGATGTGTTTGTTTGTTTCTCTTTTAGAACGCGGATAAAATATTGGAGAAGAGTACCCTGTTATGCAATGGTAAAGGAAGTAATGCAGATAAGGTTTCATAAAGGAAGTAATGCAGATAAGGTTCAAGATAGTGAGACATCCCTGTTGGTCTCCAAGAAAGCTGATAAAAACTATAATGAAGACACTGAGACAACCCCAAAGTCTTGTCTTGATGTAGTGTTCGAGTTACTGGCTGCCACTGCTGGAACCAGCTCTTCGAACTCGTTGCCTGAATCAGTTCGGCTTCTTGAGTCTCAACTTCAAGTTGAAAGACATCGATCAGATGTTATGCGACAGGAAGACGAAGGACTGAGGAAGTCCCTGCAGAATTCAGATGCATACTTTCTGGTGCAACAGCAAGTGATGGAGGACTTAAGCGCCAAACAAGAGAAAGTTAATAAGCTTGCTAAGCATCTTGCCAGCATTATGGGTACCCAGAATATTGTTTCTTGAGCTCTTCTGAAGTGGTTTCAGTTCTGTACTTATTTTGATGCGGTGTTTATATGCTGTTGTGTTCCCTATATTTGCACTGGTGGCGAACTTTGATGCCCAGTGGATGTAATATGTGTAATAGCCGTGATAGCCTAGTGTAACTTGCTTGCTTATTTATTTCCTTGTTGTCTTGTTTATTTGTTTGCTTGTAGTCAGTGCAGTTCTTTTTCCGCGGTTTGCTAGTGGCTGCAATAACCTATTTTTTAAAACTAGGCCACAATAACCATGGGCTAATATTTACTGTAGTGACACTGGGCCTCCTACGGGCCGTAGAAACAGTGGGCCTTCTATGGGCCGTAGAAACAATGGGTCTTCTACGGGCCGTAGAAACAATGGGCCTTCTACGGGACGTAGAAACAATTGGCCTTCTACGGGCCGTATCATCAATGGGCCTTATACGGGCCGTATGATCAATTGGCCAAACATGGGCCAAACAGACCGCATTCTGGCCGTAAACGGGCTAGAGTTGGAATCGTCCATTCATGGGCTGACCATAACGGGCCATCGTTAATAGGCCGTATTTGATGACGCTATGAAAATGGCCCAACGTATTAACGGACCACAAACGGGCCGACTATAACCGCGGGCTGAATTTGGCCCACAAGCAGAAAATGATAGTAACGGGTCGTAAGTAAACGAATGCTGGAAATGAGCCCAAGAATAAATGGGCTTTGAGAAGGCCGAAAGATAACATGGGCTGGAAACGGCCCAACGGAATAACGGGCCGTTAATGGGTATAAACTGATACACTGTTCTTTATGGGCCAGTTTCACCACGGGCCGTTAATGGGTGTAAAGTGATACAATGTTCATTACGGGACAGTTTCACCACGGGCCGTTAATAGGCCAAGAGTTACATAGGGCCTCATATGGGCCGAAAGACGTCATGGGCCATACATGGGCCAGAAGTGAAAACGGGCTGGAATCATATTGGATGGCCCAGATGACGCTACTGGGCCTAATTCGAATAGGGCGTAACAGGCCCCGGGTTAGCAGGACGTAAATGGGTTATATGCGAACAAGCCGTTAACAGGCTTTCCATGGGCCGACCCGCCACCTTTTAACCAAGTCAAACGGGATAGCCTTTTCATAGGAATGGGCCTCTGTTGGGCCATGCCATGTGTCGACGTATCATAGGCGCCTTTTGTCCAGTGAGTGGATGACATCTGTCCCAGCGATGAGCCGACACGTGTTTCCTCCAGCCTGATGATTTTACACATGAAAAATCCCCATTGGTGGGGGCTGTTAACGGGTTTTCGGATCCAAAACCCGACCCGATAGCTTAACGGTGTTCCGTTACGGTGGATGCCACGTGTCGGTCACCCTTGACGAAAGCACTTCTGTGACGCGCGATTTATCGTCATGGAAGTGGACACTTCTGTGATGATAATTTTGGTAATGTCATGGAACACTTCTATGACAGCACATGTATGACTATCTTGATTCTGTCATAAAAATCGTCATGGATGTACATGCATGACAGAAAATGTGACCTACTATGACAAACACGTATCATCACGGAAGTGTATTTTTTGTAGTGTATTATGTTGATTATACTATGATAAGCCAATAAGGCAGGATACCCATGTTTGAACTGCGCATCTTGGCAGCTAGTCCTCTTTGGCAATGTTTAATTTTTTCGCCAATTTGGCAGGATACCCATGTTTGAACTGCGCATCGTGGCAGCAAGTCATCTTTGGCAACCTTTTAACTTTTTTGAGAACTCGAACTTGCGAGAGATGGATTTCTCTTGAACCGGACTTTTAACCAGACATTGAGAGCTCAAAACTTTGTGAGAGATAGGGTTCCCTTGAGCAGGATATTGAACTAGTACTTTTTGATTGCCCAACACTTGTTGAGCTAGAAATATTCTAACATCTTTGAAATTTTCACTAATGTGGAGAAGTCTTCGGGACTGGGTTGTCTTCCCTTTAATGACCGGGGTTCTTGAATTTGTGACAACGGCCAATTCTGTTGAGTCGTGTTTGTGTAGCTCCCAAGTCTTAACAGGACTCGAGGAGTTGGCTTGAGATTTCTCCATACTTGACCATGATATAAACAGGCATATAGTTGATAGAAAAACGTTGAAACTTGTTGAAAATGGAGGCGAGATGGTGAATTGATGATCTTCACGACACTCATTGATATCCTTGGCGTTGATAATGCAATGTGAATCCACAGAAGGCTGAGATCGACCATGGCGGGTTATAAATGACCCCGTATGAGTTGTGTCAGTAATCCGGCCAATGGTTCATCCCAGGTGGTTGTTGAAGTTAACCAAACCATAGTGGCGGCGACTTGTGTGTCTATCCATTGAGCCATCCAGTGGAGGCTGATAATATATTATGATTTTCTCCAGAGTTGTTGGAATAGACCGGGCCGCAGGAGCAGTGACTTCCGTGCACTCATTAAGCAGCTCATGCAGACGGGTGTAGCTTCATTGTGTTGATGTAGACCAGACTGTGGGGGCGGTCGGTAGAGACGTCTACGACATTGGAAGCAGTGCGGACATGGGCGAGTCAGCTGTGGGCGTGGACAGTAAGTCAGCCGCGGCATTTGTAAGCGGGCGTGGATGGGCGAGTCGGCCGCTAGCGCGGTCATGGCGAGCTAATGTAGACCGAGCCGTAGGGGCGGCGGCTTGTGCACATTTGTTGAGCAGCGAACAGGCGCGGATGCTGGTGCATGATGATGCTGGAGTACACTCCGTATCCGTGGCATGATACCTCTTTTTAGAATGATTAATTGTCCTACATAAAAGATGTCGCAGGCGAGAGTAATTGTTCTCAAAAGAAGAAAAAGGTATCAATAAAAACTTGACTGGATGAATTTTACATGATATGTTTTATCGGAAATTATCAGTCGCAAGGTTGGTGATGACTGTGACAGAGTTGAAATCAACCACGGGTGAGTTGCGGACGCTCATAATAATTGGTGTGTATACTCAGTTTTTGAGCTGACCATGCCTTTGCCTTCTTTTTTGTAGTTGGGTAGTCAATCCTTTGTTTCTTTCTTTAGTGCCATGCAAAATAGCTGGAGCAGGAGTACCCAAAACTAGCGCATGCTTCAGAGCTGGGGCGAGGGTCCACTGCACGAGGCCAGTGAGAGTGGCAGCAGCAAGCTGACGCCGACCGAAGCGGGGCAGGTCACGGCTGCGGTTGAAGCATGTGGGGAGGCGGAGTGGCAGAGGTGAGAATAGGGGCACCGCGATGCGGTGGTAGCAGGGTCGGCTTGCAGCACGGAAGCCGGAGTAGGAGGCCGAAGCCATATGGGTGGCAGTTTGGAAGCCGCAGGGGCATAGCAAGGTGATGCTAGCGAGAAGCACTGCCATAGTGGAGGCGGGTAGGCGAGGCCCCGGTGACTCGGCGTATGGTGCCTCGAGACAAAGGTCGGAGGCGCCAGGGCACGAGAGGGGCTAGCGAGGTGGGGCCCCGTCAGAGCGGAAGTAGGAAATAGGGCCAAGGCAGGGGCTTGAGCATATTTGGGGCTAGGCTGAAGGGGGATCCACGGTGGCGGAAGAACCTGACGACTCGAAGATGAGGCCACCAGGTAAGAGCAGTGAGATGAAGCCCAGCAGCAGAGGCGTGCCGGCCAAGCCCAGCCGCCACGGCGGAGGCGGGCTGAGAAAGTGGCGACTTGAGGCAACCGAGTCCGAGTCCATCTTCATGCGTCCATCCTTCTCCAGGTCATGGTCGACTTTGACCAATCCATGTCCCGGTCACGATTGCTTTGACGACTTCTCATTTGACTACGTGTGTATGGATCTGGACGGCAGCTGCGTGTATTGTCTGGATAAATCTAGTATCATTGGTTCTAGTGGCTTGCGGCTAGCTTAGCAAAATTCCCGTCGGCCTTGGCAACACACGACTGTAGCAGCAAAAATTGATCTTCTATTCTGTTTTGAAGGATCATGTTGCATCTGCGGCGCACAAAACAACGCCAAACCCTAACCTACCTTGAACTCAAAACTCATACTGCCAGCTCCAAAGTCAATAACAATTCTGACCACAAACGTTGGATTTGCCGGCTCTACCGAAGACTATCTTATGCCGACCTTTCTTCATCCGGCCAATCGCGAACTTCTCGATCCCTAAGGGAGATCTCTCCAAGAACTCAACACCACCGTGCGTGGCCTCACGGTGGGCGCCAACTGTCATGGTTTTGTCACGGCAGATGTCCTAGTGTAAGGACATAGTCGTGAGGCCAACGCATCTAGGTAGTAGCTTGAACAGGGTTGGTCGGAATCGAGAGACGGGTGTTTTACCCAGGTTCGGCCCCTCATGGTGTAGGTAAAAGCCTACATCCGCTTCATTGATATTGATGATGACGATGATATTGGTTACAAGGGCGATGTTTTGCTACCTCTATCTCGAGAGCATCTACTTTGATCTTGTCTAAGATTTATGTATTTCATAACATGTCTGTCTTGACCCCTGCCCCTCCTTATATAAGTTGAAGGGGCAGCTTACATGTAGAGTCCTAGTAGGATAAGGACTAGTCTATCTATTACAACCCGGATAGAAGTCCGGGTCTTTCCCTTTTTTGAATCTTCTCCGTGAGCCGGCTGTAGAGGTAGGTCACCAATGAGGCGCCAAGTCCTCGCCGGGTTAGGATCTGGGTTACACAATCTGTTGGGTTAGACAATCTGTTGGGTTAGGATCCAGGTTACACAATCTGTCGGGTTAAGATCTGTGTTACGCCTGCCGGGTTACACCTGGCGGGTTAAGTCCAGAGGTGATTAACATGGCTGCATAAGTCCAAAGATGACTTATCGTCATAAGTCGGGTTTAACTGCGGGTACTTCCCCCGACAAATGTGGTCCTCATTTATTAACTGTTTGGTTAATTTGTTATCATGTCCAGTTAACTGTTGGGTTCAATTCTTCTGGGTGCAATTTTGTATTGTCTTCATGTGCGAAATAAATTGAATCTGGCTGTATTTCCAAGTTGTCAAGCATGCTTGGTTTGGTTAACTGTCTGATCTTCTAGTATGTCATATATTGTGCAATGTGGTGCTCAGTTAATGTTTGGTTCATTTGTTGTGATGTTAGTTAACTGTTTGGTTCAATTCTGCAATGCGATGTTCAATTGTTGTGGGTGCATTTTGTTATTGTCTACCATGTGAGAAATAAATCTAATTTGGTTGTACTAAATACATGAGAAACAAATACAATAGCTATATTTCCAAGTGGTTAAGCATGCTTGGTTTGGTAAATTGTCTGATTTTCTATTAGGAGTATGTTATATTGTGCAATTTGGTGCTCAGTTAATGTTTGTTTCATTTGTTGTGGTGTTTAGTTAACTGCCTGGTTCAATTCTGCAATGTGATGTCCAATTGTTGTGGGTACAATTTTGTATTGTTATGCATGTGAGGAATAAACCGAATTTGGCTGCACTTAATACATGAGAAACATATACAATTGCTATATTTCCTAGTTCTTAATCATGTTTGGTTTACATAAATGGCTTTTCCATGTGCCTAGAATTATTGTGATGAACCTGCAATGTCTTTATTTTTCATTAACATATTTTACTGATAGCATGCCTGTAAGACATATGATTTGGGAACTGCTCGACACCCCTAACCTGGGGTCTGGCTATCTCATTATATAGAGGTACCCAAGGGGTACAATACAATGTTACAATACAGATATACAGAGGCTACGTATATACAGTCTAACACCCTCCCTCAATCTTAACTATGTCCTGAAGTACAAAGCAAGTTAAGATTGCGCCTACATCCTACAAACTGTGGTTGTGGAAGAGGCTTCGTGAAGATGTCAGCAAGTTGATCCTTTGATGAGATAAACTTGATACAGAGTAGCTTCTGTGCAACACGTTCCCGAACAAAGTGATAATCCACCTCAATGTGTTTTGTCCTCGCATGAAACACCGGATTAGAAGAAAGATATGTAGCACCAATGTTGTCACACCACAGGACCGGAGGACAAGCTTGAGGAACATGCAACTCTCTCAACAGAGACTGTACCCATATGATCTCAGTAGTTGCATCAGCAACAGCTTTGTACTCAGCCTTAGCACTATTGCGAGACACAGTTGCTTGCTTGCGAGCATTCCAGGCGATCAGGTTAGGACCCAGAAATACCGCATAACCCCCCGTGGATCACCTGTCATCCGGACTACCAGCCCAATCTGCATCAGAGAAAGCCGAGAGCTCATACGATGGTGCAGACTGAAGAAGCAAACCATAGGAAGCAGTAAGACTAACATAGCACAGAATGCGCTTCAGAGCTGACCAGTGAGACGTCCTGGGTGCATGCAAAAACTGATAGACACGGTTAACTGCATAGGAGATATCAGGCCTGGTAATAGTAAGGTATTGCAGACCACCAACGATACTGCGATACTCAGTAGCATTGAGGGAGTCCCGGACTAGGGGGTGTCCGGATAGCCGGACTATCATCATCGGCCGGACTCCAAGACTATGAAGATACAAGATTGAAGACTTTGTCTCGTGTCCGGATGGGACTTTCCTTGGCGTGGAAGGCAAGCTTGGCAATACGGATATGTAGATCTCCTACCATTGTAACCGACTCTGTGTAACCCTAGCCCTCTCCAGTGTCTATATAAACCGGAGGGTTTTAGTCCGTAGGACAACATTCACAACAACAATCATACCATAGGCTAGCTTCTAGGGTTTAGCCTCCTTGATCTCGTGGTAGATCCACTCTTGTACTACCCATATCATCAATATTAATCAAGCAGGAGTAGGGTTTTACCTCCATCGAGAGGGCCCGAACCTGGGTAAAAACATCGTGTCCCTTGTCTCCTGTTACCATCCGCCTAGACGCACAGTTCGGGACCCCCTACCTGAGATCCGCCGGTTTTGACACCGACATTGGTGCTTTCATTGAGAGTTCCTCTGTGTCGTCACTGATAGGCTTAATGGCCCCTTCAATCATCAACAACGACGCGGTCCAGGGTGAGACCTTTCTTCCCGGACAGATCTTCGTATTCGGCGGCTTTGCACTGCGCGCCAATTCGCTTGCCCATCTGGAGCAGATCGAAAGTTACGCCCCTGGCCGTCAGGTCAGATTTGGAAGTCTAAACTTCACGGCTAACATCCACGCAGACTTGATCTTCCGCGGATTCGAGCCACAGCCGAGTGCGCCGCACTGTCACGATGGGCATGATTTAGCTCTGTTGCCGGACAGTGCCCTGGAGGCCGCACATGAGTCCGCTCCGACCCTTAATTCAGAGCCGACCGCGCAGATCGAGGACGGGTGGCTAGACGCCGCCTCGGGGGCTGCAACCTCTATGGCGATGGAGACGAATACTGACCTTGTCCCTTGTAAAGCTCGTGACTCCGAGGTGCCGGACTCCTCGCCGGACTCCGAACCTCCTGCGCTCCTACCAATCGAATCCGATTGGGCGCCGATCATGGAGTTCACCGCCACGGACATCTTTCAGCACTCACCCTTTGGCGACATCCTGAATTCGCTAAAGTATCTCTCGTTATCAGGAGAGCCCTGGCCAGACTGCGGTCAGGACGGTTGGGATGCGGACGACGAAGAAATTCAAAGCCCACCCACCACCCACTTTGTAGCCACTGTCGACGATCTAACCGACATGCTAGACTACGACTCCGAAGACATCGACGGTATGGACGACGATGCCAGAGACGACCAAGAACCAGCGCCTATGGGGCACTGGAAGACCACCTCGTCACATGACATATACATGGTGGACACACCAAAAGGAAGAGATAACGAGGAACAACGGGACGCGGCGAAGGATAATTCCCCCGAAAAACAACCAAAACGGCGACGCAAGCGCCGCCCGAAGTCCCGCCTCGATAACAATAACACCCATAATGACCCAGCCGTAGAGCAGGGCAAACCAGTGGATGACGAACATGCAACAAAGCAACCATCCGAACAAGATGAATCGGACAATCAACCCATCCTCGGCGAAAACAACAGTCCAGATGATCTCACGCCGGACACATCACCGGAGCATAAGAACCTTCACAAAAGGCTCGTCGCCACTGCAAGAAGTTTGAAGAAGCAGAAACGGAAGCTCAAAACAGTGGAAGACATACTCAGAATGAGGTGGAGCAAAGTACTCAAAACCGCAGACAAATACGGCAATAGTCACCAAGCAAAGAGCTACCCGAAGCGCAAGCTGCTGCCCGAATTCGACGAGGAGGCCGTAGAGCCACCACAATCAAAAAGCAAAGAGGCCGCCTGGCCGGATAGACGACCAGATGACAGGCCAAGAGCGGCAAGCGGCGCCGCACACAATCCGACACATGACACACGTAAAGATGCTCGCAAAAAGGATGGCCCGGTCAGGTCCATTTACGGGCCAAAAAAGAGGGCCCCAGGAAGCAACACAACACGCCGAGTGCTCGAAGATAACGGCACACCTAAATACAGGGGCACCGCACACCCACTATGTTTCACCGGTGAGGTGCTGGATCATGAATTTCCAGCGGGATTCAAGCCCGTAAACATAGAGGCATACGACAGAACAACAGACCCTGGAGTCTGGATTGAGGATTACGTCCTACACATACATATGGCTAGAGGAGACGATCTCCACGCCATAAAATACCTACCCCTCAAGCTCAATGGGCCAGCTCGGCATTGGCTCAAAAGCCTCCCAGAAAATACCATTGGAAGTTGGGAGGAGCTCGAGGATGCGTTTACAGCAAATTTTCAGGGGACTTATGTCCGCCCTCCGGATGCAGACGATTTAAGTCACATAACTCAACAGCCCGGAGAGTCAGCACGCAAATTCTGGAAAAGGTTCCTCACCAAAAAGAACCAAATAGTCGACTATCCGGACGCTGAAGCCTTAGCAGCTTTTAAACATAACGTCCAAGATGAATGGCTCGCCAGACACCTCGGCCAGGAAAAGCCAAGAACAATGGCCGCGCTAACGAGCCTCGTGACCCGCTTTTGCGCGGGGGAAGATAGCTGGCTGGAAAGATGCAGCACCAGCGACCCGAGTAAATTCGAGATCAGAGATGGACATGGAAAATCACGACGCAGAAAAGATCAGCGCCGAAATAAAGAAAATGGCCCAAAGAACACGGCGGTCAACGCCGGATTCAAAAGCTCTCGGCCGAACAACAAAACAGTACCCCCGGGATGAGCTATCCAACCTAAACAAAATTTTGGATCGGATATGTCAAATCCACATTACCCCCGGGAAGCCAGCAAACCACACCCACCGAGATTGTTGGGTCTTCAAGCAGTCCAACTGACTCAACGCCGAACACAAGGGGCTCGACACGCCAAGCGAGGATGATGACGAACCCCACCAGCAGAGCGCCGGAAAACAAAAGACTTTCCCACAAGAAGTCAAAACAGTAAACTCACTTCATGTGATAATACGGAACAATAGTGCGCCACCCGCTAAAGTACGCGTCGCACGGTCCACCCCAGCGGAATCCCGAGATTGGATGTCAAAACCAATTACTTTCGACCACCTGGATTATTCCAGAAGTATTCGAAACGCAGGATGGACTACTCTGATAATGGATCCTATAATCGACGAACTACAATTTACACAAGTCCTAATGGATGGCGGCAGCGATTAAAACCTGCTATATCTGGACACAATCCGCAAGTTGGGGATAGACCCTACTAAAATTCGCCATAGCCGCACTTCCTTCAAAGGAGTGACGCCAGGCCCTTACGCCAAGTCCACGGGCTCCTTACTACTAAAAGTTGTGTTCGGTTCACCCGACAACTTCCGTCGCGAAAAGCTAATCTTCCATGTCGCCCCATTTAAAAGTAGCCATCAAGAACTATTGGGAAGTGAAGCTTTCGCCCGCTTTAACGCAATACCGCATTATGCGTCTCTTACACTTAAAATGCCCGGTCCACGCGGCATTATCTCTTTGAAAGGTCGCTTAAGACCCCGGACACGGCTAGGCGAGTCCGGCTTAAATAAACTAGGGGCTTCCTAGCCGCACCCCCCTTTACAAGGGGCTGTGAGCATGAACAATGAGAACCAATAAAAGCTCAACTTCATTCATTTCTTTTTTCATGCTCTATTTCAATACATTGCTCGCACGGTATCTTTCCAAACTAAGTTCTTCTCTTTTACAGATGAACAGCATGCTACACCCGTCCAGGATACAGCACAACGGAGACACAGGCGCAGACGTGCAGCAGGGACCCGTTGCAAGGATTCTTTTCAGATTAAGACACTGCGTAAACCTTTCTTACTGTCTCTTGTTGATCCACATCCCCCAGTTTCTTACCATAACCGATGAGGAGGCTGGCCTTTTGGCATCGGCCGCGTCAGAAATTTTCGCCCGTACCTGGACACGAGGGGCTTAGGGCATCATTCTGCCCGTTATCATAAAGACCGAATAGCTAGGGAGTGTTCGGCGTCTTGAGTTAGGCCTTATATGCATCAGCTCCGAATCATGTCTTTGATCAAATGTTGGGTTTGCCCGGCTCCTGTTTTTTGCTACCTTACGTTCCGTATCATCGGCTAACGCGGCACCAGGAGAACTACTGCGATTGTGCCCCGGTTCGGCCGGGCGAGCACCTCAGTAGAGAAAGCTGAAAACTGACTGTCATGATATAGCGAGAGACTGGTCAACCACTCGATCGACTACCGGAATGTCTAGAATTCCTCCGCTTTGACGAAGGACCATTTCCCGGTCAGGCACATACGCGCCCCGAATTCGGAGAGCGCGGTGCCCCCAGGGGCTATATCGTAGCCCCACCTTCGAACTCCTATGGCTAAGTGAAAGTGATAAAGCGTTATAGTCCGGTTGCCTAGTTTGCTACGCTACCACCTCCTTTACAGGACCAAGACGTTGGATTAAGTGTGAAAATGCGCTATTTTTGCAAACACCCCCGCACCATGTGCATGGGGGCTGAAGCCGAAGACTGCCATCTTTCAGGTTATATACACATATACATTAACGGCCGAACATGAGATATTTCAATACTTGAATGCACAAGTATAAAAAGCACTCATATTATAAATATGGTTTCACAAATCATACATGTCATTTGAACATAACATTTTTCGAGCACTGCGACTCTATCAAACGAGCGCCCTGCAGGACTTCCCCAAAATAGTGCTCGGCGGATAACCGGCTTTTGTCCGAACCCCGGGAGGCAACTTCAGTGGCATCCATCTCCGCCCAGTATGTCTTCACACGGGCGATGGCCATCCGTGCACCCTCTATGCATGCCGACCGCTTCATCGCCTTGATATGCGGCACCGCCCCAAGGAATTGCTGCAATAAGCCAAAATAACTCTTCGGCTTGGGCCTATCCGGCCACAGATGAGTCACTACATCCGTCATGGCAAATCCGGACAATCTATTCAGCTCAGCCCACTCAGCCAACCGATCGGTCAACGGAAGTGAATGCTCCGGACTGTGGAATTGAGACCAAAAAAGCTCTTCCGTCTCGTGATCCTTTTGACTTCGGAAGTGCACAACCGCATCTGCCGCACTCGCCGCCAAATCCAGATAAGGATCCTCCGGACCCCACAGCTGGCCAAGCTGAGCATACTTCTGATCTGTGAACTTCCTGCACAGCAGACAGGGCTTGCCAGCCGCAATGTCTCCGGCCTGACGCAGCTCCTCCTTTATAGCCCTCATTGCAGAACGGGCATCCTTGGCTTCGGCAGTGGCCTTCTTCAGGTCTTCTTGCTCCGCTCGGTGTTCTTTTTCAATAACATCATAGCGGTCGGTAACATCCTTCAGCTTAACGGCCATTCCGGCCATCTCCTCCCTGCTTCGGTAGTGAGCAGCCCTTTCGGCTTCTAGCTCTTCGGCTGCCTTTGAGGCAGCCGCATCACTCCTTCTGGCCTACTCCTTGGCTCGAGCAAGCTCTGCCCGAAGGTCCTCCATAGCAGCGCCACCATCTGCAGTAAGCATACATGTTGTAAGGAATGGGCATCAGCTCCCATACTAGGTGACCACGGAGAAACAACCTACCTTGTGACTCGTCAAGTCGTTTATTGACCAGCGCGATGTCCGCATCTGCAACGTCGAGTTGCCGCTTTAGTTCGGCAACTCCATCAGTCCGGCTGGCCGCCGGACTATCCGCCACCTGCATAGGAAAGGAGAGAATTAATACCTGAGATTATGATCCTCGGCACGCTGTCGCTTTCGACAACATACCGAGTCTCAGGGGCTACTATCTATATAGGGCGCACTTTATGTGCAAAATTGTCAAAAGGTATGTCATTTTTACGTACCTCAAACCCCGCCAGCAAACTTCTGACGGCATCATGCAACCCACCCTCGGCGGATGAAATTCTTTCAATCACCGTACTCATCAATGTACGGTGACCTTCTGAGATAGACGCCCTCTCGAGCAGATCCTTCAGCTCCCCCGGCCGTACACCAGTTGGTGCCGAACTCTCTGGCCCTGCTGGACTCGGGGATACCCTCTGCGACGACACCTCAGGGTCGTCCGCCCCACCTGACGGTGCAGCAGACGGAGGCGTCTCGCTCTCCATCATCTCCAGACGAAGGTCCCCTGAAGACGAGCTCAGTTGAGAAGGACGGAGATCCGAACTACAAGGTAAAAACTTCGGTTATCCTCAGAAGCAAAATAGGTATGTCCCTTATTACAAAACTCCCCTTTTTCTACTTACGGCTCGCTGGAGGGCTGATTCCTTAGGGGAGATAGTGCGGCCGGGGCTTCCCCAGGCGCAGGACCCTCTGGTGAAGATCTCTTCCCCCGCTTTGAGGCCTTGGCCTCCGGGTCTTCGGAAGGGGTCCTCTTCTCCCCCTGGAAGGAGGGATTCTCGATCCCCCCTTTCTCGAAAGCCTCCTTGGTAGAGGCGGTAGTTTCTCTGTTTTCCCCTTCGCCTTCCTCTGAAGGCGCAACCTCTAGCATCTTGACCAACACGGGATCCGGCGCGGTCTCCGGGAGGGGGGCCGAACATCGTATCAGTTTCGCTTGCGCTATCCACTCTTGTTCAAAGGACGATTGGTTAAAAGGCAAATCCAAGATATGCAAACGAATGGTATGTCCGGACACAGAGCTACTTACTTGAGTATCCGGGCAATTACAGCTTAGGCCGGCATCCTCGGTCAATTCCGGACACACTTCTTGTGATCCAAAGAATAATTTGTACATCTCCACGGGTGTCGTACCCATGAAGTGTTGGACAGCTCGTGGCCCCTCTGGATTGAATTCCCACAGGCGGAGGGGGCGACGTTTGTAGGGCAGAAGATGCCGAATCAGCATAACCTGCATCATTACGACCAGATTGATCTCCCTCTCTTGGAGGTCTCGAATCCGGCCTTGCAATAGGGGTACGTCCTTTAAAGGCCCCCAGTTAAGCCCTTTGTTGACCCATGACATCAGCCGTTGTGGAGGGCCCGAGCGAAAGACGGGCAGCAGCTTCTGCCTGCTGCCCCTGGGAGCGGTAATATAGAACCACTCCTGTTGCCACAAATCGAGCTCCTCTTGGAAAGAGCCCTCGGGCCATGGAGCCTCGGCCCTCTTTCTTACAACCGCCCCGCCGCACTCTGCTTGACGCCCCTCAATCATCTTCGGCTCCACGTTGAAGGTTTTGAGCCACAAACCAAAGTGAGGGATAGTGCGGAGGAAGGCTTCGCAGACGACAATGAATGATGAGATGTGGAGGATGGACTCCGGAGCCAGGTCGTGGAATTCCAACCCATAGTAAAACATAAGCCCCCACACGAAGGGATCCATCGGGAAGCCTAAACCCCGATGGAGGTGAGACACGAACACGACGCTCTCGCCTGGCTCAGGAGTGGGAATGACTTGCCCTTGGGCAGGAAGCCTGTGCGAAATCTCATAGGTTAAATACCTGGCTTCTCTCGGCTTTAGCACGTCCTCCTCCGTGACAGAGGAGGGCATCCACCGGCCCTGCAAGTCAGAGCCGGACATTGTCGAAGTTCCGAAGCGCTCGAATCAGGAGCCCTGAGTGTTGGAGCTCGCCTTCGATGGAGGGGGCGTGGTGACGGGCGCGGTTGGGTTACCCATGTCCGTATTGATGGGAATCCCGGAATAAGAGGAACACGATCTCTGCTTCGACAAGACATGCCAAGGAAACCGCTTCGCTAAACGCGCTGAGGTGGTATGATAAAAACGATTCAAGTAAAGGCTTGGTAGTGGTGTGACGTCACGCCACCAAATACGTCAGCGGATTGAACTTGTGTAAATATTATTCTCTCTACGGTGGTATGTGGAATTTATTTTACAGAGCCGGACACTATCCTGGTGTTCACAATCTTCTATGAATTATTCGGAGGAGGAACCCTCCTTGCAATGTCGAAGACAATATGCGCGACGGACTCGTCGTCATTGAAGCCTGGTTCAGGGGCTACTAAGGGAGTCCCGGACTAGGGGGTGTCCGGATAGCCGGACTATCATCATCGGCCAGAGTCCAAGACTATGAAGATACAAGATTGAAGACTTCGTCCCGTGTCCGGATGGGACTTTCCTTGGCGTGGAAGGCAAGCTTGGCAATACGGATATGTAGATCTCCTACCATTGTAACCGACTCTGTGTAACCCTAGCCCTCTCCGGTGTCTATATAAACCGGAGGGTTTTAGTCCGTAGGACAACATTCACAACAACAATCATACCATAGGATAGCTTCTAGGGTTTAGCCTCCTTGATCTCGTGGTAGATCCACTCTTGTACTACCCATATCATCAATATTAATCAAGCAGGAGTAGGGTTTTACCTCCATCGAGAGGGCCCGAACCTGGGTAAAAACATTGTGTCCCTTGTCTCCTGTTACCATCCGCCTAGACGCACAGTTCGGGACCCCCTACCCGAGATCCGCCGGTTTTGACACCGACATTGGTGCTTTCATTGAGAGTTCCTCTGTGTCGTCACTGATAGGCTTGATGGCCCCTTCGATCATCAACAACGACGCAGTCCAGGGTGAGACCTTTCTTCCCGGACAGATCTTCGTATTCGGCGGCTTTGCACTGCGCGCCAATTCGCTTGGCCATCTGGAGCAGATCGAAAGTTACGCCCCTGGCCGTCAGGTCAGATTTGGAAGTTTAACTTCACGGTTGACATCCGCGGAGACTTGATCTTCGACGGATTCGAGCCATAGCCAAGCGCGCCGCACAGTCACGATGGGCATGATTTAGCTCTGTTGCCGGACAGTGCCCTGGAGGCCGCACATGAGTCCGCTCCGACCCTTAATTCGGAGCCGACCACGCAGATCGAGGACGGGTGGCTAGACGCCGCCTCGGGGGCTGCAACCTCTACGGCTATGGAGCCGAATACTGACCTTGTCCCTTGTAAAGCTCGTGACTCCGAGGTGTCGGACTCCTCGTTGGACTCCGAACCTCCTGCGCCCCTACCAATCGAATCCGATTGGGCGCCGATCATGGAGTTCACCGCTGCGGACATCTTTCAGCACTCACCCTTTGGCGACATCCTGAATTCGCTAAAGTATCTCTCGTTATCAGGAGAGCCCTGGCCAGACTGCGGTCAGGACGGTTGGGATGCGGACGACGAAGAAATTCAAAGCCCACCCACCACCCACTTTGTAGCCACTGTCGACGATCTAACCGACATGCTAGACTACGACTCCGAAGACATCGACGGTATGGACGACGATGCCGGAGACGACCAAGAACCAGCACCTACGGGGCACTAGAAGACCACCTCATCACATGACATATACATGGTGGACACACCAAAAGGAAGAGATAACGAGGAACAACGGGACGCAGCGAAGGATAATTCCCCCGAAAAACAACCAAAACGGCGACGCAAGCGCCGCCCGAAGTCCCACCTCGATAACAACAGCACCCATAATGACCCAGCCGTAGAGCAGGGCAAACCAGTGGACGACGAACATGCAACAAAGAAACCATCCGAACAAGATGAATCGGACAATCAACCCATCCTCGGCGAAAACAACAGTCCAGACGATCTCTCGCCGAACACATCACCGGAGCATAAGAACCTTCACAAAAGGCTCGTCGCCACTGCAAGAAGTCTGAAGAAGCAGAAACGGAAGCTAAAAACAGCGGAAGACGTACTCAGAATGAGGTGGAGCAAAGTACTCAAAACCGACAAGCATCATTAGACGAGAGAGAGTCACCATCAAGAGCAGACAACCGATCAGTGGCAGACATCGGAGTGTTAACATGTTTGCATTTGAGCCTTCCAGCATGACGCAACAAGTCCAAGGAGTACTTCTTCTGAGTGAGAGTCAAACCAGCAGAGGACCGTGAAACCTCAAGACCAAGGAAAAAATGAAGAGCACCTAAATCCTTGACAGCAAAATCATCACGGAGAGCAATCACAAGGCGATCAGCAGTAGCAGCAGAGGAACTGATGAGGATGATATCATCAACATAAACCAAGATATACATCGTAACCTCAGGGCGCTGGAGGAGAAACAGTGACGTATCAGCAGTGGAGGGAGTAAACCCAAGAGCCCGAAGAACAAATCCAAGGCGAGCATGCTGTCGGTGTCAAAACTGGCGGATCTCGGGTAGGGGGTCCCGAACTGTGCGTCTAGGCGGATGGTAACAGGAGACAAGGGACACGATGTTTTTACCCAGGTCCGGGCCCTCTCGCTGGAGGTAAAACCCTACTCCTTCTTGATTGATATTGATGATATGGGTAGTACAAGAGTGGATCTACCACGAGATCAAGGAGGCTAAACCCTAGAAGCTAGCCTATGGTATGATTGTTGTAATGGTTGTGTGTCCTACGGACTAAAACCCTCCAGTTTATATAGACACCGGAGAGGGCTAGGGTTACACAGAGTCGGTTACAATGGTAGGAGATCTACATATCCGTATCGCCAAGCTTGCCTTCCACGCCAAGGAAAGTCCCATCCGGACACGGGACGAAGTCTTCAATCTTGTATCTTCATAGTCTTGGAGTCCGGCTGACGATGATAGTCCGGCTGTCCGGACACCCCCTAGTCTAGGACTCCCTTAGTAGCCCCTGAACCAGGCTTCAATGTCGATGAGTCCGGCGCGCATATTGTTCGGCATTGCAAGGCAGGTTCCTCCACCGAATAATTCATAGAAGATTGTGAACGCCAGGATACTGTCCGGCTCTGCAAAATAAATTCCACATTCCACCGTAGAGAGAATAATATGTACACAAGTTCAATCTGCTGACGTATTTTGTGGCATGACGTCACGCCACTACCAAGCCTTTACTTGAATCGTTTTTTATTAAACCACCTCAGCGCGTTTAGCGAAGCGATTTCCTTGGCACGTCTTGTCGAAGCAGAGATCGTGTTCCCCTTATTCCGGGATTCCCATCAATACGGACATGGGTAACCCAACCGTGCCCATTGCCACACCCCTCTATCGGAGGCGAGTCCCGAACGGTCACGGGGACGGCTCTTGGTATTCTCCTTCTTTATAATGGGACCAAGGCTCGTTTCTTTTCTTCAATCCTCAATCGAATCTACTCCTTGCCCTGAGTTCCAACACCCAGAGCCCCAGATTTGAGCGCTTCGGACCTTCAACAATGTTCGGCTCCGACCTACAGGGCTGGTGGATGCCCTCCTTCGTCACGGAAGAGGACGTGCTAAAGCTGTGATAGGCCAAGTACCTGACTTACGAGATTGCGCATAGGTTGCCCGCCAAAGGGCAAGTCATTCCCACCCCCGAGCCCGGCGAGTATGTCGTGTTTGTATCCGACCTCCGTCGGGGTTTAGGCTTCCCGATGGATCCTTTTGTGAGAGGGCTCATGTTTTACTACGGGTTGGAATTCCACGACTTGGCTCCGGAGTCCATCCTCCATATCTCTTCATTCATTGTCGTCTGCAAAGCCTTCCTCCGCGTCACCCCTCACTTCGGCTTGTGGCTTAAGACCTTTGACGTGGAGCCGAAGATGATCGAGGGGCGTCAAGCAGAGTGCGGCGGGGCGGTTGTAAGCAGAAGGGCCGACGCTCCATGGCCCGAGGGCTCTTTCCAGGAGGAGCTCGGCTTGTGGCAGCAGGAGTGGTTCTACATAACCGCTCCCAGGGGCAGCAGGCAGAAGCCGCCGCCCATCTTCCGCTCGGGCCCTCCACAGCGGCTGATGTCATGGGTCAGCCAAGGGCTCAACTGGGGGCCGTCAAAGGACGTGCCCCTATTGCAGGGCCGGATTCGAGACCTCCAAGCGAGGGAGATCGATCTGGTCGTGGTGATGCAGGTCATGCTGATTAGGCGTTTCCTTCCCTGCAAACGCCGCCCTCTCCGGCTGTGGGAGTTTAATCCGGAGGGACCAGGAATTCTGCAACACTTCATGGGTATGACACCCGTGGAGATGTACAAATTGTTCTTCGGATCATGAGCGGCGTGTCCGGAATTGACCGAGGACGCCGGCCTAAGCTGCAATCGCCCGGATACACAAGTAAGTAGCTCTGTGTCCGGACATACCGTTTGTTTG
Source organism: Triticum timopheevii (assembly GCA_963921465.1). Taxonomy (NCBI): domain Eukaryota; kingdom Viridiplantae; phylum Streptophyta; class Magnoliopsida; order Poales; family Poaceae; genus Triticum; species Triticum timopheevii. The sequence goes on from OY997266.1 coordinate 328,701,501, forward strand.
CCTTTCTATGATTCGCCTTTTAACCAATTGTCCTCTAAACAGGAGTGGATAGCGCAAGCAAAATTGATACAGTGTCCGGCCCCCCTCCCAGAGACCGCGCCGGATCCCGTGCTGGCCAGGATGCTGGAGGTTGCGCCTTCGGAGGAAGGCGAAGGGGAGGACAGAGGAACTACCGCCTCAACCAAGGAGGCTTTTGAGGAAGGGGGATCGAAAATCCCTCCTTCCAAGGGGAGAAGAGGACTACTTCCGAAAACCCGGAGGCCAAAGCCCCGAAGCGGGGGAGGAGATCTTCACCAGAGGGTCCTGCGACCGGAGAGGCTCCGGCCGCACAGTCTCCCCTAAAGAATCGCACGAGTCACAAGGTGGGTTTTTTTCTCCGTGGTCACCTAGTAAGGGGACCGAAGCCCACTCCTTACAACATGTGTGCTCAATGCAGATGGTGCCGCTGCTATGGAGAGCCTTCGGGCAGAACTTGCTCAAGCCAAGGAGCAGGCCAGAAGGAGTGATGCGGCTGCCTCGAGGGAGGCCGAAGAGCTAGAAGCCGAAAGGGCTGCACACTGCCGAAGCAGGGAGGAGATTTACGAAATGGCCGTGAAGTTGAAAGATGCTACCGACCACAATGAGGTTCTTGAAAAAGAATGCCTGGCGGAGCAAGAAGACCTGAGGAAGGCCGTTGCCGAAGCCAAGGATGCCCGTTCTGCAATGCGGGCTATAAAGGAGGAGCTGCGCCAGGCCGGAGACATTGTGGCTGGCAAGCCCTTTCTGCTGCGCCGGAGGTTTACAGATCCAAAGTATGCTCAGCTTGGCCAGCTGTGGGGTCCGGAGGATCCTTATATGGATTTAGCGGCGAGTGCGGCAGATGCCATTGTGCACTTCCGAAGTCAGAAGGATCACGAGACGGAAGAGCTGTTTTGGTCTCAATTCCATAGTCCGGAGCGTTAACTTCCGCTGACCGATCGGTTGGCCGAGTGGGCTGAGCTGAATAGATTGTCCGGACTTGCCATGACAGATATCGTGGCTCATGTCTGGCCGGATAGGCCCAAGCCGAAGAGTTATTTTGGCTTATTGCAGCAATTCCTTGGGGCGGTGCCGCATATCAAGGCAATGAAGCGGTCAGCCTGCATAGAGGGTGCACGGATGGCCCTCGCCCGTGTGAAGACATACTGGACGGAGATGGATGCCACCACTATTGCGACCCAGGGTTCGGACGAGAGCCGGTTTCCCGTCGAGCACTATTTTGGGGAAGTTCTGCGTGGTGCTCGTGTAATAGAGTCGTAGTGCTCAAAAAATGTCATGTTCAAATGAACGTTATGGTTTGTAAAACAATGTTTATAATGGAAGCGCTTTTTGTACTTGTGCGTTCAAGTATTGAAATATCTCTTGTGCGGCCGTTTATGTATACGTGTGTATAACCTGAAAGATGGCAGTCGTCGGCTTCAGCCCCCACGCGCAAGGTGCGGGGGTGTTCGCAAAAATAGCACATTTTCACACTTAATCCGACGTCTCGGTCCTGTGAAGGAGGTGGTAGCGTAGCAAACGAGGCAACCGGACTATAATGCTTTATCACTTTCACTTAGCCATAGGAGTTCGAGGGTGGGGCTACGATATAGCCCCTAGGGGGACCGCGCTCTCCGGATTCAGGGCGTGTATGTGCCTGACCGGGAAACGGTCCTTCGTCAAAGCGGAGGAATTCTAAACATTCCGGTAGTCGATCGAGTGGTTGACCAGTCTCTCGCTGTATCATGACAGTCAGTTTTCGACTTTCTCTACTGAGGTGCTTCCCCGGCCGAACCGGGGCACAATCACAGCAGTTCTCCTGGTGCCGCGTTAGCCGATGATACGGAACGTAAGGCAGCAAAATACAGGAGCCGGGCAAACCCAACATTTGACCAAAGACATGATTCGGAGCTGATGCATATAAGGCCTAACTCGAGACGCCGAACACTCCCTCAGGTGTTCGGTCTTTATGATGACGGGCAGATCAATGCCCTAAGCCCCTAGTGTCCAGGTACACGCAAGGTCCTCTGACGCGGCCGATGCCAAAACGTCAGCCTCCTCTTTGGTTATGATGAGAAACCAGGGGATGTATAGCAACAAGAGACAGTAAAAAAGGTTTATGCAGGGTCTTAATCTGAAAAGAATCCTTGCAATCGGGTCTCTACTGCACGTCTGCGCCTGTGTCTCCGTTGTGCTGTATCCTGGACGGGTGTAACACGTTGTTCATCTGTAAAAGAGAGGAACTTAGTTTGAAAAGTAATCGTGTCAAAAATGTATTTAAAACAAAGCATGAATAAATGAATGAAAATGAGCTTTTATTGGCTCCTTATTGCTCATACGCACAGCCCCTTGTAAAGGGGTGTGTGGCTAGGGAGCCCCTAGCTTATTTATGCCGCACTCGTCTATCCGTGTCCGGGGTCTTGAGCGACCTTTTAATGAGACGATGCCGCGTGGACCGGGCATTTTAAGTGTAAGAGACGCGTAGTGTGGTATTGCGTTAAAGCGGAAGAAAGCTTCACGTCCCAATAGTGCTTGATGGCTACTTTTAAATGGGGCGATATGAAAGATTAGCTTTTCGCATTGGAAGTTGTCGGATGACCCGAACACAACTTCTAGTAGTAATGAGCCTGTGCACTTGGCGTAAGGGCCTGGCGTCACTCCTTTGAAGGAAGTGCGGCTACGTCGAATTTTAGTAAGGTCTATCCCCAACTTGCGGATTGTGTCCGGATATAGCAGGTTTAAATCGCTGCCGCCATCCATCAGGACTTGTGTAAATTGTAGTCCGTCGATTATAGGATCCAATATCAGAGTAGTCCATCCTGCGTTTCGAATACTTCTGGAATAGTCCAGGTGGTCGAAAGTAATTGGTTTTGACATCCAATCTCGAGGTTCCGCTGGGGTGGACCGTGCGACACCTACTTTGGTGGGTGCCGCATTGTTGTTCCGTATTATCACATGAAGTGAGTTTACTGTTTTGACTTCTTGTGGGAAAGTCTTTTGTTTTCCAGCGCTCTGCTGGTGGGGTTCGTCGTCATCCTCGCTTGGCGCGTTGAGCCCCTTGTGTTCGGCGTTGAGTCGGCCGGACTGTTTGAAGACCCAACAATCTCGGTGGGTGTGGTTTGCAGGCCTTCCGGAGGTGCTGTGGATTTGACATATCTGATCCAAAATTTTGTTTAAGTTGGATAGCTCGCCACTGTTGTCCTTAAGAGGCAGTGTTTTGTTGTTCGGCCGCGAGCTTTTGAATCCGGCGTTGACCGTCGTGTTCTTTGGGCTTTTTTCTTTATTTCGGCGCTGGTCCTTTCTGCGCCGTGATTTTTCGTTTCCATCTCTGATCTCGGATCTACTCGGGTCGCTGGTGCTGCATCTTGCTAGCCAGCTGTCTTCCCCCGCGCAAAAGCGGGTCATGAGGCTTGTTAGCGCGGCCATTGTTCTCGGCTTCTCTTGGCCGAGGTGTCTGGCGAGCCATTCGTCTCGGACATTATGTTTAAAAGCTGCTAAGGCTTCGGCGTCCGGGCAGTCGACTATTTGGTTCTTTTCAGTAAGGAACCTATTCCAAAATTTGCACACTGACTCTCCGGGTTGTTGGGTTATGTGACTTAAATCGTCTGCATCCGGAGGGCAGACATAAGTCCCTTGAAAATTTGTTCTAAACGCGTCCTCGAGCTCCTCCCAACTTCCAATAGTATTTTCTGGGAGGCTTTTGAGCCAATGCCATGCTGGCCCTTTGAGCATGAGGGGTAGATATTTTATGGCGTGGAGATCATCTCCTCTAGCCATGTGTATGTGCAGGATGTAATCCTCAATCCAGGCTCCGGGGTCTGTTGTTCCGTCGTATGCCTCTATGTTTACGGGCTTGAACCCCGCTGGAAATTCATGATCCAGCACCTCATCGGTGAAACATAGTGGGTGTGCGGCACCCCTGTATTTAGGCGTGCCGTCATCTTCGAACATGCGGCATATTGTGTTGCTTCCTGGGGCCCTCTTTTTTGGCCCATAAATGGACCTGACCGGGCCATCTGTTTTACGAGGATCATGTGTCGGCTTGTGTGCGGCGCCGCTTGTCGCTTTTGGCCTGTCATCTGGTCGTCTATCCGGCCAGGCGGCCTCTTTGCTTTTTGACAGTGGGGACTCTATGGCCCCCTCGTCGAATTCTAGCAGCAGCTTGCGCTTCGGGTAGCTCTTTGTTTGGTGTCCATTGCCATATTTGTCTGCGGTCTTGAGTACTTTGCTCCACCTCATTCTGAGTATGTCTTCCACTGTTTTGAGCTTCCGTTTTTCCTTCTTCAGACTTCTTGCAGTGGCGACAAGTCTTTTGTGAAGGTTCTTATGCTCCGGTGGTGAGTCCGGCGTGAGATCGTCTGGACTGTTGTTTTCGCTGGGCATGGATTGATTATCCGATTCGTCCTGTTCGGATGGTTGCTTGGTTGCATTTTCGTCATCCACTAGTTTGCCCTGCTCTATTGCTGGGTCGTTAGGAGTGCTTTTTTTGTCGAGGCGGGATTTAGGGCGGCGTCTGCGTCGCCGTTTTGGTTGTTTGTCGGCGGAATTATCCTGTGCCGCGTCCCGTTGTTCCTCGTTATCGCTTCCTTTTGGGGTGTCCACCATATATACACCATGGGTTGGGGTGGCCTTCCAGTGCTCGGTAGGCGCTGGTTCTTTGTAGTCTCCGACATCGCCGTCCATACTGTCGATGTCTTCGGAGTCGTAGTCTAGCATGTCGGTTAGATCGTCGACAGTGGCTACAAAGTGGGTGGTGGGTGGGATTTGAATTTCTTCATCGTCTGCATCCCAACCATCCTGACCGCAGTCCGGCCAGGGCTCTCCTGATAACGAGAGATGCGTTAGCGAATTCAGGATGTCGCCAAAGGGTGAGTGCTGAAAGATGTCCGCGGCGGTGAACTCCATGATCGGCGCCCAATCGGATTCGATTGGTAGGGGCGCAGGAGGTTTGGAGTCCGGCAAGGAGTCCGGCACCTCGGAGTCACGAGCTTTATAAGGGACAAGGTTAGTATTCGGCTCCATCGCCGTAGAAGTTGCAGCTCCCGAGGCGGTGTCCAGCCACATGTCCTCGATCTGCGCGGTCGGCTCCGAACTATGGGTCAGAGCGGACTTGTATGCGGCCTCCAAGGTACTGTCCGGCGGCAGAGCTAGATCATGCCCATCGTGACAGTGCGGCGCGCTCGGCTGTGGCTCGAATCCATCGAAGATCAAGTCTCCACGGATGTCAGCCGTGAAGTTTAGGCTTCCAAACCTGACCTGATGGCCAGGGGCGTAGCTTTCGATCTGCTCCAGATGGCCAAGTGAATTGGCCCGCAATGCAAAGCCGCCGAATACGAAGATCTGTCCGGGGAGAAAAGTCTCACCCTGGACTGCGTTGTTGTTGGTTGAACAATCCATCAAGCCTATCGGTGACGACACAGAGGAACTCTCAATGAAAGCACCAATGTCGGTGTCAAAACCGGCGGATCTTGGGTAGGGGGTCCCGAACTGTGCGTCTAGGCGGATGGTAACAAGAGACAAGGGACACGATGTTTTTACCCAGGTTCGGGCCCTCTCGATGGAGGTAAAACCCTACCCCTCCTTGATTGATATTGATGATATGGGTAGTACAAGAGTGGATCTACCACGAGATCAAGGAGGCTAAACCCTAGAAGCTAGCCTATGGTATGATTGTTGTAATGGTTGTGTGTCCTACGGACTAAAACCCTCCGGTTTATATAGACACCGGAGAGGGCTAGGGTTACACAGAGTCGGTTACAATGGTAGGAGATCTACATATCCGTATCGCCAAGCTTGCCTTCCACGCCAAGGAAAGTCCCATCCGGACACGGGACGAAGTCTTCAATCTTGTATCTTCATAGTCTTGGAGTCCGGCTGACGATGATAGTCCGATTGTCCGGACACCCCCTAGTCCAGGACTCCCTCACATGCCATGCACGAGGAGCCTATTTGAGTCCATACAGTGCCTTAACCAGACGACAGAGATGATGAGGTAGTGTAGGATCAACAAAACCAGGCGGCTGACGCATATAAACCTCCTCCTCCAGAATGCCATGTAGAAAAGCGTTCTGCACATCAAGCTGACGAAGGAACCATCCACGAGTAACCGCAAGAGACAGTAGTAATTGAATGGTAGTAGGCTTGATGACTGGACTGAAAATGTTTTCATAATCAAGACCATACCTCTGTTTGAAGCCCTTGGCAACTAACCGTGCCTTGTAGCGTTCAATGGAGCCATCAGCATGTCTCTTGACTTTGAAAACCCACTTGGAATCAATGACGTTGACGCCAGACACTGGAGGAACAAGACGCCAAGTATCATTCTGTTGGAGGGCCTGAAACTCTTGTTCCATTGCAGCACGCCAATGAGGAATACTCAGTGCAGCCTGAAAGTGACGAGGCTCTGCAGTGGGATCGCCAGTAGTGTGAGCCATGCACACAGCAAGCCACGCAACCATGCCATCCGTCCACTCCTTCGGACGAAAGACACCGGACTGACTCCGTGTGCGAGGCCGAAGTGTGACAGCAGGTTCAGCTGGCAAAGACGATGCAGCAGAGGATGTTGACGAGGCCGGCACCGAGTCCGGCGAGTCAGGCTCACCGGTGACCGAAGCAGAGCTGCTCGGCGACCCTGGCGAGCTGTTCGGCGACCCTGGCACCAAGGTGGACCGGGCCAGAGCAGGTGACGGGGCCTCCAGGCTAGTGGCAGCAGCAGCCGGCCCGGGCGAGAGACCCCCCAATGGCCCGGGCGAGGCCTGCGAGCCAGGCGAAGCGGGCGCTGGCGAGGCCGCTGGTGCTGACGAGGCCAGCGAGCCAGGCGAGGCTGGCACTGGCGAGCCCAGCGCCCGTGGGGTCGGTGGGAGGCCGGACGGGGCCAGTGTGGAGCCGGGCTGACCCGGCGCCCGCGAAGCAGTCGGGGGAGACTCCACAGGTGAGACGGGGACGGGTTGGCGGGTGCCGCCCGTCATGCATGGCACATGCACGTCCCGACCAGGAAGCTCATCGATGACCTGTTCATCAAGTAGCTCGAGTCGGGCACCGCGTTCAATACCTGCAGCATGATTAGGAAGCAACGCAGGGGCATATGCAACATCCACAAATTGATCAGACGTAGGTGTGGACACAGGCACCGCTGGTGTAGAAGTGGTAAGGTTAGTCGGGAGTGCACGAAAAGGGAAAACATTTTCATCAAACACCACGTCACGAGAGATGTAGACGCAGTTGGTAGGAACATGCAAGCACTTGTACCCTTTGTGAAGAGAACTATACCCGAGAAAGACACACTTCTTAGACCGAAACTCTAGCTTGCGTTTGTTGTATGGACGTAAGTGAGGCCAACATGCACAACCGAACACTTTGAAAAAAGTGTAGTCTTGAATCTCATTAAGCAGAAGTTCAAGAGGGGTTTGCATTTTCAGAAGTCTCGAGAAGAGCCTGTTTATGAGAAAACAAGTTGTGGAGAAAGCATCACTCCAGAACCGAAACGGGACGGAGGCATGAGCGAGCAAAGTTAGACCAGTTTCAACAAGGTGGAGATGCTTACGCTCGGCAGTACCATTCTGCTGATGTGTATGAGGACATGACACGCGGTGCGAAATCCCAAGTTTGTTAAAAAAAACTAGTTGAGGTTGTGGTATTCACACCCACCCCCCAGTCGGATTGGACATGGATGATTTTCTGCTTAAGAAGACGCTCAACATGTGCTTGAAACTGAATGAAGACATCGAACACATTAGACTTACGTTTAATAAGATATAACCAAGTAAAACGGCTGTAAGCATCAATGAAACTGACATAATAATTGTGACCGCTAACGGATGTCTGGGCATGACCCCATACATCAGAAAACACAAGCTCAAGAGGATGTTTCACAACACAACGAGACTCTGAAAAAGCAAGTTGATGACTCTTGCCCTGCTGACAGGCATCACAAATAGTTTCAGCAGCTTTATTGGACACAACTGTTAGATCATGACGATGCAAAACATGTCGAACTATGGGAGCTGCCGGGTGACCAAGGTGCGCATGCCAGTGTGTAGGCGACACACGAACACCACTGAACACCTGAGGAGAAGATGGCATGGAAGGTGGGCGCGGCGCATCAAGTGCATACAGGCCATGGCGAAGACGACCGCTAAGTAGAACGGCCCTCGTGTCCCGATCCTTGATAAAGAAACGAAAAGGGTGAAACTCAGCAAGGACATTATTATCACGAGTAAGTTGAGGAATGGACAACAAACTACGCGTAGCAGAAGGAACACGAAGGACATTAGAGAGATGCAATGTGCGAAAATTGTGTGCAAGGAGAGAGGCCTGACCAACATGGGAGATGCGCATACCTGCTCCACTGGCGGTGTACACCTGATCATGACCACGATATGGCTCCTGAGTAGAGAGCTTACCCATCTCATCGGTGAGGTGGTTGGTAGCTCCAGTGTCCATGTACCATGCAGGATCAATGGAGTAGGACGGAGTACGGCCATGATCATGACTCGTCACGGCAGCGGCGGCCTGCTTGTTGTTCCCTTTGCCATTGTTGCCGAGGCCCAGAAAATCTTGTTTGTAGCGACGATGGCAGTGAGAGGCAATGTGGCGCTCTAGGCCACACAACTGGCAGGCCTGTTGGGCACCACAAGAAGAACAACACGCCACCGGCCGGTTACCACCTGTGATGGTCGGAGCACTGCCCCTCGAGGCCGGTGGTGAAGGCAGCGCCGGTCTGCCTCCTGAAGATGATGACCGCTGGGGCTTGCCGCGAGTTGCGGCATTGGTGGAGGCGAAACTGGGGGAGGCTCGGCGCACCTTAATGCGCTGCTCACGGCCAAGCAGACGTGCATAGAGCTCACGAGGTGGAAGCGGGTCATCGCGACCATGAACATTCTCGATGAGATTGTCATAATCATCATCAAGCCCATTAAGCACGAAGGTGGTGAACTCCTCATCCTGCAGCGACTGGCCAACTGAGGCCAACGTGTTGGCGAGACCCCGCATCTTGTTGAAGTAGTCGGTGATGCTCAGGTCACCAAGCTTCGTCTCACCCAGCTCGGTGCGTATAGAGTGGGCACGCGCCTGAGACTGAGAGGCAAAACTGGTGTGAAGCGCCGCCCACGCCTCCCGGGACGTAGTGGCGAAGATGACCAGCAATGAGACGCTCGGGGTGAGCGAGGACTGGATGGCGGAGAGGATGGCCTGATCCTGAGCCACCCAGGTGTGGTACGCCGGGTGGTGAGGGGGCGGACACGGGATGGATCCATCAATGTAGCCCTCCAGATAGCGACTCCGCAGTAGAGGGAGCACCTGGGCACGCCAGGACAGGTAGTTGTCCGGCGCGAGCTTCACCGGCAGTAGATGCGAGAAGTAGAACAGTGCAGGCACCGTGGCCGAATCAGCATGGGCATGCGGCGATGCATACAGGCCCATCGACGAGGCCGCCCCAGGATGTACGGGATACACCGAGTAGGGCGGGTAGGAGCCGGGGGAAGCCGCCCCGGGGGCGCCGTAGTGTGTCGCGGGGGCGCCGTAGGGTGCCGCAGGGGCACCGTGGTAGGGTGCCGCGGGGGCACCATGGTTGGCCGCGGCCGAAGCCGCGTGCGGCGATGCAGCCGCAGCTCCGTGCGGGTGCGGGGAGGACGCCGGGTAGGGTTGAGGCGGCGCGGGCGCTGAGGAGGGCAGCGGCGGCGGCGCGCCGTAGTAGTGATGAGGTGGCGGGGCGCCGTAGGGCTGCTGCAGGGGCGGCACGCCATAGGGTTGGGGCGGCACCGGCCAAGACGACGGCGGCGGCCCACCATGGATCGCGGGAAGGCTGCCCGCAGGAGGAGCAGCGCCAGAGGGAGCACCGATTGGGGTGGCGCCGTGGTCTCCCGATCCGATCGGGGAGCGAGGCGACGACGAGGCGCCGTAGGCCATCGCGAGAGGCTGCGAGGCAAGGAACGGAGAAGCAGTAGCGAGAGCCAGCACCGCGGCGGCGGCAGGAGGAACCGAGGTCGACGCGACGACGGCGGTGGCGGCGGCAGCGGAAGACATCGTAACCTAATCTGATACCATGTAAGACATATGATTTGGGAACTACTCGACACCCCTAACCTGGGGTGTGGATATCTCATTATATATAGGTACCCAAGGGGTACAATACAATGTTACAATACAGATATATAGAGGCTACGTATATACAGTCTAACAATGCCAACCCTCACTTAACATGATCACTAACTACCTTAGATGTGTTGCAGGGAAACAAAGGGAAGCACTAAGGTTTACAATCAGGTTTGCACGTGCATGGTCCTTTGTGTAATAGCACATTATTGTGCAATTGCAGGAATCATTCTAATATTTAGGTTTTTAACAATTTGGTCTTGCACATGTAGGTCCTGCTGTCAGAGGTTTTGACCCACTGTTCGATCCTTTTTGCATATGGGGAATGAGTTGTCCATGAATATCAGTCAAGTCAAGAAGCTCAGAAAGATTGTTAGGATAAAGAAATTAGAGACAAAAAACAACAAGATCTTTGTCTGCACAATGAAAAAGACATCAGTTCACTACAAGATGGTACTAACTATTATACCTTGTCTTTTTTCCTTTGCGCCATTTCAAATCTAGAGAATATATGTATGCATATCCTTGTTTTCAGGCCTTTCCAAAGCAGTTCAATGATGAATTACCGCTCAAACCACATGTATGGTTAGGAGGCGAGGAAGGTATTCATACAACACCCACAGTTCAATATTGAAGTATTCCTGAAGAGGACGAAGGATGGACGGTCAATCATCCACAGGCACCGGCCTAAAGTTGCAAAGACCTTCAACATCAATGAAGGCTCAATATTCGCCTTTCATTTCAGCGGTTTTCAAGATGAGATTCATCTATCTCTGTATCGTCTATGATGCTAATTTCAAAAGGTTGTAGATGTTGCATGTGAAACTTGCTGCTGGTGCAGTTGTGTAATGGGGTAGCTAGCTATATGCCTATAAGGTGTAACTGAGTGCTGACGCTATACGATGTTGTACTCTGATGTATTTCAATTATGAAATCCTAATTCCTTAATATGAAAATGAAATATATTGTGTGCCTAATATGAAATGTCAATTTGATTAAGAAATAGATTATTAGTAATAGGCCAATTAGCCTGCTAATTGCTCCTAATTGGGTTTTTCTATTGCAAACAGTTATTCAGAAAACACCGTGGGCGATGACCTCAGACAACACACACAGTTTCTAGGAAGAAAATGTGTTGGATCAATGAACAATCACACATGACTTCCTCTTGAAAACTGTTTGCGTTAGGCCACCTTGTGCAAACATTTATCACATAAAAAGTGTGTCTGATGGATAGCCTATGCCACACAGTTTCTTCTACGCACTATGTGTGATGCATTCAATAACACAAATGATAAAATTGTTAATATCCTCTGCAATGGCAATGCTATCACAAACGATTTAATGGGGAAAATTGTGTGTGATGTACGTGCGAACGGAAACGTTTTCCTTGAATGACTGTGTGAGATGTACATACGAATGGAAACGTACTTCTTGGATTGACTGTGTGGGATGTACATATGAACAAAAATGTATTCCTTGGATTGATTGTGTAGGATGTACATACGAGCGAAAACGTTTGTCTGGGACCGACTTTGTGGGATGTACTTACGACCGGAACCGATTGGGCCTATATAATTGTATTTGATCGCTCGCCCATCGCACACGATCTAATTTTGCCAAGTGCGTGTAGCCAAAGGGCCTATCCCTAACGGTTTTTGGATCATGTGGGAAGGACCCCCCCCCCCTATCGCCCACACTCACTAGGCAACGGTTTAAAATGCCATCACGGAAAGGGGTTAAAAGCCGTTTGTATAGCACCTCATTGTACCAGTGATAGTTTCTTCTTTAACTATAAAAGGTTCCTCTAACCATTCCTCGGTAGGTGGATGATATTTAAACCACTTCTCCTTAGGGAGATAAACATGAGTAGCAAATGATTCACAAAAGGAAGCTACTATCTAATAGTCAAGGTCATATTTAGTACTAAACTTATGAAAAGCATCTGTTTCATAAAAGATTGAACACAATCAAACTCAAGTTTTATACCCGACTCATTACCTTTATCGAGTTCCCAATCTCCAGAGTTCCGTTTAATTCTTTCCAGAAGACCCCATTTGAATTCAATAGTTTTCTTCATAAAGGAACCAGTAAAATAAGAATTGAGCATGGAGATCATTATGAGAAAGCCGAGCATAAAATATTTGTATAATAATTATTGTTGAGAGCTCATGATTGGGGCATGTGTGCATCATGGACATAATCCTACCCCAATCTTGAGAGATACTTTCTCCTTCACGAGGCAAAAAAGCATATATAGTTCCTATCACGATGAGCCAAATGCATACGATAGAACTTCTGGTGAAATTCCAATTTCAACCGGTTCCAATCCCATGTTCCAATATCATCCAAAATCCTATACCATGTCAATTCCTTTCCCTCCAAAGATAAAGGCAATACCACTTATTAACTCCATTCTTGGATAAAACTGCAAGCTCAAACAATCCACAAATTTCTTCCACATAGATTAAGTGCATATCAGGATGTACTGTTCCATCTCCTACACAAGGATTAGCCAGCCGTTTCCCTAACATAGCCAAAGGAATCTCATAATAAATATTTTCAGTAGGTTCAGTAGGTTGAGGGGCAAATCTTGTTGAAGATACCCCAAACAAACCCCTCAAAGGATTATTTTCCATAGTAACAAGTGACAGAAAATATCAGCACGCAATATAAATGTATCCATACCAAATTCCACTTACCAAAGGCGCTTCACTCCACAGCAATGGCGCCAGAAAAGAGTCTTGATGACCCACAAGTATAGGGGATCAAATGTAGTCCTTTCGATAAGTAAGAGTGTCGAACCCAATGAGGAGTAGAAGGAAATGACAAGTGGTTTTCAGCAAGATATTCTCTGCAAGTGTTGTAGGTAACAGTGATAGATAGTTTTGTAGCAAGATAATTCATAATGGGTAACAATTAACAATAGTAGAAAGGTGCAACAAGGTGTCCCAATCCTTTTTATAGCAAAGGACAGGCCTGAAAGTTCTCTTGTATAAAGCAAAGTACTCTTGAGGACACATGGGAATTGTCCTCTAGTCACGTTCATCATGTTTACTTGATTCGCGTTCGCTAGTTTGATAATTTGATATGTGGGTGGACCGGTGCTTGGATGTTGTTCTTACTGGAACAAGCCCCCACTTATAATTACCCCCTCTCACAAGCATTTGCAACTATGAAAGAAGAATTGAGATAAATCTAACCATAGCATGAAACATATGGATCCAAATCAGCCTAGGGTTTAAGCTTCTATCACTCTAGCAACCCATCATTTACTTATACTCCACAATGCCTCCCCTTAGGCCCAAGTATGGTGAAGTGTCATGTAGTTTACATTCACATGACACCACTAAAGGAAGCAACAACATGCATATCATCAAAATATCGAATGAATACCAACTTCACATGATTACTTGTAACAAGACTTCTCCCATGTCCTCAAGAATAGAAGTAACTACTCACAAATCATATTCATGTTCAAGATTAGAGGGGTATTGAATATCATTAAGGATCTGAACATATAACCTTCCACCAAATAAACTAACTAGCATCAACTACAAGATGTAATCAACACTACTAGTAACTCACAGGTACCAATATAAGGTTTTGAGACAAACATTGAATACAAGAGATGAACTAGGGTTTGAGATGAGATGGTGATGGTGAAGATGTTGATGAAGATTGGTCCTCCCATGATGAGAGGGTTGTTGGTGATATCGATGGCTTTGATTTCCCCCTCCCGAAGGGAAGTGTCCCTGGCGAAATCGCTCTGCCAGAGAGCAAAAGTGCTCCTGCCCAGGTTCCGCCTCGAGATGGCGACGCTTCGCCGCAAAAGTCTTCTCTCAATTTTTTTCTAAGGCAAATGGCATCTTATAGGAGAAGATGGGCCCTGGAGGCCTGGCAAGGACCCCACAAGCTCGGGGGGCGCACCCAGGGGGCTTGTGGCTTCCTGGTGGGCCCCCCTTGGGTATTTCTTTCACCAATAGTTTTTATATATTCCAAAATAGGTCTTCGTAAATTTTCAGGCCATTTGGAGTTGTGCAGAATAGCTATCTCTGTTGTAGCCCTTTCCAGTCCAGAATTCCAGCTGTCGGTAATCTCCCTCTTCATGTGAAACTTGCAAAATAAGAGAGAAAAGGCAAAAGAATTGCATCATAAAAATGAAATAACAATCCAAAACACCATAAATAATAGTAGAAAAATATGACGCAAAATGGATGTATCAACCACCTTGAAAGGTCCATCGACTCGAGGTAGCAACTTGGACTTGCGCTCGTTGGGGAAGCATTCTTTGCGTAGGTGTAGCCACACAAGATCTCTGGGGTTGAACACCATGGGGTGCTTCTTGACATTGAGCTTTCTCGCGAGTCGTTATACTTGGCGCTCGATGATGTGCCGTGTATTTTCATGTACCTTCTTGAGGTAGCTTGCTCGTGCACTTGCGTCCATGTTGATGCGCGCTTGTAGAGGTAGCGATAGAATGTCCAATGGGTACAATGGGTTGAAGTCGTAAACGACCCCGAAGGGAGACTTGCCAGTAGTGGAGTGTCTTGCTCGATTGTATGCGTACTCGGCGATGGGTAAGCATTCCTCCCACTCATTGATGTTCTTCTTTATCAATGAGATTCCGGTTGGTGACCACCGTTTGGCCATCAGTTTGTGGATGGTGTGCTGATGAGAAGAGTAGCTTGATCCCAAGCTTGGCACATGGTGTCTTACAAAAGTAGCTAAGGAACTTGAAGCCACTATCCAATAGAATCGTCTCTAGCACTCCATGCAATCTCAAGATTTTCCTACAAAAGAGACTTGCAACATGTGAAGCATCGTCTATCTTGTTGCAAGGAATAAAGTGGGCCATCTTAGAGAAATGGTCCAAAACGACAAATACTGAATCTTTGCCATTTTGAGTTCGTGGCAAACCAAGCACAAAGTCCATACTAATATCTTCCCATGGGTGATACAAAATAGGAAGTGGCATACAGAGACCATGGCATTGAGCGGTAGACTTAGCTTTGCGACATGTAGAGCATTGATTGGTGTAGAATTAGAGGCCAGGAAACATCTTGGGCCAAAAGTAGTTCTTGGAGAGCGTAGAGAATGTTTTGTTGTGTCCAAAGTTTCCCATAAATTCTCCACCATGAGCCTCTTGCAAAAGCAGCAAACAAAGAGAAGACTCAGGGATACAAAGGTTGTTAGCTCACATTATATAATCATACTTGATAAAATATCACCTCCCAAGATGTATGCGTTAGGCATTTGGCATAAGGAATAGCAAATGAATATCACGCGCATACAAGTCTTAAATGTGATCAAATCCAATTACACTCAATTCAAGTTTAGTAATTAGCATGCATTTGCGGGAAAGTGCATCCACTATGACATTGTATTTGCCCTTGATATACTTGATGACATAAGTAAATGACTCAATGAACTCACTCCATTTGGCATGTCGCTTATTAAATTTTGTTTGACCCTTAAGGTATTTAAGCGTCTGATGATCCATATGGATGACAAGTTCACGAGGGTGAAGACAATGTTCCCACACATACGAGACTCGTACTAAAGCATATAACTCCTTATCATAAATAGGATAGTTAAATTGCACTCCTAAAAGTTTTTCACTAAAGTATGCGATGGGGCATTTCACTTGCATCAGCATTCCACCTATGCCATTACCACTAGCGTCGCAATGCAATTCAAAAGTTTTATCAAAATTAGGTAAGGAAAGTAATGGAGCATGTGTAAGGAAGTTCTTAAGGTCATGAAATGCTATATCTTGGGAAGGTCCCCAAACAAAGGATGCATTCTTCTTACTCAATGCATGCAATGGTGATGCAGTAGTGCTAAAGTCCTTAACGAATCGATGATAGAAACCAGCTAGGCCAAGGAAACTACGCACTTGTTGCAAATTGATTGGTTGTGGCCAAGTTTTAATTGCATCAATTTAAGATTCATCCACTTGAACACCCTTAGACGAAACAACAAATGCCAAGAAAACAAGCTTTTCAACAACAAAAGTGCATTTTCCATGTTTGCATAAAGGCGCCCATTTCTAAGAACTTACAAGAAGTCCCTAAGATGTATGACATGATCTTCAAGAGATTGACTAAACACAAGTATATCATCAAAGTATAGCACAACACATATGCCAATATATTTGCGAAAAACATAGTGCATCACACACATAAAAAGTGCTAGGAGCTTGAGATAAGCCCATAGGCATGACTAACCATTTATACAAGCCATATTTGGTTTAAAAAGTCATTTTCCATTCATCACCCTCTTGCATGTGAATTTGATAGTAGCCACTTTTAAGGTCAATTTTGGAGAAAATGGTGGCTCCACTAAGTTCATCTAGCATGTCATCATGGCGCAGAATGGGATGTCTATAACGGAACGGTGATAGCATTTATTGGATAGCAATCAGAACACATGCGAAAACTACCTTCTTTCTTAGGCACAAGAATAACTGGAACGACAAATGGACTTAAGCTCTCACGTACACACTCGTTTTCCATGAGATGTTGTACTTGCCTTCGTATCTCTTTTGTCTCATCGGGGTTGACGTGGTATGGTGCACTATTCAGTAAAGGTGCACCAGGAATGAGGTTGATGTGGTGCTCGATTCCATGAAGTGGAGGAAGTCCGGGAGGTAGTTCATCGGGGAACACATTGTAGCGACCCGACCTCAGATGGTCACGTCTCTGTGCTTTCGTGTCATCCCTGGATCGGTAATGCTGACACACACAGTACTCGAAGGATTTATAACAGAGTAGCAATCACACACTTATTACATCGAATGTCTCAAAAGAGAACTTATTACAATAATATGGCTTAAGGCCATCTAATGCGATAACAGCGGAAGGCTTGGAAGATAAAGTGAGTCCATCAACTCCAACGGCATAGCTGAGCTACACGGCAACGACCTACGAACCTTACTCCTCATCTGAAAAGTCTGCAACATAATATGTTGCAGCCCGGGAACGGGTCAGCACATGGAATATGCTGGCAATGTAACACAAAAGAGCAATAACAGAATAATGCTACCACTACATGCATATTTGGCTGGTGGAAAGCTCTATGGTTACAATTTTTGTGAAAAGCCAATTTTTCCCTACTACAAAGGAATCAGTTTTAATTTAACTATCATGGTGGTTGAAACATCATTTGAGAAGGTAACCCCAACTCAATGATCCCAATTAAAATACTTAACAACCCACCAAGATTAATTAAGAGTGTTGAAATACATGCGAATACTCAAGTACTAGATACTCAGAATTGTCCATAACCGGGGACACGGCTAACCATGATTAGATTGTACACTCTGCAGAGGTTTGCGCACTTTTTCCCGCAAGACTCGATCGCCTCCGTTGAATTCTCGCACTACATGGTGTTGGAGAGAGGGATGACCGAGACACAGTCTTCCAGAAGCATTAACTCTCTACTCCGGGCAGACCATACCAAACCTACAAACCCACTACCTGCTGATCCACCTCTTCAAGAGCTTCACGCAACTTACTCAACTATGCTAGAGCCCATAATAGCTTGCGGCTGCACACGGAAGTTTCTAGCATGAATAGACTCAGTTCCCTTTGAGCCTGGGTGGCGGTCCATAGGAGAATCACACGGTAACCCCGGGATTTCCAAAAATAAAACACGCAATCACTGGATACCCCAGGTGCCTCAATCCACCCAGATGTGTATTAAAGTTACCACCTTAAGTAAACCATTAATTAACAATCTCACATCTGTCATGGATATCACTCAAACCCAATCCACTTCTACGAGCATATCATGGCAATATAAGCATAACGTAGAAGTAACTCCCAAGGGTTTGATATGAAACAAGGCAATAGGTTCTACCTCATCAACTACTTCCCAATACCCACAAGTTATTAGGCATCCTAATCATGCAATGTTTGAGGATTGAACTAATGCATAAAAACTGGGTATGAAAAGAGTATGATCAATGTGTTACTTGCCTTGCTGACGATCCGTGAATCCTAGAGACTCGTAGTAACACGCTTCGCACTCCGGGAATTCTATCGCAAGCAAACAATAACATACATAAGCAACAATCAAAGATGCACAAGTAGAACTCCAAATGAAAGAGCTTGACCAAAGAGTTCAACTTAAGAACTCCGGTTTGCAAAAAGAATCAAATCAAACGGAGCAACGAAACTCAAATGGCAAAAGAAACAACTTCGTTTTACTAATCTGGATCTAAGTCAAATTTTACAGAAGCAAAAACTTGTTTGAGTTGATTATTCGGAAAGAGGGTTTCGAGATGAAACTCGAGGCGCTTGAATCGCCTGATTCCGACAAACGAGCGAAAAGATAAACAGGTTTGAACATCGGATCAGAAATCGCGATCAGAAATAATCGCGGAATAAATCCGAATAAAAGAAAAACGACGAACGTTCATTAGCAGAAACTAAACGGTGAACACATTCGTTAGAACGAACGGACAAGCGAACGCTCGCTAAGTAAATAAGCCGAAGAAATAAACCGATCTATAAAAAACGAACTAGGGTTTTCAAAAAAAATGAAGGGTTTTCTTAAAAAAAACGGCGGCGGGGTCGGGTACCTCCGGCGAGGTCGTCCGGCGGGGCGGGCGGCTCCGGCGGGGCTCGGCGAGGGGCGGCGGGGCCTGGGGAGGGCGCGGGCTGGCTGCGGGAGGCGGCGGCGGCGCTAGGGCGGCAGCGGCGATTCGGGCGGCGGCGGCTCGGGGCTCGGCTCCGGGCTCCGGGGCGGCGGCGATGGCGGGTGGTGGCGGGGCGGCGGTATTTAAGGAGGGGGGGGCTGCTCCGGCTTGGTGAAGGGGGCCCCGGGGCGGAGTCTGGCTCGGACTCCCCTCGGCGTCCGTGCGGCGCACGGCGGCGCACGCGGGGAAGGCGGCGGCGGCTGGCCGCTAGGCCGGCCTGCTCGGCTGGGCCTTCGGCCCAGTCAGGCGCGAGGTTTTTTTTTTAAAACATTCCGCCGAAAAGAAAAATTCCTAGAAAAATAAATAAAAATCTAAAAATTCCAAAATAAGTTTTCTCCGTCTAAATAAAATATTTAGAACAAGATGAACTTTTCTTGGCCTCTAAAATGCAATTTTTAAAACATGCAAATTTTTCTAGGACAAATAAAAATCCCGAATAAACTCAAATAAAATCCAAAAATGATTTTAACATTTTTCCTCGGATATTTCTATTGTTTTGGAGAAGTCAAATTATCTCCCCTCATTTATTATTTTAAAATGAAATATTTTCGGAGAGAAAATAATTAAAATCAAATCCTCGTCTTCACTACTTGATAAAAATTTCAAATATGAAAATTGGAAAATCCCCAACTCTCTCCGAAGGTCTTTGAGTTGCTTAGGATCTCGAGGATTGCAAACGAAAAGCAATAGAATATGATATGCATGGATGATCTTTGTATAACATGCCAAATTGAAAATTTGGGATGTTACACACCTACCCCCCTTAAGATGAATCTCGCCCTCGAGATTCGGGTTGGCTAGAAAATAGGTGCGGATGGTCCTTGCGAATATCCTCTTCTCGCTCCCAGGTGGCTTCCTCCTCAGTATGATGACTCCACTAAACTTTGCAAAACTTGATCACCTTATTGCGAGTGACTCGGCTATCAAATTCAAGAATCTTTACTGGCTTCTCCTCATAGGTCAGATTATTATCCAGCTGAATCGCCTCCAAAGGTACTGTATCATTCAATGGTATATCGGCCATCTCAGCATGGCACTTCTTCAGCTATGATACGTGGAACACATCGTGAACTCCTAAGAACCCTTCAGGTAACTCCAGCTTGTAGGCAACTTCTCCCATCCGTTCCAAAATACGATACGGTCCTACAAATCTCAGGGCTAACTTTCCCTTAACTCCAAAATGTTTTACTCCCCTCAAGGGTGATACTCGTAGATAAGCTCTGTCTCCAATTTCATAGGTTACTTCCTTGCGTTTTGAATCTGCGTAACTCTTCTGTCTGGACTAAGCAATCTTTAGTCTGTCTCTGATCAGTTAACCTTCTCCTCTGATTCTTTGATCAAATCTGGTCCAAACAACTGACGATCTCCTACCTCGTCCCACATCAAGGGCGTTCTACATCTGCGTCCATACAGAGCTTCGAATGGTGCCATCTTCAAACTGGCCTGGTAGCTGTTGTTATAAGAAAACTCTGCGTATGGAAAATTTTCATCCCAACTAGATCCATAATCTAGGGCACAGGCTCTCAACATGTCCTCCAGAATCTGATTGACTCTCTCTGTCTGCCCATCTGTCTGCGGGTGAAAAGCGGTACTGAACTCCAATCGGGTACCCAAAGTCTGGTGTAGCTGATGCCAAAACTTTGAAGTAAACTGGGTTCCTCTATCTGATATTGCTCCTCGGAACTCCATGTAAACATACGATCCTGGTCATATATATTTTGGCCAACTTTGCGCTTGTATACGTTGTTTTCACCGGGATGAAGTGAGCTACTTTAGTCAATCGATCCACAACTACCCATATCGAATCATAGCCTGCCTTGGTTCTGGGTAATCCGGTAATAAAGTCCATACCAAGTTTGTCCCACTTCCATTCGGGTATTGGCATAGGCTGTAACAATCCTGCTGGCTTCTGATGTTCTGCCTTCACTCTCTGACATACATCGCATACGGCTACATACTCGGCAATATCCTTCTTCATTCCAGTCCACCAGAAACGTTCCTTCAAGTCCAGATACATCTTGGTGTTTTTGGGGTGAATCGAGTATGGTGAGTCATGGGCGTCCTGAAGTATCAACTTCCTAATCTCCGAATTGTTGGGCACATAAATTCGCTCCTCAAACCACAAGGTATCGTGCTCATCCTCGCGAAAACCTTTGGCTTTACCTTCGCCCATCCTCTCTCTTATCTCAGCGATCTCTTTGTCTTCCTTCTGAGCTTCTCGAATCTTGTCCAACAGCGTCGACTGAACCTCCATTGCTGCAAGAAAACCTCTTGGAACAATCTCCAACCGAAGTTCCATGATCTCCGCAGCTAACTCTTTTGGCATTCCCTTGCTCACAAGAACGTTAGCATAACTCTTCCGGCTCAAAGCGTCTGCTGCGACATTGGCTTTTCCTGGATGATATTGTAGCTTCATATCGTAATCCTTTATAAGTTCCAACCATCTCCTCTGTCTGAGGTTCAACTCCTTCTGTGTGAAAATGTACTTCAAGCTCTTATGATCCGTGTACACATCACAACGGTTTCCAATAAGATAATGTCTCCAGGTCTTTAGCGCATGCACTACAGCTGCTAACTCCAAATCATGCGTGGCATAGTTCAACTCGTGTGGCTTCAGTTGTCGTGAGGCATATGAAACAACTTTTCCTTCCTGCATAAGCACACATCCAAGTCCCAAGCGAGAGGCGTCACAATACACTTGAAACTCCTTATGTATATCTGGCAAGGTCAGCACTGGGGCTGTAGTCAATCTCTCCTTCAGCTCTTGAAAACTTGTCTCGCACTCCTCCGTCCATTTGAACTTAGTATCCTTCTTTGACAATTCAGTCATTGGTTTAGCAATCTTGGAAAAATTCTCAATGAATCTCCGATAATATCCTGCCAGTCCAAGGAAACTGCGGATCTCGCCAACTGAAGTAGGTGCTAACCATTCAGTGACCGACTGAACCTTACTGGGATCCACTGCTATACCCTCTCCGGATATAACATGCCCAAGAAATCCAACTTCTTTCAACCAAAACTCGCACTTGCTGAATTTGGCGTATAACTGGTGTTCCCTGAGTTTCTCGAGAACCAAACGCAAGTGTTCCACGTGCTCCTCTTCGTTCTTCGAGTATATCATAATATCATCAATGAATACCACAACAAACTTGTCCAAATACTCCATGAACACCTTGTTCATCATACTCATGAAATAGGCAGGGGCGTTAGTCAGTCCAAATGACATGACCATATACTCATATAATCCATACCGTGTGGTAAACGCTGTCTTGGGTATATCCTTCTCTCGGATCTTCAACTGATGGTATCCCGATCGTAGATCAATCTTTTAAAACACCTTAGCTCCTTGTAACTGATCAAACAGATCATTAATCATCGGTAAGGGATACTTGTTCTTTATCGTTACTTCATTCAGAGCTCGGTAATCAACAACCATCCTCAGGGATTTGTCCTTCTTCTCCACCAAAAGTACTGGGGCTCCCCAAGGTGACGAGCTTCTATGAATGTAACCTTTCTCCAACAACTCATTAATCTGCTTCTTAATTTCCTCCAGGTCATTTGCTGGCATCCGATAGGGTCTCTTGGATATCGGCCCTGTACCTGGCAATAGCTCTATCAAAAACTCGATGTCTCTATCCGGTGGCATACCTGGTAACTCTTCGGGGAAAACATCCGGAAAATCCTTTACTACAGGTACTTCCTCCTGTACAACTCCCGTGAGGGCATTTACTTGGCTCCTCCTAGGCACATGCCTGGATACATACTTAATCCTTTTTCCCTTCGGGGTGGTAAGATAAATTGACTTACTAGCACAGTCAATACTTCCTCCATACTTTGACATCCAGTCCATACCTAATATCACATCCAATCCTTGCGACTCCAAGATAATTAGGTCAGACGGAAATACATGTGTGCCAATGATTAGGGGTATCTGGGTGCACCATCTGCTAGCCATGTACTCTGCTCCCGGCGAGCTCACTAAGAGGGGTGTCCTAAGGGTTTGGGTTGGTAACTTAAAATTTTCCACAAATCCCCTTGATATGTATGAATGCGATGCACCAGTATCGAAAAGAACAATAGCGGTAAATGACTGAACCAAAAACTTACCTATTACCGCGTCCGGCTGCTCTTCAACTTCCTCCACGTTAACGTGGTTCACTTGTCCTTTGTTGAATGGTTTGGGCTTCTTCCATGCGCTCCCATTTCCGTTTCCATTCTTTCCTTCAGAGTAGTCATTGGCATAGTGCCCTGTCTTCCCGCACTTGTAGCAAACAACTTGGCTTAAGTCCCTCTTTGCGGGTGTGGATGGGTTAGAGCGGTTCTGATTATTGTTGGCTCCATTCCCATTCCCGTTCTTCGCACCATTATGGTTATGCGATCCTCCTCCAGCATGGTTATGAACTCCATGGTTATGAACAAGTTCTCCCGAGTTCGGGGTTAAGCGGGGCTTCTGGTGAGCTCCTGAGTTGTATTTCCCTTGTCCATACTTCCTCTTATGATTATCAATCTGCTGTTGCTTTCCTTCAATCATTAGGGCCTTATCTACCAACTCCTGATAGTTGTTGAAGGTTGCTACCATCAACTGCATGCTCATCTCATCATTCAGCCCTTCCATAAACTTCTCCTGCTTCGCGGCATCTGTGGCCACATCATCAGGGGCATAACGTGATAACTTGCTAAACTCATCCACGTACTAGCCAACAGTACGGTTTCCCTGGCGTAGATTGCGAAACTCACGCTTCTTCATCTGCATAGCTCCAGTCGAGACATGGGCAGTGCGAAAAGCCTGCTGAAACTGAGCCCATGTGACAGTGTCGATAGGATAGGTGGCTGTGAAATTCTCCCACCATGCTGCTGCAGGTCCATCCAGTTGGTGTGCGGCAAAATGCACCTTCTCAGCATCTGTGCATCCTGCGGTGGTTAACTCCCTTCCAATACGACATAGCCAATCATCTGCAACTATTGGCTCGATGCTACTGGAGAACACCGGCGGCTGTAACCTTAAGAAACGGGCGAGGTTATCCACTGGCGGCGGGTTGTTGTTGGCATTGTTGTTATTGGCATTGCCCTGGTTCTGAACTAGCAATTGCATCAAGGCATTCTGCTACTGGATCAACTGGGTGATCTCCGGTGGGAAAACAAAATCGGGGTCTCTTCTCGGAGGCATCTGATGGGTTTAGATGGAAGAGATTAGAATAGAAAAAGATCTAGGGGAGAAACACTACCCATATGTATATGAGGCAAACACAAGCATTCATTCAATCAATCAAGCAAGGGCATACAAAACAGTCTAGGACTATCGCAAAAGTGCTCACTACTACTAGTTACATGGGGGAAATACTATTATCATATGGTGGTCATCTAGAAATTTTGATCGGTGGAAGACTCCATGATGTCTGCTCCAGCTTCATCTTCGTAGTCATCATCACTTGAATCTGAATTGGTGTCGTCGATGATGATATAGTTGTCCGGACGAATGGGGTCTTCTCTCGGAACTGGTCCTCCCATAAAAAAAATTCCGATCTTCTCAACTAGGTTGTCATTCTTCTCCAATAGGGTCTTGATTTCCTCCTCATATCCATCGCGCGTGGACTTAAGTTCTTCCTCCAGCTCGATGATCATAGTTTTCGCCTTCTTCAACTCGATCATGTCTACGCACATCTGGTTCTCCTGACGTCGAATGTGCTGGTTTTGCTCCTGGATAAAGGCTGCGACAGATCTATCCTTCCTGGTGTTGATCATCTCCCATTGTTCATCTCGGCGCCCACATATTTGATAGGTGGTATCCTCAAGTTCCTTGTTGTAGATTTCTCCAATGCGTCCCATGGTAATGTGAGCTGCCATACTCTTGCCGAGGCTCCAAGTGGGTGCTTTGAAAGAAAACTCTATGGGTTTAGAATTTGGCGAGAACGTTCTTCCTGGAACTCGTACTTGAATCATCTAGCGCTCTTCTTCCGGTAGAGTGGCATTGTACGTCCCAGTGAAGCTTGGTATTCCAATATTCAAGTACCTAGTGACTTCCTTCAAGTGGCGTCCAAAAGGTGTGTCTTCATCCGGTTGTGCAAACTTGTTCTTCTTCTCCTTCATCCTAAAGAGTGGAAAAAGAAGAGGAGTCAGAAATGAGAAGAGAAGTGTGACCTATGGTTTATCTTAGTGGTCGTGTCCTACACTCAGCGTATGCTCTGATACCATCTTGTAGCGACCCGACCTTAGATGGTCAAGTCTCTGTGCTTCTGTGTCATCCCTGGATCGGTAATGCTGACACACACAGTACTCGAAGGATTTATAACAGAGTAGCAATCACACACTTATTACATCGAATGTCTCAAAAGAGAACTTATTACAATAATATGGCTTAAGGCCATCTAATGCGATAACATCGGAAGGCTTGGAAGATAAAGTGAGTCCATCAACTCCAACGGCATAGCTGAGCTGCACGGCAACGACCTACGAACCTTACTCCTCGTCTGAAAAGCCTGCAACATAATACGTTGCAGCCCGGGAACGGGTCAGCACATGGAATATGCTGGCAATGTAACACAAAAGAGCAATAACAGAATAATGCTACCACTACATGCATATTTGGCTGGTGGAAAGCTCTATGGTTACAATTTTTGCGAAAAGCCAATTTTTCCCTACTACAAAGGAATCAGTTTTAATTTAACTATCATGGTGGTTGAAACATCATTTGAGAAGGTAACCCCAACTCAATGATCCCAATTAAAATACTTAACAACCCACCAAGATTAATTAAGAGTGTTGAGATACATGCGAATACTCAAGTACTAGATACTCAAAATTGTCCATAACCGGGGACACGGCTAACCATGATTAGATTGTACACTCTGCAGAGGTTTGCGCACTTTTTCCCGCAAGACTCGATTGCCTCCGTTGATTTCTCGCACTACATGGTGTTTGAGAGACGGATGACCGAGACACAGTCTTTCAGAAGCATTAACTCTCTACTCCAGGCAGACCATACCAAACCTACAAACCCACTACCTGCTGATCCACCTCTTCAAGAGCTTCACGCAACTTACTCAACTATGCTAGAGCCCATAATAGCTTGCGGCTGCACACGGAAGTTTCTAGCATGAATAGACTCAGTTCCCTTTGAGCCTGGGTGGCGGTCCATAGGAGAATCACACGGTAACCCCGGGATTTCCAAAAATAAAACAGGCAATCACTGGATACCCCAGGTGCCTCAATCCACCCAGATGTGTATTAAAGTTGCCACCTTAAGTAAACCATTAATTAACAATCTCACATCTGTCATGGATATCACTCAAACCCAATCCACGTCTACGAGCATGGCATGGCAATATAAGCATAACGTAGAAGTAACTCCCAAGGGTTTGATATGAAACAGGGCAATAGGTTCTACCTCATCAACTACTTCCCAATACCCACAAGTTATTAGGCATCCTAATCATGCAATGTTTGAGGATTGAACTAATGCATAAAAATTGGGTATGAAAAGAGTATGATCAATGTGTTACTTGCCTTGCTGACGATCCGTGAATCCTAGAGACTCGTAGTAACACGCTTCGCACTCCAGGAATTCTATCGCAAGCAAACAATAACATACATAAGCAACAATCAAAGATGCAGAAGTAGAACTCCAAATGAAAGAGTTTGACCGGAGAGTTCAACTTAAGAACTCCGGTTTGCAAAAAGAATCAAATCAAACGGAGCAACGAAACTCAAACGGCAAAAGAAACAACTTCGTTTTACTAATCTGGATCTAAGTCAAATTTTACAGAAGCAAAAACTTGTTTGAGTTGATTATTCGGAAAGAGGGTTTCGAGATGAAACCCCAGGCACTTGAATCGCCTGATTCCGACAAACGAGCGAAAAGATAAACAGGTTTGAACATTGGATCAGAAATCGCGATCAGAAATAATCGCAGAATAAATCCGAATAAAAGAAAAACGACGAATGGCTAAACGAATGAACGTTCGTTAGGAGAAACTAAACGGTGAACACGTTCGTTAGAACGAACGGACAAGCGAATGCTCGCTAAGTAAATAAACCGATCTATAAAAAACGAACTAGGGTTTTCAAAAAAACCGAAGGGTTTTCTTAAAAAAACAGGCGACAGAGTCACTAAGCCATCGGACCTTGTAGGGGCGAGGGTGCTTCTTCTTGACTAATTATATCTTGGTACATAACTCGTCGCTTGCCAAATTGTGGCTACTTCCGTCGTCGATGATGATCTTGGCAGAACGACCATTCATGCCCGCTTTGGTGTGGAAGATCTGGCAATGTTGGTCTTTGTCTTGTTGGTGTTGAAGTGTCAAGACCTTGGAGACAACGAGAGCTGGGCTTGAATCATTATCGCAAAAGACTAGAGCGTCTTCGTCTTCTTTGACTTGACAGTGCATGGTCACGTGCTCAAGTGCTTCCATTTCTTCTTCGCTCATGGAGTCATAGGTGCCGTCATCATTGGCGATCATGGTGCACCGAGTGGGGCACTCAAATGTCTTGTGGACTCGACCTTGTCATGTGAAACATTTGATGGAACTCGTCCTGATGATCTCATCCGTTGGAGTAGTTGATGATGAAGCTCTTAGCTTATAGTTGCCTATAGTAGGAGGGAGACTCGAAGATGTTGAAGTCTTCTTGTAGCTTGACTTGTCACCGGTGTTTGTTGAAGCGTTAGTCATGGTAGGAGGTGTGGTGGTCATTGAAGCTTGAGTGTATGAACCGCATGTCTTGGAAGAGTACTTGGCGTACTTGAGGTCATCTTGCACTTGTCACTCTGCCTAGGTAGCTTGGTGCACTAGCTCGAGGTGGTTTGTGTGCGGATGGAAATCGGCGATTTTCTTGACGGGGTGGTTGAGTCCATTCAAGAATCGTGCCATAGTTTGGTCCTCATCTTCCATGACATTGGCTCATATCATTGCAATCTCCATCTCTTTGTAGCATTCTTCAACAGATTTGGTGCCTTGCTTGAGGAGTTGCAATTTCTTGAAGAGATCTTGGCTATAGTGTGTAGGCACAAAATGCGCTCTCATGACCTCCTTCATTTATTCCATGTTGCGATAGGTGTGTCACCTTTTGCTTGGCGCCGCTCGATGACTTGCTCCCACCAAATGAGAACATAGTCTTGGAACTCAAGTGAGGCTGTGGCAATCTTCTTTTCCTCTTCATAGTTGTGAAGATCAAATATCTTGTCGACCTTCAATGCCCATGAGAGGTAGTCTTCGGGATTGGTGCTTCCGAAGAACTTAGGCATGTTGAAGTTGAGCTTGCCGTAGCGTTGCTCTTCATCATGTTGGAGGCAATGGCGATGTCGCTCTTGTTGTGGAGGATAGTCTTAAACCACTTGCTCCTCATGCTCCGCTTGATTGGATTAATGTTGGGGGCATGGGATTTGGCCATAGTTCCTCAATTCTTGGCGCTCCTCAAGACATGCGGCTTCTTCTTGTCGCTCTCATCGAAGGGCCTCTTCTTGTTCATGCACATGGCAGTTGTGCTCATTGATAGTGTGAGTTGCTTGGCGTAGAGCACGTTGAGCTTCAAGGGCTTGTTCATCACGTCATTGTTGTTCTTGTTGGAGGGTGTGCCATCTTGGTTTTCTTGTTCTTGGCATTGTGGAGCTTGCTCTTAGTGATGTTGACGTTCGCGCTCCCGAAGGCAGTCTTGCAAACCATTTCCATGGAACGGATTTTGTGGAGCTTGATGATCGTCATGGTCTTGGCGATGATGTGAGCGAACTGCCACGCCCAAGATGCGACCCTATCCTAAAGGAACTCGAAGGTCCCACCAAGGATAGAAGCGCATCTTGAAGACGCTTTTGCAAGGTGATATCATTACATCAACATTACATAATAGTCGGGATACATCCGATACATACAATGTCACATGAATACAACATTACAATGTACAAGAACAACATCCGACTATGGATGAATCATAAACAGAAACTCAAACAATATCCACCCTGCTAGCCCAGGCTGCCGACCTGGAACCTATCCCCTGATCGAAGAAGAAGCAGAAGAAGAACTCAACACAAGCAAGCATCGCTCTCGCGTCATGATCATCGCATAACCTGTACCTGCAACTGTTGTTGTAGTAATCTGTGAGCCACGAGGACTCAGCAATCCCATTACCATGGGTATCAAGACTAGCAAAGCTTAATGGGTAAGGAAGGGGTAAAGTGGTGAGGTTGCAGCAGCGGCTAAGCAAGTATGGTGGCTAACATACGCAAATAAGAGCGAGAAGAGAGCAAACGGAACGGTCGTGAAGCTAGCAATGATCAAGAGGTGATCCTGAACTCCTACTTACGTCGAACATAACCCAGAAACCGTGTTCACTTCCCGGACTCCACCGAGAAGAGACCATCACGGCTACACACGCGGTTGATGCGTTTTAGTTCGGATCTGGTGTCAAGTTATCTACAACCGGACATTAACAAATTCCCATCTGCCACATAACCGCGGGCACGGCTCTCGAAAGTTTATACCCTGCAGGGGTGTCCCAACTTAGCCCATGACAAGCTCTCGCGATTAACGAAGGAATAGACCTTCTCCCAGGAAGACCCGATCAGTCTCGGAATCCCGGTTTACAAGACATTTCGACAATGGTAAAACAAGACCAGCAAAGCCGCCCGATGCGCCGACAATCCCGATAGGAGCTGCACATATCTTTCTCAGGGCAACACCGGATGAGACAGGCTACGAGTAAAACCAGACTTCGAGTTTCCCCGAGGTGGCCCCGCAGGCGGCTCGGTTTGGACCAACACTTAGACAAGCACTGGCCCGGGGGGGCTAAAATAAAGATGACCCTTGGGTTGGCCGACCCAAGGGAAAGGGATAGGTGGTGGTGAAGCAAATGGTAAAACCAAGGTTGGGCCTTGCTGGACAAGTTTTATTCAAAGCGAACTGTCAGGGGGGTCCCATAAATCACCCGACCGCGTTAGGAACGCAAAATCCGGGAACATAACACCGGTATGACGGAAACTAGGGCGGCAAGAGTGGAACAAAACACCAGGCATAAGGCCGAGCCTTCCACCCTTTACCAAATATATAGATGCATTAATAATATAAGAGATATTGTGATATCCCAACCAAAATCCTGTCCACCATGGAGAAATCTTCAACTTCACCTGCAACTAGCAACGCTATAAGAAGGGCTAAGCAAAAGCGGTAACATAGCCAAACAACGGTTTGCATAGGAAAGGTGTCAAAGGTTAGAGGTTCATGGCAATATGGGATGGCTTGATAAACAGGTAATAGGTAGCGCAGCATAGCAATAGAACGAAGCAACTAGCATAGCAATGATAGTAGTGAGATCCAGGGTAGCGGTCATCTTGCCTGAAATCCCGCAAGGAAGAAGAACAAGTCCATGAAGAAGACGAACGGGCGTAGTCGAACAAATCCTCACAATCGCAACATTACCGGAACTAAGAAGGAACACCGGAAAGAAACAAACAACATGGTAAACACACAAGCATAATCATGGCATGACGCACAATCAAGTATGATGCATGTCCGGTTTAATGAGGCATGGCATGGCAAAGTGCAACAAACAATACTACAAGTTAAGTGGAGCTCAATATGCAACGAGTTGCATATTGACGAAACACCACATCAATTATTTAGTTTGATCTCGATTAGGTACACAACAATGTTAAATATTGTTAAACATGGCAAGGGGTGAAGCATAATGAAACTACCTAACTAGGCAAGTTTAAATGAGGCCGGAAGAACAAACAACTATTTCCGGAAAATCCTCATATGCATATTATGAATTTGGTACTGTTCTGCCCTAAACCATATTTTAAGGTTGTTAAACAGGAAAATAAAGTGGACCATGTTAAACTAGGCATTTTTCCACCCCATTTACATATAAAGTTTATTTAAAACCGAGCTACGGTTATTTAGTTATGAAATAAATCATTTTAACATGGCATTTAAGCAAATTTAAACAAACAGTAGTTTAAACATTTTTAACATGGATGAAAGTTGCATATTATGAAACTAGACAGAAATCTAAGCATTTTACATATATAAATCATTTTAAACCGATGCACAGTTATGGTGTTATTAAATGCATGATGTATGAGGGTTTTTCTGTAAAACTGTTAATTCACTGGATAATGGACAAAAATTGCAGGCAAGAAAAAAAACACTAGGCCGAATCTGGCTGGCCCAACAACGAAAAAAAAACGGGAGGGCGCTGGAGGTGGCCTCACCATGGGCCAAGGCCCGACTGGAAGTAGAGGAGGCCTGGCGCTGGCTGCGGGCCAGCCGCGAGGTGAGGAGGCGCTGGCCACGCTGGCGCTTGAACGGGTCAACGGGGACGAGCGGGCGAAGCAGAGTAGCTCGACAGGGGTCAGCGGCATGGCGGCACGACGGCGAACTGGGGTCGCAGGGATCCGAGGCGGCGGGGTCGATCTCGGCCGGATCGGGTCAAAACGAGGCGTGGCGGCGCCGGGGTGCTGCGGAAGAGGACCGGCAACGGGGATGTACTCCTGTGAACATGTACAGGTTGCGAGAGAGTTTCAGAGAGGAGAGATACAGAGAAGAAACAGGAAAAGAAAGAAAGGACGAAAAGGAAACAGAGGGGGGACGCGGCTGTCCTGCTAGTTCTGGTCGCCGGCTGCGGAGCCGATGAGGCCGCGATCGGCATGAGGGCGCTGCTGCTGCTTGAAGGCGACGAAGGCGCGGCGACGGATGGAAAGAAGAGGCCGGTCATGGTGCTCGATGGTGAACGGATGAAGCAGCTTCGGCGGTGGCGCTCGCCGGCGCGGTGCTGGAGACGGCAGAGGCAAGGTGCACCGGGGCAGAGGCAGCATGCAGGAGAGGTCCGGCGGGGCAGCGCGTGGAGGAGGGCACGGGCATGACTGAAGCCCCGGTGGCGACTCTGGCGAGGTTGTTGCTGTTTTTGCTAGGACAGCAGGGGCACAAGGCCATGGGCGCTCGTGTTCGTGGAGGCAGGGAAGCTTGGAGCCTCGGGCAAGAGCTCCTGGACAGGGATCAACGATGTTGGATCGATGGATTGATTGGGTGGTTCGGTGGGAATCGAGGAGGGACAGGGGAGGCGCTGGATCGAGCGAGGGAATCTGGAGGCTGTAGGTGGCGAGCGATGGTTGGGGAGGGATGGATCCCGATGGGGATTTGGTGGAGTGGCGGCGCGGCTGGGAGGATGGGACAGGTCCCTAGATTTTAGGGTTGTCCACTATTTATACTGCAATGAGATTAGGGTAGGGGCTATCACGTCCCTACGATCGTAATCGCACGGCTGGGAAAATATAGGGTAGGACGTCCAAATAAGAAAACGAAGATGTTTTATAGATGTTTGGGGATGATCCGGACCCAACGTTAACGATAGTCCGGTTCGAGTTCGGGAAGTTTCGGACACGGGCAAGGGGTCGATGCACGGTGCAAAGAGACTCTGGTTTAGGCAAGAGGGAAAACGAAGAAAAAGATTAGATCTCGGAACGGTCAACAAAAGCAGGGGGACGCGGTAACTACGAGGGGATGCAAGCTTGAAAACAATGACGGCAACAGAGTGCCGATGCAATGCGAATGATGCGATGATGAATGCAACAAACAAATAAATAACACAACTGACACGCAAAACATGGAAGGCATCTGGAGCGTCGGTGTTGGGGCATTACAACACTCCACCACTATGAGAGGATCTCGTCCCGAGATCTAAGGATGACACCGGAGAGAAACGGAAGAGGAAGAAAAGAGGTAAAACTAAGTTGCTTCTTTGACGAACGAGTGAAACCAAAGAACCTTGAGAGGTTGAAAAGTTGAAAGAAAGAACACAACGGAGTTGAACACAATTGAGAGCACTGCGGTAGAAAATAGAAACAAGGAACACCATTTGAACCTTGGAGGTTGCAAAGGTATGAATGACGAGTACAATGGACAAGAAGGAATTGGAACCACTCTGGTTGAAAGGAGATAAACAAGGGACAAGGAAGATCAAATTCGGAATTCGGACAGCACTTCGGTTGAAAAGAGATGCAAGACTTGATAAGATGAAAAGAACTTGAAGAGAAGACACAACACTCCGGTTAAATGGATAAGCAAGGAAAAGAACATGATCCTCACAATTCGAGATGATGAGTGAAAAGAGCAACATCACAATGCCTTCGGAAGAAAGAATAGAAGATAAATCATTGGAATAACAGAATGGAGAAGAAAATGACATCTTTTGCCACAAATGAACTTGAAAAGCATCCTTGCAAAGAAGAATTGAATGGAGTTGTTGGAAAATCAACAACAAGAAGCACAAGCGTGTTGTGGGCTTATGGAAAAACATCTCGAGATATGAGGTGACAACCGGCCCCTAATGGAAACCCTTGATTTGATTGAGAGCACCAAAGAGACAAAAAACTTCTTCACCGAGAGGATAGGAGAAAACTCGGATCATTGATAGCACCATAATTAGCAATATTCCTTAGGGAAGGCTTTAGGTGAAATCTTTACCAAGATAACTCCAATGGAGGGATTAATGTATTTAAAATACCTCATTCTTGACAACAATATGAATCATGAAACATGAAGGAAATTGTCAAGAGTGACATAACACCACCTCAAAAGATAAGGTAGAAAGAATTGCACTTTGGAATGCAAGATGAAGAATACTTGAACGCCTCAAAACAAAACATGTGTTAAGCACCATGTTTATTTTAGAGTATAGCTTGGCGGATCGAAACTTCAAGAGAAACCTTGAAGAACAATTGAAGAATGGAAGGAATTCTTGACGAACCACCATGTTGAGCCTCCATGAAGAACTCCGGTAATAAAAGGATGATAGAAAGGAAGAGAAGTTGAAAACACAAGGTGAAGCCTTGCAATAATAAGATGAAGCTTCGCGACGAGATAATGCGGAAAAACTTGGAACTCCGGAAAAGAAAGATGAAGCCTCTTGAACCGAGAATGTGATATGATGACCAACTCCGGAAAGAAAGATGAATCACTTGTAATCAAGAATTTATTCATCATGAATAATCTCCGTAAAAAAGAATTGAGTCACCTCGAGGAAATAAGAATAATATTTATTGTATGCTTATCCTTCATCAAATTTAATTGATGACAAGCAACGGATTTGGCATACTACTTATTCCCGTAGAAAGGATTAAAAGAGATATAGCGCGAACTTGAGAAGGTATTGATGGAACCACCGGTGGGATTTGGAAACAACGAATGAATGAATGGATGAATTGATACGATGACGAAGGAAGAGAAATCTTGAACGAACCACCGTAAAAATTGAAAATGGAAGTAGCAAAGGCACAATTCACCGGGAAGAATTTGAAAACGAATGAAGATACTTGAGGGGATTTGGATACATGAGAACGAAGAGATCATGAACTGATTAGAGGTTATTTGAACGATGCACCGGTAAGATTTGGAGAATGATAGGTACAAGCTGAGAATGAAGAATTATGACATGATGGCCTCCGGAGGAAAGAAATGGAAACAACTCATGAAATGCTCCGGATGGTAAGAAAAGAATTGTCACAATCAAAAACAATTATGAGGATGGCATGAAGCTAGAACCATGAATCTTTGGAAGAATGGGTAAGGATTTAAGAGGAACCCTTCTTCGGTCTTCAAAATCCGAGAATGACGACGAGAAACACCACCATGAATTGTTGAGATACTCCAGTAGAATGAAAAAAAGGAAGGGTTGAACTAAAGATGAAAAGAATTTGAAATTGATCTTGGAGAAGGCATGTGACTGATGAAATCCATTCTTACGTCACACTTTGAAAAGAATTTAAGAATAACTCCGGAATAATTAGAAGAGTCAGGTAAGATCCTGGGAAATGACCTGTGGGTTAGGGCCCACTCAAAAGAAAACACCGTTGAAAATGATTTTAAAGAGAGATTGCACCGGTTGAATTAAATGGCTTGAATGAGGTAACAACCTCCAAATAGCTTGAACGGATTAAGAATGGAAACACAAATCTTCTGGGATATCTTCAACACTCTGGAACAAATGAATAGCAAGAGGTGAGTGAACGAGAGGTGCACCGGCATGAGAAAGCATTTGACACGAGGAAAGGAATATGATCAACACAGAAAGAATGAATTGGATCCACCGGAGAAGCAAACAAAAGAACGAAGGATGATGAACTTGAAGCTCGTGAGCATATTCACGAGGGATCACCGGATCAGAACATTGATTGAAAAGAGTGAAGTGACTTCACATGAATAAATGGATACTTGATTAAAATAAATGAGTCCTTGAAGAAAAGGGTGGGAGGGTGGGGAAAAACAAAGACAACTTGGGCTGAACGAAACAAACACCGTTGACAAAACTTAGAATTGATCTTGGAGATGTGGAGAATGATGGGATCAACTCGAAGAGAAGCGCACCGGATGGAAAAGAATTAACATGACAACCTCAATGATAAAAAAGGATTAGTATTCACATAGCAATATGAGAACACCATTTAGGAAAGGTATGGATTCAACATTTGACATTGAAGCAACTCGAATACCACAAATAAAACAAAACAAAGGATTTGGCTTGCAGGATAAGCCGAAACAAACATATGATAGAGATTTCGTCCGAAGTTTTCGTGGTGGGGCCCACACGGGCTCAATCGTACAGCACCATCATGTGCAAGGCAGTGCACATGACATATGAAGTGTCCCCGAATCGGCATAGCCAAGGATTCTTTAAGACACAACGAGACCACTGTAAAACCAACCATGGATAGGCGGACCACTAGACGTCGAACCCCAATCTCATATCATGCATCTGTCGGAAAGATATTCTAGGAGCTACTTGAATTCCCACCTATAAAACTCCCGAAACTTTCTGGTTATGCAATCTGGTGTTGGGGATACAAGGGAAGCAATATATCTCACCCAAACTAACAATACATACATCCAAGCTGTATCCATCCGTCAACACATAACCAAGAAAACTCCGGAAATCGTGTACCTCAACCTTCGAAAAGCATCCGTTATACAAGCTATGGCAATACTCCCGAATTCACCAGTACTGGGTGACGTCGAGGTTATCTCACCAACAACTGCATAAAAGAGATTTTCGATGTCGGCAAAACTCAGGTATTCCAGAACTGCAACGATAAAATTATGACGACAACACCTCGGAGCTCAACTCCCCGGGACACTTCCACTAAACCCCTGACAGGAGGCACCAAGACAATGTTCTCATCATAAAACCATCGGAACGATTCCAAGATACCCGCGTGATCCTAAAATTTTTTTTAGTGAAATTTGAGGAGAGGAAAGACAAAACATCTACGTCAAGAGTCCTCACCAGAGCGACGAAGGGGGCTGAGGAGTAAAAAGAATCCTACTCTCCGATATATATAATCCTAAGACTCAAAATAGTTTTTTTTCTAGACTCAACAACGGCCAACAAACAAGGGGGCTCCTAAGGTCGGTCGAGGCTCTGATACCAACTTGCCACGCCCAAGATGCGACCCTATCCTAAAGGAACTCGAAGGTCCCACCAAGGATAGAAGTGCATCTTGAAGACGCTTTTGCAAGGTGGATATCATTACATCAACATTACATAATAGTGGGGATACATCCGATACATACAATGTCACATGAATACAACATTACAACGTACAAGAACAACATCCGACTACGGATGAATCATAAACAGAAACTCAAACAATATCCACCCTGCTAGCCCAGGCTGCCGACCTGGAACCTATCCCTGATCGAAGAAGAAGCAGAAGAAGAACTCAACGCAAGCAAGCATCGCTCTCGCGTCATGATCATCGCATAACCTGTACCTGCAACTGTTGTTGTAGTAATCTGTGAGCCACGAGGACTCAGCAATCCCATTACCATGGGTATCAAGACTAGCAAAGCTTAATGGGTAAGGAAGGGGTAAAGTGGTGAGGTTGCAGCAGCGGCTAAGCAAGTATGGTGGCTAACATACGCAAATAAGAGCGAGAAGAGAGCAAACGGAACGGTCGTGAAGCTAGCAATGATCAATAGGTGATCCTGAACTCCTACTGACGTCGAACATAACCCAGAAACCGTGTTCACTTCCCGGACTCCACCGAGAAGAGACCATCATGGCTACACACACGGTTGATGCGTTTTAATTCGGATCTGGTGTCAAGTTATCTACAACCGGACATTAACAAATTCCCATCTGCCACATAACCGCGGGCACGGCTCTCGAAAGTTTATACCCTGCAGGGGTGTCCCAACTTAGCCCATGACAAGCTCTCGCGATCAACGAAGGGATAGAGCTTCTCCCAGGAAGACCCGATCAGTCTCGGAATCCCGGTTTACAAGACATTTCGACAATGGTAAAACAAGACCAGCAAAGCCGCCCGATGCACCGACAATCCCGATAGGAGCTGCACATATCTCGTTCTCAGGGCAACACCGGATGAGACATGCTACGAGTAAAATCAGACTTCGAGTTTCCCCGAGGTGGCCCCGCAGGCGGCTCGGTTCGGACCAACACTTAGACAAGCACTGGCCCGGGGGGGCTAAAATAAAGATGACCCTTGGGTTGGCCGACCCAAGGGAAAGGGATAGGTGGTGGTGAAGCAAATGGTAAAACCAAGGTTGGGCCTTGCTGGACAAGTTTTATTCAAAGCGAACTGTCAGGGGGGTCCCATAAATCACCCGACCGCGTTAGGAACGCAAAATCCGGGAACATAACACCGGTATGACGGAAACTAGGGCGGCAAGAGTGGAACAAAACACCAGGCATAAGGCCGAGCCTTCCACCCTTTACCAAATATATAGATGCATTAATAATATAAGAGATATTGTGATATCCCAACCAAAATCCTGTCCACCATGGAGAAATCTTCAACTTCACCTGCAACTAGCAACGCTATAAGAAGGGCTAAGCAAAAGCGGTAACATAGCCAAACAACGGTTTGCATAGGAAAGGTGTCAAAGGTTAGAGGTTCATGGCAATATGGGATGGCTTGATAAACAGGTAATAGGTAGCGCAGCATAGCGATAAAACGAAGCAACTAGCATAGCAATGATAGTAGTGAGATCCAAGGTAGCGGTCATCTTGCCTGAAATCCCGCAAGGAAGAAGAACAAGTCCATGAAGAAGACGAACGGGCGTAGTCGAACAAATCCTCGCAATCGCAACATTACCGGAACTAAGAAGGAACACCGGAAAGAAACAAACAACATGGTAAACACACAAGCATAATCATGGCATGATGCACAATCAAGTATGATGAATGCCCGGTTTAATGAGGCATGGCATGGCAAAGTGCAACAAACAATACTACAAGTTAAGTGGAGCTCAATATGCAACGAGTTGCATATTGACGAAACACCACATCAATTATTTAGTTTGATCTCGATTAGGTACACAACAATGTTAAATGTTGTTAAACATGGCAAGGGGTGAAGCATAATGAAACTACCTAACTAGGCAAGTTTAAATGAGGCCGGAAGAACAAACAACTATTTCCGGAAAATCCTCATATGCATATTATGAATTTGGTACTGTTCTGCCCTAAACCATATTTTAAGGTTGTTAAACAGGAAAATAAAGTGGACCATGTTAAACTAGGCATTTTTCCACCCCATTTACATATAAAGTTTATTTAAAACCGAGCTACGGTTATTTAGTTATGAAATAAATCATTTTAACATGGCATTTAAGCAAATTTAAACAAACAGCAGTTTAAACATTTTTAACATGGATGAAAGTTGCATATTATGAAACTAGACAGAAATCTAAGCATTTTACATATATAAATCATTTTAAACCGATGCACAGTTGTGGTGTTATTAAATGCATGATGTATGAGGGTTTTTCTGTAAAACTGTTAATTCACTGGATAATGGACAAAAATCGCAGGCAAGAAAAAAAACACTAGGCCGAATCTGGCTGGCCCAACAACGAAAAAAAACAGGAGGGCGCTGGAGGTGGCCTCACCATGGGCCAAGGCCCGACTGGAAGTAGAGGAGGCCTGGCGCTGGCTGCGGGCCAGCCGCGAGGTGAGGAGGCGCTGGCCTGATGCGCGCTTGCGGCCCAGGAGGCTGGCCACGCTGGCGCTTGAACGGGTCAACGGGGACGAGCGGGCGAAGTAGAGCAGCTCGACAGGGGTCAGCGGCATGGCGGCACGACGGCGAACTGGGGTCGCAGGGATCCGAGGCGGCGGGGTCGATCTCGGCCGGATCGGGTCAAAACGAGGCGTGGCGGCGCCGGGGTGCTGTGGAAGAGGACCGGCAACGGGGATGTACTCCTGTGAACATGTACAGGTTGCGAGAGAGTTTCAGAGAGGAGAGATACAGAGAAGAAACAGGAAAAGAAAGAAAGGACGAAAAGGAAACAGAGGGGGGACGCGGCTGTCCTGCTGGTTCTGGTCGCCGGCTGCGGAGCTGATGAGGCCGCGATCGGCATGAGGGCGCTGCTGCTGCTTGAAGGCGACGAAGGCGCGGCGACGAATGGAAAGAAGAGGCCGGCCATGGTGCTCGATGGTGAACGGATGAAGCAGCTTCGGCGGTGGCACTCGCCGGCGCGGTGCTGGAGACGGCAGAGGCAAGGTGCACCGGGGCGGAGGCAGCATGCAGGAGAGGTCCGGCGGGGCAGCGCGTGGAGGAGGGCACGGGCATGGCTGAAGCCCCGGTGGCAACTCCGGCGAGGTTGTTGTTGTTTTTGCTAGGACAGCAGGGGCACAAGGCCATGGGCGCTCGTGTTCGTGGAGGCAGGGAAGCTTGGAGCCTCGGTCAAGAGCTCCTGGACAGGGATCAACGATGTTGGATCGATGGATTGATTGGGTGGTTCGGTGGGAATCGAGGAGGGACAGGGGAGGCACTGGATCGAGCGAGGGAATCTGGAGGCTGTAGGTGGCGAGCGATGGTTGGGGAGGGATGGATCCCGATGGGGATTTGGTGGAGTGGCGGCGCGGCTGGGAGGATGGGACAGGTCCCTAGATTTTAGGGTTGTCCACTATTTATACTGCAATGAGATTAGGGTAGGGGCTATCACGTCCCTACGATCGTAATCGCACGGCTGGGAAAATATAGGGTAGGACGTCCAAATAAGAAAACGAAGATGTTTTATAGATGTTTGGGGATGATCCGGACCCAACTTTAACGATAATCCGGTTCGAGTTTGGGAAGTTTCGGACACGGGCAAGGGGTCGATGCACGGTGCAAAGAGACTCCGGTTTAGGCAAGAGGGAAAACAAAGAAAAAGATTAGATCTCGGAACGGTCCACAAAAGCAGGGGGGACGCGGAAACTACGAGGGGATGCAAGCTTGAAAACAATGATGGCAACAGAGTGCCGATGCAATGCAAATGATGCGATGATGAATGCAACAAACAAATAAATAACACAACTGACACGCAAAACATGGAAGGCATCTGGAGCGTCGGTCTTGGGGCGTTACACGAACTCACGGAAGACTTGCATCCGAAGATGTATCCAAAGAGTGTCGACTTGACTGGTGTCGTCTTGATGATGACGATGTTGAGGACACACGGTTGACCATCATGGCCCAAAAGTCCTCCATTTGGGTTGCCATCTTGGCCTCGAGGTAGTCCCTTGTTCTTTGTTCATATTGTCACAAGTCGGTGGCGAGTTTCTTGATGCGGTCGCTCAAACCTTCATTTTCTTGATGCAAAACTCTATGTGCGCCAAATAGTTGATTCTTGGTGACGTAGTTATTCGGCTCTTCTTCTTGTTCGTCGAAGAGTTGGTTGGTAGAAGTGCTCGGCCTATCCATCATCTCAAGCAAATACGTGAGTGGAAGGAAGGAAAGAACTAGACCAAATGTACCTTATCGAATGTTGAAGATGGATCAAAGATCACCCAAATGTAGTATTATGGAAGTAGCACAATTGGTACTGGATCTTGTCAATACCACACCTACACAAGTAAAACTTTTGGAGGAGCTTGGTGAGGATGTGGCACAAAAATTATGCAGTTGTTAGGAAGATTCAATAATGCTGAAAGAGATTCACAAATTCGCAAGTGAAACAAGTAGACCAATAGCAATGAGTGGCACATGGATAGATACGTGGGGTCATGCAATGAAGAAATGAGCACAAAATCTTGAATCCACGTAAAACACTCGTGATTAGGATTTGTGTTTAAATTAGTGTTTGTGCAAGTAAAGCCTTTGGGATGATTTGGTTGATAGGTTATTTGATTCTGTGAAAAAAGAGAAACTTTTGCGCCCAGTAGCAGAATTGTTTCAATTCACTGGAACGTGATAAAATTCTGATTTTTTACACATGATTTACATACAAATTGCCCATGTTGTCCTAAGTTTTCAGAATCTTTGGAGTTACAGAAGTATTGCGTTTGTCCAGATCATTACAAACTGTTTTGTTTTTGATAGTTTCTGCTTTCGTTGCATTATTTGCTTATTTTAATGAATCTATGGATTGTATCGAGGGGTATAAGTCATGTTGAAGATAGAATATAGTAGGTATTATGCAATAATAAAATATGAATGGGTTTACAACAATACCTAAAGTTTATGATTGGCTTGTTATACTAATGGATCTCATGAGTTTTCCGTTGAGTTTTGTGTGCTGAAGTTTTCAAGATTTGAGTGAGATCGCGATGAATGAAGGAATAATGAGTGGCAAGACCCTAAGCTTGGGGATGCCCAAGGCACCCCAAGCTAATATTCAAGGACACCCAAGACTCTTAGCTTGGGGATGCCTCAGATGGCATCCCCTCTTTCTTCTACCAACCATCGATAAATTACTTGGAGCTATATTTTATTCATCACATGATATGAGTTTTACTTGGAGCGTCGCGTATTATATGAGTCTTTGCTTTGTTTGCCTTTTTATTTTGCCACAAACATCTTTACTGGACACGCCTTTTGAGAGGGACACACACTTATTCATGATTTGTTAGAATACTCTTTATGCTTCACTTATATTTTTTGAGCTAGGAAGTTGCTCTAATGCTTCACTTATATCTTTTAGAGCATGGCAGTGGTTATATTTTAAAGAAATAGATATACTCTCATGCTTCACTTATACCAACTAGCGAGAAATAATAAGATACCTCGGATGCCAACAATTTGTCAAAAAAATCATGATATAATTTGATAACATGGTATCTCGCTAGCCTGTTCTGAGACCGCAAAACATAAATGTCGAGCACCTCTGAAGTTCAAGCAACGACTAAACATTGTAGTTCATGGTAAAAGAGATCCAGTCATGTCACACTCAACATGAACTATACTCAATGCATAAGAATGACAATAGTGCTCTCTGATTGGTGCTTGAATGAGAAGGTGATGACTCAACAATAAAAGTAAACTAACATAAAAGTAAATAGATAGGCCCTTCACAGAGGTAAGCAGCAGAGGTGCTAGAGCCCGAAGCTTAAAAAAGAGATGAATATAATTTTGGAAGGTATGCCTTTCCTGTCAACGTTACGACCGAGAGTTTTCAATATCTTCCATGATAAACACATTATTGGTGGTTCTCAAGCAGAAAGGTAAAGTTTACTCCCCCTCAACCAACAAATACAAAACATGGCTAGTCGAATTCACTGGTGCCCTCCATACCAACAACTTTCCGGGGGAGTTTGTGTCATTATATATTTTTTCATTTTGATTATAGGACTAGGCATCCCAATTACTAGCATCTCTCATGCAATGACAAGCGAATAAACACCCATCGTGAGAATAACCCACTTAGCATGGAAGATACTGACCGCCCCTATCG
The DNA here is from genome assembly GCA_963921465.1 of Triticum timopheevii. Taxonomy (NCBI): domain Eukaryota; kingdom Viridiplantae; phylum Streptophyta; class Magnoliopsida; order Poales; family Poaceae; genus Triticum; species Triticum timopheevii. The sequence goes on from OY997266.1 coordinate 328,743,951, forward strand.
CTCCATGAGTGGTATGGGCACACAAAACATATGCTTATTTGAATGTTTAGAGGTGGCACAAGCAAATTTACTTGGAACTTAGGGTAATACCACATATAGGTAGATATAGTGGGCTCATATGGAACAACTTTGGGTTTAAGGATTAGGATGCACAAGCAGTAATCCCGCTTAGTACAGGAGAAGGCTAGCAAATAGATTGAGAAGTGACCAACCAGAGAGCGAAAACAGTCATAAGCATGCATTGAGAATAATTATCGTTCAATGCGATCATGAGTAGGATATAAAGCACCATGAACATAAATATCGTGAAGGCTATGTTGGTTTTGAATCAACTACATGTGTGAACATGTGCCAAGTCAAGCCACTCAAATCATTCAGAGGGAGATACCGTACTATCCATCATAACCATTTTAATGCATGTTGACACTCAAGATAAACCATTATCCACTCTTAGTTGTTTAAGCATCGCATGAGCAACTATAATCTCTAATTGTCATCACAAACATGTTTACTCATAATATGCTGAATCAAGAACGATGAGTTAAGCATATTTACAAAAACAAAAAACAAGAGAGTTCATACCAGCTTTCCTTCACCGGAATCACTTCATCAAATCATCGTCATGATTTCCTTTCACTTGCACGACCGAATGGTATGAAAATAATAATACTGCGAGTGTGTCGTAGACTAAGCTGGAATCTGCAAACATTTCATTCAAAGGAGAAGACAAGATAATATGGGCTCTTTGTTAGATAAAAAATAATGCATATGAGAGCCACTCATCATTTTCATCGTGGTCCTCTCCTTATGACAACTCGAAAAAAAGAAAAGAATTTAAGAGAAACACACTAAAATGTTTTTGGAGTTTTTGTTTTTTCTAAGAAAGAAAAGGAAGGATGAAAACGACAAAAACTATTTACACGGGAAAGCTCCCAACAAACAAAAGAAGAAACGATAAATCTTTTTGGGTTTTCTTTTAGTACTACAAACTAACTAAACAAGAAAGGAAAACCGAAAGTAAGCAAGAAATAGTTTTGGGTTTTTGAAGTTTTCAAACACACAAGAAGAAAACGTAAATAAACTAACATGGATATACAATGAAAAAAGATGAACACTGACAACTAGAATGAATGTGTGATACATGAATATAATGTACTCCCCCAAGCTTAGGCTTTTGGCCTAAGTTGGTCTACGAGCATGGGTTGAAGTGGCTACCCCCTGGGTAATACTGGGGCTCCTAAGGGTCCCACTGATAGATAGGGTCCTGTGGATCCCATTGGTAAAATGGCTCTGCGGCCGTCTCTAGCTCGGGTGCTGGCTCAGGTGTTGGGGGTTGTGCCAGGCTCCAATAGGCATAAATGTCCTCTGGCATAATAGTGTATCTTCCTGAAGAGAGATCGAACAAAGAAGGTGTAGGCAGGGTAATATTCTCATGGGTGCCCTGACAAAATACTAGGTTATAATGAAATCGATCGGGCCCTTAATTATCAAGAAAGTTGTGCCCAACCATGCTATCATAAGCAAGATATCTAACGGGTAAGATCTTTTCTTCCATCTCATCGTTTCTAATCGGAACCTCAAAGTTTTTAGTGAGGCGGGCCGCAAAATACCACCATAGATAACACCCTTTCGAACGATTGGTGTGTAACCGTCAAGCGATCGTAGCACCCGAACTGAAAGTTCTATCATGATAAAGAGCATGGCACAAATAGCAAGGTCAGGTGAGCTGAGAGTTTCACTCTCCCACCGTCCACTCAAACATCTCCCCGCAAATAATGAGTAATAGCGCAAAACAGGAAAATTGTAAACTAGCGACTCTTGCCTCAGAAACTCCTCTTGACTACCCCACAGTTACTTTGGACATGAAATCTACAATGTCCCTAGGATGTGGCTCAAGGGGTATACCCTCGTTGGGAATGAAGCAAACCTCACAAAATTCATCCAATGGCATCTCTCCAGGTACATCATATAAGTGGAATGACACGGTGGGTATTTCTCTCCTGGCATGAAATTAGAAGTTGTGCATGAAAGTATTGGTGAGGAGGAGATACTGGGCACCCTTATCTTTGAGGAAGGGGATGATGCCGGCATTGTTCGCAAATGATAGCAATCCTCGAAAATTCCCGCATCCCTCAAGAACTTGTCACACGACCACTTGCACGGCCGCACCTCGGCCGCAACTTGGGCTTCGGGGTTTCCTTAGGACATCGACTCGAAGAACCTCTCAACCTCCACTTAAGCATTATATTTTTCTCTGAAAATTTCTAAAAAATTTTGTACCTCAAAATAAAATTGAACAAAACTTAACAAAATTGATAGCAACTGCTCCCACAAGTGTCTAGAGGTTATATCATGCATCAAAACTAATTCGGACCATACAGATTCAACATGCAAGCTCAAATACATGGTCACCACAGTAGCAAAATTTTGCAAAATATAAATCACTAGAACAAAAACTAATTGGACCATTGGAGGAGTCACATAACAATGAGTAATCCCCCAAAACAGTTTTGGAAGTGGAGTTCTGAGCAAGAAGATCAAAATTTGTAGGCAAATGAGCAAGAAAACGGGTTTGAAGGAGATGGTGAATTTTTTGGAGGTGGAAGAAGGAAGTGGGCACCTGGGATAAGTGTGTGGGTCCCTATGGGACCCACAAGCCCACTAGGTGTGCCCAAGGGGTAGGCGTCCCCTGTGAGCTTGTGGCTCATAGGTGCACCCCCTAGGTGTGTTCAGTGCCAAAAGTTCTTAAATATTGTAGAAAAAATCGTACTGAATTTTCAGGGCATTCCAACAATTTTTATTTTTGGGACATTTTTTATTGCACAGATAAGTCTGAAAACAAGATAATCATGTCATTTCTACTTTATTAAACTTAAATAAAAGAGAGTAAATAGTGGGTATGGTAGGTTGTGCTTACTAAATTCATCGACCACACGCCCCTAAAAAGAATCCACTAATAAGGTTGATCAAGTCTTATTAACAAACTATTTGCGTGTAACATGAATCTGAAGATTTTCGTATAATACTAGGTTACCTCAATGGGGATATGCATCTCCCCAACAATAAAAGTTTCATATTTCTTTTTGACTGAAGGGAGAGGAAATTTGAAACCTCCAATATTGATTGTTGAAACCTTTTCAATAATATTGATACTATTCACCGAACTTTGTTTCTTCGTAAAATAAACCGTATGCTCATTACCATTGACATGAAAAGTAACCTTGCTTTTGTTGCAATCAATAACAGCCCCTGCAGTAATCAAAAAGGGTCTACCAAGGATGATCGACATAGCATCATCCTCGGGCATATCAAATATAACAAACTCTATTAAGATGGTAACATTTGCAACTACAACATGCACATGCTCACAAATTCCAATAGGTATAGAAGTTGATTTATCAGCCATTTGCAAAGATATTTTAGTAGGTGTGAGCTTATTCAAATCAAGTCTTCTATATAAAGAGAAAGACATAACACTAACACCATCTCCCAAATCACATAAAGTAGTTTTGACATGACTTCTTTTAATGGAGCATGGTATAGTTGGTATTCCGGGATCTCCTAACTTCTTAGGTACTCCACCCTTAAAAGAATAATTTGCAAGCATGGTGGAAATTTCAGCTTCAGGTATCTTTCTTTTATTAGTGACAACATTTTTCAGGTATTTAGCATAAGGAGGCATTTTCAATGTATCAGTCAAACGAGTACGCAGGAAAACATGCCTACACATTTCAACAAAGCGCTCAAAATCTTCTTCATCCTTATTCTTCGGAGGTTTAGTTGGAAAAGGCATGGGTTTCTGAACCCACGGTTCTCTTTCCTTACCATGTTTCCTAGCAACGAAATCTATTTTTATCATATACTTTATTCTTAGGGGGTGGTTATCAAGATCAACAACAGGTTCTATTTCTACATCATTATCAGGTTCTTTTTCCTTATCTGGTTGAGCATCATCATGAACATAATCATCGTTATCATTATCACTCGATGCATGTTCATTCCCAAATTGTGTCTCAATATCAGAAATAGAAACATCATTATGATTCTCGGAAGTTTTTTCTATCACATGTTCATTAGAAGCATGCAAAGTTCTATCATTTTTCTTTTTCTTTTTCTTCTTAGAAGGACTGGGTGTATCAATATTAATTCTCTGAGAATCTTGCACGGTTCTTTTAGGATGACCTTCAGGATATAATGGCTCCTGAGTCGTTCTATCTCCTCTAGTCATTACTCTAACAACATGCTCATTCATATTATTATTCATCTCATTAAGCAAATCATATTGAGACTTCGCAACTTGTTCTAGCTGAGTATGAACCATGGAGGCGTGTTTTCCTAAACCGTAAACATCGTTAGCAATTCTGAACATCAAGTCACTCAAGTGATCAATCAAAATAGCATTTCATTTCAATTGATTCTTAACATACATATCAAAATGTTCTTGCCTAACAATGTAGTTATCAAATTCATCCATGCATTGACTAGCAGATTTATTATAAGGAATATCACCTTCGTCAAATCTATAAAGAGAATTTACCTTACTACCTATGTCGGAGTATCGAGTCCATGTATTTCTTCAATAGGTGGTAAATTCGTAACACCTTAAGATTTAGTACCCTTTTCTTTCATAGATTTCTTTGCCTCTTGCATATCTTCCAGACTGAGCAATAGGATACCTCTCATCTTTGGAGTTGGCTTAGGTGGTAGTTCAGGAAGTGTCCAATCATTTTCATTTCTCAGTATATTATTCAATAGTTCTTCAGCCTTTTTAACAGTTCATTCCCTGAAAATACAACCAACACAACTATCTAGGTAGTCCCTAGAAGCATCGGTTAGTCCATTATAAAAGATATCAAGTATTTAATTTTTCTGAAGAGGATGATGAGACAAGCATTAAGTAACTAGCGAAGCCTCCCCCAATCTCGAGGGAGATTCTCTTCTTCACTTTGCACTCAGTTAAATATTTCCTGTACGACAGCTTATTTCTTATGAGCAGGAAAATATTTTTCTAAGAAGTAATATATCATATTCTGGGGACTACGCACAGAACCAGGAGAAAGATTATTAAACTATTTCTTAATGAGAAAGGAAACAACTTAAGATATAGTAATAGCAAAAAAATTCCCCATGAGCAAATAGGGTGGCTATATCATTTAATTTGTTACAGTGTGCCACAACAGTTTCAGTTTCATAACCATGGAAAGTATCAGATTCAAGTAATGTAATTAACTCAGGATCGACGAAGAATTCATAATCCTTATCGGTAACAAAGATAGGAGAGGTAGAAAATTTAGGATCATACTTCATTCTCTCCATCATAGATTTTTCTTCTAGCTTACGCAATAATTTCTTAACATCATCTCTATCATTACAAGCAAGAAATTCTCTAGCTATCTCCGCATCCATAACATAACCCTTAGGTATCAAGTGTTTCAACTCTAGTAGGAGGGCTAGGCATAATAGGTGAATCATCAATTTCATTAGTTTCAGCAATCTCAAGTTCTTTAGCTTTAGCAAGTTGTTCATCAAGAAATCCACCTAGTGGCACAGTTTCATTAAGCAGAGTACTAGAATCATCAATAGCATGATTCATAGCAGAAGTAGCATCATCAATTACTTGTGACATATCAGAATTAATAGCAGGTAGTGGTGCAAGCCTACTCAAAACAAAAGGTGAATCAAGTGCAGAGCTAGATGGCAATTCCTTACCTCACCTCGTTTTAGAGCGTATGATCTTGGATCTAGTATATTTCAAATTCTTCATAGTGATCATCAACATATATAGTTCCCAAGTGACTCAACAAACAGAGCTATGCTCCCCAGCAACGGCGCCGGAAAAAGGTCTTGATAACCCACACGTATAGGGGATCACAACAGTTCTCGAGTGTAGTATTTCACCCAAATTAATTAATTCGACACAAGGGGAGCCAAATAATATTTGCAAGTATTAGTAATTGAGTTGTCAATTCAACCACACCCTAAATATCTGCAGCAAAGTGATTAGTAGCACAATAGTATGATAATTTGATAGAAGTAGTAACAATAGCAATAGTAATAGTAACAGTGGTAGTTTTATAGTGATTATAACAGCAGAAGCAACGGAAACAACTTAGCAAAGATCAATATATGAAAAGCGTAGGCATTGGAACAGTGATGGATATTTGTGTTGGATGATATTCATCATGTAACCGTCACAACCTAGAGCGATGCAGAATAGCTTCAATTCATCAATGTAATGTAGGCATGTATTCCATATATAGTCACACATGCTTACAATAAGAACTTGCATGACATCTTTTGTCCTACCCTCCCGTGGCAGCGGGTTCCATAAGGAAATCTAAGGGATATTAATGCCTCCTTTTAATAGAGAATTGAAACAAAGCATTACCACATATTTTAGTGGATACATGAACTCATCAAACTACGATAATCACCGGAAAGAATCCTAATTATTGTCACCATGGGGTATGCGGATCATAACACATAATAGATGCATACAACTCGCAAGATAGGATCAAGAACTCAAATAGATTCATGAAAACATAAAAGGGTTCAGATATGAAATCATGGCACTCGGGCCCTAGTGACAAGCATTAAGCATAGCAAAGTCATAGCAACATCAATCTCAGAAAATAATGGATACTAGGGATCAAGCCCTAACAAATTGACTCAATTACACGACAAATCTCATCCAACTCCATCACCGTTCAGCAAGCCCACAAAGGAATTACTCACTCCCGCTGGTGAGCATCATGGAATTTTTATGGAGAAGGGTTGATGATGACAACGACGATGATTTCCATCCTCCGAAGTCCCGTACGGACTCCAGACCAGCCCACCGATGAAGAACAAGAGGTGGCGGCGGATCCGTATCGTAAAACATGATGATTCTTTCTCTCTGATTTTTCTCTCCTCGAATAGGTATATATGGAGTTGGAGTTAGGGTTGCCGGAGGCTCCAGGGCCCCAAAAGCCTAGGGGCATGCCCTGGGGGGGGGGGGGTAAGCGCGCCTGTCGGTGTCAAAACCGGCGGATCTCGGGTAGGGGGTCCCGAACTGTGCGTCTAGGCGGATGGCAACAGGAGACAAGGGACACGATGTTTTTACCCAGGTTCGGGCCCTCTCGATGGAGGTAAAACCCTACGTCCTGCTTGATTAATATTGATGATATGGATAGTACAAGAGTAGATCTACCACGAGATCAAGGAGGCTAAACCCTAGAAGCTAGCCTATGGTATGATTGTTGTAATGTATGTTGTCCTACGGACTAAAGCCCTCCGGTTTATATAGACACCGGAGAGGGCTAGGGTTACACAGAGTCGGTTACAATGGTAGGAGATCTACATATCCGTATCGCCAAGCTTGCCTTCCACGCCAAGGAAAGTACCATCCGGACACGAGCCGGAGTCTTCAATCTTGTATCTTCGTAGTCTTGGAGTCCGGCGGATAATGATAGTCTGGCTATCCGGACACCCCCTAGTCCAGGACTCCCTCAGTAGCCCCTGAACCAGTCTTCAATGACGATAAGTCTGGCGTGCATAATGTTCGGCATTGCAAGGCGGGTTCCTCCCTTGAATAATCCAGAGAAGATCATGAACACCAGGATAGTGTCCGGCTCTGCAAAATAAATTCCACATTCCATCGTAGAGAGAATAAAATGTACACTTAGTTCAATCTGCTGACGTATTATGCGGCGTGACATCACACTGTCACCAAGCCTTTGTTCGAATTACTATACCACCTCAGCATGTTTAGCGAAGCGGTTTCCTTGGCACATCTTGTCGAAGCAGAGATCGTGTTCCCCTTATTCTGGGATTCTCATCAATACGTGCGTGGGTAACCCAACCGCGCCATCGACGGTGGCGCTTGGGAGATAAGCGAGTTTTACCAGGCTGGTGGGGGACGCATAGTTTTGTCCGCCTATATATAAGGGATAAGGATTCACCTTCTCACCTACGCCTTCTTCCTCCTTTGCTTATCCATCCCCGCGAACTCAAGCTCCAACACCCGAGCTCGCGCATCTCGTCTCAACCTTCTCCGAATATGTCCGGAGCGGGAGGTAAATGGTTAGCCTCCACCGTCAAGGAGGAGGACATCACCAAGCTGCGCAGCGCCTGATACCTTTCCAGCGATATCGCGCATCGGCTGCCCGACGAGGGGCAGCTCATCCCTACCCCCAGGCCTCATGAGAGGGTCGTCTTTCTCCCCCACTTCCTCCGCGGACTGGGCTTTCCGCTCCATCCATTTGTCCGGGGGCTCATGTTTTACTACGGCCTGGATTTCCACGATCTGGCGCCGAACTTTATCCTCAACATCTCGGCGTTTATCGTCGTGTGCGAGGCCTTCCTCTGCATCCGGCCCCACTTCGGCCTGTGGCTCAAGACCTTCAACGTCAAGCCGAAGGTTGTGAAGGGTACGCAAGCGGAATGCGGAGGCGCCATGTTGGGCAAATTGCCCAACGTCCCTTGGCTGGAAGGGACCTTCGTGGACTCCGTCAAGGGGTGGCAATCGGGGTGGTTCTACATCACCGAGCCGCGCAAATCCACATGGGCGGCGGCCCCCGAATTTAGATCTGGCATCCCCACGCAGCTCACCTCCTGGAAAGAGAAGGGCTTGCAGTGGGTGAATCCGGTGGAGGTGACGGGACTCCGAGCATGTATCAAGAAGATGGTGAGCAATAGGCTCAGGCTCGTCGACGTGGTCCAAGTCATGCTCATCCGGCGGATCATCCCATGCCAAGAATGGGCATTTAATTTGTGGGAGTTCAATCCGGAACAGCACCAGGCGCCAAGCGGGCTCTTCGATACAACATACGAAGGTGCCTGGAGGGTGCTGTTCAAGGGCGCCGAAGCCCCCGCGTCCGCGGCCGAAGACCGCGGATTCAGCTCGCAGTATCCAACTGACGAGGTAAGTGATCCAACCCCATTACGGGACACTTGTGATAATTAGATTGACTCTAGTGAGGTTTCATTCTGCCTCTTCCTTTGACAGGAATGGATGGAGAAGGACAAGCTGCTCATCAGCCCGGCTCCCATGCCAGAAGACCCAGCGGACGCCCGCTTAACAGGGCTGCTGGTTCCGGCACCGCACGTGGTGCCGGAGAAGAAGGCCAAGAAGGTGGCCGCGGGGACTCGAAAGAGTTCCCGCAATTAGGCGTCTGATGACGACGAGGACTCCCCTCCCGAAGACGAGGAGGAGGAGTACTCTCTCCCGGAGGAGGGAGAGTAGAAAAGGAAGGCTTCCCCCATCGGGGAGGCCAAAGGGTCCAAGAGGGGGAGAACTATCCCCCCGGACAGTTCCGCCAACATCAGCGTTGGTGAGGATGAGTGGCATCCAAGGGCCAGGCGTCCGGCAAGATCGTAAGTATCTGGATCCTTGATGTGTAATTTTTTTTATGTCGTCTAGTATCCTTCTAACGCCGCATTCTACCCGTAGTCCGGCCAATGATGATCTCCCCGACTCATCGAGCGGGTCATTGGCCTCGTCGGATGTGAATTCCATCCCGACTGCCTCCACACCACGCGCCGACGAGGACGTCAAGGTGGGATCCCAAAGAGGGACCCATCAGGAGGAGGCTCCGGAGGCGCCGTCAGGCAGCCTCCCGGACTTCGTGCCGGACTCTACATCGGAACCCGCAGTGGTTCCAGAGTCCGGCAAGCGGCCCCTTCGAAAGAAGGGCAGGACCGTGACGCCGGCAGCCTCCGTCCAACCGGAGGCGCCGGATAACCTGCTGGAGGCGCTTAAAGGCGCTTCCATCGAGGAAGAACACCGCACTATCATGAGTGCGGTGATTGAGAAGGTTCAGCTTGCTAAGAGCGGGCTGACCGAAGCCTGCAGCAGCCTTTTAACAGGCTTTGAGGTAAGAAGTTAAAATAATGTAATGTAATACCGCATAGACAGTAGCCCCTAATGCTTAGTTCGGTGTTCGGAAAGAAAAGCCGGACTAAGGATCTATAACAAGATATACGCAGGGTTGCCTAAAATATGTCAATATGGGTTTGCAGGCTGCACTGCTGACCTCTGCCGCACTAACGGCGGAGGTTGACGTGCTAAAGAAGGATCTCGAGCGGTCCGAGCAAGAGCTCGGCCATGCAAAGAAGCAGCTCGAGGGAAAAGAAGGTGAGTAACACCTCTTTGAATAAGTACCTTACAGAAAAGGATTTTGGTTGCAAATAAAATTAACAAGGATAATATGTGCATTGCAGGGGCCACTAACGAGGTGGCAACCCTGATGGATGCTGTGTCCGCGGCCGAACGCAGTGCGGCCGCGGAACGGGCTGAGCGAGAAAAGCAAGAGGCACGGGTGGCGGAAGTTCGGCAAGAGCTCCAGGTTCTCATGGAAAAACATGAGAGTTTGGAGCGTGACTCCAAGACTCGAGAGTCCGAGCTTGCCTCGGCTCTCGAAAGTGCCAAGTCCGCCAAGGCCGAGGCCCATAAGGCCCTTCAGGAGGTTAAGGACATAAAGAAGATAGCGGCGGGTAAGGCGTTTTTCATGCAAAGCAGGCATGTTAATGTGAACTACCTGACACTTACCCGAATTCGGAGCTCTCTAGGGGCATTTGCAGATTTGCCGCATAGTGCGTCTGATGCCGCCACATTCTATCGTGGCGAGGAGGGGAGCTCGATGGAGAAGGTCTTCTGGTCTCAGTATGCTGAGGCCGGCCATCCGGTGCCCCCAAGCGACCAGCTGAAGCAGCTGGTCGAACTCCACAAGGTAGCTGAGGAGGCCATGAAGGGCCTCATAGTCCGGCTGTGGCCTGGACAGGCCGTGCCTGATAGCTACTTTGGCCTCGTGCGGCGACTGATGGATGCATGCCCCAGGCTGGATGTAGTCAAGTGCTCCACCTGTATCGAAGGCGCTCGTCGGGCCCTTGCCCGCATAAAGGTGCAATGGGGCAAATTGGATGCGGAGAAGCTTCTCACGGACCCACCACCGCCGGGCAAGGAGTATCGCACGCCGGAGAAGTATTATAAAATTGTCTTGAAGGGAGCCTGCAATATTGCAGATGAGTGCTCCCGAAATGTAATCTTTGAGTGAACTCGCTGTTTATTTATCCTGTGCGCTGAAAACTTCGTTCATATGCGCCATGAGCAACGCTTGTTTAATTTAAAATATTACCTTCTGTGCGGCCGTTTATAAAATCTGAGAGATGGCAAGTCGTTAGCTTCAGCCCCGAAGCCACAAGTGCTGGGGTGTTCGGGATAAACTTGAGCACTCTTGTTCCCATTTTTGAGTCCATCTAGGGAGGAGCTCAACACGACGAACAAGGCAACCGGACTTATAATGCTTGAACACTCTCACTTAGCCATAGAATTCTATAATTTTAAATTTCGGCGAAGCCCCTGGTATTCGGAAGACCGAATCCGGGGCGCTATCCACGCCTTCATCGAACATTATTCGGAACTTCGCTCGAAGCGGCGTGAGTCTTTAAGGACCCGAAAAAACCTCTCGAACAGCGACCAGTCTCTCGCCTTATCATGCCAGTCAGTTTTAGCTTTCTCCACTGAGGCGTTAACCCGGCTCAACCGGGGCGCAATCGTAGTGGTTCTCCCAGTGCCACCTTAGCCGACAGAACGGAACGTAAGGCACCAAAACGTGGGAGCCGGGCAAACCCAACTATTGACCCAAGACATGATTCGGAGCCGATTCATATAATGCTATAAGTTCGGGGTGCCGCACTTGTGAAAGTGTTCGGACTTTATCACACCATAGAGTGGGGAACATAAGCCCCTGGTGTATTATGCCGTATCAAAATATACGGGTGCCAGATGTCATATAATGAGCATATATATATAAAATGTAATGCAATTGCGATCATAAAGGTGCTGCATTATTAATGAAAGAAAAGTCTGCTAGTAGAGCGGACTGATACAAATAGTGCGGTAAGCAAGGGATTTGGACTAAATAAACATGTCCCCCTACAGGGATGAGCTGCGGATTTGGTGTATATAATCGAATTTAATGCTCGTAATTGAGACCACCTGAGTGTTCGACGCGGCCTTCTTTAGTCCCTGACTGTTGCATCATGAGTTCGGCAGGTTCACCGCCGGACAGGGCTTCTGGTAAACAGAGTCCTGTGTACAAAAAAGAAGAAAAATAATAAAAAAAGAGGGGCACATTTGCGAGCCCCCGGTGTGGTCGAACCGCACTCTGGGTCCGTTGTGATCGTGCCCCTCCCCTGTGCCCATGGTATCTCCAAAGCGTAATGATGTACGCGGAGTGTTATTCTTGCGATCATACGTGGGCGAGGGTTGGGGCCGCATTGCTACGCGTGCTCTGATCGCGCCAGTTGGTCTTGGTTGGCATTGCTCCGGGCGCGCTTTGCTGTATCCGGCCGTTTAACGGCCAGACTCGAGAATTGCCTTAGAAGGTTGCTCTGTACTTCTGCCGCGAGAGCCGCTGTATGTTCCTCCGTTCGGAGGGAGCGTTCTATATTCCCATTGACCGTGATGACTCCACGAGGGCCTGGCATCTTGAGCTTTAGGTATGCATAGTGCGGCACCGCGTTGAATTTGGCAAACGCGGTTCGCCCGAGCAGGGCGTGATAGCCGCTGCGAAACGGGACTATGTCGAAGATTAACTCTTCGCTCCGGAAATTATCCGGGGATCCGAAGACCACTTCCAGTGTGACTGAGCCTGTGCAGTTGGCTTCCACTCCTGGTATGACACCTTTAAAGGTTGTCTTTGTAGGTTTAATCCTTGATGGGTCTATGCCCATTTTGCGCACTGTATCCTGATAAAGCAGGTTCAGGCTACTGCCGCCGTCCATCAGGACTCTCGTGAGGTGGAACCCATCGACGATTGGGTCTAAGACCAATGCGGCGAATCCGCCATGGCGTATGCTGGTCGGATGGTCTCTTCGATCGAAAGTGATCGGACAAGAGGACCATGGGTTGAACTTTGGGGCGACTGGCTCCATCGCATAGACGTCCCTTAGTGCGCGTTTCCTCTCCCTCTTGGGTATGTGGGTCGCGTATATCATATTTACCGTCCTTACTTGTGGGGGAAAACCCTTCTGTCCTTTGTTGTTCGGCGGCCGGGTCTCTTCCTCGTCGTCGCTATTTAGCCCCTTGTCATTGTTTTCGGCAATTAACTTGCCGGCCTGCTTGAACACCCAGCAATCTCTATTGGTGTGGTTAGCTGGCTTTTCAGAGGTGCCATGTATCTGGCATAAGCGGTCGAGTATTCGGTCCAGATTGGACGGACCCGGAGTGGTTCTTTTAAATGGCTTCTTCCGTTGACCGGGTTTAGAGCCTCGGAATCCGGCATTGACCGCCGTATCCTCCTTATCGTCGCCATTAATTCGGCGCTTGTTTTTGTTTCGACGTGACCTGCCGTTGTTGTCCTTAGTATCCGGACTGCCAGAATTTTTACGGAGATTGTTGCTGCGGGCTAGCCAGCTGTCCTCTCCCGCACAAAAGCGGGTCATTAACGATGTGAGGGCTGCCATGGATTTCGGCTTTTCCTGCCCCAGGTGCCGGGCTAGCCATTCGTCCCGAATGTTATGTTTGAAGGCTGCAAGGGCCTCTGCGTCCGGACAATCGACGATTTGATTTTTCTTCGTCAAGAACCGTGTCCAGAATTGTCTGGACGATTCGTCTGGCTGCTGAATGATGTGGCTTAGGTCATCGCCGTCTGGTGGTCGCACATATGTGCCTTTGAAGTTATCAAGGAATGCGGCCTCCAGGTCTTCCCAACACCCAATCGACTCTGCGGGCAAGCTGTTAAGCCAATGCCGAGCTGGTCCTTTAAGCTTGAGTGGGAGGTATTTTATGGCGTGGAGATCGTCGCCGCGGGCCATATGAATGTGGAGAAGATAGTCTTCGATCCACACCGCGGGGTCTGTTGTGCCATCGTAAGATTCGATGTTTACGGGTTTAAACCCTTCGGGGATCTGATGATCCATTACTTCGTCAGTGAAGCATAACGGGTGTGCGGCGCCCCTGTATTGAGCGATATCGCGACGCAGCTCGAGAGAGCGCTGTCTGCTGTGTTCGGCCCGGCCGGGGTTATTGTATCCGGCACGACGGTATTCGTCGTGGGTCGTAGGGCGCCCACGTGATCCATAGATGGATCTGGATTGCCTTGCTTTGTCCTCCAATATGTCTCGCAAGTCCGGCGCGTTCCCTCTTGGCTTCGTACTTTTGGAGCGATGCTGGGGTATGGTCTTGGCTGGGGGCCTGGATGCCTCTCTGTCACGACCACGGGGTGGTCGGTCAGCCATATCGTGCGCTGTTGATGGAGCTACGTATGCTTCCTCCTCTAATCGGGGGAGCAGCTTGCGTTTTGGGTAACTTTTGGAGGGACGTTCGAGTTTATACTCTTCGGCCGCGAGGACCTCGGTCCATCGATCGGCCAGCAGGTCCTGATCAGCTTGAAGCTGCTGCTGCTTTTTCTTTAGGCTGTTTGCTGTGGCGATAAGCCTGCGCTTGAAGCGCTCTTGTTCGACGGGATCCTCGGGTACGACGAATTCGTCATCGTTGAGGCTTGCTTCGTCTTCGGAGGGAGGCATATAATTACGATCCTCAACCTCTTCGTCTGCCGCCCCCTCATGAGGGCTTGCTTCTGCATCCTCCTGCGCTGAGTCTTGCTGGAGGGTATTGTCTTCGGCACTCTCTGGAGTATTATTATCTCCTGTGCCGGAATCTCCGTTTTTGCTGTGGTGAGATTTAGAGCGGCGCCGCTGACGCCGGCGCTTGGGCTGTTTCTTTAAGGGATCTGCCTCCGCTGTTCCTTCGCCGTCCCCATCTTTTGGGGTATCCACCATGTATATGTCATATGACGAGGTGGCCTTCCAGTGCCCTGTGGGCGCTGGTTCCTGTTCGTCTCCGGCATCGTCGTCCATAGCGTCGATGTCTTCGGAGTCGTAGTCTAGCATGTCGATTAGATCGTCGACAGTGGCTACAAAGTGGGTGGTGGGTGGGCTCTGAATTTCTTCGTCGTCCGTATCCCAACCATCCTGGCCATAATCCGGCCAGGACTCTCCTGATAACGAGAGATGCTTTAGTGAATTCAAGATATCGCCGAAAGGGGAGCATTGGAAGATGTCCGCGGCGGTGAATTCCATAACCGGCGCCCAATCCGGATCGATTGGTAGGGGCGCGGGAGGTTCGGAGTCCGGCGACTCGGAATCACGAGTTTCGCAGGGGACAAGATTAGTGTTCGGCTCCATCGCCGTGGATGTTGAAGCCCCCAGGGCGGCGCCTATCCACCGACCCTCGATCTGGGCGATCGGCTCCGGGCTAATGGCCGAAGCGGATCCGTGTGCGGCCACCAAGGCACTGTTCGGTGGCAGAGCTAAATCATGCCCGTCGTCACAGTGCGGCGCGCTTGGCTGTGGCTCGAGTCCGTCGAAGATCAAGTCTCCGCGGACGTCGGCCGTGAAGTTTAAGCTTCCAAATCTGACCTGACGGCCAGGGGCGTAGCTTTCGATCTGCTCCAAATGGCCAAGTGAATTGGCCCGCAGGGCGAAGCCGCCGAATACGAAGATCTGTCCGGGGAGAAAAGTCTCACCCTGGACAGCGTTGCAGGTTGAAGATGCCATCAAGCCTATCGGTGACGACACAGAGGAACTCTTAATGAAAGCACCAATGTCGGTGTCAAAACCGGCGGATCTCGGGTAGGGGGTCCCGAACTGTGCGTCTAGGCGGATGGTAACATGAGACGAGGGACACGATGTTTTTACCCAGGTTCGGGCCCTCTCGATGGAGGTAAAACCCTACGTCTTGCTTGATTAATATTGATGATATGGGTAGTACAAGAGTAGATCTACCACGAGATCAAGGAGGCTAAACCCTAGAAGCTAGCCTATGGTATGATTGTTGTAATGTATGTTGTCCTACGGACTAAAGCCCTCCGGTTTATATAGACACCGGAGAGGGCTAGGGTTACACAGAGTCGGTTACAATGGTAGGAGATCTACATATCCATATCGCCAAGCTTGCCTTCCACGCCAAGGAAAGTACCATCCGGACACGAGCCGGAGTCTTCAATCTTGTATCTTCGTAGTCTTGGAGTCCGGCGGATAATGATAGTCCGGCTATCCGGACACCCCCTAGTCCAGGACTCCCTCAGCGCCCCCTGAGCTTGTGGCTCCTGGGAGGCCCCCTTCTGGTAATTCCCTTCGCAAATATTTTTCATATATTTCAGAAATAATCTCTGTAAATTTTCAGCCCAATCTGAGAACTTTTTTTTGCACAAAAATAACACCATGGCAATTCTGCTGAAAACCACGTCAGTCCAGGTTAGTTCCATTCAAATCATGCAAAATTAGAGTCCAAAACAAGAGCAAAAGTGTTGGAAAATTAGATACATTTGGGACGTATCACCCATCGATATCCCAATTATTGTCACCTTGGGGGTCTAAGGTTCAGAACAATAACAGGTGCATACAACTTGCAGGTAAGATCAAGATCTCAAATATATTCATGAAAACATATATGTTCATACCTAAAGTCATGGCACTGGGCCCTAGTAACAAGCATTAAGCATAGCAAAGTCATAGCAACATCAATCTCGGAACACAGTGGATACTAGGGATCAAACCCTAACAAATTGACACGATTACATAAGAAATCCAATCCATCTCCATCTATCTCAAGTATGCCTACAAAGGATTTACTCACACATGATTGTGAGCATCATGAAATTATTGGCAGAGAAGGATTGGCGATGACGATGACGACGGTGACAAATCCCTCTCTCCGAAGCCACGAACAGACTCTAGACCAGGGCTCTCGACGAAGAACAGGAGGTGGCGACGGCTCCGTATCGTAAAACACGACGAAATTTTCTCTCTTATCTCCCCCGGGAAGACAAAACTTATAGGCTTGGAATTAGGTCAGGAGGGCTGCCAGGGGTCCCACAAGCTTGGGGGCGCTTCCCCTGTGCTTGTGGGCCCTGGGTGGCTCCCCTCCGATACTTGTTGGCACCAATATTTTTCATATATATCACAAAAATTCTTCGTAAAGTTTCCTCCAATTTCGAAGCTCTTTTTATTTCTGCAAAAAAATAACTCCAAAGTAGTTCTACTGAAAGCAACGTCAGCCCGGGATAGTTTCATTCAAATCACGCAAATTAGAGGTCAAAACAAGAGCAAAAGTGTTTGGAAAGTAGAAACGATGGAGACATACTAATGACCCATGCTTGAACCCTGGAAAACATTTGAATCAGGAGGCATCTGGTCCTCGATGGGAGGCTGGGAGTCCTTGACATAGGACGACTGAAACTGGCTCTCTGACAAGACAGTGGCCTGACTAACTTCTTGCGTTTGCGTGGTCATTTCCTACAATTGTAGCACACACATGGACAATAAGCATAACACACATTACCAAGCCATCTAGCTCAACACAACACAATATGAGCGGCATACAACAACTAGGATGCTACTAATCTATGGAGTTCACACGGCCACACACCAATAAGCATTCTACCAATCCATCACAATTAGCTACTATTCTATTGTTTTCAATACTATGATACAACCCTAACATCCTACAAAACTACCACCAATAGCTACCACAACATCACATTCTCAAAGATCGTCATTGTACAATGCTACAAGATGGTCTTAGATCAAACCTTACTACATGTTCTTAGATTAAACCCTGCTACATGCTCTCAAATTTAGCTAGAACGAGCACAGAGAAGGGGGTGACTGAACTCATAGAGGCCATCGCTGCAGCTCGAGGGAGACACGAAACAGGTCGTGGACTGCCGCCGGAGAAGAAGCGCCGCTTACCTGCTCGTCGGTGCCGATCCGCGTTGGAGGGAAAGATCGAGGGGGGGGGGGTGGGGATGGTGGCGGAAGTTTGGGCGGTGAGGTGAAGGTGGCTATGTAGTGCGACCGGATCGGTGGGAGGTAACCCGAAGTCCTCCCGCCAATTTTTCAGAGACGCGCGCGAGCTCGAGCCATCTCCATGGTAGCATGAGCTCCACGCCGCTTCCCCTCCTCTGCTTCATCCGAGTCTCGGTTGCTAGAAACTACCGATTCAGGGGTTTCTAGTGGGCCTGGCTTTGAGGTGCTTTAAATTCCGTACGATGCAATCCAAATAGTGAACCCGAGCAACTGAACAACCCAACTTCTTTCTTCTTTCCGCGCGGGCCGGTTGGGCTGAATGCGGACCACCAAACACGCCTACATTCTTGTTTAGACACGTGGAACCCATGAGGTAAACAACTTCTCCTGCCCAAAACCAATGAACTGACAATAATACCCTCAACTTCTCGTGGCCGAAACCAGTGAACTGACAATAATACCCTTCGGTCGTTCGCCCACCGTTTCCCCCTCCCAATCTTGAGCACCCACACCCCTACCATCCCGCCGCCGTCCTCCTCCCCCCTCCCTCTCGATCTCCTCCCACCTCACCTCCTCCTCGCCTCTTGCCGACGTTTCGTCAAGGTACTTCCCAATCCAAAACCCTAGCCTCTCCCATCAGACAAACCACTCCCTTCAGCCTAATCCGGCACTAGATCCGCGCAACCAGATCTGATACTTTCGATTTGACCCCTTTCCGCGTGCGCATCGTAGGTTCCGGCGGCGATGGCGGCGAGGCTCGCGCAGCTGCGGACCAAGGCGGCGCAGGCGGCGGAATTCGCCTCGAAGCACGGCGGCGCCTACTACAAGGAGGCGATGGAGAAGAACAAGCAGTACGTCGTGCAGCCTCCCTCCGTGGAGAAGTGCCAGGAGCTCTCCAAGCAGCTCTTCTACACGCGCCTCGCGAGGTAAAGCCCATGATTTATGTGTCCAACCGTCTGTACATGTGGTGTGGTTCCAATCGGGGCTGTTGCGCAGTATCAGTGGATCTGCTTGTGCTCGTAGCAACGGGGGTGGTCGTGGTGTGGTTGAGGTTTGCCCCGTAATTGCCTACCATCTCTATTACTGCCTGCCTAGCTGGACCGGATCGTAGTATGGGGTGGTCCACTCGTGTCTGTGGCAATGTGTGGCCTTCTACGGTGAGTTATCGATGTATTTGGTGGATACAAACTTCTTTACATAAATTAGATATAAAGTGTTCAATCACAATGTAGATCCGGCACTTTCTGCACTATTTATGATTGCTAAACTTTCTGCACTATTTATGAACTTTAGCATACGGGAATTTTGGAGATCTCTTGTATGTGCCATCCACAATGTAGCTCTAATCTGAGTGGTTGGGGGAAGACCATTGCTACATCAGCAATTTCTGGTTAGCCGGGGCTTATGCTTTTTTTTTTTTTTTTACTGTGAGCCGGTGCTTATGCTTTGCTAGGCAGGGACTATGCTAATTGCTCACATGATGCTTACTCTAGGCAGCTACCAGGACAGAGCAATTCAGCTAGGTGTGCGTGGTGGGACAGTGTCGCCTGCTCCTAACTGGATGACCCTCTTGTAGAGCACTATTTATGATTGCTAAACTTTGTATGTGTTTGGAGATGCACCTTTGTTCCTTGAAATGATAACTGTCACTTAAATCGAACAAGATATGCAATGTTCAATAATTGGTTTTAATGGATAAATCACAATTCTGCAAGTCATGCAATGTGTGAGGGAAATATGTCTGTCCTGGAGTTGGCACAAGTTTGAGATTTCGTAATGGAAACAATATATGCCATGCTTATGCCTGATCACCTGTGCAGCTTTGTTTTGTTGCTATGTTTTTTATATTTTTCTTTGACCCATGTTGCATGGAGACATCACAGATGTAGCATAAAGGATGATTGTTTAGGTGAAAGCATAGTCTCTTGTGAAGTCGATATATCATAAATAAAAGGTAATCTACTATGTATGATATTCGAGAAGTGAGTCTTAGCACATATAGCTCTCTGTGAAACATTTGTCATTTTTCTGCATGTTTGCAAAGAAATCGATTCAACTGTTGCCTGCAAATATTTCATCAAAATATCATGCTGATCTGAGTTATTGGCAGGAAGAGTGTAGGATATTTCTACATGTATGGGCAGGTTCGACTGACTGACATAGTAAAACCTTGAGTTTCGTTGCTTCTTGACTTCTGTATGTTTTGAATCTTTGGTCTTATTAGCTACTTTGTGCAAAAAGTGCAACCTCAGTCAAGTGCATCCGTATTCTGGTTGTGTGTTGTTGTTGTTGCTTACATTTCGAGGTATCCATGAGTGGTTATATAATCCAGATTCATGTGGTCCTTTTTGGAAATATTATGAACTTCACTCTAGTAGTTTGACATATAGGATGGGATGGACACTTGACCTGGTCATAACCTTGTTTTGCTGAACCAGCGAACTAGCTGAGTTCGGTTTCAAGCAAACTTACATCACCAGTTGAATCATGACTGATACATTCATATATTCCTTTAACGATGTCTTAACCAGCGGTTTAGTTTGACACAATATGATTAATCAATATTGTTTGCCAATTTGAACTGTTCAATGCATTGTTTTCCAACTTGCATTCCCTATCACAGATTTTTATTTGACATTGTGGCAAATGCTGTGCCATGAGCCATGTTTACCTTGGTAATGGAACTTCCAGATGGTATGCGGTACAATAGTGATTAGTTGTTGTGTGTGGTAGGAAGACCAGACTACGGCTGCACTTGTAGGAGAGGACTAAACGTGTATTTTTCCGTGTTGAGAACTGGGCTTCAGTTGGCCAGTGGTGTGATTGCATGGGAAGCCCACGTTCAAGGCCTGGTCTCCGCAGTAGTGGTCATGGCTGTTCTTCATAACCAATACTAAGCCACATGGGCTAGTTCCCCATAGGCCCGGTTCTCCATTTGGTATATTTACGTTTTTGCTATCTTCAAATGGAGTGCAAGACTATATCTTTCATGAGCCGTAATTTGATGATGCACAGCTATGCTGATCAGTACAAGGAATTTTGCTTGCTTTTCCTTGCCGCGGTGAATGTTTTCTATTGTGCTTAAGCCATTCCTTTGTTCTCTGGAGTCTGATCAGTGGCTTGTATATATTTGCTGTTTTCTTCAGTCTACCAGGCCGCTATGAAGCATTGTGGAAGGAGGTTGATGGTGTCAAGCAGCTTTGGAAGAATAGGAAGGAGCTCAGGGTGGAGGACCTTGGAATTGCAACACTGTTTGGGGTTGAGCTTTATGCATGGTTCTGCGTAGGCGAGATTGCAGGCAGAGGATTCACCTTAACCGGCTATAAGGTCTGAATTAGATGCCGAGGCGCGCCTTATAAATACTGTTAGCTGATGCTTGTCGAAATTACCTGTCTTGTTTCACAATTTTGTTTCTGAAAAGTTTCAGTGCTGAATGCCAGCAAGACGAGCACACAATTGCAACAGTGCCTCAATAATTTGCTCGCTCAATTGTCCATTATTTTTTTGTGGTCTGTAACTTGTTCCACTGACGCCTGCTGCACCACTCTTGTGTTGTCTGGTATGAAATGAACCCATTTCTCGTTGCAGATGAAAGTATTGCATGACCTTTTTCATTGGTTCCTCGTTATGTCTTCCATAGCGGTCTTGTAGTTTAAGCAGTGAAGGTTGAAAGCCTCGCTAACGCACCGCACAGTATTCCCTTTTTTCTTGTACTTTATTTCTCTTGTAAAACAAGACTAACTGTGCTAAACGAGGGGAGAATTAGATTGCCTAATGACTTGCTAAGTCATAACATGACCTGAAAGAAGGTAACGAGGTCTAGCTCGCAAAGGAGTCATTATTATTATTATTCTATATGCCTAACAAATCATTCAGCTGTAGAGCAGCACGATGAGGGTGGTGAGGCTGCTGGCCGCCAACACGAGCATCCACCCCGTCCCTGCCCCGTCCTCCTCCTCCTTGCTGGCGAAGAGCAGCAGCAAGCGGTCGCACGCCAGCTTGAAGAGCGCGACGCACGCCAAGAAGAGGCTGATGGAAAGCACCGCCAGCTCCTTGTTCTGAAGCGTCTCCTGGATGCTCCTCATCTCCTCCACATCCCACCTGCGCGCACATCCACGTCAAAACAATCCCGACCCGACCCGACCGCTTTACCTCGTCGCGTATCATGGCATGGGTGATGGGTCCTTGCCTCATCGCCGCGTTCTCCCTGACCAGATGGTCTAGTTTCCGCGAGACGCTTGATTTCCAGTCCCTCAGCTCTCCCACATCCCTCGCCTGAACCAAAACGAGAGACAACAAAAGAAACTCAAACCACTTGCCCTTTCAGTTGCATGCATCACACAAGGTTGGGGCGAACGAACTGAGTACGTACCACCTTGTCCTTCCACTCCACCAGCTCCTCCACGTCCGCCTTCATCTTCTCCACCGCCTTGCCTGTCTGCGTCAGCCCGTTGTGCAGGTCCGGCAGCTTGCCGCCGTACCTCTGGTTCAGCACCTTGGTGTACTCCTCCAGCGTCGACAGCCCCAGCTCCAGGGACCTCAGCTTCTGCATCAGGATCTTGAGCACCACGTCGCCGTGCACCCGCCCCGTCGCCTGCTTCACCGCCTCCTTGCCCTGCGCCTGCGCGGGCTTCCCGTCCGCCACCCTCGAGCCGTTGTTCTTGGCCACGTCGCCGGCGCTGTCGTTCGGCCCGCTGCCCTCCACCTGCCTGGCGTTGACCTGGGAGACGGCGGTGTCGTTGTGGCCGCTGTCCTTACGGGCGTCGGCGGCGGCCTTTGCGGCGTCCGCGTCGGGGCTGTGGCTGGCGACGAAGTCCTGCAGCATCCTCTCCACGGCGTCGATGCCGTACACCTCGAGGTAGCTGAGGATGCAGTAGAACCCGGAGCCGTAGTGGCTGACGAGGCGCAGCCGGAGGTAGCGCGTCCACCGGGGCTCCGCCAGCACGAAGCGCTGAGCGTGCTTGGCGTTCTCCGCCGTGAACCGCCCCAGCAGCTCCCACGCCTCCCCCGGGTAGCTCAGGCTGCCGTACAGCTCCAGGTCTCTGAAGTTGGAGGAGTAGTGCTCCAGGTTAGCCAGCGCCACGGTGTGGACCAGCGTCTCCTCGGAGAGCTGCACCACGACGAACTTGTCGTCAGCTGAGCACGGGTTGCGGAGGTAGCGGTCCTTGTCGCCGTCGAGGATGTTCGCGGCGCCCTTGGCCTCCTTGTTATGGGCGAGCACCTTGGCTCCCTTGGACGCCGCCGCGTAGTTGTACTCGGCGCCGCTAGGCTCGAGGCGGTGCGTGGCGCCGTCGGCGACGCGCTGGTGGTGCCGGCCGCTGTCGTTGTCGGCCTTGCCCTGCAGGATGCGGCTCCGGAACTCGTCCAGCTCCACAAAGGCCGCCTCGGTCGACGAGTTGCCGCCGCTTGCGTTGGACGGTGGTAGCGCTTCAGCTGGGCGGTGCGGCGAGGAGGAGGATTGGCACGTCGGGGAGGAGGCGTTATCGGCCGGGAATATGTATGCCTCCAGTGGCATGACCTTGCAGTAGTTGTCGCGCTCGCCGTAGAAATCTGCGCCGACCGATCCACCGGTTCATTCAACCACGCAGACATGACGACGAGACGGATCGGCATCGAAGGGAAGGGGATAGAAGAAGATAGTTACCGGAAGGGTCGTCGGTCTGGCTGTTGAGGAACTGGGAGCGCAGGAGGAAAAGGAGACACCAGACGGAGAAGACGACCGAGACCGACACCTCGCGGAGGCCGCCGTCCATGGAGAGCACATCCGTTACCGCCGTCGGCCCGCCGCCGCCTCCCCTGTGCTGATGAGCCCCTCCCCCACCGCCTTTTCCTCCTCCGCCTCCTTCTCTCTTCTTCTTGCTCATGCATGCACCACCTACCTACGACGACGTGCCTGCCCACGGTGATCACCAATTGATGGGTCGATCGTTCTCTTTCGTCTCTCCTTCCCTTCCACACCACATGCACATGTACGGTGGGACGGTACGTTGTCGCCCTCAGCGCATGCAGCTTCACCAGGGGTCGATCCAAACGCGCGTGAGGGAGAGGACGGGAAGAGATAGAGAGGAGGAGAGGCCGGGCGAGCAGGAAGCCAGGAACCGCTGGGGAGCAAAAGATGGAGCGGCAACTTAGGAGGTGACCGAGTGCGCAGTGGCAGGTGATGGTCATCGATGCGCGCGGCATCGGCATCGGCATGCATGGTGTCTGCAAATCGGCTCCCCCCTCCCCCTCTCTTTACAGAGATGCTAATTCTCATCCATTAACGATTTTTTTCAAAACTATGACATATTTTATAGTATTTTCGGAAAGTATAACATGATTTGGATAAAAATCAAAAGTAGCCGTCCGTCGGCC
This sequence comes from Triticum timopheevii, assembly GCA_963921465.1. Lineage (NCBI taxonomy): Eukaryota > Viridiplantae > Streptophyta > Magnoliopsida > Poales > Poaceae > Triticum > Triticum timopheevii. The sequence goes on from OY997266.1 coordinate 328,768,101, forward strand.
AGGACTTTTCGGCCACCTCTAGGCCGAAGTAGTCTTTTCGGCCTTCCCTTGACCGAAATGGTGGGGACCTGGCCGAAAAGTAATTTTTTGGTCAAGTGTTGGCCGGAATAGACTATTTGGTCAAGTTTAGGCCGAAAAGTTCTTTTTGGTCAAGTTAAGGCCGAAAAGTCCTTTTTGGTCTCGTGTAGGCCGAAGTTGCATGGCTCATATATTAGGTTGAAATGTATTTTCCCGCCACCCGTTTCCCGCTAACCCCTTCCCGCCATATGTTTCCGCCACCCGTTTCCCGCCAACCCATTCCCGCCAACCCTTTCCCGCCATACCGCAGTCATTCTTTCCCGCCATTTTCTCCTCTCTATCTATAAAATCCCCTTCAGGCGGAGGTGGATAATCATTCCAGTTTATTGTAGTCGAGATGTCCCATTATCCATTCGATCGTAGTTTTCACCCTGGGATGAGCAGGACTCTTCTGAGTCTAGTTACCGATTTCAGGATGGACAATAGGATAGTTCCATGGGACGAACTCGCCGGTAGTGACACCATAATGAATGAGTTGGCTCACCAATTACGTAGGTCTGGGTGGCCTGAAAGGACCTATGAGGAGGTACGTAAAGAACTTAGGTTGCATGAAAGGTGGAAGAAGGTGGTGGTGCCGAAGAGTGAAACTTTCAGAAGGATTTCAGCAAATAATCCATCTTTATGGATTGAGAAGAGCGAGGACGAAAATGACATCTTCATGCCACCGCTTCCGGGTTCTGCATCGTCGAAGGGCAAGAGTTCTTCATTGTCCAAGGGCAAGAGTTCTGCATTCTCGAAGGGCAATAGTTTTGCATCGACGGATGGCAAAAGGACCGCATCGTCGAAGGGCAAGAGGGCTGCATCAACGGAGGATGACGATGATGACTTCATGTAGTATGTAAGATGTATTCCAGTTGTACCGTTTCATTCAGATGTACTTGCATTATTAGTTTGTACTGTATTATTGTAGGGCATTATGTTCTATCTAAATTTCATTTTGTAGCATGTAAGATGTATTGCACCAGTTCAGCCGCACCGTTTAATTCAGATGTACTTGTATCTTAATCATCGGTTGTAGTCTCTTTGGAAATGTAACTGGAATAAGAATGCGAATTAATAGTAATATGTCTCTCGCATACATAAAATAATATATGTCTCCTGATACATGAACATGAAGCATGTCTCATACATAAATACTGACTCACAGCTGCGAATAGTCTGAAAGTAACATAGATAATGACTGATACATAGATAACCATATCACTGCGGGGGACGACGACGAGTCTGGGTCTTCCTCGGGAGAGGACCAGAAGGCAATAAGCGCTGTGGCAGTGGACGAGGCTCGCGATAACCACAACCATAGTTAACCTCGTCTGTCACGGTCTATGTCTCTTACGTCGGTGGTGGTGGTGGAGTGTGAAACACTGTGTGCGAGAAGTCATAAATGTTTGCAGCTTGGTCATCATCCTTGCCGTCGCCCTCAAAGTGCGAAGCACCACCACTAAGCATCGGTGACTGCACTGAATGCATGAACGGTTGCGACTGGTTGCCGCCTGCGGTAAAGTAAAACATATAAAATTGATACAAATGCATGAACGAAGCACCACCACCAAGCATCAGTGGCTACTGAGAATGCAGGAATGACTACTACAATGTTGAAAAGAATGTAGTGAGTAGTGTTATCTAGTTCCATCTGCTGATGCCAGTAAGCGCTCCCTAGCTGTGAAGGAGATGGTTGATGCCAGGAAGAGCTCCCTGGCTGTGAAGGAGGTGGCTGATGCCAGGAAGAGCTCCCTGGCTGTGAAGGATGAGGTTCTGCACGGTGCACAGAGGGTCGTGGTTCTGAATGCTGCATAGAGGGTCGTGGTTCTGAATGCTGTACAGAGGGACGTGGAGGACGTTGTGCTGGAGGAGGAAATGCAACATCCGAAGACCGTCTACACATAACAGCTGCGTAAATCCCGCGTAGCTTGTCATCAAGACGCCTCAACCATGAGACGCTCTCTCGCGGTGGGATATTTTCTCCCCTCTGAAAGCGATGCATTAAGGCGGAAACCTCCTCTCGTGCCTGTATGTCAAGTCACCATGTACACAAAGAGTTAATCAATTATATCCTCGTTGTATGATATACACCATGAATAGATAACCAAGTGACTATGTCCAGGTTAACAAAAGACTTAACATATGAGAATCTAGGCACGTACCGCGTGGTGTCTGCTTCCCACAACAGAGCCAGTTGGGTACATATCGCTGGTGAGAGGGGCTTCGATCTGATCAGGAGTAGCTGATGGAACCAAGTAGATCCTCGTTGTATGCCGGTAACGCTGCAGATACAACCCAAACATTTCCCAGTTAAAGGCCCGAACCTCACCCCATATATTTGTCGGCGCGGTAGTCCATTCATCAACGTAAGGGGTAATGGTCTTAAGCCAATAAGCCATGGACTTGTTTCCTCCTAGGCGACTTTCCCTGAGATTGACATGCGCGGTACATGATTAGGTATATTCTGAATGCAGAGCTGACAACTAAAATAGTATTAGTACTTACTTGTGCATGTGTTCTGGCAAGTGTGGAATATCTGGAATCTCAGGCTCTTGATATAGACCGAACTGTCTCATCACCCTATGAAGAGCCATCTCCTCAACCGTCACGTCGAACACCAACTTGGCCTTGGTCATCCAATAGTGCCGATCTCTAGTGCACAATCTAGAAATCCCAACTGGGCACCTCGATGATATAGCCTGAGGCGAGTATGGCTCCCAGATGACTTGATCCTCATGCAAACTATCAAACTGCGCCGTGAAGGACGGGTAGCATCCCCTAACCTGGCTATGCGCAAACTGTCTCTGTGCATGACAACAAATAAGCATTAGTAATACTATTGAATGTCAAGAAATAATTGAATTAATTGTTACTTAATGTAAAAGTACCTCTCGCCGTGCCCAAACAGATCCCATAGTAGGCAAGTCGCCGATAGCAGGCACATAAGCCCCAGCTAAGTCCTCCAAACCAAAAGGTTTATCAACGTAGACATAGGGTCGTCCAATAGGGAATCTCTCGTATGACCAGAGCTGCAACAATAATGGACATCCAACAATACTAGATTTTCTAGACTTTAACAAGCAAGCTTTGCACATGCCTCTGTATGTAGCCGCTAACACAGCATGACCAAAACTCCTCTGCAGAATATCCCCAAGGCAACGTGCGTCAGCTATCTCTCGTGCAATACCAATGAGTCGTGCATCGACAGTGGTCACGTGGTTCTCTGTAAACATCGTCTTGCCAAACAGCCAAAGAATATATGCCTCTAGGGACCGGTCAATCTGTGCCTCCGACAACTGAACATGGGGATATCCTAACGAGGCAATCTACATAGAAACATAATGATTGTATGAACATTGGGCAACTAAAAAACATTTGTTTAAGTGGCCGTGGAGGTTACCTGAAATTGGCCCAACCATCTAAAAAGTGGTCCGTGAGGATCGTCGTCTATGGCCCTAGCAGTCGGCACCGCAGCCAAAAAACGGGTCTGCATCGCTTCTTGCCAACCAGATTCTGCCTCTAAGGGACCTATGGCAGCACCGGCCAGAGGTAATTCCAACAAGTAAGACACATCCTGTAAAGTAGGCGCCATCTCTCCCCAGGGAAAGTGAAACGTATGTGTCTTTGGTCTCCATCTATCTACTAAGCAGGTAAGGAGTGACTTGTCGTAAGAGAAGCGTTTCACTTGCCTCTTGTGCAACTGCAATGGTTCACCTGCCTCATCTAAGTCCGGACCATCAACCCACTCATCCAATGTACCCTCAACCAGCCGTGCCAAGGGTAGAAGTCCAGCCCAAATTAACCTACAAAATAAAGAGATTGTTAGCGGCTATGAAAAGCATGTCAAACATATTAAGTCATTATATGGATTCCATTATATGCACACATACCTATCAACCCATGAATCGTGTATCATCCAGTCAGTCTTTGGGGTACGAGTGACCAATACATCTAAGTGGTTGCCCGCTTCCATAAGGGCGCCTCGGTGCTTTCTATCGATGTTACCATTAAGCAACGGATACGAAGACATATCTGCAATTCAAACAACAAATCTTAGGTGCAAATAAAACATAGTACAAACATATTACAAATTAAACCATAGTAAGGCATATTACAAATTAAAACATAGTCCAGACATATTACAAATTTAAACATAATCCTGACATATTATAAATTAAAACATAGTCCTGACATATTACAAACTAAAAAATAGTCCTGACATATTATAAATTAAAACATAGTCCTGACATATTATAAATTAAAGCATAGTCCTCACATATTACAAACTAAAACATAGTCCTGACATATTATAAATTAAAGCATAGTCCTCACATATTACAAATTAAAACATAGTCCTCACATATTACAAATTAAAACACATTATATAGCTTCTGAGTTATTTCTTCCTCGTCCGCCCCTTCGGCCTCGACTGCCATGACCACGTCCGCCTCTTGCTCCTGTTGTCGCAGTCGTCGATGTGGAAGCACCATCTTTGTTTAGGTCGGGACAATATTTCATCCTATGTCCATAAGCCGCGCATAACAAACATTGTCTGGTTGCTCCACCAGCTTCAGACTGGTCCATGTCATTTCGGATGCGACTGGCCTTTCGTCTGCCCCTACTTGTTCGCCGAAGGTCTGGATGCGGGATGAATACTCTATCACCGTCGTTTACCTTGTTGAAATTGCCGATGACTCTAAACCCTGTCATCTCACCTATCCATGTGTTGAGCACTACCTCTTTTAAATAGTATGGGGACACGAAGGAGATAGCATCCAACTTAATCTGGCCACATGCAGCCAACACATGAGAGCAAGGTAGGTGCAACAACTTCGGTTTGTTGCATGTACACTCACACGTTGGATACAATTCCGTTCCAATTTTTACCTCGTGTGTCTTCACCTCATGTCCAGAACCAAAACCATCGGTAGGAAGCTGAACCTCATACCTCCTTTCTTGATTCCCTATGAGTTTGACAGTGTGCTTCTTTGCTTTCTCTATCTTCTTTGCCATGTATTCCATGACACGGCTATAATAAGGTGTGTTGGGATTATCTTCAATATGCTTCTTTGCTAACTCGTGCCTTTCTCCAAAATATCTCAAAGTGCCATGGAATACAGCCTCCACAATAGCTGTGAGTGGCAATGCTCTGTTCCCTCTCAGCACAAAGTTATACACCTTTGCAAGATTGGTTGTCATGTGGCCATACCTAGCTCCATGGGTGTCATGCAACAAAGACCAATTCACTGGAGGCTCTTTCTCTATCCACTCAAAAAAATTCTTTATTGCCCTACCCTTCTTTCTCGTAGTATTAGGAGGGTCAATTGCTGGCATGTCACAAAGACCTATTGGCTCCTCTAGCTCCGCGATGAGTGCTGCTAATTTAACCTGATCTTCTTCCATTTTCTTCCTCGCACGGACCTGCTTCTTAGTAAACTCATCTAGTTTTGACCAAATAAATCCGTATTTGCGTTGCTGGCTCTACTTGCATAATTTTTTGAACAAGTTCGTCAACCGCTTGTTCTTGAACTGTGAGAAAAAATTAGCCCCAAGATGGCGCATGCACCACCGGCTCTGCAAGTCCCTTCAAGGTGTTGGTTCGTCAACTGTTGGATTACGTAGTGTCTTCACGACCTTCAATATACCAGCATGTCTGTCATGAATGACACACACATTTGCTCGGTCCTTCACGATGGCAATTTTCACTTGCCGGAAGAACCATACCCAGCTGGGAAAGTTCTCACCCTCCACAAATGCCATGGCAAGTGGGATGATTTGATTGTTCCCGTCCACACCAATAGCAGACAGGATTTGCCCTCTATACTGACCGGTCAGGAATGTACCATCCACAAACATAACAGGAGGACAATGCTGGAAAGCTTCGATGCACATAGAGAAAGAGAAGAACACTCGTTTCAACACCTTGAAATCTGGTATACTCAGCAACCTCATGTGTTGTACCTTCACATAAGTGCCGGGATTCCTCTCCTTTAGGCAGCCAAGGAGACAGACAACATTATCATATGAGTCAAAGAACGTCCCAAACCTTTCCTCCATAGCCTTCTGTTTAGCCCTCCAAGCCTTCCCATAAGGAATGACATAATTCCATCTGACCTTCACTGCTGTCTGGATGTGTTTTGCTTCCATATCTTTCTTCTCTACTATCTCAGTATACATGAGTTGCGCAATGAGAGTTGAAGTTAGGTTCGGATGCTTCACTAGCAGGTTCTTCCTCACACAATTATGTGGGACGACATTGGTGACAACCCAGTGGATGTCATACTTCGGCACGTGCCCGTGCACCTTCCGAGGACAATCTGTTTCAACACATTTCACGGTATAGTTTGTTGGACTTGATATGTGTTCCGGAAAACCCTTTGCGTACACATAGCCCACTTTATCACCGCGCACTTCAATTTTTTCTTTGTATAAAACATAGCCCCTATCTGTACTTGGTTCAGATTATACAGCCATGGAGTCTCATGGCCATCATTGACCGTAAGGCCGGTGGATATGTCCTGATCCCATGAAGAAGGAATCGGTACCTCCACTTCATCCTCAGAATTTTTAGAATCCAGTTCCTCCGCCAATCCATCCTCGTCCTCTTCCTCCATCACCCTCTGCATTTCATCCCCTTCCTCATCCCCATCAGCAAAACCAGAACCAGCTAATATTATCAGCTGGCTACTCTGCCCAGTATCAGGACCACAAAAATTGTGTGGCACATAATCTGACTCTTTCTCGGGTTGGCTAGCATTCACATCTTCTGGTTGTGACCCGGATAAAACAATCTCGTTATCCACTTCACTGCCTTGGCCGGGTTCATACCCCCTGCGGAGTTCTACGGTATTCTCCTCCTTCGGCACAGGTTGCACAAGTGCATATGGGTGGATTCTTCGGTCTCGGCAGCGCCTTAACAGGGACAACCAATGCTGGCTCCTATCTACCGGCATCAACTCCCACTTGACATTTTTACAGGATTTGGTCCACAATGCCTGAATACTGACGGAACATACTTCAGGATCCAGACCGAAACTAGTTGTCAACCAGTACTTCAACTGTCTAATGTCCAGTCTGTCCGGGTCTGCTAGTGTCATGGCGCCATTTTTAAACTCGCTAAGATCAACCCCCAACTCATTATATCGAACATTACCTACGCCGTAGTAAACAGTTAGATTTACTGATTCAAACATTTTCACCTGTCAGACATTGTCATCTTCTCATGAATCACAACGAACACTAATATTACCCGCTACACGAACTGTGCGCTAAAATGCCTCCACAAATACATTAACACTAAAATTCACAATATGACTTATATACACTAAGTAAACTATACAATTTAGATAAAATCAATTTGTGACGACATGGTTATACCTTCGAAGCATGTGTCCCTAGCTTCTTGCTCCTCTCTTCGACTCAGCGGCACCCGCCACCTTGCAGAGTACTTGCACCACCGGACAACAACACCACCGCCCCCTCGACGACCGGAGGTTCAACTCCGGTCACCCCCAAGCCGCACCTCCTCCACCACAGCTGCTGCTCCTCGTCACCACCACCTACTGCCCATCCCCATGTCCTCCTCCCCACCATGGCTATCCCATAGCAAAAAAACACCGTAGGCCGTCAGAGTTTTCTACGATCTATCGATTCTGTGGCTTGGATGTGAAAAAGGGTGGCTAATGGAGGAGATCAGAGTGGGGTGGCGAGCTACAGAGACGAACGAGAGAGAGAAAGCAGAGAAAGAAGAACATCAGCGAAAGAAGAACACGGCGCTCGGGACTTATCCAGCCTTTTCGGCCGACTGGTGGCCGAAGTACGCTTCGGCCTGTGATTGGCCGAAAACGGCCCACTTCGGCATGGGCTTGGAAGAAAAGGCCTACTTCGGTGTTCTGCTGGCCGAAGTTACTATTTTCGACCGGGCCCGCACCGACAACTAGTCTTCGGCCCAGAGGAGCCCGTCTTCGGTCAATGGTGGGCGGCCGACCCGTTTTCGCCCAACATTTGGACGAAAAGTCCCTTTTCGGCCTAAGCTGGGCCGACAGGGTCATAGTTTTGATTATTTTCCATTCTCTCCTATAGTTTCCGAATTTGCTTCAAATAACGTGATAGTTTTGAAAAAAAATCTCCATTAGCTATATGTAAGTTACCTGATTTTTAAATTTGGGCAAGTCCATTTTCTACCTAAATGATAAATGGCACACGTGTGCACAAAGACACTTCGCCCACCCTGACGTTGTTGTAATCATCTTATGATGATCACGGATCTTAAAGCAGGACCGGTCGACACATCATCTAACTGGCTCGTTGGACCGGGGGATCGGGCTGACGACGAGGGAAGGCGCGCGCGGCTACTGGGGTTCGAGCTGCTGAGGCGGAGGGGGGAGAGCGCGCGCTTGGAGCTGCACCGTCGGCCCGCATCGGCGTGAGCAGGAGCACCACGGTCGCGGCGGCACGAGTGGGGGCAGCTCCGACCCGAGTGGGGCCACGGCGGCGCGAGCGGGGGCCGCTGTTATGCGAGCGGGGGCAGCTCCGGCCCGAGAAGGGGCCGCGACGACGCGAGCGGGGGTAGCTCCGACGTGAGCAGGGGTCGTGGCGGCACGAGCAGGGGCAACTCCGGCGCGAGCAGGGGGCACCATGACCGCGATGTAGAAGCCCTCGCCCTCAGCCCCGGAGGACGAGCTCGAGTGGCTCCGGCAATGCGCCGGGGAGGGCGACCTCCAGTGGCTCCAATGCTGCGTGGGGGCCGCGACCAAGGGCTTCGCCATTGGCGTGTGGCAAGTGCGGGCTTGCGCACTTATCTGTCCTCGTTTGCATCCCAGGTCAAGGTGCTCCCTTCGCTTGCTCGCCGCTGTGGTAGCGGGTTGATCCATTTTGTTTAATGCTCTGTGTGGCGTGGTGTGTGTAGGAATTATGAATTTTTGTAGTTTACACATTTTTGAATTTTATCATGTCCATGGCAATTTTGCATAGAATGTGTTTTCAAAATGTCCCCGTGGCAAAAAACATCTCAAACATAGGCATATGGCAAGTTTGAGTAAGCTCATGGCAGGTTTGGTTCCTCTAGGATCGTTGTCGACGGAGTCGATGTACCTCAGCGGCAGGTCCATGTATGCGATAGCTTTGATATCCCACTTCCCATGTTCAATTCATAGTTGCCATGGCAAAATAGATGCCCAGTTTTTGTAACCCCCCAGCCCCACCCCCGCCCCCGCCATGCCCAGTTTTTGTTTTGTTTTAGCAGTGTGATCATATGGCAAGTTCATCACATAGCTCCTTTTTGCCATGGCAAATTAGCTAGCTAGAATAATTTTGCCACGACAATTTTTAGATGTTTTTTCCCACACACCATTCTCAAAGATGTTTTCTCACCATGACAAATTAGAATGTTAGCCATATCACTTCTTCAAATTTTATACGGCAAATTTGGTTTATCGATCACGGCAAATTTAGTAACTGACCATGGCAAATTTAAATTTATGTTTTTCTTGACATGGCAAATTTATCTTCATCCCGATGGCAAATTTACTTAACATACATGTGCGAGTGAACCAATTTGCCATGGTTTCACTTCCCATTAGAGCATTGTGATCTCATGAAGTCCATCACATTCTTGTCTTCCGGACATGGCAATTTTCAGCTTTCTTTGTAGTGCTCTCATGGCAGGTTCTTCAAATTTTGCTATTTTAATATTTAAAATGGAAATTCTATCTTTGTTGACATGGAAAATATAACTACACATCCATGGCAGATTTCACTCTGTTTCTCCTTCATAAATTTTACTTTCACAAACAAGGCAAATTTAGTTAAGAAATCATGGAAAATTTAGTTTATTGGTCATGGGAAATTTAGTTTTCAAATCATGGCAAATTTAGTTTACATGAATTTTCACCGTCGCAAGTTTTGATACGATTCCGCCATGGCAAGTTTTGATACGAATCTACATGGCATGTTTTCATGTTCATACTTGATTTTTCAATTTTTTGTATTATTTCACACATGGCAAATTCATCGTACAAATCTACCATGGCAATTCTTGATACGAATCTGCCATGGCAAGTTTCTCGTTCATACTTGATTCCAATTTTTTGTGTTTTTTCACACATGGTAAATTCATCATAGAAAACATGGCAATTCTTGATACGAATCTGCCATGGCAAATTTTCTTGTTCATACTGCATTTTGAACTTTTTTAACGGGACCATGGAATTTCTTCTCTTTTCTGCAACATGGCAATTTTCTTTTGAACGGGACCATGGCAAATTTAGTGCATGCATCATGGGAATTACAATTTATGGATCATGGCATTTTTAAGTCTATGCATCATACAATTTTTCTGTTTTTGAACGGGACCATGGCAAATTTTCGTCCTTCTTTGCAACATGGCAAAATTCTTTTTGAATGGGACCATGACAAACTTAGTGTATGTATCATGGCAAATGTAGTTTACGGTCATGGCAATTTTTTTAATTATATGGACCATGGCAAATTTTCTTTCTTTTTTGCAACATGGCAAATTTTTTTTTCAACGGGGCCATGACAATCTTAGTGCATGTTTCGTGGCAACGGTAGTTTATGGAGCATGGCAAATTTTCTCCCTTCTTTTAGAACCTTGCAAATTTTGTTTTTGAAAAGGACCATGGCAAACTTAGTGTGCGTACGATGGTAAATGCAGTTTTTGGAGCATGGTAATTTCCAATTTGAAGGACCATGGAAAATTTTCTTTCCTTTTTTGCAACATGGCAAATTTTCCTTTTTAATGGGACCATGGAAAAAAAATTATATATGCATCATGGGAATTATATTGTATGGATCATGGCATTTTCTAGTCCATGGATCATGATATATATAACATTTTTCCAACAAAGTTGCCATGGCCCATGGCAACATTAGATTTACTCATGTTTCCCGTTTAATACCATCGCAATTTTATTGCACAAATTAAGTTCAAGCATGGCAAGTGTAGTTTATGGATCATGGCAATGTTCTTTTTCTTTTGCAGGATGGCAAAAATTACTTTTTCTTTGACCATGGTGAGGGAGTCCTGGATTAAGGGGTCCTCGGACAGCCGGACTATATACTTTGGCCGGACTGTTGGACTATGAAGGTACAAGATTGAAGACTTCGTCCCGTGTCCAGATGGGACTCTCCTTTGCGTGAAGGAAAGCTTGGCAATTCGGATATGTAGATCTCCTTCTCTGTAACCGACTCTGTGTAACCCTAGCCCCCTCCGGTGTCTATATAAACCAGAGGGTTTAGTCTGTAGGACAACAACAATCATAATCATAGGCTAGCTTCTAGGGTTTAGCCTTTTTGATCTCGTGGTAGATCAACTCTTGTAATACTCATATCATCAAGATCAATCAAGCAGGAAGTAGGGTATTATCTCCATCGAGAGTGCCGGAACCTGGGTAAAACATCATGTCCCCTGCCTCCTGTTACCATTAGCCTTAGACGCACAGTTCAGGACCCCCTACCCGAGATCCGCCGGTTTTGACACCGACATTGGTGCTTTCATTGAGAGTTCCACTGTGTTGTCGCGATAAGGCTTGATGGCTCGCCTTGTTGTCAAGGACAACATCACCTCTAGAGGATCCCTGGCTGTAGGCCAAACTCTCCGGCTGGGCGGTTTCGTCATGGCCGCCCGTTCAGCCGCCGCGCCGACGATGACTTCTCAGGTCATCAAGAATAGCCTCCACGCCAGCCCGGAATTCACCGAGTAGATGGATCCAATGGAGCTCTCCTCCCTAAATGAGCTCTTGGATCGCATCGCCGCCCTGGGAGTCGCTACGGACTATGATCGGATTGGGCTTAAACCCAACCTAAGGGAGATTAACTCTCCACCGATCACCCATCAAATAGCGGTGGTGGAGAAACAAAACATCGATTCTTCCTCTATTTTGAGGACGAACTATGTCTGGATTCCCGAGCTCTCCGAGCCGGATACCCATCCACGGGAGGACATGGCCCAGGCTCCGAACATAGAATCGGGCAACGGGCCACAAATATTGGGCATCATTCTGGAGCCCGAGCTGCCAAGCTCGGGAGCTCCTTTGCCCCTGGGTCTCAGATTGGGTCAGGATGTGGACTTAAATTTACCCACCCACCCAGACACAAGTGATCTTTTCCACATTAGACAAGAGCCCCAAGAGACAGTACATCACTTCTGGGCCAGATTCCTCATTGTAGTGAGCAAGGTTTAGGACTGTCACGAGAAAGACGCAATCTCATTCTTTTGCAAAAATTGCATGGACAAGGGAATTCTCAACGCCATAAGTCGCCGTGACATAGCACACATTGCTGACTTGGCGGCCATAGTACAGAAATACTGTGTGATGGAAAGCGCCTGGAAAACCCAAACAAAATTCTGGGATCCCCCGGCCCTAACTAAACCCCTCGTCCGAACTAAAAGGGTGCGCTCTCGCCAGTCGCCCAATCCAATTACAAATAAGCCAAAGCCCTCTACAGGGCGTGGAACCGTACTGGAAGGATGGATCAACAGGCCATGCAAAATTCACAGCACACCGGGCATCATACATACACACAGCCCTAGAGCATGTTGGATACTCCGGCAGGTGGCCAAGAGCGGCGAGGACCTTCTCATCAACAATACCGCAGAGCACCATCTCGCAGAAAATAACTATACAGTACTGATAGTCTTCGAGACTTTCGCCTCAAACAATAGGCGCAAGCAAGCGCTCCGCAGCCTCGCCAAAGTCTGCCACATCGCAGCAGTAAACCCGTGGAACGATGCTACATCTTGATCTTGCGTTGGTTTTCCTTGAAGAGGAAAGGGTGATGCAGCAATAGTAGCGTAAGTATTTCCCTCAGTTTTGAGAACCAATGTATCAATCCAGTAGGAGGCTCCTCAAAAGTCACACGCACCTACACAAACAAACAAACAACTTGCAACCAACACAATAAAGGGGTTGTCAATCCCTTCACTGCCACTTGCGAAAGTGAGATCTGATAGAGATAGTATAATAAGATAAATATATTTTTGGTATTTTATAATATAGATGCGAAAAGTAAAGATGCAAATAAAAGTAGATTGAAAGCTTATATGATAAAAGATAGACCCAGGGGCCATAGGTTTCACTAGTGGCTTCTCTCAAGATAGCATAAGTATTATGGTGGGTGAACAAATTACTGTCGAGCAATTGATAGAAAATTGAATAATTATGAGATTATCTAGGCATGATCATGTATATAGGCATCATGTACGCGACAAGTAGACCGACTCCTGCCTGCATCTACTACTATTACTCCACACATCGACCGCTATCCAGCATGCATCTAGAGTATTAAGTTCATAAGAATAGAGTAACGCATTAAGAAAGTTGACATGATGTAGAGGGATAAACTCATGCAATATGATATAAACCCCATCTTTTTATCCTCGATGGCAACAATACAATACGTGCCTTGCAACCCTTTCTGTCACTGGGTAAGGACACCGCAAGATTGAACCCAAAGCTAAGCACTTATCCCATGGCAAGAAAGATCAATCTAGTAGGCCAAACCGAACTGATAATTGGAAGAGACTTGCAAAGATAACTCAATCATACATAAAAGAATTCAGAGAAGATTCAAATATTATTCATAGATAAACTTGATCGTAAACCCACAATTCATCGGATCTCGACAAACACACCGCAAAAAGAGTTACATCAAATAGATCTCCACAAGAGAGGGGGAGAACATTGTATTGAGATCCAAAAAGAGAGAAGAAGCCATCTAGCTAATAACTATGGACCCGAAGGTCTGTGGTAAACTACTCACAACTCATCGGAGGGGCTATGGTGTTGATGTAGAAGCCCTCCATGGTTGATTCCCCCTCCGACGGAGCGCCGGCGAAGGCTCCAAGATGGGATCTCGTGGATACAGAAGGTTACCGTGGTGGAAATTGTGTTTCGTTGGCTCCCTGGATGTTTTCGGGGTACGTAGGTATACATAGGAGGAAGAAGTACATCGGTGGCCGCCTGTGGGGCCCAAGAGACAAGGGGGCGCACCCTGCTACCTCCTGGCCTCCTCGTTCGCTTCTTGAGTTGCACTCCAAGTTCTCCGGATCACGTTCGTTCCAAAAATCACGCTCCCGAAGGTTTCATTCCGTTTAGACTCCGTTTGATATTCCTTTTCTTCGAAATACTGAAATAGGCAAAAAAAACAGCAATACGGGCTGGGCCTCCGGTTAGTAGGTTAGTCCCAAAAATGATATAAATATGTGAAATAAAGCCCATAAACATCCAAATGGGGTAATATAATAGCATGGAACAATAAAAAATTATAGATATGTTCAAGCATCCCCAAGCTTAATTCCTGCTCGTCCTCGAGTAGATAAATGACAAAAAAAAGAATTGTGATGCGGAGTGATACTCTGGCATAATTTCAATGTAAATCTTCTTAATCATGGTATGAATATTCAGATCCGAAAGATTCAAGATAAAAGTTCATATTGACATAAAAATAATAATACTTCAAGCATACTGATCAAAGCAATCATGTCTTCTCAAAATAACATGGCCAAAGGAAGTTCATCCCTACAAAATCATATAGTTAGGCTATGCTTCATTTTCGTCACACAAAGATGTTCCCAACTTCTATACCCCCGATGACAAGCCAAGCAATTGTTTCATACTCAAATAATCTCAAACTTTTTCAACCTTCACGCAATACATGAGCATGAGCCATGGATATAGCACTATGGGTGGAATAGAATATGATGATGGGAATTGTGTGGAGAAGACAAAAAAGGAGAAAGTCTCACATTGACGAGGATAATCAATGGGCTATGGAGATGCCCATCAATTGATGTCAACATGAGGAGTAGGGATTGCCATGCAACGAATGCACCAAGGTAGTTAGAATCCCGACTCGACTCCTAGAATCCTACGACTTTATGACCCTACGGAAGCGTGTCGATCCAAGTCCCACTGTGAATCCGGATCAGGTAGAATCCATATTGAGTCGCGATCCTAATGATAGGATCATGTACAAAACTGCAAAATCCCGACTATGCTATGGACTATGTCCGATTCTACTAATTTATCTAAGTCATTTGTTTGGTTGTAGCAGAATAGTATGCAATCGTCCAAACCCTTTTTCACATGTATCATGGCCCTTTATTCCCCTCCCAAGCCAAAACACTCAGCCGCCGACATCTTTGATCTAGCTCTCAGAAACCCTAGATAAAAACTGAGGATCAGGCTTGTTAACGGATTCAATTGGCGTGAGATGGAGGACACGTCAAGATTGATTGGAGAAGGATATCAAGAGTCTTCAAGGTTCAGCACAACGGGTTAGCTATACAACTGATCGGCTATTCTCGAACTCTAAAAAAACCTCCTAAGAAAATTTCGTGCATTGAAGATTGAAATGTTCTATATATTTCCCTCTCATATGTGTTATCTACACGCAAGCTAGACAGTAGGTTAGCCATGAAAGTAAGTGAATACAACTAGCATTGATGTGTACGGTTTTTGCTCTATATTTAGTGTTAAAATATATAGAACCCATATAAATTTTTGGTGTGGATACAAAATATCTTATTTGAGTAAATCTAGTAGAATCCTCGATTCCACGACTCGATACTACGACTCGATTCTGTCTACAACAAATCGACCCGACTCCGAATCCCGACTCTGACTACCTTGGAATGCACTAGAGCTATAAATGAATGAAAGCTCAACAAAAGAAAACTAGTGGGTGTGCATCCAACTTGCTTGCTCACGAAGACCTAGGGCATCTGAGGAAGCCCATCGTAGGAATATACAAGCCAAGTTCTATAATGAAAAATTCCCACTAGTATATGAAAATGACAACCTATGAGACTCACTATATGAAAAACATGGTGCTACTTTGAAGCACAAGATATGAGACTCACTACATGAAGGACAAGGTGCTACTTTGAAGCACAAGTGTGGAAAAAGAGATAGTAACATTGCCCCTTTTATTTTTATTTTTTTTATTTTTTCTCTCTTTTTTTCTTTTTTTTTTGGCCTTTCCTTTTTTTTCTTTTTCTTTTTTTCTTTGGGCACAATGTTCTAATAATGATGATCATCACACTTCTATTGATTACAACATATGAATTACAACTCGAAACTAGAACAAGATATGACTCTATATGAATGCCTCCGGCGGTGTATCGGGATGGTGCAATGAATCAAGAGTGACATGTATGAAAAATTATGCATGATGGCTTTGCCACAAATACGATGTCAACTACATGATCATGCAATGGCAATATGACAAAAGTAATGTATGTCATGATGATGATGAATGGAACGGTGGAAAGTTGCATGGCAATATATCTCGGGATGGCTATGGAAATGCCATAATAGGTACGTATGGTGGCTGTTTTGAGGAAGATATAAGGAGGTTTATGTGTGATAGAGCGTATCATATCTTGGGGTTTGGATGCACCGGCGAAGTTTGCACCAACTCTCAAGGTGAGAAAGGGCGATGGACAGTACTGAAGAGGCTACCACTGGTGGAATGGTAAATGTGCGTATAATCCATGGACTCAACATTAGTCATAAGAACTCATATACTTATTGAAAAAATTTAGAAGTCATCAAAAATCAAGCACTACGGGCATGCTCCTAGAGGGATAGATTGGTAGGAAAAGACCATCGCTCGTCCCCGACCGCCACTCATAAGGATGCACAAGCCAGGTACACTTCATGTTTCAAATTTGTTACACAACTTTAACCATACGTGCATGCTACGGGACTCGCTAAATTCAACACAAGAATTCTTTAAATTCATAATCACCCAACTAGCATGACTTTAATATCACTACCTCCATATCTCAAAACAATTATCAAGTATCAAATTGATCATAACATCCAATTCACTTCCTATGATAGGTTTTATTATACCCAACTTGGATGCCTACCATTCTAGGACCAATTTTATAACCATAGCAAATACCATGCTATTCTAAAAGACTCTCAAAATAAAGTGAAGCATGAGAGACTAGCAATTTCTACAAAATTAAGCCACCGCCGTGCTCTAAAAGATATAAGTGAAGCACTAGAACAAAAACTATCAAGCTCAAAAAGATATAAGTGAAGCACATAGCATATTCTAATAAATTCTAATCAAGTAGGCTTCTACCAAAAGGTGTGTACAGCAAGGATGATTGTGGTAAACTAAAAAGCAAAGACTAATATCATACACAACGCTCCAAGCAAAACACATATCATGTGGTGAATAAAAATATAGCTCCAAGTAAAGTTACCAATGAACGAAGACGAAAGAGGGGATACCTTCCCGGGGCATCCCCAAGCTTAGATTTGGGCTATTCTTGAATATCTTGGGGTGCCTTGGGCATCCCCAAGATTAGGCTTTTGCCACTCCTTATTCCATAGTCCATCAAAGCTTTACCCAAAACTTGAAAACTTCACAACACAAAACTCAACAGGAAATCTTATAAGCTCCGTTAGTGAAAGAAAACAAAACCACCACATAAGGTACTGTAATGAACTCATTCTTTATTTATTTTGGTGTTAAACCTACTGCATTCCAACTTCTATATGGTTTATAAACTATTTTACTAGCCATAGATGCATCAAAATAAGCAAACAACACATGAAAAACAGAATCTATCAAAAACAGAACAGTCTGCAGCAATCTGTAACTAACGCAAACTTCTGGAACTTTAAAACTCCTACCAAACTAGGAAGTCCTGGACAATTAATCTATTGATCAGCAGCAAAAAGAATCAACGCAAAAGCACGTTTATGTGATTTAACAAAACTAATTTCATGCGCGCAAAGTTTCTGTTTTTCAGTAGAATCAAATCAACTATCATCATAGGTTATCCTATAGGTTCTACTTGGCACAAACACTAATTAAAACATAAAAACACATCTAAACAGGAGGTAGATGCAAAATTTATTACTAACAGAAAAAAAAACAAATAAAATTGGGTTGCCTCCCAACTAGCGCTATCGTTTAACGCCCCTAGCTAGGCATAAAAGCGAAGATAGATCTAAGTAGTGCCATCTTTGGCACTCAATTTATAAGTAGCCTACATGATAGATTCATAAGGTAATTTAACTTTCTTTCTTGGAAAGTGCTCCATGCCTTTCTTTAATGGAAAATGGAATCTAATATTCCCTTCCTTCATATCAATAATCGCGCCAATCGTTCTAAGGAAAGGTCTACCAAGAATAATAGGGCAAGAAAGATTGCAATCAATATCAAGAACCATAAAATCTACGGGCACCAAATTTCTATTTGCAACAATGAGAACATCATTGATCCTTCACATTGGCTTTTTAATGGTGGAATCCACAAGGTGCAAATTTAAAGAGCAATCATCAAGATCATGGAAACCTAGAATATCACATAAAGTTTTCGGAATCGTGGAAACACTAGCACCCAAATCACACAAAGCAAAACACTCATGATCTTTAATTCTAATCTCTATAGTAGGTTCCCACTCATCATTAAGTTTTTTAGGTATAGAAACTTCCAAATTAAGTTTTTCATCATAAGATTGCATCAAGGCATCAATGATATGTTTGGTAAAAGCTTTATTTTGACTATAAGCATGAGGAGAATTAACAAAGGATTGAAACAACGAAATATAACCTTCTAAAGAACAATTATCATAATCAAATTCCTTGAAATCCGAGATAGTGGGTTCAATGCTATTTAAAGTCATGACCTCTCCAATCCCACTTTTACCAAATTTAGCATCAAGATCTAAAAACTCCGAATTCTTGGGACGCCTTCTAACTAAAGTTGACTCATCTCCAGTCCCATTATTATCAAGATTCATATTGCAAAACAAAGATATAATAGGAGACACATCAATAACTTTAAGATCTTCATCATTATTTTCATGGAAACTAGAAGAACACGCCTTTACAAAGCAATCTTTCTTAGCACGCAATCTAGCGGTTCTTTCCTTGCACTCATCAATGGAAATTCTCATAGCTTTGAGAGACTCATTGATATCATGCTTGGGAGGAGTAGATCTAAGTTCCAGAGAATCAACATCAAGCGAAAGTCTATCAACGTTCCTAGCCAAATCATCAACTTTGAGCAATTTTTCTTCAAGCAAAGCATTAAAATTCTTTTGAGAAATCATAAATTCTTTCACACTATTCTCAAAATCATTGGGCATCTTATTAAAATTACCATAAGAGTTTTTGTAGGAATTTTCATAATTATTAGAGGAATTACTAGGGAACGGTCTAGAATTAAAGTTTCCTCTATAAGCATTGTTTCCAAAACTATTCCTACCAACAAAATTCACATCCATAGATTCATTATTATTCTCAATCAAAGTAGACAAAGGCATATCATTGGGATCAAGAGGAGTATTTCTAGTAGCAAACAACTTCATAAGTTCATCCATCTTTCCACTCAAAAGATTGATTTCTTCTATAGCATGCACTTTTTTACTAGAAGATCTTTCGGTGTGCCATTGAGAACAATTAGCCATAATATTATCAAGAAGTTTTGTAGCATCTCCTAACGTGATTTCCATAAACGTGCCTCCCACGGCCGAATCTAAGAGATTTCTAGAAGCAAAGTTCAAACCGGCATAAATTTTTTGTATGATCATCCATAAATTCAAACCATGAGTAGGGCAATTGCGAATCATCAATTTCATTCTTTCCCAAGATTGGGCAACATGCTCATGATCAAGTTGTTTAAAATTCATAATGTCGTTCCTAAGAGTGATAATCTTAGCGGGAGGAAAATACTTAGAGATAAAAGCATCTTTGCACTTGTTCCAAGAATCAATACTATTTTTGGGCAAAGACGAAAACCAAACTTTAGCACGATCTCTAAGTGAAAACAGAAATAACTTCAATTTAACAATATCATTATCCATATCTTTCTTCTTTTGCATATCACACAAATCCACAAAGTTGTTTAGATGAGTAGCGGCATCTTCACAAGGAAGGCCGGCGAATTGATCTTTCATAACAAGATTCAGCAAAGCAGTATTGATTTCACAAGACTCAACATCATTAATAGGAGCAATCGGAGTACTAAGGAAATCATTATTATTGGTATTGGAGAAATCACACAATTTGGTATTATCTTGTGCCATGGCAACAAGTACTCCAACACACAAGCAAATAGAAAAAGGCAAGCGAAAGAGAGAGAGAAGATTGGGAAAGAGAGGGCGAATAAAACGGCAAGGGTGAAGTGTGGGAGAGGAAAAGGAGAGGAAAATGGCAAATAATGTAAATGCGAGGGAGATGAGTTTGTGATGGGTACTTGGTATGTCTTGAGTTGAGCGAAGACCTCCCCGGCGACGGCGCTAGAAATCCTTCTTGCTACGTCTTGAGATTGCGTTGGTTTTCCATGAAGAGGAAAGGGTGATGCAGCAATAGTAGCGTAAGTATTTCCCTCAGTTTTGAGAACTAAGGTATCAATCCAGTAGGAGGCTCCTCAAAAGTCACACGCACCTACACAAACAAACAAAGAACTCGCAACCAACGCAATAAAGGGGTTGTCAATCCCTTCACGGCCACTTGCGAAAGTGAGATCTGATAGAGATAGTATGATAAGATAAATATATTTTTGGTATTTTATAATATAGATGCAAAAATTAAAGATGCAAATAAAAGTAGATTGAAAGCTTATATGATAAAAGATAGACCCAGGGGCCATAGGTTTCACTAGTGGCTTCTCTCAAGATAGCATAAGTATTACGGTGGGTGAACAAATTACTGTCGAGCAATTGATAGAAAAGTGAATAATTATGAGATTATCTAGGCATGATCATGTATATAGGAATCATGTACGCGACAAGTAGACCAACTCCTGCCTGCATCTACTACTATTATTCCACACATCGACCGCTATCCAGCATGCATCTAGAGTATTAAGTTCATAAGAACAGAGTAATGCATTAAGAAAGTTGACATGATGTAGAGGGATAAACTCATGCAATATGATATAAACCCCATCTTTTTATCCTCGATGGCAACAATACAATACGTGCCTTGCAACCCTTTCTGTCACTGGGTAAGGACACCGCAAGATTGAACCCAAAGCTAAGAACTTCTCCCATGGCAAGAAAGATCAATCTAGTAGGCCAAACCAAACTGATAATTCGAAGAGATTTGCAAAGATAACTCAATCATACATAAAAGAATTCAGAGAAGATTCAAATATTATTCATAGATAAACTTGATCTTAAACCCACAATTCATTGGATATCGACAAACACACCGCAAAAAGAGTTACATCAAATAGATCTCCACAAGAGAGGGGGAGAACATTGTATTGAGATCCAAAAATAGAGAAGAAGCCATCTAGCTAATAACTATGGACCCGAAGGTCTGTGGTAAACTACTCACAACTCATCGGAGGGGCTATGGTGTTGATGTAGAAGCCCTCCATGGTCGATTCCCCCTCCGGCGGAGCGCCGGCGAAGGCTCCAAGATGGGATCTCATGGATACAGAAGGTTACGGCAGTGAAAATTGTGTTTCGTTGGCTCCCTGGATGTTTTCGGGGTACGTAGGTATATATAGGAGGAAGAAGTACGTCGGTGGCTGCCTGTGGGGCCCAAGAGACAAGGGGGCGCGCCCTGCTACCTCGTGGCCTCCTCGTTCGCTTCTTGACTTGCAGTCCAAGTTCTCCGGATCACGTTCGTTCCAAAAATCACGCTCCCGAAGGTTTCATTCCATTTAGACTCCGTTTGATATTCCTTTTCTTCGAAATACTGAAATAGGCAAAAAAATAGCAATACGGGCTGGGCCTCCGGTTAGTAGGTTAGTCCCAAAAATGATATAAATTTGTAAAATAAAGCCCATAAACATCGAAAAGGGGTAATATAATAGCATGGAACAATCAAAAATTATAACCTTCAACGCCAGCGACGGACCTCAATTCCGAACAGTCCGAGCACCAGCCGCTTTGGTCCTTAGTCGAATTGTGGACGGCTTCCGGCTTACTAAAGTGCTCATCGACGGCGGTAGCGGATTAAACCTCATCTACGAGGAAACTCTTAACAAAATGGAAATAGATAAGAGCCGCATTGAGCAAAGCAGCACGACCTTCAGAGGAATCATCCCTAGTCGGGAGGCACGATGCGCAGGAAAAATCACACTAGATGTGGTATTCGGCACTCTGGAGAATTATAGGTCTAAAGAAATCACATTCCAAGTGGCCCCGTTTAGCAGTGGATACCACGCCCTCTTGGGGCCGGATGCATTCACAAGCTTCCAAGCTATACCCCATTACGGGTACATGAAGCTCAAAATGTCGGGCTCAATGGAATCATCACTCTAGCCAGTGATCCGGACATAGCACCCCACGCCGAAAATAAAACCGCCGCACTAGCCCTGGAGGCATTATCCGAAGCCCTCGCGGCCGAAGAATTAACTGTGTTGCGCTCCGCAGTGGACAGGGACGACGTGATACTCGACAAACGACCCAAGTCCACCTCTTTTAAACCAGCAGACGAAATAGTCAAATTCCAGGTCCACCCAACGGACCCTACAAAAACAACATCAATTGGGGCACAACTGAACCCCACAATAGATGCCGCACTATGAGAGTTCTTGCACGAGAATTGGGACATCTTCGCCTGGCATTGCACAGATATGCCAGGTATCCCATGCAGGCTGGCCGAGCATAGCCTAAACATACTAAAGGGATACAAGCCGATCAAGCAGACTCTTCAGCGCTTTTCAGAACCCAAGCAACAAGCCATGGGAGAAGAGCTAGCCAAGCTACTCGAGGCCGGATTCGTTAGAGATTAAACATCCGGACTGGCTAGCAAACCTGGTGATGGTACCAAAGAAGGACAAATCCTGGCGCCTATGCGTCGATTTCAAGGACCTCAATAAGGCTTGCCCCAAGGATCCCTTCCCCCTCCCCCGCATCGATCAAATCATCAACGCCACCGCAGGACACGACTCATTGTGTTTCCTCGCCGCATACTCCGGATACCATCAAATCAAGATGACGGAGTCTGATCAAGCCGCAACGGCATTTATCACTCCATACGACCCCTTCTGTTTTAACACCATGCCTTTCGGGCTTAAAAAAGCCGGTGCAACCTATCAACGCATGATTCAGACATGCCTGGAAACACAAATCGGCAAAACAATGGAGGCTTATGTAGACGACATGGTCATCAAAACCAGACATGTCGAATCATTAGTAGACGACTTGAGGCTTACGTTCGACAATCTCCGAACATATGACATCAAGCTCAACCCGGAAAAATGTGTTTTCGGCGTACCAGCCGGAAAGCTCTTGGGCTTTATTGTTTCCAACAGAGGAATTGAAGCAAACCTGGCTAAAATCCGAGCTCTGTCACAGTTGGCTAAAATCTCAAGCAAATCCAGAAATTAACTGGATGCGTGGCCGCCCTAAGCCGCTTTATCTCCCGATTAGGAGAAAAGGCACTACCTCTTTATCGCCTTCTTCGATGCACCGAACACTTTGAGTGGACGGATGCGGCTACGGCTGGGCTGGAAGAAATAAAAGCCCTCTTGGCCACCAATCCAATCCTGGTAGCGCCAAATAACGGCGAACCCATGCTGCTATACATAGCTGCAACACACCAGGTTGTAAGCACGGTGCTCGTCGTCGAATGAGAGACAGATGGACATAAATTCCTACTACAAAAGCCGGTATACTACGTATCCACTGTCCTCACTCCATGCAAGTCATGGTACCCACATTATCAAAAGATAGCATACGCGGTCTTCATGGCATCCCGAAAACTACGACACTACTTTCAAGAGTGTTCAATCACGGTGGCCTCCGAAGTACCACTCAATGACATAATAAATAACCGCGATGCCACGGGCCGGATTGCTAAATGGGCTATCGAGCTCCTCCCGTTCGACATAACATACAAACCACGACAAGCCATTAAGTCGCAAGTACTGGCTGACTTCGCCGCCGAATGGACAGAAGCCGAACTCCCTAAAGAGTACGGCGCGTACTTCAATTGGATCATGAACTTTGACGGCTCTAAGATGCTAGCTGGTCTAGGGGCTGGCGTCGTCCTGACGTCCCCCACCGAAGATACAATCCAATACGTACTCCAAATATTGTACACAGTTTCCAACAATGCAGCCGAGTATGAGGCATTGTTGCATGGTCTTCGGATGGCAGTCTCCATGGGCATCCAACGCCTAGAAGTACGTGGGGATTCAAATCTCGCAATATCTCAAATAAATTGAGACGTTGATGCCAAGGACCCGAAAATGGTGGCCTAACGCAATGCCGTTCTCAAAATGTCAGCTTGATTCGAGGGGCTCGAATTCACCACGTGGTTCGAGAAAACAATCAAGCGGCGGATATCCTTGCCCGCATCGGCGCTAAACGCGACCCCGTCCCACCTAATATTTTTTTGGAAAGGCCATTCAAGCCATCCGTGGTATGGGAAGGGGAGACCGGCAATACCAGTCCGGATCCGCATACAACCCCAGATCCTGAACAATCTGACGTAATCGGAGGCTCCGCCACCGAAATCACACCTTCAGCCCACGTGATTATGGTGGTCATCGCCCTGTGGAGAGAAGCCTTCTTAGCCTACTTAAATAGGCAGGAACTCCCGGAGGACCAAAATGAGACACAATGCATTGTGCGGCGCTCTAAAGCCTACAAAGTCCGCGAGGGAGAGCTTTATAAGAAAAGCATGACCGGAGTGCTCCAAAGGTGCATCTCCGAAGAGGAAGGGCGGCAGCTCTTGGCCGAAATTCATGCCGGATTCGACGGCCACCATGTCGCAGCTCGGGTGCTCATAAGCAAGGCCTTTCATACAGGTTTCTACTGGCCGACAGCCCGGGCAGACGCACAGGACCTTGTCCAACAGTGCGTCGGTGGCCAGCTTTTTGCAAATCAAAGCCATATGCCACCCACCGCCCTCCATACAATCCCCATAACTTGGCCCTATGCGGTCTGGGGGCTCGATATGGTTGGACCCCTTAAAGGAGGAAGCCATAAGAAGAAATACTTGTTGGTCATGGTCGATAAATTCACCAAATGGATAGAAGCCAAACCAGTTAAAACGGCCGAGTTCGGACCAGTGATACACTTTATATCCGGGGTCGTACACCGCTACGGTGTCCCCCACAGCATCATCACCGATAACGGTTCAAACTTCATAGCCGACGAGGTGAAAACCTGGTGCAGCAAAGTGGGCATAAAACTTGATTACGCCTCCGTCTATCACCCCCAAACAAACGGTCAAGTCGAACAAGCAAATGGTCTTATTATGAGCGGCATTAAACCCAGACTAGTGCGATCCTTGAAGGAATCAGATACGCACTGGGTCGAGGAGCTCGACTCCGTACTATGGGGGCTGCGGACCACGCAAATCGCACACCCGGATACACACCATTTTTATGGTGTACGGTGCAGAGGCAGCGCTACCCTGGAGGAGGAGAGAGAAGCCGAGCTGGATCGGCAGGACCACTTAGATGCCCTGGAGGAGGAGCGTGATGTTGCAAAGGCCCGTTCCGCATTCTATCAACAACAGGCTCGAAGGTATCAAAGTAGAGAAGTACGGGCCAAAACTTATAACATTGGCAAACTCGTTCTACGCCTACCAGAGAAGAAAAAGGATAAGCTCAAGCCCAAGTGGGAGGGTCCCTTCGTCATTGACAAAGTTCTCACTGGAGGTGCGTACCGCCTGCGTGATGCATCAGATACTCGACTCGAGCCGAACCCATGGAACGCGGCCAGACTCCGAAGATTCTATGCCTAGTGCCGAACTCTATGTTTGTCTCCTTACCCCCGTCTCCCCTTTTAAATTTTATCGTCTCTCTCTCTCCTTTTTATATATAGCTTTAAAAGCTTCAAGTATGCTTTGACCGCACACTCATGCCGCGCTATGCGTGCTCAATATACCTGGGGGCTTCTTATACAGAAGCTTAATATAGTTACCTTCTGGACTTTATGCCCACCACATATGCGTCATTTCCCCATATGTGCCTTTTTTCACCATTATATGCATCGATATGACTTAAGTTTTGGCCAAGATGGGTTGCCTGGCTCTTGTGTTTATGCCCTACGTTCCCATTAATTCGGGTAGGGCATAAGGGGAGCACCTCTGCGATTGTTACTGCCGGGTCAGCCGGATGTGTACCTCAGAATGGGTGAAGCCGAAAGCTAGCGTTCTTAAGGGAATATTCGGTCGGTGAACAAAAGATGTCTTTTACTTATTACAAAACATGACCCAGATGATTATATCCTGCGTCATTTTTCGTAGTTCAGGCATGCACCTTACTGCGTGCACACCTAGGGAAAGGAACCCTTAACGGAACTATTCTCCCTGGAAGATGTTTCTTACTACCCGTGTAATATAACATAACTAGTTGGGTACTTGTCTGTTCAAGCACTTATGACCCCTACGCCTGGTTTCCACGCGTACCCCGGTTCTCACATAACCGAGTGGGTATTCGGATTCACTCCGGACTGTCGGGTCCAGAGGTTGAAGCGAAAAGGTCCGCCAAGACAAATGATTTACAATCCGGCTAGGGACAAACGTGTCCTTTGAAGTACAAAAGTCACTTAGACTGACTAAATTCTTCTTCTATACCATCCAACAGGCTGTCTAGCCTACAGTCCTGTTGGGAATACTTAGCGGCTAATGCTACCTGGTCATATACCAGACTTACAGGGATCTCTTTCCCATCTGATCCTACAGGTCCGACCTTGGCCATGTGGTCCGGGTCACCCTTGGTATATCGCGTCTTCACCATGGCCCAGGCTTCCCTCGCACGTTGTCGGCAGGCCGATATCTTCCATAATAGGAAGCACCGCCGTGCTCCCTTGAGCATCTCCACAAGCTCCCCCATGCCTCCTAGCAGGGAGGCGGATGGCCACAAGGCTTGGGCAATGCCCTGCATCACCTGCCGAACTTGTTCGTGCAGTTGTGAGAGCTCCGGTAGAAGATCACCTGCAGATCCGGGCATCTCCTCTTCGGGACGACCTATCAGCATGCCTACAGACATAATTCTGTTAGCACACTTCTTCGCCGAACTTTATAGTGGTTGGTTAGAGCACTTACTGAATATGCCGCGTCGAAGCCTCTTATTCTCCTTTACGGAGTCAGCAAGCTGGGCCCGAACATCCTTTAATTCAACGTCCAGTCGGGTGTTCGCATCCTAGAGAGTATTTTTATCCTTTATAACCTTTGTAAGCACACGCTCGCCAGCCTTCAGCTGTCGCCGAACATGTTGCTCATCCTCTGGTACAATCTCCAGATTGCCTCCAGGATTGTCTGCAGAATCTATTGTTAGATTTGCATTCATGCCGAATACTAAACTGGTACATGCCATGACATTATTTTCCATCAAAACAAATATTACCGGATGGGGCCTTCGTAGACTCCTCCATTACGGCAATTGCGGCCCGCAGTTGGGCTTTGCACTCCTCCAGCTCTTTAGACAGCTGAGTATTCTTCTCTGTCAGAACCTATGCACACGACGATCCTTAAATCAGTTGTGCCAAATGTTTCAAGTCTCAGGGGCTACTGATATACATACTTATCAAATTTTCTTACCCGTATATCCTTTACGTACTGGTCCGTGGCCCTGGCGAGGACACCTTGAGCAGCCCGGATGTACGCGTCCCCTGAGTTGAAGGCATCGAATGCCTCTTCAGAGAAATTAGGATCGCGTAGTGCGGCCCGTCGGCGCCTATGATTCATGGCGCTCTCCACTTCGGAATTTGTAGCGGAAAATCTATCCACATCCTCTGTTGGAGGATCGTCCGTGTTGACCTCCGCCCTTGAGTCCGGCCTCGGAGTCCGGCTGGTGGAGGCGTGACCAGCAGGCTCTCCGGATATAGTCTGGCGAGCGCTTTTTCTGCCAGAAGACAATGGACATTGTTATATTTTAACGATGATAATTTCATGGCAGGTTTTTAAACATACCTTTGCAACGGCGTCTCAGTACTGACCTCCTTCCTTTTAAGCCTACCCGGCTTCGGTGCCCCTTGTTGGCAAGTCACCGCGGGTTTGGCTTGGCGCCCCGATGGCCTTCCCTGTAAAACGCAACATATGTGCGGTGGGTGAGGCGCGAAGAGGGATTCCTTTTTGGAAGTCGGGACTCTGGTCCTGCTTACATGTGATATAGGGAGTAGGCCAGGATAATCGGCTATGATGGCCACCAACGCATCCTCGCAGCTTAACTGATAAAATGTCCTGTCAGCGAGCTCCACAAACGTGTCCGGATCTTCTTTGAGTCCAGGGTTGAGGGCCCGGTTGGGGTCCTCTGGCTGTGGAGACGGGCTGTGAACCTCCCTCATAGCTCTTCGCAGTTCCTGCTACGAATTGACAAGGTAAATATTTGTGCTAAAATGCAGGAAAGACTGGAATAAAAGATGGCAGCTCACCCAGATTGGGGGGTTGTACATAGAGAATCCATCCCGTGGCTTGATACGAGTGAACTCCTCTTCCTCTCCTTTATACAAATTGGACAATATTTTCGCCAGAGCGGCGGCGGAGTCTGGGCCTTTACGGCCGCAGCGGGTGGCGTCGTCTTCTCCATTGTAGTGCCACATGGGTTTTCCCCGATATTGGAGTGGCTGCACTCCCCGCATTATACATATGGACATAACCTCAATTATTGACAGTCCTGATTTGGCCGGCGTATTTATCCTCTCCATCAGGAAAAGGATCTCTCTGTTATCTTCCTCCTAGGGGCTCCTGGGCACCAGCTGTGGCAATTCTTCAACGGGGCATTTACAAACTCGGGAAGGCCTTTCTGAATAGGGTCCGGAAGAGGGACATCCTCCATGTAGAACCACTCCGAAGGGCAGTCTTAGGATGTCTTCTTCGGGGTACCGGATAGGTATCCGGTCCCGGTGATGCGCCATATTTCGGCTCCACCCACTTGATATACCGACCCCTCCTGAGTGCGGGGTACGAGGCAGAATAGCCTCTTCCATAGCTCGAAATGAGCTTCGCAACCCAGAAATAGCTCGCAGAAGGCAACGTAGCCTGTGATATGTAGTATGGAGGTTGGGGTAAAGTTATGCAGCTGGAGGCCGTAGAATTCCAGGAGCCCGCTGAGGAATGGATGGATTGGAAATCCGAGTCCCCTCAGCAAATAGGGGACAAAGCATACCCGCTCCCCCTTGGATGGGTTTGGAGAACTCTCTGCTTGCTCCCCGCTGTTATAAGTGGCTAGCCCAGCTCAGACGGGGACCATGTACGCAGGCGGGAGAAACTCCTTTGTCTGCAGCTCTACTAATCGGTTGTGGGGGACAGAACATTTCTCCCAATCGCTTGGCCTAGTGCTACGGGAGCGAGAGGAGGAGCTGCGACGGCCGACCATGATGGGATGGTTTCTTCCAGGCGCGCTCTGATGGATACTCGCTGGGAGGAGATGGTGTGATTTGGATCTGAGGATCCTCAACTCTTTAAATAGGCGATTTACTTGCATGGTCAAGGTGGCAAATGAAAAATGCCCCGACTTCTCACATTCGCCTGACACGTGGAGATAGTCATTATTATAGCACCGATGCCGAGGAGCGCGACAT
Organism: Triticum timopheevii; assembly: GCA_963921465.1. NCBI lineage: Eukaryota > Viridiplantae > Streptophyta > Magnoliopsida > Poales > Poaceae > Triticum > Triticum timopheevii. Next base: position 328,797,652 of record OY997266.1, read on the forward strand.
TGATGAGGAGCCGAACACTGCTCGCTACAACAGATACTATGGAGAATTTGGAGAAGAACCCGCCTTGCAATGCCGAAGACTATCTGCGCGCCGGACTCATCGTGATTGAAGCCTGGTTCGGGGGCTACTGAGGGAGTCCTGGATTAAGGGGTCCTCGGGCAGCCGGAGTATATACTTGTCCGGACTGTTGGACTATGAAGGTACAAGATTGAAGACTTCGTCCCGTGTCCGGATGGGACTCTCCTTTGCGTGGAAGGCAAGCTTGGCAATTCGGATATGTAGATCTCCTTCTCTGTAACCGACTCTGTGTAACCCTAGCCCCCTCCGGTGTCTATATAAACCGGAGGGTTTAGTCCATAGGATAACAACAATCATAATCATAGGCTAGATTCTAGAGTTTAGCCTCTTCGATCTCGTGGTAGATCAACTCTTGTAGTACTCATATCATCAAGATCAATTAAGCAGGAAGTAGGGTATTACCTCCATCGAGAGGGCCCGAACCTGGGTAAAACATCGTGTCCCCTGCCTCCTGTTATGATTAGCCTTAGACGCACAGTTCGGGACCCCCTACCCGAGATCCGCCGGTTTTGACACCGACACATGGCAATGTCGCTCCTCCCCCGGCCTAGACGCCGACTAAGGCGCCGACCAAGAGGTCGTCCTCCGTGATGACGACCATGATTTTTGTTTTGTTTTTTGAACACATGGCATTTTGTTTGAAATTTTATGTGATGGCAAGTTTTTTTTGCGGAAAAGATGGCAAGTTGATATGCACCCCCGCTGCAAACTTGCCATGTTTTTAGCTTGGGAAACAAAAATATTTTCCATGGCTAATTCATAAAATTTGCCATCATATAGCAATAGAGATGGCATGGCAAATTTTCAACCTATTTTTACTATAGGTATATTAAATCTGCAGTTTTGCTTTGGCAATGTTTAATACATAGACCATGGCAATTCCAGTACTTTTAGACCATATAATTTTGCCATGGCAAATCTTATTCCATAGCCATGGAAAATTAACCTTTTAATTTTTTTTGCCATGGCATTTTATCTTCTTTATGTACCATGGAAAATTTACTTTTCTTATTTTCCATGGCAATTTTATCTTCTACACACATAGCAAATTTACATTTTTACATACCAATGCTCTTTCTCTAAAACACGGCAAATTCTAAAAATTTCTAAAATATGACAAACTTGTCATCCTTTCAAAAGTGTGTGTTCCACCTACCAATTGTCCCCTTTTGATAGGTCTCTGTGTAATTTTAAGATGGAATCTTATGCATGCCATGGAAATTTGAATGTACCTATCAATTAGCGATTGAAAATGCACATGGCAAGTTTCTAGGAGTTTGTTTTGTTTTTTATCACATGGCATTTGTTTGAAATTTTATGTGATGGCAAGTTAATATGCACCCCCACAACAAACTTGCCATGTTTTTAGGTTGGGAAACAACACTATTTGCCATGGCAAATTCATACAATTTGCCATATTTTGCAATCAAGGTCTTTTTTTGGTTCAATCATCATATAGCAATAGAGTAGTCATGGAAAATTTTCAACATGGGTATATTCAATATGCAGTTTTGCCTTGGCATTGTTTAATATTTAGACCATGGTAATTCCAGTACTTTTAGACCAATGATTTGTGCACAAACCATCTAATATTTTGCCATGTACATTTGTTTTTTACTATGAATCTGCCATGGTTAATTTTTACTACGATTCTGCCATGGGCATTTTTAGCTTTTTTTATTTTTTCTACTTTTTAAAGATGAGCGCATTTTTTCCTAGCGCAACACAACTGGGCTTTATTTGCGAAAGAAAAAAAAAATCTGGGCTGACCTGTCAGGGGAGAATGGATAGTGCGTTCGGGCAATGGGGTTTTCTTGCCACACATGTGGACAATTTTAATGTTCGCCCATAGAGGGTCATGTGGGCTGGTTCCTAGGTACGACCGAACGATTCCTGTGGTCGGGTGGCCATTGTGCCATACCCGCGTGAATATCAGGGTCCATTTTCTAACCGTTTGTTCTTTTGTTAAGGTTCATGTTATTTCTTTGGGAAACACTTCATATGAGTAGTCTGATATGAAGCTTGCACCAGACCATTCGTGGGCCGCCGATATTTGCTTCATCCCTTGGTTGAGAAATCACAGCTTAACCCCAGACTTAGTTGCTAACTACCCGGTTTTTATGCATGTCCTCATAACCCCTCTCCTGTAATCACGCACTTGTTTCTCTCAATCCCCTTTCCTGTCACCTACTTCCTCCGATCCTTAATAGTCTGCACATAACTTTTTTTCATTTTTTTTTCTTAATACTCTGCGCAATAGCCCTCCGCAGCTAGTCTTTCCATCTATGCCACTGCCCTTTCCATCAGGTCACTTAATTAACGCAAATCAATGACCAGTTGGCATGCAAGGCGTGCATGCAGGGACGTGTGCTACAAGGAGTCCAAAGAGGACAACCAATCAAAAGAGCTGCCGTTATTACCCAGCAGGATATCCGGGCATGCAGATCACAATGCCGTGGGGGTAAAAGTGTCCAGTTTTTTGCAGCATTGCCTCTCCTTGGTATCCAGGCTTGGTGTTATGCGCAAGGTAAAACGGATCGGAGGGAGTACCTGGCTGCCCAGTGACGCACCTCACCTCCCAGCTTGCCTTCCATTGTTCCGCCCCAGTTCCTACACCACCACAAAAAATTGGTGCCTGTTCATCGGGATCCCAACCTACACTTTGTCTCCCTCGGCACGCTACCCTGCCGGCGACCACCTCTTTTCTTGCCGCCATGCTAACGACTAGCGTGCTAATGGTCATTACGATCTTGCCAGCGTGCTAATGACCTCTTTTCTTGATCGTGACAACGCGTTGCATCTCTGAACTTGCCAGCGTGCTCTCGCAAGTGCTCGCTTGCTGACATGGACAATCACGGCTCTTGGGACACGTTACAGTGACTGTGATTTAGCGGCTTTGTCACTGATGGTTTGAAGTGATCAGCCTTGCATTTTAGATACTGTGAATGTTGCGATTCTTGTAAAAGATGCAATGTTTCAGGGGATATGTATATTAAGTTTTGGGTCCTGATAACGCACACACGTGTGGCATACTAGACATTCGCCCATACACCATGTGTGGCGTGAGCAGGAGGCAGCCCACACAGGTTGTGTGTGGGCGAGCATTAGAATTGTCCACACGTGTGGGCGCAGCTACTTCGTGCCACACGCCCAACAAGTACTACTCATCCCCACCCCACGCATGTGGCATGAAGCAAATATGCTCACACATCCTGGCACAACTACGTTAGGTACCCACGGGATGACGATTTAGTTGCCATCCGGGATGGCAGATGTAGTTATCCGGGATGGCAAATGCAGTTGTAAAAGCATGGCAACTCTCTTTGTTTTGGTTAACTGTAGTTGCCATGTCTAATTTATGGTAGTTGCTGCGTGTAATCAAACCATAGTTGACGTGTGTGATTAACTACTTGCCACATATGGTCAAACAATAGTTGCCATGTGTGTTTACCTAGTTGCCACGTGTGGTCCAACCATAGTTGCCATGTATGGTTAATCATAGTTGGCATGTGTGTATACCCTGGTTGCCACGTACACGCAACTGCAGGAACGAATCATAGTTGCCATGTGTGTTTACCTAGTTGCCATGTACGCGCAACTGCAGTTGCCATCCAACAACGTACGAGTGTTGTGTGGGCGAAAAACAGTTCGCCCGCACGCGCTTGGACTAGGTGGTGGCTGTATGATAAGAAACTAGTTCGCCCACATAGTACAGCTGGCAAACCGCACGCTGCGGGACGTTTGGATGAACTCTCCAACGCCCACACACACGATGATGCCCACGTGGCACTCAGATTCTAACAGATTCCTTTCGGATTTGTGCAAAACAAAATCAACGTGGATCAATGCGTGGGTGATGTGCAAACATGCCACATGTGTGGGCGTTGTCATTTGGGTAAGTTTTTTTGTGCTCCTGTATGTGCTTCCTTTGTATTCAGTAACAAGGATGTGCTTCAGTATCATATGTGTAATGCTTCTAACTTATGTATAGTAAGCTTCCAAGTATCATATGTGTAAATGTAACGCTCCTTCCTTCACACAACAGAGACAATGCTTCTGTACTACTTTTTCCCCGCTTCAATATTGATCTAACCTTGCTTCCAATGGCTCAACACCACATAAATGAATCACTATTACGTGCGACATGCTTCCCATATAAACACAACACGTGAGGAGGGGGCCAGAAGGGAAATGAGGCAGCGACAAGCCCAAGGGGCACGCCAGGGGGGAGCCTCTAACGCTAATTCTTCTTCCATAAATACCCAAATATACCCTGAAGACAAGAAGGCACACAAAAAATACTTTTTCGCTGCTGCAAGTTTCTGTCTTCGCGAGATCCCATCTGGGGACCTTTTCCGGTACTCTGCCGGAGGTGGATTCGATCACGAAGGGCTTGTACACCAACCTTGCTGCCCTTCCTATGATGTGTGAGTAGTTTACCATAGACCTATGGGTCCATAGCTAGTATCTAGATGGCTTCCTCTCTCTCTTTGATCTTCAATACAATGTTCTCCTTGGTGTTCTTGGAGACCTATTCGATGCAATCTTCTTTTGCGATGTGTTTGTTGAGATCCAATGAATTGTGGGTTTATGATTAGATTATCTATGAATATTATTTGAGTCTTCTTTGAACTCTTTTATGCATGATTTATATAGCTTTGTATTTCTCTCCGGTCTATTGATTTGGTTTGGCCAACTAGATTGATTTTTCTTGCAATGGAAGAGGTGCTTAGTAATGGGTTCAATCTTGCGGTGCTCAATCCCAGTGACAGAAAGGGACATGACACGTATTTTTAGTGTTGCCATTAAGGATAAAAAGATGGAGTTTGTTCATATTGATTGGATCTATCCCTCTACATCATGTCATCTTGCTTAAGGTGTTACTTCGTTCTTGTTAACTTACTACACTGGATGCATGCTGGATAGCGGTCGATGTGTGGAGTAATAGTAGTAGATGCAAGCAGGAGTCGGTCTACTTGTCTCGGATGTGTTACCTATATATATGATCATTACCTTGGATATCGTCATAACTATGCATTTTTCTATCAATTGCTCATAATTTGTTTACCCACCATATGCTTTCCTTCAAGAGAGAAGCCTCTAGTGAAAACTATGGCCCCCGGGTCTATCTTTTATCATATCATTTTCAGATCTACAAAAAAAACACAAAAATACCTTGCTGCAATTTATTTACTTTTATTTTATTTCACACTTTTACTCATCTTTTATATCTATCACTATCGGATCTCATCCTTGCAAGTAACCATGAAGCGATTGACAACCCCTTTATCGCATTGGATGCAAGTATTTGTTTGTTTGTGTAGGTACACTTATTGGAGACTTGTGTGTTCGTCCTACTGGATTGATACCTTGGTTCTTAACTGAGGGAAATACTTATCTGTACTTTGCTACATCACCCTTTCCTCTTCAAGGGAAAAACCAACACAAGCTCAAGATATAGCAGGAAGGATTTCTGGCGCTGTTGTCAAGGAGGATCTACATCAAGCCTACGAAGTACCTACCATAAATTCTCATCTCTTGCATTTACATTATTTGTCATTTGCCTCTCATTTTCCTCTCCCCCACTTCTAAAATGTTTTCAGGAAAATACAAAAATATTTGCCTTTTGCCTTTTTCTTCTTTGCTTGGTTTTTGCCTTCATGACTCATAAACAGAAAAAGAAACAAGAAAAATATGAGATAACTATGGATCCACTTAAAGTTTTTTACTTGTATCATTGATGACCCACCAGTATAGTTGATTGATACGTCTCCAACATATCTATAATTTTTGATTGTTCCATGCTGTTATATTATCATTCTTGGATGTTTTACAATCATTTTATATCATTTTTTGGTACTAACCTATTGACATAGTGCCCAGTGCCAGTTGCTGTTTTCTGCATGTTTCTTACATCGCAGAAAATCAATATCAAACGGAGTCAAAACGCAACGCAACTCCTGGAGAATTTTTTTGGGCCAGAAGAAAGCCAATGGGCCAAGGAAGCACCTGAGGGGCTGCTCGAGGTGAGCAGCACCACTAGGGCGCGCCAGGAGGCCCATGCGCTCCATGGGGGGTTGTGCCCACCTCGGGTGCCCCTCGAACCGCCTCTTTGCTCTATAAATACCCAAATATTCCAGAAAGCTATTTGAGTCTTCTTTGATCTCTTATATGCATGATTGCTTATAGCCTCGTATTTCTTCTCCGATATTTGGGTTTTGTTTGGCCAACTTGATCTATTTATCTTGCAATGGGAAGAGGTGCTTTGTAGTGGGTTCAATCTTACGGTGCTTGATCCCAGTGACAGAAAGGGAACCGACACGTATGTATCGTTGCTACTAAGGATAACAAGATGAGACCTATATCTGCCGCAATAGATAAACGAATCTTGTCTACATCATGTCATCGTTATTATTGCATTACTCCATTTTCTCATGAACTTAATACACTAGATGCATGCTGGATAGCGGTCGATGTGTGGAGTAATAGTAGTAGACGCAGGCAGGAGTCGGTCTATTAATCTTGGACGTGATGCCTATATAATGATCATTGCCTGGATATCGTCATGATTATTTGAAGTTCTATCAATTGCCCAACAGTAACTGTTTTCCCACCGTTTGCTATTTTTCTCAAGAGAAGCCACTAGTGAAACCTATGGCCCCCGGGTCTCTTTGCATCATATTTGCCTTTGCGATCTATTTCCATTTGCATTTATTTTCAGATCTATTAAACCAAAAATACAAAAATACCTTGCTGCAATTTATTTGTTTTGCAATCTATTTATCCTATCTACCACTTTTTACCTCACGTTATTTGCCTATCTTGAGGCGCCGTACCCGAAAGGGATGGACAACCCCTTTAACACGTCGGGTTGCGAGTATTTGTTATTTGTGTGCAGGTGCTATTTATGTGGTGTGAGGAGGTTCTCCTACTGGTTTGATAACCTTGGTCTCATCACTGAGGGAAATACCTACCGTCGCCATACTACATCATCCCTTCCTCTTTGGGGAAATACCGACGTAGTTCTAGCAGACATCAAAAGGAATTTCTGGCACCGTTGCTGGGGAGGATCTTCAACATCAACCAGGTTTGTCGTGGAAAGGTCACGTCAGATGTCCTAGCAAAAGGACTTAGTCGTGGAGCCATCGCAACTAGGTAGCTTAAAGGGGTTAAACGGGACAAAGGACATAGGAGTTTATACTGGTTTGGCCCCTTGCGGTGAAGGTAAGGCCTAATCCAGTTTGAGGTGGTATTGCTTATGTCTCGATTACCAGGGAGCGAATCTGCTTGCCCTAGCTTTCGATCGGTTGTTTCTTGTCCTGAACCTCCGTCGGGTCGTTCCTTTATATACACAGGTTGATGCCCAGCGGCTCACGGAGTCCCGGCCGGCTCATAAATAGTGTCCGGCTCGGTGACTATCTATTCATGCCTTACAATACAAGTCATATGTATATGGCGGTTTACCCTCACGGGCCTTAAGTCGCCTTTGGGCCCTGGTCCCTTAACTAAACCGCCATCTTCAAATATCCTCGTGGGCTTCATATGATGAATCGCCATAGGTATAACCCGGCCCCTCCTGGGCGGGTCATACCTAATAGTTATATCCCCAACATTAGGCCCCAGATTGATTTGAACTGGTTCATGTCAATCTTCAATACATAGAAAAAACTTTCCTTCTTCATTTGTGCGAGAATTCATAACCTGCCATGTCGTCATCTTCTAGATTTGTGATTGATAACCCACAAGTATAGGGGATCACAACAGTTTTCGAGGGTAGATTATTCCACCCAAATTTATTGATTCGACACAAGGGGAGCCAAAGAATATTCTCAAGTATTAGCAGTTGAGTTGTCAATTCAACCACACCTGGATAACTTAGTATCTGAAGCAAAGTATTTAGTAGCAAAGTAGTATGATAGTAATGGTAACAGTGGCAAAAGTAAAGATAGCAGTTTTGTAGTAATTGTAACAGTAGCAACGGAAAAGTAAATAAGCAAAGCATAATATGTGAAAAGCTCATAGGCATTGGATCAGTGATGGATAATTATGTCGGATGCGATTCCTCATGTAATAGTTATAACATAGGGTGACACAGAACTAGCTTTAGTTCATCAATGCAATGTAGGCATGTATTCCGAATAGAGTCATACGTGCTTATGGAAAAGAATTTGCATGACATCTTTTGTCCTACCCTCCCGTGGCAGCGGGGTCCTAATGGAAACTAAGGGATATTAAGGCCTCCTTTTAATAGAGTACCAGACCAAAGCATTAACACACAGTGAATACATGAACTCCTCAAACTACGGTCATCACCGAGAAGTATCCCGATTATTGTCACTTCGGGGTTGTCGGATCATAACACATAATAGGTGACTATAGACTTGCAAGATAGGATCAAGAACTCACATATATTCATGAAAACATAATAGGTTCAGATCTGAAATCTGTTTACACTAACCTCCTCTCTCTCCTAGGAAAAATCTAATCTCCCTATACGGGCGTACCCCATCCACACATTTTTCTTATCCTCAATCTCCCCTCCCCACGATTCCCCTCTCACCCGAGCTCCATGACCACGGTGCTGCCCGCCACCTCCAATTTCTGCTAGGTGAGGCGCTCTCCCACGACATCGCTCACAAGCCTGGCTGCCGTGTAGTCCTCTCCTCTGATCCTTCACCACCGTGACTTCCTCTGCGTTGCCGCACATGCCCCTGTAGCAACCCTAGCCGCCACGGGCCGCCGGTGCGACTCCCGCATAGGCCCTCTACCCCGCATCTCCGTATGCGCCGGTGCCAACTCGTGCTCGACGGTGCTGCATGCCTCTGGACCTCGCCTCCGACATTGACGATTTAGTAAGGAATTTCTCTCCTCTGCTCGTACCCTCGCCGGTTCCTTGTCCGTGACATAGCATCGTTCCATGGTTGATTCTTTGCCGGAAGTCGCAAACATGGTCTACACTACCTAGTTTTAGCCGTTGTGGTGTCGTGCATCACGGATGGATAACAGCCCATCATGGTTAGTAACCTTGCCGGAGGCTCAAAATTTCACTTCACAATTCTTGGTATTTTAATTCGTGCTTGCATCTTTCAGGGTGCACTGCTATCTAGTTCTGCACATGCAAGCGAGTTGTTTCTACTTTGGTTGATCTAATTGGATGTATGGCTGAGTTTGTATGTGTTAATTCTGAAAGAATGCTTGCGTCCTTTTTTTATATCAATAGTCCGTTCTTGCTGCTATTTGTGTGGATGAATACTTACCAATTTCATTGTCACACGTTGTGTAATACTATAGGAATAAGTCTACCATGTGTCCATAAGTCCTAATATACCTCTTTATTGTATATATAATCCTTATTTTCATCTTCACTTGCAGGTTCTGAAACTGACATTACTTCAGCGAACATGTGGTGTGTTTGTTGGATTGCATTCTCATCCTAGTAGCAGTTCAATCTGTTTTGTCGATGAACATGTACGCGAGGCTGCAACATGGTTGTGAGTTGCCAAAATATTGTCTCCGTTAATTAACTAATAGCTGACTCGGTTTGAATGGTTGATCCGCCTGCTGAGTTCAGCATGAAGATTGTGTTTGACATTTCCATTGCGGTGCTTGCAGAATGGTGTCGCGGCAGCACTGCACAATTAATTAACTACGCTGAGAAACATCACATCTCTTCTCGTCGTGCCCACATGCTGTGGAACCACCGGCCTGCTCGAGCCACCCTCACACAGTGCCAACCCCGTGAGAGAAAACTACAATACTGATTTCTTAGGTTATACGGTTATGTGTTCCCCTAGGATTTAAGGTGACGAAGTTACTCGATGTAGGAACTATGGTATACTATGACTGTAACACCTTTTGTTGTTTCTTTACTTGCTTCAATTAACTTTAGTGCTTGAGTCCAACCCTGTAAGATTTCACTTTGCTCCAATTACTCAATCAGAACTTGTGGTTCTACATGTTGTAGGCTCCGAACTTCCTTCAATCCGAATCAAATTCTTCACAAGATCATGAAATATTGATGTCCCCATGGTTCTTCATTGGCCAATTTCTCAAATTAGGAGTTGATATAAACATCAATATGCTCAAGGTAATACACCCTACTTTGCATAGTAAACCATATTGAGCTATTGTGAATGCAAAACATCTTTAATAAACTAAAGATGATGTCACAACCCTACTTTGGTTTATAGATTACAAAGAGATTGCCCAATCTAGGAAAGAGAAAGTGGATGCCAAAGTGAACAGTTGTGTGATGTATGCAGCTGGGATGCTAAAACGTTTGTGTAAGTTCTTCTGGCTTGCTCTCAAATATTAACTTCCTTGAATAGCAAATGACTCAAAATCTTCTGAAATATCATTTGTTGATAGTATTTGAGCAAAGAAGTGTGTAATTTCCCAATCTACATTACTACTAATGCTATTTTGATGCAATGCTACGTTTGATATATTCTAGCATTCCTTTTATATTTTATGTTGATGTAAATATTGTACCAAACTTATTTGTACAATTGAATACATGGTTGCTAAGGGTCCCGTAGCTTAGATAGGCTAATATCTCATTTTGACAAGATAGTTAAAACTTCTTGTACTAAAGTTTACTATATCACTTTTGTACTAAAATTTACCCTGTTTTACTAAATTATCTTGTTACTAATTTTTGCATTGTTGTACTAAAATTTTCCTTGCTACTGTTGTACTGAAATTTAACCATTGAGTAGGTAGGAAGAATTAAAGGGAGCAATAATAACGATAAAGGAGCGCCCATGAGAAGTTAAATCAAAATCCACTTAACTCACAAATCATAACCAGTACATGATTCATGATAGAATTGCATTAGACACATGACATCCAGTTGTATAACTATATGTAGTAGAGTGTACTTGATGCCTATATTGTTCCTTTTTAACTTGTTCGCATAATTGATTTGGTTTGAATTATATATGACGAAGTTTAGCTATGTACCTTTACTGGATAAAGGGCACTTTATCAAAATTCAGTCATTTTTTTCATAGTAGTTGCTTAGATTTAGGAGGCGAATATAATGGGTGAATAAGAATGATTTTGTGGTACAAAAATGTTGAGCTTGTTCCATTAAAATATGTCACCCGATGGACATGTTAATCCCCAAAAAGATTTATGTTTGACACAGTTAATGTTGAACCACTAATTACGCCCCTGTTGCAACACACGAGCAATTTCCAGTATATAAATATAAGCCTTGGTAAATCACATTTGTGAGCATGTATCTCGGTACGTAATTCAGGCACATACAAATTTGGCCATGTGCCATGTGTGAATCATTATATTTGAACATAAAGTATTTTTGAATTGTTGAAACCTTGCATCTATTAGTATTTTCTATAGTACTGTAGATCTTTCTTTGAAACCAAAGGATGTATTGTCTGATAGCACATGTTTATTTAAGGGAAGTACCTCATTTCTTACAAAGTATGTTTGCTTTAAGGTTTACATTAACTCAATTGATGACATATAGTAGATTGTTTCATAAGAAAACAAGGATCAAAACGCAAAAGTGTTTGTCAGATGTAGGCTATTACTCTCCTTTTCTGCATACAAAGCTACTAATGTCATGACCTTCAACCTCTTTATGTTGCTCGCCTTTTACATTTTGCTGATCTATTAACTTGATTTCATTTACAGTAAGTTACTCATCTCATTTATTTGTTTTTGTAGATTGCCAAGATAAAACGGATAATGCATGGCTTGGAGGCTGATTGCAAGGATGAGAATGAGGCTACAACTGTATAATTAGAATGTCCTTTTCGGGATGATGTTTGAAACATTATAGTTGAATTGCAAGGTCTAGAATTTGGATACTACTCGATAGTTTCACATCTTGTAATCCCTGGATCGTGTTCTTTGTAATGCAACATAGTTGATCTAATAAATGAGACCTTCCTGTTTATTAAATTGTGGCTCTTATACACTAGATATATTGACCTAGTAATTCTGGATGTTAATTTATAAAATATCATCAATTATACATGCTATGTGGCGAAGCCTCTAGTCGTTGCCATGACATGCTGCACCATTGTGCAGGGTAGTCACCAACGCATATGATGTGTTGTTAAGCTACAACTCCATACGTTGCTACCCTACAACGCTTCTACATGTCGTTTACCAACGCATGTATATACGTTGTTGTAGAACCTAGCAACGCCACCTACGGCGACGCATATTAATCTGTTGGTGTAGACCGTAACAACGGATATATGGACATATGACAACGCATCGATGCGTTGCTAAAGGGGGGGTTCTTGTTGTAGTGATAGTAAAGCCCATAAACATCCAAAATAGGCAATTTAATTGCATGGAACAATAAAAAATTATAGATACGTTGGAGATGTATCATGGAGGCATTGACATGTCCTTTGATCTTTCTTCAATTTTGGTCAGGGTGGAGGGTCTTGATTCCCTGACTAAACATTTCAGCAAGGAGGAGATGGTAATACTGTCAAAGGTATGCCCATTGACAAGTCTCCTGGGCCAGATGGTTTTAATGGCCTCTTTTTCAAAAAGTGTTGGTCCATAATCAGTAAGGATTTCTATGAGCTTGCTAATGCTTTTCATGAGGGGTCTGTTAACCTGGAGAACATCAATCATTCTTATATCACTTTGGTTCACAAGAAAAGATCTCCTGAATCTGTTAATGATTTTAGGCCTATCTCACTGACTGGGATGGGAGTCAAATTTCTCTCTAAAATGGCAGCAAATAGATTGTTGTTTGATTTTATGAGATGTTTGCATAAAAACCAGTATGGTTTCATCAAATCCAGAACTATTCAGGATTGTGTTGCTTGGACTTTGGAGTACATTCACCAATGCCATCAGTCCGGAAGGCCTATTGTCATTCTCAAGCTGGATTTTGAGAAAGCTTTTGATTCCATTGAACATGAGGCTATATTCCAAATCTTGAAGCACAAGGGATTTAATGAGAAATGGATCCTTTGGGTCAAACAGTTCTTGACAACTGGAACATCCTCAGTTCTCCTTAGTGGTGTCCCTGGGAAGCAATTTTCTTGTAAGAAGAGTGTTATACAGGGTGACCCTCTCTCCCCTCTATTATTTGCCATTGCTACAGATCTGCTTCAGTTTGTGGTGAATGATATGCACTCTAAAGGTCTTCTGTAGCTTCCTATCCCTTGCCATGATAAGGATTACCCAATCATTCAGTATGCTGATGACACTCTCATTATTTTGCCTGCTGATGAATCTCAGTTGTTGTGCTTGAAGAAAATGCTTCTTTTGTTTTCCAAGTCCATTGGGTTGCATGTTAACTATCATAAATCATCTATGCTACCTATCAATGTGGACTCTGTGGAGATTGCTAGCCTGGCCGATGTCTTTGGTTGTGTGGTTGGCACTCTACCTTTTACTTATCTTGGTCTTCCTGTGGGAATAACCAAGCCTAAGATTTTTGACCTAATGCCTCTGGTTGACAATATGCAGAGGAAATTATCTATCAGTTCTTCTTTTCTTGCTCATGGAGGAAGGCTACAGTATATTTCTGCTCTTTCTTTTGTGCCCATTTTTTTCCTATGTAGCCTCGACTTACCTCCTGGTATTCTAAAATAGTTGGAACGAATTCAGAGACAATGCCTTTGGAGGAAATATGGGCAGGATTCTGGTCAGTCTTTGGAAGCTTGGGGGTTGGTTTGCAGGCCCAAAAACAGAGGCGATCTGGGTATCCTGAACTTGAATCTGCAAAATGAGGCTCTACTTCTCAAACATGCCAAGAAATTCTACAATAAAGTTGATGTGCCCTGGGTCCAACTCATTTGGAACACTTATTACCATGAGAGAGTTCCTCATGCAACTATCATATGTGGTTCTTTTTGGTGGAGGGATGTGTGCAAGTTAATGGATAGGTTCAGGATGGTGTCTGCAGTGGATGTTAACAAGGGAGACACTGTTCTATTCTGGTATGGTTCCTAGTCTCTGGGGGATTCTAGTACACCCCTTGATCAAAGGTTTACGAGACTGTTCTCATATGCAATTGACCCTCTCATTTCAGCTGCTGAGGTTTTTGCTTCTGATGAGCTTACTTCCCTGTTCCACCTGCCTCTCTCCGAGAGAGCTTTTGGAGAGTTACAATCCGTGCAGAACTTGCTCCTTCACTCCAAGCATAACCTGTTGTTGAATGATATTTGGGTGTGGAAAGAGGATGGCAAGGGATATACTGCCAAGAAATGAAGGAAATATGCCCTAGAGGCAATAATAAAGTTATTATTTATTTTCTTATATCATGATAAATGTTTATTATTCATGCTAAGAATTGTATTAACCGGAAACATAATACATGTGTGAATACATAGACAAACATAGTGTCACTAGTATGCCTCTACTTGACTAGCTCGTTAATCAAAGATGGTTAAGTTTCCTAACCATAGACATGAGTTGTCATTTGATTAACGGGATCACATCATTAGAAGAATGATGTGATTGACTTGACCCATTCTGTTAGCTTAGCACTTGACCGTTTAGTATGTTGCTATTGCTTTCTTCATGACTTATACAAAGTTCCTACAACTATGAGATTATGCAACTCCCGTTTACCGGAGGAACACTTTGTGTGCTACCAAACGTCACAACGTAACTGGGTGATTATAAAGGTGCTCTACAGGTGTCTCCAAAGGTACATGTTGAGTTGGCGTAATTCGAGATTAGGTTTTGTCACTCCGATTGTCGGAGAGGTATCTCTGGGCCCTCTCGGTAATACACATCACTTAAACCTTGCAAGCATTGTAACTAATGAGTTAGCTACGGAATGATGTATTACAGAACGAGTAAAGAGACTTGCCGGTAACGAGATTGAACTAGGTATTGGATACCGACGATCGAATCTCGGGCAAGTAACATACCGATGACAAAGGGAACAACATATGTTGTTATGCGGTTTGACCGATAAAGATCTTCGTAGAATTTGTAGGAACCAATATGGGCATCCAGGTCCCGCTATTGGTTATTGACCGAGAATGGTTCTAGGTCATGTCTACATAGTTCTCGAACCCGTAGGGTGCGCACGCTTAACGTTACGATGACAGTTTTATTATGAGTTTACAAGTTTTGATGTACCGAAGTTTGTTCGGAGTCCCGGATGTGATCACGGACATGACGAGGAGTCTCGAAATGGTCGAGACATAAAGATTGATATATTGGACGACTATATTCGGACACCGGAAGTGTTCCGGGTGATTTCGGAGAAAACCGGAGTGCCGGAGGGGTTACCGGAACCCCCCGGGGAAGTATTGGGCCTTAGTGGGCCTGAGGGGAGAGAGAGGGCAGCAGCCCAGGAGGTGGCGCGCCCCTCCCAAGGGGAGTCCGAATTGGACTAGGGGAGGGGGGCGCGGCCCCTCTTTCCCTCTCCCTCTCCCCCTCTTTCCTTCCCCCTTCCTCCTTCCTAGTTGGACTAGGAAAGGGGAGTCCTACTCCCACTAGGAGGAGGACTCCCCCCTCCTTGGCGCGCCCCAAGGGCCGGCCGGCCTCCCCCTTGCTCCTTTATATACGGGGGCGGGGGGGGGGGGGGGGCACCCCATAGACACACAAGTTGATCTACGGATCGTTCCTTAGCCGTGTGCGGTGCCCCCCTCCACCATATTCCACCTCGGTCATATCGTCGCGGAGTTTAGGCAAAGCCCTGCGCCGGTAGAACATCATCATCGTCACCACGCCGTCGTGCTGACGGAACTCATCTTCGGAGCTTTGCTGGATCGGAGGCCGGAGATCGTCATCGAGCTGAACGTGTGCTGAACTCGGAGGTGCCGTACGTTCGGTGCTTGCATCGGTCGGATCGTGAAGACGTACGACTACATCAACCGCGTTGTGTTAACGCTTCCGCTTACGGTCTACGAGGGTACGTGGACGAACACTCTCCCCTCTCGTTGCTATGCCATCACCATGATCTTGCGTGTGCGTAGGAATTTTTTTGAAATTACTACGTTCCCCAACAGTGGTATCAGAGCCTAGGTTTTATGCATTGATGTTATATGCACGAGTAGAACACAAGTAAGTTGTGGGCGATATAAGTCATACTGCTTACCAGCATGTCATACTTTGGTTCGGCGGTATTGTTGGATGAAGCGGCCCGGACCGACATTACGTGTACGCTTACGCGAGACTGGTTCTACCGACGTGCTTTGCACACAGGTGGCTGGCGGGTGTCAGTTTCTCCAACTTTAGTTGAACCGAGTGTGGCTACGCCCGGTCCTTGCGAAGGTTAAAACAACACCAACTTGACAAACTATCGTTGTGGTTTTGATGCGTAGGTAAGAACGGTTCTTGCTCAGCCCGTAGCAGTCACGTAAAACTTGCAACAACAAAGTAGAGGACGTCTAACTTGTTTTTGCAGGGCATGTTGTGATGTGATATGGTCAAGACGTGATGCTATATTTTATTGTATGACATGATCATGTTTTGTAACCGAGTTATCGGCAACTGGCAGGAGCCATATGGTTGTCGCTTTATTGTATGAAATGCAAACGCCCTGTAATTGCTTTACTTTATCACTAAGCGGTAGCGATAGTCGTAGAAGCAATAGTTGGCGAGACGACAACGATGCTACGATGGAGATCGAGGTGTCGCGCCGGTGACGATGGTGATCATGACGGTGCTTCGGAGATGGAGATCACAAGCACAAGATGATGATGGCCATATCATATCACTTATATTGATTGCATGTGATGTTTATCCTTTATGCATCTTATCTTGCTTTGTTTGACGGTAGCATTTTAAGATGATCTCTCACTAATTATCAAGAAGTGTTCTCCCTGCGTATGCACCGTTGCCAAAGTTCGTCGTGCCCAGACACCACGTGATGATCGGGTGTGATAAGCTCTACGTCCATCTACAACGGGTGCAAGCCAGTTTTGCACACGCGGAATACTCAGGTTAAGCTTGACGAGCCTAGCATATGCAGATATGGCCTCGGAACACCGAGACCGAAAGGTCGAGCATGAATCATATAGTAGATATGATCAACATAATGATGTTCACCATTGAAAACTACTCCATCTCACGTGATGATCGGTTATGGTTTAGTTGATTTGGATCACGTGATCACTTAGATGACTAGAGAGATGTCTGTCTAAGTGGGAGTTCTTAAGTAATATGATTAACTGAACTTAAATTTATCATGAACTTAGTCCTGGTAGTATTTTGCAAATTATGCTGTAGATTAATAGCTTGCATTGTTGCTTTCATATGTTTATTTTGATATGTTCCTAGAGAAAATTGTGTTGAAAAATGTTAGTAGCAATGATGCGGATTGGATCCGTGATCTGAGGTTTATCCTCATTGCTGCACAGAAGAATTATGTCCTTAATGCACCGCTGGTGACAGACCTATTGCAGGAGCAGATGCAGACGTTATGAACGTTTGGATAGCTCAATATGATGACTACTTGATAGTTTAGTGCACCATGCTTAACGGCTTAGAATCGGGACTTCAAAGACGTTTTGAACGTCATGGACCATATGAGATGTTCCAGGAGTTGAAGTTAATATTTCCAGCAAATACCCGAGTTGAGAGATATGAAGTCTCCAACAAGTTCTATAGCTAAAAGATGGAGGAGAATCGCTCAACTAGTGAGCATGTGCTCAAATTGTCTGGGTACTTCAATTGCTTGAATCAAGTGGGAGTTAATCTTCCAGATAAGATAGTGATTGACAGAATTCTCTAGTCACCATCATTAAGTTACTAGAACTTCGTGATGAACTATAGTATGCAAGGGATGACGTAAATGATTCCCGAGCTCTTCGTGATGTTGAAATCGACGAAGGTAGAAATCAAGAAAGAGCATCAAGTGTTGATGATTGACAAGACCACTAGTTTCAAGAAAAGGGCAAAGGGAAAGAAAGGGAAACTTCAAGTAGAATGGCAAACAAGTTGTCACTCCCACGAAGAAGCTCAAAGCTGGACCAAAGCCTGAAACTGAGTGCTTACACTGCAAAGGAAATGGTCACTAGAAGCGGAAATGCCCTAAATATTTGGTGGATAAGAAAGATGGCAAAGTGAACAAGGGTATATTTGATATACAAGTGTTTGATGTGTGCCTTACTAGTGTTTATAGTAGCCCCTAAGTATTTGATACTTGTTCGGTTGCTAAGATTAGTAACTCGAAACAGGAGTTACAGAATAAACAAAGACTAGTTGAAGGGGAAGTGACGATGAGTGTTGGAAGTAGTTCCAAGATTGATATGATCATCATCGCACACTCCCTATACTTTCGGGATTAGTGTTAAACCTAAATAAATGTTATTTGGCGTTTGCGTTGAGCATGAATATTATTTGATCATGTTTATTTCAATACGGTTATTCATTTAAAATAAGAGAATAATTGTTGTTCTGTTTACATGAATAAAACCTTCAATGGTCATACACCCAATGAAAATAGTTTGTTGGATCTCGATCATAGTGATACACATATTCATAATATTGATGCCAAAAGATGCAAAGTTAATAATGATAGTGCAACTTATTTGTGGCACTGCCGTTTGGGTCATGTCGGTGTAAAGCGCATGAAGAAACTCCATAAAGATGGATTTTCGGAATCACTTGGTTATGAATCATTTGATGTTTGCGAACCGTGCCTTTTGGGCAAGATGACTAAAACTCCGTTCTTCGGAACAATGGAACGAGCTACTGACTTGTTGGAAATAATACATACTGATGTATGCAGACCAATGAGTATGAAGGCTCAAGGCAAGTATCGTTATTTTCTGACCTTCACAAGATGATTTGAGCAGATATGGGTATATCTACTTGATGAAACATAAGTCTAAAATAGTTGAAAGGTTCAAAGAATTTCAGAGTGAAGTGGAAAATCATCGTAACAAGAAAATAAAGGTTCTACGATCTGATCGTGGAGAAGAATATTTGAGTTACGAGTTTGGTCTTACATTCAAACAATGTGGAATAGTTTCACAGCTCACGCCACCTAGAACACCACAATGTTATGGTGTGTCCGAACGTCGTAACCACACTTTATTGGATATGGTGCGATCTATGATGTCTCTTACTGATTTACCATTATTGTTTTGGGGTTATGCATTAGAGACAGCTGCATTCACGTTAAAAGGGCACCATCTAAATCCGTTGAGACGACACCGTATGAACTATGGTTTAGCAGTAAACCTAAGCTGTCATTTCTTAAAGTTTGGAGTTTTGATGCTTATATGAAAAAGGTTTTCAACCTGATAAGCTCGAACCCAAATCGGAGAAGTGCGTCTTCATAGAATACCCAAAGGAAACTGTTGGGTACACCTTCTATCATAGATCCGAAGGCAAAACATTCGTTGCTAAGAATGGATCCTTTCTAGAGAAGGAGTTTCTCTCGAAAGAAGTGAGTGGGAGGAAAGTAGAACTTGATGAGGTAACAGTACCAGCTCCCTTATTAGAAAGTAATTCATCACAGAAATCGGTTCCTGTGACACCTACACCAATTAGTGATGAAGTTAATGATGATGATCATGAAACTTCAGATCAAGTTGTTACTGAACTTCGTAGATCAACCAGAGTAAGATCCGCACCAGAGTGGTACGGTAATCCTATTCTGGAAGTCATGTTACTAGACCATGATGAACCTACGAACTATGAGGAAGCGATGATGAGCCCAGATTCCGCGAAATGGCTTGAGGCCATAAAATCTGAGATATGATCCATGTATGAGAACAAAGTATGGACTTTGATTGACTTGCTCGATGATCAGCAAGCCATGTTAATTAAATGGATTTTTAAGAGGAAGACGGACGCTGATAGTATTGTTACTATCTACAAAGCTAGAATTGTCGCAAAAGGTTTTCGACAAGTTCAAAGTGTTGACTACGATGAGAGTTTCTCACTCGTATCTATGCTTAAGTCTGTCCGAATCATGTTAGCAATTGCCGCATTTTATGAAATCTGGCAAATGGATAAACAAAATTGCATTCCTTAATGGAGTTATTAAAGAAGAGTTGTATGTGATGCAACCAAGAGGTTTTGTCGATCCTAAAGGTGTTAACAAAATGTGCAAGCTCCAGCAATCCATCTATGGACTGGTGCAAGCATCTCGGAGTTGGAATATACGCTTTGATAAGTTGATCAAAGCATATAGTTTTATACAGACTTGCGGTGAAGCCTGTATTTACAAGAAAGTGAGTGGGAGCACTACAACATTTCTGATAAGTATATGTGAATGACATATTGTTGATCGGAAGTAATGTTGAATTATTCTACAAAGCATAAAGGAGTATTTGAAAGGAGTTTTTTGAAGAAGGACCTCGGTAAAGCTGCTTACATATTGAGCATCAAGATCTATAGAGATAGATCAAGACGCTTGATAAGTTTTTTCAATGAGTACAAACCCTGACAAGATTTTGAAGTAGTTCAAAATGGAACAGTTAAAGAAAGAGTTCTTGCCTGTGTTGCAAAGGTATGAAATTGAGTAAGACTCAAATCCCGACCACGGCAGAAAATAGAAAAAGAATGAAAGTCATTCCCTATGCATCAGTCATAGGTTCTATAAAAGTATGCCATGCTATGGACCAGACCTATTGTATACTCTGCCCTGGTTTGGCAAGGGAGTACAATAGTGATCTAGGAGTAGATCACTGGACATTGGTCAAGAATGTCCTTAGTGAGGACTAAGGAAATATTTCTCGATTATGGAGGTGATAAAAGAGCCCGTCGTAGAAAGTTACCTCGGTGCAAGCTTTTACACCGATCCAGATGACTCTAAGTCTCAATCTGGATGCATATTGAAAGTGGGAGCAATTAGCTAGAGTAGCTCCGTGCAGAGCATTGTAGACATAGAATACTTGTAAAATACATATGGCGCTGAATGTGACAGACCCGTTAACTAAGTTTCTCTCACGAGCAAAACATGATCACACCTTAGTACTCTTTGGGTGTTAATCACATAGCAATGTGAACTAGATCATTGACTCTAGTAAACCCTTTGGGTGTTGGTCACATGACGATGTGAACTATGGGTGTTAATCATATACAGATATGAATATTGATGTTAAATCACATGGCGATGTGAACTAGATTATTGACTCTAGTGCAAGTGGGAGACTGAAGGAAATATGCCCTAGAGGCAATAATAAAGTTATTATTTATTTTCTTATATCATGATAAATGTTTATTATTCATGCTAAGAATTGTATTAACCGGAAACATAATACATGTGTGAATACATAGACAAACATAGTGTCACTAGTATGCCTCTACTTGACTAGCTCGTTAATCAAAGATGGTTAAGTTTCCTAACCATAGACATGAGTTGTCATTTGATTAACGGGATCACATCATTAGAAGAATGATGTGATTGACTTGACCCATTCTGTTAGCTTAGCACTTGATCGTTTAGTATGTTGCTATTGCTTTCTTCATGACTTATACAAAGTTCCTACAACTATGAGATTATGCAACTCCCGTTTACCGGAGGAACACTTTGTGTGCTACCAAACGTCACAACGTAACTGGGTGATTATAAAGGTGCTCTACAGGTGTCTCCAAAGGTACATGTTGAGTTGGCGTAATTCGAGATTAGGTTTTGTCACTCCAATTGTCGGAGAGGTATCTCTAGGCCCTCTCGGTAATACACATCACTTAAGCCTTGCAAGCATTGTAACTAATGAGTTAGCTACGGAATGATGTATTACAGAACGAGTAAAGAGACTTGCCGGTAACGAGATTGAACTAGGTATTGGATACCGACGATCGAATCTCGGGCAAGTAACATACCGATGACAAAGGGAACAACGTATGTTGTTATGCGGTTTGACCGATAAAGATCTTCGTAGAATATGTAGGAACCAATATGGGCATCCAGGTCCCTCTATTGGTTATTGACCGAGAATGGTTCTAGGTCATGTCTACATAGTTCTCGAACCCGTAGGGTCCGCACGCTTAACCTTACGATGACAGTTTTATTATGAGTTTACAAGTTTTGATGTACCGAAGTTTGTTCGAAGTTCCGGATGTGATCACGGACATGACGAGGAGTCTCGAAATGGTCGAGACATAAAGATTGATATATTGGACGACTATATTCGGACACCGAAAGTGTTCCGGGTGATTTCGGAGAAAACCGGAGTGCCGGAGGGGTTACCGAAACCCCCCGGGGAAGTATTGGGCCTTAGTGGGCCTGAGGGGAGAGAGAGGGCAGCAGCCCAGGAGGTAGAACATCATCATCGTCACCACGCCGTCGTGCTGACGGAACTCATCTCCGGAGCTTTGCTGGATCGGAGGCTGGAGATCGTCATCGAGCTGAACGTGTGCTGAACTCGGAGGTGCCGTACGTTCGGTGCTTGGATCGGTCGGATCGTGAAGACGTACGACTACATCAACCGCGTTGTGTTAACGCTTCCGCTTACGGTCTATGAGGGTACGCGGACGAACACTCTCCCCTCTCGTTGCTATGCCATCACCATGATCTTGCGTGTGCGTAGGAAATTTTTTGAAATTACTACGTTCCCCAACAAGAAATACTACACCTTCTTGCACAAGCATATTGTGTTTAACCTACTCATGTCTTGGGGCTAGTTGTTGCACTATGAGGATTAAGTTCTTTGCTTGGTGATGATCATGGACGGGCTAAACACCGAGGATATGTTGGAAAGGAGACACTGGAATGTCTCTGATTCTAATCTTTCTGTCCTCTGCCCCACGTGCACCAAGGAGGATAGAGATCATTTATTCTTTCAATGCAATTTTAGCTGCAGAGTCTGGAATTATCTTCAAATCAATTGGATGGCAGGGGATGATGTGATTGCCATTGCTTATCATGCCAGAAGGGAGTTTTGCAAACCATTCTTCTCAGAAGTGGTTTTCCTTGCATGTTGGAACATTTGGAATGTTAGAAATGACAGTGTTTTTTAGAAATATTAGACCTTCATTCAGAAGGTGGAGGGCAAACTTTATTCTAGATATTTCTCTTTTGGCACATAGGATTAAGCCTAAGTTCAAAGAGGAATTGCTTAGATGGATCTCCTTTTTACCACCTTGAGGTTAGCCTGTTATTTTTTCCTTTTTTCTTTTTGGGTCTCTTGGACCTTGTAAGATCTGTACATTTGTAATCTTGTGTTGGAATAAATAAATTGCTGTGGGGTTCATACCCTATAGTTCCAGGTCAAGAAAAAACATTACTACACTAAGCATATGATGCATCACATATTACTACACTAAGTAAACATATATCATCATATTATTACTACACTAATCATATCAGATTACTAAGCATATCAAATTATTACACAAAGTAACATACCATGACATGGCGGTTAACATTCGTCCTTGTTAGGCGGGTCACGAATGGCATCTCGACGTAGTCATCGCGTGGAGGAAGTATGTGCCAGAGGTTGCCCGACTCGTCCTCATTCAGCCTCATTCTTTGGGTATTGAGGGCTTTGCAAAATGGGTCCTCATCATCTTCGTCCCCCGAGTTGACGTAGATAACAAACAGCCTTGGAGTTTGTCTACTAAGGGAGAAACCAATGTTGGGGATATCGTTTATCGAGAACTTATCGGTCGACCCATGATAAGGGGTAAATCGGCCATTTTATCGGCATATCGTCCGATTTACCGCCATATAGGTTGATTTATCGGTCGATTTATCATATCAGTCAGACACCGGTAAGCGATAAAGCGGCCAATTTATCGGAATATCAGAAGATACCTTGAACAGCGAGAAACTGATCAATTCACTCCTAGTGAGATGCATGTGGGCGATGAAACAATCCCATTCATCTCCTCCGATCTGGGATATCTTTCGTCCCTTCTCGGCCTCCATAGTGTAGGGACCCCCAGAGCGTCGAAGATCACAGTGTCTCCGATAATGAGCTTGTTGAACTCCAATCTCACATTGCAAGGGACGGTCTGTGTAAGAAAAACCAAAAAAAAACACATAGCTTTACTGAAAATAGCAACAAAAACAAAATAACTAACTGCTAGAAGGTTCATATAATGTGTTACCGCTGCATGAAGAAAACGCGGTTGGAAGTAGATGGCAAACAGCGTGCCAGCAAGGCTGGTTGCGCACCTTGGCTGACATGGTGGTGGCTGCCCATTCTACACAAAACATATTGAAAACTAAGTATATAATCAGTTTGTACACTAGTAAATCAATTTCTACTAAACATAATTGGAGTTCATTTTACACAAAGCATATTAAGAACTAAGTATATAATTCTACACTAGTAATTGTATACACAAATAAACAAAATCCACGGAGGGAGACACAAATAAACAAATTCTACACTAGTAATTGATAGGGGTTTATTTTATTTATTCCTAACTTTCTAGACTACACTACCAAATTAAGTTGAACTTGAATCATTAATATTCTAGACACTCAAAATATTTCTAATCAAAATGCACTACAAATATCAGATTCTACACAATAGCAATTAGATTATCACTAAAATTTCTACACAAAGCAATCCATGCAGCTAATTTTGGATTCTACATCACACGAAACAATCCATGATATATACTAAAGTTTCTACACAAATTAAAGCAATCCCCTAAATCGGATTCTACATTAATCCCAAGGATTCCATGTGGCATGTCCGTGGTCGGAGGAGGTGGGAGTGGAGAGGAAGGAGATGCGATGGGAGGAGAAGGAGTGGATCAAACCTTGCTGCCGGCGAGGGGCGGTGACGGCTGGTTGAGGGGGAAGTGTATACCGGGTGGTTGTGAAATAAGAGGGCGCTGACTTAGGTCTTTTACTAAGTTGACTCAAGTGGGCCATTGCTGGAGTGGGCCTAAAGTGCAACGTCATAGCTAATAACAACCCAAATAAGAAAAGACTAAGATTAATGAAAGACTTAACAAAATAAAAGACTCAAAATTAAAACTGGTAGTAAAGAAATAAAAGTCCCAAAATGATAAAACACTAATAATAATAATGATGATGACAAAAATATAATATAATATATTCATTATTTTGTTGCATTTGAAAAGTCTCACTTATTTGTTCATGTTTGTTGAGTATTCTAAGATGACTTCTGATATAATAAGAAGTGAGAAGAAAACAAGAGAAGAACAAACTTAAAGTAAAAAACGAGTCATTATTAATACTTTCCCCCTAGAAAAGATTTCAATAAGAATTTTTTGAAATTCGGCTTCTGAAGATATAAAATAATGAGAAACCTAACAATTGCGAGTTATATAATCCTTTCTAGAAGTTATATTATGATAATCTAAAATAAGTGCGAGTGTAGTTTTACCAGGAGGTTAGCACGCACATCAACCAGAAACATGTTTCAGCTAACACCTTGAGCACAAAGGGCCACAGTTAAGCAAGCATCACAAACAAATCAATAAGGGACCATCCATGGCAAAACACCAGCGACCTACAACCATCAAGCACGAACCAAAAGCACACTGAAATCCAAGCTCTAAACCACCGGAGCCAAATCGAAGAGCTATACTGGAACATAGCACATGAGAGTGGTCGGGAGGAGAGAAGAGAATTACCGAACCGTAGTAGAGAAGCTAAGGAGCACCTGAGTCTGCAGCCCCTTGTTTTTCACTAATCCGAGCATTTTTTTTTACACATTCATGGTTATCTCGACAGCTTTCCTTACCTTGAGCTTGCCCACACCAGAATCGAGCAGCCGCGCCCATCTTCAAGCTCACCCAACGTTGCGCTCCTCCACACCCGGCCCGTTCCCACCTCGACCTCGCCCGAGTCGGACTCGAGCACCGCTACTCCAGGCCCGTCACCCACCTCGACCTCGCCTGCGTGGGACCCTAGCACTGTCGCCCCTCCTCGAGCTCCTCTGTTGGCTGCTGCCCATGCTCGGATCTATGAGGAGGAGGTGGAGGCGGCGGGGGAATGGGAACGGAAGAGGGAGTAGTGGTGACGTGTGGGTAACGGCGGCCCGACAGCAGGAGGCGGCTGCGACCTGCAGGATTGGCTGCCCTTGCGCGCGAGGGAAGTGGAAATCGGGATCGGGATTGGCACGACGGCTGCAACGGTAGGTTTTACTGAAGCTATCGGGCGGTTTTGATCTTTTTTTCACCGTGATCGAACCACCAAAGATCTGTTCCATGTGCCAGCGCCACGTTCATTGACCCAAAGAAACAACATCAACCATCCACCCACTTACAGGTGGGGCCTCCAGCGATAATTACAGCCGTGATGCATCAGGGAGCTGCAATTCGTGGGAGCTTAGTAACTATAGTGATATTTAGGGGCGCTGTGATGCCCGCGTTGGAGTTTCCATAGGCAGAAGGCACGGGGTTGTGGTTCGATCACGGTGAGTTCAAGGCGGTAGGTTTTACTAGTACCGGAGCAGTAAGGCTGGCCATAGTGGGGTAACATAACCGGTGACATGCATTTGGGACTAGCAAACATGCTTATGTGACACACAATTAAGAAAGATAGAGATGGTTAGAATAACATAGGTAGATACGGATCATGTTAAACATTATGCTACTTTGTGTCATGCATGGCAATAAATATGGTCATATATGATACTACTTTATGATACTACTATCGTATAGTAGTATGCATTATGAAGGTAGTACTAATCATATAGTAGTATCATATCATATGCATGATACTCCCCACTATGAGTAGCCTAAGTGCAGTAAATGCAGCAGCGGGTGGTCCGGCCAGTTGTGGTTGGCTTGCTATGTGTAGTGTGTACCCATTGACATTATCATTATGCGGCGGGTGACGCACCGTCGGTGCTATTTCCTCGTAACAAAGCCGCGTGGCGACGGACGGGTACAGGAGGGAGCGAATGCAGGCAGGATTTGTGGACGGAAGGCCGGACGGAGCACGCGAAGCACCGATGCCGCGTCCCGATTTTGTACATTGTACAAGTAGAAAAGGAAACGCGTACTTTCATCCTTCGTTCCGACGCGTAGAGTCGAGTTTCACAATGTCTGGCACTGTACGCATTTGCTCGCGAAGATGAGTAGCTGGCACAATCGAGCATGGCGGCCTTGTGAAACGGCTGCCTTCGTTTTCCCGTGTCCTCCACCCTCGCATCCCATGTGCCATGTTTACACCTCTAGCGAAACCGGTCGGCCACCACCACCTCCTCTCGCTGTTTACACTGCGCGTGAGCCAGTAGCCTCAACCGGAGGAGGCGTTGCCATCGGCACCAGTAAACTGACGCGGGTCGCAGCGCAGTACGAGTGTTTTAAAGAAATTGGGATGCATGGGGGGGTGGCAGGAGCCCTACCCGACAGCGACAGACACAGCCAAAAGGAGCACGGTGCCCGAGGCAGGCAGCCCCACCACAGAAGAAGGGCAAGGCAAAGCAAAAGCACCAACGTTCTCCTCCGCTCCTCATCACAGCGAACAAACCGTCCGCGATTTCGAGCCAATCTCTCTCGTCGCCTCTTCGGTCCCATTTTTCGGCCCTGGACAATTAGTGGGACCACATGCAGGAGTAACCCCACTGGCGACGTCTCTTTTACTCCTTGGTACCGTTAGAGAGCTTCCAAATGACGACGGAGGAGCAGAGGGCAATTTCGAATTGTCAAGGCACAGCTAACCGGCCAATCTGTATGTGTGTGTGCGTGTGATGAAAGGGTGATCTCCAAAATACAGTATAAAATAAAAGCA
Organism: Triticum timopheevii; assembly: GCA_963921465.1. Taxonomy (NCBI): domain Eukaryota; kingdom Viridiplantae; phylum Streptophyta; class Magnoliopsida; order Poales; family Poaceae; genus Triticum; species Triticum timopheevii. The sequence continues at coordinate 328,825,316 of OY997266.1, forward strand.
AGTGTGATCCAACAAAGAGAGCCAGTAATACGGTAGGCCAGCACGTAGAAAGAACACTGATGTTTAGTAAAATGTAGTAGTAGTAGAGAAAGGAGAGATAGCCTGTTTTTTAACAAACAGTTTTACAGCCTTGAACAAACAAACCGCCTTATCCTCACACCTTACCCTGCCCGACAACTCTGCGCACCGCCAGGGCTTTCACAGCATCCAAAGCTCTCACCCATCACCTTAACTAAACCCCTCATGATTAAATTATGACTGACAAAGCCGTACTTTCATCCGCTAATCAAGCGACGTTACTCATCATCATATCTTAACAGCCCTTGGGCACGAAGGCGACGCGCTGGCCGTCGCCGTCGAACACCACCCGGAAGCCCTGCTGCTGTATGTTGCCGATGATGGACACGCCGCCGTCCGTGCCCGCGAACGCGAAGCAAAACGTCCCTTTCGAGTCCACCGGGATCAGGTAGTTCTCCGGTGGCAGAGCCGCCTCCGCGCCACCGGCGAAGTGCATCGACACGGTCGGCACCTTCACCACCTTGCGCCCGCTCAGGTCGTAGCACGTGTCGAACAGGGAGAACCCGCCGGGAGAGAGCCGGAGCCCAGCGGCGGCCCCGCGGAATGCGTCGCGCAGAGCCGAGTAGGCCGGGCGGGCGAGCCGGGTCACGGACGTGCCGGAGTCCACGATGACGCCACCACGCCCCGACGACGGGTCAAGACGGAGGTCGGAGTTCGCCACGCCAGGGACGCGCGCGCCGCCCACGCTGATACCAATGAGCTGCACGTAGTAGAACGTCTCCATCCGAGGGTTCTTGACCATCGGGGTGAAGGACGAGGCGACCGTGGAGCCTAGGGCGCCAGACCCAAATGTCACGGTCGAAGAGCGGGAGGCGGAGTTGGCCGACGAGGTACGGTCCACAAGGCAGTACGAGAAGCTCCGCCCGTAACGGCGGGAGATCTGGGTGGGGAAGGATAGGCTGCCTCGGCCCAGCCCGAGGAGGCCCGCCGCCGCGACGAACAAACCCTCGTTGTCGTGGCCGCACCCCAGAGCGACGCGCGCCACGCGGGCACCGCCGGCGAAGGTGAGGGTCTCGGTGGCGAAGTCTCCGGCGGTGACGGAGCCATCGCCGTAAGCGACCTGGTACAGGCACGCACTGCGGCGCAGGTCACAGCCGCCGAAGTCGAGCCTGCGGCAAAGCGGGGAGGCGCAGCCGACCGCGCCGTAGGAGCGCGAGCGGCGCGGGTCGAACACCTGGCCAGACTGCTCGTAGCAGCGCCTGCACGGCGCGCACTGCAGCCACACGACGTCGCTGCCGGTGTCGAGCACCATGAGCGCCGGCGTGGCGGGCGTCCCCACCCCGATCTTGGTGAAGTACTCCCCGCTCCCCTGGGCCAGCCCGGACACCACCGGCGCCACGACCCCTCCGCCGCCGCGACGCGTGCCGTTGGCCGCGCCGGCGGCCGCCGAGAGCCGCGCCGCCCTCCTCTCGTCCCGCTCCAGCCGGTGCGCGAGCAGCTCGGCCGCGGTGGCGTTCTTTGAGAAGTCATCCCGGTGGACAACGCGGAAACGAACTGTCGAGGCGGCGGCGTCGTCGGCAGCGGCAAGGTTGCCGGCGAAGACGTTGGTGTCGTCCTCGCGGGCTAGTTCCGACGGGGCGGAGACACGGCCGGGCCAGAGAGGGGTGGCGAGGAGGGCCTGAGTCTGGACGGGCTTGGCAGAGGCATGGGAGGCGGCGGCGAGCAGGAGGAGGAGCGCGGAGAGGGGGAGCAAAGGCGGAGGCGCCATGGGCATGTGAGGGGAGTGTGAACTGGAGGTGGGGCGGTGCTGTACTGGAGTGGAGTGGCGCGGCGTGTATAAGAAGGGAAGAGTGCGCGAGTCATCACCATTAGCAGGAGATTGCATTAAATTAAGATTAGAAGGGTGCGGGGCAATTAATGAGATACAGTTCTTTGCGGATGTTTGGGTTGGCAGCGGCGGTGCTCCTCCTCGAGGTGGCGGTGGGATAGGAATAAATGTTGCTTTTTATATATCGAGAATAAATGTTGCTTTGCGCAGCGGAGTGGACACTTGTTTGACAGATTTGACTGTGGGAAGACCTGCTGGTGTGGACACGTCTTGTGTGTGGTGTCGGCGTAATCCGGTAATCACATGCGAAATCGAATAAGGAAATTTGGTTTTCATAGTGCCATGACGATTGTCCCCTAGGCGTGATTCAGTAGTTGGTGATGTTTTTCTATGCTTTAGGTGATGGTGATGAGTGATCTACTCCCTCTGTTTTCTAAATATTTGTCTTTCTAGATATTTCAACAAGTGACTACATACGAAGCAAAATGAGTGAATATACACTCTAGAATCTACATACATCCGTATGTGATAGTCCATTTGAAATGTAGAAAGACAAATATTTAGGAACGGAGGGAGTATGTTTGTGTGATTCAGGTGTGTGTCACAGTTCCACGGCCTATGTGCCTGCTTTTTGGAACTACCCATAGCAGTCCCACTTGGAGGCAAATTGAGACGAGCCTGGACGTCTCTCTCCCTCTCCCGTCCGACGTCCGAAGAAGAGGGGCGACTTTTTACATCTCCTGGCCGATCCACCTCTACGCCGCCGGTGCGCCGGATCCCTCGTCCTTCGTCTACCGCTCCGTCGGCGGGAGGGCAGGGGGTCCTCGTCTCGCGGCTGTAATTAGTGTAGGGTCTGTAGGGTTACCGGCAGGCGGCGATGAGGAGGTGGTGGAGTCGCCGGTGTGGTTTTTGTTGCAGGTGCGCGTCCCCTTCGACTCCGGCGCTCGGTGGAGCTCCGTGTCCGTGGTGGTGCGCCTGCTTCCCCAGCACTCACGAATCGACGGATTCGTGCTGTGCTTCCTTCCCCAGTCAGATCCCGCCGGGCGGCGGATCTGGGATGTGAAGATCTCGAAGATGACGACATGGTGGTTCGTGACGGAGCCGATGTTCCTGGGCGTTACCTCTCTGGAGGCGGTGAGTGAGGACTTCCCAGTTGCCATGGGGATGCCTTCGTCGATCCAAGGCGCATGGACGAGCACAGGCAGAGGCGCGTCTTCCTCTTGTTCGGGATGCCGGCGATGCTGGAGTTCAGAAGGAGTCCTTTGTATTATCTACTGTTTTCTGGGATTTTCTGTAAGAACGAACTATCTATGAAATCATTATCTTCTCGGGAAAAAAAGTCCCACTTGGAGGATTTCTCGAGGATTGATGTTTGCATCAGGCTGGTCGTAATGGTGAGTATCATATACTAGTATCATGCATATGATACTAGTGTATGATACTACGTTTGTAATGCATAGTACATAAGTTAGTATCTTAGGTTGCCTTATTAAATTTTTTTTTGACCTAGAAGACTGCAGGGCTTACACCCCACAGCAATTTATTAAAGCTTCAAAACATAGAGTACAAGAAATGTTCCTCAAGAGAAGGAACTAAAAGAAAAGAAGAAAATTGTACAAGCTAGTCTAAACAAAGGAAGAAAAGGCTAACTAGAACAAAGAAAGAATTACATATGCATAAGCTCTCAAGAGGTAGGAAATCTATCCATTTGATCAATGCTTCTCTATGTCTGGATTTGATTCTGTGAGCCAATAGAGATATGTCATGGATAAATCCATTTCTCCACTGCCTGAAAGAGGGTCTGATATGCCTAAAGGCTTTGTCATTTCTGACTTTCCAAATATTCCACCAAGTGAGGAAAACCACCTCAGAGAAGAAAGGCTTATTGAAATCCTTCCTAGCATGATGTGCAATCTGAACCATATCCTGACTATCCGACCAGGTAATTTGAAGGTAGTTCCACACTCTCATACTAAAGTTGCACTGAAAGAATAAATGATTCCTATCTTCTAGTGCACCAGTGGGCCAACGAACACATTCAGGCCCATCATTGATCTTCCACTTCCTACACTGAATCATATCCTTGGTGTTAACTCTATCCATAATGACAAGCCAGGCAAACATTTTGATTGACATTGTACAACAAGACTTCCATATCCAACTCAGAATAGGGTTGGCAGTCATTGGCTGATGAACAAAGTCATAATATTTATTTGCTGAAAACCCAGCCTTTTTCCCATGTCTCCAATTCCAGGAATCATTAGAAGCCACATCCAGAGAGAACCCATCCAAAACTTCAGTCAGTTGATTGAACTCCCTGAAGGCCAGTTCTGATAGTGGCAAGGAAAACAAACTCTGCAACTCACCACACCGCAACACTTCACAAACAGAGGAATTCTTTTGTAAGCAGAAAGAAAACAATCTAGGGAATCTCTCCTGAGGTGGGATGCATGAATTATCAATCTCCCAAGAATCAGACCAGAAAAGCAAAGAATCTCCTCTTCCAACTGTGACTGAAGTAACAACCCTGAATTTATCCATTAATTTGCATATATCCCTCCACCAGAAAGAGCCACATAAAGCAGTGTCATGGGGAACTCTCTGATAATAATAAGAATTCCAGATCAAATGAACCCAAGGCACATCATCTTTGTTATAGAACTTGTTCAGAAATTTCATGAACAAAGCTTCATTTTGTAATCCCAGATTAAGTATGCCAAGCCCACCTTTAAGTTTGGGCCTGCATACCAAAGGCCAAGCAGCCAAAGAATGCCCCTTCTCCTGACCATATTTTCTCCATAGACATTGTCTCTGTATCCTTTCCAGCTGCTTTAAAATCCCTTGTGGTATAGATAAACTACAAAGGAAAAAAATGGCAAAGAAGAGATAACAGAGTTTACCAACTGCAAGCTGCTACCTTGGGGCAGAAACCAGGAGCTAGCAGTCAACCTCCTTTCCATATAGTCAACTAGAGGTAGGAGATCCACAATTTTGGGCCTAGTTGTGCCCACAGGCAAACCCAAATATGTAAAGGGTAAAACCCCAAGTTGACACCCAAGCTGAGCAGCAAAAATAGTGGCAGCAGTGTGTTCCACATTAATTGGGTACATTGAAGATTTATGATAGTTGATCTGCAAACCAGTTGCCAGGGAGAAAGAGTGCAGAACAGATTTTAACACCTCCAACTGAGCTGAGTCGGCAGAGACAAACAGCAAAGTGTCATCTGCATACTGTACCACTGGGTAGTCAGGGTCATGAGTTACCAGTGGTAGTGACAGAAGGCCTTTACTTAGGGAATCATTAATCATAGTCTGTAGCAGATCAGCAGCAATCACAAACAACAAAGGTGAAATGGGATCACCTTGCTTTACCCCACACTTGCACTTGAAGTGATTCCCTGGTACACCATTTAGCAGAATTGAGGAGGTTGCAGATGACAATAACTGCTGTATCCAGGAGATCCATTTGTTATCAAAACCCTTTGCCTCCAAGATTTTCAAAATGGCCTCATGCTGAATGGAATCAAAAGCCTTTTCAAAATCAAGTTTTAGTAACATGATTGGCCTTTTTGACTGGTTGCATTGATGGATATACTCAAAGGTCCAGGCAATACAATCCTGAATAGTTCTAGACTTTATAAAGCCATATTGATTCTTATGCACACACTTGGTGATTTCATCTTGGAATCTGTTAGCAACAAGCTTAGTTAGGAATTTCAGTCCCACACTAGTCAAAGAAATTGGCCTAAAATCTCCAGCAGATTCTGGTGACAACTTCTTAGGGATCAAAGTTATGAATGCCTCACTGAGATTTTCCAGCTGTGCTCTTCCAGCATGAAACTCATTCACAAGTGTAATGAAATCACTTGAGATGATGGACCAACATTTCTTCATAAAAAGGCCATTAAATCCATCAGGTCTAGGAGCCTTGTCAATTGGCATCTCCTTGACAACCTGCTCAATTTCTTTCACCTCAAAAGGCCTTGTGAGCACTTCCAGCCCCCGAACCCTAGTGATGATAGAGAGGATATCATTGCCCAGAGAAATTGGCTTCACAGAAACCATTCTGCCCTTAAAAATATCCAGGAATTCCTTTGCAATTCTGTCATGGTCTGAAGAAACTGTTCCATCAGACAACTGCAGTGTGGCAATTGAATTTTTCTTGTATCTTTCAGTTGCCATAGCTTGGAAGAATTTTGAGTTTTCCTCACCCACTTTGATATATCTAATAGTGCATCTCTTCTTCCAGTATAAGAACTGCAAGTGCAGAAGATGTTCATGATGCAACTTTACAATTTTTCTGAAATTGGATTCAGAAAGGAAAAATTCCTAGAATCTTCCAGGTCATCAAGCCAAAGGATCACCAAGTTGCACTTCTCAATCAGCTCTTTAATATGTGACAAACCCTTCTGCCGTTTCTTAAGAGCATACGTCAAAGACTTGAGTTTGTCCATTATAATTACTGATATGTGGGTTTTATGAGAATGTTCTTGCCAAACCTTCTGAACACACTCCATAAAACCTGGTTGATGAACCCAAAAAAATTCAAATCTGAAGATGTGAGCTTTTGGTATGTTGGTACCTATAGAAACCACACATGGGACATGGTCTGAGGCAGTCTTGGACAATGGTGTGACTTGAGTATTTGGGTACTGACAAATCCAGCTGGCTGAGGTAAAGAACCAATCTAACTACTCCAGAAGTGGGGCATCCTGCATATTAGACCATGTGAATCTTCTTCCCTTGATAGGCAGTTCTAGCAGGCCCAAATGCCCTATGACCTCATTAAAGATGAAAATGTCATTTACATCACCTCCAGGAAGGTTTCTATTATCTAAAGATCTTATGAAGTTAAAATCTCCCAACAACATCCAATTCTGTTCAGGTTCCACATTCAGATGGTAAAGCCAACTAACAAATTCATCCCTTAGGATACCCTGGCAGGGACCATAAACATTGACCAGGTACCAATGATCACCATTGTGCACAGATTTGAAGTTAATCACCATCCCATAGGATTTAACTTGAATTAAGTTACCTAAGAAAACATCTGAACGCCACACAGATAAAATACCACCAGAAGCTCCCCTTGAGGGAGATTCAATGAACTGATCAAAACCCGTAGGACAAATGCTCTTAATTAAACTATGAGAGCAATCAGAGAGCTTAGTTTCCTGCAAACATACAACTGCACATTGACTTTCAGATATTTTCTGCCTAACGGCACGCTGCCTTGCTTCAGAATTCAATCCACGAACATTCCAACACAGAACCTTCCAGCTACGCATTGACATTGGATTCATAGAATAACATGTAGAAACGTAGCAAAATTAGTGTGACACCTTGTGCCACACAACCCATGCCATAATAGACCACAATCTTCAAGTCTCGAGCATAAAGCAAAAGTTTAGAAAGAACATAAACGATAGCAAATTTAACAGGCTCGCTACACCTAGGTAAAATAGTAGTTCTTAACATTTAATCACTGCCAGAAGAGGAGTCATCCGTAGGATTGGCCATAAGCTTCTCCCGAGACAGCAGCTTGGAATCAATTTCCAGCTCAGCACCAATGGCCTGCAGCACCAGAAGGGGTGTCTGTGGAGGGGCAGCTTCAGACTTGTCATTGCCCTCATCGTCAGTCTTGTCCAAACCAGCAGCATCCACCGGCTTGGGCCGGGCCTTCTCTTCAATGGGCTTGGACTTAGGCCGTCTTTTAGCGGGCTGCAGGGAGAGTTGCTCAAAGATGACAGGTTTGAAACCGTCCAACTTTGCCGCACTTCGCGTACACCTTCTCACCGAGGTGTCCACCAAGGGTGCAGATAATTAGCATCTACCACGCTTGCTTTTCTTGGACTCATAAGCAAAAACCATCGGCGACGGAACCTCATTCAGTCCACTGCGCTCCACTTCCCCAGAAACAGCATTAGAAGCTATCACAGCATCGAGCAACGGCTCTTCAGACACAACATTAACATAAAGCCCATCACTTGACCCAGTTGACGTATCAACCTGCAATTCTCTAAACAGAGATCGAGCAACTGGGCGCTTAGAGACCGAAGAAACAGTGCAAGGTAGAGAAGAGGGCAATCTTGGCACCAACATGGACGTCTTCTGAACATCATCAAAAGCAATTGACCACTTTCACTTGGAATAAGTTACTGTCCCCATGGGCTTGAAAAAGATGGATCTGGGCACCTCCTTCACTGAAAAATCAAACATCAGATTCCCAAAAGAGCGTTTCTAAAGCATTTCAGGTGGAGGGGGGGGGGCAGCCACAATCTGAACCATCCCAATGAAGATCTGATGGTGTTGAATGACTGGAGGCTGAAAGGGCACAATGGCCAATGGATTATCCACCACAACTGCAGGTGGATCATTAGCTTGAACAATCTGATCGACTAGGGGGGGATGCTGCATCTCATCAATCTGTAGAAGCTGTTCGACAGACTCTGAACCAACAGGCTGGTCAATGACAATGGAGACTTGATCCTATTCTGGCTCGGCCGGCTGCGGAGGCAGATTAATGTCCTCCTCATTATCTCCCCAGTGAGCATTTCCCCAGCCAGCATCCACTGGATTATCAGGAGGGGGTGGTGGAGCAAGTGGTGCGTCATTCCATCCCAGCATTGGGTATGGAGGGAGAACAAACGGTAAGTTATCCGGAACTAAATGTCCAGGCATTGGGTGAGGATTACCATCCAATGGCATCGGATCCTCATCATTGGGCATCTGATCAGCAAAGTCTGCCCCAAGAACATAACATGCAGCGGTCCAGGAAACTTGAGCACCCCCCCATTCAGCATAGTCCCCAAAAACATCTCTTGGCACCAGCGGTGTATCAGGGAAGCTAGCTTCAACCATAGTACGGACTAGGTATGGATCTTCACTGTCCCATGAATGAAATTTGCCAAAAGTACCAACAGCTTGTGAAATAAACTCTGTTGTACAATAGTCAAGTGGAATCCCAACAAACATGAGCCAGACCTTACGAAAACCATGATTCCCTTTGAAATTTCCCCCCTCATCATGCTTCATAAACCTAACGAACCGATCATTGCCCAAACCAAACAGCGGATGCTGAATCAAAGTGTATCTGACAGACGGATCCCTAACTTGAAATAAGCCGATCCCATGAAACCATGGCTGAGCAGAACGGACAAGAGTACCTCTGTTCTGAAGAAACTGAACAACCTCCTCTCTGACAGGCCCGAGAGGTCCTTCCGGAGCAAGCATAACTTCTGCAACCATGTAATCCTCATGGCGGCGAGACGGGCGAGCCGCAGACGTGAAGAAGGTGCACGAAAGACGTCGATCTCCACCATCAATGATATGATGCCCCATGCATGACACAAAGTAGTACTACATTTAATACGATACATCATGATATGATACCACACCCTCTCTTTCCTCATTTAGTTATGTGCCACATCATCCAAAAAGTCTAGTTCGCATGCATGATACCACTTATGATACTCCCATTACGACCAGCCTCAGCTCACTCTTCCCTTTTGGATGAAACATCCGATTTTATTCTTTTATACTCAAGGCATTTTTCTCAGACATCTTTTCTGCTATGAGTACAGCCGGTATGGATTTTCAATGTAGGAAGCCATGATTTCTGTAAGGGTGGTGGTTGTTCCGAATCATGCTAGGGTGTGATCGATGCTTGTGAACGAAATACGCCCTAGAGGCAATAATAAAGTTATTATTTATTTCCTCATATCATGATCAATGTTTATTATTCATGCTAGAGTTGTATTAATCGGAAACATAATACATGTGTGAATACATAGACAAACATAGTGTCACTAGTATGCCTCTACTTGACTAGCTCGTTGATCAAAGATGATTGAGTTTCCTAGCCATAGACATGCGTTGTCATTTGATCAACGGGATCACATCATTAGGAGAATGATGTGATTGACTTGACCCATTCTGTTAGCTTAGCACTTGATCATTTAGTATGTTGCTATTGCTTTCTTCATGACTTATACATGTTCCTATGACTATGAGATTATGCAACTCCCGAATATCGGAGGAACACTTTGTGTGCTACCAAACGTCACAACGTAATTGGGTGATTATAAAGGTGCTCTATAGGTGTCTCCGATGGTGTTTGTTGGGTTGACATAGATCGAGATTAGGATTTGTCACTCCGATTGTCAAAGAGGTATCTCTGGGCCCTCTCGGTAATGCACATCACTATAAGCCTTGCAAGCAATGTGACTAATGAGTTAGTTGCGGGATGATGCATTACGGAACGAGTAAAGAGACTTGCCGGTAACGAGATTGAACTAGGTATGATGATACCGACGATCGAATCTCGGGTAAATAACATACCGATGACAAAGGGAACAACGTATGTTGTTATGCGGTTTGACCGATAAAGATCTTCGTAGAATATGTGGGAGCCAATATGAGCATCCAGGTTACGCTATTGGTTATTGACCGGAGACGAGTCTCGGTCATGTCTACATAGTTCTCGAACCCGTAGGGTCCGCACGCTTAACTTTCGGTGACGATTTATATTATGAGTTATGTGTTTTGATGTAACGAAGGTAGTTCGGAGCCTCGGATGAGGTCGGGGACATGATGAGGAGTCTTGAAATGGTCGAGACATAAAGATCGATATATTGGACGACTATATTCGGACGTCGGAAAGGCTCCGAGTGATTCGTGTATTTATCGGAGTACGAGAGAGTTACGGGAATTCACCGGGGAGTATATGGGCCTTATTGGGCTTTAGGGGAAAGAGAGAGGGGAGGCTGCGCCCCCCCCCCCCCCCCCAAGGCCTAGTTCAAATTGGACTAGGGGGAGGGGCTGCGCCCCCTCCTTCCTTCTCTTCTCTTTTCCCTTTCCTTGACTCCTACTCCTACTACTTGGAAGGGGGTGGAATCCTACTCCCGGTGGGAGTAGGACTCCTCCAGGGCGCACCATAGGAGGGTCGGCCCTCCCCCCTCCTCCACTCCTTTATATACGGGGGCAGGGGGGCACCTCTAGACACACAAGTTGATCTGTTGATCTCTCCCAGCCGTGTGCGGTGCCCCCTCCACCATATTGCACCTCGGTCATATTGTAGCGGTGCTTAGGCGAAGCCTTGCATCAGTAGCAACATCATCACCATCATCACGCCGTCGTGTTGACGAAACTCTCCCGTGAAGCTCTGCTGGATCGGAGTTCGCGGGATGTCATCGAGCTGAATGTGTGCTAAACTCGGAGGTGCCGTACGTTCGGTACTTGGATCGGTCGGATCGTGAAGACGTACGACTACATCAACCATGTTGTGCTAACACTTCCGCTTTTGGTCTACATCAACTGGGGTTTGGCAAGAAACCAAAGTTGTCGTTTCTTAAAGTTTGGGGCTGTGATGCTTATGTGAAAAAGTTTCAACCTACTAAGCTCGAACCCAAATCGGAGAAGTGCATTTTCATAGAGTACCCAAAGGAAACTGTTGGGTACACCTTCTATCACAGATCCGAAAGGCAAGATACTCATTGCTAAAAATGGATCCTTTCTAGAGAAGGAGTTTCTCTCGAAAGAAGTGAGTGGGAGGAAAGTAGAACTTGATGAGGTAATTGTACCTTCTCCCGAATTGGAAAGTAGTTCATCACAGAAATCAATTCCAGTGGTTCCTACACCAATTAGTGAGGAAGTTAATGATGATGATCATGAAACTTCAGATCAAGTTATTACAGAAACTCGTAGGTCTTCCAGAGTATGGTCCGCACCAGAGTGGCACTGTAATCCTATTCTAGAAGTCATGTTACTAGACCATGATGAACCTATGAACTATGGAAGCGATGACGAGCTCAGATTCTGCGAAATGGCTTGAAGCCATGAAATCTAAGATAGGATCCATGTATGCTAACAAAGTGTGGACTTTAGTTGACTTGCCCGATGATCGGCAAGCCATTAAAGAAATAAATGGATATTCAAAAGGAAGACAGACGCTGATAGTAGTGTTACTATCTACAAAGCTTGACTTGTTGCAAAAAGTTTTTTTTGACAAGTTCAAGGTGTTGAATACGATGAGATTTTCTCACTCGTATCGATACTTAAGTCTGTCCGAATCATGTTAGCAAATTGCCACATTTTATGAAATCTGGCAAATGGATGTCAAAACTGCATTCCTTAATGAATTTATTAAAGAAGAGTTGTATATGATGCAACCAGAAGGTTTTGTCAATCCTAAAGGTGCTAACAAAGTGTGAAAGCTCAAGTGATAAATCTATGGACTGGTGCAAGCATCTCGGAGTTTGAATATACGCTTTGATGAGTTGATCAAATCATATAGTTTTATACAGACTTGCGGTGAAGCCTATATTTACAGGAAAGTGAGTGGGAGCACTACAGTCTTTCTGATAAGTAATGACATATTGTTGATCAGAAATAATGTAGAATTTTTTGGAAAGCATAAAAGAGTGTTTGAAAAGGAGTTTTTCAAAGAAAGATCTTGGTGAAGCTGCTTACACATTGAGCATCAAGATCTATAGAGATAGATCAAGACGCTTGATAAGTTTTTTCAATGAGTACATACCTTGATAAGATTTTGAAATAGTTCAAAATGGAACAGTTAAAGAAGGAGTTCTTGCCTGTATTGCAAGGTGTAAAGTTGAGTAAGACTCAAAACCCGACCATGACAAAAAATAGAAAGATAATGAAAAGTCATTACCTATGCCGTAGTCATAGGTTCTATAAAGTATGCTATGCTGTTACCAGACCTATTGTATACCTTGCTCTGAGTTTGGCAAGGGAGTACAATTTTGATCTAGGAGTAGATCACTGGACAGCGGTCAAGAATATCCTTAGTGAGGACTAAGGAAATGTTTCTCGATTATGGAGGTGATAAAAGAGTTCGTCGTAAAGAGTTACATCTGTGCAAGCTTTTACACCAATCCAGATGACTCTAAGTCTCAATCTGGATGCATATTGAAAGTGGGAGCAATTAGCTAGAGTAGCTCCGTGCAAAGCATTGTAGACATAGAATATTTGCAAAATACATATGGCTCTGAATGTGACAGACCCATTGACTAAACTTCTTTCACAAGAAAAACATGATCACACCTTAGTACTCTTTCGGTGTTAATCACATAGCAATGTGAACTAGATTATTGACTCTAGTAAATCCTTTGGGTGTTGGTCACATGACGATGTGAACTATGGGTGTTAATCACATACAAATGTGAATTATTGGTGTTAAATCACATGATGATGTGAACTAGATTATTGACTCTAGTGCAAGTGGGAGACTGAAGGAAATATGCCCTAGAGGCAATAATAAAGTTATTATTTATTTCCTCATATCATGATAAATGTTTATTATTCATGCTAGAATTGTATTAACCGGAAACATCATACATGTGTGAATACATAGACAAACATAGTGTCACTAGTATGCCTCTACTTGACTAGCTCGTTGATCAAACATGGTTGAGTTTCGTAGCCATAGACATGAGTTGTCATTTGATCAACGGGATCACATCATTAGAAGAATGATGTGATTGACTTGACCCATTCCGTTAGCTTAGCGCTTGATCGTTTAGTATGTTGCTATTGCGTTCTTCATGACTTATACATATTCCTATGACTATGAGTTATGCAACTCCCGAATACCGTAGGAACACTTTGTGTGCTACCAAACGTCACAACATAACTGGGTGATTATAAAGGTGCTCTACAGGTGTCTCCGACGGTGATTGTTGGGTTGGCGTAGATTGAGATTAGGATTTGTCACTCCGATTGTCGGAGAGGTATCTCTGGGCCCTCTCGGTAATGCACATCACTATAAGCCTTGCAAGCAATGTGACTAATGAGTTAGTTGCGGGATGATGCATTATGGAACAAATAAAGAGACTTGCCGGTAACGAGATTGAACTAGGTATGATGATACCGACGATCGAATCTCGGTTAAGTAACATACCAATGACAAAGCGAACAACGTATGTTGTTATGCGGTTTGACCGATAAAGATCTTCGTAGAATATGTGGGAGCCAATATGAGCATCCAGGTTCCGCTATTGGTTATTGATCGGAGATGAGTCTCGGTCATGTCTACATAGTTCTCGAACCCGTAGGGTCCGCACGCTTAACGTTCGGTGACATTTTATATTATGAGTTATGTGCTTTGATGTTCCGAAGGTAGTTCAGATTCCCGGATGAGATCGGGGACATTACGAGGAGTCTTGAAATGGTCTAGACATAAAGATCGATATATTGGACGACTATATTCGGACATCGGAAAGGTTCTGAGTGATTCGTGTATTTATCGAAGTACTGGAGAGTTACGGGAATTCGCCGGCGAGTATATGGGCCTTATTGGGCTTTATGGGAAAGAGAGAGGGGAGGCTGCGTGCCCCCCGCCCCCCAAGGCCTAGTCCGAATTGGACTAGGGGGAGGGACGGCGCCCCCTCCTTCCTTCTCTTCTCTTTTCCCTTCCCTTGACTCCTACTCCTACTACTTGGAAGGGGGGGGGGGGGATCCTACTCCCAGTGGGAGTAGGACTCCTCCAGGGCGCGCCATAGGAGGGCCGACCCTCCCCCCTCCTCCACTCCTTTATCTACGGGGGCAGGGGGGCACCTCTAGACACACAAGTTGATCTGTTGATCTCTCCCAGCCATGTGCGGTGCCCCCTCCACCATATTGCACCTCGGTCATATTGTAGCCTGCCCGCCGTCGCGCTGGCAGACCGGTGGCGGCGCGTCGTCATCGAGAACGACGACGTCTCCCTCATCGTGGCCACAGCGCCGAGCGGAGTACTGTTCTATGGCGCGACACTGCCGCTCTAGTTCCGTCCGCGCCCAATCCTCGCGAGTCCACTTCAAGGCTGCCTCCTCGAAGGGGCCCGGCTCCGTCTTCACCGCGGCGAGCCCTGGCTCCGTCTTCACCGCGATGAGCCCGGGCTCCATCTTCGGCCTAACGAAGCAGGAGAGGAGCAGATGAGGAGGCGGGCCTGCCATCGTTGATGAGGATACAGACCTGGGGTAGGGTCATAGGCCTGACCTATATGTCCTACCCAAGGTCACTACCCTAGAAGATGAGAAGTCCAACAGGCAGCAAGAGACCCCCAGTCAAAGATGTCGAGTCCAGTCCACTCGACAATCATGTCACTCGGGAGTCCTCCTACCTACTGTCATTCGACCATCCAGAGAATCACTCGACCTACCGAAGGCCAGGAGTCACTCGGCATTACAATGGACAGGCGTTTACTCCGTAGTCTTTAAGGTCATTAACAACACTTAAGGCTGGCGTTACTTGTAACGACCCCACTTTATGTACATAAGTCCCTTGTAATGGAGGGCGATGGGGGTCCTGGCGTACTCTATATAAGCCACCCCCCTCCTCTGGCACAAGGGTTCGCACCCCCTGTAACACCACACATATAATCCAATCGACCGCCTCCAGGCACCGAGACGTAGGGCTGTTACTTCCTCCGAGAAGGGCCTGAACTCGTAAAACTCGTGTGTACACCTTCACCATAGCTGAGATCTTGCCTCTCCATACCTACCCCCTTTCTACTGTTAGTCTTAGAACCACGACAGTTGGCGCCCACCGTGGGGTCGGTGTCTTAGCGACTTGTTGGTGAAGTTGCAAGTTTTTCCGATCATCGTCATCATGGTTTCTGGTGGCGGATTGGCTGAGGGCCGCGAGATCTGTCTTGGCGCGCTCGTTTTCGTCGCCGACGACTCCGCGTGGCTTCAAGAAGCTCCCCTTGACATTGAGGCGCTCCCCGTCGGAGGGGTGACGCACTTTCGCGCGTGCGTTTGCGGCATCCTTCCCCGGCAACCGTCGACCCAGTATCAGTCGGCTCCGATGGTGTCTTCACTCCCCGCTGTCCGCCGCCGCAAGCGATCTGGTCGATCGCGGCTTTAGCGGTGGGTGAAACACGTGGTGGATCGGCATTCGGCCACCCATCAAGTCGCGGCAATCGAGCCCGACGAAACTCTCCACGGCCCGTTCGATCTGTCGACTGGCTCCGCGGAGACCGCATCCGAATGCGATAGCAGCGACCCTGCGGCTGAAGTCTTGATGGTCGATGGACCGTGTGGTCCGCCTGGCTTCCGTTGCGAAGACGGTGAAGATGGTGGCGGTGATCTGTCGCGCGTCCATGAGAAATACCATCCCAAACCCCTTTCTTCGCAGCAGAGGGAAGAACTCCGTCGCCGCAACATGGATGCACTCCACACGCCCATCGTTGGATAAACCCCCGAGGCTCGGGCCTTGGAGGAGGCGCGCCTGGCTAATTTGGCTGAGCGCACTCGACTGGAGAACCTGCAACGCGTTCTTGATGAGTGGGCTCGGGAGCGGGTCCTTGAGTCCATTCGACGGCAGCTTATCCCGCCTCCACCTAAGGTATATCGTACTCCGATTCAGAACCTCACAGCTGCGTCCCGAATAGCAGAGTTGATCCAACCTTCCCAGTCGGAGGCTTGCAGAGGGTTGATGCAGATCCGGGCCTTGCTCCGGGTAGCAGGAGAGCATAACACAGCAGTGTCTCAGTCATGGAATAGGATTCACAGCAGATCCGTAGTAGCGGATACAGTTTAGTCGGCCCACAGCCCAAGATCGCCCGTGCGGCGTGAAGGTCGTGGACAGTATGATCATCAGCTCGACCACGACAATTGTCATCGAGTGCCCACGCCTCCTCCGAGGAGTGCGTCATATGTGCCTCGGCAGAACGATGATAGACGCCGCCACAGTGGCGAGCGCAGAGCACCAGTCAACCCAAGAGAGCCAGGCTTCGATGCGAGATCCATTCTCGTTCAAGGCCTAGTCGACCGGAAGAGAGCGCATAGAGAAGACCCAGGCAGAGATCGTCCAGGTGGCAGCAGAGTGCATGTTTCAGGTCCAGAGTGTTTCAACAGAGCCATCAGGGCGGCAGTGATTCCTCCCAACTTCAGGTTGGCAACCGGAGTTAGTAAGTTCACCGGAGAATCCAAGCCAGAAACTTGGCTTGAGGATTACCGAGTGGCTATGCAGATTGGAGGCGGAAACGATGAAGTAGCGATGAAACATCTTCCTCTGATGTTGGAAGGGTCGGCCCAAGCGTGGTTGACTCAGTTGGCTCCAGGCAGTATATACAGTTGGGAAGAGCTGGCTCGAGTGTTCGTCAGAACTTTTGAGGGCACTTGCAAACGACCGGCAAGATTGACCGAGTTGCAGCATTGTGTGCAGAAGCCGAGTGAGACTTTGAGAGACTTCATTCAGAGGTGGACCACTTTGCATCACACCATTGAAAATGTATCAAAGCATCAAGCAGTGTGCGCCTTCAAGGAAGGCGTCAAATACCAAGAGTTGGTCCTGAAGTTCGGTCGGACTGGAGATACGACTCTGACTCAGATGATGGATATAGCCACCCGGTATGCTAACAGAGAAGAAGAGGATCGACTCCGTAGCGGGAAGAGTAAGCCAGTCGGCCAAGAGGCCGATGGAGGTAATTCCAATCGGAAACAGAAGCGTAAGGCTGAGCCAGCAGCACCCAGTGAGATTGCAGCAGTGGCTCAAGGAAAGTTTAAGGGAAAACCTAAAGGGCCCTGGCCCCCTAAGAAGGTAAAGGATCAAGCAGGGAATGATGTGTTGGATTTTCCATGTCACATTCATACGAAGAAGGATGAAGAAGGTAATCTGATCTACCCTAAGCATACCACTCGACAATGTCGACTCCTGATCCAGCAGTTCCGAGAAAACAGCCCAGTGAGAAGGAGAAGGAGTCGGACAAAGATGAGGATGAAGAGGAAGATGACGGGTATCCCAAAGTCAATTCCACCCTCATGATTTTTGCTGATGTTGAGAGCAAGAGTCGGTTGAAAGTTATCAACAGGGAAGTGAATATGGTCGCTCCAGCGACGACGACCACATACCTGAAATGGTCTCAGACAACCATCACATTCGACCAGTCTGACCATCCTGCTTGTGTAGCCACCCCCGGGAGGCAAGCACTGGTGGTCGACCCTGTGGTCAGAGGCACTCGACTGACTAAAGTGCTGATGGATGGTGGTAGCGGTTTGAATATCCTTTATGCTGAAACCTTAAAGGGGATGGGCATTCAGATGTCCAAACTTAGCGTGAGCAATATGAGTTTCCATGGTGTTATCCCCGGAAAGAAAGCCGAATCACTCGGCCAGATCGCACTCGACGTGGTTTTCGTTGACTCCAAGCATTACCATAAGGAAAAGTTGACATTTGAAGTCGTAGATTTCCAGAGTACTTATCATGCCATTCTGGGTAGGCCTGCCTACGCACATTTTATGGCTCGACCATGTTACGTGTACCTCCAGTTGAAGATGTCTGGCCCCAAAGGTGTGATCACAGTTACTGGAAATCGGCAGAAAGCAGAGGAATGCTTCCAGAAAGGTTCCAAAATTGCCAATGCACAGATGGCAGCAGTTGAACTTCAAGAGTATCAGAAGAATGCAGATCCGAGTGATTTGCTCCGAGCCAAGAAACCTGGCACGGATTCTGCATTTCAGTCGTCTGGTGAAACGAAGCCGATTCATATTCACCCGACCGATCCCAATGTCGCGCCGACTCATATATCAACAACACTCGACAGCAAATAGGAAGAAGTGCTCGTCCAGTTCCTCCGTGAGAACTGGGACATCTTTGCATGGAAACCCTCTGACATGCCGGGTGTACACAGAGAACTGGCTGAGCACCGTTTGCGTGTCGACCCCAAGGCAAAGCCCGTCAAAGAGCACCTTCGGCGGTCCGCCGTGCAAAAGAGGAAAGCGATTGGCGAAGAAGTGGCTCGGCTGCTAGCAGCAGAGTTCATCCGAGAGATCTACCACTCCGAGTGGCTTTCCAATGTAGTCATGGTCCCTAAGAAGGACAATTCACTTCGCATGTGCATTGATTTCAAGCATATCAATCGGTCCTGCCCGAAAGATCACTTCCCTCTCTCCCGCATCGATCTGATTGTTGACTCGACTGCGGGGTGTGAGCGCTTGTCTTTTTTAGATGCATATTTCGGGTATCACCAGATCCGACTGTATGGTCCCGATGAAATAAAAACAGCCTTCATCACCCTATTCGGGTGCTTTTGCTATGTCACCATGCCATTTGGTCTTAAAAATGTTGGAGCCACATTCATTAGAATGATTCAGAAGTGCCTGCTCACTCAAATCAGTCGGAATGTGGAGGCATACATGGATGACATTGTGGTCAAGTCTCGCAAAGGTTCCGACCTATTGACTGACCTCGCAGAAACCTTTGCCAACCTAAGGAGTTACGATATCAAGCTTAATCTATCAAAGTGCACGTTCAGAGTTCCAGGAGGAAAGTTACTCGGTTTTCTCGTTTCCGAACGAGGGATCGACGCCAATCCAGAAAAAGTTGATACCATCCTCCGAATGAAACACCCTGTGCGAGTGCATGACGTTCAGAAGTTGACTGGTTGTTTGTCTGCCTTGAGTCGATTCATTTCTCGTCTTGGTGAAAAGGCCTTGCCTCTTTACCGACTGATGAAGAAATCTGATAAGTTCGAGTGGACTGAAGAAGCTGATGCAGCGTTTCAAAACTCAAAACCCTACTTTCCACCCAGCCGGTGTTCGCTGCACCAATCAGCAAAGTGCCTATACTGCTTTATATTGCAGCCACTGGACAAGTTGTTAGTACAATACTCACGGTCGAGCGAGTAGAGGAAGGAAAAGCTTACAAGGTTTAGCGCCCAGTTTATTATCTATCTGAAGTTTTGACTCCATCCAAGCAACGATATCCACATTATCAGAAGCTTGTCTATGGAATATACATGACCATGAAGAAGGTTGCACATTATTTCTCTAATCACTCCATTACAGTCGTCAGCGACGCACCACTATCTGAAATTCTGAATAACAGAGATGCAGCTGGTCGTGTGGCAAAATGGACGATTGAACTCCTTCCATTGGATATCAAGTTTGAGGCGAAGAAAGCTATCAAGTCCCAAGCAATCGCAGATTTCCTTGCCGAGTGGATTGAGCAGCAACTACCGACTCAAGTTCACTCGGAGCATTAGACTATGTTCTTTGATGGCTCCAAGATGCTGAATGGTTCAGGTGCTGGGGTAGTATTGGTATCCCCCCGTGGAGACAAACTTAACTATGTTCTCCAGATCCATTTTGATTCCTCCAATAATGAAGCCGAATATGAAGCACTTTTATACGGGTTGCGTATGGCCATTTCACTCGGCGTCCGTCGCCTTATGGTCTATGGCGACTCAGATTTGGTGGTTAATCAAGTGATGAAGGAATGGGATGTCAGGAGCCCGGCCATGACTGGTTATTGCAATGCAGTAAGAAAGCTGGAAAAGAAGTTTGAAGGTTTGGAGCTTCACCATATACCCCGACTGAAAAATCAAGCTGCAGATGAGTTAGCAAAGATAGGTTCAAAGAGAGAGACCATTCCCCGCCATGTGTTTTTGGAACATATTCATTCACCTTCAGTTCAGGAAGATCCCTTCACTGAAGAGTCACCACAGCCCAAGAGCTCCACAGATCCGACTGAAGTCGAAATCCCAGCCGTGGTCGACTTAGTCATGGAGGCTTTGGTCATCACCCCCGATTGGACAGTGCCGTACATTGCATACATTCTTAGGAAAGAACTTCTGGAGGATGAAGAAGAGGCTCGATAGATCATCCGACGATCTAAAGCCTTTACCGTGATAAAAGGTTAGTTGTTCAGAGAAAGTGTAACTGGGGTCTGCCAGAAATGCATCACGCCAGAAGAAGGCCGAATGATCCTCAATGATATTCACTCGGGGACCTGTGGTCACCATGCGTCCTCTCGGACCATCGTGGCCAAAGCATATCGAGCCGGATTTTACTGGCCGTGTGCCAATGAGATGGCAAAGGAAATAGGGACAAGTGTGAAGGTTGTCAGTTTTACTCCAACATGTCCCATAAACCTGCATCAGCTCTGAAAACTATTCCACTCATCTGGCCTTTTGCTGTCTGGGGATTGGACATGGTTGGACCTCTAAGGACTGGCATGAGTGGATTTACTCATGTGCTGGTGGCAGTCGACAAATTCACCAAATGGATCAAAGCCAAGCCCATTAAAAACCATGAAGCAAGTACAACTGTGAGCTTCATCAGGGAACTGATATTCAGATTTGGTGTTCCCCACAGGATCATCACGGATAATGGCTCGAACTTTGACTCCGATGAATTTAGGGCCTTTTGTGCTTCCCAAGGCACGAGAGTCAACTACGCTTCGGTCACTCATCCTCAGTCGAATGGGCAGGCTGAGCGAGCAAATGGATTGATTCTCAAAGGACTTAAACCCCGGTTGATGCGTGACCTCAAGCATGCAGCGGGGGCTTGGGTCGATGAGCTCCCATCAGTACTTTGGGGATTGAGGACAACTCCTAATCGGTCGACTGGACGGACTCCATTCTTCTTAGTCTACGGAGCCGAAGCCGTACTCCCGAGTGATTTGCTCCACAACGCGCCCCGAGTCGAACTCTTCTTAGAAGAGGAAGCAGAGCAGGCTCGGCAAGATGCAGTCGATCTCCTGGAAGAAGAAAGAGAGATGGCCTTGATCCGGTCGACAATTTATGAGCAAGACTTACGTCGATTCCATGCAAGAAACGTAAGGGGTCGGGCATTTCAAGAAGGAGACCTGGTTCTTCGAGTGGACCAGCAGAAACCACACAAGATCGCTCCTGCTTGGGAAGGCCCTTTCGTCGTCACCAAAGTGCTCCACAACGGAGCGTATCGTCTCTTCAACGTCGAGCACAATAAAGATGAGCCACGCGCTTGGAATGCGGAACTGCTCCGCCCTTTTTACTCTTAAGTATTTAGACTGATGAGATGTAATAAGAAGTACCTTTTAGTTTGATTATCAAAAGACATGATTTTACAGTCGTCCGAATGATTGTTGTTCATTTTTTTTACATGTTCTAAAATCCCCGAGGGGGTGTCTTAGCCACGAATCCGTTTCGCCTAAGTCGAAGAGAAAATCCTGCCGAGTGGTGAGTCTGCCTCTCACTCGGGGGCTTAGCTGCAGTCCAGTACTCGCCTAAGTAATAAAAAAATCCTGCCGAGTGGTGAGTCTGCCTCTCACTCGGGGGCTTAGTTGCAGTCCAGTACTCGCCTAAGTAATAAAAAATCCGACCGAGTGGTGAGTCTGCCTCTCACTCGAGGGCTTAGCTGCAGTCCAGTACTCACCTAAGTTTGAAAAATCCTACCGAGTGGTGAGCAATCCTCCCATCGGGGGCTTAGCTGCAGTCCCGTACTTGCCTAAGTTTGAAAAATCCTACCGAGTGGTGAGCAATCCTCCCACTCGGGGGCTTAGCTGCAGTCCAGTACTCGCCTAAGTTTAAAAAGTCCCATCAAACGATACGGGTCGGTGAAAGTGCAACTATCCCTAGGTGGTTTTGGTAATTCATAACAACATATAGCTCATTGAGCTAATGCTATTCCAAGACTATTATTTCAGGAAAGCTCAATGAATGGCATGGCATGGATGATGAAAGTGGATCCATCAAAATACTAAGGACAATGGATAGACTCAAGCTCAAAAGCTCAAGACTCTTCATTTTATATTTTAGTGATCCAAGATCACATTGAGTCTATAGGAAAAGCCAATACTATCAAGGAGGGATGAGGTGTTGCTTAATGAGCCTCTTGCTTCATGTGCTTTGTGATATGCTCCAAAACCCTCAACTACTTTCCCACATCCACAAATGACCTAAACCCAAAGCAAAAATCGGTCACACCGATTCTTCCTATCCGGTGCCACCGATTCCAAAAGTCATAGCCACTGCCACAAACCCTAAGCAAATCGGTCTTACCGATAGGAATCTCGGTCTCACCGAGATGGGATTGTAATCTCTCTGTTTCCCTTCGTAACGTTTCGGTCTAACCGAAGTGAGCGATCGGTCCCACCGAGATTGCAATGTAAACTCTCTGTTTCCCTTTTGTAACATTTCGGTCTCACCGAAAGGAGCAAATCGGTCCCACCGAGTTTACCTGACCAACTCTCTGGAAAGCTTATTACCAAATCAGTCTCACTGAGTTTGTGTAATCGGTCTTACCGAGATTATGTTATGCCCTAACCCTAACCGAATCGGTCTCACCGAGTTGCATGTCAGTCCCACCGAAAACCACTAACGGTCACTAGGTTTACTAAATCGGTCCTACTGAGTCTGTTGAATCGGTCCCACCGAGTTTGGTGAATTGTGTGTAACGGTTAGATTTTGTGTGGAGGCTATATATACCCCTCCACCTCCTCATTCGTGGAGAGAGCCATCAGAAAAAACCTACACTTCCAACTTACCATTTCTTAGAGAGAACTACGTACTCATGTGTTGAGGCCAAGATATTCCATTCCTACCATATGAATCTTGATCTCTAGCCTTCCCCAAGTTGCTTTCCACTCAAATCTTCTTTCCACCAGATCCAAAACCTATGAGAGAGTTGAGTGTTGGGGAGACTATCATTTGAAGCACAAGAGCAAGGAGTTCATCATCAACGCACCATTTGTTACTTCTTGGAGAGTGGTGTCTCCTAGATTGGCTAGGTGTCACTTGGGAGCCTCCGACAAGATTGTGGAGTTGAACCAAGGAGTTTGTAAGGGCAAGGAGATTGCCTACTTCGTGAAGATCTGCCGCTAGTGAGGCAAGTCCTTCGTGGGCAACGGCCATGGTGGGATAGGCAAGGTTGCTTCTTCGTGGACCTTTCGTGGGTGGAGCCCTCCATGAACTCGCGCAACCGTTACCCTTCGTGGGTTGAAGTCTCCATCAACGTGGATGTACGATAGCACCACCTATCGGAACCACGCCAAAAACATCCGTGTCTCCAATTGCATTTGAATCCTCCAAACCCTTCCCTTTACTTTCTTGCAAGTTGCATGCTTTAATTTCCGCTGCCTATATACTCTTTGCATGCTTGCTTGAATAGTGTGATGATTGCTTGACTTGTCCTAAAGTAGTTAAAATCTGCCAAACTCTAAAATTGGGAAAAGGTTAAGTTTTTATTGGTCAAGTAGTCTAATCACCCCCCCTCTAGACATACTTCAAGGTCCTACAATCGGCCATGACCCCCCTCCCCCCCGGGGTTGCACCGTCAAGAAGAAGGAAGAGATTGTGAGTCCCGCTCGGGAGCTTAGCTGCAGTCCAGTACTCACCTAAGTTTGAAAACTCCTACCGAGTGGTGAGCAATCCTCCCACTCGGGGGCTTAGCTGGAGTCCCGTACTCGCCTAAGTTTGAAAAATCCTACCAAGTGGTGAGCAATCCTCCCACTCGGGGGCTTAGCTGCAGTCCAGTACTTGCCTAAGTTTGAAAAATCCTACCGAGTGGTGAGCAATCCTCCCACTCGGAGGCTTAGCTGCAGTCCAGTACTCGCCTAAGTCTGAAAAATCCTACCGAGGGGTGAGCAGCCCTCCCACTCGGGGGCTTAGCTGCAGTCCAGTACTCGCCTAAGTTTTAAAAACCCTCCCAAGTGAAAATTGACCTTCTCGCTTGGGGACTTAGCAAGTGCGGGCCGACCACGACCCCCACTCTAGAGTTGCACCATCAAGAAGAAGGACGAGATTGAGCGTGTCGTAAGGGCGAGCCGCCTTCAGGAACGTCAAGACCATTGCTGAATACCTCGTTGATGAGTTGACCGGCCTCGCCAAATGGTGTGGGTCGACCACGACCCCCCCCCCCCCCCCCGGGGGGGGGGCTGCACCGTCAAGAAGAAGGACGAGATTGTGCGCACTGTTAAAGGCCCATCCAAGCAGACAGCTGACAGGAACGTCAAGACCATTGCTGAGTGCCTTGCTGATGAGCTGATCAATGCTGCTCAAGGTTCGTCTGTTGGGGAACGTAGCAGAAATTAAAAATTTTCCTACGTGTCACCAAGATCTATCTATGGAGAAACCAGCAACGAGGGGAAGGAGAGTGCATCTACATACCCTTGTAGATCGCTAAGCGGAAGCGTTCAAGAGAACGGGGTTGAAGGAGTCGTACTCGTTGTGATCCAAATCACCGGAGATCCTAGTGCCGAACGGACGGCACCTCCGCGTTCAACACACGTACAACCCGGTGACGTCTCCCATGCCTTGATCCAGCAAGGAGAGAGGGAGAGGTTGAGGAAGACTCCATCCAGCAGAAGCACGACGGCGTGGTGGTGGTGGAGCGTGGCAATCCTGCAAGGCTTCGCCAAGCACCGCGTGAGAGGAGGAGGACTTGGGAGAGGGGGAGGGCTGCGCCAGAACTTCGTGTGAAGCTCCCAAGCGCCTCCCCACTATATATAGGGGTGGAGGGGATGGTTTCTTGCCCTCCAAGTCCATTGGGGCGTTGGCCAAGGTGGGAGGAAAGAAATCCCATCATTTCCTTCCCCACCGATTGTTATCCCCCCTTTTTAGGGATCTTGATCTTATCCCTTCGGGATATGATCTTATTCCTTCTAAGGGGGGATCTTGGTGCGCCTTGACCAGGGGTGTGGGGCCTTTCCCCCACTACCCACGTTCATGTGGGTCCCCCCATGCAGGTGGGCCCCACTCCAGAACCTTCTAGAACCTTCCCGGTACAATACCGAAAATTCCCGAACATTTTCCGGTGGCCAAAATAGGACTTCCCATATATAAATATTTACCTCCGGACCATTCCGGAACTCCTCGTGACGTCCGGGATCTCATCCGGGACTCCGAACAACATTCGGTAACCACATAGAAACTTCCTTTATAACCCTAGCGTCATCGAACCTTAAGTGTGTAGACCCTACGGGTTCGGGAGACATGTAGACATGACCGAGACGTTCTCCGGTCAATAACCAGCAGCGGGATCTGGATACCCATGTTGGCTCCCACATATTCCACGATGATCTCATCGGATGAACCACGATGTCAAGGACTCAATTAATCCCGTATACAATTCCCTTTGTCTAACGGTATTGTACTTGCCCGAGATTCGATCGTCGATATACCGATACCTTGTTCAATCTCGTTACCAGCAAGTCTCTTTACTCGTTCCGTAACACATCATCCCGTGATCAACCCCTTGGTCACATTGTGCACATTATGATGATGTCCTACCAAGTGGGCCCAGAGATACCTCTCCGTTTACACGGAGTGACAAATCCCAGTCTCGATTCGTGCCAACCCAACAGATACTTTCGGAGATACCTGTAGTGCACCTTTATAGCCACCTAGTTACGTTGTGACGTTTGGTACACCCAAAGCATTCCTACGGTATCCGGGAGTTGCACAATCTCATGGTCTAAGGAAATGATACTTGACATTAGAAAAGCTTTAGCATACGAACTACACGATCTTTGTGCTAGGCTTAGGATTGGGTCTTGTCCATCACATCATTCTCCTAATGATGTGATCCCGTTATCAACGACATCCAATGTCCATGGTCAGGAAACTGTAACCATCTATTGATCAACGAGCTAGTCAACTAGAGGCTTACTAGGGACATGGTGTTGTCTATGTATCCACACATGTATCTGAGTTCCTATCAATACAATTATAGCATGGATAATAAATGATTATCATGAACAAGGAAATATAATAATAACCAATTTATTATTGCCTCTAGGGCATATTTCCAACAGTCTCCCACTTGCACTAGAGTCAATAATCTAGTTCACATCGCCATGTGATTAACACTCACAGGTCACATCGCCATGTGACCAACATCCAAAGAGTTTACTAGTGTCATTAAACTAGTTCACATCATCATGTGATTAAGACACAATGAGTTTTGGGGTTTGATCATGTTTTGCTTGTGAGAGAGGTTTTAGTCAACGGGTCTACAACATTCAGATCCGTATGTACTTCGCAAATCTCTAGGTCATATTGTAAATGCTGCTTCCACGCTCCACTTGGAGCTATTCCAAATGGTCGCTCCACTATACGTATCTGGTTTGCTACTCAGAGTCACTCGGATAGGTGTTAAAGCTTGCATCAACGTAACCCTTTACGCCGAACTCTTTATCACCTCCATAATCGAGAAACATATCCTTATTCCTCTAAGGATAATTTTGACCGCTATCTGGTGATCCACTCCTTGATCTCCTTTGTACCCTCTTGCCAGATATGTAGCAAGGCACACATCAGGTGCGGTACACAGCATAGCATACTGTAGAGCCTACGTCTAAAGCATAGGGGACGACCTTCGTCCTTTCTCTCTTTTCTGCCGTGGTCGAGCTTTAAGTCTTAACTTCATACCTTACATCTCAGGCAAGAACTCCTTCTTGGACTGATCCATCTTGAACACCTTCAAGATCATGTCAAGGTATATGCTCATTTGAAAGTACCATTTAGCGTTTTTGATCTATCCTCATAGATCTTGATGCTCAATGTTCAAGTAGCTTAAACCAGGTTTTCCATTGAAAAACACTTTTCAAATAACCCTATATGCTTTCCAGAAATTCTACATCATTTCTGATCAACAATATGTCAATAACATATACTCATCAGAAATTCTATAGTGCTCCCACTCACTTCTTTGGAAATACAAGTTTCTCATAAACTTTTGTATAAACCCAAAATCTTTGATCATCTCATCAAAACGTACATTCCAACTCCGAGATGCTTACTCCAGTCCTTAGAAGGATCGTTGGAGCCAGCATACCTTTTAGCATCCTTAGGATCGACAAAAACTTTCGGATTGTATCACATACAACCTTTCCTTACGAAGACTGGTAAGGAAACTCGTTTTGACATCCATCTACCAGATTTCATAAATGCAGCTTGTGCTAACATGATTCCGACGGACTTAAGCATCGCTATGGATGAGAAAATCTCATCGTAGTCAACTCCTTGAACTTGTGAAAAACTCTTCGCCACAAGTCGAGCTTCATAGACGGTGACATCACCGTCCACGTCCGTCTTCTTCTTAAAGATCCATTTATCTTAATGGCTTGCCGATCATCGGGCAAGTCCACCAAAGTCCATGCTTTGTTCTGATACATGGATCCTATCTCAGATTTCATGGCTTCTAACCATTTGTCGGAATTTGGGCCCACCATTGCTTCTCCATAGCTCGTAGGTTCATTGTTGTCTAGCAACATGACCTTCAAGACAAGATTACTGTACCACTCTGAAGCAGTACACATCCTTGTCACCCTACGAGGTACGGTAGTGACTTGATCCGAAGTTTCATGATCACTATCATAAGCTTCTACTTCAATTGGTGTAGGTGCCACAGGAACAACTTCGTGTGCCCTTCCACACACTAGTTGTAGTGACGGTTCAATAACCATATCAAGTCTCCACCATCCTCCCACTCAACTTTTCGAGACAAACTTTTCCTCGAGAAAGGACCCGATTCAAGAAACAATCCCTATTGCTTTCGGATCTGAATTAGGAGGTATACCCAAATGTTTTGGGTGTCCTATGAAGATGCATTTTATCCGCTTTGGGTTCGAGCTTATCAGCCTGAAACTTTTTCACATAAGCGTCGCAGCCCCAAACCTTTAAGAAATGACAGCTTAGGTTTCTCTAAACCATAGTTCATATGGTGTCATCTCAACAGAATTACGTGGTGCCCTATCTAAAGTGAATGTGGTTGTCTCTAATGCCTAACCCATAAACGATAGTGGTAATTCGATAAGAGACATCATGGTACGCACCTTATCCAATAGGGTGCAACTATGATGTTCGGACACACCATCAAACTATGGTGTACCAGGCGGTATTAATTATGAAACAATTTCCACAATGTCTTAATTGCGTGCCAAAGCTCGTAACTCGGATACTCATCTCTATGATCATATCATAGACATTTCATCCTCTTGTCACGATGATCTTCAACTTCACTCTGAAATTACTTGAACCATTCAATAATTCAGACTTGTGTTTCATCAAGTAAATATACTCTACATCTACTCGAATCATCTGTGAAGTAAGAACATAACGATATTCACTGCATGCCTCAGCACTCATTGGACTGCACACATCAAAATGTGTTACTTCCAACAAGTTGCTATCTTGTTCCATTTTACTGAAAAACGAGACTTTTTAGTCATCTTGCCCATGTGGTATGATTTGCATATCTCAAGTGATTCAAAATCAAGTGAGTCCAAACGATCCATCTGCATGGAGTTTCTTCATGCGTATACACCAATAGACATGGTTCGCATGTCTCAAACTTTTCAAAACGAGTGAGTCCAAAGATCCGTCAACATGGAGCTTCTTCATGTGTTTTATACCAATATGACTTACATGGCAGTGCCACAACTAAGTGGTACTATCATTACTATCTTATATCTTTTTGGCATGAAAATGTGTATCACTATGATCGAGATTCAATAAACCATTCCTTTAGGTGCAAGACCATTGAAGGTATTATTCAAATAAATAGAGTAACCATTATTCTCCTTAAATGAATAACCGTATTGCGATAGACATAATCCAATCATGTCTATGCTCAACGCAAACACCAAATCTCGATGGTAGAGGGAGCATGCGATGCTTGATCACATCAACCTTGGAAACACTTCCAACACATATTGTCAGCTCACCTTTAGCTAGTCTCCGTTTATTCCGTAGCTTTTATTTCGAGTTGCTAACACTTAGCAACCGAACCGGTATCTAATACCCTGGTGCTACTAGGAGTACTAGTAAAGTACACATTAACATAATGTATATCCAATATACTTCTATCGACCTTGCCAGCCTTCTCATCTACCAAGTATCTAGGGTAATTCCGCTCCAGTGGTTGTTCCCCTTATTACAGAAGCACTTAGTCTCGGGTTTGGGTTCAACCTTGGGTTTCTTCACTAGAGCAGCAGCTGATTTGCCGTTTCATGAAGTATCCCTTCTTGCCCTTGCCCTTCTTGAAATTAGTGGTTTCACCAACCATCAACAATTGATGCTCCTTCTTGATTTCTATTTTCGCGGTGTCAAACATCGCAAATACTTCAAGGATCATCATATCTATCCCTGATATGTTATAGTTCATCATGAAGCTCTAGCAGCTTGGTGGCAATGACTTTGGAGAAACATCACTATCTCATCTGGAAGATTAACTCCCACTCGATTCAAGTGATTGTTGCACTCAGACAATCTGAGCACAAGCTCAACGATTGAGCTTTTCTCCCTTAGTTTGCAGGCTAAGAATATCGTCGGAGGTCTCATACCTCTTGACGTGGGCACGAGCCTGAAATCCCAATTTCAGCCCTCGAAACATCTCATATGTTCCGCGACGTTTCGAAAACGTCTTTGGTGCCTAAACTCTAAACCGTTTAACTGAACTATCACGTAGTTATCAAAACGTGTATGTCCGATGTTCGCAACATCCACAGACGACGTTTGGGGTTCAGCACACTAAGCGGTTCATTAAGGACATAAGCTTTCTATTGTCCGCATAATCGCTATTGTCAACTTTCAACTATATTTTATCTAGGAACATATCTAAACAGTGGAACTAAAGCGCGAGCTTACGACATAATTTGCAAAGATCTTTTGACTATGTTCAGGATAATTAAGTTCATCTTATGAACTCCCACTCAGATAGACATCCCTCTAGTCATGTAAGTGATTACATGATCCGAGTCAACTAGGCCGTGTCCGATCATCACGTGAGACGGACTAGTCATCATCGGTGAACATCTTCATGTTGATCGTATCCTCCATACGACTCATGCTCGACCTTTTGGTCTCTGTGTTCCGAGGCCATGTCTGTACATGCTAGGCTCGTCAAGTTAACCCTAAGTGTTTTGCATGTGTAAAACTGTCTTACACCCGTTGTATGTGAACGTAAGGATCTATCACACCCGATCATCACGTGGTGCTTCGAACCGACAAACTTTAGCAACGGTGCACAGTTAGGGGAGAACACTTCTTGAAATTGTTGTAAGGGATCATCTTATTTACTACCGTCGTTCTAAGTAAACAAGATGCATAAACATGATAAACATCACATGCAATCAAATAGTGACATGATATGGCCAATATCATTTTGCTCCTTTTGATCTCCATCTTCGGGGCTCCATGATCATCATCGTCACCGGCATGACACCATGATCTCCATCATCGTGTCTCCATGAAGTTGTCTCGCCAACTAATTACTTCTACTACTATATCTACCGGTTAGCAATAAAGTAAAGTAATTACATGGCGCCATTCAATGACACACAGGTCATACAATAAATAAAGACAACTCCTATGGCTCCTGCCGGTTGTCATACTCATCGACATGCAAGTCGTGATTCCTATTACAAGAACATGATCGATCTCATACATCACATATCATTCATCACATTCTTCTTGGCCATATCACATCACATAGCATACCCTGCAAAAACAAGTTAGACGTCCTCTAATTGTTGTTGCATGTTTTACGTGGCTGCTATGGGTTTCTAGCAAGAACGTTTCTTACCTACGCAAAACCACAACATGATATGCCAATTGCTATTTACCCTTCATAAGGACCCTTTTCATCGAATCCGTTCCGACTAAAGTGGGAGAGACTGGCACCCGCTAGCCACCTTATGCACCAAGTGCATGTCAATCGGTGGAACCTGTCTCACGTAAGAGTACGTGTAAGGTCGGTCCGGGCCGCTTCATCCCACAATACCGTCGAAACAAGATTGGACTAGTAACGGTAAGCATATTGAACAAAATAACCGCCCACAACTACTTTGTGTTCTACTCGTGCAAAGAATCTACGCAATAGACCTGGCTCTGATACCACTATTGGGGAACGTAGCAGAAATTTAAAATTTTCCTACGTGTCACCAAGATCTATCTATGGAGAAACCAGCAACGAGGGGAAGGAGAGTGCATCTACATACCCTTGTAGATCGCTAAGCGGAAGCGTTCAAGAGAACGGGGTTGAAGGAGTCGTACTCGTCGTGATCCAAATCACCGGAGATCCTAGTGCCGAATGGACGACACCTCCGCGTTCAACACACATACAACCCGGTGACGTCTCCCATGCCTTGATCCAGCAAGGAGAGAGGGAGAGGTTGAGGAAGACTCCATCCAGCAGCAGCACGACGGCGTGGTGGTGGTGGAGGAGCGTGGCAATCCTGCAGGGCTTCGCCAAGCACCGCGTGAGAGGAGGAGGACTTGGGAGAGGGGGAGGGCTGTGCCAGAACTTCGTGTGAAGCTCCCATGCGCCTCCCCACTATATATAGGGGTGGAGGGGCTGGTTTCTTGCCCTCCAAGTCCATTGGGGCATTGGCCAAGGTGGGAGGAAAGAAATCCCATCATTTCCTTCCCCACCGACTGTTATCCCTCCTTTTTAGGGATCTTGATCTTATCCCTTCGGGATATGATCTTATTCCTTCTAAGGGGGGATCTTGGTGCGCCTTGACCAGGGGTGTGGGGCCTTTCCCCCACTACCCACATTCATGTGGGTCCCCCCATGCAGGTGGGCCCCACTCCAGAACCTTCTAGAACCTTCCCGGTACAATACCGAAAATTCCCGAACATTTTCCGGTGGCCAAAATAGGACTTCCCATATATAAATCTTTACCTCTGGACCATTCCGGAACTGCTCATGACGTCCGGGATCTCATCCGGGACTCCGAACAACATTCGGTAACCACATACAAACTTCCTTTATAACCCTAGCGTCATCGAACCTCAAGTGTGTAGACCCTACGGGTTCGGGAGACATGTAGACATGACCGAGACGTTCTCCGGTCAATAACCAGCAGCGGGATCTGGATACCCACGTTGGCTCCCACATGTTCCACGATGATCTCATCGGATGAACCACGATGTCAAGGACTCAATTAATCCCGTATACAATTCCCTTTGTCTAACGGTATTGTACTTGCCCAAGATTCGATCGTCGGTATACCGATACCTTGTTCAATCTTGTTACCGGCAAGTCTCTTTACTCGTTCCGTAACACATCATCCCGTGATCAACTCCTTGGTCACATTGTGCACATTATGATGATGTCCTACCGAGTGGGCCCAGAGATACCTCTCTGTTTACACGGAGTGACAAATCCCAGTCTCGATTCGTGCCAACCCAACAGATACTTTCGGAGATACCTGTAGTGTACCTTTATAGCCACCCAGTTACGTTGTGACGTTTGGTACACCCAAAGCATTCCTACGGTATCCGGGAGTTGCATAATCTCATGGTCTAAGGAAATGATACTTGACATTAGAAAAGCTTTAGCATACGAACTACACGATCTTTGTGCTAGGCTTAGGATTGGGTCTTGTCCATCACATCATTCTCCTAATGATGTGATCCTGTTATCAACGACATCCAATGTCCATGGTCAGGAAACCGTAACCATCTATTGATCAACGAGCTAGTCAACTAGAGGCTTACTAGGGACATGGTGTTGTCTATGTATCCACACATGTATCTGAGTTTCCTATCAATACAATTATAGCATGGATAATAAACGATTATCATGAACAAGGAAATATAATAATAACCAATTTATTATTGCCTCTAGGGCATATTTCCAACATCGTCCAACTGGTCGACTGCTGATTCTTCTTCAGAAGTTGCATCAAGCAAACAGAAACCAATCCAAGAGAAGAACGAATTTCACTTGAAGATAAATGCAACATATTCGAAGATAAATCCAAAGATTCCTAACAGCAGATTAAAGTACTCGGGCGTCAGGCCCGAAAGAGTTTTAACGATTACAAATTCACTCGGCATTCCGAGGCAAATAAAGGTGAAGCATAATGTTTTTCAGTCACTCGGCGGGAGAAGGTCTGGCCAGATTGCAGAAGCTGTCGAGGTCGATGCTGTCGGCAATACGAGTGGCTGCCTCGAGGAAGGTGTCCATGAAGGACTGGAAGGAGTGCTTCTTAGTATTCGCTACCTTGAGGGCAGCCAGCTTGTCTTCCTTAGCCTCCTTGCAGTGCACTCGGACCAATGACAAGGCGACGTTAGTACCACAACGAGCAGAGGACTTCTTCCACTCTTGTACTCGACCTAGAATCTGATTAAGTCGAGTCATCAGCGACTCGAGGTCTTGAGAAGTTTCTGCTCGAGGCCAGAGTTTAGCGTCCACTCGGGTCATCGCCGCCTTCAGTCGAGCCAGATAACAGACTGCACCATCCAAGCCTGACTCTAATCGCAGCAGGTTCATTGCAATGTCATCTTTCATGGGACAATTGATGGGGTCGAGACCTGTATCGACCCTCCCAGTTTCAGCTTCAAAGCCCTGACAAAGTTCTGTCCCATCGCAAAAAATGATGAGTCGACAATATAACAACAAACTTCAGTCGACGACAAATTAACCAGTCGAATGACCATACCTTCAAGCTTCAAAACAAGTTTCGTGGCAAGTTGTTCCAGATAGGACTCTAGCTTGTCTGTTTTGGTTCTTAGGCCGCCAACTTCAGTGGTCAGGTTCTCCTTGTCCTTCCTCAGCTGCTCAACTTCTTGATTAGCTTCCGAGATGGCGGTCTTCAACTTCGCGTTCTCCTCCTCCAATTTGCCGACTGAAGCCAGCTTCTGGTCCGCATGCTTTGTCTTGTCACGTGCTTCCTTCTGAGCAGCAGCAAGGTCCAGGTCCTTCTTCTCCAAAGCCTCCTTCATCCTCTCTAAAGAAACAACACTCTTTAGACGAGCCTGAAGTTGGCAATTTTCACTACG
The DNA here is from genome assembly GCA_963921465.1 of Triticum timopheevii. Classification (NCBI taxonomy): domain Eukaryota; kingdom Viridiplantae; phylum Streptophyta; class Magnoliopsida; order Poales; family Poaceae; genus Triticum; species Triticum timopheevii. The sequence goes on from OY997266.1 coordinate 328,859,658, forward strand.
CACATCTGCTTGTGTGAAGTCACTCGGTTCAAAGAGACTTAAAGAAAAAGCAGTGTGAAGTGCGAGCTACAAAGCAGACAAGACGGTCGAATGATTACCTCCCATGATGGCCGTCTCTTGTTGAGCAGTCTTGAGATTCTTCTTTGCGAGTTCAAGGTCAAGTTCAACGCTGATATGCTTCTTCTTTAATTCGGAAAGTCGAGCTCCAAGATCACAAGACCTCTGCAGTCAGCAAGAGAGATATGTCAGTCGACAGAAATAAGAGACAGTGACAGGGAAAAGTTACTCTAAGACTACTGCCGAATCAAATATTCAACAGTAGTCTCGGGGACTACACCCAGTGGGTGCACTTAGCGTGCCCCCACTGGTTCAGATCAATACTCAGCAGGGTCTGCCCAGTGTGAGTTCAAAAAAAAAGAGAATACATCATAAGACCTCAGTCGACTGCCAGCAGTCGACCGTGGTCTCGGGGACTACACCCAGTGGGTGCACTCGGCGTGCCCCCACTGATTCGAATAGTTTACTGAGACTCAGCTCGAGGCGAGCGGAGTGGAAGATTTCCTAAACTCTGAACAAAGGAACACCCTAGTGGGTGATCAGATATAAAACAACACTCAAAAGTTCAGTCGGAGTTTTGCTGACCTGAACATTGGTCTGAAGGGCAGAGCTGGCGTTGTAAGCCACCTGACTAGCTTCATGCATCACCTTCACCTGCTCCATGACAAGGTTCACCTGACGAAGAGCTTCCCTAGCGGCACTCGGCGACTTGTCTGGGTCTGATACGCGGCAAAGAGTGATGGCTCAAAGGTAGTCGAAGCAGTTACCGGGTCGGATGCGTGGAGTTGCACCGGAGCGGCAGGAATCTGTGTAGTCGATCCCGACGGACGATCAGTCGTCAGTGGGCTGGCGAATGTGAGTTGGTCCAAACCGGCCCTCCGGAACGTTCGACCACCGCCTCAAGCGCCGACATCGACTGAGGGACTTGAATTTCAAGCCTCCTCCTGCTCGAGCTTCCACTCTTCTTCCTCCTCTCCTGTAGAGGCGCTTCTTCTTCTTCATCATCAGGGAGCACAACGATTTCTTGCGGAGCTACAGAAAAGGAGAAATATCAAATATTCAGCCGATTGACTACCCACTCGACTAAATGAAATTTGGTCGAACGGACTTACCAGCCCGAGAGGTGGCCTCCTCGTCTCCTGGTGCCTTATCGACATCCATGTCAGTAGCAGCAGAGGTGGGACTAGAAAGATACATAATCCAATTGGTCAGAACAGAAATTTTAGTCGGTCTAAATAAACACAAGTGTGATACTCACCCCGAAGCCACTGGGACGTCCATCTTGATTCGCGGCAAAGTCTTCCGAGTCTTGGGAGGAGCAACCTTGGGCTGCTTGGCGATCTTCTCCGTCGGCTCCGGAGTCGACGTCCGAGTGCGCTTCTGAGCGTGAGTACTCGGAGCCATGTTCTTCCCGCGCCCGCCCGCCGGGTCGTGTTGCTGCTTGGATCGGTGCTCGGAACGCGGCGGCGAGTCGACTTCTTCCTTGTCGTCCGACTCCTCGCTCTCCTCCTCCTCCTCTTCATCCGAAGACTCCCAATCACCGCTCCCTTCTGCGCTGGCCTCTCCCTCCTGGCCCTGTTCCATAGCTTGTTCGCCGTTGGGCATCGAATACATCTCGGTGAAAACCTACAAGACAAAAAGTCAAGTAAAAGTCAGTCGACATCAAGTGCAGTCGGAACATATACGCCAAGCAGTCGGAATAAAAGGGCATACCTTGTCGGGCGGATTGTCGTCTCTGAAAGGGATGACTCACCTGGATCCTCTGGGGTTGTCCTGATTTCCTACGATACTCCTCAACCACATGGCCACGGTCTCGGACGACACTTCCTCTGGGTGGACCCGAGCGGTGTCTTCAGGTCCGGAGTACAGCCACATAGGATGATCACGAGCCTGGAGAGGCTGGATGCGTCGACTGAGGAACACTTCCAGCAGGTCTAGGCCGGTGACACCCTCGTTGATAAGTTGGACCACTTTCTCCACCAACATCTTCGTCTCCACGTTCTCAGCAGCGGTCACTTTGAGTGGAGAAGGAGTCTGAACGCGATCGAATGTGAAGTGGGGGAGGCCGGTCAACTGACCTGGAGCTGCGGCGTCCTGGCATTAGAACCAGGTCGACTGCCAGCCTCTAACCAATTCAGGGAGAGTCATAGTGGGAAAGAACTCCTATGCCTTTTCTGGATACCTAAACCCCCACACATCTGGATGACATTGGTCTTTGAGTCACTCGACTTCGCTTTTTTGACAGACTGGGATCAGATGGTAAAGATATGTTTGAAAAGACCCCAGTGCGGTCGACACCCCAAGAAGTTTTCGCACATCGACACGAACGCGGCCAGATACGTAATGGTGTTGGGAGAAAAATGGTGGAGTTGAGCACCGAAGAAATTCAGGAATCCCCGGAAGAAGGGGTGCGGAGGAAGCAAGAAACCTCGGTCGACGTGGGTGGCGAGTAGTACACACTCACCCGGTCGAGGCTGGGGTTCCATCTCCCCCTCCGGCAGCCTTGCCGCTCCCTTGGCGATCAGTCCAGACTCCGCCAGCTCGTCTAGATCTTCTTGCCGGATCGATGACCGGATCCAATTGCCTTGGATCCAGCCCGGCGGCAACCCCGCGTAGGATGACGACCCGTGGTTCTATTTCTTGCCTTTCGCCGCCCCCGTCGCCTTCTTCGCGCGCTCTAGCGCCGCCGTCTTGTCCTTCACCATGGCGACGGAGCGGCAGCGTCGCAACAGAAGAGCTGGGCACGGCGGAGAAGTGGGGGAAGAAGAAGGAGAAACGAGCGTGCACAGTGCAGACGCCTTGGCCCCGTCGCCTTATAAAGGATTGCTCCTGAGTAACTGACGTGTGGGACCAGGTAATCCTGTCAAATCCCTCAATAGTCGCGCGCAGCGTACGTGGCAAAAAAGGTGGCGCAGAAATCGAGGCATCACTATTTATCCGCTCCGTCCGCTTCGGCACTCCCCGTCCCACGCGCTTCCCCGAAATTTCGTATCCCGCGAAATCCAGGATACGCAGCAGTCAATCGCGCCCAAGATCCTGCACTCTAATACAACACTCGGCAGACGATGCCACAAGTTCAGTCGACGACTCTCTGAATGGATCAAGGTGGCTGAGTCGACGCTGAAGTATCAACGTGAGCTTTCCATCTTGCAGAAAGCGCTCGCGAAGATACAAAGCTCAGAACAAGTTCAACTTCAACCTACTTTTCACTCGAACCTTAATCCATTCGGGGGCTACTGATGAGGATACAAACCTGGGGTAGGGTCATAGGCCTGACCTATACGTCCTACCCAAGGTCACTACCCTAGAAGATGAGAAGTCCAAGAGGCAGCAAGAGACCCCCAGTCATGTCACTCGGGAGTCCTCCTACCTACTATATTTGACCATCCAGAGAATCACTCGACCTACCGAAGACCAGGAGTCACTCGGCATTACAACGGACATGCGTTTACTCCGTAGTCTTTAAGGTCATTAACAACACTTAAGGCTGGCGTTACCTGTAACGCCCCCACTTTATGTACATTAAGTCCCTTGTAATGGAGGGCGATGGGGGTCCTGGCGTACTCTATATAAGCCACCCCCTCCTCTGGCGCAAGGGTTCGCACCCCCTGTAACACCACACATATAATCCAATCGACCGCCTCCGGGCACCGAGACATAGGGCTGTTACTTCCTCCGAGAAGGGCCTGAACTCGTAAAACTCGGGTGTACACCTTACCGTAGCTGAGATCTTGCCTCTCCATACCTACCCCCCCTTTCTACTGTCAGTCTTAGAACCACGACAATCGTTAATGATGATGCCGGCACTGCGTGTTCGTCGGCCGAGCGGCGTCTCGGCGGGCTCGGCCTTGACGTTGAGCAGTGCTGGCGACCCCGAGGAGGAGGAACGGGAGAAGGAGGAAGAAGAGGACGCCGTCATCCTCGGCATCCACTGGCCGCCATTCCGGGCCGGGGCAGGAGGGTACATCAAGGGGGGGTCGTTGCCGCCCTCGAGGTACCGGAGGACGGCGTGAAGCGAGCGGCCGGGGGCGCCCCACCACAGGCGGCGCCCCTCACTGTTCTTGTTGCCCCTTACCACCGGCACCCCATTGGTGGAGGCGATCCGCTGCGCCTGCTGGTGCTAGAAATATGCCGCCCACGCCTCATGGTTGCCGGCGGCATACTGCGGGAGGGCCCACTGTTCGTCCGTCAGCGACGCCCGCACGCGGTCGACCTCATCGGCGAAGTAGTCGGGGCGCACGTCGACGTCGGGCACCAGGGGAATTGGGACGCCATCGGTGCTGAGCCTCCAATCCCCCGGCCTGGCGCGCATATGAGGAGGCACTGGGGTGTTGGCCTCGAAGAGCAAGTATGCCTCCCACTCGTGAAGCGAGCGGCGGCCGAAGCCGTTGGCCGCCGCCCCATCGCTGGGGAATCACTCAGCCATCGTTGCGGCTGGGCACGGGGAGAGAGGCAGAGCTCGACGGCAGCACGCGGGGAGAGAGGCAGAGCTCGGTGGCAGCTGTGGGCGGGTGTGGCCAGAGGCGAGGGAGAGGCGTTGATTTTATAGTCGGGCGTCGTGTGTACGCATGGCGGGAGGGGGGCGTCGCCGTGCCGCCCGTGAGGAATTAATGGAAGGCTGACCTGCGGCAGCCTTGGCATTGATTCCCCGCGGGAAACCGAGGTGTTGTGAGGACGACGAGGCGAGTGTCGCTAACTCGGCGGGCCCACAGTGCATTCACGCCAAAATCGGTCGCCCTGGCGCCGCCCCCGGGCGCCCCCCAGCGCGCGGGGTTCGTCCTGGGTACGCCGACACCAATTTCGGCCCAAACCGGCGAAAAACAGGCTCCTGGGGGCGCGACTAGGCCGATTTTTGGGCGCCGGCGCGGAAAAATCACCTGGGGAGGGCCTCTTGGGGGCGCGGCTGGAGATGCTCTAAATGTCTTGGGCTCAATTTCACATTACTTTTTCTACCAAATTATAGATGTATTATCTTGGTTCTTGATTAGTTATCTCTCAGTCATCTATTATGATTCACTTTATTTGTTTTCATCTTCTTTTTCTTTCTTTTGCTTTTTTTCTAAGCCTGGACCGTAGAACAATTGTTCTATGGTAAATTTTCATTATATAAATATGTACAAATTACAGAAGAAAATAAATAAAGAAAACTCGTTCAACCAATGCCTGTTTTATGAAACATCATGAAAATATTAAAGATTATTCACTATCCAAGCGTGGATCTTGTCAGCCTTGTCTGTTCTTGCTCTTAATTCGGTGCCTTTCATGCCTTCTTTTAGATAATATTTCCATGTATCCACAGTTGGTGTGGCTCCTCTGAATCTTATCGTTTTTGCTCATCCATACTCCAGTAGCCCATGATAATCGTGTCCATAGCCAATTCTGCTAGGAGTTTGGTCAAGGTCAACTGAATTTCATCATAGGTCGAAATGCCTCTCTGTTCGTTGGGTGCAATAGAATGCCAACACATCAGTGCAAATGGGCAATCCCAGAAAAGGTGTGTCACAGTTTCCTCAGTGGATTCAGAATACAGGGCATATTTCTAATGCTGATTCTATCATGCAGTAATAGCCAAAAAAAGATTTTATGTCTTAGCCGACATGTTGTTTTCCACAGTAGTTTGAATGTGTTGTGTGCTGTGTTATCCCCCTGAATGGCCTTGTACATCCTAATGGAGGAGTACTTAGGTGCTGACCATGCATAAGTCCAATAGTTTTTCCTTCTGAATCCATTCTGTTATTGATGAAGTATTTTGCTGGATTTCATCACTGACGCAAACCCACTACACATAGGTTTGTCTGAGTTCCATTCAGTGTTTCATTCATTAATTTACTAGGTGTACTCTTTGATAAGTAATAGGTGCTTAGTTTATTAGATTATCCATTCATTCGGGTGTCACTTTCTGATAATTCATTCGACCTAAACTGAAATGGAAATTTAGCTGACCGATGAATAGTGGACCTGATTCATCTCTGGTCGTAATTTATCATTTACCCATGGTGGTTCGGCTCATTTTGGGGTCTAATTGCTCGTTGATTCTCATTTCTTAGTTTTCAGTAATTTGTTTTGATCAGATATTCAGCTTAGTTTTTAGTAATCTGTTTTGATCAGATATTTAGCTTAGTTTTCAGTTATGTAGTTGATTTACTCATTTTGGTTTGGCAGATAGTCCTCGGACATCGGTATTCAGTTTGATCAGATAGTCATTTAGTTTTCAGTCATCTATTCGATTTATCACTAATCTATTTTGACCCGATATTCAGTTTAGTTTTAAGTTACGTAGTTGATTACTCATTTTAGGTTTGGCAGATAATCAGATCTCTCTTCTCATTTTTCTGTTTTTTGTTCCTCAGTTTAGGATTTCTATATTTCGTTTCTTAGTTTTCTTCAGTTGTCTATTTTCAGCATTTTCAATGTTGTACCATTTTAAGTTTTCAGTTCTGCTTACTTGAGTAGTCATTGTTCAATCTTTTATTTAGATTGCTTTTCTTAGTTTTCAGTAAAATATTTTAATCAGATATTTAGTTTAGTTTTCAGTCTTGCAGTTTATTTAATCTGTGTAGCAGTTTTAGTATTCCTGTTTGAGTCTTGTACCATTTTGTGTTTCAATCTAAAACCCTTGTTTAGTTGGCAAGTCTGTGTTATAGTTACTCCTCTTTCTCAATATTTCGAACCTTTCAGCTTTTTTCAGTTTGACCAAGAATATGTTTTTTCCGATTTTTGGATCATCCGTAGATGCCCAAGATAGCAGCTTCTCCGCTTTCATGTGGAACCTCCCTATCTTTCTACCTCTTTTTGTGCGCGTGCGGCTCTTTTGGTGTGAAAAACTAAAACCTATAGTTCAAAGCACTTTTGTGTTTTCGTGTAAGATCATCATTGTAAATTGAAACCTACATAATTTTATTACTCAATCATTTTTAAGAGATTGTTGGTATCATCTTGGTTCTAAGTAGTGTTCAGTGTCATTTAAGTTATGTTCAGTGAGGAGAGATGACCTCAAACTTTTGGCATGATATGTCCCCATTTTATAGTTTTGCAAGTACTGAGGGAGGATGAACACGAGCAGAGTGACACTGCCATCTTCACCACTGAAGTTTCGTTATGATATACTTCCTCCGTAAACTAATATAAGAGCATTTAGATCACTATTTTAGTTATCTAAACACTCTTATATTAGTTTACAGAGGGAGTATTTCATTCTATTTTATTTTTATCACACACCCAGAAGCTTGCTTTAGCTAAGATGTTCAGTTCCATCCATTTGGCATCTCCAAGCAACCCGCAAAAAACCTCCCGCATCAGTCTGCAGACACGGATGCAGGAGTCAGTCATCCAACACTAGCCGTATACATTTTCACAACAACTCAAACCAACCGGACGAAATTCATGCAAACACGGCTGGATTTCATGCAAACTCGATCGGATTTCATACAAACATGACTGATCTCATATAAAAATGATGGATTTCATTACAAATACATCAAAGCGGTCCTTGGCGGGCTATGGTCTAACCTAAGTGAATGAACCAAGAGAATGAAAGCTTCGCCTTTTCCAGCTCTGCCTCCGTTACCTCCGCCTCCGAAGCCCCAGGAACTGAAGCTATCCGCCTCGACGTCACCGCCAAGCGACTAATTGGCCGAAAATGGTGAGCCCGCCAAGATTGGCGTCGACAGGAGGGGAGGTGACCTTTCTGGGACCCGAGCGGAGGCGGCCTACCATGCACTACTATTCCTCGCTGTCGGTGGTGCCTGCGGACACGCCGGCTTCTTCGTGGTCGTGGCACCGGGGTGCGGTCTCAATGATGTCCTTCTTGTCGGTGTCGCCGAACAACGCGTCGCCTGTGTCGTCGTCGCACTCCTTGCTGGCGGCCGCCACCTCCGCCACCTGCTGCCGGTACCGCCAGCGGATGAGGCGGATCTCGTTGGCGGAGCGGTAGGACTTGAGCAGCGCCTCCTGTTCATCCAGGTCCGCGACCGGCGTGACCTGCTCCTCTGCCTGCAGATGCTCCTGGAGGAGGTAGTGGTTGTAGTTGGCGTTGGCATGTGCCTCCTGGAATTCCTCCCCCCGCTCCTCCCGCACCATGTCCAACGGGCATGGGCCTCGCCGATGGTCAGGGTGCAATGCACCGTGAGGGTGGAGCTCATGAGGAGGAGGGTGCCGCGGAGGAAGAGGAGGATGGCGCTGGCTCGTCGGAGGAGGCGTCCTCCATTTGCACGCTCTCTGGCTGCCAGTCGGCAGCAATGGTGGCCATGCCTTCTTCTGCTCTGACGTAAGCGTGTCCTAGAGAGCTTTGGCCGCCGTGGGATCCATCGCGGGAAGTAGTGTGGAGATGGATGACTATGACTATGGCCGGGGCATCGGGCCAGCGGTTTATATAGCACCGGTGGGCGGCGGACAGACAGACGGATGGCGTTGGAGGAGATTTCTTGGCAACCGCATGCCATCAATGCGGACGAAAAACGGACAGACGGGCGACCGTCGTGTTGTTTGAACGTGCGACAGTCACCTGCACCAGGAAGCTGCGTGGGCAGCACTCTCTCGGTCGGCGTGCCGCTTCAAACCTGGATCCAGTGAGTGGTCATGTCCACTCTGGGCGGGCATGAATGCGGGTGCTGACGCTCTAGAGTGGCGCTGACCGAAAATGGATGGGAGGGGTGAGGGGTTTTTGGCGAGCCAGGGCGGTCAGAAATGGGCTTGGGATCGGTCCTAACTCTCGCAAACCTCCCCACTTTTGTCTCCGGTTTGCGAGAAATCACGTCTGGACCGCTCCGCAGACCGATACAGGACTTTGTTGGATGGCTTCCGCGGTCCGCATAGCACGGTCGGTATAGTTTGATAATGAACGCCAACCATCTATTATGCACAGGTGCAGGGTATGATTTGCCTAGGTTGCCACACAAACATAAATAAGCAACTATCTGTCAGATATGCCAAAACTTGTTTTTAGTAAATTATTGCAGAAATCCTCGACAAGTTTTCATGTGCTGATCAGAGATACCTGGCGTTTGTGCTCAGGCCCGTATGCACCAATAACCCTAGGTGCTTGATCTGGGCTTTCCAATCCATCTCCCATCTTTGCTATCTTCTTTCTTTTACCTCTCTATATCTCTCTTTCCCCCAATGAGATCTTGTGCTTTTCTATTCGGCTGCACCTCTGCGGGGCAGTTGGTGCCTGCCCACCAGTGTGTATTCTTGGAGAAGGGGTGGCATGGGTTGGGTTGGAGTAAGGAAAACTCCAACGCGTGACCCCAAATGGTTCGGCCGCAACCGTTTGGTGGCAAACGGATAGAACAAACCGTCCAACGTGCGAAGCAAATGAACCATTATCCTTTTTCGGTTTGCTTTCAACCCATTCCCGGTCCAAAGTTGGGCCGCGTTTGTGGCCAAACGGACACACGCGGATGAACGCGCGCGCCCTAGTCCCCCCTGACCCGCCCGTCAGGGACACATCCACTTTTCTATTTCCCTTATCTTCCCTCTTCCCTCCGCCCTCCGCCATCGCCGCCACCACCCCCATTCCCGGCCGTGTCGCCTTCCATCAAGCTCGTCCGCCCCACAACCACGACATGTCATAGCCTCCCCATGCTCTCGTTTCAGTAGAGTTTTTTGCGGGCGTTCGCGGTTCCTTATTGCTGGTGGGAGAGAAGCTACGGCCACCGGCGCCGACCGTCGACGCCAAAAACTTCCGACATGTGTTGCATTGCTGCAGCACGCCCACCCCATCAGCACCAACCTTGCTTTGCTTCATCAACTTGCTCTTTCCAGTCACCTCTCCACCACGACCGCAAGGTGTTTGACCCGTTGCTCACAAGGTATCATGGATAGCGGGGATGAGTTTTTCTTTCACAACAACATTTGTTCATTGGATGATTCGTCCTCGGATGACGAAGAACTTGTGGCGGCTACATTGGTCGTCCATGATCACATTAATCAAAAGCGGCCTCGATACAGGTGATCAATCCCTGGTCATGTTCCGGCCTTGAACTGCAATAGGGAGAGAGGCCACAACCTTCTCTATGCCGATTACTTTGAGAATAGCGCACTCTTCAAACCAGACAAATTTTGCCGCTGCTTCCGTATGGTGAGACATGTGTACAATCGTATTCGGGAGGGAGTGGTAGCATATGATCCATACTTTGAGTGCAAAGAGGATGCGCTTGGCAAGCTTGGCTTCTCTTCTTACCAGAAATGCACATTGGCTATCCACATGCTTACATATGGAATTCCTGATGATCTTGTGGATGAGTATGTTCGTATGAGTGAGTCCACATGTCTCCTCTGAATGTATAGTTTCTGCAAGGCCGTGGTGGCAGTGTTCGGCCTTGAGTACCTGAGAGAGCCAACTATCGCTGATACAGAGAGGTTGTTGGCGATCAATGTCGAGAAGGGCTTTCCGGGCATGCTTGGTAGTATTCATTGTATGCACTGGAAGTGGAAGATCTTTCCATTTGCTTGGCAGGGGCAGTAGAAGGGGCATCTGAATGGTGTTACTATCATACTTGAAGTGGTGGCTTCACAAGATCTGTGGATATGGCATTCTTTCTTCGGCATGGCTGGTTCTCATAATGATATCAATGTTCTTTAGCATTCTCCAGTGTTTGCAAGGCTTGCAGAAGGCCACTATCCGGAGGTCAACTTTGAGGTCAAAGGCCACCGGTACAACAAGGAGTATTACCTTGCTGATGGTATCTATCCTATCCACAGTGGTCCACTCTTGTGAAGACCATACCCAATCCGCAAGGAAGGAGAGATAAAGCTTATCCCAAATGCAGGAGAGTGCTAGGATGGATGTGGAGCGTGCTTTTGGTGTGCTTCGGTCTCGATGGGGTATCGTTCGAAACCCTGCAATGACATGGAGCACACAGAAGCTTTGGGAGGTGATGACTTCTTGTGTGATCATGCACAACATGATCATGGAGGATGAGCATGATGAAAGCATCTACGACAAGGGTTTGATTTCCAGGGTGAAAATGTTGGGCCTGCGCAGCCACCTCCTGCAACCTCGGACAGTTTGTCCGTTTTCATCGTGAATTGCGGGATTGGCGTACTCATGTCCAGCTCCAGGATGACTTTGTTGAGCACATGTGGACTGACATTGGCAACCGGTAGATCTATTAGTTTAATTTCTTTTCATGCAAACAAATTTTGATTGGGTTGTAAGACTATTTGATATTGTTTTCTTTTGATTGTTTTGTAAGACTATTTCGGACATATAACAATTTGTTATGTTTGTTTTGAACCATTAGATATGCTTCATTTTAGTATGTTGGTTGAACAGACGAGATGCGGCCGAAATGCGCCGTGCGTTGGGCGCACGGCCGCGCATCCAGAAATCCGGGTGGATACGGCCCCATTGCCACCCCCAAACGGATGAAAAGAGGACGAAACAGACGTCTGTTTGGGGTCACGCGTTGGAGTTGGCCTAATGGGGGATGTTTGGGTTGGCAGCAGCGGTGCTCCTCCTTGAGGTAGCGGTGGGATGGGAATAAATGTTGCTTTTTTATCAAGAATAAAGGTTGCTTTGCGTTGCAGAGTGGACACTTGTTTTCTTGTTTGACAAATCTGACTGTGGGAAGACTTGGTGGTGTGTACACGTCTTCTGTGAGGTTTCGACGTATCGGCACTCAAGCGTGATCCAGCTTGCAGCGGGAAGCAAGAGTTAGTATTGCGCAAGCTATCGCGGAATTTGTGTGGTTGAACCAGCGGTGCTACTTTCCCCTGCTACAGTAACATGACTGGCTATGTTTGGGCGATTTGCCTGCGTCTGGCATCATGCTGTCTAATCTTTCTCCTGTTTCTACTGGATTTCATCTCCATCCTTCATTCCAGCTCCATTTAATTTCCACTTCCACCTTGTCTCCAGCCTTCTTCCATCTATTCTCTTCTCTTCCTTCCCTTAGCTCTTTTTTTTGTTTTTCCTTCCTAATCTTCCTGGGTGAGGTTACGGGTGAAGCTTTTACATATTTTCTATCTCCTATAAAGCTATGGTACGTCGTTGGCGTACCCTCTAAAAAAAGAGGTTACGGGTGAAGTGATGGAGACGGGAGGTAGTTGTTCCGGCGGCACTGCTGTCCGCTAGGGGTTCCGCGATTATAGGTTGATGGAGTTTGGGCAGCTAGGTATGGGTTCGCTGGATTTACAAGATCTGAAGGCTCGGGCCTTGCAATTAGTCCGTGCTTCGCGGGATCCAGAGAGGTGCTTGGGGAGGATGCGGACCAATGTTGTGCTTTTCCTCGATTCTGGCGATCTACGGGACGGAGACAAGGACTATTCTGTGAAGTGGGAGTGCCTGCCTGTATCATTTCCTCCTTCTGTTGTTGATGGCCATGGTTGGGAAATGATGCATGTACTAATCGAAACTCTTCCGATTGACGATGAGATTATCAATGAGAAGAAGATTTTACAGGAGGAGTTCAACATGCATACCAAGATTAATAGGGTCAAGGCCAATGAGGAATCAGGGGACGCTATTACAGTTTGCTGAGTGATGTGACGTGGAAGGTCGCCAGGAAATTGTTCTGTCTCTGGCGATCATCAAGTACAGGCACAAAAAATGCCTTGGCCATGTGCTTGTGGATACCAACATCTTCTTCAAGACTCTGTTGCCTGTTGACGATCGTTTCAGGTCACCGTTAATTGTTCAAAACAAAAGCATAGTTTATAATGGTCGAGATGACTAGGTGGTCCTTCCACACAAGTTTTCCAACTAGAAGACTGTCAATGAAAAAGAAAATACTAATAAGTACAGGAGGCGTGATATTATGGTTATTTACGAGGGAGCAGACCAAGGAGAAATGAGCATTATGGAGGAGTATATAAAGAAATTAGGAAAGATATCTAAGATGCTAGGCATACGAGCCTTTGTGGAGGAGAAGATATATGCTATAAAGCCTGTTCAGAAGTTAGCATGCCATGTCAATGCTCTCAAACTAAGGCTGGATATGGACGTGCTGAACTGCAGTAGCATGCAATATCAGAGAGCCAAATGTGGGTAAGACCCAAGCATAATGCCCAGAAAAATGCTAATCGGAAGAAGCACAAAGGGGAAGATGGAGAAGTAGCTGAGAGGGATGGTACACATGAAAACCCACCTGGATCGGCGGCACCCAGGGAGGGTGACCGTCGGGAGCAATGAATATCCTAAGTTTGAATTATCGGGGCTGCGGGCGGTCCGAGACAGTTCATGACATTTGCAACTTAGTACAGTTGCATCGCTTGTGTTTGGTTTTTCTCTTGTAAACCAAATGGTCTGCTACGAGAGCACAAGATTTGAGATTCAGACTGGGGTTCGCGCATGCTTTTGGTGTGAAAAGCAAGGGCCTATGTGGTGTTCTTGTCTTATTTTGGAATAGTGATTCAGTGGTTAGTCTGAAATCATATAGTAGAATGCATATTGATGTGTATAAAGTTTGTAACAGTTGGATTTTTTGGTGTTGACAATATATACCCCTCCACCCCCACTCACTCAATGTGAGAGCCATTAGAATGAAACTACACTTCCACCATCCATTTTATGAGAGAGAACCACCTACTCATGTGTTGAGATCAAGGCATTCCAATTCAACCATTTAAACCTTTGATTTCTAGCCTCCCCAAGTTGCTTTCCACTCCAATCCTTCTCTTATCCAAGCAAAATTTGTGAGAGAGTGATCGAGTGTTGGGGAGTCCATCATTTGACCTTTTGGAGAGTGGTGTCCCATAGATTTGTTAGGTGTCACTTGGGAGACTCCAAGATCATGTGGAGTTGAACGAAGGAGTTTATAAAGGCAAGGAGATCGCCTACTTCATGAAGAAATACCCCGAGTGAGGCTAGTCCTTTGTGGGCGTAAGCCATGGTGGAATAGACAAGGTTGCTTTTTCATGGACCCTTCGTGGGTGGAGCCCCCCGTGGACTCATGCAGCCGTCACCCTCCGTGGGTTGAAGTCTCCATCAAGGTGGATGTACGATACCACCACCAATCGGAACTACTCTGATGACCCACAAGTATAGGGGATTAATCGTAGTATTTTTGATAAGTAAGAGTGTCAAACCCGACGAGGAGCATAAGGAATGACAAGCGGTTTTCAGCAAGGTATTTTCTGTAGGCACTGAAATTGTCGGTAACAGATAGTTTGGTAGCAAGGTAATTTGTAACGAGCAAGTAAAAGTAATGGTAAGAAAAGTGCAACAAGGTAGCCCAATCCTTTTTGTAGCAAAGGACAGTCCGGAATGCTCTCTTATAATAAGCAAAGCGTTCTTGAGGACACACTGGAATTTCAACTAGTCACTTCCATCATGTTCGTTTGATTCAGGTTCACTACTTTGATAATTTGATATGTGGGTGGACCGGTGCTTGGGTGCTGCTCTTACTTGAACAAGCCTCCCACTTATGATTAACCCCTCTCGCAAGCATCCACAACTACGAAAGAAGAATTAAGATAAAATCTAACCATAGCATTAAACATATGGATCCAAATCAGCCCCTTTCAGAATAGCGCAAAAACTAGGGTTCAAGCTTCTGGCACTCTAGCAACCCATCATCAAATTACTTCTCTACAATGCATTCCCTTAGGCCAAAAGATGGTGAAGTGTCATCTAGTCGACATTCACATAACACCACTAAGGCAATCAACAACATACATATCATAAAAAAATCAAACAAATACCAAATTCACATGATTACTTATGACAAGACTTATCCCATGTCCTCAAGAACAAAAGTAACTACTCACAAAACATATTCATGCTCAAGATCAGAGATGTATTGAATAACATAATAGATCTGAACATATGATCTTCCACCAAATAAACCAACTAGCATCAATTACAAGATGTAATCAACACTACTAGCAACCCATAGGTACGAAATCTGAGATTTTGATATAAAGATTGAATACAAGAGATGAACTAGGGTTTGAGATGAGATGGTGCTATTGAAGACGTTGATGAAGATTGGCCCTCCCATGATGAGAGGGTTGTTGGTGATGTTCATGGCTTCGTCTCCCCCTTCTGGAGGGAAGTATCCTGATGACCGAGAAGTATAGGGGATCAATCGTAGTCCTTTCAATAAGTAAGAGTGTCGAACCCAACGAGGAGCAGAAGGAAATGACAAGCAGTTTTCAGCACGGTAATGTCTGCAAGCACTGAAATTGTTGGTAACCGGTAGTTTGATAGATAGATAATTTGTAACAAGTAACAAGTAGCAATAGTAACAATAGGTACAACAAGGTAGCCTAATCCTTTTTGTAGCAAAGGACAGGCCAAAACAATCTCTTATAGTAAGCAAATCATTCTTGAGGACACACGGGGATTCATCTAGTCACTTTCATCATGTTGGTTTCATTCGCCTTTGCTACATTGATAATTTGATATGTGGGTGGACCGGTGCTTGGGTGATGTTCTTACTTGAACAAGCCTCCCACTTATGATTAACTCCTCTCGCTAGAATTAGCAAGTACAAAAGAAGAATTAAGATAGAATCTAACCATAACATTAAACATATGGATTCAAATCAGCCGCTTGCGAAATAGCGCATAAACTAGGGTTCAAGTTTCAGTCACTCTAGCAATCCATCATCTAATAACTACTCCACAATGCATTCCCTTGGGCCCAAAGATGGTGAAGTATCATGTAGTCGACGTTCACATAACACACTACAAAAAAAGACACATCCGTGACATTTCGGGCCGAACGAAATTTTTTCTGTCATAGTTATGACACTTCTATGACGACAATTATGACAAAACCATGTATCATCATAGATGTGGTGGGCTCCTACTTATATGACAAAAAATCATGACAGAAAATGGGCTTTTCGTCCTGGGCAGGCCAAAGACGTAGCTGCATGACATTCTTTGGGCCGTGCATGACGGAGAAAACCGTGGTAGAAGTGAGGGCGAGGAAAATATCAGGGAGTTCCCAGTTACGGTGGGTGGTCGGGGGCCGAGCGATATGCCTTTCTCTCGTACACGTACGCGCGTGGGTGCGAGAGGCGTTGGGCTCTAATTGAACCCGAGCGATTGCACTAGCTACATTACTGAACCCGAGCGATCGATCCCTTGCTGTTAACTGAACCCGAGTGGTTCCTTCGCTACTGCTGCTAACGGAAGCCGATCAAACCCTGCTGCCTCCTTCCCTTGATGAATAGTTAGTGTTGTTGGGGGTTTGGATGAACAATTCCCAGTGGGGGTGGATGAATAGGACCCTGTGGTGTTGCCTCTGGATGAACATCACCCCGATTGAGCCGGTTGGAGGTGGATGAACAGGACCCCGTGGAGGGCTGGATGAACAGGACGACCCCGTGGAGGGCTAGTTGAATAGTAGCCGGTGGACGGCTGGATGAACAGTAGCCCGTGGAGGGGTGGTTGAACAGGACCCCGTGGAGAGGGTTGGTTGAACAGTAGCCGGTGGAGGAGCGCACGGTGTAGGCTGGATGAACAGGATCCCATGGATGAACAATCGCAGTGGAGGCTGGAGGAGGTCAACGGTGGATGAACAGTAGTCCGTGGAGGCCAGAGGAGGTCGACAATGGAGATGGACAGTATCCTGTGGAGTCCTGTTTTGCGGTACGCCACACCCCTCCCGATGGACAGGACCCCCGTTTCAATGGTAGCACTCCAACAGAAGTCCGTTTCCTTCCGTTTTGCGGTACGCCACACCCCTCCCGATCAACAGGACCCCGTTTCGACCGTAGGAGATCCAACAGAAGTTCATTTCCTCCGTTTTGCGGTACGCCAGACCCCTCCCGATGAACAGGATCCCGTTTCGACCGTGGCCGGTCGAACACAAGGCCGTTTCCTCCATTCTGCGGTATGCCATGCCTCGTTTCCATCGGCTGTTCTGTCCAATCCCTCCCGATAAACATGACGTATTCTGACCCAGTCGGTTGCCTCTCGATGAAAAGGACGCTATTTCTCCATTCCGACCCAGCCGGTTCGCTGCCCGATGAACATGATGCTGTTGCTACCGTCCGTTGCCTCTCCATGTACACAAGCCCTTGCCGTTCGTGTGTGTGTGTGTGTGTGTGTGTGTCTATATATATATATATATATATATATATATATATATATATATATATATATATATATATATATATATATATATATATGCGCGAGTACATGCTCGAGACCCCGCCCGTATGTACGTACGTGGCCGTATTTTCTTTTTTGCACCCTGGCCGCTGTACATACGTGTACATGCTACGTGCGTGCCTCTACTACGACACGTGCCCTTCCTTACACGGCTACGGTTCATCGCCGCAGCCTCCAGATAGACCGATTGTATGTACGTACACGTCCACGACCCGAACGACAAAGCTACGTACGCTTCGACCAGTTGGGTCCCGACTGTCAGGCACTTCCTTGCGTGCGAAGATGTAGCTGGTGGCTCCCAGCAGTTAGGGGGCGAATCATTTTTTTGCCTGTAATATGGACGCACATCCTTGCGTGCGAAGATGTAGCTGGTATTGTTGGGGAAAGTAGTAATTTCAAAAAATTTCCTACGCACACGCAAGGATCATGGTGATGCATAGCAACGAGAGGGGAGAGTGTTGTCCACGTCCCTTTTAGACCGTAAGCGGAAGCGTTCGAACAACGCGGTTGATGTAGTCGTACGTCTTCACGATCCGACCGATCCAAGTACCGAACGTACGGCATCTCCGAGTTCAGCACACGTTCAGCTCGATGACGATCCCCGGACTCCGATCCAGCAGGGTGTCAGGGATGAGTTCCATCAGCACGACGGCGTGGTGACGATGATGATGTTCTACCGACGCAGGGCTTCGCCTAAGCACCACAACAATATGACCAAGGTGGAATATGGTGGAGGGGGGCACCGCACACGGCTAAGGAACGATCACGAAGATCAACTTGTGTGTCTAGAGGTGCCCCCTGCCCCCGTATATAAAGGAGCAAGGGGGGAGGCTGGCCAGCCCTAGGGGGCGCGCCAAGGAGGGGGGAGTCCTCCTCCTAGTGGGAGTAGGACTCCCCTTTCCTAGTCCAACTAGGAAGAGGGAAGGGGGAAGGAAAGAAAGGGAGAGGGTGAGGGAGAGGGAAAGAGGGGCCGCGCCCCCTCCCCTAGTCCAATTCGGACTCCCCATGGGAGGGGGCACGCCACCTCCTGGGCTACTACCCTCTCTCTCCCCTCAGCCCCACTAAGGCCCAATACTTCCCCGGGGGGTCCGGTAACCCCTCCGGCACTACGGTTTTCTCCGTAATCATCCGGAACACTTCCAGTGTCTGAATATAGTCGTCCAATATATCAATCTTTATGTCTCAACCATTTCGAGACTCCTCCTCATGTCTGTGATCACATCTGGGACTCCGAACAACCTACGGTACATCAAAACTTATAAACTCATAATAAAACTGTCATCGTAATGTTAAGCGTGCGAACCCTACGGGTTCGAGAACTATGTAGACATGACCTAGAACTGTTCCCAGTCAATAACCAATAGCGGAACCTGGATGCTCATATTGGCTCCTACATATTCTATGAAGATTTTTATCGATCAAACCGCATAACAACATACATTGTTCCCTTTGTCATCGGTATGTTACTTGCCCGAGATTCGATCGTCGGTATCCAATACCTTGTTCAATCTCATTACTGGCAAGTCTCTTTACTCATTACGTAATGCATCATTCCGTAACCAACTCATTGGCCACATTGCTTGCAACGCTTATAGTGATGTGCATTACCGAGAGGGCCTAGAGATACCTCTCCGACAAGCGGAGTGACAAAACCTAATCTCGAAATACGCCAACTCAACATGTACCATTGGAGACACCTGTAGAGCTCCTTTATAATCACCCAGTTATGTTGTGACGTTTGGTAGCACACAAAGTGTTCCTCCGGTAAACGGGAGTTGCATAATCTCATAGTTGCAGGAACTTTGTATAAGTCATGAAGAAAGCAATAGCAACATACTAAATGATCAAGTGTTAAGCTAATGGAATGGGTCAGGTCAATCACATCATTCTCCTAATGATGTGATCTCATTAATCAAATGACAACACATGTCTATGGCTAGGAAACATAACCATCTTTGATTAATGAGCTAGTCAAGTAGAGGCATACTAGTGACATTAAGTTTGTCTATGTATTCACACATGTATCATGTTTCCGGTTAATACAATTCTAGCATGAATAATAAACATTTATCATGATATGAGGAAATAAATAATAACTTTATTATTGCCTCTAGGGCATATTTCCTTCAGTCTCCCACTTGCACTAGAGTCAATAATCTAGATTACATAGTAATGATTCTAACACCCATGGAGTCTTGGTGCTGATCATGTTTTACTCGTGGAAGAGGCTTAGTCAACGGGTCTGCAACATTTAGATCCATATGAATCTTGCAAATCTCTATGTCTCCCACCTGGACTTGGTCCCGGATGGAATTGAAGCGTCTCTTGATGTGCATGGTCCTCTTGTGAAATCTGGATTCCTTTGCCAAGACAATTGCACCAGTATTTTCACAGAAGATCTTCATTGGTCCCGATGCACTAGGGCCTAGATCGGAAATGAACTCCTTCATCCAGACTCCTTCATTTGCTGCTTCCGAAGCAGCTATGTACTCCGCTTCGCATGTAGATCCCGCCACGACGCTTTGTTTAGAACTGCACCAACTTACAGCTCCATCGTTTAATAAATACAGGTATCCGGTTTGCGATTTAGAATCGTCCGGATCAGTGTCAAAGCTTGCATCGACATAACCATTTACGACTAGCTCTTTGTCACCTCCATAAACGAGAAACATATCCTTAGTCCTTTTCTGGTATTTCAGGATGTTCTTGATCGCTGTCCAGTGATCAACTCCTGGATTACTTTGGTACCTACCTGCCATGCTTATTGCTAAGCATACGTCAGGTCTGGCAACATTGCATACATGATAGAGCCTATGGCTGAAGCATAGGGAACATCTTTCATTTTCTCTCTATCTTCTGTTGTGGTCGGGCATTGAGTCTGACTCAACTTCACACCTTGTAATACAGGCAAGAACCCTTTCTTTACCTGATCCATTTTGAACTTTTTCAAAACTTTATCAAGGTATGTGCTTTGTGAAAGTCCAAATAAGCGTCTTGATCTATCTCTATAGATCTTGATGCCCAATATATAAGCAGCTTCACCGAGGTCTTTCATTGAAAAACTTTTATTCATGTATCCCTTTATGCTATCCAGAAATTCTATATCATTTCCAATTAACAATATGTCATCTACATACAATATCAGAAATGCTACAGAGCTCCCACTCACTTTCTTGTTAATACAGGCTTCTCGAAAAGTCTGTATAAAACCATATGCTTTGATCTCACTATCAAAGCGTTTATTCCAACTCCGAGATGCTTGCACCAGTCCATAAATGGATCGCTGGAGCTTGCACACTTTGTTAGCACCTTTTGGATCGACAAAACCTTCTGGTTGCATCATATACAACTCTACTTCCAGAAATCCATTCAGGAATGCAGTTTTGACATCCATTTGCCATATTTCATAATCATAAAATGCGGCAATTGCTAAGATGATTCAGACAGACTTAAGCATCGCTACGGGTGAGAAAGTCTCATCGTAGTCAACCCCTTGAACTTGTCGAAAACCTTTCGCAACAAGTCGAGCTTTATAGACAGTTACATTACCATCAGCGTCAGTCTTCTTCTTGAAGATCCATTTATTCTCTATGGCTTGCCGATCATCGGGCAAGTCAACCAAAGTCCATACTTTGTTCTCATACATGGATCCCATCTCAGATTTCATGGCCTCAAGCCATTTTGCGGAATCTGGGCTCATCATCGCTTCCTCATAGTTCGTAGGTTCGCCATGGTCAAGTAACATGACTTCCAGAATAGGATTACCGTGCCACTCTGGTGCGGATCTTACTCTGGTAGACCTACGAGGTTCGGTAGTAACTTGATCTGAAGTTTCATGATCAATATCATTAGCTTCCTCACTGATTGGTTTAGTTGTCACAGGAACCGGTTCTTGTGATGAACTACTTTCTAATAAGGGAGCAGGTACAGTTACCTCATCAAGTTCTACTTTCCTCCCACTCACTTCTTTCGAGAGAAACTCCTTCTCTAGAAAGGATCCGAATTTAGCAACGAAATCTTGCCTTCAGATCTGTGATAGAAGGTGTACCCAATAGTCTCTTTTGGGTATCCTATGAAGACACATTTCTCCGATTTGGGTTCGAGCTTATCTGGTTGAAGTTTCTTCACATAAGCATCGCAGCCCCAAACTTTAAGAAACGACAACTTTGGTTTCTTGCCAAACCACAGTTCATAAGGCGTCGTCTCAACGGATTTTGATGGTGCCCTATTTAACGTGAATGCGGCCGTCTCTAAAGCATAACCCCAAAACGATAGCGGTAAATCAGTAAGAGACATCAAAGATCGCACCATATCTAGTAAAGTACGATTACGACGTTTGGACACACCATTTCGTTGTGGTGTTCCGGGTGGCGTGAGTTGCGAAACTATTCCGCATTGTTTCAAATGTAGACCAAACTCGTAACTCAAATATTCTCCTCCACGATCAGATCGTAGAAATTTTATTTTCTTGTTACGATGATTTTCCACTTCAC
The DNA here is from genome assembly GCA_963921465.1 of Triticum timopheevii. NCBI lineage: Eukaryota > Viridiplantae > Streptophyta > Magnoliopsida > Poales > Poaceae > Triticum > Triticum timopheevii. The sequence goes on from OY997266.1 coordinate 328,881,275, forward strand.
TCTGAAATTCTTTGAACTTTTCAAATGTTTCAGACTTGTGTTTCATCAAGTAGATATACCCATATCTGCTCAAATCATCTGTGAAGGTGAGAAAATAACGATACCCGCCGCGAGCTTCAATATTCATTGGACCACATACATCAGTATGTATGATTTCCGATAAATTAGTTGCTCGCTCCATAGTTCCGGAGAACGGTGTTTTAGACATCTTGCCCATGAGGCACGGTTCGCAAGTACCAAGTGATTCATAATCAAGTGATTCCAAAAGTCCATAAGTATGGAGTTTCTTCATGCGTTTTACACCGATATGACCTAAACGGCAGTGCCACAAATAAGTTGCACTATCATTATCAACACTGCATCTTTTGGCTTCAACATTATGAATATGTGTATCACTACTATCGAGATTTAATAAAAATAGACCACTCTTCAAGGGTGCATGACCATAAAAGATATTACTCATATAAATAGAACAACCATTATTCTCTGATTTAAATGAATAACTGTCTCGCATCAAACAAGATCCAGATATAATGTTCATGCTCAACGCTGGCACCAAATAACAATTATTTAGGTCTAAAACTAATCCTGATGGTAGATGTAGAGGTAGCGTGCCGACTGCGATCACATCGACTTTGGAACCATTTCCCACGCGCATCGTCACCTCGTCCTTAGCCAATCTTCGCTTAATCCGTAGTCCCCGTTTCGAGTTGCAAATATTAGCAACAGAACCAGTATCAAATACCCAGGTGCTACTGCGAGAATTAGTAAGGTACACATCAGTAACATGTATATCACATATACCTTTGTTCACTTTGCCATCCTTCTTATCCGCCAAATACTTGGGGCAGTTCCGCTTCTAGTGTCCAGTCTGCTTGCAGTAGAAGCACTCAGTCTCAGGCTTAGGTCCAGACTTGGGTTTCTTCTCTTGAGTAGCAACTTGTTTGCTGTTCTTCTTGAAGTTCCCCTTCTTCTTCCCTTTGCCCTTTTTCTCGAAACTGGTGGTCTTATTGACCATCAACACTTGATGCTCCTTCTTGATTTCTACCTCCGCAGCCTTTAGCATTGCGAATAGCTCGGGAATAGTCTTGTCCATCCCTTGCATATTATAGTTTATCACGAAGCTCTTGTAGCTTGGTGGCAGTGATTGAAGAATTCTGTCAATGACACTATCATCAGGAAGATTAACTCCTAGTTGAATCAAGTGATTATTATACCCAGAAATATTCTCCTCCATCTTACAGCTATAGAACTTATTGGAGACTTCATATGTATCAATCCGGGCATTTGCTTGAAATATTAACTTCAACTCCTGGAACATCTCATATGCTCCATGACGTTCAAAACGTCGTTTAAGAGCCGGTTCCAAGCCGTAAAGCATGGCACGCTGAACTATTGAGTAGTCATCAGCTTTGCTCTGCCAGACGTTCTTAACGTCGTCAGTTGCATCTGCAGTAGGCCTGGCACCCAGCGGTGCTTCCAGGACGTAATTCTTCTGTGTAGCAATGAGGATAATCCTCAGGTTACGGACCGAGTCTGTGCAATTGCTACCATCATCTTTCAACTTAGCTTTCTCAATGAACGCATTAAAATTCAATGGAACAACAACACGAGCCATCTATCTACAACTAACATAGACAAGCAAAATACTATCAGGTACTAAGTTCATGATAAATTTAAGTTCAATTAATCATATTACTTAAGAACTCCCACTTAGACAGACATCTCTCTAGTCATCTAAGTGATCACGTGATCCAAATCAACTAAACCATGTCCGATCATCACGTGAGATGGAGTAGTTTCAATGGTGAACATCACTATGTTGATCATATGTACTATATGATTCATGTTCGACCTTTTGGTCTCCGTGTTCCAGGCCATATCTGTATATGCTAGGCTCGCCAAGTTTAACCTGAGTATTCCGCGTGTACAACTGTTTTGCACCCGTTGTATTTGAATGTAGAGCCTATCACACCCGATCATCACGTGGTGTCTCAGCACGAAGAACTTTCGCAATGGTGCATACTCAGGGAGAACACTTCTTGATAATTTAGTGAGAGATCATCTTAAAATGCTATCGTCAATCAAAGCAAGATAAGATGCATAAAGGATAAACATGACATGCAATCAATATAAGTGATATGATATGGCCATCATCATCTTGTGCTTGTGATCTCCATCTTCGAAGCACCGTCGTGATCACCGTCGTCACCGGCGCAACACCTTGATCTCCATCGTAGCATCGTTGTCATTTACGCCAACTATTGCTTCTACAACTATCGCTACCGCTTAGTGATAAAGTAAAGCAATTACAGGGCGTTTGCATTTCATACAATAAAGCGACAACCATATGGCTCCTGCCAGTTGCCGATAACTTTGGTTTACAAAACATGATCATCTCATACAATAAAATATAGCATCCCGTCTTGACCATATCACATCACGACTTGCCCTGCAAAAACAAGTTAGACGTCCTCTACTTTGTTGTTGCAAATTTTACGTGGCTGCTACGGGCTGAGCAAGAACCGTTCTTACCTATGCATCAAAACCACAACGATAGTTCGTCAAGTTAGTGCTGTTTTAACCTTCGCAAGGACCGGGCGTAGCCACACTCGGTTCAACTAAAGTGAGAGAGATAGACACCCGCCAGTCACCTTTAAGCACGAGTGCTCATAACGGTGAAACCAGTCTCGCGTAAGCGTACGCGTAATGTCGGTTCGGGTCGCTTCATCCCACAATACCGCTAAACCAAAGTATGACATGCTGGTAAGCAGTATGACTTGTATCGCCCACAACTCACTTGTGTTCTACTCGTGCATATGACATCTACGCATAAAATCTAGCTCGGATGCCACTGTTGGGAACGTAGTAATTTCAAAAAATTTCCTACGCACACGCAAGGATCATGGTGGTGCATAGCAACGAGAGGGGAGAGTGTTGTCCACGTACCCTCGTAGACCGTAAGCGGAAGCATTAGAACAACGCGGTTGATGTAGCCGTACGTCTTCATGATCCGACCGATCCAAGTACCGAACGTACGACACCTCCGTGTTCAGCACACGTTCAGCTCGATGACGATCCCCGGACTCCGATCCAGCAGGGTGTCGGGGATGAGTTCGGTCAGCACGACGGCGTGGTGACGATGATGATGTTCTACCGACGCAGGGCTTCGCCTAAGCACTGCAACGATATGACCGAGGTGGAATATGGTGGAGGGGGGCACTGCACACGGCTAAGGAACGATCACAAAGATCAACTTGTGTGTCTAGAGGTGCCCCCCTGCCCCCGTATATAAAGGAGCAAGGGGGGAGGCCGGCCGGCCCTAGGAGGTGCGCTAAGGAGGGGGGAGTCCTCCTCCTAGTGGGAGTAGGACTCCCCTTTCCTAGTCCAACTAGGAAGAGGGAAGGTGGAAGGAAAGAGAGGGAGAGGGAGAGGGAAAGAGGGGCCGCGCCCCCTCCCCTAGTCCAATTGGGACTCCACATGGGAGGGGGGGCGCCACCTCCTAGGCTGCTGCCCTCTCTCTCCTCTTAGGCCCACTAAGGCCCAATACTTCCCCGGGGGGGGGGGGGGGGGTTCCGGTAACCCCTCCCGCACTCCGGTTTTCTCCGAAATCACCCGGAACACTTCTGGTGTCCGAATATAGTCGTCCAATATATTGATCTTTATGTCTCGACCATTTCGAGACTCCTCGTCATGTCCGTGATCACATCCGGGACTCCGAACAACCTTCGGTACATCAAAACTTATAAATTCATAATAAAACTGTCATCGTAACGTTAAGCGTGCGGACCCTACGGGTTCGAGAACTATGTAGACATGACCTAGAACTGTTCCCAGTCAATAACCAATAGCGGAACCTGGATTCTCATATTGGCTCCTACATATTCTACAAAGATTTTTATCGGTCAAACCGCATAACAACATACGTTGTTCCCTTTGTCATCGGTATGTTACTTGCCCGAGATTCGATCATCGGTATCCAATACCTAGTTCAATCTCGTTACCAGCAAGTCTCTTTACTCGTTACGTAATGCATCATTCCATAACCAACTCATTGGCCACATTGCTTGCAAGGCTTATAGTGATATGCATTACCGAGAGGGCCCAGAGATACCTCTCCAACAATCGGAGTGACAAAACCTAATCTCGAAATATGCCAACTCAACATGTACCATTGGAGACACCTGTAGAGCTCCTTTATAATCACCCAGTTACGTTTTGATGTTTGGTAGCACACAAAGTGTTCCTCCGGTAAACGGGAGTTGCATAATCTCATAGTTGCAGGAACTTTGTATAAGTCATGAAGAAAGCAATAGCAACATACTAAACGATCAAGTGCTAAGCTAACGGATTGGGTCAGGTCAATCGCATCATTCTCCTAATGATGTGATCTCGTTAATCAAATGACAACACATGTTTATGGCTCGGAAACATAACCATCTTTAATTAATGAGCTAGTCAAGTAGAGGCATACTAGTGACATTAAGTTTGTCTATGTATTCACACATGTATCATGTTTCCGATTAATACAATTCTAGCATGAATAATAAACATTTATCATGATATGAGGAAATAAATAATAAATTTATTATTGCCTCTAGGGCATATTTCCTTCAGGTATGTCCCAGCAGTCAGGGGGAAATGTTTTTTTCATGAAATACGGTGGCCCGTCCGGTGGGTCCCTGCTGTCAGGTGGAGGAAGCATTATTTTCCGCATAATAAGGAGGCACTTCCTTGCTGCTGCCGTGGACCCGGTTGTCAGCCTCTCCACGTATAGTACTCTTTCGATGTAAGTCGGTCGTTGACCATTGTAACACCTCGAGACCGACGATCCAGAAGACTTCCATATTTTGTGACCTCCGTGTGTTTCAATTATGCTTTCTCTTTTATTTTTGCATTGCATCATGTCATCATGCCATCATGTCATTAATCTTTTGCAACTCAACTAAATAAATGGCATGGATCTTTGATCCATTTAAATCGAGGGAATTCACATGGTGATTCTCTTTAAAACATAACCTCTCGATATTTAGAGAGCTATAATAATTATTCCATTTTTTGGATTTACCATAACCCACTTGCAAAATATCCCATGCATTTGTTATCTTAATTCTTGGTCTCCAAACTTTGCCCTAAATTCTTTCTTCACATTCCGGAGCTCCACCAAAAATCCGAACATTTTTGGACCTTCCTTTTATCAAGTCCTAGTTCAAACCCATTTGAATTAAATTCAAATGAGTTTGAATTTACATCTTTCAATCATGCCTCTTTCTATTTTTCCTGGATCAAGCGCATTTTTGCGAGTCCGGGAAAATTATCCCCATAGGCAAATCTTTCCCTAACCTCTCTTTCTTTTCTTTCTTTTCTCTGTTCTGTTTTATTTTTCATTAGAGAGAGAGAGGGAGAAGAGTGCCTAGCCGGCCTCTTAGGCCCAGCTCTAACCCAAGCCGGACCAGGCCGACCCATCCATTCCGGCCCAGTCTCTCCTAACCCTAACCCTCTCCCCTGCCCGATCCCATCTCCTCCTCGTCCTCCCTCAGCGCCGCACTCGATCCCCATCGCACGCATGCTCGCATCGCCAGGGAGAGCCCCGCTCCTCCCGATCCGCCTCCGCCCAAGGCCTCGCCCTTCCTTCTCCCCCGCGTCCCCATCGCCACCCATCACATCGAGCTCCCCCGCAGCCATCCCCCTGCTGCCTCCCTTCCTCTCCTGTGCCATAGCGCTCGGCCTCCTCCCCGAGCTCATGCTCCCTTCGTCCATGGCACCACTGCCTCACCCGCAGCCCGACCCCGCCTCAAGCGGCACCGCCTTCACCGGAGATCGCGCCAAGTGCAGCGTCGCCTCGCCCCCGCGGCGTCGACCTGCTGTTGCGCCTCTGCCGCCCCGTCGACCCGATGCGTCCTCGCGTCTCCCTTCCTCCTATCGCACCTGGCATTGCCCTCTTGCTTCTCCTCCTCTTCCGCGCGTCCCCGACCACAGCAAGGCCGCCGCTCCGGTCAAGTTCCTCGCCGGATTCGGCGACCTCCGCCTTGAACCTGCCGTCTCCGTCCTGTTCCGGGCTTTCTCCGCCCATGCTCTCCTCCATCAACCACCTCACGCCGGCTCCTTCTCCCTCACGCCCGAAGCCTTGCCGCTGCCTGCGTTCGTCCACCACTTGCAGCTGCCGGAGCAGGACCTCCTCGTCGTGGCTCTGCCTCCACTAGCAGCCTCCTGCTGCCTGTCATCTCCATGGCCTTGAGCAGACCAAGCCGCCGGGCGTTCTAGCCCTTGCACATCACTGTTGACCCGAGGAGACCCCCGCCAAGTTCCATCAAGCTGACTGTGTACGTCTACCGTCACCGTGGGTTTTCATCAAGTTATGCTACATCACAAAGATATGTGCAACTACGCGGATTCGCCGAGTATGACTACCCATGGGACCCGTCAAGTTCATCTACGAACGTGTACAACTACCGTCGCCGTGAACGACTACTTCCGCGACGTCCGTGAACCACTACCTCCACTACCGCCGCGAGAACGACTACTTCCTCTACATCGTACTGAACCCGAACCGCTCCGAAAACGCACGCTTCGAAGGTATAACCAACGAGACGATCACCCGTGGACCGAGTGTGTGTGTTGTATGAGATGCCCTTGCTTGCACCGTGTCCAAATTGTCGCTTGCGCATTCCTTCTCGTTTGCCATGCCGTCGACCCATGGGAACCCGGTTACCGGGAGCACCCCACCATCTTGCATGACTCGCTCACGTCACGCTTCCTTTTGCACCGGTACCTCCATGAGTTATTGGGACCGGAATGTTGCCGTGGCACCATTTACGTTTCACCGCCGTGGCACCTTTTTCCTTCCGCCATGGCGACAAATGCCTCGTATCATGCTCATGTTAAGGTTTTCATAAAATTGCATAAACTTGTATATGTCATCCGCATCATGATAACAACAATTAAAATGTTTAAAATTGTTGCTTGCTTTAAATTGCTAAATAACATGGGGATTTTCCGGAAGTGTTGTTTGTGTTTCCGGCCCCATTTAACTTGCCTAAACATGTAGTTTAATTATGCTTCACCCTTTGCCATGTTTAACTACATTTAATATTGTTGAGTAGCATAACCGAGAGAGAACTAAATAATTGATGTGGTGTTTTGTCAATATGCAACTCGTTGCATATTGAGCTCCACTTAACTTGTAGTATTGTTTTTTTTGCACTTTGCCATGCCATGCCTCATTAAACCGGACATGCATCATACTTGTTTGTGCACCATGCCATGTTTATGCTTGTGATGGTTGTTTACCATGTTGTTTGTTTCTTTCTGGGTTGCTTCTCTCGTTAGCTTCGGTTTCGTTCCGGAGTTGTGAGGATTCGTTCGACTACGTCCGTTTGTCTTCTTCATGGAATCGTTCTTCTTCCTTGCGGGATTTCAGGCAAGATGATCATACCCTCGAAATCACTACTATCTTTGCTATGCTAGTTTGCTCGCTCTTTTGCTATGCCAATGCTAGATGCCTACCATTTGCTTGTCAGCCTCCCAAATTGCCATGTCAAACCTCTAACCCACCATGTCCTAGCAAACCATTGTTTGGCTATGTTACCGCTTTGCTCAGCCCCTCTTATAGCGTTGTTAGTTGCAGGTGAAGATGAAGTTTGTTCCTTGTTGGAACATGGAGATGTTGTTCCTTGTTGGAACATGTTTACTTGTTGGGATATCACAATATCTCTTATTTAATTAATGCACCTATATACTTGGTAAAGGGTGGAAGGCTCGGCCTTATGCCTGGTGTTTTGTTCCACTCTTGCCGCCCTAGTTTCCGTCATACCGGTGTTATGTTCCCGGATTTTGTGTTCCTAACACGGTCGGGTGATTTATGGGACCCCCCCTGACAGTTCGCTTTGAATAAAACTCCTCCAGCAAGGCCCAACATTGGTTTTACCATTTGCCTCACCACCACCTACATTTCCCTTGGGAGTAATTAACCCAAGGGTCATCTTGATTATAGCCCCCCCGGGCCAATGCTTGTCTAAGTGTTGGTCCAAACCAGAGCCACTTGCGGTGCTGCCCCTAGGCAACTTGGGGTATCGTCGGTTGCCGTACGTAGTGTTCATCCGGTCGTGGCCTGAGACGAGATACGCGCGGCTACTATCAGGATGTCGGCACGCCGGGAGGTCTTGTTGGTCTTGTTTTACCATTGTCAAAATGTCTTGTAAACCGGGATTCCGAGACTGATCGGGTCTTCCTGGGAGAAGGTCTATTCCTTCGTTGATCGCGAGAGCTTGTCATGGGCTAAGTTGGGACACCCCTGCAGGGTATAAACTTTCGAGAGCCGTGCCCGCGGTTATGTGGCAGATGGGAATTTGTTAATGTCCGGTTGTAGATAACTTGACACCAGATCCGAATTAAAACGCATCAACCGCGTGTGTAGCCGTGATGGTCTCTTCTCGGCGGAGTCCGGGAAGTGAACACGGTGTTGGAGTTATGTTTGACGTAAGTAGTTTCAGGATCACTTCTTGAGCATACTTTTATCGACCGTGCTTTGCCTTCCCTTCGCGCTCTCATTTGCGTATGTTAGCCACCATATATGCTAGTCGCTTGCTGCAGCTCCACCTCATTACTCCATCCTTCCTATAAGCTTAAATAGTCTTGATCTCGCGGGTGCGAGATTGCTGAGTCCCCGTGGCTCACAGATACTTCCAAAACCAGTTTGCAGGTGCCTATGTTGCCGAGCAGGTGATGCAACCGAGCTCAAGGAGGAGCTCGATGAAGATCTTGCCCTTTGTGTTGTTTCGTTCTAGTTGTTCAGTAGTGGAGCCCAGTTGGGGTCGATCGGGGACCTTTGTCGCATTTGGGGTTCTTCTTTTATTTTGGTTCCGTAGTCGGACCTTGATTGTATCTGGATGATGTAATGCTTTACTCATGTATTGTGTGAAGTGGCGATTGTAAGCCAACTATGTATCTCTTTCCCTTATGTATTACATGGGTTGTGTGAAGATTACCTCACTTGCGACATTGCTTTCAATGCGGTTATGCCTCTAAGTCGTGCTTCGACACGTGGGAGATATAGCCGCATCGAGGGCGTGACAAGTTGGTATCAGAGCCTTCCCCGACCTTAGGAGCCCCACTGCTTGATCGTTTTTAGCGGCCGAGTTGTGTCTAGAAAAATGTTTTGAGTCATTTAGGATTATATATATCGAAGAGTTAGGAATTCTTTTTACTCCCCAGTCTCTTCATCGCTCTGGTAAGGCATCCTGACGTAGAGTTTTGACTCTTCTCTTCTCAAATTTCACTAATTTTTTTAGGATCACGCGGGTATCTTGGAATCGTTCCGATGGTTTTATGATGAGAACATTGTCTTGGTGCCTCCTGTCAGGGGTTTAGTGGAAGTGTCCCGGGGAGTTGAGCTCTGAGGTGTTGTCGTCATAATTTTATCGTTGCAGTTCTGGAATACCTGAGTTTAGTACGCCGACATCGAAAATCTCTTTTATGCAGTTGTTGGTGAGATAACCCCGATAACCCAGTACTGAGGTGAGTACGGGAGTATCGCCATAACTTGTATAACGGATGCTTTTCGAAGGTTGAGGTAGACGATTTCTGAAGGTTTCTTGGTTATGTGTTGAAGGATGGATACAGCTGGATGTAGGATTTGCTAGTTTTGGGTGAGATATTATGCTTCCTCTGTATCCCCAACACCAGATTGCATAACCAGAAAGTTTCGGGAGTTTATAGGTGGGAATTCAAGTAGCTCCTAGAATATCTTTCCGACAGATGTATGATATGAGATTGGGGTTCGACGTCTAGTGGTCCGCCTATCCACGGTTGGTTTTACAGTGGTCTCGTTGTGTCTTAAAGAATCCTTGGCTATGCCGATTCGGGGACGCTTCGTATGTCATGTGCACTGCCTTGTACATGATGGTGCTATACGATCGAGCCCGTGTAGGCCCCACCACGAAAACTTTGGACGAAATCTCTATCATATGTTTGTTCCGGCTTATTCTGCAAGCCAATCCTTTGTTTTGTTTTATTTGTGGTATTCGAGTTGCTTCAAAGTCAAATGTTGAATCCATACCTTTCCTAAACGGTGTTCTCATATTGCTATGTGAATACTAATCCTTCTTGATCATCGAGGTCGTCATGTTAATTCTTTTCCAACCAGCGTGCTTCTCTTCAATTGGATTCGATCATTTCAACATCCGCAAGATCAATTCCAAGTTTTCTCAACGGTATCCATTCCATCTGCCCCAAGTTGCTTTTGTTTTCCTGCCCACCCACCCTTTTTCCTCAAGGACTAAGATTTCTTTACCAAGTATCCTTTTATTTTTGTGAAGTTTCTCCATTCTTTTCCGTCAATGTTCTTACCCAGTGGTTCTCAAGAAGATGTTCTACTAGCTCGTCATTCCTCATTCCTTTCTCTTCTCCGGTGGATTCAAGTCAAGTTTTGTTGATCATACTTTTTCCTCATTTCAATGTCTTCTCATACCGGTGCACCTCATTATCATTCTACTTCTCGCTATTTGTTATTCCGGAGTGCTCAAGATATCTCGAAGATTCGTGTTTCCACTCTGCATTCGTTCAAGCTCTTTCGAGTTTGGTATCTCATTCAAGTCATTTAATTCAACCGGTGCAACATCTCTTTTAAATCTTTTCAACGGTGTTCTTTTGAGTGGGCCCTAACCCACAGGTCTTTTCCTAGGTTCTTACCTGACTCTTCTATTTTCCCAGAGCTATCCTTAATTCTTCTCCAAGTTTGATGTAAGAATGATTTATCTTCAGTCAAATGCTTTTCTCCAAGATCTTTCAAATTCTTTTCATAGTTGTCTCAACCTCTTCGCTTTGATTCTTTCGGTGTGTCTCAATAATTCTTGGTGGTGTTTCTCGTTGTCATTCTCATCATTTGAAGACCGAAGAAGAGTTCCTCTTTAATCTTGCTCTATTCTCTTCAAGATTCATGGTGCTAGCTTGTTGCCATCCTCTCATAATTGTTTTCGATTATGAGAATCTTTTTCACCCATCAGGAGATATTCAAGAGTCTTCTCAGTTTGTCATCCGGAGTCCATCAATTCAGGTTTATTCATTCTCAGCTGTCAGTTATCATTCTCCTATCTTGCCGGTGCATCAATCGAATATCCTCTAATCAGTTCTTGATCTCTTTGTTCTCATGTATCTAGTTTGTCTCAAGCACCTTCGCTCATTTGCAAATTCTTACTGGTGATGCACCCCTACTTTGATCATTTTCAATTCTTACGGTGGTTCTTTCAAGATCTCTCTTCCTTGTTCATCATATCAATTCATTTGTTGTTCCAATCCTACCGGTGGTTCGTTGAAGACCTTTTCAAGTTTTGGTATATCTCTTTTAATCCTTTTTCAATGGGAATAAGTAGTATGCCAAATCCGTTGCTTGTCATCAATTTAAATTGGTGAAGGATAGGCATAACGTAATTCTTATTATTATTTCATCCAAGTAATCTAGTTTCTTCTTTCCAGAGTTGTTCATCATGTCACATTTCTCGGTTCGAGATGCTTCATCTTTTCTTTTACCGGAGTTCTTCATGGAGGCTCTATATGGTGGTTCGCTAAAGATTTAACTCATTCTCAAAGTGTCCTTCAAGATTGTTCTTGGAAAAGTTCAAGTATTCTTTATCTTGCATTCCGAAGTGCAATTCTCTCTATCTTATCTTTTGAGATGGTGTTATTTCATTCTTGATAATTTCCCTTTGTGTTTCATGATTCACAAGTTTTCAAGAGTGACATATTTAAATCCATCATTTTCTCTTTGTTCAAGAGATCTTCTCAACCGTAAACCTCGTTGTTGGAGTTATCTTGTGTCATATTTCACCTAAAGCCTTCCCTAAGGAATGTTGCTATTTGTGGTGCTTGCCAATGATCCAAGTTATCTCTTTATCATCTTGGTGGAAGAAGTTTTTCATCTCTTTGGTGCTCTCAATCAAACTAATGGTTTCCATTAGTGGCCGGTTGTCACCTCATAGTTTTGAGATGTGTTCCATAAGCCCACAAAAAGCTTGTTCTTTTCGTTGTTGGCTTTTCAACAACTCCATTATAACCTTCTTGGAAGGGTGCTTTCCAAGCTCTTTTGTGGCAGAAGTTGCCATTTTCTGCTCCGTTCTTTTGTTTCGACTATCTACCTTTTATTCTTTCATTCCAGAGGCATTGTGATATTGCTTTCTTCAACCATCATCCCGTTTTATCAAAAATCATGTTCTTTTCATGCTTATCCATTTAACCGGAGTGTTGTGTCATCTCTTCAAGTTCTTTCATCTCATCAAGTTTTGCCCCCTTCTCAACCGGACTGCTGTCTGAAATCTTTCTTGCCCCTTGTGCCATTCTTTCAATAGTTCCAGCGGCAGTGTGGTTGTTGATTTCATCAAGTATTATCCCATCTTCTTAAGCTCATGTTCTATTCCTTCCTTGTTCAACCGGAGTGCGGTCCGAATTTTTCCTCTCTCATCTTGTTTTAACCGGAGTGGTTACGAATTCTATCTTGTCCATTAAACTCTTGATTCATGTCTTTGCAACCTTCAAGTTCTCGTAATGTTCCTTGTTCCTCTTTTCTAACAGGATTGTTTGCAATCTCGTTCATCTATATTGTACTCTTTCTTTTAAATTGCTCAACCTCTCAAGGTCCGTGGTTTCACTCGTTTGTCAAAAGAAGCAACTTAGTTCTACCTCCTCTCTTCCTCTTCCATTTCTCTCCGGTGCCATCCTAGATCTCAGGACGAGATCCTCTTATAGTGGTGGAGTGTTGTAACGCCCCGAGACCGACGATCCAGAAGACTTCCATATTTTGTGACCTCCGTGTGTTTCAATTATGCTTTCTCTTTTATTTTTGCATTGCATCATGTCATCATGCCATCATGTCATTAATCTTTTGCAACTCAACTAAATAAATGGCATGGATCTTTGATCCATTTAAATCGAGGGAATTCACATGGTGATTCTCTTTAAAACATATCCTCTCGATATTTAGAGAGCTATAGTAATTATTCCATTTTTTGGATTTACCATAACCCACTTGCAAAATATCCCATGCATTTGTTATCTTAATTCTTGGTCTCCAAACTTTGCCCTAAATTCTTTCTTCGCATTCCGGAGCTCCACCAAAAATCCGAACATTTTTGGACCTTCCTTTTATCAAGTCCTAGTTCAAACCCATTTGAATTAAATTCAAATAAGTTTGAATTTACATCTTTCAATCATGCCTCTTTCTATTTTTCCTGGATCAAGCGCATTTTTGCGAGTCCGGGAAAATTATCCCCATGCGCAAATCTTTCCCTAACCTCTCTTTCTTTTCTTTCTTTTCTCTGTTCTGTTTTATTTTTCATTAGAGAGAGAGAGGGAGAAGAGTGCCTAGCCGGCCTCTTAGGCCCAGCTCTAACCCAAGCCGGACCAGGCCGGCCCATCCATTCCGGCCCAGTCTCTCCTAACCCTAACCCTCTCCCCTGCCCGATCCCATCTCCTCCTCGTCCTCCCTCAGTGCCGCACTCGATCCCCATCGCACGCATGCTCGCATAGCCAGGGAGAGCCCCGCTCCTCCCGATCCGCCTCCGCCCAAGGCCTCGCCCTTCCTTCTCCCCCGCGTCCCCATCGCCACCCATCGCATCGAGCTCCCCCGCAGCCATCCCCGCTGCCGCCTCCCTTCCTCTCCTGTGCCATAGCGCTCGGCCTCCTCCCCGAGCTCATGCTCCCTTCGTCCAAGGTGCCACTACCTCACCCACAGCCCGACCCCGCCTCAAGCGGCGCCGCCTTCACCGGAGATCGCGCCAAGTGCAGCGTCGCCTCGCCCCCGCGGCGTCGACCTGCTGTTGCGCCTCTGCCGCCCCGTCGACCCGATGCATCCTCGCGTCTCCCTTCCTCCTATCGCACCTGGCGTCGCCCTCTTGCTTCTCCTCCTCGCCCGCGCGTCCCCGACCACAGCAAGGCCGCCGCTCCGGTCAAGTTCCTCGCCGGATTCGGCGACCTCCGCCTTGAACCTGCCGTCTCCGTCCTCTTCCGGGCTTTCTCCGCCCATGCTCTCCTCCATCAACCACCTCGCGCCGGCTCCTTCTCCCTCACGCTCGAAGCCTTGCCACTGCCTGCGTCCGTCCACCACTTGCAGCTGCCGGAGCAGGACCTCCTCGTCGTGGCTCTGCCTCCACTAGCAGCCTCCTGCTGCCTGTCATCTCCATGGCCTTGAGCAGACCAAGCCGCCGGGCGTTCTAGCCCTTGCACATCACTGTTGACCCGAGGAGACCCCCGCCAAGTTCCATCAAGCTGACCGTGTACGTCTACCGTCACCGTGGGTTTTCATCAAGTTCGGCTGCAGCACAAAGATATGTGCAACTACGCGGATTCGCCGAGTACGACTACCCATGGGACCCGTCAAGTTCATCTACGAACGTGTACAACTACCGTCGCCGTGAACGACTACTTCCACGACGTCCGTGAACCACTACCTCCACTACCGCCGCGAGAACGACTACTTCCTCTACATCGTACCGAACCCGAACCGCTCCGAAAACGCACGCTTCGAAGGTATAACCAACGAGACGATCACCCGTGGACCGAGTGTGTGTGTTGTATGAGATGCCCGTGCTTGCACCGTGTCCAAATTGTCGCTTGTGCATTCCTTCTCGTTTGCCATGCCGTCGACCCATGGGAACCCGGTTACCGGGAGCACCCCACCATCTTGCATGACTCGCTCACGTCACGCTTCCTTTTGCACCGGTACCTCCATGAGTTATTGGGACCGGAATGTTGCCGTGGCACCATTTCCGTTTCACCGCCGTGGCACCTTTTTCCTTCCGCCATGGCGACAAATGCCTCGTATCATGCTCATGTTAACGTTTTCATAAAATTGCATAAACTTGTATATGTCATCCGCATCATGATAACAACAATTAAAATGTTTAAAATTGTTGCTTGCTTTAAATTGCTAAATAACATGGGGATTTTCCGGAAGTTTTGTTTGTGTTTCCGGCCCCATTTAACTGGCCTAAATATGTAGTTTAATTATGCTTCACCCTTTGCCATGTTTAACTACATTTAATATTGTTGAGTAGCATAACCGAGAGAGAACTAAATAATTGATGTGGTGTTTTGTCAATATGGAACTCGTTGCATATTGAGCTCCACTTAACTTGTAGTATTGTTTTTTTGCACTTTGCCATGCCATGCCTCATTAAACCGGACATGCATCATACTTGTTTGTGCACCATGCCATGTTTATGCTTGTGATGGTTGTTTACCATGTTGTTTGTTTCTTTCCGGGTTGCTTCTCTCGTTAGCTTCAGTTTCGTTCCGGAGTTGTGAGGATTCGTTCGACTACGTCCGTTTGTCTTCTTCATGGAATCGTGCTTCTTCCTTGCGGGATTTCAGGCAAGATGATCATACCCTCGAAATCACTACTATCTTTGCTATGCTAGTTTGCTCGCTCTTTTGCTATGCCAATGCTACGATGCCTACCATTTGCTTGTCAGCCTCCCAAATTGCCATGTCAAACCTCTAACCCACCATGTCCTAGCAAACCATTGTTTGGCTATGTTACCGCTTTGCTCAGCCCCTCTTATAGCGTTGTTAGTTGCAGGTGAAGATGAAGTTTGTTCCTTGTTGGAACATGGAGATGTTGTTCCTTGTTGGAACATGTTTACTTGTTGGGATATCACAATATCTCTTATTTAATTAATGCACCTATATACTTGGTAAAGGGTGGAAGGCTCGGCCTTATGCCTGGTGTTTTGTTCCACTCTTGCCGCCCTAGTTTCCATCATACCGGTGTTATGTTCCCGGATTTTGCGTTCCTAACGCGGTCGGGTGATTTATGGGACCCTCCTGACAGTTCGCTTTGAATAAAACTCCTCCAGCAAGGCCCAACATTGGTTTTACCATTTGCCTCACCACCACCTACATTTCCCTTGGGAGTAATTAACCCAAGGGTCATCTTTATTATAGCCCCCCCGGGACAATGCTTGTCTAAGTGTTGGTCCAAACCAGAGCCACTTGCGGTGCCGCCCCTAGGCAACTTGGGGTATCGTCGGTTGCCGTACGTAGTGTTCATCCGGTCGTGGCCTGAGACGAGATACGCGCGGCTACTATCAGGATGTCGGCACGCCGGGAGGTCTTGCTGGTCTTGTTTTACCATTGTCGAAATGTCTTGTAAACCGGGATTCCGAGACTGATCGGGTCTTCCTGGGAGAAGGTCTATTCCTTCGTTGATCGCGAGAGCTTGTCATGGGCTAAGTTGGGACACCCCTGCAGGGTATAAACTTTCGAGAGCCGTGCCCGCGGTTATGTGGCAGATGGGAATTTGTTAATGTCCGGTTGTAGATAACTTGACACCAGATCCGAATTAAAACGCATCAACTGCGTGTGTAGCCGTGATGGTCTCTTCTCGGCGGAGTCCGGGAAGTGAACACGGTGTTGGAGTTATGTTTGACGTAAGTAGTTTCAGGATCACTTCTTGAGCATACTTTTATCGACCGTGCTTTGCCTTCCCTTCGCGCTCTCATTTGCGTATGTTAGCCACCATATATGCTAGTCGCTTGCTGCAGCTCCACCTCATTACTCCATCCTTCCTATAAGCTTAAATAGTCTTGATCTCGCGGGTGCGAGATTGCTGAGTCCCCGTGGCTCACAGATACTTCCAAAACCAGTTTGCAGGTGCCTATGTTGCCGAGCAGGTGATGCAACCGAGCTCAAGGAGGAGCTCGATGAAGATCTTGCCCTTTGTGTTGTTTCGTTCTAGTTGTTCAGTAGTGGAGCCCAGTTGGGGTCGATCGGGGACCTTTGTCGCATTTGGGGTTCTTCTTTTATTTTGGTTCCGTAGTCGGACCTTGATTGTATCTGGATGATGTAATGCTTTACTCATGTATTGTGTGAAGTGGCGATTGTAAGCCAACTATGTATCTCTTTCCCTTATGTATTACATGGGTTGTGTGAAGATTACCTCACTTGCGACATTGCTTTCAATGCGGTTATGCCTCTAAGTCGTGCTTCGACACGTGGGAGATATAGCCGCATCGAGGGCGTGACAACCATATTAACCATGCCACGCCGAGAGCACCCAGGCGGTGGACGACGGCGAGGCCTAGGAAGGGGACGATGTGGAGCCGGGGAAGACGCGGCAGTGGATGCCCACACGGTGAGGAGTACGAGGGTTCGCTGGTTCGGCTGCGGTGTTAGGCTGCCATCGCCGCAGAATAACAAGGGGTGTGGGTAAGTGGAGGGATGGCCTGGCCAGCGGTGGGAGTAGTAGGAGCGGTGAGGCCTCCGCGGCAGCACAGCCGGCTACGGGAGGCAGGAGCAGGCGACACGACCGGCACTGCTTTGGCCGGCTGGAGCAAGAATACCAGAGGTTGAAGAAGCATGACGGCCGTTGGACGAACATTGTACGGTCACTACAGCTAGAATCGTTTATATTGACTAAGTTGACAAAGCCCTTGGTACGCGTCAACTTCGTAGGCCCACAGGTCAGCTTCCGAAATGGTGCGCCCTAGATGTCAGGGGAAGGAATCATTTTTTGGGCGGGTGAAGCTAGAATATCCGAGATTGAAGAAGAAGCACGACATTCATTGGATGGATATCCAACAGCCACTCCTGCTAGAACTGTGTGTTGACTATAAGTTGACAAAGCCTTGCATACGGGTCAACTTATTTTTTTGAGGGGACGCGTCAACTTAGTAAGCCCACAAGTGTGTGGCACAGAACTTATAGCCCATTTGAGATTTGTAAGAATGTGCAGCCCATTTTTGAATTCTAATAGAATTTACTATAGCCCATTTATAGTTTGTTAAAAGTACAACCCATTTTCTAGCTAGGACAACGATTAATAATTTCATTCGACCGTTCAAAAAAGAATTCAATAAAATTTCCCACATTTTGATGGGATCCGAAATATTTTTATCACGAAATTTCTATTCAGATTAAATACAATTTCAATTTCAATTTGTGTTACGTAAAAATCCAACAAAACATTGCGCGCGCAAGAGTTAATGAAATTAAAATTTTCAAAATCCAAAAATAATATTTTATAAAGTAATTACGTGTTTGATGCATTTTTTTATAGTTACTGCCCAGTTTTTATAATTACATCCCATTTATTATTTCTTAAAGCCCATTTTCTTGTTAAGCCTAATGCATCCCTCCTAGGAAAGATTTGCAGCCCAACGGGGTGGAGAATAACAAGTTGACCTTGCCTGGGTATTCCTCAAAAAAAAAATATAGTTGGGCTAGCCATTTTCAGCTTGAAAAAAATTAATATCTGGGCTAGATATCTGGCCTGGGCTAGATGGGACACAGCCCGCCCAGTTAATACCCTGCTCTCCTCTGAACAACAATGAAAACATCGCTCAAGAAAAACTCTACAGTGCTCACACCTCAAAAACACAAATACTGCTCGAGCTGCTTGGTCCCAGCTGTCGGCCGCTCCTTGTGCAATTCTCTGGTTTATTGACTACATAGGTTGACAATAGTGTGAGACCGTGATGTCAGGAAACCAGGAGGAAGAAAAAAAATCACAGTTGTATATAATAAGGAGGTACTTGCGTACGTGTGGCTATGGCCCTGGTGGGTCCCCACTGTCATCCTCTCCAAGTAAAGTCATCTCCTCATTCATCATGTCCGTTGACCATGTTGACAACGCGAGACGGCGACGCCACGGCGAGCGCAACAACTTGAAGGACGACGGAGAGGGCCTCGCGGGCCCTATGGATGGTCTAATACAACACCCGCTGCTCATTCAGGAAGCCAGGATCATAGGGCCCCATGTCCGCGATGGCATTATCGTTCGCTTGTTCACCGGTGCTTGTTGAGGAGAAGAAGGTTGCAGTATAGGTCCTCCTGCGTTGGAAGCTCTTCCGCTATTAGGGCGTCGAACTGCGGCCGCACCTACTCTATGGTGAACACGGCATGAACTGGCTTGGACAGTGGCGCCGGCTCCTGGTCGGAAGCTATGTCCATTGTCTGATTGTTGTCGCTCAGCTCGGCGAGCTCGCTGGCGAGCCAGCATGTCCGGCTGCTGGACCGACCCACTGCCAAGCACGAGTCTGACTGCCCTAGCCCAACCAGACCGCCTCCCTCGCCCGCGCGCACTTTCCGCCCAAAATGGTCAGCGCCGCCCACCCCGCTTCCCGGTGCAGGTGATTGCTCCACCTTCAAACGACACAAGTGTCGTCCGCTGTCTGTCTGCCGCCCACATTAATGATACGTGGTTGCCGAGATGGCTATTCCGGCGCCACACGTCCGCCTCTCCGGCGCGCACCATTGCTATATAAACTGCTGTGCCAGCCATAGCCGCAGTCATCCGCCTCCGTTTCCTTTCTCCTGTCCACACCACTACTGCCCACCATGGCTTCATCGCGCTCCAGCACTCTTCGGGACGGGCGGATGAAGGACCAGAAGGAGATGGCGGCCATTGTTGCCAACTGGCTGGCCGGCAGGCAACCGGAGGACGAGGACGTCCCAATAGATAACATGGTAGTCGACGATCCGGCGCCAACCCCCTCCTCCGCGCCATCCTTGCCGGTGCATTGCACCATGACCATCGACGAGGCCCGTGCCCAATACATTGACACGGTGAGGCAGAAGCATGAGGAGCAGTTCCAGGAGGCGCAGGCCGACGCCGCCTACAACCACCATCTCCTCTAGGAGCACCTGCAGGCAGAGGAGCAGATCGCCGTGGAGCAGGCGGAGCAGGAGGTGCTGCTCGACTCGTACCGCTCCGCCCGCGAGGGCCGCCTCAGGCACTGGCGGTACCGCATGCGGGTGGCGGAGGCTGCGGTTGCCTACAAAGAGGGCGATGAAGCGGGGAAGGCGCTGTTTGGCGACATCGAGGACGAGGCAGAGGACAATGCCGGCTCTGACGAGTCCCTGCTCCGCTGGCGTCGTCGAGGCCCTGCTCCGCCGAGGCCCCGCGGTGCCAACAACGAGGTAGAGGACACCGTCGGCTCTGCCGAGGCCCCGCCCTGCCAACAACGAGGCAGTGGACATCGCCGGCTCAGCCGAGGCCCCACCCTGCCAGCAACGAGGGGGAGGATTTCCCCCTCTTAGCCGAGGCGCCGCCCTGCCGGCATCGAGACAGAGGACATCGCCGGCTCCGTCGAGGCCCCGCCCCGCCGACACTGAGGTGGAGGCCCTACTCCGCCAAGGCCCCGCCCCGCCAACAACGAGGCAATGGACATTGCCTGCTTAGCCGAGGCCCCACCCTACCAGCAACGAGGGGAGGATTTGCCCCGCTCCGTCGCGGCACCGCCCCGCCGGCAACGAGATAGAGGACATCGCCGGCTCCGTCGAGGCTCCGCCCCGCTGCCAACGAGGCCACGCCACAGAAAACGAGGAAGAGTAGAACACGGTAGGTCACCGCCGCTCGGGTCCAAGTAAGGCCACTACTGCTACCCTCCGGTTGAAGCCAAGCTAGGCGGGTTGACCATTGATGGCCGATTAGCTTCTTGGCGGTGACGTGGAGTCGGAGAGCTACATTGGAGAAGGACGCTGCTTCTACTTAGCTGCTCGTGCAGTTGGCTGACTAACACGTGGGCCCAACAGGCATCTGAGCCACATGTCAGTTATGCAACTGCACCCGCAGTTAAGTCACTAAAACTCAGTCCGCTGGAGAAGAAGCTTCTGTTCGGCTCAGCCGAACACAGGTGGGTAGCTTCGGTTAATTAATTATACCTCCAGCGCACCCCTTTTTAGTTGAAAAATGTATGAAATGTAATGAAATCCGGCATGTTTATATGAAATTCGACTGTGTATGAATGAATTTATTTCGATTAGTTCGAATTGTTGTATCACTGGCATTGGATGAACATGCAAAACAATACGTACTAGCATTATTCCCAGGGTGATCACCTCGTTTGCAGCAGTTTCACATGTACACCCTCTGGTCCTTTCTAGTCTGCATACAAGTTTTGTCTGCAGTCAAAGTATCTCTACTTTGATCAATCTTATAGAAAAAAGTATGCACTTTCACAATGTGCGAAGTAAAAAGGAACAGAAGGAGTACAAAGAGTCTGAGCAGCTTTTTAGCGTTCCTGTACATTCAATCAAACACACAGACCTGGCAATTCATAGAGAACATTCAAAACAATCGATGATTATGCATCTCAGCGATTCACATCTTAGAGCTAATATTTACTTCACAACTAAAGAATAAAGAAAAACCGATCGATGCTGTTGACAGCAAAGGGCGTCCCATTCGAAAATATCAAACGCATGTCTTCTTGCTTACATCAATGAGCAAAATTTTACAAGGTTGTCCCATTCCAAAATATCAAATGCCTACAATTGTGGAATGGGCAGGGTTGGCCATCAGTTCGGACATTGACATGGCACCTCGTGCTAAATAAACCAGTTGTTCTTTTTGTGCGGTTCCACCAAAATCAACCAAATTTGCGCGTAGCTTGTATGATTTCGCCATTATATGTTGCAACGCCTTGAACTTATCAGCACCTCCTTTCTTGTGGTGGAAATGAATGATTCGATGTATTCATGAACATTTTTTGCAGTTCCCATTGAAATCAAGCTGAGCACCTCTATTTCAACAAATACAAAAAAGTGATTGGTATAAAGCAAACTGTACTATGAATTGACAGTTTAAACAAGCGCCTACATGGTACATGTAGAGCACACTTTTAGAAAAATGGATCTCACCGGAAAGAATACTAGAACAACATTGTACTTGTGCATCACAACAACAAGATGGAGATCTGTCAGTCCTTTTGAGCTGAAGTTAGTTTGGTCTTGTGGGGAGTAATGTGACCGTCCTTCAACTGCTCCTTCCGATGAGAAGATAGACAGGGCTTCTTCATCCTGGCATAATCGAAACTAGTCACTTCATGTACTCCATATTCTTCTTCAGAGGAGGATGACCCTATTGTGCAAGGACAAGAGGACAACTAAATGTTAGCATCCCTGTTTGCTCAAAAAAAGGAAAGGAAATATTTAAAACAACACATATGAAGCACTTCTCAAGGACAATACCACTTTCTCATGACAATATCTAAACAGTAGCACAACACCAATAGATATGACAAAGCTCAATCATATGGATGAAATCCGTGGGTGAGTACGAACCTTTGTCAGGAGGCTTATTGTGTAGAGCATATAGATGAAGCACTTCTCCAGAACCATCTGTTGCTATCTACTGTGGTGGCCAAGCTTACATATACTCCTTGATTAGTTTAATGTTTTCAACATCTTCTTGTGCAGTTCCACTAAAATATATGGTATCTTCAAAGAAGATTCCTGTTTGCCCAAGTAGAGACAATTACATATTACATTAAGAGTGGCATCAAATCAGTGGCAAAACAATGGCTCGTTGCAGCCATAGCAATAAATTAAGATGCGACACTATATCATTACTTGTGTCATCACAGTTCCAGTGCTTCATTACAGCATCAGGAGTTGATTTTTGTTTTTCTTCCGCTTGTTCTTCCCCTTCATCACTTGGTGCAATAACAGACAAGCTTCGCCTTCAATGTAAGATTTGGCATGTCAATTAGGGAGCACAAGTATAACACTAAACAATGACATTAATTTTCTGATGAAAGTGGCAAAATACAAGCCAACAGTTGTGAAATATCCTTATCTTACCTCAATGGGATATTACGATGCACATACAGATTGGAAGTCTTGTCTCCATTTGTGCAGTTCACTAAAATAAGCAACATTACTGTACAAGTAGCTCAACATATGAAAGCACACTGCAGAATCATGTGAAAGAAGGCTAGTATTGACCTCTCATGGGGTGGAATTCAAACAACTCACAAGAAGAAGATCTGAACCAAATTTGCCAACACGGATAGGAAGTAAGATCTCCTCTTGTGCAGTTCCACTAAGATCAAGCAATCAAGCAACGTTGTCGGTGTGACATTTTGGTTGAACTACACAAAACACTCTTAAAACAAAAGTGCTTTGTGCAGTGCAACAAAAGGTCACAATAGCAACGAGGTGAAGTAGATAACCATGTTTACACAGAGGTGCCAAGGAAACAACTAGTGGTCAATAACGATGGATGTAACAGAAGCCAACCAAAAGAAGCATCTAACTTATCTAAATGGGAAAGAAAGAAAGACAGTAGCATTTCTCAAACAATGGCATTGATTAATATTAACAGAGAGATTATATTAACAATAAAATTTGTTAAACATGTAATTTGCTTTTAACTGTGGCATTGCATCAATTTTCCAGCGGCAATATTAGAGGGTGTTTGTTTACAGGGACATTTTGGTGTAGGGACTAAAAAAACTCTGTGTCAGTCCCATCTAAACCAAACAGGAGGGACTTTTAGGGACTAAAAGTGGGCATTTAGGACTAAAGAAAGAAGACCCCGAGGGAGAGTCTTTTTGGGACATTTTCCAATAGTTGCCCCTGCCTCGCATCACACCTTGTCTCTATTAGTTCATTACTAGGGGTAACATGGTCTTTTAGCATGTCATTTAATAACCTCTAGTCCATGTTTAATCCCTGGAACGAAGCAGGTAGGGACTAGGGAGTTTTTAACCGAATATGGCCTTAGATTAAGAACAACTAACGAGTTGCACGGGACAGTGGACGCACCAGCACCATGTGCATCTACCGATGTACTCCCTCCGTCCGGAAATACTTGTCATCAAAATGGATAAAAGGGGATGCATCTAGACATATTTTAGTTCTAGATACATCTTTTTTATCTATTTTGATGACAAGTAATTTTGGATGGAGGGAGTATGAAGGGGTGATGCACAGTCTGTTGCAACAAAGAACAAACAACCAAGGAGCATATTTGTGTTGGTCCCAGTTTTGTTATCTGTAGACACCTTTCCCTATGTGAGCGCAGCAAATCTAGTCCTGCTCAAACTCTACAACCTTGTCCCCCAAAATAAAAGATCAGTTTGTTACAGATGTATTGCGTTTGTCATTATTTTCCCTTTTCGACCAAGGTAGGTGCTAGATAGCCAGTCTATACTAGTACTTTCCCCCTTCCTTTCCTCTTTGAACCACGTCCTAGATTCATGCTATACAACTTTCCCCACAACTTTCCCTCATTCCTTTCCTCTTTGAACCACGTCTTAGATTCATGCTATACAACTTTCCCCGCTACTTCCCCCTTCCTTTCCTTTTTGAACCACATCCTAGATTCATGCTATACAACTTTCCCCACTACTTTCCCCCATTCCTTTCCTCTTTGAACCGCATCCTAGATTCATGCTATACAACTTTCCCCACTACTTTCCTGTTTGATCCAACACCTAGATTCGAGTGTAGAAGCGGAAAAAGCCCACATGCAGCTAGAGCAATGCATGTCGAATAAGTAAATTATACCTTAAGGTTCTTGGGGTGTGGTTCGGTGGGCGACCGGAGGCCGTTCGGCCCACACTATGTACGGCGGGGAAGAAGAAGGGGTCGGGGGCCCTCCCGCGCCGCCGCTGGGTGAAAGTGAATAGCTGCGCCGGTAGTGGATTCCCTCCCTCCCTCTCCGACGGCGACAACGTTAAGCCTCCTTCCCTTCCTGGCAGACGGATCCTGCCGGCTCTTTGACCAGAAGTGAGGGAAGAGAGAGAGAGAGAGAGAGGCAAACGAAGTCTTGTTTAGATCTGGAGAGGGTGAGAGAGTGTGAAGAGAGCAACTACAAGCGCTGAGGCTCCAGCGTGTATATATATACTGGAGAGAGAGTGTGAAGAGTGCAAACCCTAGAAAACAAGCACCGAGGCTGCATCTTATACATGATGAGGTGATTATACGGTCACTACGAGATCATATAGCTCCGTATCCATCCATTTTGACCAGTCAAAGAATCCTCCTGGCACCGCTCTAGATCACTTTCTCTCTCTGTCATGCGGGGCCTACCTGTCATTGGGTGGAGGAAAGAAGTCGAACAAAAACAAAATTATGCTCAAGTGTAGCTATCGAATCCGAGACCTCAAGTTTGATGAGCGAACAGGCTAACCAGCTACACAACCCTCCTGTTATGTTCAACAAGAGGAAAATAACCTTTTATACATTCCTGCATTCATGTGACAAGCATGTCGTGTTTTTTTTGCGTGGGAGTCATTGGGATTTAAATCATAATCGTGTCATGTGGCTTTGGTGGTAAGACTATCCACAGTGGGAGTAACATAGGTGGTAACATCACACATCTTTAGGCAAAATAGATGATGTGGCGAGTAATTAATGAGGAAAGAGAGGCATGTGGTAACATATCTAGTTACTGTAACATCACACATACCAAGAGAAAATGAGTCTACATTCTAATAAATGAAGTGTTGCATGATACCACACAATGTTACTCCCCACTATAGAGGTAGTAACATGGACTAGTAACATATGCACGTTACTAGTCTAAGTTACTATCTATTGTGACTAGTCTAAGGTGTTTTGGGATTTAAAGCAGTGTTGGTAGTACAGAAATAATGCAGCCTTAGTCACCTTACCTCTCTCCACGTAGTACGTTGGGTCCCACCAGCCAAAGGGTGAAACAAACAAATTAATAAGAAAAATTAAAAGCGCCAGTGGTGTATCTTACCTCACACATCTCGCTACTGCTCGTGAACACTGTCCAATTGATCCCTCTGTTTGCTCATGTACTATTTTAAGTGAATCCTTATTATAACATGCACACAATTTTGGGCACTTGTATTTGTCAGTGTGCCACTGTATCTCGTACTACTCCCCCTGTCTAGGTGTAATAAGTCATGTTAGAAGGTGCAGCAGGACCAAGGTGCAAGCAGATTGGAGGAGAAGGAGAAACTTGACCGGTCCTTCCTCCAATCAAAGCCCTGATTTCTATCTCTAAACGCAAAAATTAATCCAAACAACCAAGAGATGTCGTTGTAGCTACCATGTAGGGCCACGTATTAACTCGTATGCAAGCCGACTTTGATTTCTTGACTGATCAACGCGTAGTTGTGCTCCATGCATTGGGTTTCCAGGGGAGATAACAAGGCATAGTAAAGAGTGTTTGGTTACATTGCTTAGGCTAGTCATAGTGGTGAGTAACTTGGACTAGTAACATGCATATGTTACTAGTCTATGTTACTACTACGCGAAGTTTGCCGTCGGAAGCGAGCCAATCTGGCTCTCCTGAGCTAGCAAGGTTTTTCTAGCCCACCCAAGCTAGCTGGCCTACAAAAGCTAACATATTTTAACAGTTCCAAACACCTAACCTTGCCCGGCTAGGCAATAAGCTGTTCTTGCTAAGGATCCAAACGCTCCCTAAGTAACAACGCTCGCTAGCAACGAGGCCAGGAGGGGATTGAGATGCGAAGTTAATGGAAGACGCCTAAACATTTTGGGAATATTTGATTTCCGTAAGATGACTTAACACCTAGATGGAGGGAGTACTACTCCTTAGTCCAGGTTTGATGGAATATTCGTCACCTCTTCTCCTCTTGTACGTACTCCATTTGTATCTCACTTCCTATGGCTTCGCACTTGCATGATTTTCCTATTCTATGAACCTGTGTGTACGTGTGTGTGTGTGTGTGTGTGTGTGTGTGTTTAACAGCATGTGTGTGTTAGAGAGAGCGTCACATCGACCTACTCCTACAGAGAGATGGTGTGTAGTGTAAGATTTAGCCCCAAGAGTCGGTGCATCCTCTCGTTTCTGGGCATCCGGTCGGGACAGGTGGACAGCTGCCACGCCCGCTCCTGACCAGCCTGGCCCACCCAAAGCCCCTCCACATCCCGCGCGCGCTTCCCGCTCGAAACGGTCAGCACCGCTCCAAAGAATCGGTGCCGAATTCATGCCTGGGCAGAGCAGACGCGACCTCTCACTGGCGCCTGCGTTGAAGGGAGAAGCGGATTCAAGAGTGATGGTTGCTTCGTCCATTCAACTTACTGCTGGGTCTATGTGATTTGACGGCTCATTGGTCATTATTACTGAGGTGGTAGGACTGCTAGATGTCCACGCTTTCGGCAAAAGGAGGTACTACTAGATTACAATTTTCTCCATTCTTACAGTGGAGGAGTGCGAGAGTAGTGAAAACACGTAGGCTCAGTGATTACATGGCCCACCTCACACTATCACCATATTTTCTGGACACCATGCGACACCTAACTCTTTACATAGTACTAGTATAGTACGTACTATAATTTATCAGCGAGATAAATTTGTGCAATGCTATGAAGCTTCCAGCTTCTGTTTCATGTATCTTGCGTCCAAGGTTGCCCGTTGTAACATTTCATCAAATACAAAGGACACTAACATGCATGCTATTGCATCTCAATGATTGACGAATCATAGCCAATATGTACTCCCTCCGTTCCAAAATAAGTGTCTCAACTTTATGCAAACTTTAGTACAAAGTTGTACTACTACTAAAAATGACACTTATTTTGGAACAGAGACAACTAAAGAAAAAAACGATCCATGCAGTCCCTAACCCTTGAACCGGAAACCCTAACCATGCTTTAATTTGCTGGCAACGTTGGAGCTTCCAAAGAAATGAAGTTTGCAACCCTTTGACCATCGGATCATTTTGTGCAGTTTCACCAAAATCGAGATGAGCATCCATGTGGCAAAGAAATTGAAGAAGCGTGATTAGAATAAGATTTCTGTGACTAGTTGATGAGACATAAACTCATCACAAATACAGTACGTAGAAGCTAGTAGAGATATGTGCGGGGCAAAGAAGTAGAGAAATATCCACATGGAGTGATGTGGGCAGCTGGAGCAGTGGTGCAAGCCGGCTGTAAAGGGAGTTGTACCTGAGGGATGTCGGGACGTAGCTCAACCTAGAGGAGGGCGGCGGGAGGCGGCAAACGCCCACGTCACAGCAGTGAGCAAGGGACGAAGGCAACCTCACTGGCTTTGTGGGAGAGAACGGCGGGGACCCCTGATCGGGACGTGCCGACAGTGGGTTTTCACCGTCGGCGACGGCGACCGCATCTACACTAAGCATCCACCCCTTCCCCTAGCGGACGTGATCCACGGGGATGTTAGAGATGTGGCCACAGTCGTTTTGTGCGGGAGAGTGTGAAGAGAGCAACCCCAGCAAGCAACTGTGTAGGCTCGTCCTGACTATGTATATAGTGGAGCGGTTTCCTTTTCTCTCCATATGAACCTATTGTATTGCGTATGTGCCACTGAAGAAAAAAAACTTTATTTATAAATGACGCGACACCTACTACTCGTTCTCTGATACGTCTCCGCCATATCTATAATTTTTGATTGTTTCATGCCAATATTATTCAACTTTCATATACTTTTGGCAACTTTTTATATTATTTTTGGGACTAACATATTGATCCAGTGCCAGTGCCAGTTCCTGTTTGTTGCATGTTTTATGTTTCGCAGAAACCCCATATCAAATGGAGTCCAAACGGGATAAAAACGGACGGAGAATTATTTTGGAATATTTGTGATTTTTGGGAAGTAAAATCAATGCGAGACGGTGCCCGAGGTGGCCACGAGATAGGGGCCCACGCCCACTCCAGGTGGGCACGCCCCCCACCCTCATGGGCCCCTCGTAAGGCGGTTGATGCCCTTCTTTGGCCGCAAGAAAGCTAATTTTTGTAAAAAGATCTGGGAAAGGTTTCAATCCAATCGGAGTTACGGATCTCTAGATATAAAGGAAACGGTGCCAGGGCAGAATTCCAAAATGCAGAAACAGAGAGATAGATCCAATCTCAGAGGGGATCTCGCCCCTCCCACACAATGGGAGACAAGGACCAGAGGGGAAACCCTTCTCCCATCTAGGGAGGAGGTCAAGGAAGAAGAAGAAGAAGGGGGGCTCTCTCCCCCTTGCTTCCGGTGGCGCCGGAGCGATGCCGGGGGCCATCATCATCACCGCGATCTTCACCAACACATCCGCCATCTTCACCAACATCTCCATCACCCTCCCCCATCTATTTTCAGCGGTCCACTCTACCGCAACCCGCTGTACCCTCTACTTGAACATGGTGCTTTATGCTTCATATTATTATCCAATGATGTGTTGCCATCCTATGATGTGTGAGTAGATTTTCGTTGTCCTATCGGTGATTGATGAATTGCTATGATTGGTTTGAGTTGCATGTTTTATTATTGGTGTTGTCCTATTGTGCCCTCCGTGTGGCGCAAGCGTGAGGGATTCCCGTTGTAGGGTTTGCAATATGTCCATGATTTGCTTATGGTGGGTGGCGTGAGTGACGGAAGCACAGACCCGAGTAAGTAGGTTGTTTGCGTATGGGATAAAGGGGACTTGGTACTTTAATGCTATGGTTGGGTTTTACCTTAATGATCTTTGGTAGTTGCGGATGCTTGCTAGAGTTCCAATCATAAGTGCATATGATCCAAGAAGAGAAAGTATGTTAGCTTATGCCTCTCCCTCAAATAAAATTGTAATAGTGATTATCGATCTAGTAAAGTAGTCAATTGCTTAGGGACAATTTCACAACTAATACCACCACTTTTCCACACTCGCTATATTTACTTTATTGCATCTTTATCTAAACAACCCCTACTTTTTATTACGCGTTCTTTATATTCTTGCAAACCTATCCAACAACACCTACAAAGTACTTCTAGTTTCATACTTGTTCTAGGTAAAGCGAACGTCAAGTGTGCATAGAGTTGTATCGGTGGTCGATAGAACTTGAGAGAATATTTGTTCTACATTTAGCTCCTCGTTGGGTTCGACACTCTTACTTATCGAAACAGGCTACAATTGATCCCGTACACTTGTGGGTTATCATTCTCCTATAAACCTTGCGCTTGGCATCTCCAAAATATTAACCTTGCGATTGGCTCTTCGCCTCCTCGGGAAGTCGAGCAATAATGGTACTGTAGTATATATCGTTCTGGCTATATCAGGCCGAATGAATTGTTGCATGTCCACCATGTGGGCGTGGGTCGAGGGGCGAGGGAGATTGCATACTATTACATCCGTTTCAATATGGACTACATACGGAGCAAAATGAGTGAATCTACACTCTGAAATACGTCTATATACATCAGTGTTTGGAGTATGTACTAGTAGTTCATATTGATATCTACTAAAGGACATATATATTCCAAACAATATGATAATCTCTCTAACCAAGGTAGGGACGAGGAGTAAACGGAGGGAGTAGTAAAATTTTCTCCTCATCCTGCGAGCCACCGCATGTGTGGGCGAGGGAGCGGGCGTAAGGCGTACAATACTAGTAAGCAAGCTTCACCTCATCCTGCGAGCCACCGCGCAGACGGCATACTAAGCAAGCTTCTCCTCGTTCTGCAAGCTGACGGGACACATCAAAAGTACTCCAGTGTATAGAGCCTTGCCTCTAAGGTAGGCCCCACATGGTTTGCCTCTTTTTAACATAACGCGTCAAGTCACAATTTGTTTGTTCACCCGTGGTAGACGATCCTCCCTCCATCAAGTGGACAACCAATACACGTGTCAAATTACCACGTGGGCTGCCTTTTCATACAGAAATGAGCTCCACCGTGTACCCGCGCGGGTGTGGTTGGGAAAGAGACGGGAGTACGTGCGCCGTGCGTGCACCTCTTCTCTTCGTGCACGTCCCCCACCTACGTGTGTGTGTGAGAGAGAGATACAAACCTCGACAGATGGCGTGTGCGCTCGTGAGTGTTTTTTGTTTGGGGGGGTGTGATTTCGTGAATGTATTTGTGGGAATATGTGTCGATGACATCTCAAACAAAATTTTGCATGCAATGTGTGTGAAATGGATGCCTATCCATATCATATATAGAGGGCTGAGCGATCCACAAGAAGAGAGGGAGGGGTCTTAGATATCGATAGAGTCGAAGAGAGGATCAAGTGGGTGGGTGCGAGATCGATGAAGAGAGCCATCGAAATTGTGTGTGTGTGCAAGTCAAAGATATAGGGCGACTGACCTACCGGAATGTCAGAGGGCACATATAAAGTTTGTGTGTGGCAGGGAGACATGACTAGAGCGGTCAATGTATCGGTGTGTGTGTGTGTGGGAGGGGGGTGGGGGGAGGGGGAGGCAGAGGCCTAACTATAGAGGTAGAACGACTCGTATATGTGTTCAGAAGGAGAGACCCAACTATGTCTTGAGGGAGATCGGTCGACATCCATACATAACTGAAGGACGGAAAATAGGATGGGAGAGAGAGAGAGAGAGAGAGAGAGGAGGAGGGGTAGAGTGCTAGATGGGTGATGGAGTTGCGTCTCGAAGATGGTGGGAGAGGCCTACTAGACAAGCTGAGGGTGGAACTGCAATATTATCAATAAGAGTGTGGATGTGTTTTTGTGTGTGCCTGTGTGTGATAGATCTGTCAGGACGCATGCATGGATGATGAAGGGGAACCATGTGTTTGGTAAGCAAACCTAACTAGATTGGTAGATCAATTGTTGTTTGTT
The DNA here is from genome assembly GCA_963921465.1 of Triticum timopheevii. NCBI lineage: Eukaryota > Viridiplantae > Streptophyta > Magnoliopsida > Poales > Poaceae > Triticum > Triticum timopheevii. The sequence goes on from OY997266.1 coordinate 328,912,543, forward strand.
GGAGGAAGGGAGAGACATAACTAATGAGGTAGATCGATCGACACGTGGGGAAAAACGAGTTATAAGGACCTAACTAGCTATATGTATAGCGGGAGATCGGTTAGTGTACATCCATTTGTTAGAGGCAAATAAGGCCCAACGAGACGGATAGACAGAGAGAATGGAGCTAGGAGGTGGTGCGAGAGGCCGAGCTACTAGCTAGATAGGGGGAGGAGTGTGCGGTTGTGAGATCGATAAAAAGAGGGGCGAGAGTTTACACGTGTGTGGGATCGTATGAGATACACGAGGCATGGACACAGAAAGGAGGAGATGGAAGGTGCGTGTGTATGTTGTAGGCAGACATCGCTGGAGAGGTTTATTGATCAGTGTGTGTCGGAAAGGAGTTGTGGAGACTGTGGGAGAACGACCTAAAGAAAAAAATGAATGTGCGCGATGGATAGAATGCTGAGGGAGGGGGAGGGCAGGAGGGCGTGTGCATGCACGAGAGGAAGTTAGTGCTAGCTAAAAAGGTTAGAGGATTGTGTGGGTGTAAGAGACTAACAAAGATCATAATTTGATATGAAAGTGGATTCATATGTTTGAATAGGAGATCATAGTGTTATAAACATATGCATGCATGAATATAGCGGTGATACGCGTGCTGTGGTTTTGCACATGTTATACCATAATGCGATAATGCGTGGCGTTCGCAACTGACAACTAAATGTCGAATAATCTAAACCATACTATACATCGAACAATCTCACATTTTATTTGAATTTGTGATAATGTGTGGCGTTTGCAGCTTACAACTAAATATCGAACAATCTAAACAATACTATATATCGAACAATCTCACATTTTATTTGAATTTGTGGTAATGTGTGGTGTTTGCAACTCACATCTAAATACTTGTAGGCGTAGGGGGCAAGGCACCATGCATTATGTGATAAACACATTGTACATATGAGACATGGTTTAGATTATGAAGATCTAGCTAGAGCTTGAAATGTACTATGATTTGAAATCAACATAAAGTGGATTCAAAAAATCGAGTTTTAGTTCATATAGTACACATAGTTCATATCTAAGTCGAGAGTAATCATGTGCTGTGCTGTGAAGATAATACACAAATGATGGTTTAACTTGACAATGATGATGATTGTAGATCTTATTAAAATAGAGAAACGAATTCAAATGGTTTGACTTCACAACAATCATTATTGTAGATCTTATTCAAATAGAGAAACAAATTAAAATTTAATTCATGTTGAAGCGGTAGTATATACGTTTGGAATGCACTAAAACGTTCATTTGAGTAGAAGGTTGCATGCATTATACACGTAGAGAAATATTTTAATTGAACATAACATGAATTCAAAGTTTTGAATGACATTTGTAGTGCGAATTGATTTGGTACAATACACGGGACTAGACTCTCTTGTGTGCTGGGAATTGATTTTCTTTGTTTTTTCGTCGACGGAAGTGCGAACTAATTTGGTACAGTACACGTTAGGCTTGTCCGGAAATTTCAACCCGTGCCTTGTTAGCCCGAAATATTTAAGATATATCTTTGTCTCGTTGTGCTCCGACAACTCCCTCCATCTCAACCCGCCCCTTGCTATTCCAAAATTACAACGCGCGCGAAACTCCCACCTCCTGTGAAATCCCGACACGCAAAATGCCCGTGATACCCCTGAACCGAATGAACCGCCTCAAATCGGTGGGGGTACTTTCATAATTGACCCCACATTTCGGACAAGCACGTCCCTAAGCCATGGTTCCCCACTCCCATCCCATCTGCCCACCCATTCGTACACCGAGGCTGCAAAACCCGCGAAGCCGCACATCCTCCTCCGTCTGCCACTCAGCTGGAGCCTCTTCCCCGATGACATCGTCCACAGCAACACCTCGACGTCCCTGATCCACCGTACCGGATGAGGATCCATCGTTGGTCTCGTCGTCCTTCCGATTCAGCCACCCCATCCTCCACCTCCAAGGAGCTGCCCCGATGTTCCCCTCGTCTTCCGCACCACCACCATTCCGACACCGCCGTCTTCACCTACACCACGGGAAGAGCAGCATCATCACCGTTTCCTCGGATGAAGTTGTGGCCTAATCGGCGCCACCAAAGAGGTTGTACACTAATCGCCGCATTTTTTTCTTGATTCGATCTCACGATGCTGCCGGTGCTCGGTCCCTAGCCGACACGCGCGGCTCCATCCATGGTGGCATCGTCGGACACTTCCTCCACGGCGTCGCTCCCTCAGCGGCGACATCCACATTAGTAGGAGCTACTGCTGCTTTAGCTCTTGCTCGCGCTGCAACTCTGCTCTTGCTCTTGGTCCTCCTGCATGGTATGCTCTTGCTCTTGCTCGCGCTACTGCTCTCGCTCTTGCTTGCGATGCTGCTCCGATTTAGCTACACTTCAGTCCACTGAATCAACTTTTAGGTCAGTCGATTTTTAGGGGGGGGGGTTAGCCGGAGTTAAGGAAGAACCAGCCACAACGGGGAGGGGGGCTCGCCAGAGAGGTACCCCACTATCTATCTTAGGGTTCAGGGTGGGGGTGGTGGTGGGGCGGTGGCGTGGGGATCGCTGGAGAAAACGCTCGGCACGGGAGGGGGGAGGCTAGAGGGATGGCCGGGGCGGTGGCGGACCGACGGTGGGGAGTGTTTTCGGGCCGGGCAGGGTGGCGCACCGCTGGCCGCGGGTGGCGGGGGCGGCTGTTTGGCCGGTGGTGCTGGCGTCTCAAGGGGGTGGAGGTTGAAGATGAACTGCAGGCCCTTGATTTTGTATCCAACGGCTGCAAAATCGACTGACCAGAGATGAAAAAGTCAGTCGACTGACGTGTAGCCTCACCTCTAGTGTGTTTAGTTTCGATAGTAAAATTCAGTTCGACAACAAAATTCAGTTTCGACAGTTAAGTTCAGTTTCGACAGTTAAATTCAGTTTCGCAGTCAAGTTCAGAGATGAGCGGCTAATGTATTTTACATCTAGCACTTTGTGGTTATGTATTTTACGTCATCTATTGGAGATGCTATTAGAATTCCACTCAGGTTAACGTTGTCTCTCCTGTCCTGCTTCAGCCTTGGCGTCGTACAACTCACCGGAGCTGCTCCAACGATGAAACCCTCCATCAATGCGGAGCAGTAACCCGGGCTCCATCTCAAGATGCCTAAGATCTTCTTCCCCACCTCCGATAGCCAAGTCAGCCGGATCATCCTCACCGACCAACCCAATCACGCTGAGATCGACATGGCTTTGCTAAAGAGGTTGTACACTTGTTGCATCTCTTTTTTACTCTACATGTTATATATATATTATCCACTGAGCACATGTAGTAACATGAAATACGATTAGTTTCTCCTACTATATGACAAGTAGTGAGGTACCAGGCAACTTAGCTATCCGTGATGGACTCTCTTGAACGCCATCACTATTTATCTCTGCGCGTTTGAGCTATGCATTTGTCGATGGGCATGGGAGTTGAGCTAGTAGGGTAGTGGCGTGGATCCAAAGTAGTAGAAGTAGCACAAAAACATTTTTTGAGTGTAGGCTTTTCCTTGCTCAAGCCTGCCTACTAGAATCGCCAGTGCTTGAAAGGAAAAGTGAAGGAAAAACATAGGAATTGGAAAGTTTCCTATGGTACTACTATTCTTGCATTTGGTTCAAAGGAATGGAGCAAAGGAAAACTGTAGGATTTGTTCCTTTAGTGTCTCCTTGAAAGAAAACCGTAGGAATTTTAATATCCACTTGTCCTCCTTTCCAAATTCCTATTCATGAAGCACAAGACTAAGAGATAGTAGCATAATAACATTATAACCGTACATTTTCTTGTGGTTTGACTTAATCTCACCATGCTTCATTGCATCCTGTGATCTTCCAATTCTTGTGAACCAAACACCCAGATTGGCAGAAATCCTGTGTTTTTAAATTCTCTGTTTTGCACGTGCATTCCTATCCTATTACTGTGTATTTCCTATCCCTGCGTTGTTAGAATCCTCCAATTCAAACGAGCCCTTGCAGAATTACTTCTCTTACAGATAGTTGTCAAAGAAAACCTTGCGTGGTTTGTCCCGCTCCTGCTGCATCGTCGTCCACCCCAGCTCAGCTGCTCCAACGACATAAGGGTCCAGCACAGCAGGGATCCAGCCTCCAGATTGTCTTTCGCCGCCTCATATCTTCTTCCCCGCTGCCGACAGCCATGAAAACCGCATTACCATCATCAACCGAGCAGATGACCTTGAGGACTACACGGGTCCGGAAGAGGGGTCACACTCTTTCGTGTCTGCTTACATTATGCATCACTTAATATTACATGCTAATGGTCAAACTTGAGTTTTTGAATGGTTGTGGGGTACATATCGGGGCCGCAATCAATAGTATCTATCTAATATCTAGTTAATCTCTGGTGTCTACTATGAGTTTCATGTTGGATGGGAAACAAACAGTAAAGAAGCCATTATTTGTATTTTTTAACTGAAGCCATTATCTGCCTACTATCATTGGTTTTGGGTCTATCCACATGTTGCTACCATCACTCTGGATTTCTGCATGCACCCCTTACATAATCTCACTATGTTTTATTCCTATGCATGTCAGTTACTGTAAACAATGGAACTGAACATGTAGAGCAAAAGAGACGAGCCTTGCATGGCAATAAAATTTCATGCAGGCGCGCTCCATGGTAGGCGCAAAGGCAGCCCCCCTCCACCCATTTCGGATTGTAATCGAGAGGAAGATATCTGTTCTGAGGGGGATTCAGAAGGAGAAGACCACTCCTATTTACCCCCTGAGGTCTTCGCTCTAACTCGGCATGCTGATGTTGGTTATATCATGCATATGGTGCCTTGCATTGCTTACTTTATACATCAAATATGCCATCTACTTAGTTTAGACATCCTTTGTGTGAATGCCATCTGTTTAGTTTATTCATGATTTATGTGAATTATGCAACGCCATCTTGTTTAGCCAGGCATCATATATGTGAATTTTGCAATGCCATCCTGCTTAGCCAGTCATCTTATATGTGAATTATATCAGGCCATCCTTTTTTTCGTTACATATTACATTTGTTAACAATGTTAGTACATTCAACTACTCTTCGTGTGCATCAGCCATTTGACACGGCGATGGAAAATTCTGGAGTGAGAACAAGGTCTTCAGAGCAGACTACGCTATCTGACGAAGCGCATATCTCGCTGGTTACAGATAGCTCCTCAGAGGAGGATTTAGAGACTGATGACCAGTCCTATTTCCCCCCTGAGGTGTATGCTCTAACTTGGCAGGGTTATGTTGCTCATATCGTGCGTATGGTGTCTTGCATTGCTATGTCATTTGATTAGTTTAGACATGCTTTGTGTGAATGCCACCTGTTCAGTGTCTAATTACCATATATGTGAATTATGCATTGCCATCTTGTTGCAAGACATTATATATGTGAATTATGCAATGCTATCTTGTTGCAAAGGTAGTATATATGAGAATTATGCAATGCCATGCTATTTAGCCAATCATCATGTATGTGAATTATATCGTGCTATCAGTTTTTTGTATTACGTGTTCCATTTGTCGACAACGTTTGTATATTCAACTACTCTTCTTGTGCATCAGCCATTTGAAGCGGTGATGGAAGTTTCTGGAGTGAAAACAAGGTATTCAGAGCAGACCATGCTACCTGCTGAAGCAGACATCTTGCTGGTTACAGAGAGCTCCTCAGAGGAGGATTCAGAGCCTGATGACCAGTCCTATTTACCCCCTCAGGTTTATGCTCAAACTTGGCAGGGTTATATTACCCATGTCATGCATGTTGTCTTGCATTGCTTAGTTTTTACATCATATATGGATTGCCATATGCTTACTTGCTTACTATATAAATCATATATTTGAATTATATCATGCCATCATGTTTACATTGACAACATCTATCTGAATTATGGCACGCCAACCCATTTAATAAAGACATCATATAGTTATATCATTTCATCCTGTTTAGTGTTTACAGTCATCATATTTTTAATTATGTCCTTCTGTCCGTGAATTATATCATGCTATCATGTTTCCATAGGCGGCATGCATGTGAATTATGGCATGCCAACCTATTTAATAAACACATTATATAGTTATATCATGTCATCCTGTTTACATAGTCATCATATTTTGAACTATGTCTTTCCATCTTTTTTAGTTTGCCATCATAATGTGAAATTGTGTCATGCTATCCTGTTTAGGTAGCCATCATATATGTGAAATTGTGTCATGCTATCCTGTTTGGTTAGACAACATAAATGTGAATTATTTCATGCCCTCTTTTATTCCACACTATCCATTGCACCTGTCTATCATACAATGTATGTACTTTCAATTACTTTTCTTGTTTATCATCCATTTGAATTGGAAAGGGTGATGGCAGTATCTAAGGGAGTAACAACACGGTCTTCAGAAAAGATAGTGCTACCAGTTGATGCAGATAGAACCACGGTTGTACTTGCCCAAGAACCAGCCCCGCCACACATAACCCAGACCCTCGCGGATTGTACCCCTACCCAGTTGGACAGAGAACCAGCTACACCACTTCTAACCCCAACCCGGCAGATAGTAACCTAGTTCCAGTTGACATAGCACCATCTTGACCACAGAGCACCCAAACACGAGCAATTAGTAAGGGAACCGCAGTGCCCAAAGCAACAGGACCACCACCCCTAATCCCAACTCAAGGCTTAAAGGAGAATAAGATTTGTTCTCAGGTCAGGTTCTATAGCTATGGTTCGTACTCCTATGCTCTTGCATCACTGTATTTACTCATACCAACTATTTTCAAATTTAAAGGATGGAATTGAAACTCCAATGGCGCAACAGGTATGTTTTAAACCTGTTTCTTTAACTGGTTTGCTGTTGTAACTTGCTCTATGTTGATTTCAATTTCAATTGAATAAACAGTTATGTTCTCATGTCATGCACATTACAAGTGTTGTTATTGCTCTATAGTTTCCCACACTTATGTCCTGTCTATTCTATTTTGTCTTGAACAAATATTATTTGATCTGTGTCTCTATCTTGATTTGGCAACAGAAACTAGAATGATATAGACCATAAAGTGACCATGGTACATAGATATATGTTTGTTTCATGCTGTTATCCTATCCACTTTACTACTGAACTCATTTACCAAAATGAGTTTCATATACAACATGGTAAACCTGTGATGTGTCTGCTTGTTTCTCTTTTAGAATGCGGACAAAATATTGGAGAACAGTACCTCATTATGCAATGGTAAAGGAAGTAATGCAGATAAGGTTCAAGATAGTGAGACATCCCTGTTTGTTTCCAAGAAAGCTGATAAAAACTATCTCAACGATAGTGAGAGAACCCAAAAGTCCTGTCTTGATGCAGTGTTCGAGTTACTAGCCACTACTGCTGGCACAAGCTCTTCAAACTCGCTGCCTGAATCGGTTGGTCTTCTTGAGTCTCAACTTCAAGTTGAAAGACATCGATCAGATGTGCTGTGATAGGAAGCTAAAGGACTGAGGAAGTCCCTGCAGAATTCAGATGCATACTTTCTGGTGTAATAGTAAGCGCTGGAGGATTTAAGCGCCAAAAAAGAGAAAGTTAATAAGCTTGCTAAGCATCTTGCCAGCATTATGGGTACCCAGGATATTGTTTCTTGAGATCTTTTGAAGTGGTTTCAGTTCTGGACTTGTTTTGCTGCGGCGTTTATTTGTGCTGGTCGCCAACTTTGACAACCAGTGTATATGACATGCTTCTTTGTTCCCTATATTTGCACTGGTGGCGAAATTTGATGCCCAGTGGATGTAATATGTGTAATAGCCGTGATAGCCTAGTGTAAGTTGCTTGCTTATTTATTTCCTTGGTGTCTTGTTTGTTTGTTTGCTTGTAGTGAGTGCAGTTCTTTTTCCGCGGTCTGCTAGTGGCCGCAATAACCTATTTTTTAAAACTAGGCCACAATAACCATGGGCTACATATTTACTCTAGTGACACTAGGCCTCCTACGGGCCGTAGAAACAATGGGCCTTCTACGAGCCGTAGAAACAATGGGCCTTCTACGGGGCGTAGAAACAATGTGCCTTCTACGGGCCATATGATCGATTGGCCAAACATTGGCCAATAACATACTGCATTATGGCCATAAACGGGCAAGAGTTGGAATCGTCCGTTCATGGGCCGACCATAATGGGCCGTCGTTAATCGGCCGTATTTGATGACTCTATGAAAAGGGCCCAATGTATTAACAGGCCACAAACGGGCCGACTGTAACCACGGGCTGAATTTGGCTCACAAGCAGAAAATTACAGTAACGGGACATAAGTAACTGAATGCTGGAAATGAGCCCAAGAATAAATGGGCCCTGAGAAGGACGAAAGATAACGTGGGCTGGAAACGGCCCAATGGAATAATGGGCCGTTGATGGGTATAAAGTGATACACTGTTCATTACGGGCCAGTTTCACCACGGGTCGTTAATGGGCCAAGAGTTACAAAGGGCCTCATATGGGCCGAAAGACGTCATGGGCTATACATGGGCTGGAAGTGAAAACGTGCTGGAATCATATTGGATGGCCTAGATGATGCTACTGGGCCTAATTTGGATAGGTTGTAACGGGCCCTGGGCTAGCGGGCTGTAAATGGGCTATATGCGAACAGGCTGTTAACAGGCTTTCTGTCGGCCGGCCCACCACCTTTTAACCAAGTCAAACACCGGCCTTTTCATAGGAATGGGCCTCTATTGGGCCGTGCCATGTGTTGACGTGTCATAGGCGCCTTCGGTCCAATGAGTGGATGGCATCTGTCCCAACGATGAGCCGGCGCGTGTTTCGTCCAGCCAATGATGATTTTACACGTGGAAAATCCCCATTGGTTGTGGCTGTTAACGGGTTATCGGATCCAAAACCGGACCCGATAGCTAAACGACGTTCCGTCACGGTGGATGCCACTTGTTGGTCACCCTTGACGAAAGCACTTCTATGATGCACGATTTATCGTCATGGAAGTGGACACTTCCATGATGATAATTTTGGTAATGTCATGGAACAGTTCTACGACAGCACATGTATGACTATCTTGATTCTGTCATAAAATCGTCATGGATGTACATGCATGACAGAAAACATGACCTACTGTGACAAGCACGTATCATCACAGAAGTGTATTTTTTTGTAGTGACACCACTAAGGGAATCACAACATACATATCATGAAAATATCAAACGAATATCAAATTCACCTAATTACTTATGACGAGACTTCTCCCATGTCCTCTAGAACAAAAGTAACTACTTAGAAAACATATCCATGATCAAGATCAGAGGGGTATTGAATATCATGATAAATTTGAACATATAATCTTCCACCAAATAATCGGCTAGCATCATGTGATGCCTCAAGACCGACGATCCAGAAGACATCCATATTTTTGTGACCTCCGTGTTTTTTTTGTGCTTGCATATATTTATTTTTGCATTGCATCATGTCATCATGCCATCATGTCATTAATTTTATAACTCCTTTAAATAAATTGTATGGATTTTTTGATCCATTTAAATCGAGGGAAGGGTGACTTCTCTTTATAACAATTACCCTCCCAATATTATTAGGGAGCTATGATAAATATTCCATTGTTTAGGAATAAACCATAACACACTTATAGTTTAAGTTCCATGCATTTTATATCACAATTCCTTGCCTCAAACTTTGCCAACAATTCTTTCTCCATTTATTGTGGCTCCTCAAAAATTCTCAACATTTTTGGCCTTCCAAACCTCCACTTCCTATTCACCCATTTGAATTCAATTCAAATGTTTTTGAATCTAAACCTTGCATCCATGCCCACTCCTATTTTCTTGGATTAAACTCATTTTTCCGAGTCTGAGAAAATTAACCCCGTGCCAATTCTTTCTCTAACCTTCTCTTTTCTCTCTATTCTTTCTTTCTATTTTCTGTAAATCAAGAAGAGAGAAGCCTAGCTGGCCACTTGGGGCTCCCAGCAGGTCAGCCCACCTAAATGCCCTTAACCCTAGCCTCCCCTCTTGATCCCCTAATCTCTCCCTCGTCTCCCGTTCGAGCTCCACCAGGGGAGAGCCCCAGCGCCCGATCCCCCTCCTCTCAATTCCTTCCTCTCCCCTTGGTCCTCCTCCTGCGCCGCCACACGCAGAGAGCAGCAAGCAGCCGCACGGCTCTGCCACCTGCCCGGCGAGCTCGTTGCTGGCCAGACCTCCTCTGCGCCCAATCTCTCCTCCCTCTGTTCCCATCCTCCTCCACCTCGCGCCCGACCCCCTCTCAGCCTCCCGTGCGCTTCCCTCTGCAGCACCAGGCCGCGACCGCGCCTCCTCGCCAAATCCCTATTACCCGAGCGCCCGAGGAGAGGAGCTCCTCGAGCTCCCGCAAGCCCACGACCTCCGCTGCCCAGCAGGCCAACCGCAATGCGCCCTGGCCTTCTTCCCCGCCTCCTTGCCATGGCCGCGTGCCACTCGAGCCAACAGGCTGCTGCCCTGTGTCATCGCGCCTGAGCCAACTCGCGGCTTGCTGCATCCGCGCAAGTAGAGGAGCTCACGCCCGAGCTCCCTGCTTCCTCCCTCCATGGCGTCCGGCCTCCCGCGCCACCGCCGAAGCAGTCATCCCCGCCCACGAGCCATCCGGCCATCGCGTTGCCATCTTCCAGCGACGTCGCCACCTTCCTGCACACGCGTGCCCACTGCTGGTCTCGTGTGAGAGCCTCTTCTCACGGTCATGGCGTCCGTCGTGGCTGTTCAATGCCCATATGTCGTTGCTGCTTCGCTGCCCGCCTCTTCGTTGACCGCCAAGACCCAGACGTTGTGCTTCTTTGTTTGGCTCATCCCAAGCCTCGGTAGACCCGGGGCCTCACTGCACTTGACCATCGTCATTCTGTTGCTTCTCCGTGAAGACAGAGACTGCCAAGTACAAGGATACGCCAAGTTCCGCTCCGAACATGTACGACTACACCTGCTGATGCGTCAAGTACCTTGGAACGTCTACGACTAGCGGACTCGCCAAGTACCACCACGACCGTGTACCACTACCATCGACCCCGAAGACATCGGATGCGTCAAGTCCCTCTTCGAGATGTGTACCACTACTTCCACTACCGTCGCCGTGTACCACTACTTCCATTACGACCGTTCCGAGAACGTCTACTTCCTCTATGCCGCTTTGAACTCGAACCGCTCCGAAAATGCACGCTTCGAAGGTATAACGCCGAGACGACGCCCGTGAACGAATGCATGTTGTCTGAGATGAACCGTATGTTTGCACCGTGCCTGTTTGCTTCATGCACATTCCTCCTCGTTTGCCATGCCATCGACCCGTGGGAACCCGGTAACCGGGATCACCCCACCATCTTTTGCATGTTCCGCACACTTGCTCTTTTGCACCGGTATCTCAATGAGTTGTCGGATCATCGGAATGTTGCCGTGGCACCATTTCCGTTGTAGTTGCCGTGGCACTCGTTTCGTTCCGCCATGGTGACCAAATGCTTCATAACATGCTTATGTCAACATTTTCATAAAAATTGCATATAACTTGTATATGTCATCCGCATCATGATAACAACATTTAAAATGTTTAGAATTGTTGTTGCATAAATTGCTAAATAACATGGGGATTTTCCGGAATTGTTGTTTGTGTTTCTGGCCTCATTTAAACTTGCCTAAATAGGTAGTTTAATTATGCTTCACCCCTTGCCTTGTTTAATAACATTTTATATTGTTGGGTACATAACTGAGAGAGAAACTAAATAATTGATGTGGTGTTCCGTCAATATGCAACTCATTGCATATTGAGCTCCACTTAACTTGTAGTGTTGTTTGTGCATATTGCCATGCCATGCCTCTTTAAACAGACATGCATCATACTTGTTTGTGCATCATGACATGTTTATGCTTGTGTCTTTACCATGTTGTTTGCTTCTTTCCGGTTTGCTTCTCTCGTTAGCTTCGATTTCGTTCCGGAGTTGTGAGGATTCATTCGACTATGTTTGTTTGTCTTTTTCATGGACACGTTCTTCTTCCTTGCGGGATCTCAGGCAAGATGACCATTACCCTCGATATCACTTCTATCTTTGCTTGCTAGTTGCTTCGTTCTATCGCTATGCTGTGCTACCTATCACTTGTTTACCAAGCCTCCCAAATTGCCATGCCAGCCTCTAACATTTTTCACCCTTCCTAGCAAACCGTTGCTTGGCTATTTTACCGCTTTGCTCAGCCCCTCTGATAGCGTTGTTAATTGCAGGTGAAGTTGAAGATTGCTCCATGTTGGACAGGATTATGTTAGGATATCACAATGTCTCTTATTTCATTAATGCATCTATATACTTGGTAAAGGGTGGAAGGCTCGGCCTTATGCCTAGTGTTTTGTTCCACTCTTGCCGCCCTAGTTTCCGTCATACCGGTGTTATGTTCCTTGATTTGCGTTCCTTACGCGGTTGGGTGATTTATGGGACCCCCTTGATAGTTCGCTTTGAATAAAACTCCTCCAACAAGGCCCAACATTGGTTTTAACATTTGCCACCTAAGCCTTTTTTCCCTTGGGTTCTGCAGACTCAAGGGTCATCTTTATTTTAACCCCCCCGGGCCAGTGCTCCTCCGAGTGTTGGTCCAAACTAGAGCCCTTTGCAGCGCCCCCTCAAGGAAACTTGAGGTCTGGTTTTAGTTGTACGGATTGCTCATCCGTTGTGCCCTGAGAACGAGATATGCGCAGCTCCTATCGGGATTTGTCGATACAGTCGGGTGGTCTTGCTGGTCTAGTTTTACCATTGTCGAAATGTCTTGTAACTGGGATTCCGAGACTGATCGGTTCTTCCTGGGAGAAGGAATATCCTTCGTTGACCGTGAGAGCTTGTGATGGGCTAAGTTGGGACACCCCTACAGGGTATAAACTTTCGAGAGCCGTGCCCGCGGTTATGTGGCAGATTAGAATTTGTTAATATCCGGTTGTAGAGAACTTGACACTTGACTTAATTAAAATGCATCAACCGCGTGTGTAGCCGTGATGGTATCTTTTCGGCGGAGTCCGGGAAGTGAACACGGTTTGGGTTATGCATGAACGTAAGTAGTTTCAGGATCACTTCTTGATCATTTCTAGCTTCTCGGCCATTTCGTTGCTTCTCTTCTCGCTCTTATTTGCGTATGTTAGCCACCATATTTGCTTAGTGCTTGCTACAATTCCACCTCATTACCACTTCCTACCCATAAGCTTAAATAGTCTTGATCTCGCGGGTTTTGAGATTGCTGAGTCCTCGTGACTCACCAGATACTGTCACAACAGTTGCAGGTGCCGATGATACCAGTGTAGGTGATGCAATCGAGCTCAAATGGGAGCTCAACGAAGATCTTGGTCGTTGCTATGTTTCGTTTCATGTTGATCAGTAGTGGAGCCCAGTTGGGACGATCAGGGATCTAGCAGTTGGGTTATCTTCTTTTCTTTTGGCTTCGTCCGTAGTCGGACTATGTGTGTGCTCTGAATGATGTATGAATTATATGTTCATTGTGTGAAGTGGCGATTCTAAGCCAACTCTTTATCCCATTCTTGTTCATTACATGGGACTGTGTGAAGATGACCCTTCTTGCGACAAAACCACCATGCGGTTATGCCTCTAAGTCGTGCTTCGACACGTGGGAGATATAGCCGCATCGTGGGTGTTACACATCAACTACAAGATGTAATCAACACTACTAGTCACCCCACAAGTACCAATCTGAGGTTTTGATACAAATATTGAACATACGAGATGAACTAGGGTTTTGAGATGAGATGGTACTGTTGAAGATGTTGATGTAGATTGGCCCTCCCATGATGAGAGGGTTGTTGGTGATGATGATGACTTCGATTTTCCCCCTCCAGGAGGAAGTATCCCCTGCGGAATCGCTCCGCCAGAGAGCAAAAGTGCTCCTGCCCAAGTTCCGCCTCGAGCTGGCGGTGCTCCATCCCGAAAGTCCCGTCCTTATTTTTTCTAGGTGAAAGAACTTATGTACCTGAAGATGGGCACCAGAGGTGGGCTAGGGAGCCCACTACTAACCAGGGCACGGTTGGAAGGGGTGATGCGCCCTGGTGCCTAGTGGGCACCTGGGTGCCTCCTCCAGTATCTATTTTCTCCAATATTTTTATATATTCTAAAATAATTCTCCGTAAAATTTCAGCTCATTTGGAGATGTGCAGAATAGGTATCTCTGACATAGCTTTTTCAGGTCCAGAATTCCAGCTTCCGTATTCTTCCTCATTGTCTAAACCTTGCATATTATGAGAGAAAAGGAATTGGAATTACTCCACAAAGTGTTATATTGCATGAAAACACTATAAATAACAGTAGGAAAACATGATGCAAAATGGACGTATCAGCTCACCCAAGCTTAGACCTCGCTTGTCCTCAAGCGAAAGCCGGTATCAAAAATCATGTCCACATGTTTAGAGAGAGAGAGGTGATACGTCGCCGACGTATCTATAATTTTTGATTGTTCCATGCTATTATATTATCATTCTTGGATGTTTTACAATCATTTTATGGTCATTTTATATCATTTTGTGGTACTAACCTACTGACATAGTGCCCAGTGCCAGTTGCTGTTTTCTACATGTGTTTTACATCACAGGAAATCAATATCAAACGGAGTCCAAATGCAAAAAAACTCATGGAGGATTTTTTTGGGCCAGAAGAAAGCCAGTGGGCCAAGGAAGCACCATAGGGGCTGCTCGAGGGGAGCAGCACTCACCAGGGAGCGCCAGGAGGCCCGGGCGCGCCCAGGTGGGTGCTGCCCACCTCGCGTGTCCCCCGAACCGCCTCTTTGCTCTATAAATACCACAATATTCTAGAAACCCTAGGGGAGTCAACAACATATTGATCCAGCTGCCGCAGAGTCCAGAACCACCAGATCCAATCTGGACACCGTCATGGAGGGGTTCACCACTTCCATTGGTGCCTCTCCTATGATGTGTGAGTAGTTCTTTGTAGACCTACAGGTCCATAGTTAGTAGCTAGATGGCTTCCTCTCTCTCTTTCTCTTGATTATCTATACAATGGTCTCTTGGAGATCCATTTGATGTAAGTGTTTTGGTGGTGTGTTTGTTGGGATCCGATGAACTTTGAGTTTATGACCAAATCTATGTTTTTATCCATGAAAGTTATATGAGTCTTCTTTGATATCTTATATGCATGATTGCTTATAGCCTCGTATTTCTTCTCCGATATTTGGGTTTTGTTTGTCCAACTTGATCTATTTATCTTGCAATGGGAAGAGGTGCTTTGTAGTGGGTTCGATCTTACGGTGCTTGATCCACAGAAGGGGAACCGACACGTATGTATCGTTGCTACTAAGGATAACAAGATGAGATCTATATATTCGCAATAGATAAACAGATCTCGTCTACATCATGTCATCGTTCTTATTGCATTACTCTGTTTTTGATGAACTTAATACACTAGATGCATGCTGGATAGCGGTCGATGTGTGGAGTAATAGTAGTAGATGCAGGCAGAAGTCGATCTACTAATCCTGGACGTGATGCCTATATAATGATCATTGCCTGGATATCGTCATGATTATTTGAAGTTCTTTCAATTGCCTAACAATAATTGTTTTCCCACCGTTTGCTATTTTTCTCGAGAGAAGCCACTAGTGAAACCTCCGACCCCTGGGTCTCTTTTCATCATATTTGCCTTTGCGATCTATTTTCTCTTGCTTTTAATTTCAGATCTATTAAACCAAAAATACAAAAATACCTTGCTGCAATTTATTTGTTCCGCGATCTATTTATCCTATCCACCACCTTTCCCTCATGTTATTTGCCTATCTTGAGGTGCCGTACCCGGAAGGGATTGACAACCCCTTTAACACGTCGGGTTGCGAGTATTTGTTATTTGTGTGCAGGTGCTGTTTACGTGGTGTGAGGATGTTCTCCTACTGGTTCGATAACCTTGGTATCATCATTGAGGGAAATACGTACCGTCGCTATACTGCATCATCGCTTCCTCTTTGGGTAAATACAGACATAGTTCTAGCAGACATCAAAAGGAATTTCTCGGCACCGTTTCCAAGGAGGATCTGCATGATCAACCAGGTTCCTAATCACAAATCCCATCTCCTCGCAATTTACATTATTTGACATTTGTCTCTCGTTTTCCTCTCCCCTACTTCACTAAAATTTGCCGTTTTATTCGCCCTCTTTTTTGTTCGCCGTTTTCTCGTCAGATCTCATGTTTGCTTGTGTTGCCATGTGCCTTCTATTTGTTTGCATCTTTGCTTGCTAAAAATATTTTGATATGGATCCTCATCAACTTGCTAATATTTTTAAGAGATCCAATTATGATGAACCAATTGCTAGTGAATTGAGTTCAATAGATTATCTTTATGAAGTTTTGCTTGAGATTTATGAATCTAAAAATTGTGATGAAGTGTTGAAAGAAGAAATTGATGAAGTTAATCATGATAGCTCCTTGAGTGGAAATCATGATTGCAATGATGTAATTATAAATTCTATTAATGTGAATTGTGTTAATGATATGCAAAACCCAAGCTTGGGGATGCCAATTTTGCTATGTCCGCTACTTATTCTAATGATCATGATTGGGGTGATTCTTCTTATGATCTTGAATATTTAAGCGTCATGATGAATATGATATTGATAATAGTTTTTGCAATAATATTTAAAGTGGGTTTGGAAGAGTGTCAAGTTTAGATCCCACATATTTGGAGAATGTTCAATCTTATGAAATTTTTGATAAAAGTGGGTTTGGAGAGGTCATGACTTTAGTTAATGTTAATCCCACTATTTTGGAAGAGTGTCAACTTCGCATGCATGTGGATTGTGTTGAGAATATGTTATGTGATAGCTATATTGTAAAATTTGCTTATGATCCTACATGTAATTATTATGAGAGAGGAAAATATGGTTGTAGAATTTTTCATGTTACTAAATTACCTCTCTTCATGTCGAGATTGTTATCATCTCTTTCTTTTTCCTTGCATATGCTAGTTTTTGCTTGACTTGATAATTTGTTTCCATATAAAATGCCTATGCATAGGAAGTATGTTAGAATTAGATGTGTTTGTCAGGTGCTATATGATGCTCTCTTTGTGCTTCAATTCTTGTCTTTCATGTGAGCATCATCAAAATTATCAATGCCTAGCTCGGGGCGTAAAACGATAGCGCTCGTTGGGAGGAAACCCAACTTGTATCTTTTTGCTTTTTGGTTTTCTTGTTGTTCCAATAAAATACCTAATTATACCTCTGATTAGATGTGTTTTTGTGGTTTAAATAAGTGTTTGTGCCAAGCAAGGCCTTTAGGATGATTTGGGTGAAAGTTGATTTGATCTTGCTGAAAAACAGAAACTTTTGCGCTCACGAGATTATTTTTAATTTTTAACAGAAGAGTTCTTTTGAGTTGATTCTTTTTGCAAAATATTAATAGAAAAATTTCTGACGTCCACCAATTTATTTCAGAATTCTTGGAGTTACAAAAGTATTCGAAATTTTCATGTTGCTACAGACTGTTCTGTTTTTGACAGATTCTGTTTTCTTTGCGTTGTGTGCTTGTTTTGATGATTCTATGGTTTTCTTTGATGAGTTTTTTCCATAAAAAATTGGAATATAGTAGATATAATGCAAAACAAAATAATAATAGATTTGCTACAATACTTATAGTAGTGGTTTGGTTTCTTATACTAACGGATCTCACGAAGGTTTCTTTTTAGTTTTGTGTGATTGAAGTTTTCGGATGCCCGAAGCACCCCAAGATAATATTCAAAGAAGTAGCAAGAAACTAAGCATGGGGATGCCCCTGAGTGGCATCCCCGCTTTCTTCTAATGACCATCGGTATTTTACTCGAAACTATATTTTTATTCGTCACATGATATGTGTTTTGCTTGGAGCGTCTTGTATGATATGAGTCTTTACTTGTTTTGGTTTGTGTTTTAAGTGTTGAATCCTTGCTAGACACACCTTTTAACAGAGCCAAAAATTATGCTATGCTTTCTCCTATGCTTCACTTAAATTTTTAGCCATGGACTTGCTCTAGTACTTCACTTATATCTTTTTGAGCACGGTGTGCTTAGTTAATTTTGAAGTAATGCTCTTATGCTTCACTTAGATTTATTTGGGAGTTAGTAAATTTTTAAGAAATTCTCTCTTGCTTCACTTAGATTATTTTGAGAGAAAGAAAAAATTATGCTCATGATCTTCACTTATATTTGTTTGAGCTTATCAAAAGCAACACATGAAAATAGTCCCAAAGTGATAGATATCCAAGGAGGATATAATAAAAACTTTCACGAATATCATTGAGCAAACTAAACTTGATTCTTAGTAATGGTTTTGAGATATGATGATATGATATGTGAGTCATGTTGATGAGTAATTGTGCTTTAGTAAGAATATTGATGTTAAGGTTTGTGATTCCTTATGCAAGCATGAAAGTCAATAGTTATGCAATAAAATTTATATCCTACTATGGTGCATTATTCGGTGTTACTTATGCTTAATGCCTGGGTACGAGATTTTTCGCCTTTTGGTTGGTCGCTTCTCAATTTTTTTGCTAGCCTTCATTTTGCACAAAGTATGATCACTACTTGTGCATCCAAAACCCTTTAAACCAGTTTTGCCATATGAGTCCACTAAACCTACCTATATGCGGTATTTCCATGCCGTTCTAAGAAAATTTGCATGTGCCATCTCTAATGTTCAAAATAAATTTCTCTTTTGTGTGCTCTACTACTCGCGAGGCGGTAAAGGGTAGCCAATATTTTCCATGCTAGATGTGTTATTCTCACGATGAGTGTTTATTCACTTGTCATTGCACGACAAAGGTATTAGGGATGCCCAGTCCCGAAATGAAAAATGAATTTACTTTATGTTGTCAACTAATAAATTCCTTGGAAAGTGTTGGTATGGAGGGCACCCGTGGATACGGTTAGCCATGGAAAGTGAAATTTATGGTGGAAAAAATAATAAACTTTGTTTTCTGTTTGGGAACCGCCTATGATGTATCTAGCATGGAAAGTGTTGCGGTGCTCCAAGTTGTTTTTGTTGATAGAAAAGAAAGCCTCTCAAAAATATTTTTATCTCTCAATTTAAGCTTGGAGCTTTGGCACCTTTACAAAACCCTACTTCCCTCCATGAAGGGCCTTTCTTTACTTATGCAATTTTTATTTTGAATTTGAGTCTCCATCTTCTCTTATAAAGCACCAACTAAGGGGCACTATGATCGTATTTGAGCATTGGTGTGATACGTCTCCAACGTATCTATAATTTTTGACTGTTCCATGCTATTATATTACCCCTTTTGGATGTTTATAGGCTTTATTTTACACATTTATATCATTTTTGGGACTAACCTACTAACCAGAGGCCCAGCCCATATTGCTATGTTTTTGCCTATTTCAGTATTTCGAAGAAAAGGAATATCAAACGGAGTCCAAACGGGATGAATCCTTCGGGAGCGTGATTTTTGGAACGAACGTGATCCGGAGCACTTGTAGTGCAAGTCAAGAAGCAAACGAGGCGGCCAGGAGATAGCAGGGCGCACCCACCCCTTCTGGGCGCGCCCCCTGTCTCCTGGCCCCTCGAGCGGCCACCGAGGTACTTCTTCCTCCTATATATACCCACGTACCTCGAAAACATCCAGGGAGCTAACGAAAAACAATTATCACCGCCGTAACCTTTTGTATCCGTGAGACCCCATCTTGGAGCCTTCGCCGGCGCTCCGCAGGAGGGGGAATGGACCATGGAGGGCTTCTACATCAATACCATAGCCCCTCCGATGAGTTGTGAGTAGTTTACCACAGATCTTTGGGTCCATAGTTATTAGCTAGACGGCTTCTTCTCTCTTTTTGGATCTCAATACAATGTTCTCCCCCTCTCTTGTGGAGATCTATTCGATGTAAACTCTTTTTGCGGAGTGTTTGTCGAGATCCGATGAATTGTGGGTTTATGATCAAGTTTATCTATGAGAAATATTTGAATCTTCTCTGAATTCTTTTATGTATGATTGAGTTATCTTTGCAAGTCTCTTCGAATTATCAGTTTGGTTTGGCCTACTAGATTGATCTTTCTTGCCATGGGAGAAGTGCTTAGCTTTGGGTTCAATCTTGCGGTGTCCTTACCTAGTGACAAAAAGGGTTGCAAGGCACGTATTGTATTGTTGCCATCGAGGATAAAAAGATGGGGTTTATATCATATTGCTTGAGTTTATCCCTCTACATCATGTCATCTTTCTTAATGCGTTACTCTGTTCTTATGAACTTAATACTCTAGATGCATGCTGGATAGCGGTGGATGTGTGGAGTAATAGTAGTAGATGCAGGAAGGAGTCGGTCTACTTGTCACGGACGTGATGCCTATATACATGATAATGCCTAGATAATCTCATAATTATTCGCTTTTCTATCAATTGCTCGACAGTAATTTATTCACCCACCGTAATACTTATGCTATCTTGAGAGAAGCCACTAGTGAAACCTATGGCCCTCGGGTCTATCTTTTATCATATAAGCTTTCAATATATTTTTATTTGCATCTTTACATTTCGCATCTATATTATAAAATACCAAAAATATATTTATCTTATCATACTATCTCTATCAGATCTCACTTTCGCAAGTGGCCGTGAAGGGATCGACAACCCCTTTATTGCGTTGGTTGCGAGTTCTTTGTTTGTTTGTGTAGGTGCGTGGGACTTTTGAGGAGCCTCCTACTGGATTGATACCTTGGTTCTCAAAAACTTAGGGAAATACTTACGCTACTATTGCCGCATCACCCTTTCCTCTTCAAGGAAAACCAACGCAAGCTCAAGACGTAGCAAGAAGGATTTATGGCACCGTTGCCGGGGAGGTCTTCGCTCAAGTCAAGACATACCAAGTACCCATCACAAACTCATCTCCCTCGCATTTACATTATTTGCCATTTGCCTCTCGTTTTCCTCTCCCCCACTTCACCCTTGCCATTTTATTCGCCCTCTCTTTCCTAATCTTCTATTCTCTTTTTCGCTTGTCTCTTTGTGTGCTTGTTTGTCCTTATGGCTTTGCCTAAGAATACCGACCACCTTCTTAGAAGGATGGAAGAGAATTAATCAAATATTAGAAGCTTTATGACTTTGCAATTTGCGCATAATAATTTCTTCAGAAAAGAGCTTAAAGATAAAAAAGGTTTTTTGGCGTTTATGAATAAGGAGCTTGATGATATGTCTAAAGAATTTTATGGTTTTAACTCTCAAATTACCCGACTTGAAAATTCTATAGCCCAAATTTCTGATAAGCAAGCTACCTTAGTCAATAAGATGGCTGCCAAACCAGAAAAATTAGGTGAAAATAATGATGAAGATCTTAAAGTTATTGATGTGTCCCCTATTAGATCTTTGTTTTGCAATATGAATCTTGGTAATAATGGGACTGGAGATGAGTCAACTTTAGTTAGAAGGCGTCCCAAGAATTCGGAAGTTTTAGATCTTGATGCTAAATTTGGTAAAAGTGGGATTGGAAAGGTCATGACTTTAAATAGTATTGAACCCACTATCTCGGATTTCAAGGAATTTGATTATGATAATTGTTCTTTAGAAGGTTGTATTTCCTTGTTGCAATCCGTTGTTAATTCTCCTCATGCTTATAGTCAAAATAAAGCTTTACCAAACATATCGTTGATGCCTTGATGCAATCTTATGATGAAAAACTTAATTTGGAAGTTTCTATACCTAGAAAACTTAATGATGCGTGGGAACCTACTATTAAGATTAGAATTAAAGATCATGAGTGTTTTGCTTTGTGTGATTTGGGTGCTAGTGTTTCCACGATTCTGAAAACTTTATGTGATATTCTAGGTTTCCATGATCTTGATGATTGCTCTTTAAATTTGCGCCTTGCGGATTCCACCATTAAAAAGCCAATGGGAAGGATCAATGATGTTCTCATTGTTGCAAATAGAAATTTGGTGCCCGTGGATTTTATCGTTCTTGATATAGATTGCAATATTTCTTGCCCTACTATTCTTGGTAGACCTTTCCTTAGAACGATTGGCACGATTATTGATATGAAGGAAGGGAATATTAGATTCCAATTTCCATTAAAGAAAGGCATGGAGCACTTTCCAAGAAAGAAAGTCAAATTACCTTATGAATCTATCATGCGGGCTACTTATGAATTGAGTGCCAAAGATGGCACTACGTAGATCTATCTTCACTTTTATGCCTAGCTAGGGGCACTAAACGGTAGCGCTAGTTGGGAGGCAACCCAATTTTAATTGTTTTATTTGTTTTTGTTTCTGTTTAGTAATAAATTTTGCATCTACCTTCTGTTTAGATGTGTTTTTATATTTTAATTAGTGTTTGTGCCAAGTAGAACCTATAGGATAACCTATGGTGATAGTTGATTTGATTCTGCTGAAAAATAGAAACTTTGCGCGCACGAATTTAGTTCTTTAAATCACAGAAACGTGGTTTTGCGTTGATTCTTTTTGCTTCTGATCAATAGACAAATTTTCCAGGACTTCCTATTTTGGTAGGATTTTTAGAGTTCCATAAGTTTGCGTTAGTTACAGATTGCTACAGACTGTTCTGTTTTTTGACAGATTCTGTTTTTCATGTGTTGTTTGCTTATTTTGATGCATCTATGGCTAGTATTAAGTGGTATGAACCACAGAGAACTTGGAATACAGTATGTTTAACACCAAAATAAATAAATAATGAGTTCATTACAGTACCTTATGTGGTGTTTTGTTTTCTTTCACTAACAAAGCTTATAAGATTTCCTGTTGAGTTTTGTGTTGTGAAGTTTTCAAGGTTTGGGTAAAGATTTGATGGACTATGGAATAAGGAGTGGCAAAAGCCTAAGCTTGGGGATGCCCATGGCACACCAAGATATTCAAGAATAGCCAAAAGCCTAAGCTTGGGGATACCCTCTTTCGCCTTCGTTGATTGGTAACTTTACTTGGAGCTATATTTTTATTCGCCACATGATATGTGTTTTGCTTGAAGCGTCGTGTATTATATTAGTTTATGCTTTTTAGTTTTCCACAATCATCCTTGCTGTACACACCTTTCGGGAGAAGCCCAGTTGATTGAATTTGCTAGAATACTCTTGTGTTTCACTTATATCTTTTGAGCTTGTTAGTTTTTGCTCTAGTGCTTCACTTACATCTTTTAGAGCACTGATAAGTCTCCAACGTATCTATAATTTTTGATTGCTCCATGCTACTTTATTTACTATTTTGGACTATATTGGGCTTTATTTTCCACTTTTATATTACTATTGGGACTAACCTATTAACCGGAGGCCCAGCCCAGAATTGCTGTTTTTTGCCTTTTCAGTGTTTCGAAGAAACGGAATATCAAACAGAGTCCAAACGGAATGAAACCTTCGGGAACGTGATTTTCTCATCAGATAAGATCCAGGAGACTTGGACCCTCCATCAAGAAAGCCACGAGGCAGTCATGAGGGTGGAGGCCGTGCCCCCCCTGGGCGCGCCCCCTACCTCATGGGCCCCTCGAAGCTCCACCGACGTACTCCTTCCTCCTATATATACCTACGTATCCCCGAACGATCAGACCAGGAGCCAAAAACCTAATTCCACCGCCGTAACATTCTGTATCCACGAGATCCCATCTTGGGGCCTGATCCGGAGCTCCGCCGGAGGGGGCATCCACCATGCAGGGCTTCTACATCATCACCATAGCCCCTCCGATGAAGTGTGAGTAGTTTACTTCAGACCTTCGGGTCCATAGCTAGTAGCTAGATGGCTTCTTCTCTCTTTTTGGATCTCAATACAATGTTCTCCCCCTCTCTCGTGGAGAACTATTCGATATAATCTTCTTTTTGCAGTGTGTTTGTTGAGACCGATGAATTGTGGGTTTATGATCCAGTATTATCTATGGAAAATATTTGATTCTTCTCTGAATTCTTTTATGTATGATTGAGTTATCTTTGCAAGTCTCTTCTAATTATCCTTTTTGGTTAGGCGAACTAGATTGGTAGTTCTTGCAATGGGAGAAGTGCTTAGCTTTGGGTTCAATCTTGCGGTGTCCTTACCTAGTGACAGAAATTGTTGAAAGGCACGTATTGTATTGTTGCCATCGAGGATAACAATATGTTTTTTTATCATATTGCATGAATTTATCCCTCTATATCATGTCATCTTGCTTAAGGCGTTACTCTGTTTTTAACTTAATACTCTAGATGCATGCTGGATAGCGGTCGATGAGTGGAGTAATAGTAGTAGATGCAGAATCGTTTCGATCTACTTGTCTCGGACGTGATGCCTATATAAATGATCATTGCCTAGATATACTCATAACTAATTGCTCAACAGTAATTTGTTTACCCACCGTAGAATATTTATGGTCTTTAGAGAAGCCACTAGTGAAACCTATGGCCCCCGGGTCTATTCTCATCATATCAATCTCTATCACTTAATTTACTTGCTTTGTTTTTACTTTGCCTTTTACCTTTTACTTTGCATCTATCTATCAAAAATACCAAAAATATTATCTCTATCAGATCTCACTCTCGCAAGTGACCGTGAAGGGATTGACAACCCCTAAGCGTTGGTTGCGAGTTGCTATCGTTTTGTGTAGGTACGAGGGACTTGTGTGTGGTCTCCTACTGGATTGATACCTTGGTTCTCAAAAACTGAGGGAAATACTTATGCTACTTTGCTGCATCATCCTCTCTTCTTTGGGGAAATCCAACGCAGTGCTCAAGAGGTAGCAAGAAGAATTTCTGGCGCCGTTGCCAGGGAGGCTCACGCAAGCAAGTCAACAAAACCAAGTACCCAGCGCAATACCTATCTCTCGCATTACATTATTTGCCATTTGCCTCTCGTTTTCCTCTCCCCCACTTCACCCTTGCCGTTTTATTTGCCCTCTCTTTCCCAATCTCCTCCTCTCTTTTCCGTTTGCCTTTTTGTCGTTGCCTTTCTGTTTTCTTGTGTGTTGGATTACTTGTTGCCATGGCGCAAGATAATACCAAATTGTGTGATTTCTCGAATACCAATAATAATGATTTCCTTAATAATGATGAGTCTTGTGAAATCAACACCGCTTTGCTGAATCTTGTTATGAAAGATAAATTCGTCGGCCTTCCTAGTGAAGATGCCGCTACTCATCTAAACAATTTTGTTGATTTGTGTGATATGCAAAAGAAGAAAGATACGGATAACAATATTTTCAAATTGAAGTTATTTCCGTTTTCACTTAGAGATCGTGCTAAAGTTTGGTTTTCATCTTTGCCTAAAAATAGTATTGATTCTTGGAACAAGTGCAAAGATACTTTTATCTCTAAGTATTTTCCTCCCGCTAAGATTATCACGTTAGGGGATGCTACTAAATTGCTTGATAATATTATGGCTAATTATTCTCAATGGCACACCGAAAGATCTTCTAGTAAGAAAGTGCTTGCTATAGTAGAAATCAATGTTTTGAGTGAAAAGATGGATGAACTTATGAAGATGTTTGCTTCTAAAAATACTCCTCTTGATCCCAATGATATGCCTTTATCTACTTTGCTTGAGAATAATAATGAATCTATGGATGTGAATTTTGTTGGTAGGAATAGTTTTGGAAACAACGCTTATAGAAGGAATTTTAATCCTAGGCCTTATCCTAGTAATCCTTATAATAATTATGGAAATTCCTACAACAACTCTTATGGAAATTTTAATAAGATGCCCTCTGAATTTGAGAGTAGTGTTAAAGAGTTTATGAATTCACAAAAGAATTTTAATGCTTTGCTTGAAGAGAAATTGCTTAAAGTTGATGATTTGGCTAGGAACGTTGATAGAATTTCTCTTGAAATTGATTCTTTAAAGCTTAGATCTATTCCTCCTAAGCATGATATCAATGAGTCTCTCAAAGCCATGAGAATTTCCATTGATGAGTGCAAGGAAAGAACCGCTAGGATGCGTGCTTCCAAAGATGCCTTTATTAAAGCATGTTCTTCCAATTCCTATGAAAATCAAGATGAAGATCTAAAAGTTATTGATGTGTCCACCATTAAATCTTTGTTTTGCAATACGAATCTTGATGAATCTAAAGATTATCTTCGTTTACCTAGAAGGCGTTCTAAGAATTCGGAGTTTCTAGATCTTGATGATGAAATTGATGAAAGTGGGATTGAAAGAAATAAAAATTTAGATGTTGCTAAACCCACTGTTTTGGATCTCAAGGAATTTAATTATGAAAATTGCTCTTTGATTGGTTGTATTTCCTTGTTGCAATCTGTGCTAGATTCTCCTCATGCTTATAGTCAAAATAAGGCCTTTACCGAACACATTGTTGATGCTTTGATGCAATCTTATGAAGAAAAACTTGAGTTGAAAGTTTCTATCCCTAGAAAACTCTATGATGAGTGGGAACCTACTATAAAAATTAAAATTAAAGATTTTGAGTTTCATTCTTTGTGTGATTTGGGTGCTAGTGTCTCTACTATTCCCAAAACTTTATGTGATTTGCTAGATTTCCGTGATTTTGATGATTGCTCTCTAAACTTGCATCTTTCGGATTCCACTATTAAAAAGCCTATGGGAAGAATCAATGATGTTCTTATTGTTGCAAATAGGAATTATGTGCCCGTAGATTTTATCGTTCTTGATATAGATTGCAATCCTTCATGTCCTATTATTCTTGGTAGACCTTTCCTTAGAACGATTGGTGCAATTATTGATATGAAGGAAGGGAATACTAGATTCCAATTTCCCTTAAATAAGGGTATGGAACACTTCCCTAGAAAGAAAATAAAATTACCATATGAATCTATCATGAGAGCCACTTATGGATTCCCTACCAAAGATGGCAATACCTAGATCTATCCTTGCTTTTATGCCTAGCTAGGGGCGTTGAACGATAGCGCTTGTTGGGAGGCAACCCAATTTTATTTTGAGTTTTTTGTTTTTGATTATGTTTAGGAATAAATAATCCATGTACCTTCTTTTTGGATGTGGTTTTATGTTTTAATTAGTGTTTGTGCCAAGTAGAACCTATAGGATAACCTACGATGATAGTTGATTTTATTCTGCTGAAAAACAGAAACTTTGCACGCACAAATTTAGTTATGATAAATCACAGGAACGTGCTTTTGCGTTGATTATTTTTGCTGCTGATCAATAAACAAAATTTCCAGGACTTCCTATTTTGGTAGAATTTTTAGAGTTCCAGAAGTTTGCGTTAGTTACAGATTGCTACAGACTGTTCTGTTTTTGACAGATTCTGTTTTTCGTGTGTTGTTTGCTTATTTTTATGAATCTATGGCTAGTAAAATAGTTCATAAACCATAGAGAAGTTGGAATACAGTAGGTTTAACACCAATATAAATAAATAATTAGTTCATTACAGTACCTTGAAGTAGTCTTTTGTTTTCTTTCTCTAACGGAGCTCACGAGATTTCTGTTGAGTTTTGTGTTGTGAAGTTTTCAAGTTTTGGGTGAATTCTTTTGATGGATTATGGAACAAGGAGTGGCAAGAGCCTAAGCTTGGGGATGCCCATGGCACCCCCAATATAATCCAAGGACACCAAAAAGTCAAAGCTTGGGGATGCCCCGGAAGGCATCCCCTCTTTCGTCCACTTCCATCGGTAATTTACTTGGAGCTATATTTTTATTCACCAACATGATATGTGTTTTGCTTGGAGCGTCTTGTATTATTTGTGTCTTTGCTTGTTAGTTTACCACAATCATCCTTGCTGTACACACCTTTTGAGAGAGCCATACATGATTTGGAATTTGTTAGAATACTCTATGTGCTTCACTTATATCTTTTGAGCTTGATAGTTTTGCTCATAGTGCTTCACTTATATCTTTTGAGCGTGATAATTTTTGCTCTAGTGCTTCACTTAGATATTTTAGAGCACGGTGGTGGATTTGTTTTAAAGAAACTATTGATCTCTCATGCTTCACTTAGATTATTTTTAGAGTCGTTAATAGCATGGTAATTTGCTTAATGTTAATATACTTGGTGTTAAAGATATGTGAAACTTTCTTTTGAGTGCGTTGAATACTAAGATAAGTTTGATGCTTGACAATTGTTTTGAGATATGGAGGTGATAATATCAAAGTTGTGCTAGTTGGGTGATTATGAATTTGAGAAATACTTGTGTTGAAGTTTGCAAGTCCCGTAGCATGCACGTATGGTTAAAGTTGTGTAACAAATTTGAAACATGAAGTGTACCTGGCTTGTGCATCCTTATGAGTGGCGGTCGGGGACGAGCGATGGTCTTTTCCTACCAATCTATCCCCCTAGGAGCATGTGCATAGTGCTTGAATTTTGATGGCTTCTAAATTTTTGCATTAAGTATATGAGTTCTTTTGACTAATGTTGAGTCCATGGATTATACGCACTCTCACCTTTCCGCCTTTGCAAGCCTCTTCGGTACCGTGTATTGCCGTTTCTCACCCTGAGAGTTGGCGCAACTTCGCCGGTGCATCCAAACCCCATGATACGATATACTCTATGACACATAAACCTCCTTATATATTCCTCAAAACAGCCACCATACCTACCTATCATGGCATTTCCATAGCCATTCCGAGATATATTGCCATGCAACTTCCACCACCATCATCATGACATACATTACTTTTGTCCTATTGCCATTGCATGATCATGTAGTTGACATCGTATTTTTGGCAAAGCCACCATCCATTATTTTTCATACATGTCACTCTTGATTCATTGCACCATCCCGGTACACCACCGGAGGCATTCATATAGAGTCATATCTTGTTCTAAGTTTCGAGTTGTAATCCTTATGTTGTAATCAATAGAAGTGTGATGATCATCATTATTAAAGCATTGCCCAAATAAAAAAAGAGAAAGGACAAAAAAGGCCAAAGAAAAAAAGAAAATAAATAAAAAGGGCAATGCTACTATCTCTTTTTCCACACTTGTGCTTCAAAGTAGCACCTTGTTCTTCATGTAGTGAGTCTCATATATTGTGCTTCAAAGTAGCACCTTGTTCCTCATGTAGTGAGTCTCATAAGTGTCTTTTTATACTAGTGGGAATTTTTCATTATAGAACTTGGCTTGTATATTCCTACGATGGGCTTCCTCAAATGCCCTAGGTCTTCATGAGCAAGCAAGTTGGATGCACACCCACTAGTTTTTCTTTTGTTGAGCATTCATAGCTCTAGTGCATCCGTTGCATGGCAATCCCTACTCCTCATGTTGACATCAATTGATGGGCATCTCCATAGCCCGTTGATTAGCCTCGTCAATGTGAGACTTTTTTTTGTCTTCTCCACGCAATCCCCATCATCATATTCTATTCCACCCATAGTGGTATATCCATGGCTCACGCTCATGTATTGCGTGAAGGTTGAAAAAGTTTGAGATTATTTAAGTATGAAACAATTGCTTGGCTTGTCATCGGGGGTATAGAAGTTGGGAACATCTTTGTGTGACGAAAATGAAGCATAGCCTAACTATATGATTTTGTAGGGATGAACTTTCTTTTGCCATGTTATTTTGAGAAGACATGATTGCTTTGATTAGTATGCTTGAAGTATTATTATTTTTGTGTCAATATGAACTTTTGTCTTGAATCTTTCGGATCTGAATATTCATATCACAATTAAGAAGATTTACATTGAAATTATGCCAAATTATCACTCCGGATCAAAAATTCTTTTTTATCATTTACCTACTCGAGGACGAGCAGGAATTAAGCTTGGGGATGCCTGATACGTCTCCAACGTATCTATAATTTTTGATTGCTCCATGCTACTTTATTTACTGTTTTGGACTATATTGGGCTTTATTCCACTTTTATATTACTTTTGGGACTAACCTATCAACCGGAGGCCCAACCCAGAATTGCTGTTTTTTGCCTTTTTTTCAGTGTTTCGAAGAAATGGAATATCAAACGGACTCCAAACGGAATGAAACCTTCGGGAACGTGATTTTCTCATTAGATAAGATCCAGGAGACTTGGGCCCTCCGTCAAGAAAGCCACGAGGCGGTCACGAGGGTGGAGGGCGCGCCCCTACCTCGTGGGCCCCTCGAAGCTCCACCGATGTACTCCTTCCTCCTATATATACCTACGTATCCCGGAACGATCAGACCAGGAGCCAAAAACCTAATTCCACCGCTGCAACCTTCAGTATCCATGAGATCCCATCTTGGGGCCTGTTCCGGAGCTCCACCGGAGGGGGCATCCACCATGGAGGGCTTCTACATCATCACCATAGCCCCTCCGATGAAGTGTGAGTAGTTTACTTCAGACCTTTGGGTCCATAGCTAGTAGCTAGATGGCTTCTTCTCTCTTTTTGGATCTCAATACAATGTTCTCCCCCTCTCTCGTGGAGATCTATTCGATGTAATCTTCTTTTTGCGGTGTGTTTGTTGAGACCGATGAATCGTGGGTTTATAATCCAGTATTATCTATGGAAAATATTTGATTCTTCTCTGAATTCTTTTATGTATGATTGAGTTATCTTTGCAAGTCTCTTCGAATTATCCTTTTTGGTTTGGCCAACTAGATTGGTAGTTCTTGCAATGGGAGAAGTGCTTAGCTTTGGGTTCAATCTTGCGGTGTCCTTACCCAGTGACAGAAAGGGTTGCAAGGCACGTATTGTATTGTTGCCATCGAGGATAACAAGATGTTTTTTATCATATTGCATGAATTTATCCCTCTACATAATGTCATCTTGCTTAAGGCATTACTCTATTTTTAACTTAATACTCTAGATGCATGCTGGATAGTGGTCGATGTGTGGAGTAATAGTAGTAGATGCAGAATCGTTTTGATCTACTTGTCTCGGACGTGATGCCTATATACATGATCATTGCCTAGATATACTCATAACTATGCTCAGTTCTGTCAATTGCTAATTTGTTCACCCACCGTAGAATATTTATGCTCTTGAGAGAAGCCACTAGTGAAACCTATGCCCCCCGGGTCTATTCTCATCATATCAATCTCTATCACTTTATTTACTTGTTTTGTTTTTACTTTGCCTTTTACCTTTTACTTTGCATCTATCTATCAAAAATACCAAAAATATTATCTCTATCAGATCTCACTCTCGTAAGTGACCGTGAAGGGATTGACAACCCCTAATCGTTGGTTGCGAGTTGCTATCGTTTTGTGTAGGTACGAGGGACTTGTGTGTGGTCTCCTACTGGATTTATACCTTGGTTCTCAAAAACTGAGGGAAATACTTATGCTACTTTGCTGCATCATCCTCTCCTCTTCGGGGAAATCCAACGCAGTGCTCAAGAGGTAGCAAGCACGGCGGTGGCTTAATTTTGTAGAAATTGCTAGTCTCTCATGCTTCGCTTATATTATTTTGAGAGTCTTTTAGAACAACATGGTATTTGCTATGGTTATAAAATTGGTCCTAGAATGGTAGGCATCCAAGTTGGGTATAATAAAAGCTATCATAGGAAGTGAATTGGATGCTATGATCAATTTGATACTTGATAATTGTTTTGAGATATGGAGGTAGTAATATTAAAGTCATGCTAGTTGGGTGATTATGAATTTAAAGAATGCTTGTGTTGAAGTTTATGATTCCCGTAGCATGCACATATGGTGAACCGCTTTGTGATGAAGTTGGATCACAATTTTATTTATTGATTGTCTTCCTTATGAGTGGCGGTCGGGGATGAGCGATGGTCTTTTCCTACCAATCTATCCCCCTAGGAGCATGCGTGTAATACTTTGTTTTTGATGAATTGTAGATTTTTGTAATAAGTATATGAGTTCTTTTGACTAATGTTGAGTCCATGGATTATACGCACTCTCACCCTTCCACCATTGCTAGACTCTCTTGTGCCACGCAACTTTTGCCGGTACCATACACCCACCATATACCTTCCTCAAAACAGCCACCATACCTACCTATTATGGCATTTCCATAGCCATTCCGAGATATATTGCCATGCAACTTTCCACCGTTCCGTTTATATGACACGCATCATCATTGTCATATTGCTCTTTGCATGATCATGTAGTTGACATTGTATTTGTGGCAAGGCCACCTTCATAATTTTCATACATGTCACTCTTGTTTCATTGCATATCCCGGTACACCGCCGGAGGCATTCATATAGAGTCATATTTTGTTCTAGTCTTGAGTTGTAAATCAATAAAAGTGTGATGATCTTCATTATTAGAGCATTGTCCTAGTGAGGAAAGGATGATGCGGACTATGATTCCCCCACAAGTCGGGATGAGACTTCGGACGTTACAAAAGAAAAAAAAGGGAAAGGCCAAAGAAAAAAAAAGAAAAAAAAGAAAAAAAGGAAAAAAAATAAAAAGAAATGAGAGAAAAAGAGAGAAGGGACAAATCTACTATCCTTTTACCACACTCGTGCTTCAGAGTAGCACCATGATCTTCATGATAGAGAGTCTCCTATGTTGTCACTTTCATATACTAGTGGGAATTTTTCATTATAGAACTTGACTTGTATATTCCAATGATGGGCTTCCTCAAAATGCCCTAGTTCTTCGTGAGCAAGCAAATTGGATGGATACCCACTTAGTTTCTTTTGTTGAGCTTTCATACATTTATAGCTCTAGTGCATCCGTTGCATGGCAATCCCTACTCACTCACATTGATATCTATTAATGGGCATCTCCATATCCCGTTGATACGCCTAGTTGATGTGAGACTATCTTCTCCTTTTTGTCTTCTCCACAATCACCATTCTATTCCACATATAGTGCTATGTCCATGGCTCACGCTCATGTATTGCGTGAAAGTTGAAAAAGTTTGAGATTACTAAAGTATGAAACAATTTCTTGGCTAGTCATCGGGGTTGTGCATGATTACATACTTTGTGTGATGAAGATAGAGCAACAGCCAGACTATATGATTTTGTAGGGATAACTTTCTTTAGCCATGTTATTTTGAGAAGACATGATTGCTTTGTTTAGTATGCTTGAAGGATTACTATTTCTTATGTCAATATGGACTTTTATTTTGAATCATTTGGATCTGAACATTCATGCCACAATAAAGAAAATTACATTGAGAATTATGCTAGGTAGCATTCCACATCAAAAATTCTGTTTTTATCATTTACCTACTCGAGGACGAGCAGGAATTAAGCTTGGGGATGCTTGATATGTCTCCAACGTATCTATAATTTTTGATTGTTCCATGCTATTATATTACCCCTTTTGGATATTTATGGGCTTTATTTTACACATTTATATCATTTTTGGGAATAACGTACTAACCGGAGGCCCAGCCCGTATTGCTGTTTTTTTTGCCTATTTCAGTATTTCGAAGAAAAGGAATATCGAATGGAGTCCAAACGGGATGAAACCTTCGGGAGCGTGATTTTTGCAATGAACATGATCCGGAGAACTTGGAGTGCAAGTCAAGAAGCGAACGAGGCGGCCAGGAGATAGCAGGGCGCGCCCACCCCTCCAGGGCGGCCCCCTGTCTCCTGGGCCCCTCGAGCGGCCACCGTCGTACTTCTTCCTCCTATATATACCCACGTACGCCGAAAACATCCAGGGAGCCAACGAAAAACTATTTCCACCGCCGTAACCTTATGTATCCGCGAGATCCCATCTTGGAGCCTTCGCCGGCGCTCCGCCGGAGGGGGAATCGACCATGGAGGGCTTCTACATCAACACCATAGCCCCTCCGATGAGTTGTGAGTAGTTTACCACAGACCTTCGGGCCCATAGTTATTAGCTCGATGGCTTCTTCTCTCTTTTTGGATCTCAATACAATGTTCTCCCCCTCTCTTGTTGAGATCTATTCGATGTAAACTCTTTTTGCGGTGTGTTTGTCGAGATCCGATGAATTGCGGGTTTATGATCAAGTTTATCTATGAGAAAGATTTGAATCTTCTCTGAATTCTTTTATGTATGATTGAGTTATCTTTGCAAGTCCTTCGAATTATCAGTTTGGTTTGGCCTACTAGATTGATCTTTCTTGCCATGGGAGAAGTGCTTAGCTTTGGGTTCAATCTTGCGGTGTCCTTACCTAGTGACAGAAAGGGTTGCAAGGCACGTATTGTATTGTTGCCATCGAGGATAAAAAGATGGGGTTTATATCATATTGCTTGAGTTTATCCCTCTACATCATGTCATCTTTCTTAATGCGTTACTCTGTTCTTATGAACTTTATACTCTAGATGCATGCTGGATAGCGGTCAATGTGTGGAGTAATAGTAGTAGATGCAGGCAGGAGTCGGTCTACTTGTCACGGACTCGATGCCTATATACATGATCATGCCTAGATAATATCATAATTATTCGCTTTTCTATCAATTGCTCGACAGTAATTTGTTCACCCATCGTAATACTTATGCTATCTTGAGATAAGCCACCACTACAAAAAAAATACACTTCCATGATGATACGTGTTTGTCACAGTAGGTCGCGTTTTTTGTCATGCATGTACATCCATGACAAATTTATGGCAGAATCAAGATAGTCATACCTGTGCTGTCGTAGAAGTGTTCCATGACATTACCAAAATTATCATCACGGAAGTGTCCACTTCTGAGGGAGTCCTGGACTAGGGAGTGTTCGGACAGCCGGACTATCAATGTCCGCCGGACTCCAAGACTCTGAAGATACAAGATTGAAGACTCCGGCTCGTGTCCGGAAGATACTTTACTTGGCGTGGAAGGCAAGCTTGGCGATACGGATACGTAGATCTCCTACTATTGTAACCGACTCTGTGTAACCCTAGCCCTCTCCGGTATCTATATAAACCGGAGGACTTTAGTCCGTAGGATGACATACATTACAACAATCATACCATAGGCTAGCTTCTAGGGTTTAGCCTCCTTGATCTCGTGGTAGATCTACTCTTGTACTACCCATATCATCAATATTAATCAAGCAGGACGTAGGGTTTTACCTCCATCGAGAGGGCCCAAACCTGGGTAAAAACATCGTGTCCCTCGTCTCCTGTTACCATCCGCCTAGACGCACAGTTCTGGACCCCCTACCCGAGATCCGCCGGTTTTGACACCGACATTGGTGCTTTCATTGAGAGTTCCTCTGTGTCGTCACCGATAGGCTTGATGGCATCTTCAACCTGCAACGCTGTCCAGGGTGAGACTTTTCTTCCCGGACAGATCTTCGTATTCGGCGGCTTCGCACTGCGGGCCAATTCACTTGGCCATCTGGAGCATATCGAAAGCTACGCCCCTGGCCGTCTGGTCAGATTTGGAATCTTAAACTTCACGGCCGATGTCCGAGGAGACTTGATCCTCGATGGACTCGAGCCACAGCCAAGCGCGCCGCACTGTGACGATGGGCATGATCTAGCTCTGCCGCCGGACAGTGCCTTGGTGACCGCACACGGATCCGCTTCGGCCATTGGCCCGGAGCCGATCGCCCAGATCGGGGGTCGGAGGATAGACGCCGCCCTAGGGGCTTCAATATCCACGGCAATGGGGCCGAACACTAATCTTGTCCCCTGCGAAACTCGTGATTTCGAGGCGACGGACTCCTCGCCGGACTCCGAACCTCCCGCGCCCCTCGATCCGGATTGGGCGCCGGTTATGGAATTCACCACCGCGGAGATCTTCCAATGCTCGCCTTTCGGCGATATCTTAAATTCACTAAAGCATCTCTCATTATCAGGAGAGTCCTGGCCGTACTATGGCCAGGATGGTTGGGATGCGGACGACGAAGAAATTCAGAGCCCACCCACCACCCACTTTGTAGCCACTGTCGACGATCTAACTGACATGCTAGACTACGACTCCGAAGACATCGACGCTATGGACGATGATGCCGGAGACAAACAGGAACCAGCGCCCACAGGGCACTGGAAGGCCACCTCGTCATATGACGTATACATGGTGGATACCCCAAAAGATGGGGACGGCGAAGGAACAGCAGAGGCAGATTCCTTAAAGAAATAGCCCAAGCGCCAGCGTCAGCGGCGCCGCTCTAAATCTCGCCACAGCAAGAATGGAAATTCCGGCACAGGAGACAATAATACTCCAGAGAATGCCGAAGACAATCCCCTCCAGCAAGATTCCGCGCAGGAGGATGCAGAAGCAAGCCCTCATGAGGGGGCGGCAGATGAAGAGGTTGAGGATCATAATTATATACCTCCCTCCGAAGACGAAGCAAGCCTCAACGATGACGAATTGGTCGTACCCGAGGATCCTGTCGAACAAGAGCGCTTCAAGGAAAAACGGAGGCTCAAAACAGCGGAAGATACACTCAGAATGAGATGGAGCAAAATGCTCAAAACCGCAGATAAGTACGGCAATGGCCACCAATCAAAGAGCTACCGAAGCGCAAGCTGCTACCAGAATTCGACGAGGAGGCCATAGAGCCCCCACCGTCCAAAAATAAAGAGGCTGCCTGGCCGGATAGACGGCCAGATGATAAGCCAAATTCTGATAGCGGCGCCCCACATAACCCAACCAACGAACCTGGAAGGATAGATGGCCCAGCCAGATCCATCTACGGGCCAAAGGAGAAGGCCCCAGGAAGCAAGACAACATGTCAAGTGTCCGATGATAGCGGCACACACAAATACAGGGGCGCCGCACACCCACTATGTTTCACTGGCGAGGTGCTGGACCATGAATTCCCAGCAGGATTTAAACCCATAAACATAGAAGCCTACGATGGAACAACAGACCCTGGAGTCTGGATAGAAGATTATATACTACATATACATATGGCCAGAGGAGATGATCTCCACGCCATAAAATACCTACCCCTCAAGCTCAAAGGGCCAGCCCGTCATTGGCTTAAAAGCCTCCCAGAAAATACTGTTGGAAGTTGGGAAGAGCTCGAGGATGCGTTTAGAGCAAATTTTGAAGGGACTTATGTCCGCCCTCCGGATGCAGATGACCTAATTCATATAATTCAACAGCCCGGAGAGTCAGCGCGGAAATTTTGGAACAGATTCCTCACAAAAAAGAACCAAATATTCGACTGTCCGGACGCCGAAGCCTTAGCAGCTTTCAAGCACAATGTCCGAGACGAATGGCTCGCCAGGCACCTCAGTCAAGAGAAACCGAGGACAATGTCCGCACTGACAAGCCTCTTGACCCGCTTTTGTGCGGGCGAGGATAGCTGGTTAGCACGATGCAACACCAGCGACCCAAGTACATCAGAGATAAGAGATGGAAATGGAAAATCACGGCGCAGAAAAGAGCAGCGCCGGAATAAAGAGAAAAGCCCAAAGAGCGCGGCAGTCAACGCCGGATTCAAAATCTCGCGACCCAATAATAAAACACAGCCTCTTAAGGATGACAGTGACGAATTGTCCAACTTAAACAAAATTTTGGGTCGGATATGTCAAATCCACAGTACCCCCGGAAGGCCTGCAAATCACACCCACAGGGATTGTTGGGTTTTTAAACAGTCCGGCCGACTAAATGCCGAACACAAGGGGCTCGAGGCGTCAAGCGAAGAAGATAAACCCCACCAGCAGAGCACCGGAAAACAAAAGACTTTCCCACAAGGGGTCAAAACAGTAAACTCACTTCATGTGACAATACGGAAAAATAGT
Source organism: Triticum timopheevii (assembly GCA_963921465.1). Taxonomy (NCBI): domain Eukaryota; kingdom Viridiplantae; phylum Streptophyta; class Magnoliopsida; order Poales; family Poaceae; genus Triticum; species Triticum timopheevii. The sequence goes on from OY997266.1 coordinate 328,949,977, forward strand.
GCGGCACTTTCTAAAAAGAGCTTCGCATGGTCCAACCCAGTAGACCGTAGAGATTGGATATCAAAACCAATCACTTTCGACCACCTGGACTATTCCAGAAGCGTTCGAACCGCGGGACGGACTCCCCTGATATTGAATCCCATAATAGATGGATTGCAATTTACTAACGTCCTAATGGACGGAGGCAGTGACTTAAACCTGCTATATTCAAACACAATCCGCAGGATGGGGATAGACCCTACCAAAATTCGCCACAGCCGCACTTCCTTCAAAGGAGTGACGCCAGGCCATTACGCCAAGTGCACAGGCTCCATATTACTAGAAGTCGTGTTCGGATCGCCGAACAATTCTCGACGCAAAAAATTAATTTTTCATATCGTCCCGTTTGAAAGTGAATATCAAGCACTCTTGGGACGACAGGCTTTTGTCCGCTTCAACGCCATACCGCATTATGCATCTCTTACACTCAAGATGCCCGGACCGCGTGGCGTAATTTTAGTGCGAGGGTCACTTAAAGACCTCGGACTTGTATAGACGAATCCGGCGTCAGTGGGCTAGGGGCTCCCTAGCCGCATACCCCTTTACAGGGGGCTGCGCGCACAAATCACCGCGGGTTTATACAAACCCCGCTTTAATTATTTATATTTCTAATATTTTTCACACAATTTGTGTTTAAAAAAACTAACGTTCCTCTCTTTTTACAGATGAACAACGTGCATACCCGTCCAGGATAACGGCACAATGGAGACACAGGCGCAGACGTGCAGTAGGGACCCGTTGTGAGGATTCTTTTCAGATTAAGACCCTGCGTAGACCTTTTTCACTATCTTTCGTTGTTATTCTCCCTTGGTTTCTTCCTATAGCCAAAGCGGAGCCTAACGCTTTGGCATCGGCCGCGTCAGAAGACCATGCCTGTACCTGGACAATAGGGGCTTATGGCATCGTTCTGCCCATTATTATAAAGACCGAACACCTTAGGGAGTGTTCGGCGTCTCGAGTTAGGCATTATATGCATCAGCTCCGAATCATGTCTTTGGTCAAATGTTGGGTTTGCCCGGCTCCTGTGTTTTGCTGCCTTACGTTCCGTATCATCGGCTAACGCGGCACCAGGAGAACTACTGCGATTGTGCCCCAGTTCGGCTGGGCGAGCACCTCAGTAGAGAAAGCCGAAAACTGACTGTCATGATGCAGCGAGAGACTGGTCAGCCCTCGATCGACTACCGGAATGTTTAGAATTCCCCGCTTTGACGAAGGGCCGTTTCCCAGTCAGGCACACGCGCTCCGACTTCGGAGAAGGGCGATGCCACCAGGGGCTATATCGTAGCCCCACCCTCGAGCTCCACTGGCTAAGTGAAAGTGATAAAGCATTATAGTCCAGATTGCCTCGTTCGCTACGCTACCACCTCCTTATAATAGGACCGAGACGTCGGATTAAGTGTGAAAACGCGCTATTTTTGCGAACACCCCAGCACCTTGTGCGTGGGGGCTGAAGCCGAAGACTGCATCTTTCAGGTTATACACAAGTATACGTAAACGGCCGAAAAGGAGAAGTTTTACTACTTGGACGCACAAGTATAAAAAGCAGTTATAAAATAATCATTGATTTATAAGCTAATGCGTTCATTTGAACGTTACATTTTTCGAGCACTGCGACTCTATTACACGAGCGCCACGCATAACTTCCCCGAAATAGTGCTTGGCAGGGAGCCGGTTTTCATCCGAACCCTGGGCAGCAACAGCGGTGGCGTCCATCTCGGGACAATACGCCTTTACACGGGCAAGAGCCATCCGCGCGCCCTCTATATAGGCCGACCGCTTCATCTCCTTTATATGCGGCACCGCTCCAAGGAATTGCTGTAATAAACCAAAGTAGCTTGTCGCCTTGGACCTCTCTGGCCAGATATGGGCCACGATGTCAGTCATGGCAAGTCCGGACAATCTATTTAGCTCGGCCCATTCGGCCAACCGGTCTGTCAATGGAAGTGGGTAATCCGGACTGTGGAATTGAGACCAATATAGCTCTTCCGTCCCGTGATCCTTCTGGCTCCGGAAGTGCTTAACGGCATCGGCCGCACTTGCACCTAAGTCCATATACGGATCCTCCGGACTCCACAGCCGCTCAAATTGAGCGTGCTTTCCATCCATAAATCGGCGACGCAGCAGAAAAGGCTTGCCAGCCACGATCTCTCCGTCCTGGCACAGCTCCTCCTTCATAGCCCGCATTGCAGAGCGGGCATCCTTGGCTTCGGCGGTGGCCTTCTTCAGGTCTTCCCGCTCCGATAAGCGCTCCTTTTCAAGAGCCTCATTACGGTCGGCAGCATCCTTTACTTTCATGGCCAATTCGGCCACCTCGGCCCTGCTTAGGCAGTGCGCAGCCTTTTCGGCTTTCAACTCTTCGGTCGCCCTCGAGGCAGCCGCTTCACTCCTTCGGGCTTGCTCCTTCGCTCGAGCAAGTTTGGCCCGAAGGCCCTCCACAGCAGCAGCACCGTCTGTATAAACAACATATAATTTATCAGAGGAGGGCTTTGACCCCCCTAATAAAGCGACTGCGGAGAACTCTTTTACCTTGTGACTCGTCAAGTCACCTGTTGACAAGTGCGATGTTCGCATCTGCCAACTCCAATTTCCGATTTAACTCGGCAAACTCACTAGTCCGGCTAGCCCCCGGACTATCCGCCACCTGCATAGGAACGACGGAATTCATCTCTTTAGATTTCGATCCTCGGTACGCTGTCGTTTCCAACAACCTACCGAGTCTCAGGGGCTACTATCTATACAGGGCGCATTTTTTATATGCAAAACTGTTAAAAGACAAAGGGGTGCGTTATTCTCGCATACCTCAAATCCCGCCAGCAAACTCATGGCGGCATTACGCAATCCGCTCTCAGCGTACGAAATCCTTCCAACCACCATACGCATTAATGCACGGTGATCTTCTGAAATAGACGCCCTCTCAAGCAAATTCTTCAGTTCTCCCAGCCGGACACTAGTAGGCGCCGAACTCTCTGGCCCCTCCGGACTCGGGGATACCCTCCGTGATGACACTTCGGGTTCGCCTGCCTCATCTGGCGGCGCTGCAGATGGAGGCGTATCGCTCTCCATCATCTCCGGAAGAAGGTCCCCTGAAGATGAACTCATCTGAGAAGGCTGCAGATTCGAACTGCAATATAAATATTTTGGTTATCTACAGAAGCACAAATGAAGGTATTTCCTTACTAATCAACTCTCTCTTTCATACTCACAGCTCGCTGGAGGGCCGATCCTTCAATGATGATTGTGCGTCCGGATTCTTTCCGGGCGCCGGACCCCCCGGGGAAGATCCCTTCTCACGCTTAGGGGCTTTGGCCTCCGGATCTTCGGAGGCAGTCCTCTTCTCCCCCTGAAGGGAGGAGTTCTTGCTTCCTCCTTCTTCGATTGCCCCTTTGGGCGAAATATTAGCTCCTCTATTTTCCCCGTCGCCCCCTTCTGTGGGCGCAACCTCCAACATTCTGACCAGCACGGGCTCCTGTGCAGTCTCTGGGAGGGGGGCCGGACACCTTATCAGCCTTGATCGCGCCACCCATTCCTGCAAAGAACAAAGGGTCAGAAGGCGAACTCTAGAAAGGCACATAAACAGAATGTCCGGACTCTGAGCTACTTACCTGAGTATCCGGGCGATCGCGGCTTAGACCTGCATCCTCGGCCAAATCCGGACACGCCACCCGCGGTTCGAAGAACAACTTGTACATCTCCACGGGTGTTGCACCCATGAAGTGTTGGAGAATCCGAGGTCCCTCCGGGTTGAATTCCCATAGACGGAGAGGACGGCATTTGCAGGGCAGAAGATGCCTGATTAGCATGACCTGCATCACCTTGATCAGGTCGATCTCCCTCGCTTGGAGATCTCGAATCCGGCCCTGCAGTGAAGGCACGTCTTCGGACGGCCCCCAATTGAGCCCTTGGTTGACCCATGACATCAGTTGACGTGGAGGTCCCGGGCGGAATAAGGGCGGCGGCTTTTGCTTGCTGCCCCTTGGAGCGGTGATATAGAACCACTCCTGCTGCCACAATCCAAGTTCCTCTTGGAAGGAACCCTCGAGCCACGGGGCATCGACCTTTTTGCTTATGGTCGCCCCGCCGCACTCCGCTTGACGCCCCCCGATCATCTTCGGCTCCACCTTGAAGGTCTTCAGCCATAAGCCGAAGTGGGGAATGACGTGGAGGAAGGCCTCGCAGACGATAATGAATGCGGAGATATGGAGGATGGACTCCGGAGCCAAGTCGTGAAAGTCCAGCCCGTAGTAGAACAGGAGCCCTCTCACGAAGGGATCCGTCGGGAAGCCTAAACCCCGACGAAGGTGGGATACGAAAACGACGTATTCACCGGGCTCGGGGGCTGGCACAGCCTGCCCTTGGGCAGGCAACCTGTGCAAAACCTCGTAGGCCAGGTACTTGGCCTGATGCAGCTTCAATATGTCTTCTTCCATGACGGAGGAGGGCATCCACCGGCCCTGGAGGTCGGAGCCAGACATGATTAAGGATCCGAAGCGCTCGAATCTGAGGCTCTCGGTGTTGGAACCGGGAGCTGGGAAGAGATTCGATGCGAGATTGAAGAACAATGGCGAGCCTTGGTCCTCTTATAAAGGGGAAAAAATACCAAGGGCCGTCTCCGTGACCGTTTGGGATTCCCCTTCGATGGAGGAGGCGTGGCGACGGGAGCAGTTGGGTTACCCACGCACGTATTGATGAGAATCCCGGAATAAGGGGAACACGATCTCTGCTTCGACGAGACGTGCCAAGGAAACCGCTTCGCTAAACATGCTGAGGTGGTATAGTAATTCAAACAAAGGCTTGGTGTGACGTCACGCCGCATAATACGTCAGCAGATTGAACTAAGTGTACATTTTATTCTCTCTACGGTGGAATGTGGAATTTATTTTGCAGAGCCGGACACTATCCTGGTGTTCATTATCTTCTCTGGATTATTCAAGGGAGGAACCCGCCTTGCAATGCTGAACATTATGCACGCCGGACTTATCGTCATTGAAGACTGGTTCAGGGGCTACTGAGGGAGTCCTGGACTAGGGGGTGTTCGGACAGCCGGACTATCAATGTCCGCCGGACTCCAAGACTACGAAGATACAAGATTGAAGACTCCGGCTCGTGTCCGGAAGGTACTTTACTTGGCGTGGAAAGCAAGCTTGGCGATACGGATACGTAGATCTCCTACTATTGTAACCGACTCTGTGTAACCCTAGCCCTCTCCGGTATCTATATAAACTGGAGGGCTTTAGTCTGTAGGATGACATACATTACAACAATCATACCATAGGCTAGCTTCTAGGGTTTAGCCGCCTTGATCTCGTGGTAGATCTACTCTTGTACTACCCATATCATCAATATTAATCAAGCAGGACGTAGGGTTTCTCCTGTTACCATCCGCCTAGACGCACAGTTCGGGACCCCCTACCCGAGATCCGCCGGTTTTGACACCGACAACTTCCATGACGATAAATCACGCGTCACGGAAGTGCTTTCGTCAAGGGTGACCGACACGTGGCATCCACCGTAACGGAACACCGTTAAGCTATCGGGTCGGGTTTTGGATCTGATAACCCGTTAACAGCCCCGACCAATGGAGATTTTCCACGTGTAAAATCATCATTGGCTGGAGGAAACACGTGTCGGCTCACCGTTGGGACAGATGTCATCCGCTCATTGGACCGAAGGCGTCTATGATACGACGACATGTGGCACGGCCCAACAGAGGCCCATTCCTGTGAAAGGCCGGCCTATTTGACTTGGTCAAAAGGTGGCGGGCCGGCCCACGGAAAGCCTGTTAACAGCCTGTTCGCATATAGCCCATTTACAGCCCGCTAAACCAGGGCCCGTTACGCCCTATCCGAATTAGGCCCAGTAGCACCATCTAGGCCGTCCAATATGATTCAGCCCGTTTTAACTTCCGGCCCATGTGTGGCCCATGACTTCTTTCGGCCCATATGAGGACCTTTGTAAATCTTGGCCCATTAACGGCCCGTGGTGAAACTAGCCCATAATGAACAGTGTATCACTTTATACCCATTAACGGCCCGTTATTCCATTGGGCCGTCTCCAGCCCAAGTTATCTTTCGGCCTTCTCAGGGCCCACTGATTCTTGGGCTCACTTGCAGCATTCGGTTACATATGACCCGTTACTGTTATTTTCTGCTTGTGGGCCAAATTCAGCCCGTCGTTACAGTCGGCCCATTTGCAGACCGTTAATACGTTGGGCCGTTTTCATGTAAAAAAAACCGTTGGGCTGTTTTCATAGAGTTATCAAATACGGCCTATTAACGGCCCATTATGGTCCACGAATAATACGGCCCATGATTGGCGAAATGATGATACGCCCCGTAGAAGGCCCATGGATCCTACGGCCCATATGAGGCCCATGGATCCTACGACCCGTATGTGGCCCATGGTTCGTACGGCCCGTAGAAGGCCCATGGACCCTACGGCCCGTAGAAGGCCCATTGATCCCTCGACCCGTAGAAGGCCCATTGATCCCTAAGGCCCGTATAGAAGGCCGATGGATCCTACGGCCGAATGAAGGCCCATGGATCATATGGCCTGCAGGAGGCCCATGGTTACAACAGTCCGTGTGTTGCCATGATTATTTTGGCCTAGTTACCAAAAATAGGCTATTGTCGCCACTAGAAAAACACAGAAAAAGAACTGCATTGACTACAAGCAAACAACAAAACAAGACAATAAGGAAATGAATAAGCAAGCAATTAAGGCTAGCCTATTACCGCTATTACACATATTACATCCACTGGGCATCAAAGTTCACCACCAGTGCAAATATAGGGAACAAAGCAGCATCTTACATACATTGGCCATCAAAATTGGCCACCAGTGCAAATAAACGCGGCAGCAAAACAAGAGCATAACTGAAACAACTTCAGAAGAGCTCAAGAAATGTTATCCTGGGTATCCACCATGCTGGCAATAAGCTTAGCAAGCTGATTAGCTTTGTCCTGTTTGGCGCTAAAATCCTCCAACGCTTGCTGTTGCACCAGAAAGTATGCATCTGAATGCTCCAGGGACTTCCGCAGTCCTTCCGCTTCTTGTCATAGCACAGCTGATCGATGTCTTTCAGCTTGTAGTTGAGACTCAAGAAACCGAACTGATTCAGACAGTGAGTTTGAATAGCTTGTGCAAGCGGTAGTGGCCAGTAACTCGAACACTAAACCAAGACAGGACTTTGGGGTTGTCTCGCTGTCTTCAAGATAGTCTTCCTTAGCTGTTTTATCAGCTTTGTTGGAGACCAACAAGGATGTGCCACTATCCTGAACCTTATTTGCATTACTTCCTTTACCATTGCTTAATAAGGCACTCTTCCCCAATATTCTGTCAGCATTCTAAAAGAAGAAACAAGCAGACACATAACAAGTTTAGCATGTACTAGTATATGAAACTCATTTCGGTGAACCAGTTCATTAGTAAGGTGGACAGGATTAAACTACCAAGTCTTCTATTGCCAAGTACTAGTACATAATAAAAGCATCAAACAAACATATATCTATGTCCTATGGTCACTGCATTGTCTTGCCAAATCAGAATAGAGACACGGTTCAAATCATATCAGTTCAAGACAAAGCAGCAGTGAAAGAATACAAAGAGTGGAAAACTACATGGCACAACAAGATTTCAGATGAGTACCACGGGTCTACATGTACAACAACACTATTGGCTCTGTTGTGATGCTAGTAATGTGCATGATATGAAAGTCAACTGTATACACAATTGAAATTGAAATCAAAAGAGCTATTGATAAGAGCAAACCTGTTAAATAAACATGCGTGAACATACCTGCCATGCCATTGGAGTTTCGATTGGATTCTTCAATTTAAAAATAAGTTTGTATGAGTAAATACAATGATACAAGAGCAAAGCAATCATAGTTAAAAAAGGCGCGCCTAAGCGAGCGCTTAAGCGCGCCTAGGCTCTAGGCATTGGCAAAATGCATTGCGCATAACTACGCTTAATCTGTGCATAACTGTGCATAAGCATGCACTTTGGTCAGTAAAGTGCAAGGCGGTGGCAAAACGCACAATTAACGCCTAGCGCTTTTTTGAACTATGATAGCAATGGAATCTTAAATTAGAACAGTTGCTCTTCAGGTTTAGGCACTTGTTCTACATGAACAGATTACAGTAAGACGCAAGAGTATAATACTTAAAAATAGAAAATGAGCTCATAGACCTTACCACATTCTTGGTTCGGGACCAGTACAGAACAAGGCGTTCCCAGTCATCGTCCAGTAAATGTGTCTCAGGAGAACGTAAGGGAATTTGATGAGTTTCTTTGCCGGTGAAGTACGTTTTCTTCAGGTAATTCTGATACTGCCACCAAGCATTCTTGAAGATAGCAGAGGTATTAGCACATGTTCCTCATCCTGAGTTTCCAAATCGGTCCTTCTCTATAGAGAAAAATGGGAAAATTTGCTGTATTATAACCATCATGGAGGTAGGATGTATGGGACGAAGCAAAGTAATTGCCATGAATAACATTACTTACACATAACTCCTGGACAAACACCTGCAACTGGCATTTTCCTTCATCTTCAGTATAATATTTCCAAGATGGGAAGATACGCACATACGATTTAACAACATCAAATGCGATAGATGCTAAACTATGACTGGCTGGTTGTGATTCCTCCACAGGAATAGGCGTACTAACTGGTGGAGTTGGGGTTCGCCGTGATAGTACTAGTGTAGGACCTTGAGAAGAGGTGTCTAGAGGGGGGGGGGGGGGTGATTAGACAGTAAGTACCAAAGTTGCAGTTTTTAACTTCTTTAAGTTTAAGTTGAGTTTAGGCACAAGTTTAACATTCACAATACATAACAAGCAAGCATGCAAAGAGTATATGAGCAGCGGAAAGTAAAGCATGCAACTGGCAAGAATGTAAAGGGAAGGGTTTTGGAGGATTCAAACGCAATTGGAGACACGGATATTTTGTCGTGGTTCCGACAGGTGGTGCTATCGTACATCCACGTTGATGGAGACTTCAACCCACGAAGGGTAACGGTTGCACGAGTCCACGGAGGGCTCCACCCACGAAGGGTCCACGAAGAAGCAACCTTGCCTATCCCACCATGGCCGTCGCCCACGAAGGACTTGCCTCACTAGCGGTAGATCTTCATGAAGTAGGCGATCTCCTTGCCCTTACAAACTCCTTGGTTCAACTCCACAATCTTGTCGGAGGCTCCCAAGTGACACCTAGCCAATCTAGGAGACACCACTCTCCAAGAAGTAACAAATGGTGCATTGATGATGAACTCCTTGCTCTTGTGCTTCAAATGATAGTCTCCCCAACACTCAACTCTCTCTCATAGGATTTGGATCTGGTGGAAAGAAGATTTGAGTGGAAAGCAACTTGGGGAAGGCTAGAGATCAAGATTCATATGGTAGGAATGGAATGTCTTGGCCTCAACACATGAGTAGGTAGTTGTCTCTCAGAAAATGTACGCTGGAAGTGTAGGTTCAGTCTGATGGCTCTCTCCACGAATGAAGAGGAGGTGGAGGGGTATATATAGCCTCCACACAAAATCTAACCGTTACAGACAACTTGCCAAACTCGGTGGGATCGAATTGATAAACTCGGTCGGACCAATTCAACAAATCTAGTGACCGTTAGGATTTTCGGTGGGACCGATATGCAACTCGGTAGGACCAATATGGTTAGGGTTAGGGCATAACGTAATCTCGGTGAGACCGATTACACAAACTCAGTGAGATCGATTTTGGTAATTAGCTTTCCAGAGAGTTGGTCAGGCAAACTCGGTTGGACCGATTACACAAACTCGGTAGGACCAATTTTGGTAATGAGTCAACCAGGAAGTTTGCATTGTAATCTCGGTAGTACCGATTGCTCAAACTCGGTGAGACCGATTTTGGTAATGGACATACACACAGAGATTACAATCCCATCTCGGTGAGACCGAGATCCCTATCGGTGAGACCGATTTGCCTAGGGTTTGTGGCAGTGGCTATGACATCTGAACTCGGTGGCTCCGGATAGAAAGAATCGGTATGGCCGAGTTTGACTTTAGGTTTAGGTCATATGTGTGGAAGTGGGAAAGTAGTTGAGGGTTTTGGAGCATATCACTAAGCACTGTGGAGCAAGAAACCTATTAAGCAACACCTCATCCCTTCTTGATAGTATTGGCTTTTCCTATAGACTCAATGTGATCTTGGATCACTAAAATGTAAAATGAAGAGTCTTGAGCTTGAAGCTTGAGCCAATCCTTTGTCCTTAGCATCTTGAAGGAGTTCCCACATCCTTTAGTCCATGCCACTCCATTGTTGAACTTATCTGAAACATACTAGATAAAAGTGTTAGTCCAACAAGCGATATGTTGACATTAATTACCAAAACCACCTAGGGAGCACTTGTGCTTTCAACTGGCCCTTTGGGCACTTGAGCTGCCTTACTAACTGCTCTTGTTTGGGAGCTCTGTGGTGGAGATGGTGCTGTGTCAACAGGAACGGGTTACTATCTGCTGGGGTTGGGGTTAGATTGGGTGAAGCTGGTTCTCTGTCCATCGCTGTAGGGGTACAATCTGCGAGAGTTTGGGTTATGTGTGGTAGGGCTGGTTCTTGTGCATGTACAACCGGGGTGCTATCTCCACCAATAGGTAGCACTGTTTTATTTGAAGACCGTGTTTTTATTCCGCTAGATACTGGCATCACCTGCTCCAATTCAAATGGCTGATAAACAGGAAACATAGTTGAATGTATAGACATTGTATGAGAGACAGATGCAATAGATAGTGTGGAAAAAAGAGGGCATGATATAGTTGACATGTATATTGTTTAACTAAAATGGATAGCATGACATAATTTCACATATATGATGTCTATCTAAACTGGATAGCATAGCATAACATAATTCAAAGATATGATGAATAACTAAACAGGATTGCATGACATAATTCACCTACATGTTATCTAAGTAATCAGGATCGCATCATTTAATTCACATATGTGATTTATATGCTAAACAGAGGGCATTCGATATGATGTCTGAACTAAGAACATGGTGTTGAATATTGTGTATATGATGTCTAAACTATGCAATGCAAGACACCGTATACATGATATGAGCAGTATAACCATGCCAAGTTAGAGCATACACCTCAGTAGGGGAATAGGATTGGTCATCTGTCTCTGAATCCATCTATGAGGAGCTATCGAGACCCAACAAGAGATCTGCTTCGACAAGTAGCACTGTCTGCTCTGAAGACCTTGTTTTCACTCCAGATTTTTCCATCTCCAACCCAAATGGCTGATTCACAGGAAGAGTAGTTTAATGTACAAACATTGTCGACAAATGGAAATGTAATGAAGAAAAGGATGGGCAAGATATCATTCAAATATATGATGCCTGGTTAAACAGGATGGCATTGCACATTTCACATATATTATGGCTGGCTAAAAGACATGAGACTGCATAATTCCCATATATGATATAGAAACTAAACAGGTGGCATCACAGAACATGTGCAAACTAAGCAGATGACATATATGATGTCAAAAGTAGGCACTGCAAGGCAACATATGCATGATATGACTAACATCATCATGCCAAGGTAGAGCAAACGCCTTGGGGGGTAAATAGGAGTGGTCAGCGGCGTCTGAATCTGCCTCAGAACAGATATCTTCCTCTGGATTACAATCTGGAGAGGGGTGGGGAGGGTTTGCCATTGAACCCACCATGGAGCGATGTCTGCATGACATTGTATTGCCGCGCAAAACTCTTCTCTTTTTCTCTACATGTTCAGCATGACTGTGTACAATATCTGACATGCATATGAAAAAAATATGGTGAGATTATGTAAGGAGAGCATGCAGAAATTTAGAGTGATGGTAACAACCAGTGGATCGACGTTTTTCCGTTGAACCAAAATAGCCCTAATGGATCGACGCCGTATTGTCCAAAATGGAGAGGTGCATGCGAGGGACGTCGAGCTGTTGCGGTGGACGACGTCGTCGGGGAAGAGGCTCCAGCTGGGCAGCGATGACGTGGCGGACGGAGGAGGGTGGTGTTTTGCGGCTGGAGCGGAGAGGTTATGGCGGCCTGGGATTTCGAATGGCGAAAAGGGGGCGATGGGAGGGGGTGAAGCATGACTTGGGGACGCGCTTGTCCAAAATGTAGGGTGTGTTACAAAAGTACCCCCCACCGATTTGAACTAGCGGCCCTTTTGGCTCAGGGTTAGAAGGGGGATTTCACGTGTCGGGATTTGGCAGCTGGAGGGAGTTTTCGCACGCGTTGTAATTTCGGGATAGCAAGGCACGGGTTGTGAAGGCGCCAGTTTTGGAGCACGATATCTGAATTTTTGGGATATAACAAGACGCGGGTTGAATTTTAGGGACAATCCTAACGTGTAGTAATATTGTACTTGTACGTACCAAATCAATTTGCACTTCCCTCAACCAAAAAGAAAACGTAAAAAATAAAACTATTCACACCACACAAAGAGAGAGTCTTGCCCCGTTTTACTATACAAATGCTATTCAAAGCTACTCCCTCCTTCCATCTATATAGGGCCTAATGCGTTTTTTGATGCTAACTTTGACCAAATATTAGAGCAATGATATATGACATGCAACTTACACAAAGCACACCATTAACTTCGTCTGTGAAAGGTTCTTTCAATGATATAATTTTCACATTGTGCATGTCATATACTATTAATCTTGTCAATAGTCAAAGGCGGTCTTAAAAATCTCATTACGCCCTATATAGATGGAAGGAGGGAGTATGAATCCATGTTATGTCTGATTAATTTTTTTCGCTTGCTGTATAATGCATGTAACCTACTCATACCAACATTTTAGTGCATTCCAAATGTCTATACTACCACTGCAATTCGAACTAAATTTGAATTCGTTTCTCTATTTCAATAAGAATCTACAATCATGATTGTTGCCAACTTCAACCATCATTCATGTATTACCTTAATAACACACCACATGATTACTATAGAGATAGATATGAACTATGTGTACTACATGAACTCGAATTCTATTTTTTGAATACACTTGATGTTGATTCCAAATAATAGTACATTTCATGTACTAACTATATATTCATAATCTAAACCATGTTCCATACGTACACCGTGTTTATCACACAAAGTATAGTGCCCCGCCCCCTACATTATGACAAGTATTTAGACCTGAGTTGCAAAAGCCACACATTAGCCCAAATTATAATCAATGTTCTACATTATGATATCTTCTTCAAGTATCCGTATCCACCTTTTTATAATGAATTATTATCTTTGTTCGTCTTTTACACCTTCACGATCCTCTTCTATTTGTAGCTAGCTAGCGCCAACTTTCTATGGTGCATGCACACGCCCGCCCCCTCACACACCCTTAGCGTCCCCTCCATCGCGCACGTTCATTATTTCTCTTTAGGTCGTCCACCAGCGGTGTGTGTAGGCCCCCAGCTCCTTCTTTCTAGCACTCACCAGTCGATATACCTCTCTAGCCAAGTGTGCCTACAACAAACACATATATACTTCCCCTCTTCTCTTCTCACCGTCCATGCCCCCATATGTCCAATACGATTCCACGCAGGTGCACACTCCCGCCCCTCTTTTCATTAGTCACATGCTCGCACACTGCCCCCCCCCCCCCCTCGACATGGTAGGCCTCTCGCACCACCTCCTAGCCACACTCTCTCCCCCCCTCTGCCTCTCCGGACCTTATTTGCTTCTAACACATGCAGGCATGTATATGAACTGATCTCCCTACATATAGCCAGGTCGACTATAATTCATTTTCACCGAGCACCGATGCACTTACCTCGCTAGTTATGTCTCTCCTTTTCTCGGACACACGACGGTTGATCTTCCTATGCAGTTACGCATGCTTACCACAACCATATCTTCTCCCATCATCATCCTTGAATACCTCCCGACCCGTCTCTCACACGCACGTGCATAGACAGACAGACACCCCCTGCCCTCTCTTATTGATATTGCACTCATACCCTCCATTTGTCTAGCAGGCCTCTCCCACCATTTGTGAGACGCCACTCCACCACCAACCCTCTGATGCTCTACCTTTGTCTTTTTACCAACCTTATTCCTCTGCTACACATATCCATGGATGTCGATCGATCTCCCTCAATACATAGCTAGGTCTCTCTCCTTCCCCAGACATATACTAGTCGACCGGTCTCTACCCCCCCCCCCACAAACACCGATAGCCGACCGTTGTAGGTAGGTATCCATGCCACGGAGAAGAACTGCACCTCTGCCCTCTCAAATTCCAGTAGGCCAGCCGCCCTGTATCTTTGACGTGGGCAAACACAAATTCGATGAAACTCTTTATGGATCGTGCAGCCACACACTTCGTCCCTGTTTTTAATTCTATCAATATCTCATGTCCATGACTCCGTTTCACACACATTGCATATGTTACGTTTTTCTGATTGAGATATCATCAACACATTGCCTCTGTTTCGCACAAACCATCTCTCTCACACCCACCCACGTACGTACCTACACCTAAAGAAGAAGTGCACGCAGGACGCACGTACTCACGTCTCGTTCCCGGCCACACCCGCGTCGGTACATGGTGGAGTTCGTTTCTGTACGAAAAGGCAGCCCACGTGATAATTTGACGTGTGTAGTGGTTGTTTACTCGAAGGAGGGTCGAGTACCACGCCTAGAATATAAAACGATTGCCGTGGGGAAAATGGAAAAATGGGTTTGTCTCTCGTGAGTCTCGTCACACAATCTCACACAAGGCCAACGTGGCCTCTATCTCTCAGCGTTGGTCAGTGATCCGGCCGCATCCCGTCCGCCGGCGGAAAGGGAGGATGTGCATCGTCTCTCCGTTCGATGGCGTTGAGGCAGTTCGTCTCGATCGGCGGTACCCGCCGTTCTCTCTGACCAAGCTCCGGCGCGGTAGGGCCTTCGCCACTTGCTCGCTGCCGCAGTATGGGCAGATCCCGGCCGCCGGCGCCCTCCTAGTAACATCCCGACGACCCTCAGGTACAACTTCCTCCCGCCTTTCTCCACTGCCCATCTTCCCACGTTGCTGCATGTGGATCTTCTTTAGTTGTTTGCTTAAATCATATCTCGGCCGACGTACTTTCCATCTTGCCATCTCGTCCTCAAACCATTTTTGATAAACCACCATGTGCTATCTTTCCCTTTTTACATGGAACATGCTTCTTTTTTGTCGGCGTATGTGTCTTTGATGTCTACTACACAACCTTCTTCTTGTAGACGTTGTTGGGCCTGCAAGTGCACAGGTTTGTAGGACAGTAGCAAATTTCCCTCAAGTGGATGACCTAAGGTTTATCAATCCGTGGGAGGCGTAGAATGAAGATGGTCTAACCCTGCAACCAAATAACAAAGAGTCTCTTGTGTCCCCAACACACCCAATACAATGGTAAATTGTATAGGTGCACTAGTTCGGCGAAGAGATGGTGATACAAGTGCAATATGGATAGTAGATAAAGGTTTTTGTAATCTGAAATAATAAAAACAGCAAGGTAACAAGTGGTAAAAGTGAGCGTAAACGGTATTGCAATGATAGGAAACAAGGCCTAGGGTTCATACTTTCACTAGTGCATCTTCTCTCAACAATAATAACATAGATAGATCATATAACAAGCCCTCAACATGCAACAAAGAGTCACTCCGAAGCCACTAATAGCGGAGAACAAATGTAGAGATTATGGTAGGGTACGAAACCACCTCAAAGTTATTCTTTCGGATCAATCTATAAAAGAGTTCGTACTAGAATAACACCTTAAGACACAAATCAACCAAAACCCTAATGTCACCTAGATACTCCATTGTCACCTCAAGTATCCGTGGGCATGATTATACGATATGCATCGCACAATCTCAGATTCATCCAACCAACACAAAGTACTTCAAAGAGTGCCCCAAAGTTTCTATCGGAGAGTCAAGAACGTGTACCAACCCCTATGCATAGGTTCCCAATGTCACGAAACCCGCAAGTTGATCACCAAAACATACATCAAGTGGCACATGATATCCCATTGTCACCACAGATAATCACGGCAAGACATACATCAAGTGTTCTCATAAAAGACTCAATCCGATAAGATAACTTCAGAGGGGAAACTTAATTCATCACAAGAGAGTAGAGGGGGAGAAACATCATAAGATCCAACTGCAATAGCAAAGCTCGGGATACATCAAGATCGTGCCATAGAGGGAACACGAGAGAGAACACTAGAGAGGGAGATCAAACACATAGCTACTGGTACATACCCTCAGCCTCGAGGGTGAACTACTCCCTCCTCGTCATGGATAGCGCCGGGATGATGAAGATGGCCACCGGTGAAGGATCCCCCCTCCGGCAGGGTGCCAGGAAGGGCTCCCGAGAGGTTTTTGGTGGCTACAGAGGCTTGCGGCGGCGGAACTCCCGATCTATCTTCTGTTCTGGAAGTTTTAGGGTACGAGAGTATATATGGGTGCAGGGGGTACGTCGGAGGAGCTATGGGGGCCCCACGATGCAGGGGGCGCGCCCGCGGGGGGGGGGGGGGGGGTGGGTGGGCGCGCCCCCCACCCTTGTGGGCAGCCCGTATCTGCCCTGACGTGCACTCCAAGTTCCCTGGGTTGTTTTCCTTCCAAAAATAACTTCTCCAGTTGATTTCGTTCCGTTTTGACCCCGTCTGATATTCCTTTTCCTCGAAACACTGAAATAGGCATAAAACAGCAAATCTGGGTTGGGCCTCCGGTTAATAGGTTAGTCCCAAAAATAATATAAAAGTGGATAATAAAGCCCAATATTGCCTAAAATAGTAGATAAAGTAGCATGGAGCAATCAAAAAGTATAGATACGTTGGAGACGTATCAAGCATCCCCAAGCTTAATTCCTGCTCGTCCTCGAGTAGGTAAATGATAAAAAAGAATTTTTGATGCGGAGTGCTACTTGGCATAATTTCAATGTAATTCTTCTTACTTGTGATATGAATATTCAGATCCGGAAGATTCAAGACAAAAGTTCATATTGACATAAAAGTAATAATACTTCAAGCATACTAATCAAAGTAATCATGTCTTCTCAAAATAACATGGCAGAAGAAAGTTCATCCCTACAAAATCATATAGTTAGGCTATGCTTCATTTTCATCACACAAAGATGTCCCCAACTTCTAAACCCCCGATGACAAGCCAAGCAATTGTTTCATACTTAAATAATCTCAAACTTTTTTAACCTTCACGCAATACATGAGCGTGAGCCATGGATATAGCACTATGGGTGGAATATGATGATGGGGATTGTGTGGAGAAGACAAAAAAGGAGAAAGTCTCACATCGACGAGGATAATCAACGGGCTATGGAGATGCCTATCAATTGATGTCAACATGAGGAGTAGGGATTGCCATGCAACGGATGCACTAGAGCTATGAATGCTCACAAAACAAAACTAGTGGGTGTGCATCCAACTCGCTTGCTCACGAATACCTAGGGCATTTGAGGAAGCCCATCGTAGGAATATACAAGCCAAGTTCTATAATGAAAAATTCCCACTAGTATAAAAAGACAACTTATGAGACTCACTACATGAAGAACAAGGTGCTACTTTGAAGCACAATATATGAGACTCACTACATGAAGAACAAGGTGCTACTTTGAAGCACAAGTGTGGAAAAGAGATAGTAGCATTGCGCTTTTTATTTTATTTTCTCTTTTTTTTGGGCCTTTCTTTTTTTTCTTTTGGCCTTCTTTTTTTTTGTTTGGGCAATGCTCTAATAATGATGATCATCACACTTCTATTGATTACAACATAAGGATTACAACTCGAAACTTAGAACAAGATATGACTCTATATGAATGCCTCCGGCGGTGTACCGGGATTGTGCAATGAATCAAGAGTGACATGTATGAAAAATAATGCATGGTGGCTTTGCCACAAATACGATGTCAACTACATGATCATGCAATGGCAATATGACAAAAGTAATGCATGTCATGAATATGATGATGGAAGTTGCATGGCAATATATCTCGGAATGGCTATGGAAATGCCATGATAGGTAGGTATGGTGGCTGTTTTGAGGAATATATAAGGAGGTTTATGTGTGATAGAGCGTATTGTATCACGGGGTTTGGATGCATCGGCGAAGTTTGCACCAACTCTCAAGGTGAGAAAGGGCAATGCACGGTACCGAAGAGGCTAGCAAAGGCGGAAAGGTAAAAGTGCGTATAATCCATGGACTCAACATTAGTCAAAAGAACTCATATACTTATTGCAAAAATTTAGAAGTCATCAAAAACCAAGTACTACGCGCATGCTCCTAGGGGGATAGATTGGTAGGAAAAGACCATCGCTCATCCCCGACCGCCACTCATAAGGATGCACAAGCCAGGTACACTTCATGTTTCAAATTTGTTACACAACTTTAACCATACGTGCATGCTACGGGACTTGCTAACTTCAACACAAGCATTCTTTAAATTCATAATCACCCAACTAGCATGACTTTAATATCACTACCTCCATATCTCAAAACAATTATCAAGGATCAAACTTTTCTTAGTATTCAACACACTCATAAGAAAGTTTCACATCTTTTATGCTTAGCATATTAGGATTTTAAGAAAATTACCATGCTATTAACGACTCTCAAAATAATCTAAGTGAAGCTTGAGAGATCAATAGTTTCTTTAAAACAAATCCACCACTGTGCTCTAAAATATCTAAGTGAAGTGCTAGAGCAATAACAAAAACTACTCCGAAAGATATAAGTGAAGATCAATGAGTAGTCCAATAATTATACAACTATGTGAAGACTCTCCCATTTAATAATTTCAGATCTTGATACTTTATTCAAACAGAAAGCAAAGCTAAAGAAAACTACATTGCAAGGATAGCACAACTCATGTGAAGAAGCAAAAACTTAGGCTCAACCGATACTAACCGATAGTTGTTGAAGAAGAAAGGTGGGATGCCTACCGGGGCATCCCCAAGCTTAGATGCTTGAGACTTCTTGAAATATTATCTTGGGGTGCCTTGGGCATCCCCAAGCTTGAACTTTTGTGTCTACTTAATTCCTCTTATATCATGGTTTCTCTTTTTATCAAAAGTTTCATTCACAACAAACTCAACAAGAACTCATGAGATAGGTTAGTATAAACCAATGCAAAACCTTATCATTTTCTACTATAACAAATCACTAAAATTATTATTCAACATTGCATACTAAATGCCTCTGCATATTTAATACTCCTATCACCAAATAGAATCATTAAACAAGCAAACATATGCAAACAATGCAACCATAACAGCAATCTGTCAAAACAGTACAGTCTGTAAAGAATGCAAGATTCATCATACTTCCCTAACTCTAAAAATTATGAACTAAAATTCCCACTGTAATAAATTTATCAGAGCTCATTATGCAAAAAGTTTCAACCTTATATGATGCTCTGACTTTTCTAGGGAATTTTTTCAACAGGGGTAAACTTTCTGTTTTCAAACAGCAACATGTATATTAGCAAAATAAGCATGGCAAAGGCTATCCTTGACTTTTTATTGAAACTAAAGATGCAAAACATTATTCTAACTAACAGCAAGAAAAAATTAACAAAAGTAAATGACGCTCCAAGCAAAACACATATCATGTGGCGAATAAAAATATAGCTCCAAGTAAAGTTACCGATGAACGAAGACGAAAGAGGGGATGCCTTCCGGGGCATGCCCAAGATTAGATGCTTGGTTATCCTTAAATATTACCTTGGGGTGCCTTGGTAATCCCCAAGCTTAGGCTCTTGCCACTCCTTATTCCGTATTCCATCAAATCTTTACCCAAAACTTGAAAACTTCACAACACAAAACTTAACAGAAAACTCGTAAGCTCCGTTAGTATAAGAAAATAAAACAACCACTTAGGTAATGTAATGAACTCATTCTAAATTCATAATGGTGTAATATATATTGTATTCCAACTTATCTATGGTTCATACCCTCTGATACTACTCATAGATTCGTCAAAATAAGCAAACAACACATAGAAAACAGAATCTGTCAAAAACAGAACAGTCTGTAGTAATCTGTATCAAACGTAAATTTCTGGAACTCCAAAAATCCTACAAAATTAGGAAGTCCTATGCAATTGGTTTACCAATCCATATCAAAAAGAATCAGATCATAATCACATTTCTGTGAATTAACAAAACTAAATTACTGGGTGCAAAAGTTTCTGATTTTCAGCAGGATCAACACAACTATCACCGTAAGCTATCCTAAAGGTCTTACTTGGCACTTTATTGAAACAAAAGCTATAAAACATGATTACTACATTAGCATAATCATGTGGACACACAAAAACAGTAAGGATAAATATTGGGTTGTCTCCCAACAAGCTCTTTTCTTTAATGCCTTTCTAGCTAGGCATGATGATGACAATGATGCTCACATAAAAGATAAGAATTGAAACATAAGGGAGCATCATGAAGCATATGACTAGCACATTTACATCTAACCCACTTCCTATGCATAGGGATTTTGTGAGCAAACAACTTATGGGAACAGTAATCAACTTGCATAGGAAGGTAAAACAAGCATAACTTCAAGATTTTAAGCACATAGAGAGGAAACTTGACATTATTGCAATTCCTACAAGCATATATTCCTCCCTCATAATAATTTTCAGTAGCATCATGAATGAATTCAACAATGTAACCAGCACCTAAAGCATTCTTTTCATGATCTACTAGCATAGAAAATTTACTACTCTCCACATAAAGCAAAATTCTTCTCATCAATTGTAGTGGGAGAAAACTCAACAAAATAACTATCATATGATTGAAAATTAAGATCAAGATGAGAAGTTTCACGGTTATCATTATTCTTTAAAGCATACGTGTCATAGCAATAATCATCATAGATAGGAGGCATGCTTTCATCATAGTAAATTTGCTCATCAAAGCTTGGGGGACAAAAAATATCATCTTCATCAAACATAGCTTCCCCAAGCTTGTGGCTTTGCATATCATTAGAATCATGGATATTCAAGGAATTCATACTAACAACATTTCAATCATGCTCATCATTCACATATTTCATGCCAAGCATTCTATGTAATTCTTCTTCTAGCACTTTGGCACAATTTTCCTTTCAATCATACTCACGAATGATATTAAAAAGGTGAAGCATATGAGACAAACTCAATTCCATTTTTTGTAATTTTCTTTTATAGACTAACTAGTGCTAAAACAAGAAACAAAAAGATTCGATTGCAAGATGTAAAGATATACCTTCAAGCACTCACCTCCCCGGCAACGGCGCCAGAAAAGAGCTTAGTTGATGGGGTGTGAGTGAGTGCCCTTTACCTTTGCCTCCCCGGCAACGGCGCCAGAAAAGAGCTTGATGTCTACTACACAACCTTCTTCTTGTAGACGTTGTCGGGCTTGCAAGTGCACAGGTTTGTAGGACAGTAGCAAATTTCCCTCAAGTGGATGACCTAAGGTTTATCAATCCGTGGGAGGCATAGGATGAAGATGGTATCTCTCAAACAACCCTGCAACCAAATAACAAAGAGTCTCTTGTGTCCCCAACACACCCAATACAATGGTAAATTGTATAGGTGCACTAGTTCGGCGAAGAGATGGTGATACAAGTGCAATATGGATAGTAGATAAAGGTTTTTGTAATCTGAAATAATAAAAACAGCAAGGTAACAAGTGGTAAAAGTGAGCGTAAACGGTATTGCAATGATAGGAAACAAGGCCTAGGGTTCATACTTTCACTAGTGCATCTTCTCTCAACAATAATAACATAGATAGATCATATAACAAGCCCTCAACATGCAACAAAGAGTCACTCCGAAGCCACTAATAGCGGAGAACAAACATAAAGACTAGGGATAATTAGATTTATGCCCCTAGTTGTGCCCCACTCGTCTATTTTACCCCTAATGCCCAAAAGTCACTGGTTTTGTCCAAGTCACTTTGCTCCTCTTATGCTTTTGCCCTTTGACCATTTGACCGTCAGTTTGAAAACTTCATAACTAATTCATACTAAATCAGAAAAACGCAATAAGATACCAAAATGTTCAGAAAAACATCACCTATATGTCGGTGTCATTTGCATTCATGAAAAAAGTGTTGGAAAGTGCACATCTGAGTTTTAGCTCTTTTGATACCACCAAACTCTAACAAAATGCAAAAAAATTCAAAAAAAATATGGTGGCAAAGAACGACAAATGTTCTAAGTGCTTGCGAAGTTTCATTAGGGAACGACATTCGTGGAAGTTGTGGCAAAAAAATTATCTATTTTGGAGTGTTGATTGTTTTTTTTGCCGCGGAACCCACAAATGTTATTCCCTCATGAAACTTGGCAGGCACTTAAAACATTTATCATTCTTTGCCACCAATTTTTCTTGAAATTTTTTGAAATTTTTTAGATTTTACTATTCATGGTGGTAGCATAAGAGCTAAAAATCGGATGGGCACTTTCCAACACTTTTTTCATGAATGCAAATGACACTGGCATGTAGGTGATGTTTTTCTGAACATTTTGGTATCTTATTTGCATTTTTCTGATTTAGTATGAATTAGTTATGAAGTTTCCAAACTGACGATCAAACGGTCAAAGGGAAAAAGCATAAGAGGAGCAAAGTGACTTGGACAGAACCGGTGACATTTGGGAATTACGGGTAAAACAGATGAGTGGGACACAACTAGGGTCATAAATCTAATTGTCCCTAAAGATTATGGTAGGGTACGAAACCACCTCAAAGTTATTCTTTCGGATCAATCTATAAAAGAGTTCGTACTAGAATAACACCTTAAGACACAAATCAACCAAAACCCTAATGTCACCTAGATACTCCATTGTCACCTCAAGTATCCGTGGGCATGATTATACGATATGCATCACACAATCTCAGATTCATCCAACCAACACAAAGTACTTCAAAGAGTGCCCCAAAGTTTCTATCGGAGAGTCAAGAACGTGTGCCAACCCCTATGCATAGGTTCCCAATGTCACGAAACCCGCAAGTTGATCACCAAAACATACATCAAGTGGCACATGATATCCCATTGTCACCACAGATAATCACGGCAAGACATACATCAAGTGTTCTCATAAAAGACTCAATCCGATAAGATAACTTCAAAGGGGAAACTCAATTCATCACAAGAGAGTAGAGGGGGAGAAACATCATAAGATCAAACTACAATAGCAAAGCTCGGGATACATCAAGATCGTGCCATAGAGGGAACACGAGGGAGGCAGATCAAACACATAGCTACTGGTACATACCCTCAGCCTCGAGGGTGAACTACTCCCTCCTCGTCATGGATAGCGTCGGGATGATGAAGATGGCCACCGGTGAAGGATCCCCCCTCTGGCAGGGTGCCGGGATTGGCTCCCGAGAGGTTTTTGGTGGCTATAGAGGCTTGCGGCGGTGGAACTCCCGATCTATCGTCTGTTCTGGAAGTTTTAGGGTACGAGAGTATATATGGGTGCAGGGGGTACGTCGGAGGAGCTACGGGGGCCCCACGAGGCAGGGGGGCACGCCCGCGGGGGGGGGGGGGCCCTCCCCCCACCCTCGTGGGCAGCCCGTATCTGCCCTGACGTGCACTCCAAGTTCCCTGGGTTGCTTTCCTTCCAAAAATAACTTCTCCAGTTGATTTCGTTCCGTTTGGACTCCGTCTGATATTCCTTTTCCTCGAAACACTGAAATAGGCATAAAACAACAAATCTGGGCTGGGCCTCCGGTTAATAGGTTAGTCCCAAAATAATATAAAAGTGGATAATAAAGCCCAATATTGCCTAAAACAGTAGATAAAGTAGCATGGAGCAATCAAAAATTATAGATACGTTGGAGACGTATCAGTCTTCAACTCGTGTTATTGGGCAGTAATTGTTTCGCTTCGACCTCCTTTTGCAAACAGGGCTATCCATTTTCACCTCGTTGCTATTGCGACCTTTTGGTGAGCTACACAAATCACTTTTCTGAAGAGTGTTTTGTGTAGTTCCGCCAAAATGTCACACGGGCAACGTTTTTACATTTCTGTGGGACTGCGGAAAGGGAGATTGGTTTTGCTATCCTCCTCATCCAACTCCGTGCCTAATCTTCTCCAACAAGAAGTTAGTCCTAAAGAGAGATCGTAGAGGTGTTCGGCTTCTATTTATTTGTGTTATGTTTCATCATCTAGTTCCACTATTATTCTAATCACACTGACTGGATATCTTTGCAACAGGGATGGTCCGCCCGATTTTAGTGGATCTGCACAAAATGATCGGATTGTGGTGTCCTTCATACACCTCTTTTTTGGCTACAGAGCTGGGTGAAACTAGCTGCCAAGCAATGAACACTATGCCAAGGAAATGGAGCCATGCCTACGAACAACATCGATCAATTATATTTTTTTCTTTATTTGTACACCTTCTCACAACTTTGTCTTCAGTTGTGATGTGAATATTGGCGCTGATCTGCGAACCATTGAGATGCATTAGCCATGGTAGTTTCATTTGTATTTGATGGAATGTTGTAACGAGATAATCTCGAGGCAAGACACATGAATCCTATGTTGAAACCTTTTTTTTTTCCTACGGGAACCAGAGTTGAAACCTTCATAGCATCACAGTACAATTTCATCAAAATTATGCGTACATATAAACAAATCCTGAAGGATTGATAGCAATGCCAGAAACAATTCAACTTCGTTTCGCCGACATGTTGGACATCCTTCATCCGGCTCCACCTGCCATGCAGCAATATTGAGTGCACAACACAACTTCAGGGAAAGATTCACCGCGGTCGTTGTGCCGCAGTAGTAATACCTCCGTCCGGGTTTATTGGTCCCCATTATATTTCGTGCCAAATTTTGACCATAGATTAAACTAACAAAATGTTTAGGCATGTCACCAAACATTATATTTTTGAAAACTATGTTCAAATACGAATCCAATGAGATAATTTTTCTTGACATGCATTAACATTTTTTTAGTAAAATCTATAGTCAAAATTTGACACAAACTACAAAGGGGACTTATAAACCAGGACGGAGGTAGTAATGACTAGTGAGTAATCAAATCAAAGAGCCCCACTGTCGGTGTCAAAACCGGCGGATCTCGGGTAGGGGGTCCCGAACTGTGCGTCTAGGCGGATGGTAACAGGAGACAAGGGACACGATGTTTTTACCCAGGTTCGGGCCCTCTCGATGGAGGTAAAACCCTACTCCTGCTTGATTGATATTGATGATATGGGTAGTACAAGAGTGGATCTACCACGAGATCAAGGAGGCTAAACCCTAGAAGCTAGCCTATGGTATGATTGTTGTAATGGTTGTTTGTCCTACGGACTAAAACCCTCCGGTTTATATAGACACCGGAGAGGGCTAGGGTTACACAGAGTCGGTTACAATGGTAGGAGATCTACATATCCGTATCGCCAAGCTTGCCTTCCACGCCAAGGAAAGTCCCCTCCGGACACGGGACGAAGTCTTCAATCTTGTATCTTCATAGTCTTGGAGTCCGGCCGATGATGATAGTCCGGCTATCCGGACACCCCCTAGTCCAGGACTCCCTCAGTAGCCCCTGAACCAGGCTTCAATGCCGATGAGTCCAGCGCGCATATTGTTCGGCATTGCAAGGCGGGTTCCTCCTCCGAATAATTTATAGAAGATTATGAACACCAGGATAGTGTCCGGCTCTGCAAAATAATTTCCACATTCCACCGCAAAGAGAATAATATATACACAAGCTCAATCTGCTGACGTATTTTGTAGCATGACGTCACGCCACTACCAAGCCTTTACTTGAATCGTTTTTTATTATACCACCTCAGTGCGTTTAGCGAAGCGGTTTCCTTGGCACGTCTTGTCGAAGCAGAGATCGTGTTCCCCTTATTCCGGGATTCTCATCAATACGGACGTGGGTAACCCAACCGCGCCCGTCGCCACGCCCCCTCTATCGAAGGCGAGTCCCGAACGGTCATGGAGACGGCTCTTGGTATTCTCCCTCTTTATAATAGGACCAAGGCTCATTTCTTTTCTTCAATCCTCCATCGAATCTTCTCCTTGCTCCAAGTTCCAACACCCAGAGCCCCAGATTCGAGCGCTTCGGACCTTCAACAATGTCCGGCTCCGACCTTCAAGGCCGGTGGATGCCCTCCTCCGTCATGGAGGAGGACGTGCTAAAGCTGCGAGAGGCCAAGTACCTGTCTTACGAGATTTCGCACACGCTGCCCGCCGAAGGGCAGGCCATCCCCACCCCCGAGCCCAGCGAGTATGTTGTCTTTGTATCCCACCTCCGTCGGGGTTTAGGCTTCCCGACGGATCCTTTTGTGAGAGGGCTCATGTTCTACTATGGGTTGGAATTCCACGACTTGGCCCCGGAGTCCATCCTCCATATTTCTGCATTTATCGTCGTCTGCGAAGCCTTCCTCCGCGTCACCCCTCACTTCAGCCTGTGGCTGAAGACCTTCAATGTGGAGCCGAAGATGATCGAGGGGCGTCAAGCAGAGTGCGGCGGGGCGGCTGTAAGCAAGAGGGCCGATGCCCCGTGGCCCGAGGGCTCCTTGCAAGGGGAGCCCGACTTGTGGCAACAGGAGTGGTTCTATATCACCGCTCCGAAGGGCAGCAGGCAGAAGCCTCCGCCCGTATTCCGCTCGGACCTCCTCGATGGTTGATGTCGTGGGTCAACCAAGGGCTCACCTGGGGGCCGTCAAAGGACGTGCCCCTATTGCAGGGCCAGATTTGAGACCTCCAAGCGAGGGAGATCGATCTGGTCGTGGTGATGCAGGTTATGCTGATTAGGCGTCTCCTGCCCTGCAAACGCCGTCCTCTCCGGCTATGGGAGTTTAATCCGGAGGGACCACGGATTCTCAAACACTTCATGGGTACGACACCCGTGGAGATGTACGAATTGTTCTTCGGATCACGGGAGGTGTGTCTGGAATTGACTGAGGACATCGGCCTAAGCTGCAATCGCCCGGATACTCAAGTAGATAGCTCGGTGTTCGGACGTACCGTTTGTTTGCCTTTCTACAATTCGCCTTTTAACCAGTTGTCCTTCAACAGGAGTGGATAGCGCAAGCAAAGCTGATACGGTGTCCGGCCCCCCTCCCAAAGACCGCACCGGATCCCGTGCTGGTCAAGATGCTGGAGGTTGCGCCTTCAGAAGAAGGCGAAGGGGAAAATAAGGGAGCTACCGCCTCACCCAAGGAGGCTCTTGAAAAAGGGGGGATCGAGAATCCCTCCCTCCAAGGGGAGAAGAGGACCGCCTCTGGAGACCCGGAGGCCAAAGCCCCTAAGCGGGGGAAGAAGTCTTCACCAGAGGGTCCTGCGTCCGGGGAGGCCCCGGCCGCACAGCCTCCCCTAAAGCATCAGCCCTCCAGCGAGCCGTAAGTAGAAAAAAGAGAGCTCGGTAATAAGAGACATCCCTATTTGTGCTTCTGAGGATAACCGAATTTTTACCTTGTAGTTCGGATCTCCGACCTTCTCAGATGAGCTCGTCTTCGGGGGACCTTCGTCCGGAGATGGTGGAGAGCGAGACGCCTCCGTCCGCTGCGCCGTCGGATAGGGCGGACGAGCCTGAAGTGTCATCACAGAGGGTATCCCCGAGCTCGGCAGAGCCGAAGAGTTCGGCGCCGACTAGTGTTCGGCCGGGGGAGCTGAAGGATCTGCTTGAGAGGGCGTCCATCTCAGAAGATCACGGTGCATTGATGAGTATGGTGATTGGAAGGATTTCGTCCGCCGAAAGCGGATTGCGTAATGCCGTCAGGAGTTTGCTGGCGGGGTTTGAGGTACATAAAAATGACACACCTATTTGACAGTTTTGCACATAAAGTGCGCCCTGTATAGATAGTAGCCCCTGAGACTCGGTAGGTTGTCGAAAGCGACAGCGTGCTGAGGATCAAAATCGCAGGTATTAAGTGTCGCCTTTCCTATGCAGGTGGCGGATAGTCCGAGGGCCAGCCGGACTGATGGAGTTGCTGAATTAAAGCGGCAACTCGACGTTGCGGATGCGGACATCGCGCTAGTCAACAAGCGACTTGACGATTCGCAAGGTAAGTTGTTTCTCCGCAGTCACCTATTAAGGGAGCCAAAGCCCACCTCTTACAATATTTGTGCTTGACGCAGATGGTGCCGCTGCTGTGGAGAGCCTTCGGGCAGAACTTGCTCAAGCCAAGGAGCAAGCCAGAAGGAGTGATGCGGCTGCCTCGAGGGCGGCCAAGGAGTTAGAAGCCGAAAGGGCTGCACACTGCCGAAGCAGGGAAGAGATGGCCGAAATGGCCGTGAAGCTAAAAGATGCTACCGACCGCAATGAGGTACTTGAAAAGGAGCGCCTAGCAGAGCGAGAAGAGCTGGGGAAGGCCACCGCCGAAGCCAATGATGCCCGTTCTGCAATGCGGGCTATAAAGGAGGAGCTGCGCCAGGCCGGAGACATTGTGGCTGGCAAGCCTTTTCTGCTGCGCCGAAGGTTTACGGATCCAAAGTATGCTCAGCTTGGCCAGCTGTGGGGTCCGGAGGATCCTTATATGGACTTAGCGGCGAGTGCGGAGGATGCCGTTGTGCACTTCCGAAGTCTGAAGGATCACAAGACGGAAGAGCTGTTTTGGTCTCAATTCCATAGTCCGGAGCGTTAACTTCCGCTGACCGATCGGTTGGCCGAGTGGGCTGAGCTGACTAGGTTGTCCGGACTTGCCATGACGGATATCGTGACTCATGTCTGGCCGGATAGGCCCAAGCCGAAGAGTTATTTTGGCTTGTCGCAACAATTTCTTGGGGCGGTGCCGCATATCAAGGCGATGAAGTGGTCGGCCTGCATAGAGGGTGCATGGATGGCCCTCGCCCGTGTGAAGACACATTGGACAGAGATGGATGCCACCGCAGTTGCGACCCAGGGTTCGGACGAGAGCCGGTTACCCGCCGAGCACTATTTTGGGGAAGTTCTCCGTGGTGCTCGTTTAATAGAGTCGCAGTGCTCAAAAAATGTCACGTTCAAATGAATGTTTTATTTTATAAAACAATGTTTATGATGTAGGCGCTTTTTGTACTTGTGTGTTCAAGTATTGAAATATCTCTTGTGCGGCCGTTTATGTATACGTATGTATAACCTGAAAGATGGCAGTCGTCGCCTTCAGCCCCCACGCACAAGGTGCAGGGGTGTTCGCAAAAATAGTGCATTTTCACACTTAATCCGACGTCTCGGTCCTGTTAGGGAGGTGGTAGCGTAGCAAACGAGGCAACCGGACTATAATGCTTGATCACTTTCACTTAGCCATTGGAGTTCGAGGGTGGGACTACGATATAGCCCCGAGGGGCACCGCGCTCTCCGGATTCGGGGCATGTATGTGCCTGACCGGGAAATAGTCCTTCGTCAAAGCGGAGGAATTCTAAACATTCCGGTAGTCGATCGAGTGGTTGACCAGTCTCTCGCTGTATCATGACAGTCAGTTTTTGGCTTTCTCTACTGAGGTGCTCGCCCAGCCGAACTGGGGCACAATCGCAGTAGTTCTCCTGGTGCCGCGTTAGCCAATGATACGGAACGTAAGGCAGCAAAACACAGGAGCCGGGCAAACCCAACATTTGACCAAAGCCATGATTCGGAGCTGATGCATATAAGGCCTAACTCGAGACGCTGAACACTCCCTAAGGTGTTCGGTCTTTATAATGATGGGAAGAACAATGCCCTAAGACCCTAGTGTCCAGGTACGAGCAAGGTCTTCTGACGCGGCCGATGCCAAAATGTCAGTCTCCTCTCTGGTTGTAATGAGAAAGCAGGGGATTATAGCAACAAGAGACAGTAAAAAAGGTTTACGCAGGGTCTTAATTTGAAAAGAATCCTTGCAACGGGTCCCTACTTCATGTCTGCGCCTGTGTCTCGGTTGTGCCGTTATCCTGGACGGGTGTGCACGTTGTTCATCTATAAAAAGAGAGGAACTTAGTTTGAAAGGAAACTGTGCGAAAAAGTGCATAAAAATATTAATAAATGAATAAAGCTAAGCCTATATTAGCTCATTATTGCTTATATGCATAGCCCCTTGTGAAGGGGTGTGTGGCTAGGGAGCCCCTAGCTTATTTATTCCGGACTCGTCTAGCCGTGTCCGGGGTCTTAAGCGACCTTTTAATGAAATGATGCCGCGTGGACCGGGCATTTTAAGCGTAAGAGACGCTTAATGTGGTATTGCGTTAAAGCGGACAAAAGCTTCACGTCCCAATAGTGCTTGATAGCTACTTTTGAATGGGGCGACATGAAAGATTGGCCTTTCACGTCGGAAGTTGTCAGGTGTCCCGAACACAACTTCTAGTAATAAGGAGCCTGTGCACTTGGCGTAAGGGCCTGGCGTCACTCCTTTGAAGGAAGTGCGGCTATGTCGAATTTTAGTAAGGTCTATCCCCATCTTGCGGATTGTGTTCGGATATAGCAGGTTTAAGTCGATGCCGCCGTCCATCAGGACTTGTGTAAATTGTAGTCCGTCGGTTATAGGATCCAATATCAGAGCAGTCCATCCTGCGTTTCGAATGTTTCTGGAATAATCCAGGTGGTCGAAAGTGATTGGTTTTGACATCCAACTTTGAAAACCCAACAATCTCGGTGGGTGTGGTTTGCAGGCCTTCCGGAGGTACTATGGATTTGGCATATCCGATCCAAAATTTTGTTTAAGTTGGAGAGCTCGTCACTTTTATCCTTAAGAGGCAGTGTTTTATTGTTTGGCCGCGAGGTTTTGAATCCGATGTTGATCGTCGTGTTCTTTGGGCTTTTTTCTTTGTTCCGGCACTGATCCTTTCTGCGCTATGATTTTCCGTTTCCATCCATGATCTCGGATGTACTCGGCTCGCTGGTACTGCATCTTGCTAGCCAGCTATCTTCCCCCGCGCAAAAGCGGATCATAAGGCTTGTTAGCGCAGCCATTGTTCTCGGTCTCTCTTGGCCGAGGTGTCTGGCGAGCCATTCGTCTCGGACATTATGTTTAAAAGCTGCTAAGGCTTCGGCGTTCGGACAGTCGACTATTTGGTTCTTTTTGGTAAGGAACCTGTTCCAGAATTTGCGCGCTGACTCTCCGGGCTGTTGAGTTATGTGACTTAAATCGTCTGCATTCGGAGGGCGGACATAGGTCCCTTGAAAATTTGTTCTAAACCCGTCCTCAAGCTCTTCCCAGCTTCCAATAGTGTTTTCTGGGAGGCTTTTGAGCCAATGCCGAGCCGGCCCTTTGAGCTTGAGGGGTAGATATTTTATGGCGTGGAGATCGTCTCCTCTAGCCATGTGTATGTGGAGGATGTAATCCTCAATCCAGACTCCAGGGTCTGTTGTTCCGTCGTATGCCTCTATGTTTACGGGTATGAACCCCGCCGGAAATTCATGATCCAGCACTTCATCGGTGAAACATGGTGGGTGTGCGGCACCCCTGTATTTGGGTGTGCCGTTGTCTTCGGACACTTGGCGTGTTGTGTTGCTTCCTGGGCTCCTCTTTTTTGGCCCATAAATGGACCTGGCCGGGCCATCTGTTTTCCTAGGATCATGAGTCGGCTTGTGTGCGGTGCCGCTTGTCACTTTTGGCCTGTCATCTGGTCATCTATCCGACCAGGCGGCCTCTTTGCTTTTTGACTATGGGGGCTCTATGGCCTCCTCGTCGAATTCAGGCAACAGTTTGCGCTTCGGGTAGCTCTTTGTTTGGTTACCATTGCCATATTTGTCCGCGGTCTTGAGTACTTTGCTCCACCTCATTCTGAGTATGTCTTCCGCTGTTTTGAGCTTCCGTTTTTCCTTCGTCAGACTTCTTGCAGTGGCGACGAGTCTTTTGTGAAGGTTCTTATGTTCCGGTGGTGTGTCCGGCGTGAGGTCGTCTGGACTGTTGGTTTCGCCGGGCATGGATTGATTATCCGATTCGTCATGTTCGGACGGTTGCTTGGTTGCATGTTCGTCGTCCACTGGTTTGCCCTGCTCTATTGCTGGGTCATTAGGAGCGCTATTTTTGTCGAGGCGGGACATAGGGCGGCGTCTGCGTTGCCGTTTTGGTTGTTTGTCGGCGGGATTATCCTTTGCCGCGCCCCGTTATTCCTCGTTATCGCTTCCTTTTGGGGTGTCCACCATATATACACCGTGGGTTGGGGTGGCCTTCCAGTGCTTGGTGAGCGCTGGTTCTTGATCATCTCTGGCATCATCGTCCATACCGTCGATGTCTTCGGGGTCGTAGTCTAGCATGTCGGTTAGATCGTCGACAGTGGCTACAAAGTGGGTGGTGGGTGGGCTTTGAATTTCTTCGTCGTCTGCGTCCCAACCATCCTGGCCGTAGTCCGGCCAGGGCTCTCCGGATAGCGAGAGATGCTTTAGCGAATTTAGGATGTCGCCAAAGGGTGAGTGCTGAAAGATGTCCGCAGCGGTGAACTCCATGTTCGGCGCACAATCGGATTCGATTGGCAGGGGCGCAGGAGGTTCGGAGTCCGGCAGGGAGTCCGGCTCCTCGGAGTCACGAGCTTTATAAGGGATGAGGTCAGTGTTCGGCTCCATCGCCATGGAAGTTGCAGTCCCGAGGCGGTGTCCAGCTACCCGTCCTTGATCTGTGTGATCGGCTCCGAACTATGGGTCGGAGCGGATTCGTGGGCGGCCTCCAAGGTACTGTCTGGCGGTAGAGTTAGATCATGCCCATCGTGACAGTGCGGCACTCTCGGCTGCGGCTCGGATCCATCGAAGATCAAGTCCCCGCGGATATCCGCCGTGAAGTTTAGGCTTCCAAATATGACCTGATGGCCAGGGGCGTAGCTTTCGATCTGCTCCAGATGGCCAAGTGAATTAGCCCGCAGTGCGAAGCCGCCGAATACGAAGATCTGTCCGGGAAGAAAAGTCTCACCCAGGACTGCGTTGTTGTTGATTGAAGAAGCCATCAAGCCTACCGGTGACGACACAGAGGAACTCTCAATGAAAGCACCAATGTCAGTGTCAAAACCGGCGGATCTCGGGTTAAACTGTAAATAGAATCTTACTACTCTTGAGTAGTAACTCCAAAAGCGGCCACCGAAGATATTTCTTGGATTTGTTTTTCATCACCAGCACGTCGAGGTGAAAGATGTGCAGGTTCAGTGGGTCCTCTTGCGTTTTCACTGACATGTGGGGCTGCATGTGAGCAAACAGACGATGGGCTCCACGCGTTCGCTGGCTGGCTGAGAAGAGAGATAGAGGAGGGCTGAGCACGGACTGCAGGATATTTGTTCTACATAACCAGCACCTTGATATTCGCGTGTGGTTGTTTCTAGAATAAAAAAAAGGAGGTACCTCTACTTATGTTACTCCCACTACGCCTAGCCTAAGGTTAGTAGGTGACCTTGCGCTTGGCTGTTCGCCTCTTCCGGAAGTCGATGGTTCCACAGTAGTGCTTCTGGCAATCTGACACCAAATGAACTGTTGCACGTCCACCGCTTGTAGGCAAAAGTTTATCCTTGTGCTGCGAGCCACCGCGCACGCGTTGGCAAGGGAGAAGGCGTAATCAAGCTTCTCGTCGTTCTGTGAGTTGACGGGACACATCAAAGATATTTACTAGTAGTACGTACTCTCTCCAAAAAAGGGCTGACCATGTCATTGCTACCACCCTGTGCTCCGTCATTGAGTACGTGCACTATTCACGTGCCATTCATGTGCCATCGAGGAGAAAAAAATATTGCGTAGGTGCCATCGAAGTGCACGACTCACTTACGGAAAAGGGTTTCCCCCGCTTTCCCCCCGCACGACTCACTTACGCACTGCTTATCTGATTATCTCCATTTTCTTGCATGACACGTGCACCTTGATGCTAGATGTCTCGCGTGTTGGGAAAAGGATGAACAAAGCTCACGTAAAAGAAAAGAGTTGAAGAGCATAGATTCCCGACGAGCGAGGAGGAGCAAGGAACCTCGCGGTGGAGCGTCTGCAAGGAACCTTGCGCGTTTTCCCCTGTTTTTTGCCGCCTGCCTACCTATAAACAACTAAAAGAACATGAACTTTTCGCTAACCACTAGAAACGGTACATCAGGATGCTAAGTTGAAGATGTTTTATACTCCCTCCGTTCCCAAATATAAGTCTTTTTAGATATTTCTATAAGGGACTACATACGAAACAAAATGAGTGAATCTACACTCTAAAATATGTACACAAGCGATCGCACTAACTCCATCCGATCCAATTCATGCACATACGCGCACATCATGGAGCACACAACGCACGTACACAAGACGTGCATGCACACACGCTCGGCCACAGAATGCACGTGAATAACACATGCATGCGCACACACTCGGCTGCATGGAGGCATGCGCCATCCGCTGCGACGTCCGGTTCGTCGTGCTACGGTGAACCTTGCACGCAACGGCGCATAGGCATCTCTTGCAGCACCTCTTTGCCGTCGTTGCTCAACTACTAGTCGGAGACGAAGACGACCGCAGCCTCGGCCTTAGAGCTAGCACCTATGGAAAAACACGCATGCTGCACGCACACGAGCACATACGGAGTGCCCACGACGTGGTGGTGGTGCGTCCCCAGTCGCCTCTACTCCTTCTGCGCACGTTGTCTATCAAGGCGGCTGCATGCTAATGATGATGTGGGTGAGATCTTCTAGGACTCAGATGATGACGAGGAAAATTATGAGACACAAGGTGACGTACACCGTCAAGGTCCACGGTCAAGGGGGTGCTAGCAAGTGCTTAGATGTGCTTAGAGCAAGTACAATAGAGCTGAGTCAGCGGGCTATAAGGAATAAACAGTAGTATATTTCTTCTTAGTTGGAGGAAAGAGAAGAGGAGAGAGAAGGTAAGCGGGCTCTTCGTGAAGAGCCAGCTCTAGCACGTGCTCCTAGGCACTTTGTAGTACATGTTGACTATAAGATGGGCTGTAGGCTTATAGCCAGCAGCTGGCTATACTATTAATGCTCTTTAGATGAGGTGCTAAGTGCATTAAATGGCTTAGTAACTCAAGTATTCAATGCATAGGTGCTTAGTTTATTGGTGCCACATCATATTTTATGCCTACGTGGCAGGCTTAGCAGCTATACATGGTGGAGCACTGGGAGAGGCCAAGGCTGGTCATAGTGGGGAGTAACTTGTACTGTAACATATTACTATGTTACTCTAAACATCTCTATAAACCGGAAAGGAGGGAGTAGTAACATAGACTAGTGTCATATGCAGAGTATGGGAGCACATGATATTTCCCCGTCCGGCCGATCCCAAGTTGGCTTCTCACCTTCTTGGCCCAACAAAACCCCCTCCCCCCTCCCGCGCGCACTTCCCGCCCAGCGCCAGCTGAGCCCGCCACTCCACATTGATGGCAAGTCAGGGCGACGCGACCTCTCACTGCTTCCACCGTTGAAGCGGCGCGCCGACCGAGGGCACCGCCCGCTGCATGCTTGGCATTTCAGACTACACAGTGTACTATAATTAGATGACATAAGTAGGCCATAAGGATTTAAATATAGTATTTGTGCTTAGTTGAAGGAGAGAGAAGAGAAGCGGATTGTAAACGTGTAGCCGGTTGTACTCCAACATACTCTACTTTGTGAGACAAAAGGCGGGGCCATTATTAATGATATTGTATTTATACTAAAGGGACTAACGGACGCCTTAATTACTCCGTTTTTTTAGACAAACCTTGGTGGTGCTATTGTTGACTTTTTTTTGAGCTATTATTGACTTGGACGTGGGGTTTGGGGGCCAAAGGCCTACTATTATACTCTGACCTGACATGCTCTACCCTAGTCGCTGCTGTATCATATGGTTTCGCACCATTCCAGATCTTAGCGCCGCCATGCAATTCTTCTCCAGCCCTCCTTCTGGCGTGCACCGCGAGAAGGGATAGCAGTCCTCCGAACCCCGCCTTTCCTAATCATGTACGGGAGAGGGGCGATCATGTTTTTGGGGAGCACACTCCTGTGACAGCTGCCAGCGACGACTTCCTCAACAACAGCCTTCTTCCCCGACCTCGGTAACCTCTTCATCAACGACATGAGTGACAACATCAACCACATCGGTTCTGCTCCTGCTGTACAGTATGTGATTTTGTCCTCCTGGTTTAGTCCGCATCATTACTTTGATGTTTGCAATCGTCATCATGATCTATTTACTGCTGATTCGGATTAAATCTCATACTAAATTGCTCATATATTCAACAATCCAATCCAAAAACCTGATCACAGGCAATTTACTCTGAGTGGTTTTGCTGTGCTTTTGAAGCCGCCTACTTTTAAGGGGGTGCAATACAAAAGGTGGCACACAAGAGCAGTATATTGGTTTCAGATCATGTACTGCTATGACGCCACTAAGGGTAAGCCTGAGGGCGATCTTAATCCTACACAGCAGGAAGCTTTTCAGAACATGGATACCCTCTTCAAAGCCGCCTGCTGAGTGTTCTTGAAGATTCCATTGTGGATTCGTATATGTTGTTTGACAGCGGCAAAGACATGTGGGCTGCGCTCGAGGCCACGTTTGGGCCCTCGGGCACTGGCAACGAGTTGTACGTCATGGAGCAATTCTGTGACTACAAGATGACTGATGAGCGCTCTGTTGTTCAGCAGACTCATGAGATACAGTCACTCTCTAAGGAACTTGAGTACTTTAAGTGTGTGTTGCCGGACAAATTTGTTGCTGGGACCATCATTGCCAAGCTTCCACCTTCGTGGAATGATTTTGCTACTTCTCTGAAAAACAAGAGACATGAGTTTTCTGTTTTGGATCTCATTAGCACTCTTGATTTTGAGGATAAGGCGAGAGCAAAAGACACACGTGCTCGGGTCGCCGAGGGAGCTTCTAGTGCCCACATGGTACACGAGAAGAACTTCCATCCCAACCAGCCCCAAAACAACAAGAACAAATCTCAGGGGAAAGGCAAGTTTGATGCAAAGAACAAGCCGTCACATTCTTCCAACTTCAAGAAGAATTCTCCTAATGGGAAGGGATACAAACCTCAATTTTGGTAGCATCGCACAAAATTTATATGGCTACATCTACCTGCTGTCAGCTAACCTCATGGTGCTCCAGGTATTCCTACATTCGTAACTAGGTACAATGACCACCGCAAGATATTGATATGTGCTACTGTTTTGCTACACCGTTTAAGTATAGCTACTGTTTTCCTATCTTTTCAGATTCAGGACAATGAATAGGATATCAGGGGAACTGCACAATATGGACCCATGTTGAGTCATCTCTATTGCCTCATGTGTTTCTGCAAATGTGTCAGCATCAATTGCAAGATGAGGCAGCTTGATAGCTGTGGAGTTGCAACATGCTCAAAGTGCTCGCAACATTGAGAAGAAACAAGCATGCCCACGAAATTAATGCATGCGCAAGGAGGCCCTTTGCTCAAAGAAGCATCGACCGATTTTATTTATTTCGACAGTTTTGTATATTGGTTATAGTATGCTGAATCATTGAGATGCATAGACATGCTGAACTTTTGTTCTTCTGAATGTTAGTTTAATGTGAGTGTTTGCATCCAGTACCGCATCCTCTAATTTGGTGGATGCACACAGAGAAAATAAATCTCCTTAATTTACTCCATAACCACCCTATTAAATAGGCCTAGTAACAAACCAGGCGCATGCAGTGGCCGGTGGGCACATGCATCCTGCATGCATGACCAGTCATGCAGCAACGCAAAAGAAGAGAGCGATTCTTGGGAAAAAGCGAGTAGTTAGTGCAGCAGGCCTTATAAACACGAACAGCTCGCTCTCCCGCTTCCGTCTCCCCACCCAATTCCCCCCGCTCCCCAATCTTCCTCACTCGTCCAGAAAACCCCGCTCACCTTCTTCCTCACTCGTACGGAAAACCCTGCTCCTCTTCTTCCACTCCTACAGAAATCCCCAGCCCTCCTTCTTCCCCACTCGCACTGCCACTAGGCTCGTCTCTGGCTACTCTACTCAAACCCGTGAGCTCGGCGCGACGCCCACAAGGAAAATGGAGTCGGCTGGCCCCAGCGCCAAGAAGATGAGGCTCCCGCCAGCGGCAACGCTGGTTGTAGATCCCACACCCGGTAGCGCGGGGAGAAGCGGCGAGCCCCCCCCCCCCCACCCGGATCTGAGGAACCGGTAGAATCTCCGGTGGACCGCATCAGCAATCTCCCGGACGTCATCCTTGAGGAGATCATCTCGCTTCTCCCCACCAAGGATTGCTGCCGCACACAAGTTCTCTCAACTCGGTCGCGCCCTCTATGGCGCACCGTGCCCCTCAATCTCGACTGTCGTCAGATATCTGTCCTTCCTGAATTTGATCTCATCAGAGCCATCGTCTCTTCTCACTAGCAGGGCCCCGTTCAATGCCTCTGCATCCCAACATGCTACCTGTTGTCCATACCCGGCAAGGTGGACGCTTGGCTGACATCCCCTGAATTCGGAAAACTCCAGCAATTTGAATTCTACCATTACCACGAAAGTTTCATACCACGAACATACCAAGAATTCGTGCCCACACCATCGTTGTCCATCTCACGGTTTTCCTCCTCTCTCTCCACACCGCCACCTTCGCCCGGTGCCATCTACCAGATGATCTGGTACAAATGCTTCGACTTCCACTGCTAAAAAAACTTTCACTTGTGGTGGTTTATCTGTCGGAGGCCTCACTGCACAGCATCATCCACTCCAGTTGCCCTGCCCTGGAGCGCTTGCTGATTGTTTTGGGAAAAGAAATCGGTATCAGTTGTCTCCAAATAAAGTCGCCTCACCTTAAAAGCATTGGAATTTGTTTTGAAGGAAAGCAACTCATCATCGAAGATGCCCATTCACTTGAAAGGTTGCTCCTTCATAATTTTTATACACCTTCAGAAATAACTGTCGTCTCTGCGCCCAAACTGGAGACCTTGGGTGTAATTCGTGACCCGTTTAATAATCACAAGGAGTTGGCGTTTGGCTCCTCACCTTTTCAGGTACCGTGTATTATCATCTACACATTTGTAATCATATGCTGCATTTTTCATTTATGCGCATAAGTTTTATATCATCTTGGAGTACACTTTGGGTACTAATATTATGTTATATGCTCAGTGAAGAGTTCGTCCATTGATAGCCTATCAATGCTGCTGGATTCTGTCAAGATCATATATATATATATATATATATATATATATATATATATATATATATATATATATATATATATATATATATATATATATATATATCAGAATGTATAGTTTTGATCTGGACATAATTATTGGCTTGCTGCGATGCTTTCGATCTCTGGAGAATTTATACATAGAGGTGATGATTTCATGCACATTGAAAGCGCGTATATATTGTACTAGAATTAACTATTCAGCTGTCATTCTTTCGACATACTCTTTTTTTCAGACCTTAACTGTTTTCAATCTTCATGTCTACTTAGGCAGAACCACATGGACAAAAACATATAACCAATCATTGGCGTAATAAGCACAAGGATTTTCTCAGTTCTCATGACATTCGTTTGAGGACAATAACGATGGGACGATATGCATCCAACCAGGCAATCAGAAGCTTTGTCACATTCTTCATGTTGAATGCGAGGTTACTATTGTCCATGAGGCTTAATTTTTACATCAAGAGATTTCTCACGGACGAACATGTTG
Source organism: Triticum timopheevii (assembly GCA_963921465.1). Taxonomy (NCBI): domain Eukaryota; kingdom Viridiplantae; phylum Streptophyta; class Magnoliopsida; order Poales; family Poaceae; genus Triticum; species Triticum timopheevii. The sequence goes on from OY997266.1 coordinate 328,989,534, forward strand.
AACAGCAAAAAAAGAAGTTTCAGGTGGACAAATGGGCTTCTAAACGTGCTCGGCTTCTATTTACAACAAGTTGTAGACATCCTAAATAATTTTTTTTTGCACAGGATGTTGATTTTATGGATCAGACCGATCCATTTGTTTGTGACTTCAAAGAAGAGTGGTTGGGTTAGATGTTACTGTCATGTTCAATCTGGGTTTTGTCTAAAAATTTGATGAACAATTAATCCTTGAGCTTTTTGTACCATCTGTATGTTTGACTTGCATGTTGTTGCCCTCGTACTCCCCTCCACCTGCCACTACACTGCCGCATCTTCCATGACTGCTGTTCTTCCCCGTCCGAGGCCTTTCCGTCATTCTCCGCCTTGGTTAGCTCGCTGTGCTCGCCGCCGTCTGGTGTTGTCAACATGGTCAACAACCAAGAGGAATCAAGAGATGACTGTACGTGGAGAGGCTGACAGTAGGGACCCACCAGGGTCATTGCATTTCGCAAGCAGGTGCCTCATTATTACAAACCAAAACAATACTTCCTCCTAATTGTTTGACAACTAGGTTCCACACCATTCCAAAACTGAGGCCTACTTGCTTTTCTCAGCCCTGCTGGGCTGCAAATCTTTCAAGACGAGGAGGGATACGAAATGGGCTTCCCCAGAAAATAGGCTATAAGTTGTAAGAAATGGGCTGTAAATTTTTAAACCAAAGCCAACCGGCAATTGCATTAAAATATCATTTTTTCAGGATTTCTCTACTACCTACTCTTATAAAAACCAAAGCCAACTGGCAATTACATTAAAATATCATCTTTTCACCCACAAGATAAACTACTCATACAAATGCATCTTCATGTTCCATGCAACGAACGGGCATCTCGTTAAGATTCTAAATTTCATTCATTTTTTTGCGGATAATTGTTTTTTGAATTTTATTTTGATATAATTTTTTGAAAACTATTTTTAACGTGACTCGAAATTTCATGATTAAAAGAGTTCGGACCCCACCGAAATATGCAAAATTTTGTTGAATTTTTTAGCAGTGCCCAGAATATATGGTCTGTAATGCTAATAAAAATAATATGAGCTTCAAATATCCTTAAGAATTAGCAAATGGGTTGTAAATTATTGAAAATAATGGCTAATGGGCTGTATGCTATTTTCCACAGATTTGGAGGCTGACTTCTGGGCCTACTAGGTTGACGATGACGCTGTCCTAAATTTTTTTTTACTCGTACGCAAGGCTTTGTCAACTTAGTCAACACACATCAGTGACTGTTGGATGTCCATCCAACGGCCGCCGTGCTTCTTCAATCTCTGATCTTCCTGCTCCAGCCGCCCAAACCAGCGCCGACGGGACTGCCTGCTCCCTCCTCCCGTGGCTGGCTGTGCTGCCGCCAGGCCATCCCTCTAACCACCCACACATCCTGTTATTTTCCGGCGACGTCAGCCTCACCTCGCAGCCAACCAGTCAGCACTCATTCTCCCCTCAGCGTGGGCATCCACTGCGGTGGCTTCGCCGGCTCCGGGTGGTTCTCTTCCTGGGCCCCGCCCTCGTCCATCGTGTTTGCGCTCTCGGCGTGGCGAGGTCAACATGGTCAACAAACAACATCCATCGGAAGAGGTGTTGGAAACATGCCCTAGAGGCAATAATAAAAGATTATTATTATATTTCCTTGTTCGTGATAATTGTCTTTATTCATGATATAATTGTATTATCTAGAAATTGTAATACACGTGTGAATACATAGACCATAATATGTCCCTAGTAAGCCTCTAGTTGACTAGCTCGTTGATCAACAGATAGTCATGGTTTCCTGACTATGGACATTAGATGTCGTTGATAACGGGATCACATCATTAGGAGAATGATGCGATGGAGAAGACCCAATCCTAAGCATAGCACAAGATTGTGTAGTTCGTTTTGCAAGAGCTTTTCCAATGTCAAGTATCTTTTCCTTAGACCATGAGATCGTGTAACTCCCGGACACCGTAGGAGTGCTTTGGGTGTACCAAACGTCACAACGTAACTAGGTGACAATAAAGGTGCACTACAGGTATCTCCGAAAGTGTCTGTTGGGTTGACACGGATCGAGACTGGGATTTGTCACTCCGTGTGACGGAGAGGTTTCTCTGGGCCCACTCGGTAATGCATCATCATAATGAGCTCAAAGTGACCAAGTGTCTGGTCACGGGATCATGCGTTACGGTACGAGTAAAGTGACTTGCCGGTAACGAGATTGAACGAGGTATTGGGATACCAACGATCAAATCTCGGGCAAGTAACGTACCGATTTACAAAGGGAATTGTATACAGGGTTGCTTAAATCCTCAACATCGTGGTTCGTCTGATGAGATCATCGTGGAACATGTGGGAGCCAACATGGGTATCCAGATCCCGCTGTTGGTTATTGGCCGGAGAGCTGTCTCGGTCATGTCTGCATGATTCCCGAACCCGTAGGGTCTACACACTTAAGGTTCGGCGACGCTAGGGTTACTAGGAAGACTTGTATGTGATTACCGAATGTTGTTCGGAGTCTCGGATGAAATCCCGGATGTCACGAGGAGTTCCGGAATGGTCCGGAGGTGAAGATTTATATATGGGAAGTTGTCATACGGTCACCGGAAAGTTTCGGGGGCATATCGGTATTGTACCAGGGCCACCGGAAGGGTTCCGGGGGTCCACCGGGAGGGGCCACCTCTCTCGGAGGGCCTCATGGGCCGTAGTGGGCAGGGTACCAGCCCCTGGAGGGCTGGGCGCCCCCCCCCTTGGGCCCATGCGCCTAGGGTTGGGGGAAACACTAGTGGGGGCGCCCCCTCCCTTGGCCGCCGCCCCCCCTCTAGATCTCATCTAGAGGGGGCTGGCCCCCTTCCCCCTTCCCCTATAAATAGAGGGGCGAGGGGAGGACTACACACAACATCCAAGGCGCAGCCCCTCCCCTCCCCAATACCTCTCCTCCTCCGTTAAGAGCTTGGAGTACTGCCTCTCCACCACCACCACGCCGTTGTGCTGCTGCTGGAGCCTTCTTCCTCAACCTCTCCTTCCCCCTTGCTGGATCAAGAAGGAGGAGACGTCATCCGCTCCATACGTGTGTTGAGCGCGGAGGTGCTGTCCGTTCGGCACTTGGTCATCGGTGATTTGGATCACGGCGAGTACGACTCCATCATCCCTGTTCTATTGAACGCTTCCGCTCGCGATCTACAAGGGTATGTAGATGCACTCCTATCACTCGTTGCTTAGATGAACTCATAGATGGATCTTGGTGAAATCGTAGGAATTTTTTTATTTTCTGCAACGTTCAGCAAAAGTGGCATCATGAGCCAGGTTTATGCGTAGTTCTCTATTGCACGAGTAGAACACAATTTTGTTGTGGGTGTAGATGTTGTCAACTTTCTTGCTACTACTAGTCTTATTTTGCTTCAGCGGATTGTGGGATGAAGCGGCCCAGACCGACCTTACACGTACGCTTACGTGAGACAGGTTCCACCGACTGACATGCACTAGTTGCATAAGGTGGCTAGCGGGTGTCTGTCTCTCCCACTTTAGTTGGAGCGGATTCGATGAAAAGGGTCTTTATGAAGGGTAAATAGAAGTTGACAAATCACGTTGTGGCTTTTTCGTAGGTAAGAAAACGTTCTTGCTAGAACCCTATTGCAGCCACATAAAAGATGCAACAACAATTAGAGGATGTCTAACTTGTTTTTGCAGCAATTGCCTTGTGATGTGATATGGCCAAAAGTTGTGATGAATGATGAATGATATATTGTGATGTATGAGATCATGTTCTTGTAATAGGAATCACGACTTGCATGTCGATGAGTATGACAACCGGCAGGAGCCATAGGAGTTGTCTTTATTTTTTGTATGAACTGCGTGTCATTGAAGAACGCCATGTAAATTACTTTACTTTATTGCTAAACGCGTTAGCCATAGAAGTAGAAGTAGTCGTTGGCGTGACAACTTCATGAAGACACGATGATGGAGATCATGATGATGGAGATCATGGTGTCATGCCGGTGATGAAGATGATCATGGAGCCCCGAAGATGGAGATCAAAGGAGCTATATGATATTGGCCATATCATGTCACTATTATATAATTGCATGTGATGTTTATTATGTTTATGCATCTTGTTTACTTAGAACGATGGTAGTAAATAAGATGATCCCTTATAACAATTTCAAGAAAGTGTTCTCCCCTAACTGTGCGCCGTTGCTGAAGTTCATTGTTTCGAAGCACCACATGATGATCGGGTGTGATAGATTCTTACGTTCACATACAACGGGTGTAAGACAGTTTTACACATGCAAAAACACTTAGGGTTAACTTGACGATCCTAGCATGTACAGACATGGCCTCGAAACACAGAGAACAAAAGGTCGAACATGAGTCGTATGGAAGATACGATAAACATGGAGATGTTCACCGATGATGACTACTCCGTCTCAGGTGATGATCGGACACGGCCTAGTCGACTCGGATCGTGTAACACTTAGATGACTAGAGGGATGTCTAATCTGAGTGGGAGTTCATTAAAATAATTTGATTAGATGAACTTAATTATCATGAACTTAGTCTAAAACCTTTGCAAATATGTCTTGTAGATCAAACGGCCAACGCTCATGTGAACATGAACTTCAATGCGTTCCTAGAGAAAACCAAGCTGAAAGATGATGGCAGCAACTATACGGACTGGGTCCGAAACCTGAGGATCATCCTCATAGCTTCCAAAAAAGCATATGTCCTAGATGGACCGCTAGGTGAAGCACCCATCCCAGAGAACCAAGATGTTATGAACGCTTGGCAGTCACATGCTGATGATTACTCCCTCGTTCAGTGCGGCATGCTTTACAGCCCAGAACCGGGGCTCCAAAAGCGTTTTGAGCAACACGGAGCATATGAGATGTTCGAGGAGCTGAAAATGGTTTTCCAAGCTCATGCCCGGGTCGAGAGATATGAAGTCTCCGACAAGTTTTATAGTTGTAAGATGGAGGAAAATGGTTCTGTCAGTGAGCACATACTCAAAATGTCTGGGTTGCACAACCGCCTGTCCCAGCTGGACATTAACCTCCCGGACGAGGCGGTCATTGATAGAATCCTTCAGTCGCTCCCACCAAGCTACAAGAGCTTTGTGATGAACTACAATATGCAGGGGATGGTGAAAACTATTCCTGAAGTATTTTCAATGCTGAAGTCGGCAAAGGTAGAAATCAAGAAAGAACATCAAGTGTTGATGGTCAATAAAACCACCAAGTTCAAGAAGGGCAAGGGTAAGAAGAACTTCAAGAAGGACGGCAAGGATGTTGCCGCGCCCGATAATCCAGTTGCCAGGAAGAAGTCAAGGAATGGACCCAAGCCTGAGACTGAGTGCTTTTATTGCAAAGGGAAGGGTCACTGGAAGTGGAACTGCCCCAAATACTTAGCAGACAAGAAGGCCGGCAACACTAAAGGTATATGTGATATACATGTAATTGATGTGTACCTTACCAGTACTCGTAGTAACTCCTGGGTATTTGATACCGGTGCCGTTGCTCATATTTGTAACTCATAGCAGGAGCTGCGGAATAAGCGGAGACTGGCGAAGGACGAGGTGACGATGCGCGTCGGGAATGGTTCCAAGGTCGCTGTGATCGGCGTCGGCACGCTACCTCTACATTTACCTACGGGATTAGTTTTAAACCTTAATAATTGTAATTTAGTGCCAAGTTTGAGCATGAACATTGTATTTGGATCTCGTTTGATACGAGATGGCTACTCATTTAAATCTGTTCTATTTATATGAGAGATATGTTTTATGGTCATGCCCCGATGGTCAATGGTTTATTCTTAATGAGTCTCGAACGTAATGTTACACATATTCATAGTGTGAATACCAAAAGATGTAAAGTTGATAACGATAGTCCCACATACTTGTGGCACTGCCGCCTTGGTCACATTGGTGTCAAGCGCATGAAGAAGCTCCATGCTGATGGACTTTTAGAGTCTCTCGATTATGAATCATTTGACACATGCGAACCATGCCTCATGGGCAAAATGACCATGACTCCGTTCTCCGGAACAATGGAGCGAGCAACCAACTTATTGGAAATCATACATACCGATGTGTGCGGTCCAATGAGCGTTGAGGCTTGCGGAGGATATCATTATGTTCTCACTCTCACTGATGACTTAAGTAGATATGGGTATGTCTACTTAATGAAATACAAGTCTGAGACCTTTGAAAAGTTCAAGGAATTTCAGAATGAGGTAGAGAATCAACGTGACCGAAGGATAAAGTTCCTACGATCAGATCGTGGAGGAGAATATTTATGTCACGAATTTGGTACGCACTTAAGGAAATGTGGAATCGTTTCACAACTCACACCGCCTGGAACACCTCAGCGTAACGGTGTGTCCGAATGTCGTAATCGCACTCTATTGGATATGGTGCGGTCTATGATGTCTCTTACCGATTTACCGCTATCATTTTGGGGATACGCTCTAGAGACAGCTACATTCACTTTAAATAGGGCTCCGTCTAAATCCGTTGAGATGACACCGTATGAATTATGGTTTGGGAAGAAACCTAATCTGTCGTTTCTAAAAGTTTGGGGATGCGATGCTTATGTCAAGAAACTTCAACCTGAAAAGCTCGAACCCAAGTCGGAAAAATGCGTCTTCACAGGATAGCCTAAGGAAACCATTGGGTATACCTTCTACTTAAGATCCGAGGGCAAAATCTTTGTTGCCAAGAACGGATCCTTTCCGGAAAAAGACTTTCTCTCGAAAGAAGTAAGTGGGAGGAAAGTAGAACTCGATGAAGTACTACCTCTTGAACCGGAAAGTAGTGCAGCTCAGGAAAATGTTCATGTGGTGCCTACACCAACTGGAGAGGAAATTAATGATGATGATCAAGGTACTTCGGATCAAGTTGCTAATGAACTTCGTAGGTCCACAAGGACACGTTCCACACCATAGTGGTATGGCAACCCTGTCCTGGAAATCATGTTGTTAGACAACGGTGAACCTTCGAACTATGAAGAAGCGATGGCGGGCCCAGATTCCAACAAATGGCTTGAAGCAATGCAATCCGAGATAGAATCCATGTATGAAAACAAAGTATGGACTTTGACAGACTTTCCCGATGATCAGCGAGCGATAGAAAACAAATGGATCTTTAAGAAGAAGATGGATGCGGATGGTAATATTACCATCTATAAAGCTCGACTTGTCGCTAAGGGTTATCGGCAAGTTCAAGGGGTTGACTACGATGAGACTTTCTCTCCCGTAGCGAAGCTGAAGTCCGTCCAAATCATGTTAGCAATTGCCGCATACTATGATTATGAGATATGGCAGATGGACGTCAAAACGGCATTCCTTAACGGGCATCTTAAGGAAGAAATGTATATGATGCAGCCGGAGGATTTTGTCGATCCTAAGAATGCTAACAAAGTATGCAAGCTCCAGCGATCAATTTATGGGCTGGTGCAAGCATCTCGGAGTTGGAACATTCGCTTTGATGAGATGATCAAAGCGTTTGGGTTTATGCAGACTTATGGAGAAGCCTGTGTTTACAAGAAAGTGAGTGGGAGCTTTGTAGCATTTCTCATATTATATGTAGATGACATACTTTTGATGGGAAATGATATAGAACTTTTGGACAGCATTAAGGCCTACTTGAACAAGTGTTTTTCAATGAAGGACCTTGGAGAAGCTGCTTACATATTAGGCATCAAGATCTATAGGGATAGATCAAGACGCCTCATAGGTCTTTCACAAAGCACATACCTTGGTAAGATTTTGAAGAAGTTCAAAATGGATCAGTCCCAGAAAGGGTTCTTGCCTGTATTACAAGGTGTGAGATTGAGCTCGGCTCAATGCCCGACCACGGCAAAAGATAAAGAAGAGATGAGTGTCATCCCCTATGCTTCAGCCATAGGATCTATAATGTATGCTATGCTGTGTACCAGACCTGATGTAAACCTTGCCGTAAGTTTGGTAGGAAGGTACCAAAGTAATCCCGGCAAGGAACACTGGACAGTGGTCAAGAATATCCTGAAGTACCTGAAAAGGACAGAGGACATGTTTCTCGTTTATGGAGGTGACGAAGAGCTCGTCGTAAAGGGTTACGTCGATGCTAGCTTCGACGCAGATCTGGATGACTCTAAGTCACAAACCGGATACGTGTATATGTTGAATGGTGGAGCAGTAAGCTGGTGCAGCTGCAAGCAGAGCATCGTGGCGGGATCTACATGTGAAGCGGAGTACATGGCAGCCTCGGAGGCAGCGCATGAAGCAATTTGGGTGAAGGAGTTCATCACCGACCTAGGAGTCATGCCCAATGCGTCGGGGCCGATCAAACTCTTCTGTGACAACACTGGAGCTATTGCCCTAGCCAAGGAGCCCAGGTTTCACAAGAAGACCAGGCACATCAAGCGTCGTTTCAGCTCCATCCGTGAAAATGTTCAAGATGGAGACATAGATATTTGCAAAGTACATACGGATCTGAATGTCGCAGATCTGTTGACTAAACCTCTTTCGCGAGCAAAACATGATCAACACCAGAACTCTATGGGTGTTTGATTCATCACAATGTAACTAGATTATTGACTCTAGTGCAAGTGGGAGACTATTGGAAATATTCCCTAGAGGCAATAATAAAAGATTATTATTATATTTCCTTGATCATGATAATTGTCTTTATTCATGCTATAATTGTATTATCCGGAAATCGTAATACACGTGTGAATACATAGACCATAATATGTCCCTAGTAAGCCTCTAGTTGACTAGCTCGCTGATCAACAGATAGTCGTGGTTTCCTGACTATGGACATTAGATGTCGTTGATAACGGGATCACATCATTAGGAGAATGATGCGATGGACAAGACCCAATCCTATGCATAGCACAAGATCGTGTAGTTCCTTTTGCTAGAGTTTTTCCAATGTCAAGTATCTTTTCCTTAGACCATGAGATTGTGGAACTCCCGGATACCGTAGGAGTGGTTTGGGTGTACCAAACGTCACAACGTAACTGGGTGACTATAAAGGTGCACTACAGGTATCTCCGAAAGTGTCTGTTGGGTTGACACGGATCGAGACTGGGATTTGTCACTCCGTATGACGGAGAGGTATCTCTGGGCCCACTCGGTAATGCATCATCATAATGAGCTCAAAGTGACCAAGTGTCTGGTCATGGGATCATGCGTTACGGTACGGGTAAAGTGACTTGCCGGTAATGAGATTGAACGAGGTATTGGGATACCGACGATCGAATCTCGGGCAAGTATCGTACCGATTGACAAAGCGAATTGTATACCGGGTTGCTTAAATCCTCGACATCGTGGTTCATCCGATGAGATCATCGTGGAACATGTGGGAGCCAACATGGGTATCCAGATCCCGCTGTTGGTTATTGGCCGGAGAGCTGTCTCGGTCATGTCTGCATGATTCCCGAACCCGTAGGGTCTACACACTTAAGGTTCGGTGATGCTAGGGTTATTAGGAAGACTTGTATGTGATTACCGAACGTTGTTCGGAGTCCCAGATGAGATCCCGGACGTCACGAGGAGTTCCGGAATGGTCCAGAGGTGAAGATTTATATATGGGAAGTTGTCATACGGTCACCGGAAAGTTTCGGGGGCATATCAGTATTGTACCGGGGCCACCGGAAGGGTTCCGGGGGTCCACCGGGAGGGGCCACCTCTCTCGGAGGGCCTCATGGGCCGTAGTGGGCAGGGTACCAGCCCCTGGAGGGCTGGGCGCGCCCCCCCTTGGGCCCATGTGCCTAGGGTTGGGGGGAAACCCTAGTGGGGGCGCCCCCCTTGCTTGGGGGGCAAGCCCCCTCCCTTGGCCGCTGCCCCCCTCTAGATCTCATCTAGAGGGGGCTGGCCCCCTTCCCCCTTCCCCTATAAATAGAGGGGCGAGGGGAGGGCTGCACACAACATCCAAGGCGCAGCCCCTCCCCTCCCCAACACCTCTCCTCCTCCGTTAAGAGCTTGGCGAAGCCCTGCCGGAGTACTGCCTCTCCACCACCACCACGCCGTCGTGCTGCTGCTGGAGCTTTCTTCCTCATCCTCTCCTTCCCCCTTGCTGGATCAAGAAGGAGGAGACGTCATCCGCTCCGTACGTGTGTTGAACGCGGAGGTGCTATCCGTTCGGCACTTGGTCATCAGTGATTTGGATCACAGCGAGTACGACTCCGTCATCCCCGTTCTATTGAATGCTTCCGCTCGCGATCTACAAGGGTATGTAGATGCACTCCTATCACTCGTTGCTTAGATGAACTCATAGACGGATCTTGGTGAAACCGTAGGAATTTTTTTTATTTTCTGCAACTTCACCAACAAGAGGCTGATAGTAGGGGCCCACACAGGAAAATGCCTCCTTATTACGCGCAAAATAATGATTCCTCCACCTGATAGCTGGGACCCACCGGAAGGGTCTCTGTATTTCGCAAAAAAAAACGTTCCCTCGCTGTCAGCTCGGACCCACCGGAAATGCCTCCTTATTACGCACAAAAAAATGAATACTCCCCCTGCTAGCTGGGACTCACCTTGGTGGGAGGCTGACTTGTGGGCCTACTAAGTTTACGGGGACGGAGGGCTTTGTCAACTTAGTCAATATGAACGACTCTAGCTCCAGTGACCGTACGATGTCCATCCAACGGCCGTAGTGCTTCTTGAACCTCTGGTCTTCATGCCCCAGCCGCCCAAAGCAGCGCCGGTCATGCCGCGTGCTCCTGCCTCCCGTGGCCGGCTGTGATGCCGCGGAGGCCTCACCGCCCCCTACTACTCCCACCTCTGGCAAGCCATCCCTCTACTCACCCACACCCCCTGTTATTCTGCGGCGACGGCAGCCTCACCCTCGTACTCCTCTTCGCGTGGGCATCCACTACTGCATCTTCCCCGGCTCCACGTCGTCCCCTTCCTAGGCCTCGCCATCGTCCACCGCCGTGGTGCTCTCGGCGCGGCGTGGTCAATATGGTCAACGACCGACTTCCATCAGAAGAGTACTGTGCGTGGAGAGGCTGACAGCTGGGTCCACGACGGCCGCAAGGAAGTGCCTCCTTATTACGCGCAAAATAATTATTCCTCCACCTGACAACGGGGACCCACCGGACGGGCCACCGTATTTCGTGAAAAAAACGTTTCCCCCTGACTGCTGGGACCCACCAGCTACATCTTCGCACGCAAGGAAGTGCGTCCGGGCAAAAAAAAAAACGATTCGCCCCCCTGACTGCTGGGACCCACCATCTACATCTTCGCAGGCAAGGAAGTGCGTCCGGGCAAAAAAACAAAACGATTCGCCCCCCTGACTGCTGGGACCCACCAGCTACATCTTTGCAGGCAAGGAAGTGCCTGACAGTCGGGACCCACCTGCGTTGTCATTCTGGTCGCGAACGTGTACGTACATACTGGTCGTCGTAGAGGTGCGCACATACACGTACGTACAGCGGCGACGGCGCAAGAAAGAAAATACGGCCACGTACGTACATACGGGCAGGGTCTCGAACGCCTACTGGCGCATACGTACATGGCTGGGTCAGAACGGAGAAACAACGTCATCGTCGTGTTCATGGGGAGCCAACCGGCTGGGTCGGAATGGAATGCGTGGTCGTGTTCATCGGGAGGGCTTGGACAGAAGAGGTGATGGAAACGAGGCCCGACGTACCGCAGAACGGAGGAAACGGACCTTCTATGTTCGGAACGGGGTCCTGTTGATCGGGAGGGGTGTGGCGCACAACAAAATGGAGGAAACGGACCTCCTATGGTCGAAACGGGGGTCCTGTTGATCGGGAGGGGTGTGGCGTACCGCAAAACGGAGGAAACGGACCTCCTACGGTCGAAACGGGGATCCTGTTGATCGGGAGGGGTGTGGCGTACCGCAAAACGGACGAAACGGACCTCCTACAGTCGAAACAGGGGTCCTGTTGATCGGGAGGGGTGTAGCGTACCGCAAAACGGACGAAACGGACTTGTGTTGGAGCTCTACGGTCGAAACGGGGGTCCTGTTCATCGGGAGGGGTGTGGCATACCGCAAAACGGGACTCCATGGGATACTGTTCATCTCCACCGTCGACCTCCTCTAGCCTCCACGGGCTCCTGTTCATCCAGCCTCCACCACGTGCTACTCCACCGGCTACTGTTCAACCACCCCTCCACCGTCTACTGTTCATCCAGCCCTCCACCGTCTACTGTTCATCCAGCCCTCCACCGTCTACTGTTCATCCAGCCCTCCACACCACGGGGTCCTGTTCAACCACCCCTCCATGGCCGCCCCTCCACCGTCTACTGTTCATCCAGCCCTCCACACCACGGGTTCCTGTTCATCCAAAGGCAAAGCCACCGCTCACTGTTCATCCAAACCCCCCGGCAACGCTCACTGTTCATCCAATCAATCGGATTCAGTTAGTAGCAGTAGCGAAGGAATCGCTCCATCGGGTTCAGTTAACAGCCATCGATCGATCGCTCGGGTTCAGTAACGCGTAGCCTGTAGTGCAATCGCTCTGGTTCAGTTAGAGCCCAACGCCTCGCTCGGGTTCAGCTAGAGCCAATGCTTCGCACACACGCGCTTACCTATACGAGAGAAACGCACATCGCTCTCCCACCATAACCGGCAACTCCCCGAAATTTTCCTCCCCCTCGCTTCTACCACGGGTTTTTCTGTCATGGACGGCCCAAAGAATGTCATGCAGCTGCGTCTCCGGCCCGCCCAGGACGAAAAGCCCATTTTCTGTCATGATTTTTTGTTATAGAAGTAGGAGCCCACCACATCTATGATGATACCGGGTTTTGTCACAATTATCGTCATAGAAGTTTCATATGTATGACAGAAAAAAAAATTCGTTCGGCCCAAAATGTCACGGATGTGTCTTTTTTTTGTAGTGCACTAGTGAAACCTATGGCCCCGGGGTCTATCTTTTATCATATAAGCTTTCAATTTACTTTTATTTGCATCTTTACTTTTCGCATCTATATTATAAAATACCAAAAATATATTTATGTTATCATACTATCTCTATCAGATCTCACTTCCGCAAGTGGCCGTGAAGGGATTGACAACCCCTTTATTGCGTTGGTTGCGAGTTCTTTGTTTGTTTGTGTAGGTGCGTGGGACTTTTGAGGAGCCTCCTACTGGATTGATACCTTGGTTCTCAAAAACTGAGGGAAATACTTATGCTACTATTGTTGCATCACCCTTTCCTCTTCAAGGAAAACCAACGCAAGCTCAAGACGTAGCGGGATGCAACTAATATTCAAGTGTCTTTCATTAATGGATCAATGATTGAGCATGATGGGCTAGGGATAACTTGCTTTAGTGTTGATATTTTGAAAGACATGGTTGCTTGTTGGTATGCTTGAGTATTAAAGTCTTCATGTCAAAACGAGACTATTGCTTTGAATCTTATAAAAGTCCATATGTCCATGCTATAAATAAACGAATGCGATGACCATGTTAGGCAACATTCCACATCAAAAATTCTGTTTTTATCATCTACCTACTCGAGGACAAGCAGGAATTAAGCTTGGGGATGCTGATATGTCTCCAACGTATCTATAATTTTTGAATGTTCCATGCTGTTATATTATCATTCTTGGATGTTTTACAGTCATTTTATAGTCATTTTACATCACTTTTTGGTTGTAACCTATTGACGTAGTGCCTAGTGCCAGTTGATGTTTTCTGCATGTTTTTTACATCGCAGGAAATCAATATCAAATGGTGTCCAAACACAACGAGACTCTTGGAGGATTTTTTTTTGGGCCAAAAGAAAGCCAGTGGGCCAGGAAGCACCTGAGGTGCTGCTCGAGGGGAGCAGCACCAACCAGGGCGTGCTAGGAGGCCTAGGCGCGCCCAGGTGGGTGCTGCCCACCTCGGGTGTCCCCCAAACCACTTCTTTGCTCTATAAATACCACAATATTCCAGAAAGCCTAGGGGAGTCGACGAAATATTGATCCAGCCGCCGCAGAGTCCAGAACCACCAGATCCAATCTAGACACCATCGTGGAGGGGTTCACCACTTCCATTGGTGCCTCTCCTATGATGCGTGAGTAGTTCTTTGTAGACCTACGGGTCCGTAGTTAGTAGCTAGATGGCTTCCTCTCTCTCTCTCTTGATTATCAATACAACGGTCTCTTGGAGATCCATATGATGTAAGTCTTTTGGCGGTGTGTTTGTTGGGATCCGATGAACTTTGAGTTTATGATCAGATCTATGTTTTTATCCATGAAAGTTACTTGAGTCTTCTTTGATCTCTTATATGCATGATTTCTTATAGCCTCATATTTCTTCTCCGATATTTGGGTTTTGTTTGGCCAAGTTGATCTATTTATCTTGCAATGGGAAGAGGTGCTTTGTAGTGGGTTCGATCTTACAGTGCTTGATCCCAGTGACAGAAGGGGAACCGACACGTATGTATAGTTACTACTACGGATAACAAGATGAGATCTATATCTGCACAATAGATAAACGGATCTCGTCTACATCATGTCATCATTCTTATTGCATTACTCCATTTTCCATGAACTTAATACACTTGATGCATGCTGGATAGCGGTCGATGTGTGGAGTAATACTAGTAGATGCAGGCATGAGTCGGTCTAGTAATCTTGGACGTGATGCCTATATAACGCTCATTGCCTGGATATCGTCATGATTATTTGAAGTTCTATCAATTGCCCAATGGTAATTGTTTTCCCACCATTTGCTATTTTTCTCGAGAGAAGCCACTAGTGAAACCTACGGCCCTCGGGTCTCTTTTCATCATATTTGCCTTTGCAATCTATTTTATCTTGCTTTTATTTTTCAGATCTATCAAATAAAAAATACAAAAATACCTTGCTGCAATTGATTTGTTCCGCTACTTATTTATCCTACCTACCACTTTTACTTCACGTTATTTGCCTATCTTGAGGCACCGTACCCGGAAGGGATTAACAACCCCTTTAACATGTCGGGTTGCGAGTATTTGTTATTTGTGTGCAGGTGTTTTTTACGTGGTGTGAGGACGTTCTCCTACTGGTTCGATAACCTTGGTCTCATCACTCAGGGAAATAGCTACCGTCGCTATACTACATCATCCCTTCCTCTTTGGGGAAATACCGACGTAGTTCTAGCAGACATCAAGAGATTCCGATAAAAACAAAATACAAACATAGTAGCATCATCTCATTATTATAACAGAAATAAACTTTATCATAAAACTTCTCATGAGCAAGTAACAATTCATCACAACATCGAACTATAAAGCATAAACTTTCTTGAAAACTAACAAACTATGTTCTCAGTCAACTTTGCAATTACAATTCATCATATTTTCAGGAAGGGTCTCATATCGAATAGTTTTGGCAAGTCCACATTCTCAACCATCATTTAGTATTCTATGATTGCTAACACTCACAACATATATATGGAGCAAAAAGTTTCAGCCGGACACATAGAAATATAGGGGCTTATAGTTTCACCTCCCAACTTATTCACCTCAAGAGTGATGTCAACCACAATAATTGATGATCACTCATATCCAACTGGATATATGTGCGTAGATCTTTACCCACCACATGATTCTTGCAAAAGATAAAATAAAAAGGAATAGAGGAGAACACTTTGAATCTTGCATAAAAATTAAATACATAAAAGTAAAAGATATGCCCTTTGCAGAGGGAAGCAGAGGTTCTCATGCACTTTTTGGTTTTTGTATGCACAATCTCTTAAAGCAAAAGAACATCACATTATATTGCCCCTTATGATAGAAACCTTTATTATGCAGCCCGTTGCTTTTATTGCTACGCCCCTGGCCATCAGGTTAGGTTTGGAAGCTTGAATTACACCGCCGACATCCGCGGAGACTTGATCTTCGACGGATTCGAGCCCATGACAGGTGCACCTTACAGTCGCGACGAGCATGACCTAGATCTGTCGTTGAATGGTGTTCAAGAGATCACACCTACAGCTGCTCTGGCTTTAGATCCAGTACAGATCGTGCCATCCGAGGACAGGAGGATGGACCCCGCCACGGAGGCCACACACTCAACGGCGATAGAGCCGAACACAGATTCCACTTCCAATAAGGTCTGTGTCATTGGACCCTCGGACTCGTCTCCGGCCATAGGCTCCGAACCACGTACATTCGTGCCCATCGGATTTGACTAGGCACCGATCATGGAGTTTAACTCCGCGGACATCTTCCAGCACTCGCCCTTTGGTGCTGTGCTAAATTCATTAAAATCTCTCTCCCTGTCAGGAGACTCTTGGTCGAACTATGTACGGCTTGAGTGGGAAGCGGATGGCGAAGGAATTTGTTACCCACCCACCACCCACTTAATAACTATAACACCCACGATGCGGCTATATCTCTCACGTGTCGAGGCACGACTTAGAGGTATAGCCGCATTGTAGGTGTTGTCGCAAGAAGGGTCATCTTCACTCAATCCCATGTAATGAACAAGAATTGGATAAAGAAAGTTGGCTTACAATTGCCACTTCACACAATACATAAATAGATTCATACATCATCCAAAATACATTCATAGACCGTTTACGGTCAAATCCAAATGAAAAGAAGATAACCCCAAATGCTAGATCCCCGATCGTCCCAACTGGGCTCCACTACTGATCATCAGGAAACGAAACATAGTAACGACCAAGGTCCTTGTCAAACTCCCACTTGAGCTCGATTGCGCCACTTGCACTGGTATCCTCGGCACCAGCATCTGTTTTGGTAGAATCTATGAGTCACGGGGACTCAGCAATCTCACACCCGCGAGATCAAGACTATTTAAGCTCATGGGTAGGAAATGGGTAAGGTGGTGGAGCTGCAGCAAGCACGAAGCATATATGGTGGCTAACATACACAAGTGAGAGCGAGAAGAGAAGCAACACATCGGTCGAGACGCTAGAAGTGATCAAGAAGTCATCCTGAAACTACTTACGTTCATACATAACCCAAACCGTGTTCACTTCCCGGACTCCACCAAGAAGAGACCATCACGGCTACACACGCGGTTGATGCATTTTAATGAAGTCAAGTGTCAAGTTCTCTACAACCGGACGTTAACAAATTCCCGTCTGCCACATAACCGTGGGCACGGCTTTCGAAAGATAATACCCTGCAAGGGTGTCCCAAATTAGCCCATCACAAGCTCTCACGGTCAACAAACGATATACCTTCTCCCAGGAAGACCCAATCAGTCTCAGAATCCCGGTTTACAAGACATTTCAACAATGGTAAAACAAGACCAGCAAAGCCGCCCGATGTGCCGACAAATCCCGATAGGAGCTGCACATATCTTGTTCTCAGGGCACACCGAATAAGTCAAGCTACGAGTAAAACCAGTCCTCAAGTTTCCCCGAGGTGGCCTCGCAGGCTGCTCGGTTCGGACCAACAGTCGAAGGAGCACTGGCCCGGGGGGGCTAAAATAAAGATGACCCTCGGGCTCGCGAAAACCCAGGGGAAAACGTATAGGTGGCAAATGGTAAAACCAAGGTTGGGCCTTGCTGGAGGAGTTTTATTCAAGGAGAACTGTCAAGGGGGTCCCATAAATCACCCAACCGCGTAAGAAATGCAAAATCAAGGAACATAACACTGGTATGATGGAAACTAGGGCGGCAAGAGTGGAACAAGACACCAGGCATAAGGCCGAGCCTTCCACCCTTTACCAAGTATATAGGTGCATAAATTAAACAAGAGATATTGTGATAACCCAAAATATCCATGTTCCAACCAGGAACAAACTTCATCTTCACTTGCAACTAGCAACGCTATAGGAGGGGCTGAGCAAAAGCGGTGACATAGCCAAACAACGGTTTGCTAGGACCGGATGGTTAGAGGCTTGACATGGCAATATGGGAGGCATGATAAACAAGTGGTAGGTAGAGCAAACATAGCGATAGAGTGAGCAACTAGCAAAGCAAAGATAGAAGTGATATCGAGGGTACGGTCATATTGCCTGCAAGGTTCTCAGAGTTGTCGAAAGCTTGATCCTCGTTAGCATACTCAACAGGTTCCTCGTTCACGTACTCCTCTCCCGGCTCTACCCAAAGCAAGAACACAAGCAATGGCACCACACACAAGGGAATGTGGAAGCTGCTACCAATCAGCCTAAATTAGATGGCGTTCTCCACCTCCTCCTCCACCTCCTCCTCCACCTCCTCCTCCACCTCCTCCACCACCCCTAATGGCGTTCTCTGAGCCAATCCTCCATGGAAGGTCTCCTACATTGGGATTTCAATCCCGGCCTTGCGGTCACGGATCAGGTGCGTGGACAATTTGGCTCTACTGTCCACTTCTCCCCCTCTGGATCTTGCAAGGAATTCTTTCTGGTTGTCAGCTTCTCTTCTACTTCTTTCGCCCTCAATGAGGAATCGGTGGCTATTGCTCTCCAATGCTGCATTGGTGGTCTTCCATCTGGTTTACATGTCAAACATTTGGATGGTCGGCGTTTTAGTTTCTCTGTGGCATCTAATCGTGTAGGCCATTTCATTTATGGGCTCAAGGATGGAGTTTGGCCAGACTTTGTTTGTCATTTCAGTCTCTTTAGGCCAGGGTTTCATGTTCCTCGTGATTCTAACTTGACTTGGCACATGGATCAGCCGAATCATGAAATCACTACTAGATCACCAATTGCCATCCGTACGAAGAGCTGTTTTGTGTCCTCAGGGCAGGGTTTGGTTGAGGATTCATCACTTGAAACTCTTAAGAAAGCTGGGTTCCCTATTTTTTCTCCTGGTACCCCTATGCAAAAATGCTCGTCGCTGGCGACAGTCCGGCTGGTTCCGGCCAACAGACAGGATTATACTGATTTGGACATTCCTCGCGGTCATAATGAGCATTCAATACCAAATTCCTTGGTCATAATGAGCATTAAATGAGGATTTCCCTATTAATTGCCCTGGCAACATGGCGGGGAGGCAGTTGCGTTTTGAGGGGACAGGCTTTAAATACGAATCCTGGAATCAAATACCTGGCTTTATATTAAGGCATATTTTGGACCATCATCGCGCGGGTATTTCAGCAGACAAAATTGCTTCAACTTGGAAATTATCTTCGGTTCCATCTATGGAATTCATTTACGAAAAACTATCCATTTGCAGTATCTGTGATGACATTGATCACTCCGCAAAAAACTGTCCAGGTCAATATTGCCAGGTATGTTTCGATAGACCTTGTCAATGCGCTGAAATTGGCCTTTCTAGCCCACGGGCCCATCACTCTAAGGACCATCACTCTAAGGACTGTCATTTATGTGGATCCACGACCCATGAATTCTTTGAGTGCCCGGCCAAACTTTTCTGTCGATCATGTGGGTTCTTGGGCCACCAATCTCGCTGGTTTGGCTATTATGGAACCAAATATCTTTTTTGGAAACCAAAATATTTTGATCGGGCAACTACGGATTGCCTTCCCCCTACTCGCCCAGTCAAAGATGCGGCAGCTCCTTTTTCTGGAAATATTCATCGGGGAGATAATGATCACGTCTTATCGGGGATTCAGATACAGCCCATTAATGACACTTCCATTATGAATGAACCTGCCATCAATCGCCGCCCAGCCGTTCAACGCCCATCTAACGACCTACATGCGCGCCCTACTGTTACACGCCCCCACCCTGCGCGCAAACATCGAGGCGTCTGGGTACCCAAAGCCCTACCTACAGCAAACGATATGCATTCCACATTGCTGTCTGTGTGCTCCTCTGCTCCTGCACCTCCCATCCCATCCATGGCGAACTACCCACTCAACATCGTCCCCTACCTCCTGCCGGGCATGACCATTGAGCTCGGCCCAGCTGATCGCAAGGTGCGCGCGGATATGGTGGTGTCTGCAATCCCTCCTCTGCGCCATGACTTCTTGGCCATTGCGGAGGCCAATCGGTTGATCCCCCACCACTGAAAGGCTAATCTGCGCAACATCGTGGAAGGTTTGCTTCATGAATCCCATTACTACCCTGCCGAAATATTAGATCATCCTCTAAGAATTGGGATATTTGGATTTGCAAACTCTTTGGTCTGTGATGCTGTCGTTGGTACCACTTTTGAGTTGGATGAGAATGAAGTAGAAGAGCACACTGTCATTTCTTTTGTACCCCATGATGCTGCCTTGAACATGCGACAGACTTCGTTTGGGCCTGAGGTTTGGATCCTGTATGTTGGTTTCCCTTATGACTATCAAACCCAACACTACATGCACAAGTCTGTGGATTCGTTTGGTGCGCTGGTGGATTGGCATAATCCGAGAGGGGATAAGAGGTTTGTCCTCATTAAAGCTCAAGTTGTTCATCTGCGCTTGGTACCCAAGAGTCTGGTGGTGCGACAGATTGGGGGGCGCGTCGTTCCTGGACTGTAGCAGTCATAGTGTTGCGGAGCAATGACTGGGATGCCCATATACCTGATGTATCAGCAACAGTTGCATAACTGGATGGCGCAGAACGTGATGGCGGACGCTGCTGCTGCTGCGGAGGAAAATGAGAATGTTGTGGTGGATGAAGGTAGTGACATCGAGATGCATCCCCAATGGGGAAATTGGCCACCTTCACCTCCCCAGCAACCCCCTGTTCTGTACAATTTTCAGCAATGGCTCGCTGGGGAAGGTCTGCAAGTGGATCATGGCATTGTGCCCCTGCAAAATCTTCAGGATAGTCCGGCTGCTGCTAGGAATGACTCTATCTCGGCATATTCTAGCTTTGATTCCAGTGCCACGGTGTCAGACTCTTGTGTTATGGTTCCGGTGGCTCTCATGAACCGATTCTGGCCCCATGAAGCGAGCAGCTCTGCTTTGGCTATTTCTGCTGGCACTGGTCTTGACAGGTCTGAAATCCCCCCTCTTATAAATTCAGGCAGCCAGGAATCTGCAGCTCCGACTGCCAACTTTATGGAGATCTCTCTGACTTTGTCAGCTGCTGGTTTGCATGTGGATATCTCTTCCCATGGAACTTTCACTCCTACCATGCTCCTGCGTGACTGCTTGCCCATGTTTCGGCTGAATTCATACATAACTGCTGCCATCAGGCCCTTTGTGTCTTCTTATGGGCCTTGGAGGGGTAGGTATGGTTTCATGTAGGATCCAGTCTGTCGGTGTACTAGAGTAGGGGTACCCTAGTATCCCGAACTTGTGCACGGGCAGTCGCAGCGCCCCGCGGCAAGGCTTGCCGGGTGACCGCTAAGGTCCTCCGTGGTTCCTTTGGAGCCATTCAAGAACAAAGTGTTTAAGCCAAGGAGACAAGACCCCGGCAAGAGTAGCTTGCCGGGAAGGCCAATCAAGGCATCTCAAGGAACTTGCCGCGACGCACCTCGCGTCTCGGCAAGGCCTGGTGAGCGACAAGCTTCCGGACGCAACAAGACAACGACCGCGGCAAGGCGCTTGCCGCGGCAAGCTACCACTCTGTACGGGCGCTCCAGCACATCCACCAACGTGTCGCCCTGAGGCCTTTCCAGGCGCGCGTGGCGAGAGGCTGTGCAGCCAGCGGTGCGAGGTGGCAAGCGACGCTGACAAGATTGCCATCGTGGCGAGCAGTGGCGCCCCTGACGGTCTCTTTTTGCACTGTTTGGGCGACACAGACGGGCATTTAATGCCTTTGTCCCCTGCCGTCAGGGTTAGGTATGATACACTCTACAAGTAGGTGTACCAACCGCAACACTTTTCCATTTTTGCCCTTGTCTACGTTGCCACCTGTCAGTGACCCCTTATCATATAAAAGGAGGCCCATGCGCAACGTAGAGGTGGGTCGAAGGATTCGAAACCAGAAAACACTCACGCTCCCGAGCAAGAACTCAATACAATCAGACAAGCAGCAGTAGGAGTATTATCTCTCCGGAGAGCTCCAAAGCTGGGTAAACCGCTCGTGTGCTTCGCCTTGATCTGCTCTTCGCGCGATCTCCGCACCCCGCCGGACCGAAAGGGGCTTCGGTCCCATAGGTGTTCGTTCCCACGACATCTTTGGCGCGCCAGGTAGGGGGCGTCGAGATTGTGTGAACCTTATCCGGCGTTCACGCGAGCTAGATCTTCATCATCGTCATCGACATGCCACCGAAGAAGAAGGCTTCGGAGGTGGCTGCTCCGTCTACGTCGATCCCACCGCCGCCGGAACAAACGGGTGGTGGGGTAGACGCCGGCGGAAGAACGGGCGTCGACGAGGGAGCTCATGGTGCTGCCAGGTCCAAGGACAAGGCTGCACAGACCTCGGCGTTCGTACATGCACCACGCCCATCTCAGGAGGCGCGGGACCGACAGCGTCATGGTACTCGCGGTACCATACGCTCGTTGGACCAAGATCGAGCTGGTGGATCTCAGGGTGCTCAAGACCAGCATGCACGCCGACATGCTGGCACGAGCAAGACACGGTCGCCTGGACGGGATACTGCTCCTTCCAACCCAGTTGGGAGTCCGAGCATATCCCGCTCCTCGCACCGTTCGCCGCCGCCACCGAAGACCCCAGCAGAAGCGTTGGCCCGAGCTCAACTGCTCCTGGATTACCCTCCAACGGCGGACAAGATCGACGATTGGAGGGCCACCATTCAGAGTCTCATCGGCTTCGCCAACGGCGACACTCCACGGCAACCGAGTACATCGAAGCCGCGGCAAGACTGCCAGGCACCTGCCGATGCTGACAAGACTGGTGGGGGTGCAACCACCATGCACTCTCCACCCTGAAGGCCAAGATCGCCGACTCGCCGGGTCAACCTCGACACCGACTCCACCGCGTCGTCAGATCCACGAGCTCGTCGCGATCAGCGCCAATTTCTTCACGAACGACAGCAAGAAGACGCTCGTACTCGCATCGAGCGTCGAAGAGAAGCGCGGCGTCAATCAGACCAGCGCGTTGGGCCCACTGTCGACATGCATGCGCCAGGGGAACTAGGCGACTTGCCGTACGCGGTAGGTTGCCCTGCGTTCACTCGTGAGCTGCGGCAAGTCCAGTGGCCCAGCACGAAGAATTTCAAGCCAGACGTACCGGAGAAGTACGACGGCAAGACACATCCGTCGGAGTTCCTCAGCATCTACACCATCGCGGTGCAAGCTGCCGGGGGACGGGACGACAAGATCCTTGCCAACTATTTCCTGCTGGTGCTCAAGCCCAATGTCAGATCCTGGCTCATGCACTTGCCGGACAACTCCATATCCTCATTTGCAGATCTATGC
The DNA here is from genome assembly GCA_963921465.1 of Triticum timopheevii. Taxonomy (NCBI): domain Eukaryota; kingdom Viridiplantae; phylum Streptophyta; class Magnoliopsida; order Poales; family Poaceae; genus Triticum; species Triticum timopheevii. The sequence continues at coordinate 329,012,642 of OY997266.1, forward strand.
CATCAGTTTGTCGGCGCCTTTACAGGCGGCCACAAACCTCATGGCCAAGAGAGCGACCTTCACATACTCGTCCAGAAGGAAGGAGAGTCCCTGCGCAAGTACACTCAGAGATTCAGCCGTGTACAACACACAATCCCAGATGTCCACCCTGTTGCGGTCATCAGCTTGTTCCATCAGAACATGCGTAACTGCAGGATGCGGGAGGAGATGGCGATGTGCAAGATCAGGGACGTTAGTGAGCTATATGCCCTGGCCGACAAGTGTTCACGTGCTGAGGAAGGGAGGAAACTCCCCGGAGAGAATACAGGAGCAGGAGGATCTGATAGCGAGGATGCCGCCCCGGCAAGGAAAAACCAGCGGCGGAACAACAGAAGGAGGAAAGGCAAAGATGTGCTACTCGTGGAGCAGTCTGGCAACGGAGGTAGCGCCAAGAAAGCCAAATCTAGTAGCTCCGGCGAGGAGGCTGTGGCGGCCGCCGACAAGCAGGACGGCTCCGGCAAGCAGTACTGCAAGATCCACCGCACCAAGGGCCATGATCTCCAGAGCTGCAAGAAGGTCGAGCAGCTTGTTGAGCAGCAAAAGGCTGAGTACGAGTGGCGCGACAAGGAGAAGGCCCAAGAAGGTGCTGGAGGATCCGGCAAGAAACGTCCCGGCCAGGGAGGACGCCACGGCAAGGCCAAGGAGCGGCAAGGAGACAGACCTCCCCGCGGCCGCGACAAGGATGAAGATGACGATGAAGACGAAGATATGGATGATGACGAGGCCGATGAGCAGGAATTCCAGAAAGCCACAGAGGTCCTGTGCGTTGACGCTGGTGCTTCTCTGCATACTTCACACCGCCAGCTCAAACAGTGGGTGCGGGAAGTCAATGCGGCAGAACCACCCGTCGAGTCACGCAAGCCTCTGAAATGGTCCAGCACGCCTATCATCTTTGATATTGAGGACCACCCTGATCGCATAACTGTGGTCGGGTGCTTGCCAATGTTGGTTTCACCAACTATCCGCAACCTCAAGGTCACTAAGATGCTAGTTGACGGCGGGGCCGGCTTGAACCTGATCTCCTCCGCGGTACTCCAGAAGCTCCAGATCCCTGACAGCGCGCTCGAAGAGACCGGCACATTCCAAGGAATCAATCCGAGAAGAAGCAAGCCAAAGGGAAAGATCACGTTGCCGGTAACATTTGGCAGCGAGTTGAACTTCAGGACTGAGAGGGTCACTTTTGACGTTGCTGATTTTCCATTGCCATACAATGGGATACTCGGCCGTCCAGCGCTCGCCAAATTCATGGCAGCCTCTCAATATGCATACAACATGTTGAAGATGCCAGGCCCGATAAGTGTCATCTCTGTCCCTGGCGACAAGAAGGATGCTCTTATCTGCACCGACAAGATCTACCGGGAAGCAGCAGCCGCAGCGGATCGCAAGTCACTTGCCGCTGAAGCTCCCGGGGGGAAGAAGAAGACCAAGTCCGGCAAGAGTTCTGATGCCCACTCCGGCAAGCGCACCTCTTCGGAGTGCTGCGCTACCGTCGAGGACGCACCATGGAGCTCCACCGGCAAGTGTAAGAAGACGAAGGCAGCTCCGCCAGAGACCAAGAAGGTGTCCGCCAAGGAGGACGGCACTGGTGGTACCTTCACCATCAGTGCCACTCTCGACCCTAAATAGGAAAGCACGCTTGTTGCTTTCCTGCGGGCGAACGTCGACGTGTTTGCGTGGCAACCGTCTGACATCCCCGGTGTTCCCAGGGAAGTAATCGAGCACCATCTTGCCGTTTGTCCTCATGCACGGCCCGTCAAGCAGAAAGTCAGGAAACAAGCAGTGGAGCGCCAAGAGTTCATTGCAAAAGAAATCAAGAAATTGGAAGCAGCAGGCCTTGTCAGAGGAGTGCACCATCCTACGTGGTTGGCCAATCCTATAGTCGTGCGCAAGGCAAACGGGAAATGGAGGCTTTGTATCGATTTTACCGATGTTAATAAAGCTTGTCCCAAAGACCCATTTCCCTTGCCGCGCATTGACCAGATTGTTGACTCCACGGCCGGATGTGATTTGCTTTCATTTCTGGATGCATACTCAGGATACCATCAAATCTTCATGGCAGAAGAGGATTAGGAGAAGACCGCATTCATCACTCCATGTGGCACATACTGTTTCATACGGATGCCTTTCGGTTTGAAGAATGCTGGTTCAACATTTGCAAGGGTAGTCCATCACGCTTTTGAGCCACAAATGCACAGAAATGTGGAAGCTTACATGGATGACATAGTGGTCAAGAGCAAGGACAAGACAACTCTGATTCAAGATTTGGACGAGACCTTTGCAAATCTGCGCAAGATCAACCTCAAGCTTAACCCCGAGAAGTGTGTGTTTGGAGTCCCCTCCGGCAAACTTCTCGGGTTCTTCGTGTCTCAGCGGGGAATTGAAGCCAATCCCGACAAGATCAAGGCAATTGAGCAGATTGAAGCACCGAAGCGCGTCAAGGATGTACGAAGGCTTGCCGGTTGCGTGGCGGCTATTAGCAGGTTTATCTCTAAGTCTGCTGAGCGCGCCCTGCCATTTTTCAAAATATTGAAAAAGGCAGGTCGAATGAAATGGACTTCGGAAGCGGAGGCTGCGCTGCAGGACTTAAAGAGATACCTGTCCTCCACTCCAATACTTGTCGCACCTAAGCCACAAGAGAAGTTGCTGTTGTATCTAGCGGCAACCAATCAAGTGGTTAGTGCTGCGTTAGTAGCGGAGACGGAGGCGGATGATGAGCCAGCGACCACGGCAGGTGCATCCAGCGACAAGCAGTGGGCTTCACTGGCAAGCTCTGGTCCCGACAAGGATGGATCTGCGCAGGCACATGAGGAGGTGCAGAAGAAAATGGTGGAGCGCCCAGTTTACTTTGTCAGTTCCCTTCTGTAGGGGGCTAGGTCAAGGTACTCTGGTGTGCAGAAATTGCTTTTCGGCCTTCTCATGGCCTCGAGAAAGCTGCGCCATTACTTCCAAGCACATGAGATCACAGTTGTCACTCGTTTTCCGCTCAAGAGGATACTGCAGAATCCAGAAGCAACAGGCAGGATTGTCGAGTGGGCATTGGAACTGTCAAGCTTTGGCCTCAAGTTTGAGAGCACTTCAACTATCCAAAGCAGAGCATTGGCAGAATTCATAGCAGAGTGGACGCCAACACCAGATGAAGAAACTCCAGAAATGAGCATCCCCGTCAAGGAAGCAAGCAAAGAGTGGCTGATGTACTTTGATGGTGCCTTCTCGCTGCAAGGCGCCGGTGCGGGCGTGCTACTTGTCGCGCCCACCGGGGAGCACCTCAAGTACGTAGTCCAGATGCGCTTTCCCAAGGAGCAAGCGACAAACAATACCGCAGAGTATGAAGGTTTTCTTGCCGGTCTCAGGATCGCAGCAGACCTTGGGATCAAGAAGCTCATTGTCAGGGGTGATTCACAGCTTGTCGTCCGCCAAGTGAACAAGAATTGTCAGAGTCCGTTGATGGAAGCTTACGTTGATGAAGTGAGAAAGTTAGAAGAGCACTTTGACGGCCTACAGATGGAACATGTTCCGAGAGCTCAGAACGACATTGCCGATGGCCTGTCAAAGTGTCCTGCACTTAAGTTACCTGTGGAACCAGGGATCTTTGTGCTCAAATTGACTCAACCATCTGTAACACCGTCAACTGGACAGAGCAAGAAGAGGAAGTTGATTTCTGGTGACTATTTTCCGGTAGAGCTCCCCGAACTCACCGCCAAGAAGGTCCCCAAGATCAACACCAAGAGTGCTGAGGAGCAGTCTTCTCCGACAAGCCCTAGGGTTTGTTCCGTTGAAGCAGACGCTCCCGACAAGTTTTGCTACGGCAAGCTTGCCGGGGAACATCAAGCTCCGGCTAAGCCACAGGTTCTCGCCGTAGAAGCGGATGTTCCCGCAGCAGCATATGTGCCTTTAGTCCTTGTTGTCGAGCCGCAAGCTCCAGCATGGGCACAGCAGATTGTCCGTTTCCTTCAGACAGGAGAACTTCCCGAAGAGCAAGAAGAAGCGGAAAGAGTAGCCCGGAAGTCAAGTATGTACCAGCTTGTCGACAACACACTGTACAGAAGAAGGCTCAACGGTGTGAAATTGAAGTGTATTCACCAGGAAGATGGACAAAAGCTATTGGCGGAGATACATGGAGGCATATGTGGTCACCACATTGGATCAAGAGCGCTTGCCGGCAAGGCGTTCCGGCAAGGTTTCTTTTGGCCAACAGCCCTCCAAGATGCAACTGCACAAGTAACCAAGTGTGAAGCGTGCCAGTTCCATTCCAAGCAGATACACCAGCCAGCTCAAGCTCTCCAGACGATCCCTTTATCCTGGCCATTTTTGGTCTGGGGGCTCGACATCCTCGGCCCCTTTCCCCGAGCTGTCGAGGGCTTTGAGTACTTGTATGTTGCAATCGACAAGTTCACAAAGTGGCCGGAAGTGGAAGCAGTGAGGAAGGTGACAGCACAGTCAGCAGTCAAGTTCTTCAAGTCGATTGTTTGCCATTTCGAAATCCCTAACAAGATCATCACCGACAACGGCACGCAATTCACGAGCCGCACCTTCATGCAGTACGTCCAAGATCTTGGCGCCAAGGTCTGCTTCGCTTCTGTTGCTCACCCGAGAAGCAACGGTCAAGCGGAGAGGGCAAATGCTGAAGTGCTGCGCGGGCTCAAGACCAGGACTTTCGACAGGCTGCACAAGTGCGGAAAGAACTGGATTGAGGAGCTGCCAGTGGTTCTTTGGTCGATCAGGACGACACCAAATCGAGCCACTGGCCAGACACCTTTCGCTCTAGTCTATGGAGCAGAGGCAGTTCTCCCCACGGAACTCGTATACGGGTCGCCTCGAGTGCTCCCTTATGATGAGCTTGAGCAAGAGCAGCTGCGACAAGATGACACGCTGCTCCTTGAGGAGGACCGTCTTCAGGCTGCTGTACGAGCTGCTCGATACCAGCAAGCTTTGCGCCGCTACCATAGCCGCAAAGTTAATGCCAGAAGTCTCGAGGAAGGCGACCTTGTTCTTCGGCGTGTTTAGTCTGCCAAGAATTCCAACAAGTTGGCGCCGAAGTGGGAAGGCCCTTACCGGGTGAAACGAGTCACTAGGCCTGGCGCTGTCCGCCTTGAGACCGAAGACGGCATTCCGGTGAGCAACTCGTGGAACATTGAGCATCTTCGCAAGTTTTACCCGTAAGGCGCGGTTGCCGGAACCTGTTCCGGCAACCACCTTTTGTACAAGTCTTGCCGCTGTTGCATGTAATCCTTTGTACAAAGCCGGGCACAGACCCGTGCATAAATAAAGCTAATGTGCTCCGCACATCTTGTCAATTTCATGCTTTCTATTTTTTGCGTGTACTATCTGACATTTTGTGCAGCACCTAC